>OU611918.1:2890070-4300070 GCA_914767705.2 Tenthredo notha | reverse complement strand
TATTGTAGCCAAGTGACTCTTTGCAACATGGCCACCGTTTCTCGACTAGTGAACTCAATCCGCACTAAAAAGAGCTTCATCTACCGACGCGTATTTGAGATATTCAACTGGTCCATCGGTGGCACTGGTCCATCGATAGCAACCTTAACCTACATCATTTTTGGGCCACTCTTTCTTCTTTTCGCCGACGTGTACGAGTGGCGTCTCATGCCTTTCGGCAACGACCATACCACGTTCAGTTCAGTTCAAGCCTCGGCTTGGCTCGCACGCGTCTCACTTCCCTCTTCATAATATTGTTAGTATTATTATTATAATATTATCGTATTTGGTCGGTGTGCCGCGAGCTAAGATTTCAGTTAACACTAGGAGCAAAACCACTAAAACAATCAGTGATGATAATCCTCCAACCATCATGAAGCAAAGCAAAATCAACCAAAAATCTATAAACATAAATAAATCCGCTAAACTTCCTTCGCCGTTAAGCAAATCCACTAAATCCACCAACAAACGTCCATCGACTGCAATCAGCCCTACAAATCAACCTTCATCCACAAAGACTCCTCGAACCAACCCTCCGACTATTGAAACTTCAAACCGCTTCACTCCGCTAGAAAATGCACCGGAAAAAATAGAAGAGACTCCCCTGAAAGTCAAAATACCCCTTCTGGTAGTAAAAGGTGCAATACCAAACACTAAAGAGTTTACAGACCAACTCAAGACCGTCTGCATAAATCTTTTCAAAATTAAGTTCACCGGCGCAACAACCCAACTTCACCTTACCACTACAGAAGATTACACCAATGCAAGCAAATTATGCAAACAGCTTGATTTGCAGTTCCACTCATACGCATTCAAAGACGACCTACCCCGTAGATACGTCATCCACGGCCTTCCTGCTACGATGTCCCCGCAAGACATTTATGAAGATCTAAACAATTCAACCAAAGTGCTAACTTTCATCCAGTTTGAGAAAAAAGAAGGTGATACTTGTAGGAAACTTCCAGTTTTTCTTATTACAACACCTCCCGACGTCTCCCTCAAAAACATTACTGACATTAAAACCATCCTATATCACTCGTTCCGACCGGAAAAATTCAAATCTAGTAACAATATAACTCAGTGTTTCAAGTGTCAGGCATTCGGCCACACAAGTAAATATTGCTATATCAAAGAAAAGTGCGTCCGTTGCTCGGAAGACCACAACATTAAGGACTGTGTCAACACGCAAACGCTCAAGTGTATAAACTGCAAAGGAAACCATGTTGCGAGCTACAGAAACTGTGAGGCAAGGATTAAATTCAAATCGGCTATCGAAGCTAAATCGGTATCCAACCAACAACAAAACTCGGGTAAACATTCTGCTCAATCACAAAATCCGTCCAACCTAACCGTTTCTACCAATCCTCCTGGTGACGCTAGCAGACCTCCTGCTCGTAAACTAACTTATGCGGAGGCTTCCATAACAACCAACAACAACCGTTCTGAGCTACCTACTAGCAACTCCTCAACAATTCAGTCAGAAGCTCCTCCAAACCTGGACCCGACTTCATCTATTTTATCAACTCTGAGCGATATTACTAAAATTCACGAAGACCTCGTTGAGCTAAACATCTTCGGCATCCTGACGGAACTCCGCTGCATGATCGCTGCCCTTAAAGCCGCAACCTCACCTATAGACAAGCTTCAAGTGCTGTATACATACTCGCACCTACTCGAATCATCTTCATGTCGGTAAACAACCCCCACCTTAATCTTCTTACACTCAACATACGGAGTATAAAAGCACATCTAGAGGAACTTAATTCCCTACTAATTGTAAATAAGATTGACATAGCCCTAATTTCTGAAACTTTTCTACATCCTAAACTCAAACTCGCTATACCAGGATACAAAATAGTCAGATCTGATCGCCTTACCAAGGTCGGGGGAGGGGTAGCCATTATCATCAAGGAGATATTCCAATTCGAAAACATATGCCTACCCAAAAACCTCCCTCCCACTGAGATCGATCTGGTGGGCATCTCAATTACAATAAACAACGACAGGCACAACATTTTTGCACTATACAATCCACCTAAAAAATTACTTGACAAAAACACCATTAGAGCCCTTCGTAGCTTCCCAGGACATCTGATAATCGCTGGCGACTTCAACGCCAAGCACACTCATTGGGGATGCACGAGGAAAAATGCCTCAGGAGACCTATTATATAATTTAAGTACAAATTCAGATTTCAATATATTGGCCCCCCCGGGTCCTACCTTCATACCCGTTAAAAAGAACGAGACCGCGAGCACCCTCGATCTAATCGTCACCAACATTCCGGAGTCTATTTCTGACGTGCATACCAAGCCCAACGGACCCTCTGATCACCTCCCGGTGCTCTTCAGACTCTCCGCTAACTCCATACCTACCTTGACTTCTCCTAGGCTAGACTTCTCCAAGGTTTCCTGGTGTGATTTTCGAGCCTTGATCGACGAGAAAATCCATACCGCTGCTCCTCGAATTCCCGACCCGCAATCCATAGACAATGCAGTCGCAAATCTAAATGAGATCATTACCTCCACTATCAAAGAATTGGCACCGCCCTTAGGTCCCACATACTCTCTGCCTCCTATTCCCCCAGACATAAAAAATCTGATCCATCGGAAAAACTGGGAGCGTGATCAATGGCAAATCACCTCAAATCGATCACACAAATCTAACTTCAATTTGCTTAGTAAACAGATAAAATCAGCCATCGCCATATGGCGTCAGAAATGCTGGGCCGACAGGCTTAGTAAAATCAATCTCCGCGACAAGTCAATCTGGAAACTGGCTAAAAACTTTAATAATAACAGAACCTCAGTAGTCCCCCCACTCAGAGTCCCCACCACTAACGAACTCGCAGTTTCCGATAAGCACAAAGCAGACCTACTAGCTGATTTTTTCGCGGAAATCCACAACAACTCACTTAGAACCGGTAACACTGCTTTCAACGAAATGACCGAAGCTTCCGTTAAGAGACATTTAAAGAGCCTGAAAGTTTATAACATACAAGATCTGCCCGAACACGCTTCTCCTCGCGAAATCGTTAGAATCATCCGTAATCTGAGGCCGAATGCTGCACCAGGTCAAGACAACATCCAAAATATAATCATTAAAAATTTTTCTAAAAAAGCAATAGTCTATCTCACAAACATCATCAATGCCTCGCTTCGATGCGAATACTTTCCCAATTTCTGGAAAATTGCGAAAGTTATCCCGATTCCGAAGCCTGGCAAAGACCCAGCAACCTTGTCGGGCTATAGGCCAATAAGCCTTTTGCCATCACTCGGCAAGGTTATGGAGAAGATTATTTTGGCGAGAATGGACACGCACATTGCAAATTGCAACTTAATACCAGAACAGCAATTCGGGTTCAGAAAAGGTCACTCAACGATTCATCAGCTCATGAGAGTTGTCGAAGAGATCAAAGCTAAAACTCAGTCCAATCAATCCACCACACTTATACTACTAGACAGCGAAAAGGCCTTTGATTCCGTCTGGCACCAAGGCATCATATGTAAACTGTTAGAACAAAACTTTCCACTATACTTAGTTAACTTAATCGCCTCATACCTAACGGATAGATTCATCAAAATCAGCATCAATAACACAGAATCCCAACTCAAACCCATATCAGCTGGCGTTCCTCAAGGTTCGATTCTAGCGCCAATTCTATTTAATCTTTATACGGCTGACCTTTACAAAATCACTCCTAAGGGAGTTAATATTGCGGGATTCGCTGACGATCTTGCTCTTTTCTCGTCCAGCGTCTCCCCCATAAACGCTATTAACAAAGTCTCCAATGCCACACACCTGGTGGCCGCCGAACTTGAACGTTGGCACATCAAACTAAACACCAGTAAAACGGAAGCTATCCTATTCACTAACACCAAAAAACCACCAAATGGAATCAATATCAAGGGAAAAGTTGTAAACTTTTCCAAAACGGTTAAATACCTAGGACTAACCCTTGACTCTAAGCTTCTCTGGGCAAATCATATCGACCTAATAAACGCAAAAGCCAAAATGAAAATGTCCACATACTATAATCTCCTCCAGTCTTCTTACCTAAGCGCGGATATGAAAATTTTAATTTATAAAGCTATTATAAGGCCCTCTCTCCTGTACGCCTGCCCGATCTGGCACAATGCTGCTAACTACCTCATCAACAAACTACAAGTCACCCAAAACAAATGCTTACGTCTGGCTACTAGCACGCCCCGAGACTCTTCTGTCTTGCAAATGCACAGTAGCATAAATATGCCGCTTCTGATAGAATCAATCAAAAAGCTCACCTTAAATTTCAACAATAACCTCAAAAATCATTCAAACTTACAGATAAAACGATTGAACTCGTACACATTGTCCAGATGGGCCAGGCTTACTCGAAAGCGATATCTATCGGACATTAGTCACTAGTCAATAGTCTTAAGTCAATTGATTCACCCAAACTAGTCTAAGCAAATGCACCAGCTCATTGTAGATTCGACCATCTCATCATCACCCCACAACCAAGCAACCCTTCAGCTCCGAGGTTTTTTTGAATTTTTCCTCGCCTTCATAACACTATATCAATCCTATCGTTGAGAAATGAAAATGTAATTATACCTAGATTATATAGCCAGAGGCCTCCGGGCCGGTAACTATGATGTAATCCTCTGTGTACTGTGTATACAGGATGACCCAGAACTCCCGCACCACCTTGAACAGGCAGGTTCCTTATCGAATTCTGAGACGAAAGTTCCTTTACGAAAACTCTCTGAGACCGACGGTTCTTGAGTTATTAATAATCGCGATTGACTAATCAGAGCGTCTTTCTAGTCAACCGCTTGATAGTTTCAGCGTTCCAGGTCGTGCGCTCCATAGTTTTTGGCCGTTCACGTCACCCGCTCCATAGTTTTAGCCGTCCAGGTCATTCGCTCCATAGTTATCGGCCGTCTAGGTCAACCGCTCCATAGTTTTAGCGGTCCAGATCATTCGCTCCATAGTTATGGTCATAGAGAGACGCTCTGATTGGTCAATTGCGATTTTTAATATCTCTAGAACAGTTGGCCTTAGAGAGTTTTCGTAAAGGAACTTTCGTCTCAGAATTCGATAAGGAACCTGCCCGTGCAAGGTGGTGCGGGAGTTTTGGGTCACCCTGTATACCATTTTTGACAATAAAGCCTATTCTATTATATTATTATAGACCATACCACGTTGAAAACACCGGTTCTCGTCCGATCACCGAAGTTAAGCAACATTGGGCGCGGTCAGTACTTGGATGGGTGACCGCTTGGGAACACCGCGTGTCGTTGGCATCTTTTTTATTTTACATCAATTTTGGGCCACTCTTTCTTCTTTTCGCCGACGTGTACGAGTGGCGTCTCATGTCCTTCGGCAACGACCATACCACGTTGAAAACACCGGTTCTCGTCCGATCACCGAAGTTAAGCAACATTGGGCGCGGTCAGTACTTGGATGGGTGACCGCTTGGGAACACCGCGTGTCGTTGGCATCTTCTTTATTTTACATCAATTTTGGGCCACTCTTTCTTCTTTTCGCCGACGTGTACGAGTGGCGTCTCATATCTTTCGGCAACGACCATACCACGTTGAAAACACCGGTTCTCGTCCGATCACCGAAGTTAAGCAACATTGGGCGCGGTCAGTACTTGGATGGGTGACCGCTTGGGAACACCGCGTGTCGTTGGCATCTTTTTTATTTTACATCAATTTTGGGCCACTCTTTCTTCTTTTCGCCGACGTGTACGAGTGGCGTCTCATGTCCTTCGGCAACGACCATACCACGTTGAAAACACCGGTTCTCGTCCGATCACCGAAGTTAAGCAACATTGGGCGCGGTCAGTACTTGGATGGGTGACCGCTTGGGAACACCGCGTGTCGTTGGCATCTTCTTTATTTTACATCAATTTTGGGCCACTCTTTCTTCTTTTCGCCGACGTGTACGAGTGGCGTCTCATATCTTTCGGCAACGACCATACCACGTTGAAAATACCGGTTCTCGTCCGATCACCGAAGTTAAGCAACATTGGGCGCGGTCAGTACTTGGATGGGTGACCGCTTGGGAACACCGCGTGTCGTTGGCATATTTTTTATTTTACATCATTTTTGGGCCACTCTTTCTTCTTTTCGCCGACGTGTACGAGTGGCGTCTCACGCCTTTCGGCAACGACCATACCACGTTGAAAACACCGGTTCTCGTCCGATCACCGAAGTTAAGCAACATTGGGCGCGGTCAGTACTTGGATGGGTGACCGCTTGGGAACACCGCGTGTCGTTGGCATCTTTTTTATTTTACATCATTTTTGGGCCACTCTTTCTTCTTTTCGCCGACGTGTACGAGTGGCGTCTCATGTCCTTCGGCAACGACCATACCACGTTGAAAACACCGGTTCTCGTCCGATCACCGAAGTTAAGCAACATTGGGCGCGGTCAGTACTTGGATGGGTGACCGCTTGGGTGGCCGGACATTTCTTCGTATGACACTTATTCGTACCACACTTATTCGTACCCCACTTCTTCGTCTGCCATTTCTTCGTCCGGACACTTTTTCGTCCGAGACACTTCTTCGTCTAAAACACTTCTTCTTCTGAACACTTCTTCGTCTGGACACTTCTTCGTCTGAGACACTTTTTCGTCTGAATACTTTTTTGTTGGGTTACTTCATTGACTCAACTTTTTTTTGTTTGAGAATCTTGCTTTCTTTTATGTAAGTATACTTGCATCTTCCTATGCTGGTGCTGAAACGTTCTGACGCTCATGCAGAACGATTTGATGCCGTCGTTTGTGCGCTGGGATGATGTAGCGTAGATGTAGAATTAGTTTCCTTTTTTTCCCTACCTCACTGATCCCTCACACACACACACACACATGCAAAATACCCAGACGGCGGTTGTGACTCTCGAAAGGCTAGAAAAGGTTAGGCTACCCCACTAATCCCACATACACACACATATGCGAAATACCCAGACGATGGTCGTGACTCTCGAAAGGCTAAACGTGTGCTCACTCCCTTCCTCGGACCTTCTTTCTCATACAAAGAAGTCTCTCAGACGAAGAAGTGTCCAGACGAAGAAAAGTCCAGACGAAAAAAGCCTAGACGAAGAAGTGACCTGGACGAAGAAATGTCTAGACGACGAAGTGTCCTGGACGAGGAAGTGTCTTAGACGAAGAAGTGTGCAGTCGAAGAAATGGGAGACGAAGAAGTGGGGTACGAATAAGTGTCATACGAAGAAATGTCCAATAACCGTTTTTGGCCAGCAAGACAGCATCGGCTGACCGTTGGCTACTCACCGTGGCTGACCGTTGGCTACCAACCGTAGGACCCATGTTATCATTCCGACGTACTGCCGTTCGTCCGCCCACCTTTGGTGACAAACGGTCGCCCAACCGCGGCACCGTCATCGGCAGTACTGCTCCAGTACCAAGATCTTGGTCAATTTCTACACGGGTTGAGAAGCTGAAAGATATTAACAAACTAGTTTATTTCCATTATTTATCTAGAAATTTTCTTTCATAACATTCATTATAAAGGTAAAATAAAAAGGAAAATTGATTACCTGATACAGGTACAGGTACAGCTTCCGTACGGGTAGAGAGTATTTTGGGTGTTAGGTTTTTAGTTTGACTTGCAGAGGGATGAGATGAATAATCGGGTGGATGAAAGCTGTTATTTTCACGATCAGTAGATGAATTATCGAGAATTGCAGGTTGTGATAATTTACTGTTGTCTTTAGCTGCGGATGAAGATTTTTTAGAATTTTTAAAAATTTGCGCAGCTTCCTCAAACGCGGAGTGCGAGCTACATGCGCCACGTTCGTCTTCAGTCGTTATTTTATTCTTCCTTAATTTTTTTGTTGGTTGAATCGAGCTCAATGACGTGTCAGATGATGAATCTTTATCTCTCATTGACAGCATTTCATCTATGTTCGCTTTCGATTTATAAAAATCCGTCGTTCTTTGCGATTTTTCTTCGCCGAGACCCTCGGGATCACTCGTATAAGGCTGGACTTCAAGTTTACGCAACTTTTGCATACCTTCATTGTATGTTTCTAATAATAAAAAAAGAAATTTGAATATCATATAGGCGACAAAAATTAAGTTGAATATATTTTTATTCAATTTGAACGATAGTGTATTCCTGTCAATATACATTATATTGACAGATAATTTTTTACACGAGATTTTTCATGCGCGTGTTTCGTACCATAATACGATATTCACTTACCTTTCTTATTTCTTTATAAACTACAGGGTGACCCAGAACTCCCGCACCACCCGGAACAGGCAGGTTCCTTATCGAATTCTGAGATGAAAGTTCCTTTACGAAAAGTCTCTAAGGCCAACTGTTCTAGAGATATTAAAAATCGCAATTAACCAATCAGAGCGTCTCTGTACGACCGTAACTATGGAGCGAATGACCTGGACTGCTAAAACTATGGAGCGAATGACCTGGGCGGCTAAAACTATGGAGCGGTTGACGTGAACTGCCAAAAACTATGGAGCGGACGACCTGGAACGCTGAAGCTATCAAGCGATTGACTAGAAAGAAACTCTGATTAGTCAATCGCGATTTTTAATAACTCAAGAACCTTTCCCTTACGGAAAAAAAATACTGAAAGCTCAGTACTTAGTACACAAATCTCACTACTTAGTACACGAATTTTCAGTACTTAGTACTAACACTACAGTACTAAGTACAGAGAACTAGTAGTACTTAATACAGGAGTACTAGTACTGAGTGCAGAGTACTAGTACTGAGTGCAGAGTACTAGTACTGAGTGCAGAGTACTAGTACTGAGTGCAGAGTACTAGTACTGAGTGCAGAGTACTAGTACCAAGTGTATACTACTAGTAGTACTTAGTGCAAGACTACTAGTACTTAGTACAGGGAACTAGTAGTACTTAGTACATGAGTACTAGTACGGATTTAAAGAATACTAGGACCGAGTACGAGAGTACTAGTACTAAATTGAAGAGTACTATTACTAAGTACAAGTGCACTACAGTACTCAGTACTGTGGCACTTTGACCTATCAGTACAAGTGCACTACAGTACTCAGTACTGTGGCACTTTGACCTATCAGTACAAGAGTACCAGTACTATAAGTACACAAGTATTAACTGTGATTAATACCGCGGTACTATTACTTGAAATAATACTGCAGTACTAGTACTCGAACCAATACTCCAGTACTCGTACTCGAACCAATCCTACAGTACTAGTACTCGAACCAATACTGCAGTACTAGTACTCGAACCAATACTGCAGTACTAATACTCGAACCAATACTGCACTACTAGTACTCGAATTAATACTCCAGTACTCGTACTCGAACCAATACTGCAGTTCTCGAACTAGTACTGCAGCACTCGAACTAGTACTGCCGCATTAGTCCAAGTTCAGAATTAATACTACTGCTGTACTACAGTGATAGTCCAAATACTATTATATTGCAGTACGTGGACTTCATATACTGTACTGTACGGTTTTAGCTAGTACTTATTGGACTAATACCGAAGGGCTAGAACTTAAAGTAATACTTCAGTCATACTACACTAGTACTTGCCACCTACTTATATATCCCTTTTCAGTAATTTTTGTACTTGAAGTACTATGAGTACTGTGTGTACTCGCGAAATAAGTACAGCAGTACTTTGGCAGTACTTCAAGTACTGCTGTACTGGCAGTACTTTCAGTATTTTTTTTCCGTAAGGGTTGGCCTCAGAGAGTTTTCGCAAAGGAACTTTCGTCTCAGAATTCGATAAGGAACCTGCCTGTTCAAGGTGGTGCGGGAGTTCTGGGTTACCCTGTATAATTGGTCTTGATAAACCGGCAACGCGTTTATTAGGGAATATTCAAATTACTTACTTGCGTCACATTTCAAATTACCCGTGCATTGCGGCCAACCCTCAGGAGCTGGCACGCAATCTTTGATTAGCTGTTTTATCAGATCCAAATCTTCTGGCGAATATGGCGGTTCCATGTATCGGGCAACACAAGAAGAAAATTTTCCGTCATAGATGATCCGTAAGCTTGGAAGGCACTCGATTGATCGTAAATCCCCTTTTATCGTTTCATAGTGAATTTTACTAACTTGAATGTCTTGATTCGGTTTGTCACGATAAAATCGTAATTCGTAACACGGTAAAACTGGAGCATGTTGTTGGCGTGGGAGTAACGGTGGTAACGAAAAAAAAAAATAGGAGGATGGTAATAGCGCAAGTGCGATGGCTCGTTGGATGAAATAAATGAATCATTGAAGGGAGATCTAGTAGTTTGCATGTTGCATTATTTTTCATTCCTTCATCATAATAGAAAATTGTTGATTTACACATCCATTAAGGTAGTTGTTGTATGAAAAACCTCAATTTTCAAAAATATTACCAAAATTCTCAAAAAATTCATACGTATTCAGTAAAATTGACAAATCATTTTCACTTGAAAAAAAAGTTGGGTCACCGGCTAATTTCTTGAACAGTTTTTTTTTCCATCAATTTGTTATTAACTTTTTTGAATTATTATTATGCAAAATCATTCTCCCGAGGATCTCCTACATGCTCGATTTTTTTCAGATTTTTTCCTCATCGAGAAGTATTCAAAATCTTGTCTGAAACCCACGTTTGGTGGGACTGTACGTGAACAACTACCTTAATTCAACGGCTTATTATACGATTTCCTTATACACTATAACCTCCGCTATTCAACCGACTTGGGACCAGGCTACCTCCGCTATTCGAGGAAAGTAGGGACCCCCACTCACACTCTTTAGGTGCGCAGACATTTCGTACGCAGGTACAGGCCCTACCGACCCGATGTTAGCCGTGTTCGACGGATTCGACGAATTACTGAAAAATAACGCATGCGTACAACGCATCTTAGGTCGGGATCCACGCATGTGCGCGTTTCCCTCGCTACCGATTGGAAATTTGAATAACAGAAGTTAAGGTTGTAAACAGTATTCACATTAATTGCTATAATCTATACAAATTTTAACCCTAAATTACGCGCGGTATTCGGATCGATTGAAAATGAGTGCAGGAAGCATTTTTGTGAAGCACCTGTTTTATGATCCTGAACTTCAAACCATTTACTCGATGTTAATTACGATAGAAGATCGTGGAATATCGTCGGTGATAGTGCAATACCGCGTAAGTACAAAAAAAGCAAAAACCAGATTTGGTGGGCATTCGATGTAAAAATAAAAAATACATTGAATGCCCACCAAATCTCATTTTTGCTTTTTTTGTACTTACACGGTATTGCAATATTTAATTACGCGATATTGCACTATCACCGGCGATATGCAATAAATTAAATATATCATCTATCCATTTAGTTGTCGCTTAAGGGGGGGGGGGGGGGGGGGTAAGGGTTTCAGCGTGAAAAAAAAACACTTTTTTTGCGATTTTTTTTCTTAAGTATGGATTGAACAATTTTATTCTAACCTATCGTACATTATAGAGCATACTTTTGACAGTGTTGTGTAATTTTTTCATGTAGAAATATTGAAGCATAAGCCCGTAACAGAGTTTCCCCCAGAACGTGTTGAAAAAAAACGAATTTGCGGTGTTCACTGTCACTCGGCCGGAAATTATCTGAAAATGAAAAACCATGAAAATGTAGTCAAATTAGAATCAAATCTTGGCCCCAACGTTCTCTGATAATTTTTTTGTTCATTTAGAAAATTTTGGCGGCCATCTAAAGTGTGAACTGTTATTTTCCACGAAAATTTCCGCCATTTTGTGAGTGGAAAACACCCTTAATGTCAAAAAAAAAAATTCAACTAGACGTTGGGGCCTGGTATTTTATATAAAGAAAATGTGTGCAAAGTTTGAAATGAATCGGTCAAGTAGTTTTCAAATGGCAGTGAACACGGACTTTGAAAAACTAGTTTTGAGAAAAACGCGTTTAAAGTTTATGAAGTAAAAAAGTGTAGAAAAATTTTTTTTTTCCTAACTTACACAGAATCATCGATTCCAGCTCCATACAGCAGACTTCCTGTGGCATTGTCGATGTCTTCAGCCTCTTTTCTCTCAAGTCTTCGTTTTATTCTGGCTTCTTTGCTCTGCTTCTCAGCTTGAATCTCGGCCCTATCAATGCGATTGCTGTCCGTGAATGATGCATAATCATGAGCGCTTGGGCCGACGCTGACGTTCATGTCAGACAAAAAAGTTAGAAAAGCACCAGCACCTTCATTGAAAGTGCATGCAGCTATATAAGATGCAAATTCAACAATTTGTCTGCTGCCAGATAATTTTTTCGGTGCAATTCTCCAAATCAGCTGGTTCAAACTTTTATCGGCATTTTGAGTGAAGCCTCCAAGACACCTTTGTAGAAGTTCGTCTTTACTCAAATCTTCATAAATCGGTTTGATCGCTTCTATGACTTCTTGTGGAAGTGGAGTGTAGTCATGTTTGAAATTTTTCACTCCTGTTGTGGCCAAAGCTTTTTGATATGAACACCACGAGTTCTCACCGCTCATACACTTATGGTGTTGAGGGTTATCGTCTGTTGACTGCTGGTGGTAGAACGTTGCCCAGATTGCATTTTTCATTCCTTCCAGCAAATCACAATTATGTCTGATTGCTGCTCCGTAGTATCGACTCAAATTATCGATGACTTTTCCAGTGAGCTTTCCCTTGCCGCCGAGTAACTTACTTTGCCTTGTTTTACCAGCATTTTTTCCGGTTTTTACAACTTTATTTTCTACCGTTTTATTCACTAGATCACGTAGACGTTTACCCATTCGTTTTTGCACGTGACCTACACATTCTTTTTTGGTTATAGTGAAATTTTCACCGTAAGGTTTAGCTTTCACTAAATTGCCGTAAGTTTTACTGTCACCGTCTCCGATATAATTGCTGATCTTTGCTCCGTATTTTTCTTCTGATCGGCGGAACAATTCGATAACAGCATTAACTTCCATGTTACCTGATGGTCCGGCGTGATTGGCTTGGCATTCATCATTTTCAACATGTTTTTGGTACCACTCTTCGAATTCAGTGGTATTCAATTGCTTTTCCCATAATTTGCAAGCCTGACAGTGCAAACTACTCACGAAAATGTCGATAACTTTTCCAGACCAATATCCAATCAAGGAAGTGACGCCAAAGGAAGAGCTGAAGCCTTGCTTCTGCCACGTGCCGTCACCAGAAACGGTCAAAGTGTCTGACTCCGAATTTGCACGTGTTAGCTGTTTTTCTTCGTCTGCGGCGGAAACAAGAAATTTTTCAGCAGTCGTTTTGATGCTACTGCACATTGATTTCATGAGATCCAAATAAGATGGTTTTGATAGAAAACTACTTGCTATGTCCATGAGCCCGCAAAATTTATTGCAGCCTGCCAAACCCAAACCTAATGTACGCATTACAAAGGCAAAACGAGTGTTGATTTCATAGCGATGACCAGTTTTCTCACTCGACGGTATAAAGCGTGGATCACAATTTGCACATTTAACTTGGATTTGGAAGCCAAGGCCTTCTTTTTTGCAGCTTTTGAACTCAACTGAACCATCACACTGAGCACATTTTACTAAACTTGCGATGGTTGAGAAAACAAGCAAAAAATCCATGATTCTGTAATGTTTTTCAACGTCTTCTGGTACACTTGCACTAGTATTTAGTTTGATTTTCTTCGATGAAGCACTTTTTGTGGTAGCCTCATCATTAATTATTTTATTCGGATTAAACCGTTTTTTTGATCTACACAAATAAATCCTTCGACTTTGTCGGTCTTCTCTCGAAACTTTTTTAACTCTCGGCATTTTCGCACAGGAAATTTTCGAGACAGTTATAAAATGGCAAGCGCACGGTCGAACGTCTAACGACAAACTGACGCTCGTTTCTCCTTTTAAAATATTGGAGTGTATAGTATACACACAAATATAAAATATATCTTTGTGGCTGTAGTTACCTGCCTTTATTGAATGAAATACTTATAAAATCGGACAGAGGGTCAGGACAATAGCAATGAATAAACTGTATACCTGCGCGACAGCTGCACTGCTAGCCCGACCGCCCGCAGCAGGTATAGCGTTGAAGGCCAGGAGACGATAACTTCAAGAATATTGCTTAGATCGGTTTAAAATTTTAATGACATATTCTTGGGATATTAAACAATAAGATAAGACAAAAAAAAAATTCGATTTTTCGAAAGTGAAAACCCTTACCCCCCCCTTTACAAATAGTCTAAGAGCTAGTGACAGATTTCACTAAGCGTCTTCAGCATGGCTATAAAATCGTCAGACGCCAGGTACGGTGTTCGTATTGTTAAAACCGCGAGTCTTACAACCCATCCCCGCTGGTTTTTATAGCCATGCTGAAGATGCTTGGTCAAATCTGTCACCAGCTCTCCGTCTAAAAATGCAACATATAATCATGCATACTTTATAGATAAAATATTTGCTGCAATGATGTTTGGTGAAGCAAAAAAAAACCATGCTAGAACTCAGCGAATGGTCACCCCTACCAAACATGTCGACGTCGATGATGCTGCTTCTAATGACGTCGAGGTGGACTTGCCAACCGATGGTGGTCAAGAATCCCACTTTGATAATAATGATGCTGGTCTGTACGCGAACGATTTATATTCGGAATACAATCGTGAACAGCAAGCTGGTTCTGATGCCGATGATGTTGTCACTCGTGACAAAAAAAAAAACTATTAAATCCGATTGGCAGTACGAGCAATTGCGTATATTACTAATCGAAAGTTACGGATTACACGCGGAGGAACTGGTTCATCCTACTCTTCGCAAATTTTTTTGGGATAATATTGTGAACGATCTGGCTAGCAATAAGTACGATGTTACAAAAGACATATGTATGAAGAAATGAATACTCTACTTCGAAGCTATAAGACGTGTAAGGATAAAACGGGTCGAGCTAGGTCTAGATTTGCGTTTTTTAAGCTTATGGACGAAATTCTTGGAGATAAACCTTCAAACTCATCGGCACACACTTTGGGCTCTATGTTGAAAAAATTGACGGAGAAAAACGAGAAAAAAAAAACGATGGAAATGAAAATGTCGACAATTTAAGAGATACTGATGCTAATTCACGTAACAATAAATTATGCCATAAAAAGAATCCAAAAAAAGATGAAACAAACGGTAACAAGCGGAAACGTACAACGAAGGAGGATGAAATAAATATTAAACAACAACAAATTGAGTTGATGAAACAGAAGATCGCTCTTGATGCCCGTAAGTGTTCTATAGATGAATCAAAGATTGAATTAGTAAAGCAATATATCGCTTTACAAAGTCAGAGACATCAGTAAAACATATATTAGCCTTTCGCAACATCCTATGGACGAGTGACTAAAGAATAGTCGGTAAATGAAACCAGGTGATTAATTACGAATATGGATGATTATTAATTAATTAGGAATGTAAATGTCAATTGAAGTCAAACTGGGTTTGATATTCACTAAACGTATTGCCGAAGTACAAAAAAGTATAGGTTGAATTAAAAAAATTCATTCAAATATAAATATTAATTTTGCAAACATATATTTATTAGTTATGATTATTATTTATAATAGTTATTGTATTATTTGATGTTATCGCAACTGTAAATCAAAGAAAAAAAAAAACAATTCAATAAATTTTCTTATAACTTTGTTTCAATTAAATGAAAATTGGTCTTATTTAGATACTGATATTAATAATAATATTTGCAGATGACCATTCAAACAAAAAAAAGGTGCTTGCATTCTCGTAAATTAATTCTAAGAATAATGCAAAAATGAATTTCTGTATATCACGTAGTATCCCTGGTAAAAATTCCGAGGTGGGACCTTAAAGGTCTTGCATGGAATACGTAGGTCCTGTGTGGGTACCTGTAGGAACCTATGATGGTATCATAGGGTGTTCGAATGACCTGCAAGGGAAGGTATAGGTCCTACAAATATACCACAGAAATCCGCGTGGGTGCTTTACAGGACCTGACAGGACCTCTATAGGCATCCTACGTTGGCATACAGGACCCGTAAGGTCCGATATGTGTTCGCTATAACCTATGTAGGTGTTTTGTAGGCCCCAGTAGGACTCATATGGGTATTCTACGCTGGTATACAGGACCCATGAGATTCGATATGCTTCCGCAATAACCTATGTAGGTGTTTTTCAGGACCCAATAGGAACCACATAGGTATTCGTAGTTGGCGTACAGGACCCATGAGGTTTGATATGCTTCCGCAATAACCCATCTAGGTGTTTTTTAGGACCCAATAGGACCCACTGAGGTGTTCGTAGTTGGCGTACAGGACCCACGAGGTTCGATATGCTTCCGCAATAACCCATCTAGGTGTTTTTCAGAACCCAATAGGACCAAATAGAACAGCCATATGGTTTCTATCGTAATATGGGACTGGTTCCTGTGGGAGTCATATGGGGATACGGGTGGGTGAATATATAACTATCCGGAAACCCTACATAATATACCCAAGTCAAAATATACCCATACAGGTCCCAATCCCATATGGCTATCGTAATTTGGGACAGATCTGTGTGATGATAGGAATATACCATATAGGTGAAGGACCTATGTAGGACCCATACCTATATAGGCGTGCCTACATACAGGTCCTATATAGGTTTTCCTCCTATATATACACACCCATATGGGTCTCCATCCTATATATATACATATACCTGGATAGGTCCCGCCGCGCTTTACCGACGTAGGTCCTATGTACTCCTATAAGTTGTACTCCTATAGGAACCTGTCCCAAATTACGATACGTATGGTACCTATGTAGGTCCTGTGTAGGTTCCTATGTGGGAATTTTTACCAGGGATGTCATACATACTATGAGGAATATAAAGGGATGAGATTAGCCGTTTTCTTATTAAAACATTCGATTATAAATGTATGCACGTCTGTCTTCAACATGGACAATCTCATAATTATAATCATCTTCTTCATCACTACTTGAATCGTGAACTAAATCATCATCACCACCTGTTAATATACATATGTTATGTAGAATACATGCTGCCATTATACAATTTATAATTATATCGGATCTAAGATTATCAAATCGTATTAGACGCCTGAATCTTGATCGCAATAGTCCAAATACATCTTCAACTTTTATACGAGTCGATGAATGCCGAAAATTGAATAATCTTTGTTGTTCTCCTAAAAGACCATTGTCCCCAAATGGAACTACCAGCCACGATAGATTTGGGTAAGCTGAATCTCCAAGAAGAAAATATCCTCCAAAAAACCGTGGGTCCTCTACAGCTCGTTCGTAAACAGGTGATCTTCGTAAAATTCGTGCATCGTGCATAGATCCTGGTTCGCCAATGTACACGTCAGTAAAAATTTTACGGCTCGTCACAATTCCTTGTAAAACCACACTGTGATACCTCTTCCGATTCAGGTAATGATCTTGGTGCTCTACTGGTTTTCGAATACGAACATGACATCCGTCAATCGGCACACTGCAGGTAAGATGTGATTTATTGTGTATTTATTCAGTTATGTGATACAAAGTGAGGTAATGATTGGAGCGGTCTTCCTGGACCCTGGCCTTAAATTGATTCGATCTTCCGATTTGATTGCATTTTTGTTTCCTACAGCTACGAGCGTACAATGCAAAACACCAAAGTACACGCAAATTTCGCTGGCAGAAAAATATAAAATTCTGGAACGTCTGGAAGCTGGCGAAACTAACGGTCAAATCGCCAAGGATTATGGTGTGTCTCATTTTACCGTGTCCTACATAAAAAAAAATAAAGAAAAGATCTACGCACAACGAGCTATCTTTCAAGAACAACAAGGAAATGACCAAAAAACTCGTTTGACCTCAACAGAGACTTCAGGTTTAGAACAGGGAATTTACCGATGGTTCTGCCAAAAAAGATCATTGGGTGAACCAATATAAGGTAAAAAAAAAATGAGATATATTATCGGAAAATAAACGAATTTAATGAGAATTCATGTCAGATAAGTGAACTCATGACTTTTCGATTTCTACCAGGCCCCATGCTGCGTGAAAAGGCGCTGCTCTATAACGAAAAACTTGAAGGACCAAGAAGTTTTCAGGCCAGTAATGGTTGGATCCAGAAGTTCAAGACAAGGCATGGCATTCGCGATGTAGCTATTAAAGGAGAAAAACTCTCAGGCGATACCGAAGCAAGCTCTCGATTTGTGACAGAATTAAAAAAAATAATCGAAGAAGATGGGTACCACTTGGATAATGTATATAACGCTGATGAAACCGGATTGGCATGGAAATCCTTACCGCGCAAAACATTAGCAGCCAAGAATGAAAGGGAAGCTGCAGGTCGTAAGGTTTTGAAAGATCGGGTAACAGTAATGGCTTGTGGTAATGCCACTGGCACGCACCAGATCCCACTTTTAATCATAGGAAAATCCAAGAAACCACGTTGTTTTAAAAATGTCAAGACGTTGCCAGTGAATTATCGTGGACAACGCAGTGCCTGGATTGATCGAGAAATATTTGCCGACTGGTACACGAACATCTTTTTACCAGCGATCAAACAGAAAAAGAACGATGACAATGAAAAATTCTTGCTATTGCTTGATAATGCACCTTCGCATCCATCTGCGGAGGTATTGAACTCAATAGACGATCGCTGCAAAGTCATTTTCTTACCCCCAAACGTCACAGCGTTGATCCAGCCATTGGACCAGGGGGTAATAGAGGCCATGAAAAAGTATTACAAAAAGGCACTTTTTCGAAAGCTGTTGCTTGAAGAAGAATCTGATGGAGGTGACACAGTCACTAATTTTTTGAAAAAATGGAACATGCTGGATTGTTGCGAATCTATTGCACAAGCATGGCTACTTCTGACGAGGGGAACCCGCTAACTGTAACAAATGGATTTGCACGAGACTTTGCAGAATGAAAGAGTGATAAAAATGAGCGAACACGTATTTTTGCTTATCCGTAGACACTCAACCGTTTCCGAGAAAATAACGATCAAAGTTTTGACGGCGCTTCATCACTCCGCCCGCGCGCCAGCTGTTCAAGCAGATCGGTGGCGCAGTGGGACTGCTCAGTCGGTAGAGCATCAGACTGGACGCCCTAAAAATCGCCAGTATTCATTGTCTATTAATAGCTATCCACGAATAGCAAAAATAAAAAATTCAGTGCTGAGTGAACAACCCTAACAACTATAAGTGTATTGAACATCTCAAATAGCTCAACAGACGGAAAATCATCGCTAAATTGATAAAAGAAAATACGGTAGGTGAGTTAACCTCAATCCAGGCCAATATGGCCGACCCACACAACAAACGAAAGTATCAACCCGATCCGCTAGAGGTACCCACTCCTAACCTACTCCCAAGGAACAAAAAATCATACGGTAATAACATCGGACACCACAAGGCTGACAAATTATACAAGTTAGCAATGAAAGAACTAACTGGCATGCAACCAGCTCATAATGCCTCACCTAACTTAAAACAAGCTAGAACACATAGACATATCTCTGAGCCCTCTTCAAGCCAGGATTGGATAACTCCGACAAAAATAACAAAAAACCCCAAGTTCGCCAGCGCAACGCCATCTCCAGTTAACGTTAGTAACAGCTTCGATCCCCTCACCGGACCCAATACCGACCCTGCACCAATGGACTACAACATTGCCGACGAAACATCCACGCAAGAGGTAACAACCCAAAATGACAACGAGATAACATGCATCACTGAACACATAGGGGACCTATTTGATAACAACGAATCCACCTGTCTAGTGCACTGCGTGGGTGCTGATTTTAAAATGAGCGCCGGCATCGCCATAGAATTTAAACAGAAATTTGGGTCAGTACAAGAGTTACTCGACCAAAAAATAACGACAGGCGGAATCGCCATGATCCATCAAAACGAACGGTATATATTTTACCTAGTATCCAAAGATAAAAGCGAAGACAAACCAACATACCAATCCCTTAACACGTGCATATCCGAACTCCTAAAAAAATGCAAAGAACTCAACATAACCGAATTAGCTATGCCGCGCATCGGATGCGGTTTAGACAACCTAAACTGGAACAAGGTCAAACAAATGATTAACGATAAATTCGCGCCTGAAGGCATCTCCATCAAAGTATACAGCCTAGAACCTGCTAGTACCGTACCACGTCGCAACACTACCGCTCCGAAAGGAAAGCCACCCCCAATACATATACAAAACCAAACAATTAACGATACTATTAACCAACTAACAACCGATAACGTATCCAAAAACGCCTTCAAAATTAAATACATAGACCCAACAAACTCGACTCTTACAGCCGCTACCTACAACGACCACGCTGAAATATACAAGATTCTTATAAAAAACAAAGTTCAATTCTATAGCTTCACCCCCAAACACGAAAGGCCAAGAACAGTAATCCTGAAAGGAATTAAAGGAAACTTCAGTGAAAACGACGTATTTAAAGAACTACAAGATCTCCAAATAGCTGATTGTGTAATCACAAAAGTCTCCAAATTCCAATTTGATAAAAACATACCAGATAAGTACCACTTTATGATCCAATTCTCCAGTAACTCTCCGCTTGCGGAAGTATTTAGAATCAAACACCTTCTTTACCAAAAAATAAGATGGGAACACCTCCGCAACAAAAAAACTGTTCCAATGTATGCGTTGCCAACGTATAGGTCACGCGAGCAAAAATTGCCACTTAGAATCTCGATGTGTACGATGTGCGCTCTCCCACCCCCCTGGGGAATGTACGATATCCGCAGAAGCACCCAAAACTGATCTTAAATGCGCCAACTGCGGCCAAACGGGTCACCCGGCCTCCTATATGGGCTGCCCATTCCTTAAATTTGCCGTTAACCTAAACAAAAAAACTAAAACATCGCAACTCATCCCGACCCAAAAACCCCGTGAATTCACTAAACGAACAATCAATGAAAATATATCTTTTGCACAAGCCCTCAAAAACCAAAACAACAACAACACCATACAACCCCCCTATGAACAACAACAAACATACCATCATCAACAACAACACAACCAACGCCCGAACCACCCACCTCCCTATATTCACTCAACCGAATGGATGAATGAATTGAAAAATGAAATATCCCAAACCCTGACTACGCAAATAGCATCTCAAATTTCACTACAGTTCTCGAAACTGCTCGAACAAATCTCATCAAATACCGCTCGAATCGATTACTTATTCAATGCAATATGCCAGGAGTAAACACACATACCCAACAGGCCCACGATATGACCGACACAACTCCCTTCGAACTTAAAATGGTCGCTATCAATGTAAATTCTATCGCATCAAACTATAAAAGGTATGAATTAGACAACTTCATCCATCAACACCAACATGACATACTTCTACTATCTGAAACTAAACTCAACCAGACACATAAACTTTACTACAACAACTACACCCTATATAGAAACGACAGACCTGGAGCCACAGCAGGCGGCGGAACGGCGATGATGATCCGAGACAACATCCCTCATAAACTAGTAACATATCCATCATCTAAGAACAATGAAATCATAGAATATACTATAATCAATATCAAAACATCCTCCACAAACAATCTATATATAGTTAGCATATACGCAAAAAACGACAATAGATCTATATTTATTAACGAACTACAACATATCTTTGACAGCCTCAAACTTAACAACCCCAACAATCATTACATAATAGCCGGTGACCTTAACGCAAGGTCTAAAGACTGGGGAGATCGAGCATTCAACCCTCGAGGCCGATTTTTCAAAAAATGGGAAAGAGACAAACATATCCAATTTAAACTTACAACTCATACACCTAATGAACCAACATTCATCCCTGCCAACACATACCTTGACGTATGCTTAGCCGACGACAGATTATCCATTACAGATAAAATCAACAATAAACTATCCACACTTACTTTTGATAGCGATCATAAAGCTATCCAATTTACTATTAAAACCCCCAACACCTTCAACCCCCTCATAGACCAAAACAACAAAAAGCACTTTTATAACTTCAAAAAAACCAACTGGATCAAACTTTCAAAAAAACTAGACGAAGAATACACAACAGAAATACCGGTGGACCATAACCTAACCATAGCCGAAATAGACGAGCACATCAATACACTAACGACAACTATACAAAAGACCATTGAAAAAACAGTCCCTCGAATCACACCAAATACAACGGTACTTAAATACCTTACTCCAAAAATTAAAAAACTGCAAAAAAACAAATCCCTTCAGCTAACTAATTTCCACAGACTACAACGATGTGATCCAACAATAAAAAAGAGGGAGACCCGACAGGCACAAACAACTCTGACCGAAACAAAAAACACCCTCAGAACCGAATTTAAAAAAGCAGTCACCAAATACTGGGAAAGTCAGCTAAGGCAAATTAATTACAGAAACCCCGATTCATTTTTCCCAAAAATTAACAAACTACTCAGACCTAAACAAACGATAGAAATACAGGATATAGAAGTAAAACAAGATAACAACCATATACTCAACCGAAGCAACTGTAACCTCAACGCGGCTCAAAAACTTGACGACAAATACCTGTTCACAGACCCGACTCACAAATTAAATATAATAGGAGCCTATTACGAACAAACAAATTCACCCAAACCGTACCTAACAGACACAAGACTCAAAGACATCATAGATATACAAGCTAATAACTTTAAATCCGCACATCAAGACATCAGAAACAAACAATCAACATACACACAATTTACGCCAAACAATAACGCGGCATACCCCACCACAAATAACGAAGAAAAAAATTTTTTCTGCACCCCCAAAAAAGTCGAACTGATATTACGCAAACTCCCAAATAAAGCGTCCTCTGGACTTGACCATATACCTCCCATAGTCCTAAAACACCTACCTCCTAAACTTATATATGCGTATACAATAATCTTCAACAATGCGCTAAACAATTACTACTTTCCATCCCCATGGAAATGCGCTAAAGTGCTGCCAATTCTTAAAAAGGGCAAAAACCCAAATATAGCAACTAACTACCGCCCCATAAGTCTCACACCGGCTATAAGCAAAGTCTATGAAGCCATTATTAACAACTTAATAACAGAAACCTGCAACACTAATAAAACAATACCTGATTACCAATATGGTTTTCGCACAAAGCACTCCACAACCCACGCAATCCATAAACTCCTTTCAGACACAAACAGATACTTAAGCAACAATCTACACGTTGGCGCAGTACTTATTGACCTTGAAAAAGCCTTTGACTCCGTCTGGCTAGAAGGACTCATTTTCAAACTTTTGAGAAAAAAATTCCCACCATGGCTTACACATATAATCTGGGACATGATTACCCTTAAAACCTTTGTGGTATGGGATGGCACCAACACTTCCACTGAGACATTCAAAATCGAGGAAGGCCTACAACAAGGGACGGTCAACTCCCCAATATTATTCAATATATTCACAGCCGACATACTGAACGCATTTAATCTAAACTCGGGCAACAGAACGCACGCCATAGCCTATGCCGATGGCCTTATAGTCTATACTGCTGGAACCAACGTATTGAATACCCAAAACACATTAAACAACCTGTTCAACAAAATTAATAACTATTATACTACCTGGTGTTTAAAAATAAATCCAGAAAAATGCGAGTCGATAATCTTCCGGAAACCTATTGACTATTACTCCACGGCTAATAAAAACTCAATAAGACATTTTCAACTTAAAACAAAAAAACCCGGCACAAACGAAAGCATTCCTATCCCACACCGCAAGATAGTCAAATACCTTGGCTATAATATTGACGAACTAATGAGAGGTAACACACACCTTACTATCCAATTAAATAAAGCAAAAAAAGCACTAAAGGCCAACAACCAGTTATTCCACTGTAAATATCTGGAAACAAAAGCGAAAATCATATGTTACCAATTAATTATTAGACCCATATTAACATATGCGGCCCCTATCATATGGAATATTGGTGCAGCCCGCATGGAAATAATCCGTATGTTTGAACGCGCCTGCTTAAGAATCTGCCTCCGAAATTACAGATCACATCACTCTCTTTTCCAACATAACACCAGTAATGAAACCATTTACCGTTTAGCCAACATTCCTCGTATAGACAATTTCATGATCTCACTCACTAGAAACTACTACAGCAAAATTCCTAAATCAACAAATGACTCTATAAAAACATTAGCTATTATTAATACACAAAATACTGACACCCTGAAACGCACTGACTACCTCCATCCACAAGCTTTTTTGTACTTCGACAGAAACGGATACATACAGGACGCGCTTAATATCCCATTGATCTTTCATTGGAAAAGAAACTGTGCAAACAAACGAATCGCTTGGAAAAATACTGACGATCCAACTACCAACCACAACTATGCCTATTCAATGGCAATCCCACCATCCGATCTTAACAATTTTTCTAGACTGAACTACAAGAAATACTGGTGGACAGACTCCACATCTATGCACCATAATAGTATCAAACAAAGATGTAACAAGTTAACAAAAAACAAATACAATACCGAGTCTTCTAGTAAGAACATACATATACAGATTAATATAAGTGATGTAAGAAATGTAAATATTGTAAAAAATTAATGTAAATAATGTAAATAAGTAAATAATTATAACCTAGATTTAAGTACACAACCCCTCAACAGATGATATTATGGTTTTTAACCCAAGAAACAGCTTGGGTTTTTTTTTCTACCATACAATCTAAAAACACCCACATTATATTTCAGAGCCGTCACGAATTACTCTCAATAAAAAAGGGGGGACCACTTACCCCCAATTACGAAACACAATTACAGAGATCAACATGCTCTCATATCCTATCCAGAAGGAGAGAGCTTCCAAACCGAAGCCACCCTTCCCCCAGCACACTATTATGATAAGGTCTTATTTCATAAGTTTGTTAACCTTCAAATGTATATTGAACACTATATAATAAACAAACTATATTAAAAAAAAAAAAAAAAAAAATCGGTGGCGCAGTGGCTAGCGTTACGGACTGGAGATTTTGCGCCTCGTGTTCAAATCCCGGATAACTTTTTTTTTTTTTCCATTCCTTCTCCAAAGTATGCTTCACCAATGTTTCTTATTTTATTGATGAATACAAGGACGCTATATTCGAATTACATTTTATCATTCCAAAGCAATTGTCCGTTATTCCGGAATATTTTCTACGAATTGATGGCCGCTTGGCAAAGGCTAGCAAGCCCACCTGTAAACCTAATACCCTGCATCATATTCAGGAATAACGGACAATTGCTTTGGAATGATAAAATGTAATTTGAATAGGGTAAGTCCGGTATAGTTGCCCCACCTTATTAAAAAGTTGAATAGCAATTTTGATTATCGAGCATTCATACCTCCATATTTTTTTTTTTCATAAAATGGACATTTGAAATGTAGAAGGGTATTATATTCATGCAACAGTAATATAATTTGCGATTGAAACACAATAAAATATAAAGTTATAAACCATCACGCTGGGGCAACTATACCGGACTTACCCTATAGCGTCCTTGTATTTATCAATAAAATAAGAAACATTGGTGAAGCATACTTTGACGAAGGGATGAAAAAAAAAAAAAAAGTTATCAGGGATTTGAACACGAGCCGCAAAATCTCGTATCCGTGACGCTAGCCACTGCGCCACCGATCTGCTTGAACAGCGGGCGCGCGAGCGGACTCATGAAGCGACGTCAAAACTTTGATCGTTATTTTCTCGGAAACGGTTGAGTGTCTACGAATAAGCAAAAATACGTGTTCGCTCATTTTTATCACTCTTTCATTCTGCAAAGTCTCGTGCGAATCCATTTGTTACAGTTAGCAGGTTCCCCTCGTGAGTAACACGACACTGCGAAACGCTTGGAAGAATCTCATATCTTTAAATACATTGAACACCGCAGTTCCACGGGTGAACGATGAAAGTGACGTCACATGCTTATTGAATAGAGTTGCGGGTTGTGAAAAGTTCACAAATGAAGAAACCTCTGCATGGCTCTTAGAAGACTCATTGCAGCCTGCTTGGCATATTTGGGATGATGATGAGCTCCTCGAGTTAAGACAACCAACGGAGGATTCGACAGAGCACGAATTGAATGATTCGCAAGAAGATGATGATGATGCTAATGATGATGACACACGCGAAGAATCCCTAGCACCGCGACAAGTATTAAATGGTTTAAATACTGCCCTTCAATGGTATCGCTGCCGCTGGGAAAGTGAGCCAAGCGATTTTGTTTCATTGTATAAAATTCGTCAACTGCTTGAAGATGTAATTTTGAATCCGTAAACTCTTTCTATAATACAAAACTCAGACGTGCATGAAAAGTTAGGGTACCCTTGTTTCTTTGCTAGATAGTACTGCACTATGTAGTAGAGAAACCGGGGTACGTAGATTTCTCATACGTATGAGAGTTTTGGTACTTTCGCTCGCCTATATATAATAAGCTACAATATTATTATTAACATAGTTATTCCTCTTACCTACACGTATGTACAATTTTAATCCTTTGAAGCATGCATTTTTTGAATGATCGTATGATCGCGAAAATTGTTACTCGGGGGTTTTTGGGGTCGCTGATAACGAATCTGGAATCAGATTTTTGAAATTCAAAATGGCGGATCCAATATGGCGGACCAAAAAATTAAAAATATCGCTCGAGCTTTGAAATTTTGTAGATTGGGGTTTTCAGGCCGCTGATAACGAATCTGGAATCAGAATTTCGAAATTCGAGATGGCGGACCAAGATGGCGGACGCCAAAATGTGACTGGACGAAAATTTTCGGCAACATTCTAGTGCAGTTACGTTTTGGCGTCCGCCATCTTGGTCCGCCATTTCAAATTTCGAAAATCTGATTCCGGATTCGTCATCACCGACCCCAAAAACCCTGATGAAAGAAATTTCAAGTCATTTCTTCAGATTAATTCTCCAAAAATGAGTTTTTTCCGAAAAAAACGTCATTTCGTTTAGTTTGTTCATTTATCAATCTTATATTATGAACAATCATGCTAATTGGACTGTATTTTTATGTTCATCTATTACTCAAGTAACTGAAAAGTGCAAAAAACCGGATCTGAATACGTTAAAAAGTAAATAAATTAGAAAAATTCAAGAAAATCGAGGTGGTAACGTAGGTTACCACCATGCTTCTAAGGGTTAATCTCCCGAAGCATCGTTCGATGATGCACCGTGCCTGGCAATGAGCACGCGTATATCTAAAAGTTTGGGTACCAATCTCCGCGTTTACTACGCGCGTCATAAGCCATGGCTCCAGCGGGTATCCTGAATCACTTTAGAACGAAATGCAGATACACAATTACGTTTGCAGACGTTTTAAACTATTATTATTTTAATCAAGTTGACCAATTAGCCATGTGTCTCGTTCACCATCATCGTAATGCATCTGCATCATCGTCCTGACTGGAGACTGTAGCCATATTGCGGCATCATGGCGAGACCCTGGGAACCTTGCGTTCACATTCATTATCACCAGGTTTGTGTCGCATACCTTGGAATAAAAGTCATTCAATCATATTGTCGAAACAATTATATTCAGAGGTGAAAGTTCATGCAACTTTCACACGACGATGCCGGAATCTTCAACATCACTTCAATCAACTTGCAGAATTCTGACAAAAGCTCTGTAATACACTCCTCAACAAAATTAGCGGATCACCTGTTTTTTCGTTCGAAAAATACTCAATTTGAAAACCTCGTAGCTTCGTCAAAAATGATCGTATGGCCAAAGTCAAAAATCGATATTGATCACTGAAATGTTTTCTTTGATGCGGTTTTCGAAAATCAAAGGTCAGACACTTTTTCAAAAAGTTATCGCATTTTGAATCAAAGGTTGTCAACGTCAAAAACCAAAGTTGCAACTTTGACTGCCACTACGGAGTGACAAAAAAATGGTGGACACGAGCGGTTTTCGCCATTCGAAAGGTCCGAATCTTGCCTGTAATTCTGTTTTTCAAAATTTTGGCTGCGATTTTTTTTGACCGAGTTATCCGGCGAAGAAAAAAAAAGCGTTTTCCAAACTTTGACGCCCAATAAAATGAAAACGACGAATCGTACCGTAATGATTAAAAAACCATTAAAAAGCTCCATTATTCGACTTTTCATTGCTTTTTTCATGTTTCTGATCGGATCAACCGTTGCGATCCTGCACGACTTTGAACTTTGCCATGCAAATCCTGTAATTTTTTTTTTGCCTTCGTTCTCACGTTAAGCCCTTCAAACCCATGAAATCTGTGTGGCCTTCGCGGGAATCCGATAGCCAAAAAACTTAACTATCGAATGCTTTTTGAAAAAGTCCGCTAAGACTTTTCGTTCTCGAGTTATCCGCGTTCAAAGATATAGCCTGCAAAGTGCTTAGGCACAAGCGAGACGCTCCAGCTAACACGAGAGAGAAGAGCGGTGTCGGCCAGCGCCGGCTCACCTCGGGAGGCTTCGGCCAACCCGTACATCGCGCGCGTGAGGTAGCCACGGAGCTCCGTATGGGTATTCTGTTCGTTTCTCCGTGCGCGGTGATCGAACGAAATCACATCTTTGAACGCGGATAACTCGAGAACGAAAAGTCTTAGCGAACTTTTTCAAAAAGCATTCGATAGTTAAGTTTTTTGGCTATCGGATTCCCGCGAAGGCCACACAGATTTCATGGGTTTGAAGGGCTTAACGTGAGAACGAAGGCAAAAAAAAAATTACAGGATTTGCATGGCAAAGTTCAAAGTCGTGCAGGATCGCAACGGTTGATCCGATCAGAAACATGAAAAAAGCAATGAAAAGTCGAATAATGGAGCTTTTTAATGGTTTTTTAATCATTACGGTACGATTCGTCGTTTTCATTTTATTGGGCGTCAAAGTTTGGAAAACGCTTTTTTTTTCTTCGCCGGATAACTCGGTCAAAAAAAATCGCAGCCGAAATTTTGAAAAACAGAATTACAGGCAAGATTCGGACCTTTCGAATGGCGAAAACCGCTCGTCTCTACCATTTTTTTGTCACTCCGTAGTGGCAGTCAAAGTTGCAACTTTGGTTTTTGACGTTGACAACCTTTGATTCAAAATGCGATAACTTTTTGAAAAAGTGTCTGACCTTCGATTTTCGAAAACCGCATCAAAGAAAACATTTCAGTGATCAATATCGATTTTTGACTTTGGCCATACGATCATTTTTGACGAAGCTACGAGGTTTTCAAATTGAGTATTTTTCGAACGAAAAAACAGGTAATCCGCTAATTTTGTTGAGGAGTGTACTTAAGTAAGCTTTTGAGAATAATTACGACGTCGTGTACGGTAGAAATTTCCATTCATTCGTGTTTTATAATATCTTGAAGCATATGGATTCATGCCATACACTCGTTGTGGTGAGTTCGAATAATTTCTACCATATAATGTTATAAAACGATGATTTATCGTCAGTAGTTAGGTGAACAAGTATACATTAGTCTGAATAACATTGATCATTCAAAAGATGGCTGCTGCATACATCGCAAATTATCATCCACGACGATGATGACGAAGCAGCTGCTATCGCTGAATTAAGAGTGAATAGGCGTCGTCTACGTGACCAACAGGACCCTTTCGAATTAAATGAATCCTATTTCCGGAACCTGTTCCGAATATCAAAGGAAATGGCTATTCACCTTTCAAACAATTTGCGACCGGTTTTGGAACGTCAAAGATCGACAGCGCTATCAGTGGAATTTGAAGTAAGGATGATGCGCATTGCGTATTCCAAATCAATCTTGTATTAGACCGAAATTCATGTTTGATGTACATTTATCTATGACATTGATAAATTTCAAAAAATATGTGAAAATGTGTTGGATTCAAATAATAAATGTCTCAGGTATTATGTGCGCTGCGGTTTTACGCAGTCGGATCGTATCAAAGATCAGTGGGGCAGGATTTTATGATCGCCATGAGCCAAACAGCAGTCAGTCGTTGCATCAGGGATATAACTACTGCAATAACAACTCGCATGCTCCGAGAATGGGTTAAATTTCCGGCGACAGTAGCAGAGAGAGCCGCTGCTAAACTGAAATTCAGGAATGCCCCGCAACCTTTTCCAGGGGCGATAGGAGCCATAGATTGTACCCATGTAGCGATCATTGCCCCGAAGGAACACGAAGAAGCTTTCGTGAACCATCATGGGTATCATTCACTGAATGTTCAGATGGTTGGTTTGGATAAGTGTAATTCAGTCGCATGAACTTTTACCTCTGAATATAATTGTTTCGACAATGATTGAATGACTTTTATTCCAAGGTATGCGACACAAACCTGGTAATAATGAATGTGAACGCAAGCTTCCCAGGGTCTCGCCATGATGCCGCAATATGGCTACAGTGTCCAGTCAGGACGATGATGCAGATGCTAGAGGTGTGCGGGTACCCGACTAAGTCGGGTACCCGAGTCGGGTTTCGGTATGGAGCGAATATCGGTCGGGTACCGCTGTGCCCGAGTCAAAGTCGGGTACCCGAGTTTAAGTCGGGTATATCCGGTACCCGAGTTAGGCCGGGTGGTATCATGCCCGCGTCAAATTGAATACCTATTAGACATTTAACATCTTTATTCTAGATGGCGCAAATATGCATTTTGACAATCAAAAAATTAATGCGCCGACGTGTACACGTGTGTACGCATGTAGCAGAACAGTTTTCCAGTTTAGCGTCAAGCGTGTCGAAGCAAGTAACGGTTCGAACGTCGTACCAGTACCTACTTCAATAGCATTTCAACACTTCTAACTAGCGTTTTCGTACCTGACAGTGTTCGATGATCACTCCGAGTAGTGAATAACATAAGTAGTAGAAATTAGGGACCATGGAGCAGCACGAGGAGGACTCTGAGTCTACCGGCACAGCGGATTCTAGTCAATCGTCATCTAGTTCTCGAGGGCCGCGAAAAACTAGCCAAGTGTGGAATTACTTCACCACACTTGATCTAGAGACTGCTAAATGCAAGACCTGTCGAACTGTGATCAAAACCAAGTTCAGCAGCACTTCAGCACTGCGCAGGCATCTACAGACGCATCCTGAGTTATTTGCGAAGTTGGATTCTGTCAAAAAAGCTACAGGTGGATCGAATACAAAAAATCCAATTGTGCAAGCTTTTCAACGACAAGTGCCTCTTGACAGTAAATCGCCGAAGGCTCAAGAGCTAACTAAAGCTACACTGAAAAAAATTTAAAGCAGCGTTGACTCGAGAGCCAAGCAGTAACTGCTCAACTCAGCCGAGCAGCGGCGCTCGGGACGGTCTTACTTGCCGAGCCGAGTAACACCTACTCGAGCGGGCCAAGTATTTCAAATCAACCAATGAGCGCTCAGACAGTATAGCTTGGCTTGAAAAGCAGAATCTTCTTGGGCCCAAGTACAAACTGCCGAACTCTCAAGCCAACGTTGCTTTACAACCATTGAAGCAGATCTCGCTTAGAGCTAAAAAGCAACTAGAGCTTTAAATTTTTTTCAGTGTATAGCTGTAATGATAGCTGTCGATCTGCAACCGTATAGTGTGGTTGAGGACCCCGGTTTTAAAGCCGTTTTAAAAATCGCAGAACCGCGTTACCTGATTTCTTCGAGAACCACATTTTCTCGAAATATGATCCCGAAAATGTACCAGGATGAACGTTCCCGAATTTTCCAAGTGCTTCAGCAGGACGTCATTCAAGGTAGGTAGTCTAAACTTTACATTTATACTGACGCCGAAGAAATTACCATGTATGTAGACTATGATACCCTGTCGTGTCGCGGCAATTTTGATACAGTGTTGCATTAAATTACGACAAATAGTACACAATTCAAACAATCATTTTGCATAAATTATATAAATATTCAAGTAATAAATATGAGGTATTTTATCGATATCGGATTGTCTATCACTTGTCAATTTTGATTCCTGCTTTGTTGAAATTTTCTACTTTCTTAATTCAGGATCGTTTCATCTTGATTACAGTCAAATATCGCTAACTCGAATGTCTGGGGCAGAGCTGATAAGAGAGGCTTCATCTGATCAAAGTTTTCGAGTTAGCGAGGTTCTGCTGTATTATACTTATTTATTTACATTTTTTTCAGTTTTAACTTTACGTATAAGGTTATCATTATTGATATTATTATATTTATCCATTCATTCATTCTTTCATTCATTCATTCATCCATCCATTCATTCATTCATTCAGTCATTCATTCAGTCATTCATTCAGTCACTCATTCAGTCATTCATTCAGTCATTTATTCAGTCATTCATTCATTCATTCATTCAATCGTTGATTCATTAAGATTCGTTCTTTGTGAATTTATTGATTCGTTGATTTTTTTTTTTCGTTTATTCACGACTAGGGAAGCTATCATCGGTAGCTATCACGACTGATGGGTGGACATCCCGAAGTATCGAAGGGTACATGACTCTTACCATTCATTATTTGAACCAGGAGTTTGAGTACCGGCAATTCCTGTTAAACCTGTCCCACGTCGCTGAAAGCCACACCAGCGAGAATTTGTGCAAATTCATAACAGCAGCATTATCTGAATGGGAATTACTCGCGGATTGCATAAAGGTGTATTTTGTCACTGATAATGCCGCGAATATTGTGAAAGCAATATCTTTAAATGAAACGTGGACAAGAATACCATGCTTTGCACACAGCTTACAGCTAGCAATAAAAAGTGCCACGAAAGAATGCCCAAATTTCAAAGAAATTTGCAAGAAGTGCAAGAGTTTGGTGGGCTTTTTTTCGAGGAGCTCAACTGCGAAGGTAAGATTCGAAGAAATGCAGAAGTCAACCAATCCAGAGAACATCCCTTTGAATCTAATTCAAGATGTGGAGACAAGGTGGAATTCAACACATGATATGCTTTCAAGAATTCTACAACTCCGCATGCCCCTTGGAGCTGTATTGTCTGAGCCTAAGATGCCGGATAATCTCACTGGATCGGAGTGGAACTTGGTCAGCATCTACGTGGATGCTCTGCTCCCGTTTAAAGAAGCGACTGTCATTATGTCAGGTGAAGAGTACGCCACCGTATCCCTGTATATTCCAATTGTGTCGAGCTTACTCAAATCGACGAGAGTTTTTATTGCGGAAAATGACAGTCCCGAAGCTGCACAATTTGGAAGTAGTCTACTGCAAAGTCTGGAGACCCGTTTCCAACAAGTACGGAACTCTGAACTCTTACTCGTATCAATGCTAGTTGACCCTCGTTACAAAAATCGGCTGCTGGATGTAGAAGTAAAAAGTGCAGCGGAAAAAACGTTATTGGCGAAATGTTTATCATTGAAAGATCCCGAACCCGAGATATCATCCGAGGCGCCCTCTAACGCAACTGACACTCCACCGAATGGTAATTTTTTATCTTATCGTTCATCTATTAGTAATTGCGCTCTACAAATAAAATAGATAATAATATTACTCGATAGAATCCAATTCTTGCATGATTCGAACATTTGTTCTAGTATCGTAATATTTGATTCGTATAATGAAATCCATCAGAGAGAAGATTTTAAATTTTAATTAGATAATATATGAATGTTTCATGTTCATATTATAACGAAAACTTTTATCTCATTTCAGTTGTGTCATTGTCAAAATTGGCTACTTTTCTGAATGTCATTGACGAGGATACGGACGGGGAAAGCACTTCGCCAATTGAGCGCGAAATAGAAAATTATTTATCGGAAAAAGTTGTACCGCAAAATACAAATGTAATAACTTGGTGGAAAAACAACCGACATCGATATCCGAGTATTGCTTTTGTAGCCAGATCATATCTCGGTATCCCCGCCACTCAGGTCAGTAGCGAGAGGGTTTTTTCAACGACAGGAAACATCGTCACTCCAGCCAGAGCCAATCTTCTCCCGGAGCATGTGGAAGAATTATGCTTCTTACATGCTAATTTGAAAATATAATACTGAATACGTGACTTCCAGTGTTGAAAATATGCACAGCATTATAGTATAAATAAACTAAAATAAGCAATAACCTCTTTATGAAACTATTTTATTTACTATAAGCCTTCTTTCCTATTCATTCTCCGGTTTTAAATGATGATAGTAAGCAAAATTTAAACTTACTATAGTCGGGTATACCCAGATAAGACCGGGTATCAACATGTCAAACTAATACTCTAGTGAAACAAGGTACCAAAATGTCGGGTGAAACCGGGTACCAAGACTTCGGGTATACCCGGGTAAACTCGGGTACCAATTTATCGGGTGTTCTCGGGTAAAACCGGGTACCAAGATGTCGGGTATACTCGGGTGAAGTCGGGTACCCGGTTTTGACTCGGATACCCGTAAACCCGGGTACCCGACGACAAAACCCGGGCGGGTACCCGGACCGACCCGACCCGACAAAATCGACTACCCGCACACCTCTAGCAGATGCATTACGATGATGGTGAACGAGACACATGGCTAATTGGTCAACTTGATTAAAATAATAATAGTTTAAAACGTCTGCAAACGTAATTGTGTATCTGCATTTCGTTCTAAGGTGATTCAGGATACCCGCTGGAGCCATGGCTTATGACGCCCGTAGTAAACGCGGAGATTGGTACCCAAGCTTTTAGATATACGCGTGCTTATTGCCAGGCACGGTGCATCATCGAACGTTGCTTCGGGAGATTAAAAATGGTTTGGCGTTGCTTGTCCCAGGTGGGCTGTGCATGATTTTTATCGGTTAAATGTGATTGACTCATTATATACCGCAATGCTGTAAGTGCGTAATTTTTTTTTAAATAGCAACGTATACTGATGTAGGAGCCGGTCATAGCCGGAAAAATAATTAACGCATGTGTGATCCTGCACAATATGTGCATACATGATGGCGTGATGGTCGACGAATTCGTCGATCCTGACGGCCCTCCTCCAGCTGTTGCACATGCAGATATGGCAGTGCCACTTCTACCGCGCGAGCGCTTGGCGGAAGCCAGAAGAGTACGCGAAAACCTTATCCGCAGACATTACTAATTTAGAAGAAAATCGAAAAAAAAAATTGATTGAGAAAATAATTTCGTAATTTTAAACGAATATTCACGTTTTAGAGCCTCTATCATTCGTAACACATTTTTTTATAAAGATATGCTCGGTTTGTATGTCACTCGACAAACAAACTCTCCGAATCAACTCTCAAACAGCTGGCTGCACAAATTTGAAATTTACAGGGGATTGCGCAAGCAAGTGATGTACTTTAAAAATTGCAATTTGCAGTCAAATTTGAATGCTTGTTTGGACTGTTTAGTACTTTACGGGGCATGCGCGTAAACCACGTGTTTTTTGGTGAGACCGATGTTTTCAGGACGCGCGAGCCATGGCCGAGGCGAGCCGAAGGCCGATGGCGAGCTAACGGCGTGCTGAAAAAATCGGTCAAACCGAAAAACAGTTTACGCATGCGTCCCATACATTATTTTTTACGGCATTGGCGTGAAAAAGTCTACGAATAACCAAAGGAAGACGGAAAAACTGTTATCTGCGGTCTCTGGGGGTCTGGGGGCGAAGCCCCCCGAAACTAAGGAAAAAAATTTCAAAAAGAAGAAAAAAATCTTTCAGTATTTAAAATGATTTAGCATTATTTTCCTTTTGCCAGGTCAAAAATTGCTGGTAACTAATTTCGTATTGAGTTTTCGATTTCGTTGGCAATAAGTTTTCCACAGCTTTGCGACTCTCTTCGCATAGTTAGGGTGGTGTATATTAGGGTGGGTCAAAAAAACCGACTATTTTTTTTTTTACTTTTTACTCTGAAAAATCGGTTGCTAGACACCTCTAGAGAATTCTCACCAAACATGAGCTCTTAATTTTGATGACAAGGTTATCCGCTTTACGAATTTCTATTTTTTCCTTAGTATTAGAAACAAAAATTCATATCCCTTTGACAACTCTTCGTTAAAAAATATCTCTCCTCATATTCTTGTAGGAAATCGAATGCTCTACAAAAAAGGTCTCTTACAATTTTTTCGTAAACCTCACCGTTTAAAAGATATCGAAGGTTAAAGTTTAATTATTTTAAGAGAAATTTCTGTTTTCTTATGAATTTTATAACTCGCTTACAAAAAATTTTTATGGATCGCGCAACTCATAATTTTGTAGGAAATTAACTGCTCTACAAAAATGGTCTCTTATGATTTTTCGATTAAATTAAGCGTTTAAAAGATATTCATCGTCAAACCTCAATGAATACTAATTTTAACAGTTTTTGATGAATAATTCGAAAAATTTCAATTTAATTTTTGAGTTTTACGAAAATTTATACAAATTTGAGTTCCTATGAAAAGAGAAACTATTTTTCTCGTTTTTTTTTAGTCCTACATATGTTTGGTTATATTGAAAAGAAAAATAGTGCATTTTTTCTAACTCAGAGTCAATGATTTATTAAATTCTGAAAAAAATAACGTTTTTGTCATAAATTTAATATGAAAAGTATTGATCTTGATGAAAAAAAAAGTTCTATTTGTTATTAAAAAGTTTCTTTATTTAATTTTATAATTTTCAACTGAAATAAAATTTTTAACATTTATAATATAATCGTACACTTTTACTGTAAAAAGTTTTCTTTATTACAATTTTAAAATAAAAAGGTCTCAAATAAATTTTTGAAAGGGAAACTTCTATAAGAGTTACTTTTACGATAGAGACTCAAATTTGTATAAATTTTCGTAAAACTCAAAAATTAAATTGAAATTTTTCGAATTATTCATCAAAAACTGTTAAAATTAGTATTCATTGAGGTTTGACGATGAATATCTTTTAAACGCTTAATTTAATCGAAAAATCATAAGAGACCATTTTTGTAGAGCAGTTAATTTCCTACAAAATTATGAGTTGCGCGATCCATAAAAATTTTTTGTAAGCGAGTTATAAAATTCATAAGAAAACAGAAATTTCTCTTAAAATAATTAAACTTTAACCTTCGATATCTTTTAAACGGTGAGGTTTACGAAAAAATTGTAAGAGACCTTTTTTGTAGAGCATTCGATTTCCTACAAGAATATGAGGAGAGATATTTTTTAACGAAGAGTTGTCAAAGGGATATGAATTTTTGTTTCTAATACTAAGGAAAAAATAGAAATTCGTAAAGCGGATAACCTTGTCATCAAAATTAAGAGCTCATGTTTGGTGAGAATTCTCTAGAGGTGTCTAGCAACCGATTTTTCAGAGTAAAAAGTAAAAAAAAAAATAGTCGGTTTTTTTGACCCACCCTAGTGTATATAGCAAGCATCATCTCGTCGTCACTCATTTTTAATTCGGAGATTATAATAGCCACGAAAAGCCACTGTAAATACGATCGAGACACTGGATGAGGTTATGAGCAAAACATACGCATATCGACTTCTTCTTCATATCGATATATCGATATATACATACTACTCTTTCAGAAAACATTGTCCTCGACTATGACGCTAGGTCTAGTTCGAGTTACGCAGAACACTGCCGTATAAAGTCTTTATACGGCAGTTTTGCCATGCGCGGTTCGGATTGCGCATCTAAACTGCCGTATAAAGACTTTATACGGCAGTTTTAGAATTAGTCGTATAAAGTGGCATTTGGTGGAACGAAAATAGCCACAATAAAGCCACTTTTTCATGCCTGTGCCGTAAAAAAAAATGATAATCTCAATTTTCGATTTGTTACGCATATTTGATTTTTATTCTAAATTAAATTTGGCATATTTAGCATCGATTTCGGGCCTTGATGAGTCCGCAAACCCTCGCATAGATCTTGTCCTCTGAAAAACTGTGTGTCGAGATAAATGCATATCTTATTCTTTGGATTCCTAATTCTAATTGTATGAAATAAGTATCATGTGTGATACATGATTATGTATTTTTCTAAAAAAAAAAGACATTCACGTTGAGGGTGCGGAATTTCCACATGGTCCGAGATCTAGGTGTAGAGTTCCGCCACACCATCCTCACAAAAGTTTGCCGCGCTGTATGTATTTTGATTTTAATTATCGTTTAAATTATATCGTTGAAAGGACTGTTTTTACTCCGTGTATTATTTTAGTTTTCGAATGATAAATAAAAAATAGATTTTAAATCATTTTTATTTCAAATACAATGCGATAATTTGAAAAGTGTTTGTTAAATAGGTGTATTGGAATATTCATTGAGCGATTTCAAATGTAATCAATAAAGCGAGGGGCTATTCACTCTCGAGTACTTTCAATCTAAGATAAAATAACAGTCGATTGTAGAAGGAAATACAAACAAGAAAAACCGGATAACGACATATTGAAGAAAATTAAGGAGAACCACTTCAGAATTACTCGAATAGCATTACAAAGCTGAAAAACAGACGAATGCAGGCGAATACGGAAAATAAGAGTATGAGTCATTGCGAGTGGAGAAGGAATAGCGGCAGAATAAGACGAGTCTCGAGTCGTTGCTACGAGTCGCAGTGAAATAAAGCGAGTAGAACCGAGTATTGAGAATACATTCGCGTAAAGAGCGTTCACACACACGCGTAGGGAATATATCTCGTGTATTCTACACGCACGCGCATAGAGATGTTAACAAAACACGTGTTTACCAGCAATATACATTGTAAGATTTCGAGTCAGTGCAGTTCGTGAAAATAAGGTCGAATAAAAAGCGAGTAGGATGAAGTACCGCCGAGTACACTGCAGTAGTCGAGTATTTCAGGCGCTAGCGTTGAAATACTTGTCAAATACTGTGAAATATTGCGGAGTCTCAACTTTTTCTTATTCACAGTATTTTAAAGCCCGAAATCTACCACCTGCTTATTCAAGAAATAACTGATAAAATACTTTGAATGTATTTCATATATTTCATATCTTCAGAATAGACTCGAGAGTGAATAGCCCCTTGCAATAAAGTATTTATATGGATTCGATTATTGACTTATCATATTCATATGCTAAATCGCCCCGATTTGCGAATAAATCGTACAGGTTTCCATGGCTAATTAGCACGAACCACACGCGCACGCTGCTAATAAAACAGCATCTCGCTGGTGTTTTTGGAGCGCTGTCTACGTTAGCGTTGGGTACTGCTCTAGGTGGAATTTGTTTTGAAATTGTTCGGCGCGTCTCTTTGCGGCAATATACATATTGAAGAAAGCGTAATTGAAATCTTTGATTGTGGATATAATCATGGCATTGAAGTAAGTTGTATCAATTAATCATTAACACTACATAAAGGTACATAACAACGGCTTTGCTCAGCGTGCGATATCTTTTTTTGTAAATGATAATCTACGTTAGAAAATAATGTTTCATAAACTATTTGACGACGTAATTGGACATAGGCCATTTTACCTGCTATATCGAGAAACGCTTGCATTCAATAGCGTACGTTATACGCTTTTTTAACCTCTCCACTTCCGAGCTACGCTCTCCTCGATAGTAGCCATCTATCAATATATTAACTTGATGCAATATACCGTGTACTATCTAGACAAGTACGGGGCTCCAAGATGAATGCCGTGCAACGGGAATATATTGTTGATTTCATGTGCACGAACCAAAACTTTGCGGCTGGACGGTTCGTAGGCCCGATAGACCACGAAAGCTCAAGCAAGACGTGGGCTATGCTTGCCCACGACTTAGATACGAAAGGACCCGACAAAACCATTGAACAGTGGAAAAAGGTGCATAAGTGAATGAAATTTGTCATCCTTATAATTCAACCCGAAATAATACTGCGTATGTGTTATTACAGCAGTTGAACAATAATTACGATGATTATCGTCCGAATATTATCTCATCTTACGTCTTTCCATAAAGCTACGTGATTACAGGTTTGGGCGGATATAAAATCTAAAGCCAGAGCGAAAGTAGCCGAAATTAGGGCCGAACACAACAGGACCGGCAATGTTGCGAGGGATGGCAAAGCACCTTTGACCGATAGCGACAAAAAGGTGATCGCCATCATCAGCGGTGCTGGTGTGGAGGGGCTGCGGGAAGTAGCCGACTCGTTACCGGATTCAGTTGTGCGTATTTTTAATGAACTACTCCTCATTTTCATGCCAAACATAATTGGAAATAGATTGTTGATAAAATGAATAGAATTATGATAATATCAAAGATCTCCACAAATTCGTAATCAGATAGCGAAACTAAAAATTCAAATAATCAATCATCGTATTGTCATGTTAGTAAGTTGTGAAAAACTTTTCCTCTCAATCTTATCATTGATAATAAATATACACATCAAATCCATCGGCTCTCAACGTATTATACGATACATCTAGTAATTTAAAAGGAGGTCATATTAACTCATCTGCACTGCCGTTTTTATCATTAATTCATTACATATTCAAACGTAAGAAATATACAAAAATTGATTAATCATATCCGTCATATTCAGAATACTACTCACAATTTTTTTCACATTGATACAGAAATCTTTACGGAAATTGATGGGCGGCGACCAATCGGGCTTGTCCGATGAGGAGGAAGCCTTCTCGATTGCAGCAATGTCTGCTGCAAAAGTCAGCAATAACGGTAACCCTGCGCATTATTTAACTTCATTTCAGTTAGTTATAATAATAATTGAAAATAAAAAGCAATGCATTACCGACGTTACAGACAGCAGACGTGGAATTGAGGCCGAAGCTGGTCCATCCCGTGGTGGTGGTCAATCTACCGCAGAAGCTGGCCCGTCAAGTCGGCCATCCTCGGCATCGAATAGGGCTAATTTGCGGGTGAAAAGGGACTCGCGAGTCATTGAATTACTCGAGGAACAAAATGATATAATGAAGGTGAATACCGAAATATTGATGTATTCCCGAAATTTTTCAAAACAAACAGCTTTCAAGATAAATATTCATGGCATTACCCAGACAACACAAAAGTAAAAGTTGTCCACAACACGTCATATGGACGTCAAACGCATCGATTTCTGACGTCTCAAAGACTTCTTAACAATTAAAACGTCTTCAAGACATCTTTGAGACTTGAGACGTCTTTAAGATGTCGGAAATCGACGCATTTGACGTCCATCCCTTACGGAAAAAAAAATACTGAGAGCTCAGTACTTAGTACACAAATCTCACTACTTAGTACACGAATTTTCAGTACTTAGTACTAACACTACAGTACTAAGTACAGAGAACTAGTAGTACTTAATACAGGAGTACTAGTACTAAGTGCAGAGTACTAGTACCAAGTGTAGACTACTAGTAGTACTTAGTGCAAGACTACTAGTACTTAGTACAGGGAACTAGTAGTACTTAGTACATGAGCACTAGTACGGATTTAAAGAATACTAGTACCGAGTACGAGAGTACTAGTACTAAGTTGAAGAGTACTATTACTAAGTACAAGTGCATTACAGTACTCACTACTGTGGCACTTTGACCTATCAGTACAAGAGTACCAGTACTATAAGTACACAAGTATTAACTGTGATTAATACCGCAGTACTATTACTTGAAATAATACTGCAGTACTAGTACTCGAACCAATACTCCAGTACTCGTACTCGAACCAATCCTACAGTACTAGTACTCGAACCAATACTGCAGTACTAATACTCGAACCAATACTACACTACTAGTACTCGAATTAATACTCCAGTACTTGTACTCGAACCAATACTGCAGTTCTCGAACTAGTACTGCAGCACTCGAACTAGTACTGCCGCATTAGTCCAAGTTCAGAATTAATACTACTGCTGTACTACAGTGATAGTCCAAATACTATTATATTGCAGTACGTGGACTTCATATACTGTACTGTACGGTTTTAGCTAGTACTTATTGGACTAATACCGAAGGGCTAGAACTTAAAGTAATACTTCAGTCATACTACACTAGTACTTGCCACCTACTTATATATCCCTTCTCAGTAATTTTTGTACTTGAAGTACTATGAGTACTGTGTGTACTCGCGAAATAAGTACAGCAGTACTTTGGCAGTACTTCAAGTACTGCTGTACTGGCAGTACTTTCAGTATTTTTTTTCCGTAAGGGATATGACGTCTTGAAAGCTACTTTTATTTTTGTGTTGTCTGGGTAGTTAATTAGAGAAAAGAGATAAAAAAATAAATAACAATAGTCATACATAATTCATACAACGTCAATAATAATTCACTACCTGTTACGATACCATACACGATGTTCATCAAAATTCAAATTTATCATGAGAAACTGTTATAAGTCACGTTCCTAAAGAATTTTTTATCCATTAGAAATCAATTCAAACATCATTGACAATCACCGTTGTAATATTTTTTGAAATAATTTATCTTACATTCCATTAGATTAACCCAATTTGGTTTGTATATGGGGTATTCCAGCCAATATCGCACACGATTTGACTTCACATGTATTATTTTTTTTTTATAATTCCATACAATCTAAAGAAAAATAGGATTAAAAATTGAAGGTGCACCTTTGATATGGATCTACATCGTTAGAAATTATTTGGAAAATCCCAAAATGTCTAGTCAAATCGCGCGCGATAACGGCTAGAATACTCTATATGCATGTGCGTAATGGATTCAAAGTCAAGTCAGTAATCAACAAGACAATCGTTGGAATATTTCCTAACGGGGTAACAGTTCATCATCCCCTTGGATATCAGTTTCAATAAATATTTGTCAACAGGCCATAGCAAGCAATGGTGCCAGGCTGAATACACTGCTGGAGGATATGATCAGCATCAAACGGCGCAAGTTGGCCCTGCTGTAGGCCGCACAAGCGCCAGAATAAAAATATTTTTTTGTACAATCTTTTAATCGATATAGTATTCAATTTTTTTTTCCATCTTATCCTACTCGAGTTCGTATATTATAATTTTTTTTTTCTTTTTAGTGCTTATTTCTTACAATTATTGTTGAATTTCTTATTAAATTAAATTAATTGAAATATATTTCCGTTCAAAATCAACATCATAGGTATAGAATTTTTCAAGAAAAATTATCTATGAATGCGAATCCTATAGGTGAAATTAAAGAAAAAATTTGTTATCTTTTTTGAATCGGCTAAAACAATCATAAGAAAGAATCGCTACCACAGCTTATCAAATACACTCCTCAACAAAATTAGCGGATCACCTGTTTTTTCGTTCGAAAAATACTCAATTTGAAAACCTCGTAGCTTCGTCAAAAATGATCGTATGGCCAAAGTCAAAAATCGATATTGATCACTGAAATGTTTTCTTTGATGCGGTTTTCGAAAATCAAAGGTCAGACACTTTTTCAAAAAGTTATCGCATTTTGAATCAAAGGTTGTCAACGTCAAAAACCAAAGTTGCAACTTTGACTGCCACTACGGAGTGACAAAAAAATGGTGGACACGAGCGGTTTTCGCCATTCGAAAGGTCCGAATCTTGCCTGTAATTCTGTTTTTCAAAATTTCGGCTGCGATTTTTTTTGACCGAGTTATCCGGCGAAGAAAAAAAAAGCGTTTTCCAAACTTTGACGCCCAATAAAATGAAAACGACGAATCGTACCGTAATGATTAAAAAACCATTAAAAAGCTCCATTATTCGACTTTTCATTGCTTTTTTCATGTTTCTGATCGGATCAACCGTTGCGATCCTGCACGACTTTGAACTTTGCCATGCAAATCCTGTAATTTTTTTTTTGCCTTCGTTCTCACGTTAAGCCCTTCAAACCCATGAAATCTGTGTGGCCTTCGCGGGAATCCGATAGCCAAAAAACTTAACTATCGAATGCTTTTTGAAAAAGTCCGCTAAGACTTTTCGTTCTCGAGTTATCCGCGTTCAAAGATATAGCCTGCAAAGTGCTTAGGCACAAGCGAGACGCTCCAGCTAACACGAGAGAGAAGAGCGGTGTCGGCCAGCGCCGGCTCACCTCGGGAGGCTTCGGCCAACCCGTACATCGCGCGCGTGAGGTAGCCACGGAGCTCCGTATGGGTATTCTGTTCGTTTCTCCGTGCGCGGTGATCGAACGAAATCACATCTTTGAACGCGGATAACTCGAGAACGAAAAGTCTTAGCGAACTTTTTCAAAAAGCATTCGATAGTTAAGTTTTTTGGCTATCGGATTCCCGCGAAGGCCACACAGATTTCATGGGTTTGAAGGGCTTAACGTGAGAACGAAGGCAAAAAAAAAATTACAGGATTTGCATGGCAAAGTTCAAAGTCGTGCAGGATCGCAACGGTTGATCCGATCAGAAACATGAAAAAAGCAATGAAAAGTCGAATAATGGAGCTTTTTAATGGTTTTTTAATCATTACGGTACGATTCGTCGTTTTCATTTTATTGGGCGTCAAAGTTTGGAAAACGCTTTTTTTTTCTTCGCCGGATAACTCGGTCAAAAAAAATCGCAGCCGAAATTTTGAAAAACAGAATTACAGGCAAGATTCGGACCTTTCGAATGGCGAAAACCGCTCGTCTCTACCATTTTTTTGTCACTCCGTAGTGGCAGTCAAAGTTGCAACTTTGGTTTTTGACGTTGACAACCTTTGATTCAAAATGCGATAACTTTTTGAAAAAGTGTCTGACCTTCGATTTTCGAAAACCGCATCAAAGAAAACATTTCAGTGATCAATATCAATTTTTGACTTTGGCCATACGATCATTTTTGACGAAGCTACGAGGTTTTCAAATTGAGTATTTTTCGAACGAAAAAACAGGTAATCCGCTAATTTTGTTGAGGAGTGTATTATTAGTTTTAGTGCCATTCAAAAAACCGCTATTTATTTGAAAAAGTCCGAGCCAAATTAAGAAAAAAAAAATAGGATTGTCGCGGACTACGTTAAACACCTACTACACTGACATATCATTTGGATGAATTTTCGATCGAATTTTATATAAATGGTTATGATTTCGCAAACGAAATGCAACTCAATTTCACTAAGGTATATCGCTTAACCACTTAAGCGGCAAGAAAAATCTTACGCTGAGTGCCTCAAACGCGGAACAAAAAAAGTATTTAGATTTGCACGAAATTTGGTACTCGGGGGTTTTCGGGGTCGCTGATTACGAATCTGACCTAAAATTACAGAAATTCAAAATGGCGGATCCAATATGTCCTATTTTCCTTCATTCCTGATTTTCTGTTCTTGTCTTGACTCCCCAATTTTCATTGAATTCAATATGTAACTGCTCGTCCCCAAAGATGTTATGTTCCAGCCTTGTTCTTGTAGTTTTTATCTACCTTATGATGTCTTCTTGAAATTTTCCATAAGTCAATTTTTTGACCTGGCTATTGAGTGGGTGTTTTATATTAATCTGCATTCTGTCTCTTATGAGATCAACATATCTGTTTTTTTACTTTCAGAGTTTCGAAAATTGATCCTAAGAGAACTGTATCTACACAACTGCAGAATCGCAACACTCACAGACTCTATTGATGATTTCATCCTTGAAAAAAAAACACGATTAACAGATACGAAGCATGACGCAAGGCGTGATAGACCTGCAATGTCAATACTCGAAAAGTGTCCCATACAGACTCCGAAAGACCTGGTAGAAAAAGAAAGATTTTTAAAAGCTCCTGATAATGAAATTCTGGTAAATTACATTATTTGATTATCTCATAGCACTTGTTAAGTTTCTTATTGTTATTTGTCTGAACAGATACGAGATTTGAATCGACTGGGTGGTAGCAATGTCAATGAAGTGACCAAGCGCATGTGTTACGGTGTGATGGATGACGTAGTTGCTGTAACATATAGTTGGGACGGGGCCGAAGGAAAAAAAAAAATTCAGAGATCTTCGTTTAGCTGCTTCTATTGGGAGTAAGTATAGTTTGAAATAATCTTATGCTAATTCCTTTACATGACAAGTAGTACATAATCACATGTATTTGCTGTTATTATTTCCTTATAATTTATAGAGGCTGTTCTTTCGAATCAAAGATTTAAATCTTCCACAGAGCATGACATTACAAAAGTTATAAAGTCATGGCTCGTAGGTGCTATAGGCAGAAATAAAAACTCATCGAGGAAAAGGATCAAGATAATACAACGTGAGTATGTCGATTGCACTTATGAAAGATTCTCATAAAATTCAGCACGGGATTATTTGTATTTTTAGTAAGGTACCCAATTTTCAGTTTTTCATTTAAAGGTGAATTTGTGTATTGGATAAGATTTGATTCTCAGACCATCCGTTAACTTTCCTTGTCAATTCATCTACCCAAATTATCATACATAGTATTAATAATCTCTACTTATGTGCAGCGACGCATTAACAAGTGTAAATGAGGATGAAGGTTCTGCCAATGTTTTACCTCCTGATACTCTTACCATCATCGAGAAAGGTGAATCCTGCAATGCAAATATTACGGACGATCTTGAATAACTCAAATCTCATTGAGCTCCAAACTGTTAGAAGCTTATATCTCCTCGTTACAGAGAACTGTCTTGAATTAGTCATTTATCCAAAGCATTATCTTATTTATCAACGGTAACGTACCATTTTCAATTATTTTAACTGAGGTAACTAATGCTTGTTTTCACGATTCGGTTTAACGCAGATGTAATTTTGACCCATTTTCAGAGAAGCCTGTATTGCCAAGCAATTGTCGGATACAATGAACGGCTATTGGGAGCTCTGCTGAGAGGTGAACAAATCCCCACGAAGGAGAATTGGAGAGTTACAGCAGAGAGTGTAAACCGCCTTGTTGAATTATATAGGCACAATCACAGACGATCAGGCTGGGGTATCGAACTAGAGGTGAGCATTGAGTTTTTCTTGGACATGATGCAAGTACACTTATTCATTTTCTAGGGTGAATTATTCAATTATTGAAACACACATGAAATAAATAGTCACTCATCACTTTCGGTTATTTTCTAGGCAATCACTTTCCTGTTTTGGCTGGCTTGCGGTACGTCATACAGAGTTGCATCTTTTGGCTTCGACATCCCACGGACAACTGTTCATCGCATAGTCCATAAATGTCTGGATATAATTATTGGGATTTTTCCTACAGTTGTGCGACTACCATCCGAAGAGACACTGCCACATATATAGGAGAAGCGTTTAGTCGAAAAGAAAACGGCGCTGTATTCAGGCAGTGTGTTGGAGCTATTGATGGGTGCCATATTCGCATATTTTGTCCGAATTATTTGCATCATCAATATTACAACCGCGAACAATTTTACTCGATAAATTTACAAGGCTTAGTTGATGATACGGGGTTGTTTATTGATATTGTAAGCGGATACCCTGGCTCTGTTCATGACAGTAGAGTCTTCAGTAAGAGCGCATTATTCCGATACAGTCTGTATCCTCCGGAAGGATATTTTGTCATAGGTGATAGTGGTTATCCGTGTGGGCGATACCCAGTGAGCATCATTACACTGTACAGAGCACCTCTGACCGCAGAGAAAAGAGCTTTTAATCATCCGCTCAGCAAAGCAAGGATAATCGTTGACAAGGCGTTTGGTCTTCTAAAAGTACGATGGCGTGTAATATTCACAAAAGCTTTAGAAGTCAAAATAGAAACTGCGAACAAAGTGATTGCAGCTTGCATAGTAATTCACAACGTTTGTATCACACAAGGTGACATTATTCGTATAGGTATGAGCGGATCCACGTCACTTCACTCAAAAAAAAAACCGTCAAGTCATGGATCTTTGCACCATTCAAAATATCTTTAGTACTGTGGAAAAAAAAAAAATACAACTTGAAGGATTTTCAATATTTTTCAAAAATGGCGGAGTTAGAGCTATGTGAATTTTTGTAAACCGCTGTTGCACCACTATGTTTAAAAATTCATATCTCCGAAAGTATTCATAGGAGCGAGCTGATCCTTAAATCATTTTGTTCGTAAAAGAATGCGCTTTTGAATAAAAAAATTTGTTGACAAAAAAATTCCTTCAATTTTTTTTTTGTCGTTTTTTTTTTTTTAATTTCACTGCCATTTCCGCGGGACTCACAGCAATTCATGAAGATAAATTTTTTTGGATACCCGAATCCTTCCCCTCCAACCCTAAAAAAAAAAATTCATGGAGAAAATACCTGGGCCGGAGAAAAAAAATAAAACATCTTGTCGCGCGTCGCCGCGCGGTCGATCTTTTGCAATATTTTGGCGGCTCTGAGAAGTGCAGATGTTTTTAGCGATAATTCGCTCGATGACACTTAGTAGGACACCTCTGTTTTGAAATTGATTCATAATTTTTATGAAATAAAATTTTTCTGAAGCGGAAAATAATTTTATGCGATACGTTGTTTGAAAGTTCATTTTTTTAGCATTGGATTTAGGCCGCAAAGTGACCAATTTCAGGTCACTAAAATATAGTGAAATATTATAAGACAGGAGCAATTTTACCGGACAGGAGCAACATTACCGGACAGGAACAACATTATCGGACAGTATGAATATGTTTCATTGAAGTAAACATAGTCATGTTAGTTTTGAATACGTTCACACATTACAAAACAAATTGTCATTTGTTACATCAGAAGACGCAGTCAATTGATCAGTTTTCATTAATCAATATTAATTGATTAATAATATTATTTTTTGTTCATCTTTGACTATATTATTAAAAAAAAACGCAATAATACCAGTAATTTTGGATAATAAAGTAAGTATAACACTTTAAACGTGCGATTCTCTAAAAAGTGAACCTTCAAACAACTGATCGCATAAAATATTGTATGTATCAAGTCCGAGAAGTGTCAAATCCGGTATGGGTAATTTCCAAAATTCGCCTCTGAGTGTGCTGTGTCACAGCACACTCGATCGGCTCATATTAAAAATTACCCATACCGAAAAGTGACACTTCTCGGACTTGATACATAAATAGCTATTGTTTGGACGAGTTTATGAAATATTGGAATGACGGCATGTGATTTCAGAGTGCCATGAACCCAGTGTCAAGGCTTTTTCGAATCGATTTTGTAAAATAGATTCTTCTGCTTGATGTTCTGCAGACGTACGGTACGCAAAAGAGAGCTTGACAGTTGGCGAATTTTTAGTAGTCTGCGATTTCGCTGAGAATTATGCATTTGTTGTACAAGATTCCACGCAAGGGTTTCACTGGAGCAATAATCAGGCGACTATTCATCCAATCGTGGTTTACTATAAAAGTTACGATGACGACCAGCTGAGACATTTTAGTTTTGTGATAATTTCAGAGCACCCGATGAAAAAAGTTTTTGTCTACCCTGGCGGAAATTTTTTGTACGATAAACTACAACGTTTTATGAAAATGACGATTTTGTGAAAAATCGTAGAAAGCAATAGATTTCGTAACAGTTTGTCATAGAATTTAACGAATTACTATGAAAATTTATTACGTTTAATAAATAATTAGGAAATCCTACAATTTTCAACAAAATATTACGAATTATTCAAACTTTCTACACCCAATTACGAAAATGTACGACCCCAAAATATATATTTATTTTTTGTAGTTTGTAATCAATTTTCATAGAAATTCACGAATTTCTACAACAATTTACAAATAATTAAAACTTTCTACTCCCAATTACGAAAATGTACGACCCCAAAATATATCATTTATTTTTTGTAGTTTGTAATCGATTTTCATAGAAATTCCCGAATTTCTACAACAATTTACAAATAATTAGAGAAATTATCTATAATCTATTTCGGAAATTTGCGGCCCCAAAATGATGTTTTATTCTTTTGTAGTTCATAATCAATTTTCATTTGAATTCACGAATTTTTACAACAATTTACAAATAATGAAAACTTTCCACAATCTATTACGGAAATTCACGACCCCGAAATATGTAAATTTTTTTTTGTAGTTCTCAATCGATTTTCATAGATATTCACGAATTTCTACCATTTACGAATAATTAAAATTTTCTACAATCTATTACGGAAATTTACGACCCCAAAATAATTTTTTTTTTTTTTTCTCACTCAGATTTCAATTGATTTTTGTGAATAATTACAAATTTCTACAAGAATTTTCGAACAATTAGATTTTCCTACACCCAATTATGAAATCAAGGGCGTAAAATTTTATACGCGCGTGTAATCGCCGTACACGAAGGTCGTCGGAGATAGCCCCCGAGTGATTACGGCATCACACGAGGGCATAAAATATTACGCCCGTGTTACAAACGATATTTTTCGTTGCAGTGCACAGTGGGGCCGAATCCCAAATTTGCGGACATAACCCGAAAAATGAAGTTTTGTTTTCGGGGTTTTAGAGTGAAGGAGTGCAAGTAAAGTAATAGTCCGAGGGTCGGATTCCGGACTGGGGAGGGTAAGATCCCCCGGCGACGACGTCGTTAACACTCATAATTAACTGTAACTTGATGCCATATGGTGACAGAATTTATCACTAGATTTAATCATTTATTTTCATTTCACTGAAAATTAACCCGCCACGGGTCAACAGTTACAGTTACATACATATTGATGTAAATCCTCACAAATCAAACTTTACCTATTGAGTCGAAAAGTGTTACAGATTGTAACAGTCGACGATTAGATCCAGATCGACACCGGACGTCAGTTGATCAACGAAGTTAAGCAATTTCATCTGCGACCAGAATTTGGATGGGTGACCCACATGAAAACACAATGTTAAAGAAAAAATAAAATGAGAAATTTGATTGGGTAACACCGATACAAACGAATTCAGATATAGAAACAAACTGTGTTCCTCTATCATGATAATCTGATAATCTGATTACATGTCCGAAAATCCGGAACCAGAATCCTAGTTGAAACGGCTACACTCTTTTTGTATCCGTTTCTATTCGGAAATTCCAGCAGAACTATGACACTCTATGACAATCTACGAAACATTCTAACTTCCTACCAATATTGTCTAGCATTAATTATGACATTTGAAAAAAAAAAATTCTTCAAGTACGTCTTCAACTAGAAATTACGAAATTCTAAGATTTTTAACTACAGCTTACTACGACAAAACTAATATTTGTCCGAAATGCATTGAAAATTCGTAGTCAGTTTCGTAAAACGTCATAGTTTGATGCGTAGAAATTATTGAAAATATTCATGAAAATTCGTAAAAATATTTCCGCCAGGGTAATCATATATAATCATATATAATTATATATGATTATATATAAGAATATGTATAATCATGTATGACTATATATGATCTTATATATGATCATGTATAATTATATATAAATTCATGTATGGTCATATATAATTGGATCTGATACTATATATGATTATACATGGGGCTATACATAATTGGATCTGATCATGTCTGGATGAAATTGTTGCATCACTCACCATATATAATCATATATGAGCCTAGATATAATCGTATATAGGTTCATATATGGTCATACATAATTGGATCTGATCATGTCTGAATGGAATTGCACTGAATATATGACCAGATCTGATTATATCTTACTATGTCAACTACATTGGTAACTCTATATAACTATGTACGGACCAGATATAATCATACATAGGCCCATGCATAATCAGATCTGATCGCACCTGGAATCATATATAATTATACATTGATCGATATATAATTAGATCAGATCATGCATGGTGAAGATTGCAGCGTCCCTGATTATACATATTTATGTATGGATCTAGATATAACCATACATAGCTCCATGTACGGTCACCCGATTAAAAAAGATTATATATGATTATATATATAATTGCAAAAAGGTTCATGTATAATTATATATGGTTATATATAATCATATATAATTATGTAATGTTATATATAATTATACATAATTATATATATGATTGCAAAAAGGTTCATGTATGATTATATATGGTTATATATAATCATATATAATTATGTAATGTTATATATAATTATACATAATTATATATATGATTGCAAAAAGGTTCATGTATAATTGTATATGGTTATATATAATCATGTATAATCATGTAATGTTATATATAATTATACATAATTATATATATAATTGCAAAAAGATTCATGTATAAGTATATATGGTTATATATAATCATATATAATCATATATAATTATGTATAAGTTTATATAATTGTATCTAATTTTATATAGTTATATATAATTGTTTATATAAAATTATATATAGTTGTATATCTAGTTGACGGAACTTCATTTTCTATTGCAGATTAACTAACTATTTAACTTCACTCATCTGTTTAAATGGACTTGATTATTATACGTCCTTATATCAACTATTATTTTGACGTCAATTTGCTAACCCACTGAAAATAGTAACAGAGACTAGATTTTTATCTATATTATTACATACTTGGTGTAAGCGTTACACTGAGTGAGAACTTTTGGATCTCTAGGAAAGTAATTAAATTAAAAAGATATTTGGAACTCAGATGTTCAAGTAAAGAATGTTTCTATGCAATCGAATAAAAGTATAATATACTATTTAATCATCAGAAATCTTCGAAGTGACCGTGAAATTTTGCTATCATATTTTATTTTTTTTAAGTACATATTGATGTAAATCCTCACAAATCAAAGTTTACCTATTGAATCAAAAAGTGTTAAGTACTGTGACAGGGAACAATTAGATCAAGATGAAAACCGGACGTTAGCCGATCAACGAAGTTAAGCAATTTCAACTGCGGCCAGAATTTGGATGGGTGACCCACATGAATTAAAAAAGGAAAATTAGTCTTTAAACCTATATGAAACTGTATAAAGTTATATAGTCATCTATATATAATTTTTTATAATTATATAAAAAAAAAAATTCCCGGGTATTTATATCGGGCCATTTTTCATATATATAATTATATATAAACATTTTATATATAATTATATATAATCATATATAATCTTTTTTAATCGGGTAATTATATATAGACGATCATACATGATTATATATGATCATGTATATATAAACAGATCTGATTATATATAATTGGACCTGGCCAATTTTTGGATCCAATTATATATAGATGATTATGCATGATTATATATGATTAGACAAAAACTTTTTTCATCGGGCATCTGAAACATAATACAGTTGCGGTTAATTTATTACAAAAAAAAAGTTAGTCAACTTTGTGGAAGAGAAGTTCCAAGATTCAATTCCTATAGAAAAAATAATTCATTTCACCGATGGAGCAGCTTCCCAATATAAGAACAAAAAGAATTTCATAAACCTAACACATCACTTTAAAGACCTTCAATGCCAAGCCGAATGGCATTTTTTTGCTACATCACATGGAAAAGGGCCGTGTGATGGGGTAGGTGGAACTGTTAAGAGATTAGCCTCACGTGTGAGCTTACAACTGATTGACAATTCCGATCCTATTCAAACACCGCTGGATCTATATAATTGGGCATGTTCTTATTTTCGAAGCATATCTTTTGCGTGATGTACGTCTGCGGAACATCAAGCAGAAGAATCTATTTTACAAAATCGATTTGACAAAGCCTTGACAGTTCGTGGCAGCTGTCTGAAATTACATGCGGTCATTCCAATATCTCATAAACTCGTCAAAACAAAATTAAAGATGAAACGAAGAAAAATTTGATTTCATGAAAATTATGAATTAATTTCAAACAGAGGTGTCCTACTAAGTGTCATCGATCGAATCATCGCTAAAAACATCTGCACTTCTCAGAGCTACCAAAATATTGCAAAAGATCGACCGCGCGGCGACGCGCGACAAGACGTTTTATTTTTTTTCTCCGGACCAGGTATTTTCTACATGAATTTTTTTTTTTAGGGTTAAAGGGGAAGGATTCGGATATCCAAAAAAAATTATCTTCATGAATTGCTGTGAGTCCCGCGGAAATGGCAGCGAAATTAAAAAAAAAAAAACGACAAAAAAAAATTGAAGGAATTATTTTTTTCGTGAATAAAATTTTTTCGTTGAAAGCGCATTCTTTTATGAGCAAAATGATTTAAGGATCAGCCCGCTCCGGTGAATACTTTCGGAGATATGAATTTTCAAACATAACGGTGCAACAGCGCACAATGGTCGAAAACTACTCTGTACGCGCGCATAATAGGAAAAAAAAAATTGAAACCATTTTTTTTTTATGTTGCTCCAGTAATTGAATATGTTCTAACGAGACAGAAATCAATAGTGTTATCTCGAGAAAAAATTACTTGGTCGTGTCACAATAGGCTCATTTTTGCTTTACGTTATGTGAAAGTCCCCGATAATTTCACACTCAGTTCTTGATTCATTCTTAAAGTGATGGAGCTTCACTTTTCACCCTTACAATGAAATTCCTTTTCGTACATTTTTCTGTGGATCTTGACCCTCATTTTCGTTTTTGTAAAACTTAAATATGGTCATCCTGAAATGAGTTATCGTCAGTTAAAGATAGACGTTTTGTGTATGAAAAATTTTTTGGTTTCGAATCAATATTGTATAGATCTTTTGATTCTCACCCGTTCTCATTCTAAATCTTTTTTAAAAATGAAGTGTTACCCTTCTTCAATACGTGGAACAAAATTTCATCTGCTAATACTTGCGATTCTTGATGGAAAATATTTTTTATTCAGGTACTTACACGTATTTTCGAAATTAAGTAATTTTAATGCAATGCCATCTCTTTCTTTTCACGGTGTTCTTTGCGATGTGTTATTGTCTGAGCTCAAGAATCTGGTGTATATCGCACGTATGTGTATGTTTCGGTGTCAGATTTAAAATAATTTCAACATGGATCGCACCGGTAAGTGAATTTATTATTCTGTACACCGCAACGGCTGAGATCCGACAAATATTTTTCACCACACCTGCACGGAAAATGCGACTTCCGACCCGTCACGTGAGCGGAAAGTCGTACTTTCCAATGCCAGGGGGTGGTGAAAAATAGTATACGTTACACGGGAGTGAAAAAGGCCATCCCAAACTGCGTTTTTGCCACCCTTGCCTTCAGCTCGGGTGTCAATCTCACACGCAGTTTGGAATAGCCTACTTTCCCTCCCTAGATGCGTCATATACTATTGATTAGAATATTTCAGATCTTACCAGGCGGTCGTTGATTAAAAGATTTTTATTCGAAAAAAAATCAACGGATACGTCTAAGGTTAAGCGAATTGAACAATATGCTAGGAGTAATGGGGCAACGGTAAAACCAAATTCTGCGAGATTACTTGTCGCGTATTGGAAAAAACGATGGGCCCAATGCTCTAGAAATTGGACACTCATTGAAAATCGGCACAAAGCTTGGCTCGATCAGGATCTTTATACTCGAGAAGTAACTTCGCGCAGCCAAAGCGAACCGCGCGGACGAAAACGAATCCGTTTTCAAGATTTGAGTGATTCGCAAAAAAGACGGCGAACAGCCGGTAATCTTCTGATAAATTCTATTTTTCCTTCCGAATACAAATTTTTTCAGTATCAGTATTTGAATAAGTATAGATTTACGCAAAGAAGAGAGCGAGGTTCTAACGTTCGCGGCTTCATCTTCGTTAAGGAAGGAAGGGTATTTCAAGGCTGCAAATGCAGTTCAACAAAGTATCACTTCTCCTACTAGTACAGCTAAATTTTTGAATGGTTCCCGAACGAGTCACGTACCAAACGTTAAAAAAATGAGTAGTGCCGAAGCTTTAGCTCTGTCATTAGACTGCAGACTCACCAAAACGCAATACATACGCCTAAGAAAAAATTCCAAGAATTTCCGTAAATCCTTTATCCTTTGACTATATTCTTATCATATTAATAGGAAATGATAATTTTCCACATGGCGTGCATAAAATTCAACTTACACACGACTTATTTTAACATTATTTCTTCAGAAGCTGATATCTATCCCAGTTATGATGATTTATTAAAAGCCAAATCACTCTGCTATCCACAAGGAATAACGATTACAGAGAAAGAAGCTGTAGTAGACTTACAGAGTCTTTTAAACCATACAGCTGACAGACTGCTTTTGAGTTTGTCAGGCAATGAAATTCCAGCAGAAGTGACTATATTTTACAAATGGGGGTTTGACGGAAGTTCTGGTCACAATGAATTTAAACAAGTCTTCGAAAATGCTTCCAATTCTGATTGTTCGGTACTTATAACCACGTTAGTCCCTATTCGCATCATATCCAAAAGTGACAAATCTATTACGTGGGAAAATCCCACTGCTTCTTCAACTTGGTGAGACTTGCATTTATTTCAGATGTACAAGAATATTGAACAACATACTGATGTGTTAAATATATATATTTCTAAAATTTACTACAGTTATTGCAGGCCAATCAGAATATCATACGAAAAAGAGTCGAAAGAAGTAATTAATAGAGAATATGAACGCGTAAATTCGGAAATTTTACGGTTAACGGAAACAAATATAATTCTGAATAATAATTCCGTCAAGGTGGATCACCAAATGTTCATTACTATGGTTGATGGGAAAACAATAAATACATTAGAGGGAAACAGTGCAAGCTCGGTACAATATAAGAGATTATTTTTGCATATGGAACTATAAAAGTAGACCGAACTTCTCAAGGTAGCGCATTACGAATGCATTGATAACGATTTCATCATTTTCAATTTTACAGAGATGTTACATTTGCAAATGTGGTCCCAATGAAATGAATAACTTGAACAATAACAATTATAAGATCAGTAACGAAAATATTGAAGTTCTGAAATACGGACTTTCACCACTACATGCTCGAATTAAATTTTTTGAATTCATCTTACATCTGTCTTATAGGTATTTTTACATTATCATGGACTTGTTTATCCGAAATTTAGATGTTTTGAAGATGTTTGAGATATAGTTGATTTCAGACTCTACTTGCCACAAAATATCAGAAAAAAAGGAGCAAGGAAAACTTCCGAAGAAAAAAAATTGATGGAGGACCAAAAAAAAAAAATTCAGAATAGTTTTAGACAGCGATTAGGTTTATTGGTTGATGTACCTAAGCCAGGTCAATCATAATAATCCATTATAAGCATAAAATATGGAACAGAAATAGTGGAATATGCCCTAAAAATTAGTTTTGTATTATTCTTCGGTGTAATTGTTTAGGTTTTGGTTCGTCAAATGATGGCAATACTGCGCGAAGATTTTTCGAAAAAGAAGAAATTGCTTCAGAAATAACGGGAATTGACCGATCACTTATTCATCGTTTTTCAATAATCTTGACGGCTATCAATACATCACGACAGCTGGATGCTAGAAAATTCGATGTATATGCAATTGAAACTGCTGAAATTCTAATAAAAAAATATAACTGGTGGCCCATGTCTCCAACTGTACATAAAGTACTGATTCATGGAGCAGAAATAATATCTCGTGCGATTCTACCTTTAGGTTCGTGTGACTTGATAAAACGATTACATAAAAAACTAAAAAAAAACACTTTTCTGGATGTAGGTCAGCTTTCAGAAGAAGCATTGGAGCATCGGAATAAAGACTTCAAAATGTTTAGGAGTCAATTTGCTCGAAGAAGCTGTCGTATTTTGAATTTAACAGATATTCTCAACCGTTTTCTTCTAACATCTGACCCCTACATAACGAACCTGAGATCTTTGACGAAGAAATTCGTTAAACCTCGCGAGCTACCTGATGAAGTTAAGGAAATGTTGAATAATAAATCACAGATATTTGCACAAAGTCAAAGTATACGCGAGGAAGAGGACGAGATCAGCGGTGAAGAAAAAAATGGTAGTGAGGACGAAGAAGAAAATTGAAATATATGTAGAGATATAATTTGGATGATTGTATAAGTTTTTTTTAGTGTGAACAAATTATTGTGAATGAGTTGCTGTGCAATATAAATTAGATACTATACACCATTTTTTTGTTAATACAAATTAAATCCAAGAATAAAATTACAAGAATTTCCTGAATATATTGGCTAACGTATTTCACATATTGAATTACATATAATTTCACAGGAAAATTTCTATCGGCCACCTTACGGTGTGGAACTCAAGTGCTGAGACTTTTAGTTTAAATTTCCTCTTTTTTAATGTTTGTAGCTTGTTAAATTAACGTTATACTAAAATTTAAACCTCATGCGCGCGTATCGAGTGGTTTCCGACCATTGTGCAGCGGTTTACAAAAATTCACATAACTCTAACTCCGCTATTTTTGGAAATTTTTTTAAAATCCTTCAAGTTGTATTTTTTTTTTCCACAGTACTAAAGATATTTTGAATGGCGCAAAGATCCGTGATTTGACGGTTTTTTTTAAAGTGAAGTGACGTGGATCGCTCATATGTGGAGATCATCTACTGGAGCAGCTTTCTGTACGCCGGTATGCCCCGTGAGAAACAGCACGGAAATGACTTGCGTGACCTATTCATGCAACTTTATACGCTTAAACAAGCACAAATGCATCCATAATTATTGTGTGTATTGTAGCGAGTTGCCTGAGAATCCAGACTTTGTATTCATTCGACGGATTGAAATACACTATCATTTATCAAAAATAACTTCTATGATAAACACAAAGTGAATAGTAAAAAAATAACTGGTGTGGCTTCTCAGTAACGGTACTCATGTATTTCTACTTTGTTCAATTTTATTTTAATCTGACCTGGGCATTATAAAATAAATAAAACTGATACAAAGAAGTATTTTTGAATAGTTATATTCATGTTTTAACATCAAGAGACTCGGTAGAGTCTCGCGCCAAGTACATTCAAGAAATGTGAGCGCTCGACGACCGTGTCTCTTTACCGCAAGGGCTAATTTAGGCGGAGTGGGGGAATCTTATTTGATGGATATCACCGTTTTTCTGTATTATACCGGTATTTAATGTCTTATGTTGAGAATGCTGATGGAAAATGCCTTAATTTAAGCCCAAAATCAGCATGATCGGTGCACTGAAAGCTGAGTTATGCATTTTTTCATTTTCAAAGTGGCGAGTTTTAAGATTAAGACTTTTTCTTTAAGACTTTTCGTTAAGACTATTTTTCGCTCCACAGTTTCATTGCGCATGCGCCAGCATTAGGACTAATAGCGTTTTCGGCTGGAGCTACACCGAGCCACACTGGTGTAGTGTAGCCATCTGTGTCTCTCTCTTCCTCATAGAAAAGAAAGAGATAATGATGGCTACACTACACTAGTGTAGCTCGGTGTAGCACCAGCCGAAAACGCTATAATATTTCGCTCTGCAGTCCCGCTGCGCTCGCGCATACGCCAGTCTATGACTCACCAATTACAATATAAAAGCTGTGCCTACTGATAAAATCTCATTTTTCCTAAAATTTTTTGAAGTAGATAGTAGTGCAATATTCCACGAAGGTCACAATATTCAAACGGGCCATTATACGTGCATGGTACGGAAGGAAAATTCTGTTTATGGCAGATCTGATCGCATTCAAAAATTTATTAGACAATTATAACGTTTTACCGAAGTTGACAGTAGGTAACTATGAATACTCGTGCTAGTAATTCCGCCGTTGCGGGTTGAAAGTTAGGATCACCGAAAAAGTTTGCACGCAGGGTTGAATGTTGGGGACATATGTTTAGATGAAATTCATTAAAAGCAAAAATAAATATCAAAGCAGCGGGGTACAAAAAGCAGTGAAATCCCCAAAAAGCACCCCGCGTGCAAAAACCGTGCGCCAAGTACATTGATGTGGTCATTACCTCAAAAAAAAAAAAATACCTCCTTCAAAAAAAGTATTGAAATCAGACACTACCGCCAAGCATCATCACATCAAAAACATAGCAAAATAAAAATAAAAAGATTTAAAAAAAAATTTGGAGGTAGTGGTACTTGGCGGGCCTTTTGTAGACAAGTATGAGGAAACAGCAACTGAACTATGTTGATAATCCTGTAGTGATATAAAATATTGGCCCGCCAAGTACCACTACCTCCAAATTTTTTTTTAAATCTTTTTATTTTTATTTTGCTATGTTTTTGATGTGATGATGCTTGGCGGTAGTGTCTGATTTCAATACTTTTTTTGAAGGAGGTATTTTTTTTTTTTTGAGGTAATGACCACATCAATGTACTTGGCGCACGGTTTTTGCACGCGGGGTGCTTTTTGGGGATTATATTCTACCTTAAGAGCATGTCCTAGTCCTACCTTTACCGGCTTTAAAAAAAGTAAAACATCGAAGAAACTCCGAAACGATCATGGTTGAAAATGATATATAATGGATTTATTCGATAATTAGGGACGAATAGGTTCGATCCAGCACCCGGGATCCGTTGAAATCGAGAAAAATTAATTTTTTATGTTTGTCAAGTGCGTCCGTGTCACCTATTTTGGTTAATATCGAAGTCTACGCGTCAAAAACGCAAAAACCGGCAACGTACCCCTAATCTACATGCAATGACGAACATTTGTGTCTAAAAATTTTGTTGCTTCACGCAACAATGGGGCGATCAAACCGAAAGTAGAGCGGTAGTCAAGATGTAAATAGTGTAAAATTGTCGATTTCTGACAGCTGATCATGAGACATGAGACGGTCCTCGGCTAACGAAACGCCCGACAGATGGCTCTGCGCGTAAATCATCGTGCGTAATAATTGAATTACAATTATAATATAATTATTATATTGAAAATATAATATTTTTATTATTTTTTGCCAAGTATTATCATTGATACTTGGCAAAAAATGATAAAAATATTATATTTTCAATATAATAATTATATTATAATCTCATGTCTCACGATCAGCTGTCAGAAATCGATAATTTTACACTATTTACATCTTGACTACCGCTCTACTTTCGGTTTGATCGCCCCATTGTTGCGTGAAGCAACAAAATTTTCAGACACAAATGTTTCGTTATTGCATGTAGACTAGGGGTACGTTGCCGGTTTTTGCGGTTTTGACGCGTAGAATTTGATATTAACCAAAATAGGTGACACGGACACACTTGACGAACATGAAAAAATAATTCTTCTCGATTTCAACGGATCTTGGGTGCTGGATCGAACCTATTCGCCCCTAATCATCGAATAAATCCATTATATATTATTCTTAACCATCGTTTCGGAGTTTTTTCGATGTTTTACTTTTTTTAAAGCCGGTAAAGGTAGGACTAGGACATGCTCTTAAGGTGCTTCCCTACCCAGTTCTACGAGACCTGAAGATTTGGGAAAAAAGGTGTTATTAAACGGAATATCTCTGCCTGGGTACCGAAATCAATGAAACAAACTTTGTCGCGCAATTCTATGTACGATTTCGAACACGTAGGGCCAAAAAAATGTTTTTTTTTACGCGAAAATAGAGAAGATATCCATGTAAAACGGCTTTGAAAACGTTTGAAAAATTTTATTATTAAAGAACTGAGCTACTTAGTATTATATCGGATAACAAGGTCGAAATTCGTTAACACAAAACGATTGTGAAGTTTTTGAACGTGTAGGCCTGCAGGTGCGAAGATGCAAACAAAGCACCTCGCGTCATTGTCACTCGCGAATAGCTCTCAGGCGACTTTTATATGTAGATAGATTTGAAGTGCATATACAGAGATGTTCTGTGGAAAGTGGTCAGTCTAATGGCGGCACAATTATTTTTTTTCGCGAATGACAACGCTGCCGATCGACTACGAACAAGCGATCTACTGATATCAAGATTCGCGGCAGCGAATCGCCGCCAAGTACCCGTAGGCAGGCGAGCGCTAGCCGGGACTCTATTTTCTCGGGGGAACTCTTTATACCTGTAAGCAGGAGGTCATAACTTGGGAACGCGTGAATATTTTTCGATCAAATTCACAGAACAGATATTCCCCCACCACACGACTTCGCTGTATAAATTTGATCGGAATCGGTACACTGGTTTCTGATATATCGGTCACGAAAGTTGATGAAAAAGCATCTTCTTCTTCTTCTTCTTCTTCCACTTCTTCCTGGTCATCAGATTTTCGCTAGACGCTTGCTTGTCCTCACGTTTCTGAACGAACGGTGAAACGGATCGACTTGATCTTTGAAACGTGGGTACAAGCCATCGAAATCTCGCCCCCTATTGATTTTGGCATGAATCTGAATCCGCACTCGATCGATATGTGATAATGAAGTTACTAAGTGAGCCACAGAGGGACGACGAGATCAAAATGGCTGTCGGATGGCTGACGGATCGCGGTATTGACAGTTAAAATATTCATAATTTATATATAATCATATTATATAGTTATATATTCATATTATATAAGATGTTATCGGTCAAGCTAATGGTTTTATTTCAGTAAATCAGTGAAACAGTGAATCAGTGAACAACGATCAGAGTGAAAAGTGCGCCGACCGTGGTTTCACGCCGATGACCGTTATTATTTAATAAATCTGCATGATGGCCTGTTGTAAGTGCACGGAACAGATCCTTTAAGCTGGGTTCAAATATTTAGATGAAGAATAAATCAACGATCCTGGCAAAATATTATTTTACTTCAATCCGGAACAAGTGAAAATGAGGTTACGATGACTTACATTAAACGGTATGTAAGGACATTGATTTTCACTAGATTTTACATATAATAATACTAGATGAATAGACCAACCTTAACTTCTTTATTTCCACTAAATTTCCACAGTCATCTGGACCATTCCTATCCTATTATCAATCCATTGGAATAGACGAATATAACACTCCGACAAAACGACGTCCCAAAAACAAAGGCTGCAATTACCAATCCGTTGGAATAGACGAAGATAACATTTCGGCGAAACATCGTCCCAGAACAAAGGTAGCCGACAGCTCATAGCTCCAATGTAATAACAATGTTAGGAAAATTAGTAGCGATACGAAACCTCTCATTGAATCCTTTGTCCTTTTCTATGTTTCACAGTCACCTGGACTTTTCCTATCCTATCATCGATCCATTGGAATAGTCGGAGATAATGCTTTGACAAAACGACGTCCCAAAAAAAGTTGGCGATTACCAATCAGTTGAAATAGACGAAGATGACATGTCGGCGAAACATCGTCCCAGAACGAAGGTAGCCTACAACTAATAGCTCCAACGTAATAACAATATTAGGAAAATTAGTAGCGATACGAAACCTCTCATTTAATCCTTTGTCATTTTCTATGTTTCACAGTCACTTGACCTTTTCCTATCCTATCATCAATCCATTGGAATAGTCGAAGATAACGCTTTGACAAAACGACGTTCCGAACGAAGGTTCCGATTATCAATCCGTTGAGATAGACGAACATAACACTTCGGCAAAACAGCGTCCCAAGACAAAGGTAGCCCACAGCCCATGGCTCCAAAATGATAACAATGCTAGGAAAATTAGTACTAATATACTAAAATCTCTCCTTCAATTCTTTGTTATTTTATATCTTTTACAGTCACCTGGACCATTCCTATCCTATTATTAATCCATCGCAACAGATGAGCATAACATTTCGGCAAGACGATGTCCCATAACAGAAGTAGCCCACAGCTGCTCCAAAGTCATAACAGTCTACGTATCTTCTTCAAATGAACCAACTTCGACCCGCCTACCAACCACTAACTTCACCTACCTATACATCAGCACCGCAAACTGATTTCCAAACACACTAATATATTTGGAATTGCTGATCATTAAAAGTGTTATAATAGTGCAGTACGATACAAGTACGCACACACATGTCGTATACTATTTTTTTCAACTCAGTGTGCGAAATTCTTGACCTGTGAAACACTCTAGAAAATGTGGTAGTACAGTATATATATTGCGATATAAGTGCGAGAGGCAGGGGGTGGACAGGGTCCAGGAGCAGAGCCCCTGGTAGGGGTGCAGGAGGCGAAGCCCCCGCTGGGAGGATTGAGGGGAAACGTCCCCACCCCCATTAAAAACAAAATACTTTCAAGAACGATTTTCAATAGCATAAAAATTCATTTGTCTTCGAAACTGAAGAAATGAGGAAATCAGAGACAAAAAAAATCATTTTTTTAGGCTTCTATATATCCCTTTTCGTAGTCTATCGATGGAAACGCAAGTTACAGATCCAAGTTACATAAGAAAAGCAAGGCTTATTTGATTTTGATAGAATTACATTATTTTTCACATGAATTTTATTATTCATAAATAGGATGTAATCTTGATTTGACATATTGGTAACGCGATTATTCAATCAGTCATATGTATGTCAACACAACTTGACACAAAATTGAGAAAGTTGAATAGCAAAAAATCATTTTAGAAATTATTATTTTTAAACGAAGAGAACTTAATTATTTTCACATGTGGAAGGATGTGAATCGGGCACTTCGCACATTACTAATATGGCATCAGGAATTGGGTTTCGCACACTGAGTTGAAATTTTTTTCTCTGACGAGTGTGAATTGGCAACACAAGCCAAAGGCGAGTGTGCAATCACACAAAATCAGAAAAAGGTTTTCCGTCGAGTATTGTACAAGATTTGACTTTATGAGGAGTGAAAATGTATTAAGATCTATGTGAGTTGGAGCATTTGACATCTTTAAAAATCTGGTTCAATCGTTTGATACATTGAAATATGCTATCCATTAGATTATTGGTGGAATGACATTAATTCTTTGAAATCATTTGAAATTATGTAGCACCTTTCGAGTTTCCAGAAAATTAACTGTAGTATCCAACCATCTAAGCAATTATAGAATATTTTCAACTCATATGTACTCATGTACACTATAAATGATAGGTTGTTGACCAATCTTCGAACTTCACTTTATTTTTATGATTTGCAGGCGGGACGCGTCGTAAGAGCCAATATTTCAGGATAACAGATGAGCGAAGATCACAATCTGCATTGATCTAGAGATCGATACGTCACTCTTCGACACATTCAGCTCCTTATCATACATGAACCTGGTCAATCGTCCTTTACTGGAATTATGACATGGCCGCAGATACGTATGCAAGCTCAGAATGGCCAGTGTTTCAAAACCAAACATCAGACCACAATTCTTTGGAATCTTACGCCACAGAGCGAGTGAAAAAATTAATCTGGATATCACATATTAGAAGGTATGCTGTACGAGTCGAAATTTCCCAGCTCACCCTCACCATAGTGACATGGAATATATTTTAGTAACTACTGTGACATTTCTATTAGATGATCGATCGTTTGTTGATTTGTATGATTCTCACAGTGAGCTGAATTAGATTGCAGTAGACAAACATGCGCAAGCTCCGAACAATCAACGTTGCAGAACACATATGAGCCTGTTACTGCGTCAGGCAACACAGTCTTCCAAGCTATGGCTGAAAAATTACTGATTAAGTGCTAAATTTAAGTTAAAACTGTATATTGAGGTTGAAGTTCGTAACGTTAACGTAACAGAATATTCGTTGGAGAAATGCAATATTTCGTAATTCAAATGTTGTTAGAATTGTTAAATATGCGAAATAAACATGTTTTACACAATTTAAGGAATTATGCACCGTTCTTGATCCATTTGAAACGTTCGAGCCTTGAATTTGAGAATTTTTTGGCGAATATCTTGTTGAAATAAGTTACGAACCTCAACCTGATACTGTATAAGACAAAATCATGTTCTACTTAATAAATTATTTATGTTTGTCACAGTTGACAATTGAAATGAATGTGTTTGTCTTTCATTGAATGTTTCTTCCCTTGCCCAAATTCCGAATGTATTTCTTGTAATGATCAAACTATAATAATGTTCAACCCTGCTGTAATCGAATGAGCGATCCTTCTCAATTCTCCTACTTGCAAAAAGAAGTGAAATCCCACGAAAAACATCCAAAGATGTAAAAAAAGCCGCCAAGTACTCACACAAAAATCACAATTGCTTCATAAGCAAAACGGTTCGCCAGTCTCTGTTGTGAAATCAAGAAAAAAACCAAGCACCGAACGTACCCCTGCGATCTCGCAGAAATTTGTTAAAAAAAATAAAAAAAAATAAAATAAAAAAACTCAAACTCAAACTGAAGTCTACGTCGTGGAGTCGGAGTTTCGTGTGAGGATATCGAAGCATCATTCCAAGAGCTACGTACTTGGCGGGCACATTTGGTTCCTTAGAGTTATACGGACAACCCGCTTCGTCTTACGCAAAAATTAAGTTTTTAATGCGACAGCTATTGAATACACTGAAAAACTAGTTATTCAAACCAATGAGCGTGTCAGAAGATGCTTTTACGTGTCCTCAACTATGTGTATGATTTTACAGACATAAATACTATAATCAATAAAAATCGTGGTCGTTCCATAGTCATTGAATTATCGGATCAGACTCGGAACTCTGGAATCACATATCTCATTATGGAACTAATGAGCGATGTACTACAGTAAGTTTTCCCATGATAGGTGACATACCGTAGAGCTCGAGTATGTAGTACCAATTATGGAAGAATAAACTCATGCACCTGCAAAACGATCGAATCAAGAAAACTCTACTCTGCTACTTCGGCATGAAACCTAAAACTTGCAGCTACGGATAAACGTGTATGCTATAAGTAGCATAGAGTATGACAGTTTGATATAATGATGAATATGAAATTACTATATTTCATCCCTGCAACGCGAGCGAAAAGTAATCAATTACTGACCAAAAGAAAGAAAAAGTGATTTTGCGGTCGAAAAAGTAAATTTGAAAGGCAGAAAAAAAACTCTAAGTTTGACCGATTGCAAGTTTGATCGATTAAATTGCTATGTCTGACTAGTGGATGCAATATGGACATTTTATCTAGTCGGGTAAAAAGTAATATATACCACACGGGAGGAGCGAATTTTCACCTTGTGCTCCTGCTGAACCTCACACTCAACAAAAATCACGCACTTTCCTCCCTAGTAGCATAATGTAGCATTGTTGCTCATTCGCTTGTGGAGAATAATCATTCGCAACTACACAATCGTGGCAGTTGAAAGATTAGCGCTTGCGAGTTTATGGGAGTGCGTAGTGCGGGCGCCTTGGGCGCCCGCACTACTCACTCCCGTAAACTAGCAAGCGCTAATCTTTCAACTGCCACGGCATAGTCGTCCGACAAGATCGAAAGATGATGGATTTGAAATAAGTGTGTATGGAACCAATGTTATCTGCGAATCTGACATTCGTCAGTCGATTCAAAGTTTATGACATGTATATAACCAGCGACCGGAAACAGTACTTTGAGACATCCGTCAGCTGCCAAGTGCCGATGCAAGCAACTGTTCGCAGTTCGGAGGAACTGTGAGCCAACCAGCCAAATATAAAATAAGACTGCAGGGAGTCGTGTTCTATCAATCGATGTATTTCGAATGCCAGATTTGATAAATAAACAATATGAAAAACAGTCGGAAAAATATGGTTCGCAAAATCCGATAAAGTCATATCAATTCAACGCGAGAACAAAAAACACAAAGAAAAAAAACCGAATGTGCCCGCCAAGTACGTAGCTCTTGGAATGATGCTTCGATATCCTCACACGAAACTCCGACTCCACGACGTAGACTTCAGTTTGAGTTTGAGTTTTTTTATTTTATTTTTTTTTATTTTTTTTTTAAAATTTCTGCGAGATCGCAGGGGTACGTTCGGTGCTTGGTTTTTTTCTTGATTTCACAACAGAGACTGGCGAACCGTTTTGCTTATGAAGCAATTGTGATTTTTGTGTGAGTACTTGGCGGCTTTTTTTACATCTTTGGATGTTTTTCGTGGGATCTTATATGTCTGTGACTGATGATAGACGACGTAGCGGTAGCTGTCACGTCGTAGGTTATAATGAACTGTCATATTACAATATTGTGTAATTAAGGCCCATCCTTAGTCGCCCACCTCCTTTCCATACAATGTAACGAAAACGGGGCTGGGGAGACACATTTCGATGATTATCCGAGCCCAGGCGTCGAAAACGCAAAAAAGGCCAACGTAGCGCGAATTCTATTTCAATTCCAAACACATACGTCCAAAAAAATTTTCGTTTCATGCGAAAATGGAGCCAGCGTTTGGTTCTTTCTTTTTTCCATTGTCTAAATGGTTTTTCATTGTCCTTGGCTTTAGACAACGGAAAAAAGAAATAACCAAACGCTGGCTCTATTTTCGCATGAAACGAAAATTTTTTTGGACGTATGTGTTTGGAATTGAAATAGAATTCGCGCTACGTTGGCCTTTTTTGCGTTTTCGACGCCTGGGCTCGGATAATCATCGAAATGTGTCTCCCCGGCCCCGTTTTCGTTACATTGTATGGAAAGGAGGTGGGCGACTAAGGATGGGCCTTAAATTGTAATATCATTCATAATACGACGGTATACGATACTATTTCATAAATAAGTAGTACTGAATTGTCAAATTAATTACAGATATCAATTTCTGTTTATTTAAAACATTATTAGGTTATAAATAACTGTCTTGGTGAAATTTACGCATCTCGGAGTAATAAAGTTGATTAGGCAATAGCATACGATATTGATTCTTTATGAATTCATTTCAGGTGTGAATTTCTGTTTATTTGCTACATTATTTACAACCGTGCATTTCGTCGGAGACTGACGGATCCGCTGCATCTCTTGGACAAGTAGTTAGACAAGGGTTACGAACATAGCGATGTGAATATCATTCATCGAGCAATATAATATACAATATTGTGTGATTAAATTGTGATATCGTTCCTAATACAACGGTTATCTATTTCATAAATAAGTAGTCATGGATTTTTAAATTGATTGCAGATGTCAATTTCTGTTCATTTCAAACATTAATAGATTATAAATAACTGTCGTGGTGAAATTGACACATCTGGTAGTAATAAAGTTAATTATGCAATAGCACACGATATCGATTCTTTATGAATTCATTTCAGGTGTGAATTCTGTTTATTTGCTACATTATTTACATCCGTGAATTTCTTCGATGACTGACTGACCCGTTGCATCTCTTCGACAAGTAGGGTTTCGAACAAAGCGATGTAAATATCATTCAACGAGCAATATCGCCTTGATTCAGTGAAAGTGTTCCATCCTACGAGGCATCTTTGCTGAATATAACAATACTCTACATGTCTTCTCAGCCTAATGAGTACGAAAACAGTCCTGCGTAAGTGATGTGTTAGTCCACCAATGCGTGTTTTAGTTTCATCGACAGTTATTTATAACCTAATAATGTTTTAAATAAATAGAAATTGACATCTGTAATTAACTTAAAAATTCAGTACTACTTATCTATGAAATAGTATCGTATACCGTCGTATTATGAACGATATTACAATTCAATTACACAATATTGTAATATGACAGTTCATTATAACCTACGACGTGACAGCTACCGCTACGTCGTCTATTATCAGTCACAGACATATAAAATATCAGTAGATCGCTTGTCTATGATCGACCGGCAGCGTTGTCATTTTTTTTTTCGATGTCTTTTTTAGAAAATTCAAATGTGAGTTAAAATTAAAATTGTCCAGAAATGAAAGTCAAGACTTGGTATAACTAGATTTCATACTTCAAGACTTGGCTTTTTATTTTATTCTAATGACTATTGATCATAGGATGGTACACGGAGAGAAATGTACAGTAAATATTACTACCCTGGTAAAAATTCCCACATAGGAACCTACACAGGACCTACATAGGTACCATACGTATCGTAATTTGGGACAGGTTCCCATAGGAGTACAACTTATAGGAGTACATAGGACCTACGTCGGTATAGCGCGGCGGGACCTATCCAGGTATATGTATATATATATAGGATGGAGACCCATATGGGTGTGTATATATAGGAGGAAAACCTATATAGGACCTGTATGTAGGCACGCCTATATAGGTATGGGTCCTACATAGGTCCTTCACCTATATGGTATATTCCTATCATCACACAGATCTGTCCCAAATTACGATAGCCATATGGGATTGGGACCTGTATGGGTATATTTTGACTTGGGTATATTACGTAGGGTTTCCGGATGGTTATATATTCACCCACCCGTATCCCCATATGACTCCCACAGGAACCAGTCCCATATTACGATAGAAACCATATGGCTGTTCTGTTTGGTCCTATTGGGTTCTGAAAAACACCTAGATGGGTTATTGCGGAAGCATATCGAACCTCGTGGGTCCTGTACGCCAACTACGAACACCTCAGTGGGTCCTATTGGGTCCTAAAAAACACCTAGATGGGTTATTGCGGAAGCATATCAAACCTCATGGGTCCTGTACGCCAACTACGAATACCTATGTGGTTCCTATTGGGTCCTGAAAAACACCTACATAGGTTATTGCGGAAGCATATCGAATCTCATGGGTCCTGTATACCAGCGTAGAATACCCATATGAGTCCTACTGGGGCCTACAAAACACCTACATAGGTTATTGCGAACACATATCGGACCTTACGGGTCCTGTATGCCAACGTAGGATGCCTATAGAGGTCCTGTCAGGTCCTGTAAAGCACCCACGCGGATTTCTGTGGTATATTTGTAGGACCTATACCTTCCCTTGCAGGTCATTCGAACACCCTATGATACCATCATAGGTTCCTACAGGTACCCACACAGGACCTACGTATTCCATGCAAGACCTTTAAGGTCCCACCTCGGAATTTTTACCAGGGTAGGCTTTCTGAAAAACATAGATGTTGCGACTGTAGGAGCCAGGTAATAATTACTATGTAGCACAGTATAGAAAAATTCCGTCTGATATAACTTTGCGAGAATGTCATCATAGCAATGCCAGCATGGTAAATATTACCATGCTGCCTGCTCAGTGCGTTCCATCGAATATTCACATAACCTCAAAGCGACACGCTCTGCTGTCTGGTTGCGCTCACATCGCGACAAGGTAGCACGAACTACCCAGCAAGGTAAATATTACCATGCTGCATAGATCCTTGCCAATAGAATAAAAGTGAAAATTACTTGAAATTTAGTTCCGGGCAACATGGGACCAAGAACACTGAAAAATAGTAGAATTCACCATGTGACATATTGACATTTCCAACGTTTTTTTTTTCACGGACTGAATACTAGGTAGCATGGTAATATTTACCTTGTTTTTCTACGTGCAAAGTAATATTTACTCGAAATTTCTCTCCGTGTAACATCGGCAATCAAGCCAATAGAATTGCAAGATTATTAATAATTTTTTTTTTTTTTATCTGGTGCCCGTTTTGCCCCGTGTTTCCCTACATGGATTGTATGTTAATAATTCAATTAATTTTTCAGGCTTTTCCGTTTGCGTGGGCATTAATGAAGCGAAAAACGCAGAGGGCATACGAAGAAGTTCTGCAGCATGTGAAACATGCGATCGCACCAGAAATCCGACCTATTTCAGCGATGACGGATTTTGAAATAGGGCTTCAGAATGCCATTGCAGCAGTGTACCCTGATGCTGCGACACACGAGTGCTTCTTCCACTATTGCCAGGTCATTTATTTCATTAAATCACTCGTTTTAGGGAGTCAAATGACACGAATATGAGTCAGTCCACGTCAAGCGGGACACCTTTTTGACCTCATGGTCTTGAAAATCGTCGTCATTTTTTTTACATATTCTCTGGGTAAAATGAATGGATGAAACATTTTTTTTTTTTTTTTTTAACTCGAAGGGCTTAGAAGATACAAGGGGTTGAATTTTCGAAAAAAACACCAAAAATCGGAATCGCGCTCTTCTTTAAATGTTAATATCTTCGGTTCCCTTTGTCGTACAGACCTCGTAGAAAACTCATTTTAAAGCTCTTGAATTGCACTTTCATGTTATGAATTTTTGATTCATGTAATAAACAATTTTCTATTTGTTAATAACAATTATACTTTTCAAACGCGATTTTCGAGGTGACTACCACCTTTGAAAATTCTGAAAAAAATACGAGCGTGTTCCTTGACTCATTCTCTACAAAATCTGTAAGTTTTAAAATGGAACTCCGATGGAAACTATATTTAAAAAGCGATCGATTCATTCGGGACGTCGCGCACGGCCGGGTACGCGAGTGCGCCGAGACCGAGGCTTGTTCGCTTTGCATGCAAGGAATACAGGGGGGGCTGTTATACGTTCAAATTCATCAGTCCATTAATTCACAAAATTATTAACTATTTATTTCATTTCATACTGAATATTCGAATTAAAACAACAAAAATACAAATATAGAAATAAAACGCTTAACTAAAATCTTAAAACATATCACAAATTCGAAACTGAAGCTCCTAGTCATCGAAAATAAGTGGTAAATATAACGTACTTTTTGAGTCCATCAAATAGAATACATCACAGTGTTATTTAATCAATTACGTACTAAAGTAACAAACTGAAAAATATTTAATCTAAACTCTGATACTATATACATTCAAATAAAATCTTAAAGTAAACGGCGAGTTTAAATTTATATATTAATGGTTCAATTACTTGGAAACCGACGCTTCTACTGACTTCTGTGCATACGAATATCTTTTAGCAACAATTTTTTTTTTTTGAAATAGGCTTCATGCAATGGAATGTCAATGTTCCACGGACTAACTTCGCTTTTCCAAATCGAGATTGTAATGCAACAGCTTCTTTTTTTGTACTTATCATTTGTGAAAAAATCGACGTAGATATTTTTAATATTCTGATTATTCTTAGCCCAGGAAAAAAATTTTTGGGGACTATTTATTGCATTACGCGGAATTAGTTTCTCACCTGAGTTCGATTCCAAGTATGTAACGACGCGCGAACAGGGTCTTGCCGCCCCAACGCTCGTGTACCCGGCCGTGCGCGACGTCCCGCATGAATCAACCGCTTTGGAAATATAGTTTCCATCGGAGTTCCATTTTTAAACTTACAGATTTCGTAGAGAATGAATCAAGGAACACGCTCGTATTTTTTTCAGAATTTTCGAAGGTGGTAGTCATCTCGAAAATCGCGTTTGAAAAGTATAATTGTTAATAACAAATAGAAAATTGTTTATTACATGAATTAAAAATTCATAACATGAAAGTGCAATTCAAGAGCTTTAAAATGAGTTTTTGACGATGTCTGTACGACAAAGGGAACCGGAGATATTAACGTTTAAAGAAGAGCGCGATCCCGAATTTTGGTGTTTTTTTCCAAAATTCAACCCCTTGCAGCTGCTAAGCCCTTTGAGTAAAAAAAAAAAAAAAAAATGTTTCATCTGTTTATTTCACCCAGAGAATGTGTAAAAAAAATTAAAGAAGAATCCGAAACATCGACGAATATTTTTGGCCAAATCCGTCCCGCTTGACGTGGATTGACTCATATGTATAATAATACTCCACTTCGATATTATACCGTTAATACTTGATTCTCTCCATTTATAAGTAACAAGACCAAGTAGTCAATTTTCTACAATCAATCCAGGAATTGCAGAGAAAGTTGAAGGCATTGGGGTTAGTTCCGCCATTCGACGTGAATCCGGAACTACGGATGACGGTCCGCAAAATGATGGCCCTTGCACTCATGCCAGTAGAACTGATTGTACCATCTTTTGAGAACATCCAGATGAATTGTGACGAAGCAGTGGAAGAAGTTTTGCGCCCATTTTTTACCTATTACCGGAATCAATGGATAAACCGGGTTACCCCAGCCTTATTTTCGGTTTTTGGATTGTTACGTCGTACAAATAATTGCATCGAGTCGTATCACCGGGTCCTATTTCATAAGATTACTATGTATCCCGGTGTTTGAAAATTCACAAGTAATAAAACGATTTCAATCTAAATCTCATATTTTTCAAGAGCGATGTATGGAAATGTGGATAATGTACTACGCAGGGTATTCACTATATTACAATATGTCTCATACACTTATTTTTTTTTTCACGCTGAAACTCTGCACGTGTAAGTATGAGACAACGACAGTGATCAGTTTCATGTTCAATTCGTGAACTCAAGTTAATCAATTTCACAATCATTTTTCAGAGGAACTGGGGTGCATTCAAAGCAATTTCCATGCTGATTTCATATCGCTGCAGGCAGGACATCAAATTACAAAGACGCTAAAATTAAAATATTTTATGAATGACAACCGATTGAAGGCTTCGTGGCGTAGTTTAGAGGCTGGTGAGCTGCTGCCACAAGACTTCTTAGAAAACGCGTCACATTTTATGCGAAATGTCAGAGAAGTCATTGAATTTAGGATTAACGCCGAAGAGGAAAATGTCCAAGCCGAGGAGGAAAATGTCAATGACAACTTGATGATCGCACAGGATCACAATCCAGGTTTTTAACACACGATAATACCTAGCATGTTGGCCTTATGGTTTTCCTTGAGATTATTCTAACAGCACAATTCATTTTACAGTTGATAACGTTGCAGTGGGTCCCGAGTATCTGGAGAATGGTATGGGAGACGCAGGTCTCATACCAGAATTCCTCAACGGATTCTTGCCACATCCAGGTATTACACACAATTTATTGAATGATGAATGCAATTTTTTTCTGCAACCATCTTTATTTTTCACTTTTCACAGAAAATATTGAATTCATTGAGCCTCGGCAAGTGTATGCCGACGATCATGGCGTTCAAGAAAGACCAGTTTACTGTAACCTTTAACATGGCCACCAAAATCTTGCGTATTAGGTATAACTAATCGAAAATATTGCAAAATATATTAGCCAGGATGTTTGAAATTCGTTAATGGAATGTACGAATAATTTCAACATTTCCAGCATATTTTGCAAATCCGTGTTCATAAAAAATTGAGGAGGAAAAGACTGGAGTAGCTTGCCTATTACAATGAGTATAGGTAGGCAAAAAATAGAGTACACGTCACGCGTGTCTAATGACTGATGAACTTAACGTACTGTGATAATCGCTACACGCATTGGGCAATAATTTACATTAGGTATTGGCGGCTTTTTATTTAATCTTTTTTCCAGGAACATTGGAGCTATTATTTTTTTTCTATTGCATTTGGAAATACCGCGATTTCACAGCGTAAATTATCCAATGATTATACTATAAATATAGTTTTGCTAACAAAGTTCGCAGGATTCGTTTTTTTTTTTTAGATTTCATTCTGAACGCGTTGACTATTCTTATTGTATCAAATGAAATTTATTTTTTCGGTAATCGGGGGGCCTCGCCCCCCAAACCCCCTACCAGGAACTTCGCCCCTGGACCCCTCACAGAGGTTAGTCTGCTCAAATACTATTATGTGAAAAATAATAACATTTTATTCTTGCGCCCCTGGACCCCCTCGGCGCCCCGCTTCGCACTTATATATCGCAATATATCTCTCCTTATAATAAAAAAATCTTGATGAAAAACAGATGAGCGCGATGAGTCGCATAATGCTATGTGGATTGCCTGCCATCGGGCGTTTTGCGCTGTTTTCGTATGGCTGTTGTTTTTCCGGGAAATGACAGTTGTTCACTGTGAGTGATTGACAGATCAAATAAAAATATTATTTCATCAGTTATTCACTGTGAGTAATTGACAAATCAAAGAAAAATATTATTTTACTACAAAAAAAAATGGATAAAAAAGTAGTGCAGATGAAACCAGATGGGAATTGTCTTTTTCGCGCGCTGTCGTATTGCTTGTCGAAAAATCAGGATAGGCATCAGGAGCTAAGACTGACCATCGTTTCATTTATACTGCAACATTGGGATAGATATGGAGATTATATCATGGGGGACGAGTCACATGGCGTTTCTATAAGGTCACCAGAAGACTACAAATTACATATGGGTAAGAATGGCGTATACGCCGGTGACGTAGAGTTGACTGCAGCTGCATCAATATTCAAGGTAAATTTAAAAGTTTACATAAATAATAATACTCATCATTGCATCAATTATGATAGTCCGCTAGAAAGTTCACATCACTTTGCACTGTTGTTTACCGGTAACGGGGACAGTGGGCATTATGATGTTCTTGAAAGGCTTAATGAAGAAAGGATTGAAAATAGAAAGAGAAAACCGCCAACCATACTAAGCGTTGAAAAAGTTTGTCTTCCTTTCATATCAAAAGGCAACGCACAAAAAAAAATAGAAGAAGGAGAGAGAAAAATTATAAAGAACAACCGGGTGGCATACACCGATATTAAAGGGGTACGGTTGGATTCCAAAAATTTAGAAATAAAAAATGAGAGTGGCAAGTCTGTAACAGAAGAGTCATTGGTGGTTAAAAAAGGGCGACCAAAGAAAATGAATGAAGAAGAAAGGGGAATTCGAAGGAATCAAAGACAACGTGACCTTCGTAAATCAAAAAAGATGAGTATAGATACTGGAAAAGTAGAAGAAATACAAATAAATTCATTACAAAATGAAAAAGTAGAAATAAGTAGTGAAATTAGGATAGTAGCTACTGACAAGGAGTTACGAGACGTGGATCAATTAAAAGTCTTGAGAGGAAATGGAAAAGAAATAGGATGCTCGAAAAATCAGCGCGAGCACAGCAATGCAAAAAAGATGCGGTTTATTTCAGAAGAATTGAAAGACATGAAACATGCGGATATCTGCAAGATCGAAAAGGTAGAAATTATCAGTGCGGTAGAAAAAATGGTAGAACAGAATCTAAATGAGAAGGCAATTTTAATTTTAAATGAAGATATGGAAAAACATACAGACAGCGTGAAAAAAATGGAACAACAGAATATATGGAAGAGAACACGCAAGCCAATAATGTTAAAATATCATGGGGACAGAAGGAATGATATATATAAAAAAGTTGAGCAATTAGATATTGGTGAAATGAAGATAGTATGCTGCAATTGCAAGGCGGTTTCATTTGAAAAAGAACCAGGTAGAGCTAAAAATAATTGTTGCCATGGAGGGAAAATAAGACTTTCACCGATATCGCAATACCCATCCGAGCTAGAAATCATGAGTGAGGGTAATGACGACGTTTCTAAACATTTCAGACAAATGATACGGTCATATAACGATGCATTTGCTTTTGCATCCTTCAATTGCACTACGGTAGATTTAGGAAATCATGGAAATTATGTAATGAAAATACTTGGAGATGTCAGCTATAAAGTTTCAACCAGTTTAGAAAATGATAACAGGACAGCAAGATATGGACAGATATACATCTATGATGAACAAGCTCAACTTGAATTGCGCAGGAATGATTTGAGAAGAGTTGATGTATTGACCAAAATTGGACAGATAATCAATAAAATAAATCCGTATGCGACAAATTTCAAGACACTTCATCAGCGATATATCGAAGGAGAACATCAGGTTGTATTAAGATTTATTTCATTAGGTAATGATGATAAACGAAGATATAATACACCATCATGTGGAGAAGTTGCTGCAATTATTGTTTCGAAAGATGGATCTGTTTCAGCAGATGTTGAAGTAGAAATCTCTCCAAAGCAAAACAAAAAGATTGGTTATATACCGAAGTCATCACATCATGTAGATCCGATGACATTTCCATTGTTATTTCCAAAAGGTGATTTAGGATGGAGCTACAACATGAAACACATTCTTACAAAAAAAACTATCTCACCTGTGCAATATTACGGATATCGCTTGGCATTGCGTCCGTGCGAACCTCCAAACCCATTGCTACGAAGTGGGAGATTGACACAGCACTATGTAATCCACGCATACTTAACAGTTGAATCACAGCGTTTACTTTATTTAAGAAATAATCAGAAGCAATTACGTGTAGAATGTTACAGGGGTATAACAGATCACATTGACAATAGCATTGCAAATACATCTAATATTACTCGTGTTGGTAATTTGATGATTCTACCCTCAACATTTTCCGGTAGTATGCGGAACATGCAACAGCATTATCAGGATTCAATTGCAATAACAAGAAAGATCGGTCGTCCAGATCTATTCATTACAATAACTTGCAATCCGAAGTGGAAGGAGATAAGAAGAGTGTTGCAAGACTTTCCTCCGGGGACAACTGCCATGGATATTCCAACTATAACTTGTCGGATATTCAATATTCGATTACAGCGTTTAATAACTGAAATTTACAGTGGTTCAGTATTTGGAAAAATTGAAGGCTATGTTTATACAATAGAATTCCAGAAGCGTGGGCTACCACATGCTCACATACTGTTTATTCTAAGTAACCAAGATAAGCTTCTCAGTCCAGAGGCGATAGATAGATTTATATCTGCGGAAATTCCAGATAAAGAAAAGTGTCCATCGCTTTATCGAACTGTCATGACCCATATGCTACATGGTCCACATACAACAAAAGTTCCATGCTGGAATCCAGAAACAAAGGTGTGCACAAAAAAATTTCCAGAAATATTTATGGAAGAAACAAACATGATAAGTGGAGGTAAGCCCATGTATCGCCGAAGGAACAACGTTAGCGAAATGCATTACTACCAAAATCGAGTGAATGGAAGGCTGATCAGAGTTGACAACAGTATGGTAGTGCCATACAATCCATACATAAGCGTAAAATATGATTGTCATATTAATGTGGAATATTGCGCGTCGATACTGGGAGTGAAGTATATTTGGAAATATATTCATAAAGGACACGATCGTGTACGAGTAACGATAGACAGAGTAGACGCAAGTAGAGAAGAAAGCCAAGTAATTGACGAAATACAGGATTATATCGACACACGTTACGTTTCGCCAGCGGAAGCAGCTTGGAGATTATCAGAGATACCAATGCATGGGAGAAGTCACGCGGTAATACGTTTACCAGTCCATTTGCCGGGACAGCAGTATGCTACTTTCGAGGAAGGAAAAGAAGTCGAGGCAGTTTCAAATGATAAAAAGTGGAAAACTCCTTTAACAGCATGGCTTGAGTTGAACAAAATAGATGAAACAGCTAGAAGTTTGTCATATCCAGACACACCGGATCACTTCACATTCAATGAAAACACGAAGTCATGGAGAAGACGCAAAATTGCATGCAAAGTGGTTAGCAGAATAACAAACGTATCACCACGAGATTCAGAGAGATTCCACTTAAAACTCATTCTAGGTCGTGCGAAGAATGCAAAGTGTTTCGAAGATTTGAGGACCCTTAATGGTATAGTTTATGATACATTTAGAGATACTGCTATAGCAATGGGATTGACTGAAACAAACGATGAAGCATACAAAATATTTGATGAAGCTGTATCAATACTTATGCCCAATCGTTTGAGACATTTTTTAGTGTGGTATTTAATAGGAGAAATGCCCTCAAATGCAATAGATATTTGGTACAGATATAAGAAGGATCTGGGCGAAGACTTCCATGACGTACCAGAAGCCAGAGCCCTATATGAAATAGACCAGCTTCTTCGTGCTGAAGGCAGAACCTGTGAAGAGTTTGGCCTTCCAATACCGGACAGCGTGATAGACGAAGACTATGACGATGAAAATACAGATAATACTGAAACATTTGCAATTAAAGGTAATGAGTTTACTGAGAAATTTAATGAAGATCAGCAAATAGTTTTCAACAAAATAATGAGTGTAATCACTACAGAAAATTATGAAAATAGCAAATGTTTCTTCATAGACGGTCCGGGAGGAACCGGTAAAACATTTGTTTACACCGCGCTATATTATGTTCTTAAATCAATTGGAAAAACAGTAGCCTGTGTAGCGTGGACAGGTATAGCAGCTATCCTTCTTCCTGGTGGAACAACTGCTCACAAAACATTCAATTTGCCACTAACTTTACCAGAAACGGGAACAATTTTCACAAATCCTTCACTAAAGAAAAAATTAACTGCAATTGATGTATTTATTTGGGATGAATGTTCAATGATCCCGAAGCGTGCTCTTGAATTGATCGACAAAACATTGCAAGATATTATGCGATCTACAGTACCGTTTGGTGGAAAAACAATAATACTTGGCGGTGACTTCAGGCAAGTTTTGCCGATTGTAAAACGGGGAGGAAAAAGACAAATACTAGAAGAGACAATTAAATACTCATTCCTATGGAATATATTTATTAAACTTAGATTACATAAAAACATGCGAGCAACAGAGGACGCACTTTCATTTTCAAAATGGCTTCTCGACATAGGTAATGGCGAAATTCAATATCATTCGCCGGACGAAAAGATGAAGAGTGAAGATCTTATTGGAGACTTATATCCACAGAATATTACAAGTCACGAATTAACAAACAGAGCAATTCTTGCACCAAAAAATGTCGAAGTAAATCAGCTGAATACAGAAATTCTACATAGAATGGAAGGCGATCTACTCGAGTCCCATAGCATTGATTACGCCACACTGCAGGGCATAGACACGGCTGATGCAACGCTTGACGAAGAGGCCACCTTACGATACCCAATAGAATATCTCAACAGCTTAACACCTTCAGGTTTACCACCACACAAGTTACAATTGAAAGTTGGCGCTATTGTAATGTCATTAAGAAATTTGTCAATATCCGATGGCATATGTAACGGAACAAGGTTGGTTGTTCGTGCACTTCATTCACGGATACTTATTGCTGAACTACTAACTGGAGACAAAAGGGGACAAATTGTGGAATTACCACGTATGAAATTAGACACACGAAATGACATGGACATGCCATTTGTACTCTACAGAAGACAATTTCCGGTACGGTTAGCGTTTGCTATGACGATAAACAAAGCACAAGGACAAAGCTTTGATTTTGTTGGTCTTTACATAGACAGACCGCTTTTTCGGCATGGGCAACTTTATGTTGCGCTGTCGAGGTGTAGGTCGAGAAACGGAATAAAAATTCAAACGAAAAGCGATAAAGAGATATACAATATTGTATACAAGGAGATACTTGCGCAAGAAGATTGATTGAAAGTGATTAAGTCTGAATAATAAACGCAACAGTAAATGAACAAAACACTATCAGGCTGCATCATGCGCTGAATCTATATGGAATATTCGGAAAAGGTTGCATAATAAGCGCCACCGTGAATGAACTGATTAATATGAGGCTGCATCGTGCGTTAAATCTATACAAAAGATTCGGAAAAGGCTGCATAATAAGCGCCACCGTGAATGAACTGATTAATATGAGGCTGCATCATGCGTTAAATCTATACAAAAGATTCGGAAAAGGCTGCATAATAAGCGCCACCGTGAATGAACTGATTAATATGAGGCTGCATCATGCGTTAAATCTATACAAAAGATTCGGAAAAGGTTGCATAATAAACGCCACCGTGAGTGAACTGGTTAATATGAGGCTGCATCATGTGCCACGTTTGTATAAAAAGTTCACAAAAGGCTGCATAATAAGCGCTAAAATAAATAAAAACATCAGGCTACTATGCGTCGTGCGCCACAGCAAATACCAAGGCTGTAATGATAATATATGAAAATGTTCATAATAGTATGAATCATTCGGATAGAAAAAAAACGTGTGAAAATTAAACTAATGTCCGGTAAATGAAAAAATAAAAAAATATAACAAATGTATATATACATGTATAAAGACATTTTTACATTTGCACAGGTTGATTCTTATTTATTGTTAGCAAAAGTAATAATAGATGATATCTAGAGTAGGAATAATGATAACGGTAGGAATGAGGATAAGGATTGGGAAAGAGAGCAGGATATGTGGCCGTGCTGGGCGACAAATTGAGCAGTAGGAGCAGAAACGGAAGAATCACAGGCAGCGCATCATCAACATTCCACAGCGAAAGATCATCAACATCTCGAAACTACAAGCTGAATGCTCGTGAGCCGCGACCAGAACAGCCACTGGCGAGGAGTCGTCGCAAGAAACCCCTAGCTGGTAGATCAGCAACAAAATCAGCAACATCAGCCGCCGATAAGGGGCTTTGAGAGACGGCAGCGAAGGAGTATTTGAGTTCTTCCGCAGAAAATTACTCCGCGTCGTTCGAACGGGTAGGTGCAAATTTATATTCCATTTGGAGAAAAAATGTAAATAAATACCAAAACATGTCGGGGCCCAATTCATACTGAGGCCGGCAGTGAATATAGTATATTTTAAAACAAATATGACGCATAGCGTGATGTATCGACATATTGCAATTGTTTCAGATAAAAGAAGAAATCAATGCAGTGAATACGATAACACAACTGTAAACAATCATTCGTTAAAATGGCAACGGCCGAAATAGACGTGAGTATTTACGACGAATATTCCTCAATTATAATATTAATTATAATATAATTATATAACATAACTGAATCCATAAACACTTTTTATAGATATCGAAGATAGCCGATGACAATGTCAGTGCGGCTGACGCACAAGGTGCATTCGTTGTACCAGGTAAACGATATTTTAACGTCGTTGGATGAGTGTAGTCTTCTCAAATCTCGAATTAATTTTAATATGATGAATTAATTTTATAGATGACGGTTTGGATGAAATTTTAGCAGCGGCTGCCGCCGCTGGAGAGGAGGCAGAGGCAGCGAAGGCGGCTGTAGAAAAAACAGAAAATTAAAATCAACAAGATTTTTTTATTATAAGGAGGGAGGGAAAATTATGGGCTCAAAAATAAAAAGCAGTATTGAATGTTAAAATTTGTTGTGTTTTACTTCATACCGGACAGACTCAAGCACGCCTCACATTCGTCTACTCATGTCGTTTCCACTCATTCAAAGCCAACTCGGCACACTCCAGGTTTTTCGTCTGTTTATTGCAGGCCCGCCATCTGCATTTTTTCCGAAGACATCAATTCTAAAAAAAAAAAAGAATAGCGGGCCCCATGAAGAGAACAAATAGACGAATGTAGGGCAAACTTCACATAATACAGGTTATTATTTAGAAGAGAAATACAAAAAAATTATTTAAAATATGTTTATTTAATAAAGAACATAAAATATATTTATTTAATTAACGAACATAAAATATATAATTTAATTAACGAACATAAAATATACAATTCAATTAACGAACATAAAATATACAATTTAACACAGAACGAGAAATATACAATTTAACACAGAACGAGAAATATACAATTTAACACAGAACGAGAAATATTAACAAAATAACGAAAATAATGAACTATTTCGGGCGGGACATCTCCCGCAGGAGCTCTACGAGATTCCTACGGCTTGCAGCAGCGCGGGCCTGCTGCTGCAGCCAGGCTTGGCGCCGTTGCTGCTCAGCGCGCCGTTGCTCCTCAGCGCGCCGCTGCTGGAGCCAGGTTTGGCGCCGCCGCTGCTCAGCCCGCCGCTGCTGCACCCACTGTCCCGCCCTGGAGCCTCTGGGCCGATATACTGGAAAATAAAGAAATAATGGGTTTTTAATAATTAATACTGACTACCTAGACAATTAAATTAAATTAAAGGAAAATAAACAGAAATACCTTTTGCTGGCTCGTCTCCTTTCTGATCTCCGGCCTCATGCCCCTTTACGCCCTCATTCGGGGTTGGTTCAGACATCTGTAAGAAAATGTGGTTAATGGAAGAACAAATCATCAATTACACAGAAAAACCGATTAAATTGGTCCAACAAAAATTATTTTGTCCCAAGAAAATTTTCTGCAATTCGCACTGTAAACCGAAAGTTTCTTCAGTCAAGAAAAAAATTTGCTTGAGCCAAGAGAATTCTCTTGGTTGAGAAAATTTTGACTTGGCTCGGGAGATTTCTCGGTCTTCAATATAATTTTCTTGGCTCAAGTAAACCTTTTTCTCTGTGTAGAATTAATCCATATAAAATGAATTTAGCTAATATGATGTATTATATTCCCTGGTAAAAATTCCCACATAGGAACCTACGCAGGACCTACATAGGTACCATACGTATCGTAATTTGGGACAGGTTCCTATAGGAGTACAACTTATAGGAGTACATAGGACCTACGTCGGTATAGCGCGGCGGGACCTATCCAGGTATATGTATATATATAGGATGGAGACCCATATGGGTGTGTATATATAGGAGGAAAACCTATATAGGACCTGTATGTAGGCACGCCTATATAGGTATGGGTCCTACATAGGTCCTTCACCTATATGGTATATTCCTATCATCACACAGATCTGTCCCAAATTACGATAGCCATATGGGATTGGGACCTGTATGGGTATATTTTGACTTGGTTATATTATGTAGGGTTTCCGGATGGTTATATATTCACCCACCCGTATCCCCATATGACTCCCACAGGAACCAGTCCCATATTACGATAGAAACCATATGGCTGTTCTGTTTGGTCCTATTGGGTTCTGAAAAACACCAACATGGGTTATTGCGGAAGCATATCGAACCTCGTGGGTCCTGTACGCCAACTACGAACACCTCAGTGGGTCCTATTGGGTCCTAAAAAACACCTAGATGGGTTATTGCGGAAGCATATCAAACCTCATGGGTCCTGTACGCCAACTACGAATACCTATGTGGTTCCTATTGGGTCCTGAAAAACACCTACATAGGTTATTGCGGAAGCATATCGAATCTCATGGGTCCTGTATACCAGCGTAGAATACCCATATGAGTCCTACTGGGGCCTACAAAACACCTACATAGGTTATTGCGAACACATATCGGACCTTACGGGTCCTGTATGCCAACGTAGGATGCCTATACAGGTCCTGTCAGGTCCTGTAAAGCACCCACGCGGATTTCTGTGGTATATTTGTAGGACCTATACCTTCCCTTGCAGGTCATTCGAACACCCTATGATACCATCATAGGTTCCTACAGGTACCCACACAGGACCTACGTATTCCATGCAAGACCTTTAAGGTCCTACCTCGGAATTTTTACCAGGGTTATATTAACTCGAGTACTATAAATGAATACTTACAGTTTTTATATGTTATGTTTTTATTTATTTTATATGTGATTCGGTCAACGTTCATTGATATCACTGGTTTTTATTTATCGCTATAACAACAAGATAAAAAATGAATGAATTTTCAGAAAAAGCAATTAGAACAAACTCAATAAAAAACGAATGCAGCAAATCCATGAAGTTGCAGCCTACATACTGATGTATACTTGGCCAGGTTGATTCTGGCCCGGAAGTGATCAGGTTAGCGTGTTGAATGATATACCAAACAGCCACTTCCAGGCCAAAATCAACCTCGCTGCATGTATAATACTCCATTCACCTAGAGAACGACACACTTGCAACGAGTGCGATAGCGACAGCGCCAACGCGATCAAGGCGGAGTGAGATAGAGGACGGGGGTCGTACTCTCGGTGAACGGGGTATACAGGGTGAATTCCTAACGTCTGAACATTTGCAGTAGTGTTGAGGTGGCCAAGAGTCCTGCGCAGGCAATTATCTCCCAATTTCAACGGATACGAAAGCCTGGAACCAAACTAACAGTTGACAATTTTCATTAGTGGCCACCTCAACGCGCGCTGCGCCGAGTGTTGCGACGTTGGAAATTTTCCCTGTATGCAACAGAGTGAGGCGCGAAGCGCCGAACAGCGAGGCGCGTAGCGCCGAGGCCTCGGAAGCGAGCGAAGCGAGCGACGAGGCGGGGTTGGCGCGCGAAGCGCGCAGGGGCGGAGCCCCTAGTGTATACTATACTATACTTCCCTCTTTACTCCAGTTTTTTGCAGGTTACGAATTTCTCAAACTAAGTTAAAAAAAATAGTATACGACACGCGTGCGCGTACGTGTATCGTAATGTACTATTGACATATCAAATTCGCGTAAGAATACTTTCGCAATCTTCTTAACTTAGGACAAAATATGAAATATTTTGATCCAGTATTATCACACATAGAGTTTGCGTACAGATATTTTCTGCAGTGTTCTTAACTAAGGATAAAATATTACATGTTTCGATGAAGTAGTATCACACAGAGTTTATGTTATACGGATATGTTCTACAATATTTTTAGCCTGGGTTAAAATATTCTATAATCTAATCGAGTTTTATCACACATAGTGTTTGCATATGAATATATTTCGCCATGTTCTTGAACTAGGATGAATGGAATTTAGGGGAAGGGGGGGCAAAACGGGATACCTAAGGAAATCTTGAGTTTTTGGAGAAAAAAAAAAAAAAAGTTTTTGTTGTAAAATAAAAAAATAATCCAAAAAAAAACGAATTTTAGACTGCCATTAAAAAAAAATTTTACCAAATTTTTGGGGTATCCCATTTTGCCCGCCTATCCCGTTTTGCCCCCCCTTCCCCTATATTCTGATTAAATATTAAAATATATACGGCGATGACTTTTGGCGTTTAGACTTACTGGGAGAGTATCGCACCTCCGGGTTATCGATCTTGACCAAACTTATAGGGGTGATTCCTTGAGCTAACATATTAATTACCCGCTCCCTTACGGAAAAAAAATACTGAGAGCTCAGTACTTAGTACACAAATCTCACTACTTAGTACACGAATTTTCAGTACTTAGTACTAACACTACAGTACTAAGTACAGAGAACTAGTAGTACTTAATACAGGAGTACTAGTACTGAGTGCAGAGTACTAGTACCAAGTGTAGACTACTAGTAGTACTTAGTGCAAGACTACTAGTACTTAGTACATGAGTACTAGTACGGATTTAAAGAATACTAGTACCGAGTACGAGAGTACTAGTACTAAGTTGAAGAGTACAATTACTAAGTACAAGTGCACTACAGTACTCAGTACTGTGGCACTTTGACCTATCAGTACAAGAGTACCAGTACTATAAGTACACAAGTATTAAGTGTGATTAACACCGCAGTACTATTACTTGAAATAATACTGCAGTACTAGTACTCGAACCAATACTCCAGTACTCGTACTCGAACCAATCCTACAGTACTAGTACTCGAACCAATACTGCAGTACTAATACTCGAACCAATACTGCACTACTAGTACTCGAACCAATACTGCAGTACTAGTACTCGAACCAATACTGCAGTACTAATACTCGAACCAATACTGCACTCCTAGTACTCGAATTAATACTGCAGTACTCGTACTCGAACCAATACTGCAGTTCTCGAACTAGTACTGCAGCACTCGAACTAGTACTGCCGCATTAGTCCAAGTTCAGAATTAATACTACTGCTGTACTACAGTGATAGTCCAAATACTATTATATTGCAGTACGTGGACTTCATATACTGTACTGTACGGTTTTAGCTAGTACTTATTGGACTAATACCGAAGGGCTAGAACTTAAAGTAATACTTCAGTCATACTACACTAGTACTTGCCACCTACTTATATATCCCTTCTCAGTAATTTTTGTACTTGAAGTACTATGAGTACTGTGTGTACTCGCGAAATAAGTACAGCAGTACTTTGGCAGTACTTCAAGTACTGCTGTACTGGCAGTACTTACAGTATTTTTTTTCCGTAAGGGCTCTCCCTAATTTACCTTTACTCTGTCAATTCACGTAAATGTACAACAGAAATCAGCGTAACCTGGGTTGTGCAAATCGCCATAAAATAACCAGTTTTTGTGCTGCGTTATGAGATTCTACATTGCACTGAATATATATCAAGGAATCACCCCTATAAGTTGAGTGAAGATCGATGACCCGGAGGTGCGATACTCTCTTAGTTAGTATCCAGTCTTAATGTACAGCATATCAGTTCCTGGTAGCTGGTCAAAACTGCTGCGTAAAATGGTTGAGTTCGTTGGTTAATTTGAAAACTTTCGGATCGAAGGATAGTGTTCTTCTTCTTTTACCATCTCTCTGGTCTCCTTTAGGTGGGTTGATATGAAGGAATACCCTAGACAAAAACAAAAGGTCCGGTGAAAAACACTGAAGTTCTCTTGATTACACTTTCTTTACATTGAGGGTACCAGCAGAGGCTGTTCCAAAAAAATCTGGCATAATCTCAAAATAATTTATTTCTCAACCGTAGTTTCTTTGACATTGGTTTATTTCAAGTGTTGAGAAAAGATTTTCGGTACACCTTTGGTACGGTTCAATTTTTCTTTGATCTAGTTTATTCAAAGGTCGTGGCAGCATCATGTAAGCGTGGGAAATTGAAGAATCTTATTTTGGGCTGAGATATTTTCAAAGTGCGAAAAAAGTTTAAGAAGTTTGAAGAATTGACTATATTATTTATAATAAATTTTTGTTGTCTGATTCCCTGATTCACATGATAGCAGCATGTTTTCTGAATAAATTGGATCGAGCAAAGATTGAATCAGACCAACGGTTGTGCCAATACGTTTGAAATAAATCGCTCAGAATGATGTCGAATTACCTGTGCTTGAGAAATAAATTGATTTTCGGAATATGAATATGAATGCTACCTTTGTATGAATTCCAGTGCACTGGACGATTTCGGTGGGTAAGAATATCCGAATATATGTAGTAAGCCAAAAAGGTTAATAGTAAACCTTCCAGAAGGCCTGCAGCGTCAATGGAAATCTTTTGCTCCAGAAAGACCTTACATGTTGCACTCTCATCATTATAATCCTTTTCCTGGCGGAATAAAGACATTGGTTTAGTTGTTGCGGTGTGTTCACTCGCATATATCTCATTGATGTTCCTGTCTGAATCACTCGCGTGAACCCACATCACGCCAATTTGTGAGTAGTGAAGGTATTCAATTCAATTGGCGGAAAAACATTCAATCAGAGGCCATCGTTAGATGAGTGCAGAAAACAAAAAGTTAGTTCTAGTGCCAGGGAAATTTCATAGACAGAACTGGAATTCGAAGAATTCGTCTGTTATTTCAATAATTTTTCAGATTTTTACACCAATGGAGAGAGTGCAAAGCATCTCCTTGTTGCACTGACTATTGTAGTGTAGAGGTCAGCAAGTTCAGAAGCAGCGAGTAAAGTATAATAGACTTATAGTCCAGTCAAATTAGCTCGAAAAGTGGCTAATATCTACAAAACGGATTGAAAAGCCAATTTTTTTAGGACACGTAGAGGGTCATAAGAGATGCCCAGAACCACCATAATCCAACAAAATTTTCTTGTGCATCGTCCGCCATCTTTAAAAACAGGTAATCCTCGATATCTCGGCTCCTATTGGTTCGATTTTCATTTTCATTTTTAGTTTTGTAGGGAAAAATATTGTCTACAACTTTTATTCGAAGTATTTTTCGATAGCTGTGAAGGAAAAAAAGTTGCGATGAAAAAAAAGTTTTATCTCAAAAATTTATTGATAAAATCAAAAGGGGGCAATATAATCGACAATAAACATTATTAATAATTGATGGCACTTTTTTTTATCGTAACTTTTTTTCCTTCAGAGCTATCAAAAAATACTTCCAATAAAAGTTGTAGACAATATTTTTCCCTACAAAACTATTAAAAAAAATGAAAATCCAACCAATAGGAGCCGAGATATCGAGGATTACATGTTTTCCAAGGAGGCGGACGATGCACAAAGAAACTTTGTTGGATTATGGTCGTTTTAGGCATCTCTTATGACCCTCTACTTGTCCTAAAAAAAATTGGTTTTTCAATCCGTTTTGCCATTTCCAAGTCTAATTTGACTGGAGTATTATTGGAACAAAAAGTATATTAGATTTATACCTCTCATAATCAAGGTGGGACACATACTCGGGATCTTGGCTGCCACTGTAGACCAGGCAATCGAGATTTTTTCCGGCCAAAAATTTTAGCAGGATACCGCGAGTGCCATCGCACAAAAGACAGTCCGTAGATGTATAGTGTTATGTTTTCAACTCGCAAATATGGGCGGTTAATTTGTTATAAACAAAAAACATAAAAGAAACGCTTTTTTTTTCGTTTTTCGCTTGTAAAAGCTGAACCGAAAGAGCAATCTTGGTGCTCTGAACAGACGAATTGTAGAAAATGAAAAGACGAAAAAAATGAGCCCTATATGGTCTCGATCGGATCAATATTAACGGAGAAAATCCGGAAAAACCGAAAAAATCTGCGTTTTTTTTTAAATTCATAACTCCGCCATTTTCAAAGTTGTAGCGCGGGCTTTTCGCAAGAAAGTAGTGATTTACGGGTACTTTACGTGTGCACAATCCAGGCGCTGTCAGATAATTAGTTTTTGCGTGACTGCGATTTTAATTTTTTCACGACGTATCTTGCAGAGCGGCTGGATGCTCTGGTAGTGGTCCGATTTTTATTTTGCAAACGGATTTTGAAAGTAGAAGTATATCGCTACAAAACGTCTATCCTGATTTTGCGTTAAAATGCTGCAAAATGGGTGGAAAATGCCCGTAAACATGACCAAAAACGGCAGAGAGCGCGAAAGCGGTCGAGAAGTGCGGGTACAAGGCAGACGCGGGGCGGTGAGTATATATATAGTAATACAAGCGCGCGGCGCACGAATACGAATCTTCACATCCGATTATCTCAGCAACTACTGGAGCGATTTTGACGTTCTTTTTTTTGATTTTGTGGTAAATTAACCCGCTGAAACCGATTCTTCACTCGGTTTGCCTTCATATTCAGCGGAAATGCTGCTTCTAGCAATATATTCTTATATTAATATGAAATTAGGATGTAGAGGTGAAATTGAAATATAAACTGCCAGGAAACTTATTTATTGAAGTCTTTTTTTTTTTTTTTTTCTTAGCACAATTATTCTACAAGTGGTCATAAAAATATGAATAGTCTGATATCTACTGAATGAACATTCTCCGCGCTGCCTTGTACCCCCATTACTCGACCGCTTTCGCGCTCTCTGCCGTTTTTGGTCATGTTTACGGGCATTTTTCACCCATTTCGCAGCATTTTATCGCAAAATCAGGATAGACGTTTTGTAGCCATATACTTCTACTTTCCAAATCCGTTTTCAAAATAAAAATCGGACCACTACCAGAGCATCCAGCCGCTCTGCAAGATACGTCATGAAAAAATTAAAATCGCAATTACGCAAAAACTAATTATCCGACAGCGCCTGGATTGTGCACACGTAAAGTACCTGTAAATCACTACTTTCTCGCGAAAAGCCCGCGCCACAACTTTGAAAATGGCGGAGTTATGAATTTTCAAAAAAAAAAAACAGATTTTTTCGGTTTTTCCGGATTTTCTCCGTTAATATTAATCCGATCGAGACCGTATAGGGCTCATTTGTTTCGTTTTTTCATATTGTACAATTCGTCTGTTCAGAGCACCAAGATTGCTCTATCGGTTCAGCTTTTACAAGCGAAAAACGAAAAAAAAGCGTTTTTTTATGTTTTTTGTTTATAACAAATTAACTGCCCATATTTGCGAGTTGAAAACATAACACTATACATCTATGGACTGTATTTTGTGCGATAGCACTCGCGGTATCCTGCTGAAATTTTTGGCCGGAAATCACTCATTTTCTGCTCTATTGCCTGGTCTACTGCCTCAATGCTTAAATCGTCCTGAAAACGATCAAATTAAAGTAAACATTGTTTAAGACCTATGAAATCTTCATGGTTAATCGGTGCTAGGCTGGGGTACATATGATTCCTTCTATTAATGAGATTTGATAATGTTGGAAAAATTGCCCCATCTAGATATGTTCAAGAAATAGGACCTTAAGAGCATGTCCTAGTACTACCTTTACCGGCTTTAAAAAAAAGTAAAACATCGAAAAAACTCCGAAACGATGGTTAAAAATGATATATAATGGATTTATTCGATGATTAGGGACGAATAGGTTCGATCCAGTACCCGAGATCCGTTGAAATCGAGAAATAGTACATTATGTCATTAGGCTGAAAACCGAAGGTTTTTCGGACCGTGCGAGGTTCGCAGTGCGAGGCATGGTTTGAGGGTTCGAGGCACGCCGAAGGCGTGCCGAGGTCCCCCAAACCATGCCGAGTGCTGCGAACCGAACACTGACCGAAAAACCTGAGGTCGAAGTCGAATGACATATACTATTTTTCGTCACAAACGCCCAATTGGCAGCCTTCCGGTCCGATTTTTCAATGCCTAGGCAGGAAAAAGTGGTTTTCATTGCCTAGGCAGTCGCACGTCACCTTTTCATGACTAATACGAGAAAGTGCCATCTATCGGCGCCAAATCGGACCGGAAAAGGCTGTCAATTGGGCATGAGTGACGAAAAATTAATTTTTTATGTTCGTCAAGTGCGTCCGTGTCACCTATTTTGGTTAATATCAAAGTCTACGCGTCAAAAACGCGAAAACCGGCAACGTACCCCTAGTCTACATGCAGTGACGAACATTTGTGTCTAAAAATTTTGTTGCTTCACGCAACAATGGGGCGATTAAACCGAAAGTAGAGCGGTAGTCAAGATGTAAATAGTGTAAAATTGTCGATTTCTGACAGATGATCGTAAGACATGAGATTATAATATAATTGTTATATTGAAAATATAATATTTTTTGCCAAGTATCAATAATAATACTTGGCAAAAAATAATAAAGATATCATATTTTCAATATAATAATTATATTATAATTGTACATAATTCAATTATTACGCACGATGATTTACGCGCAGAGCCATCTGTCTGGCGTTTCGTTAGCCGAGGACCGTCTCATGTCTCACGTGGAATCTGTAGTGCACGGAGAGAAATAAAATTGCTGTATTAGCTGTCGGTGCTCTGCTGACGCTTGATTTGTCAATAGAGCAACCCTCTTTGTTGATGCAACACTTCATCTTGCTCCATTAGCTGGGGTACGATTGTTAGAATCACCAGTGTTTCTTGCTAACTCAAAATTGCTGTCCTAGCAAACTACTTTGTCTGTGTAACAAGCGGTTGCCAGATCTCGTCACGCGAGCAAGTTACGTCGGTAGCCGAGCGAGCGCGCTAGCTGACAAGATCAGCGACATGTTGCGCGCGCCGGCGGCGTCATAGTCGTAGTATCATAGCGTTAGCGTCGTTAAATGTGCAAAGTGCAGTGCGTTATTCGTGAAAGTGGAAGAATAGTCACAATAACTTGACAGAAAAAAAAATATATTTGTACAATGGAAGAGGTAAGTCGGATATTAGCGGAATGGGGGATGAAGGTGGACATCATTCACAGGTTTGAAGGTAAGAATAAAGCACTGATCTAAGGGTGGTGTTGAAGAAATGCCATCGCGTGTGTAACATAACCTCTTTCACTGCACGTGGTAGCTGGTGCCTTGAATCATTCAGGGCTACATATTTTTTAGTTACATGCAGCCTCAACTTCTAGCACTTTTTGCGCAAAAATATTGAGATTACCGTATGTGATTCGATCCGACAGGCTTTTTGTATTTTAATTCAGAGTTAGGACAAAAAATATAAAAATGAAATATCGATGGAAAAAATGCCCAAAATAATAACTGATCCACGTTTATGTTTTAATTCATTGCTAAAAATAAATATATATCGGTAATTCATGTCTCCAGTATTTAGTTTTGACGTCGACCGATGAGGTTTATGCTAATGACGGATCGGTGGTTATTTTCTTTTTTTTTTTTTAATTACGTAGGAAATGCCCATTGGATAAAATCACGTTTTGCTCCAATTATGCCTTTGGATAATTAATTAATTGAATAATTATTATTATAATATTAATCATAATAATTATCATTAATTATTCTTATTAAGAATATTATAATTATATTATTATATAACTACAACTAATTGTTTATTAATTCAGCAAAATCAAGTTAGTGCAATCTGACGTCATGATTATGAACATTGGGTCGAATCAGTTTTTGTATGGTTAGTTGCGTGTGTTATCGGGTTATACAAAAATGATAACTCAAAATTCAGGTTTTTTGACTTGTCCTAGTTTAGACCTAGGTGTGTGATGTGCTCAAGCCACAATAATCGAGCCCCGAGATCACTTATTAACCGAAGTTTGAGCAGAATCTATATCACCTGGAATTCAAACCTTTTTTTTCCTAAGTGGATCAGGTTCAAAGCAACAAAATACAAACCTGGAATGGTTTTGATTACCAATATTGAAGACTCAAGTCCAGCTTTTGGGAAAATTCAGTGCATTATTGCTTATGATGACTCTGTGATATTTATATGTAAGTCCTTGTGTATAATAGAATTCAATGAGCATGTCAATGCGTTTCATGTGCAACCAACTGAAGAGTGGTTTTCCATTAAGCCGAATTCTCTCATAGATCCGATGCCACTGTACACCCATTCGATGGTTACAGGCGAAGAATTTGTGGTCATGAAGTACCATCTTTAGAGTAATAATTTAATAATATACGTATTAGATTAAAGCACACATGCATATTAGGGTGGTCCTTATTTGGGGTGTTGACGAATTTCGACAAGTGCGCCCCCTAGACACGTTCGAAATAAATTTAAAAAAATGTGTGCAAAAACGGAGCGCTGTAGTCCAATTAGAAGACGTGCCTCTAAGCTTGTTTTGTTTCTCATTTGAATAACATGGAATTTTCAGACTACTTCAGTCATTATGTTTTTGAGTTGTCCCCGAGCACGCAAAAAATTCTTTTTTCACATAAATCTGTTGTTCATGGGTACAACTACGCGTATATTTTTCCACAAGTCGTTATCACAACCTTTACGCCCCCCATCCCCCTGATATCGGGGCACAACGGCAAATTGATCAACGTGAATACCTGTTTTTAGTCGCTTGGTGCTTGACAGTATTTCACCAATTAAAAGGCAGTCTTATTTACGTCATAAGTTTGTAAAAAAAAGTAATTGTACATGTGGGAGAAAATATGTATTTCAATTAGTATATTTCAAAACACATCGTTTACACTTTATGCTTTTTTAAAAAGTAATAATCAAAATTAAAATGTTTTGATCAACGTCTGTTTTTTTGGATCGGGAAAGCTTTTACGATATTCCGAGACTATCTATACTGCTTTTGATCTTTTGCCTTTGTCCACGGGCCTGGTGAAACAGCAATTTATTTCTCTCCATGTGGACATTTTATCGGAGCTAACGTATTTTTTATAAGTTGGTAACGTCTTCGGTCGTGCTGGATTGCTAGATGTTTCCGTATCGCGACGGCGTTTGGATGATCTTACTTTAGTCTGAATTGCTTTTGGACCTGAATCGTCGTTTGTCGAGTCCGTTGGGTCAGGTACTTTTGTTCGTATCTTTCGTGGTCATATGTTTCCGGAAGATTCAATACTTCGATATCGTTTGATCTTTTTCTTTGGGTGCGGTAAAGGGTTCTTCGTTTCGCCACGGCTGACGTTTTCAGGTTTATCAGAATTCATTTCAACATCTGAGCTGTCTGAATTATGTGAGTTTCCTTTTGGTGGATTGTTTGCCTCTACTTTCATCTGTGTTTTGGGTCGTTCGAACGGTGCGGGATTGGTGGAGTCATCTGTACTTTGTCTAGTATGACGTGGGAATTGGTGAGCTGGTTTTGGCTTTTTACTGATCTCTGGTTCTGTAGGGTCTGTCTCTGAACGGGGACGTTTTCCTCCCATGGGTAAGGCTTAGATAATATTGGAGGGAGGATTTCTTGATGAAGCATCCGCGTTAAGGTTAGCTTTACCTTCTTTATAGACTACGTCATGAGTGTATTCATCGAGTGTTAGTCTCCAGCGTAATAGTTGTGACGTCGGGTCTTTGACGCTGTTCAGCCAAACTAATGGCTTATAATCTGTTACCAGTGTGAAAGCTCGTCCGTGTAAATATGGTCTAAAATGTTTGACTGCGAAAACTATAGCCAATAACTCTTCATCTATAGTTGAGTAATTAGTTTCTGCTTGATTTAATGCCCCGGATGCGTAGGCGATAGGTAGATCTTTTCCGATCTCTCCTTGACTGACAAGGGAGCCCCGCCAAGTGTCCCCCTCCGATTTCAACGAAACTTTGGGAGATTGTAGAGGGGGTGAAAATATTCGACACGTATTTTTTTACATCTGCGGAATTCCACCCCAAGGGGGTGTAATCAACCTCTGAAAATTGCAGATTTCGCTATTCGATAGCTCGCGAAGAACGAACGGCCGAGGATTTTTGGCTGACAAGGTGCTACCGGGGGTTTTCGGGGCCGCTGATTACGAATCTGGCATCAGATTTTCAAAATTCAAAATGGCGGATCCAATATGGCGAACGTTGAAACGAAAAATGGTACCATTTTCCCGAGGTCGCTGATTACGAATCTGGCAAAAGATTTTCAAAATTCAAAATGGCGGATCCAATATAGCGAACGTCGAAACCAAAAATGGTACTAATTTTCCCGAAATTCTGTACTCGGGGGTTTTCGAGGTCGCTGATTTAAAATGTGTGGTCGAAATTGAAAAATTCAGCATGACTGACACAAAATGGCGGACCGACTTCTTCTAAAATGGTGTGGATTGCTTCGGATTCGGTATCCCCGGGATTTTGGGGTCGCTGATTACAAATCTGAGGTTAGAATTGAAAAAATGATATTGGTAAATGACGAGTAGATGAGTAGACGGACATGTATCGTTGGAGATGACAAGAATATGACGTGATGATTTTTTGTTCAATAAAAATATGATTTCAATTCCAGAAATTGCTATCAAATCTTCAAAAACTGTAATTTCCAAGTATTTTCTAAATAACAGTGTAAATATTTTCACGAAAATTAATACCAATATTCTGGTAATTTCATAAATTGAATGTTCCATAAATATTTATGCAATATTGCGTAAAAATATTGGTTCATAAATATGTACGGTAAATGTATTTCTATTGACATATCATGAATGATGAATGATTGATAATAAATAGTTCTGATAGAAATGTTGTGCTGATAACCAGAAGTAGAAATATTCGGTGATGAGAAACGCGTTTCATCTTATAAACCGAACTTACATAAGACTTCTTTTTCTTACATAAGATTTCTATTTCACATGTAAAAATATTCGGTGATAAGAAACGTGTTTTATCTTATAAACCGAACTTACATAAGACGGTTTAATCTGTTGTCGTTCAGTGTATTTTTAAGTATAGAGTTGAGTTCATCCATCCCTCTAAAGAGAGTTGGAGAAAAATGCACGTCAATCCGTTGAACGTCATTCAGCTTTTGTCTCTAGCATTCAATGCTATTAAATTACTCGATTCTCCAGTCACGGAATTCGAAAGGCAGTCGAGCGAAGAGCTCGAAATCATCGAAATACCACCGCATTAAACTATTACTGGGAGAAATTTTTGATTCATTCTAAGAACATAAAAAGTAGACTGTCTAGAAAAACCAATAGATAAAAATAAAATAAATCTGGTGTCTTCTATGAACGGAAAAGTAGTGTACGGCACATTAAGTGCATATAACGCAGAATGATTGATGATTCATGAAGTATTTATTGTTATTAAAATAACTTATGTGTAATGAAAAGTTTTGAATAGGTTTATTGAGGAAACAAGTCTCGATTATGATGAAGAAACATTTAACTGAATACGATATGTTAGTTAAGTATGAAAACTAAATAATACATGCATATGAGAACTTTTACTACACCTTCATTAATCATTTTTAGATGAGTACTCAAAATTCTATACACCTATTCTGATACATTCAGGAATAGCAGTTCAAGGTACAATGAAACACAGCTTGAAACTTAGATAACACCGCTGGTGAAACAGTTCCTGTTCAGGTACAAAATATCACTTGTACGAAGAGTTTTACCTCAAGTTTAGAATATATAAATCTAGTATTTACTTATATTACTTTTGAAAGAGTTTTACCTCAAGTTGAAAATATGTAAATTCAATATATACTAATATCACTCTTTGGGGAGTTTTTTTTAATGTTCAAAATATTTATCTGCTTAAAAACTACTTTATACTTACATACTATTATGACTTTCCAGAAACTCTTTAGAGAGCATGGACACTAGAGGTGCGCGGTATTTCGGTATATCGAAAATTTTCGGTATCCGTTCTCTTAAAATGTTTCGGTATCGAAATCGGCTGTCAGTACCGGAACCGAAGTATTGAAAACTCGGTATGTATACCAAATTATTGCAAATTCGGTATATACCGGAATACTGTAATTTCGGTAGACAATATCCAATATTCGGTGGATACCGAAGCATCTAACCACCTGAAGCCTGGTGAGTATCTCGATTTCTACTATTTTTTTCCGTTTTTTTTACGCGACAACTCGGTATTACAGAATATCAGGGTCTTCAAGTATTTCAGTTTCCAAGTATTTCGATGTCTACCAATATTTTGATGTTTCGATGAACACCGAGATTCCGGTTTTTCGGTATTCACCGAAGTTTCGATATTTCGATGAACCGAAACTACCGATTAAAAAACTTATACCGAAAATCGGTATCAAATTCTCAATACCGCGCACCTCTAATGGACACTTTCAATTTTTTTCCAAAAAAATCCGTAGGACCTCCAACAGGTCGGAGTCCAGCTTCCGGGCTTCTTGGCGATCGCGTCTCTGGCTCTCCATGTCATCTCTGATAGCACTTGCCAGGTCACCGATGAGGTTGGAAGTCGTGTTATTATAACGCCTTCTCTTCACAGGACGCGCCACGCGTCCGCCGTGTCTCGCTGGTTGTTCGGTTTGATCATCGACCATCTCTTTTTCCAGACTTACATCAGATCCACCAGATGACGTCGATGGAACGGAAGAAATCTGATGGTTAATTATTATATGTTAGGTCAGGTTAGGTTAAAAGTCATAGGGTGTCAACTGAAAATGAATCCTCAATAAAAAAGAGAATACAAGAACTTTTAAGTTCTTTAGGTAATTAACACCCTGAGTTCAACTGTATTACGGATAGCATAACGTACCTGAGCTGGTCATTCCACGTTGGTAGAAACCTCGCACACCAAATTCGGTTTGAGTACTGTTGGGGTGATAGTTACCTCACTAACCGATGACTGGATGAGTAGCGGCGGATTGATTGTGTGCCTGCCCTGCACAAAATCGCTCATGGCATCAAAAAATGGCCAATCGTGTGCCCCATGTTCGTGTTCTTCCAGCCCGTGTCCAGTTGGTGGCAACATTATTTCTTTATATTTCGTCTGAAGGTTCTCCCACTTTTTCTTGCATTGTACAGCTGAAACCCCACAGTCTACATTCAAAGCAATAGTTTGCCATCTATTGTTGGCTCCGCCGCTATGTTTGCCCACGAAGAGACAGTTGAGACTGACTCGCAATCGAATGAGGTCAAACACTTGCTTGTTTTTCCCTGGAAATAATTAAGTTTTTAGGGATTTTTGTCAAACCTCTGGTGTAAGACAGTCAAATAATTGAATACAGTATACATGACGAAAGTCATGTGAGACGCGATTCTTCTGGTATGACACTGGTATACTGGATACCAGAAGTCCGTAAGAACAATGCCTTTTCATCACAACGCGCATAAAGTCCAATTATACGCACGCTTGCGTACGTATTCGTACTTTCTTGCACGGCGGGATGAAAAATTTTGTTCGATACATGTACGAAAGTCGTTTTTCGCCCTTGTGTCGAAATGTGCTATTCTTAGCGTTATTTCAGCGTTTCTTTTCAGAATGAAAGCTCTTTAAATTGACTACCCCGATACCACAATTTTGCACATTGGATAGAAACGTGATACTTACAACGAAAAGTTGTCGCAGGATTTTCCATTTTTGAACAGTCGAACCACGATGAATGTCAGAGACTGCCAAAGTAAACTGACTAGTAGGCAGTGTTGCCAACCTGGCATGAGCTGTGATCGTACGGAGGGGCGGGAATTATCGTACATCGGCAGAAAATTATTAGTGGATAGATGAAATGGCGTCGAGTCAGGGAATCAGTACAGGGAACGCGTATTCAAAAGATCAAGTCATGAAGTAAACAGTTATGGCGGCACATTCCGCTCGGGCGCCCGTCGCCTAATAGAAAATGCTCTCTGACGTCACAAGTGCGCCCTCGCACTTGCGAGTTGGAACACCACCGTTATGTTTAAAACACTTTTTTCATGATTATCACTATTGTCAACACTATCACCCGTGACGAAATACGCATGATGTAAGCTATATTGTAAGGTTCAATCTAAAGATTTATATTCGTATACATAAGACCTTTGTATATATACAATATGCGATTATATATATATATTTATATAATATTGTAACGATTTTTATGTTCGTTATTATTTAAGTTGATTTAAGTAGGTTCTCCAAGAGAAATAAAGTGAATCGTAGAGGAAATTATATGAGTTTGCAATAAGTTTGTGTATTCTGAAATACAGGTCTGCACTAGTAGCTAGCTAGAAACAGACTGATTTGTTTTATAATAATGTTTGTTGACGCAGCAACCGAAGTTCTTATATTTTAGGAGATGTGTTTTATCATATGGGCTACTAGATGTTAGTCGTATCGAATTAATGATATAAGGGTGATTTTACCTAATATAACACTACCCCCCCCCCCCCCCACCCCCCCTTAGTAAAAGAGTCGACCCGACTCTTGAGGTGAGTACAATATAGAATATAAGTGTGTAAAATCATCATAAGCTTAACAAGTTTGTGTGTTATTTGGGAATGTTGGAGCTGCGGCTCAATAAATTAAAATGTTTCCCAAATTCTATCTGACATTTGTCTCAATCCCAAGGGAAACCGCAGAAAACCTTGAAAAGATAGTCTAGACTAATTGAATCAAAGTGAAATTGTGTGGTGTATAAAGTTTCTTCGGATCTTGAGTCGAAGAATCAGGAAACAGGAATCAGGAAACAGGCGAAGAATCCCGTTGTTACTTTAAAGAAAGTCCTGTACACTGGAACATGGGGATGTTGGAGGGACTACAGGACCAAGGACAAGAGGACGTGAAGATTCCTTCAAAGTGAAGTCTGATTTTAAGCCCAAAGAGGTCCAACTCCAAGCATCTTTGAATAAATCAAATAACGACCTAGATAGGAGGACAAATGTTAGTCGCTTGAAATAATAAGGTCATATTGAAGAGTTTCTTAAAAACTCTTTTAAATTATAGATTCCTTCTTTTCCTTTTAAATTATATATGCTCATGATAATAATTGATATGTAATATTTAAATAAAATCTATAGACAAATTAAATTATTATGTTATTATAATTTTTATAAATATAAATTGGAACGATCTTATCTGGAGAGAATTGGGAAACCGGATTAATAGGTCAGGATGGGATGGGTTAGGCTTCCTTCTTTTCATCTCGCAATATCATTCCTTCATTGTTTACTAAGGAAATCCTACTATCGGAATTTCGGGAGCTGAAAAACTTGGGTTAATGTTTGTAAACTAAAAAACATAACCTAAATCTCGAAATTTTCCGCTCGATTCCCTTATTATGGCGATAAAATCAAATTTTTAAAGTATACCGAAGCGACATCTATCGTTACTTTTAGCTACGTTTTTCGGCGGGAATAAACATTAAAATAAATGAATAACTTTCAAACGGCCTATAGCAGCTCTTTTAATAGAACAAAGTTTGTTTAAACAAATAAAGACTCTTGTGAGAACCAATCAGAGTTCTATCATAAAAATGTTGCTTAGTTACCAAACGAAGATTTCTCCGAAAACCAATAGAAATTCTTCTAGAACAAATTATCTTTTGTTAATAAATGCTACGAAGAAGAAGAAGCTAAAGATAGCGTCATTCGTAATCATGAACTCATTAAACGAAGACGCGATTCGGCTAGGCGTTCTCATTTCTCAAATGAATTGGGAGGGAATCGGCAACAATATTCAGGAGACAAAAAAGTGGTTTGAGCGAGAATGGGGTCGCGTTAAATGCGCTAAAGGGGAAGTCGTTAAACTTGAAGATTCTCCTCTTCGATCATGTGTGAATTGCTATTTGACGAGGTTCGTAAGAGTGATTTCGTTAATTAATTGAATTTTTTTTTTTTTTTTTTATAATAATATTTATCATTATTATTTCTTCTATATAGAATCCCTATCGACAAAGTCGATCGCTTGTCTGCTATACATCGTTGTTTCATCGGGGAGTTGGACTTTATTGGAAGCTACACTTCCTGTTATTTATGCAAGACTTCATTACTCCAGATTGCGGAGGACGCGGTTAAATGTCTCGAATGCGAGAAGTTTAAGATATTATTAAGGTAGTTGTTCACGTACAGTCCCACCAAACGTGGGTTTCAGACAAGATTTTGAATACTTCTCGATGGGGAAAAAATCTGAAAAAAATCCAGCATGTAGGAGATCCTCGGGAGAATGATTTTGCATAATAATAATTCAAAAAAGTTAATAACAAATTGATGGAAAAAAAAACTGTTCAAGAAATTAGCGGTGACCCAACTTTTTTTTCAGGTGAAAATGATTTGTCAATTTTACTGAATACGTATGAATTTTTTGAGAATTTTGGTGATATTTTGAAAATTGAGATTTGTCAGGTATGAAAAACCTCAATTTTCAAAATATCACCAAAATTCTCAAAAAATTCATACGTATTCAGTAAAATTGACAAATCATTTTCACCTGAAAAAAAAGTTGGGTCACCGCTAATTTCTTGAACAGTTTTTTTTTCCATCAATTTGTTATTAACTTTTTTGAATTATTATTATGCAAAATCATTCTCCCGAGGATCTCCTACATGCTGGATTTTTTTCAGATTTTTTCCCCATCGAGAAGTATTCAAAATCTTGTCTGAAACCCACATTTGGTGGGACTGTACGTGAACAACTACCTTAAAGCATGTGACTGAAAAAAAAGTTCTGAACCATTACTTAATATGTCTAATAAATTTTTTTTTTTTTTTGTTTATTGTTAAAATAAATATTTTCTTTTTTTACTAATTACTTCTGTCTTTTATTTGTATTATTGATTCTCATATTAATTCGATCTAGATCAATGAACTCCAAACTATTCCGACTCTACTCGAACCATTCCGACTCTACCCGAACTATTCCGACTCGACCCGAACTATTCCGACTCGAAACTACTTCGGAGTTTCTTCCGAGTCTAACCTAGAAGTCATATGGTTTCATAACCTCACAGAAATTCTTATATACGTCATCTGCGGAAAGTTCAGCGTCTAATATTAAGACAGGTGCTGGAAGAGTCGCAAATCTCAATTTAATTAACCAATCTTCGTGGACTTGGTGAAGGACTTTCAAATATTCTAGCGGAATGCCATCTTCTTCGGAACGAGCGCGAGAGTTTATCCGCGAATGCGACTCTTCTGGAGATAACCTTAAATACACAATCAAGTCGACTTCGTATGCTGGGGACTCATTGGTTAAAACCCTAACATTTTCCATTAATAAGTGAACTTCTAGATTTTCAAATTTTCCTATCCTTCTTCGTGCTTCTACGAAGCAGTTGCAGCTATAAATAGATCTTTCCATGATTTTAATAGGTAGCATGGTTTGAATTAAATGTTTACTCCGCATCGTCATCGCGGCATGATGTTGGAAATGATACGCATATTTTCTAGGATCTTTGTACATTTTTTCTAGTAGGTTCTCGCCAGCCACGTTACGATATTCGTCTAAAGGTTCTAGTATTGTTAGAATATTTTTATCATTTAAAAATTTTTTAGTGAATGTTGATTTACCGCTTCCAATATTTCCTTCAACGAGTATAGTTAAGGGTCTATAACTCCGTCGTTTAATCCCAAAAGGCAGTTCCTTGGACCACCTGGAAGAATCCAATGAAAAGATTTGATCATCCCTTTGTAGGGAAAAGTCATCATTTATAGATGGACTTTTATCTATATTTAAAGATCGAATATTATTGATTTTATCATTATGGGTAAGTTTATTTGATTCGTAAGGAGCCAGGCGATCCAAATGAACCACCTTTCGTTTTGTTCGCGTAGAACGTTGTATTCTGTAAACTACACTATTTATTCGATCAATTATTGCGTAAGGACCTTCCCAATTTGATTGTAACTTAGGACAACGTCCTTTCTCTCTTCTTGGTTGGAAAAGCCATACTAAATCTCCTGTTTTAAATTCAAGGTCCCTTGCTCTAATGTCATAACGAGCTTTTGTTCTGTCTGACATAACCTGAATTCTATCTCTTGTAAAATTATGAATCTGTTCCAATTTATCTCTTAAAACAGAAACGTAATCATTTTGTAGAGGACCTGGTGAAGGAATAGGTCCTTTATCTAAATTTGAGGGTAATCGAAGATCCCTACCCATTAACATCGAGGCTGGAGACTGTTTTGTCGTCTCGTGTACAGCTGATCTATATGAAAGAAGAAAAAGAGGGATCCACTCGTCCCAATCTCGTTGACTTTTGTCGACGGAAGAGGTTAGATAACCTAAAAGAGTTCGGTTAAGACGTTCTACCATCCCGTCAGACTGAGGATGAAGGGGAGTTGTACGAGTTTTCTTAATTCCTAAAACCTTAGTTATCTCTTCCATTAATATTGACTCGAAGTTTCGACCCTGATCTGTATGTAATTCAAGGGGAGTCCCGTATCGACAAACAAAGTCTCTAACAAAAATCTGAGCAACGGTCTTTGCTTCCTGATTAGGCATAGGAATGACCTCGGGCCATTTAGTAAAATAATCAGCAATAACTAAAGCATATCTATTTCCGGATCTTGAAAGAGGTAGTGGCCCGAGTACATCCATAGCCACTCTCTCGAAGGGTGCTCCGACATTGTATATTTGTAGGGGACTTCGACCCTTGGTACGAGGACCTTTTTTCGTTATACAGATGTTACATAACCTAAACCAATCCTCTACGTCTAATCTACATCGAGCCCAGAAAAATCGTTCCCTAATCCGACCTAAAGTTTTATTGGATGCGAAGTGTCCACCTGCAGGAGAATTGTGATAGTGATTAAGGATTTCTTGTACCTTGTCCTTTGGTACTAGTAATTGCCATATTATTTTCCTCATCTCTGGAGATTCCCATTTTCGGTATAATAAACCATTCATTAAAAACAAGGAATCCCATTGTGTCCAATAGATTTTTAGATCTTGATTTTTAGCGGACACATCTTGCCATTTCAGACTCTTTCCAAGTCTTTATTTGTGACAGAACTTCATCTTCTTGTTGAGCGTTTCTCCATGGCTTCAGGTCTCCTTCAAAAGTGATTGATCGAACTCTAAATGATCTGTCTTGTTGTTTGTTCAATCTGGTGCACTGTTTACATTCCGTAGGTCCTTCGCAGGGTCTTCTGGAAAGGGCGTCTGCGTTTCCATGTGCCTGTCCAGCACGATGTTGGATTTCAAAATCATATTGGCCCAGCCTCTCTATCCATCTAGCTACCTGTCCTTCCGGAGATTTAAAAGAAGGCAGCCATTTAAGAGAAGCATGATCTGTCCTAATCAAAAATCTTCTCCCGTATAAATAATGATGCAAATGAGTTACTGTTTTCACTACGGCTAACAATTCTCTACGAGTTACACAATGATTCCTTTCTGTTTTACTAAGGACTCGACTGTAATAACTAACTACTCTTTCATTTCCATCATGAATTTGAGACGAGACTCCACCTATTCCAAAAAGAGAAGCGTCTGAATCTAATATAGAAGGATGTTCTACTTGAGGATAGGCAAGAATAGGAGATGATGTTAAATAAGATTTTAATTTAATGAAAGCTTCTTCGCAATCCTCGGAGCAATTGAATTGAACTTTATTCCCGGTTAAATGATGAAGAGGCCTTGCTATAGTAGCAAATCCTTTCACAAAGCGACGATAATAAGTACAAAGCCCTATAAAACTTTGAATACCTGTGTTAATTCTAATGTAACTCTTTACTTATATCGGCAGAAGACCGATGCAGTCTCTTATCTCAGGGTGCTTGGACTTTCTCCACGGGCCTACTTATATTTTATAATTGGGATGGTAGTTGAATGATTGAATTCACACAGTTTATAATAATCACGAGTAATGTTTTATTATTTTTTTATGGAAGGTGATTATTTGATATAGATATTTCTTAACTCTAACATAAAATGGTTGAAGCGTAGATGATATTAAGACAATAACTTGAAATATAGGTGCCTAGACAGCTAGGTCTTTTAAAGAGTTTTTGGCTCGATTTTAAGATAAAAAGTTCATTTTACCTGAGTATGTGTTACTATCCCTAATTGCCTTAATGCTAATGACGTGTGTATACGTGTTCGATGTGATTTTGCCTAGGCTGCTAGGTCTTTTAAAGAGTTGTTGGCTCGATTACGAATATTGAATGAAATTACTTGGCTCGATTAAGAATATTGAATGAATTTACTTATTACGTTAATTTAATTTTGAATTTGAATAAAGTTTCTTTATCTCGAAATGACTAGACTGATAATTAAATTCAACAGCTGTGCTTGTAAGAAGCATGGATCTGACAGGCGAGGAGACCGAAGCAACCACGCTAGGTTCACCAATACTTCTAAAGCAGAGCTGTGTATATAAAAATGCAATAGGAATACCAGAGTGATCAAACAGGCAAAGGAGGCCGAAGCAACCCCGCTAGAATCACACTTAGATATCCCCAGAGAGACTTGCTCTGATTAAATATCGATATTCGCTGCTACCTCATCAAATCGAAAGACTACTTTGTTAGCGAGAAAAATATTAGGCAAAATGGCGATAGGCGATAGTTTACTGCGCCGTGGTAGATGGCGTCTTCTATAGTTGACCGCGCTGATGGCAGATGGCGCGCGCCATTGACAAGCGATCTGATTTATTGACCATATGATCCTAATGTTTATGTGGGTCGTGGTTTGGCCACGTTACATACCTTCCTTGTCTACAGGACGGGGTCAATTTGATACTTTTTCTATTTTTTCAGGATCTGTCTTCACTCCTTCTGCGGAGACTATATGTCCGAGGAAGTGGACTTTCTTTTGTAAAAGATGACATTTCTTCGGACTCATCTTGAGTCCTGCTTGTTTAAGACGAGAAAAGACGTCGGTTAGATTTTCTATGTGTTCATTAAACGTTTTTCCAAAAACGATTATATCGTCTAAGTACACCAGACATTTTTTTCCTATTATTTCTTTTAAGATTGTTTCCATCGTTCTTCCAAAAGTTGCAGGAGCGTTGCATAACCCGAAGGGCATTACTTTAAAATGCCATAATCCTCCTAAACCGGTCACAAAAGCTGTCTTTTCTTTATCTGCTTCATGCATTTCTACTTGCCAATAACCACTCTGTAAATCTATAGTACTGAACCATTCTGCTCCAGCTATTAAATCGAGGGTTTCTTCAATCCTTGGCAAGGGGTACGAATCTTTTTTGGTTATGTCATTTAACCTCCTGTAGTCGATGCAAAATCTTTTTGTTCCATCTTTCTTATTGACCAAAACAATAGGTGAAGCCCAAGGACTTGAAGATGGTTCGATCAGGTTGATGGCGAGCATTTCGTTCACCATTTTCTCCACCTCTTCTCTTCCATTCAAGGGTAACCTCCTAGCCGCTTGTTTAATTGGTGGATTATCTCCTACGTCAATGGTATGGGTTATTAAATTGCTTCTTCCTTTATCATTGTTGTTTTTAGCGAAAGCATCTTGATACTCTTCAATCAACGTCTTGAATTTTTCTTTTTGTATGGGATTTAAACCAACAGATGACTTTTCTAACAGATTTTCTAAATGAATTGGAAAAGAAATTAATTCTTCCCTAGAAAGATCTATCATTTGAATTTGAGGAAAATCGGATGTTTCATTCCTATTAGTTAAAAGAGCTATCTTGTGTCGACCCGATATTAATAAATTCCCTTCTGTAGAAATTACACAATTATGTGCTGAAAGAAAGTCAATCCCTAAAATCCCTTCATCCTCAATGTCTGCTACGTAAACTTTATGCGAAGACTCGATACATCCTATCACATTGATTTGTACTAAAACTTCTTTTAAAACTGGGGTTATTTCTCCTGTAGCAGTACGGAGGGAAGTATATGGTTGGGAGGGGTTAATAGATTTTAGGAGATCCTAGCGGACCACTGTCACTTCTGCCCCAGTGTCTATGACCCAGAGGCAGTTTATTCCGTTGACAGTCCCTCGCGCATATAAACCTGTTTGTCTTAAGTTTCTTAAAAGGAATTGAGTTAAAATAGGGCTCTCTTTGGGTCTGACACTAGATGATTTCTGCCCCTCAAAATCATCGATGATTAGTTTTTTTGGTTAGAAGAACCTGGTTGACTTTCCGGAGTTCTTTTTTCTGTCTCTCTTTCTGAAATATGATATTTCCTCCAAGAAGTTTGTTGGTTTGGGAAGTTATTATTATTTTCACTATTTCTTTTCTCTAATGAGAAGCATTTTTCTGTGATATGTCCAATCTTATGACAAAACTTACATATGGGCGGGGGTCTGTCTCCGTAATTTTGTCCCTTATAATTATGGTTATTATTTCTATTAAAATTGTTATTTCTAGGGTTATTTTGCTGCCAGGGAGTAGTTTTTCTGACGTTGTAATTTGAATTCGAAGTCTGTCTATTTGTTTCGTTTGTCCTCGTTAACGTATTTGCAGTCTTTTCAGTCTCGACTTGTCTCATTTTTCCTGCTCCCAAATGATGGTTAGTCAACGCCTCAATTTCTAGACCTTTAATGACTGCCTCTTGAACGGAGGAAGGTCCCGTCAGGCTAAGAGTATGTCTCAACTCTGGATTTGTTATGGCGTTTATAAATTTGTTACAAGCTAGCATGTCTCTAGTTGTTTCATCGCAATTTGGTAAGGCTATTCTAGCTAATCTTTCTATTTCTACTCCCAGTGAGGCAAGACCTTCGTCCTTTGCCTGTCTTTTAAGGTCCAATTGAGTCAAAGACAATTTTGATATCAGTTGGTTTCCGAATCTTAGTCGTAAGGCTGTGCTGAGTCTGTCATAATTTTTAATGTCGGAATTTGAAAGTGTAGAGAGAACAGCTAAGGCAGGTCCTCTTAAACAACCAGCAAGATTTCCGGCCTTAACTACAGGTGACCAGGAGTTTATTTCTGCAATAATTTCGAATTGGCGCTCATAATCGGCCCAAGGAATTGACCCGTCGAAGAAGCTTGCTTTTAAGTGATTTGACGATTTTTGTACGGGCTCAGCACATCCTTCTTTACAAATATTTATAGTCGTATCGTTGATTTGTTTATCGCGACTACTCCCGGCGCGAGATAGATTAAAAGGAATGATATTATTTTCTATGTTTCGATCTCCGCTATTTAAGTTAATATTATCTTGCGCGTCCCGAATTGTATCTCCAATTCGGTCGCTTTGCATTACGGTACGGGTGTGCGGCGTGAAAGTCGCCGCTCCACCCGTACGAGGTCTACGAATAGTAGGGGAAGGTTCTTCTTCCCCATAATTTTGGACAGACCGTAAATTTTGGGGTTCCACCATTTCTTCGATCCTTACTGGGGATTGTCTGGGAGTCGAGATCTAGGACATTTCAGGTTGAGGTTCCAGGCGTCTCATCAATAGGGAAAGGGTGGCTTGTTGGGCTGCCAGATTCGCTTCTCGTTCTGCTCGTCTTTCTTCTCGATCTTCCTGACAACGTCTATCTTCTCGTTCTTCGCGCTCTCGTTGAGCTAACAATTTAACTTCTCTTTCTTCTCTTAATCTCGATGTTTCGCGTTCTTCACGCTCTCGTTGAGCTAATAGATTAGCTTCTCTTTATTCTCTCAATCTTATTATTTCGCGCTCTTCGCGATCTCTTTGAGCTGCTATATTAGCTTTGTGTTGGGCAGTTTGAGCAGCTAGGCTTGCCTGTTGTTGTGCAGCCATAACTTGTAAAAGTCGCTCCATCATGTCGACTTGAGGTGGTGGAGTAAACTGGTTACCAGCTGGTTGAGGTTCGTCAGAGGTTGTAGCCCGGCGACGAGACATTTCTTTTCGTTTTTATATTTCTTTCACAATCACAGTTATCTTTTTCAAATATTCACTCTATCGATCTCGGTAAGATCCCGATTCTGACACCAGTGTAACGATTTTTATATTTCGTTATAGTAATATAATTATTTAATGTGGGTTCCCGAGGGAAATAAAGTGAATCTGGAGAGATTATATGAATTGGGCAAAATATTATGTATTCTGAAATACAGGTCTGCACTAGTAGCTAGCTAGAAACAGACTGACTTGTTTTTACAATAATAGCTGTGTACACAGCAACCGAGATTCTTATATTTTAAGAGATGTGTTTTATCATATGGACTACTAGATGTTGATCATGTGTAATTAGTAATGTATGGGTGATTTTACCTAATATAACAATATATATATATATATATATTGTAGAATATCAGCTGTCTCCGAGCCAGATCGACGCGCGCATCAACGACTCGAGCGACCGACAAACCAGCGTGACGTCAGCGCAAGTATAAATTCGGCACTGTCAGTCAGCACGGCAGCATTTGCCGCCTGTCGGGGTAGACTAGCTCATAATTAACTTCACTTGCAATATCATATCAGCGGTCTTCGCTGAATGATAATTTAACTTCAATTTCGTAGAGTCAGATAAATTTAATGTATCGCCTGTCATTATAATCTCAAAATTCAATAAAATCAATTTAGCTTCCACCAATTGCGGTATACAAAATTTCAATATAAAGTCAAACCTGTTGCCTGTCGGGACAGTTCATAAAAACAAACATAGGATATAATAACACGAACTTAGAAAGATCAAGAACCTTAGAGTTCAACGAACTAGTAATAAGATTAGAAAATAGGATTACTGTAAATTTCTTTGTAGCAAATTGGTCAGATAAAAAAAATAGAAAAACGACTGGATGTTAATCTGATGAAAATTTATAAACCAACTTTCATGATCCCAATTTACTAGGTCTGATTTAGGTGCACTGGCATCGTTACTGAGGTGACTCCGTATTCGCTGCTCGGCTCACTCTAAAGCAGAATTTCAGAATTCAAAAAAAAAAAATTTAAAGGAATCAGGTGCACTCGCATTGTTACCGAAGAAATTCAGTATTCACTGCTTTGTTCACTCTGATATCGTAAAAATCAGCTCTGTTACTTGTCACGGGAACCGAGTCTGCAAAGTATTAGCTTTTCAGAGGAACCTAATCACCAACGCACAGTGGGGCCGAATCCCAAATTTGCGGACATAACTCTGAATTCGGTTGAAAATCTGTACTCGGGGGTTTTCGGGGTCGCTGATTACGAATCCGAAAACGAAAATCTCAAAAACAAAATGGCGGATCCAAAACGGTAACAAATTTCTTGAAAAACACGTTGAATTCGGTCGCAAATCTGTACTCGGGGGTTTTCGGGGTCGTTGATTACGAATCCAAAAATAAAAATCTCAAAAACAAAATGGCGGATCCAAAACGGTAACAAATTTCTTGAAGAACACGTTGAATTCGGTCGCAAATCTGTACTCGGGGGTTTTCGGGGTCGCTGATTACGAATCCGAAAACAAAAATCTCAAAAACAGAATGGCAGATCCAAAACGGTAGCAAATTTCTTGAAAAACACGTTGAATTCGGTCGCAAATCTGAACTGGGAGGTTTTTGGGGTCGCTGATTACGAATCCGAAGTCAAAGATCCAAAAAACAAAATGACGGATCCAATATGGCTGATTTCTACGGAAAAAAATGTTTTATTTAGACGAAAATGACAGTAATTTGCTTAAACTAGGTGACTACAGAAATATAAAAATGAAAATTATGTAAAGTTAGTATTTACAAATAACAATAATTTTCTTAAAATTAGGTTACTACAAAAATATGCAAATCATAATGATGTATACATACTAAAAGAATAGCCGTTAGATCCTTAATTATATATATACCGTGAATATTCGGTGAGACTACACGATCCCCTTCCTATAGCAAAACTAACACAAGCGCACCGCGTGCGTGAGGCTAGTTTAGGACGGAATGAGGTGCCAGTAGCATTGCATCCCCTCCCGAACGAGACTCACGTACACGGTGAGCGCCTGTGTTGGTTTTGCTGTAGGAAGGGGATCGTGTAGTCTCACCGAATATTCTCGGTATATATATAATATGAAAATGTTAGGTGATATAAAAAATTCTATAATGTGTATTCGTTAATCTACTTGGTTACGTACAACCTTAGTAGGTATCATCATCGGAAGAATCACTTGATTCGCAGTCCGTGGATTCAACTGGAAAATAGCTTGAGCTTGCCTCATTTGTTGAAATATCCGCTATAAAAAAATTGAGCGTTATGATAACAAAAAATTGATTTGGGCCTCACCGGGCCCACCTGGGGTACTGGGCCCACAATGTGAGTACACCCCTGGGTAGATATTTCGAAACCACACAACTTATGTATAAACCATTTCCCGATATTTTGTGTTTTCACCGCTCGAAATTGCGAAAAATGTACTTTTCGCTACAAAAATGTGCACCAACAGCAGGCGCGTAAAAATGCGGACTATTTTTTGGTTGTTTCCATTAAACAATACATCAATCTACAACCTCCAACAAGAAAGACCGCGGGACAACAGGGAGCAACTCAACTTTTCTCTACGTGTTTACAATTTTTCGTAGCAGTTTTACGGTAATTTTCAGATAAATCATTCTTTTTTCGATGCCACATGCATCACTACTATACATTTTCAATTTCACGGTGATATTGTACTTACTTTCCCCTTTCAAATCCATTTTTTTTTAATTTTTTGGCGTGATTTTTGTCAGCTTCAGCACGTTCTAAACACAACACTGTGAATTTCACTCGGAGCGCGCTGCGTCTAACTCGAGCGAGGGTCACTTTCGAACTGGAATAAAAGAGCAGGTATAGGGGATCTTACCCTCCCCAGTCTGGAATCCGACCCTTGGACTATTACTTTACTTACTCCTTCACTCTAAAACCCCGAAAACAAAACTTGATTTTTCGGGTTATGTCCGCGAATTTGGGATTCGGCCCCACTGTGCAACGCCCGAAATAAATAATTTAATGCACACCCCACGACCATCTGTCCCATTTCTTTAATTAAAAATTCAATAAAAGGGACCTAAACGTTGCAATATATATAATATATATATCTTTGACACCATTATATTATAAAAGTGAATAAAACGATTGCCAAAGGTAGCTTAATCATGAATTAGCGATGTATTTACCACACCGTAATTTTTTCTTTAGTCAAAAAACTGTTATTAGTTTGTGGGGTCTTTTATTTATAATTTTTGAAAATCTGATACCAGAATCGTAATCAGCGACCCCGAAAACCCCCGGGTACAGAATTTCAGGAAAATTGGTACCATTTTTCGTCTTGACGTTCGTCATATTGGATCAGCCATTTTGAATTTTGAAAATCTGATGCCAGATTCGTAATCAGCGGCCCCGAAAATCCTCGGTAGCACCTTGTCAGCCAAAAATCGTCGGCCGTCCGTTCTTCGCGAGCTATCGAATAGCGAAATCTGCAATTTTCAGGGGTTGATTACACCCCCTTGGGGTGGAATTCTGCAGATATAAAAAAATACGTGTCGAATATTTTCACCCCCTCTACAATCTCCTAAAGTTTCGTTGAAATCGGAGGAGGGCACTTCGCGGGGTTCCCTTGTAAGACTAATGCGATACAATTATTCCATGGTTTACATACCGGGTAAACAGCACGTGTTAGCTGATTATTTATCGAGAAACATCAATAGTATTACGTACTCTGAGAACGATGAACTTTGTATAGAGATAAAAGACTATGTGAACCTTATTGCGGATAATCCGCCTGCTTCAAAAAACTTGATCGAGAAAATCAAGCGGGAACAAAAAGACGATTATATCTGTTCGCAGCTAATCAATTACTGTCGTGACAAATGGCTAGCAAAGAACAAGCTGGAGGACGGATTGTTGCTATATTATCACTTGAAAGACAGTATCTCGGTTTGCGAAGATACACTTATGTACAATTCCAGAATTATCATACCACCTCCTTTGCAACTAGATATTATAAATAAGATACATGCTGGTCATTTGGGTATAGCAAAATGTAGAGACATGGCAAAACAATCTGTTTGGTGGCCAGGTCTGAGTACACAATTCAAAAACCTTATCGAATTTTGTCCCGAATGTATAGAAAAGAGAAAGAATCTCAAAGAACCCTTTGTTGTAGAGAAATTTCCAGATCGTCCCCGTGGCAAAAAGTCGGGATTGATTTATTTAAGGGGGTAGGTCAGTCTACACTGAGAGAAAAAATTCGTTGGATTTAAAAAACCTTGGTTGACCCAACAAAATGCGGCGGTTTCGGGCAGCGAAATAAATATTATGTAAATGTGACAAAATATTGGTTGCTTGAACTGAATCAAAACTTGTTCGATTAAACGAATGTAAAGTTAATTCAAGAAATGATGATTTCGTGGGAAAAAAAAGATTTAGTCTACTGACGTGTACAATTTCGTTGATTTAATAAAAAACATTGTTGATCAGAATGTGGCCTTCTTGAATTGAATAAACTTTTGAACAAAGCAAAGTGATGTTCTGTCTGTTTGACTGAACATCTTTCAATGTAACTAAATATTTGATTGGAACCGCCAATGATCAGTCCAGTGAACTTCATATTCAGTTCAGGGCAGAATTTCCTTCGCTGATTCGAGAGAACATTTCGTTGATTGCACCGAGACGTCGTTGCATTGAACACAGCTTTGGGTCGAGTGACGCGATCTTCTGTTTGTTGGACTAAATGTTGATCCGCTGAACCGAGTATTTGTTTGGAGCAACCAAAGATTACTCCGGACAACTCCGAATCCAGTTCAAGGCAGAATTTCCTTCGCTGATTCCAGAAGACATTTCGTTGATTGCAGCGAGACGTCGTTGCATTGAACAAAGCTTTGGGTCGAGTGACGCGATATTTTGTTTGTTGGACTAAATGTTCATCCATTGAACTGAGGATTTGGTTAGAATCTTTGGGTGAAGTAGCACTCTAGTTCTAAATATTCGGTTCCAAGGATCAAGATTTAGTCTAACAACAGAATATCGCCTTACTTGACCCACAGTTTTGTTCAATCAAATCATGTCACTCTGCAATAAACGAAATATTTTCTTGATTTAGCAAAGGAAATTCTGCACTGAACTGGATTCAAAGTTGTTCACAGTAATTTTTGGTTGCTACACGGGAAAAGTTAGGCAACTGTGACTGTATACGCTTATTCGGCGACTGTGCACACTTCGAAGCTGTTCATTTGATACCTATGTGTAGCCATCTACTGGTGACGGAGTAGGCAACAGACGTATACAGTATTGTCAGTCCCGGTATACACTAAGGTAGTCAACTGTTACTGTTTACGCGTATCCAGCGATTCTGCACACTTCGAAGCCGTTCACTTGATACCTATGTGTAGCCATCTACTGGTGACGGAGTAGGCAACAGACGTATACAGTATTGTCAGTCCCGGTATCCAAGCAAAGAAGCGAAAACAAACCCACAAACGTCTGAACTCTCGCTCCAATTAAAGTTTATTGACATTAATAATTATTAATCATAACATTAAAAGGCAATTAATGGAGTGCAGCATTTATTATTTAAAATATTAATGTAATGGATCAATTTTTTCATATCCATAGTCATTACGCTTCTTTGAAGAAGTTATTTGTTGGTAAGTAAAGCAGCCACAACCTCACTTATCGCTTTCATAATATATCATTAGAAGCTCAGTCAAAGAATGCTGTTTTATGTAACAAATCCAAATTAATATGTGTTTACACACATTCATAAAAAAATAGCTAAAGTAATTGTTAAAGTAATTGTAAGTTCAATTTCTTATATCGTAAATTTTTTTATTTCAAACTTTTAGTGAAAGCTTATACTTCAGTATTTTTATGAATAATATTCAAACTTTTATCTGATACTTTTTCTAATTGCTAAATTTATTCAAAGCACACATATCACTTCTAGTGCAAGTAGCCTTTCTGCTAAACAAAAGTGGAAAAATAATTTTTATAATTATTTTAAGGGGGTCCATACACCTTTTAATTTTCAAAAAATCGTTCTTGTTCTTATAATTTATTTGGGATGCTATTGACCTCTACTCTACCTGCAAATAAATCGGCGTCAGAAAATCTAGAGGATTTGAAAAGTTACAGCCATGACTGTGCCGAATTGCGAAAAAGCGCCGCCGCGCAGCGCGCGGACCCTCATGTTGGTCTCATATAGCGTTTTCGGCTGGTGCTACAACACCTACACTAGTGTTAGGCTACATTCCGAACAGGAGATAAACCATAAAGGGGGAAAAAAAGCTACACTAGTGTAGTGTAGCCATCTTTATCTCTTTCTATTCTATAAGGAAGAGACACTCGATGCCAAGAGACTACACATTCAGATTTCTCAAAAGATGAGTATTTCTATAATAGTATAATAATTGCGAAAGTTTGATGAATATTATAAGAAAAAAGGTATGATTGATGAAAGATGACAGAATTTTCGGAATATTGACAAAAATTGTGCTAGCATCTTCTGAATCTCCAAAATATTGAAAATCAATAATTCTAAAGAATTTTTATGTTGTGAAAAATGTTGATCAGATTTTTCCGAAAGCAATTTATTTTTCTTCTAACAGCACTACCGGACACTGTTGTTGGACAGAACAGGTCAAGAATCACTACAAACCTCCGCCTTGCACATGTGTCTAGGCTCAACTCATAACACATCGATACGAGAGCAGCTGCAGATCCAGCATATTAATCATAAGCAAAATCTTAAACTTGATTTCCCGCTAACTACATTTTCTGGTCGTTGTCGTAGGGTACAGGTCGCATCGTTCATCGAAACTTTCTGAAATTTGGTGAGAATTTTTTGCAATGAAGTAATTTCGGACCAAACCAATAATATACAGAAATAAGATCTGTCTTCTATCATTGTGACTAGCTAACACACTTTTTTTTTCATCTTTTTCGAAAAAATGTCTTGGAATAAAAAAATTCAACGTTTGAAATAAAAATTTAGGAATTAATAATTAATATATTAATTTTTTTTTTTTATAGAATATTATTGGTTTGGTCCGAAATTACATCAATGTAGAATACTCCCTTCAACTTTCAAAAAGATTCGATCAACGATTCGACCTGTATGCTACGACAACTGCTTTTTCATCGGTGGATGAGAACTACTTGACGACGAAATCCAGATATTCTTTTATATGCCTCAATTATAGTTCAAAATACTAGTAATCTGCTGTATAAAAATTGAGTCAATAAAATGTTTTATGACAGTGTATCAGTCATTTGAAAAAAAATATTTTGAAGGTTTATGTACCCCCTTAATCTATTTTTCGTATATGGCCTTGTACTTTTACTCATTTTGGTTAACCTCGTAAGGTAGTGAAGTTATACATTATGCTGAAATCCTTGATTGAAAAAAAGCTGCATGGTTTACATTATTCAATTTCTATGCCCTCTTCATTCTTCATCCATCTATTTTTAATATTTAGATGGTGGTGTCAATAATGAAAATTTTTATTCGATGGAGCATGGATTTATAAATAAATTACTATCAATTGCTAACAGCGATGTTCTCACTCGTTTCGTGGCTGAATACAATTTTGAAAAAGCAAGCTATGAACTGAGGAAGGCTCGTTTAGAACATAATCCGAAAAAAATAAAAATGTCGAATAGCCAGGGGCGTCGTTACCAGTATGGTGGCTATGGTCGCGACCATAGCTCGTTTTTTCGAGGTGTGGAATTCCACACCTCAGATCAACAGTGAAAATTTTTATAAAAAAAAATTAATGGAAAACTCGGATGCTAAACACCTAACCCCTATTGTTATCTTAACTTTTGATTGTACGTTCATTTTTGCCTATCCCAAATATTTTCTCATAAAATATATGTTAATCGGTCATTTGTTGTCCGTGCGTAGTGTGGGTGGGTTATCTGGTTCATTTGCTCTCGATGGTGTTTGTGGGTTCAGGAATTCGTGGTTTAATATTTACGTTTTCGGTCAGCCACTACCCCCCCCCCCCCCCCCCCCCCCCCCTCCCACCCTAGCTTGATAAAAATTCCATACCTCGGAAAAAAACGTAACGACGCCCCTGCGAATAGCATCGAAGACATGTTAGTTGACGAGGCTGCTTGTAACTTTGAAAGAGTAGATGAAGTAATTACTGCGACATCTATGGAGAGTTTAAACATGACCCTTTTGAATGTTTCTCCGGAGTCCAACAAATCAACTAGTCACGATGAGTTGGATAATTTTATATTGGGTTCGACTAATTGCGAACCAACCAAATATGTAGGAGATCCTGTGCACAAATCCGATTATCGGGCAAAACAAACGGAACACTTTTCTTTACCAGGTTATTCATCTCTGCTTCTGCTAACGACATAATAATTGTCAGATGACTCTTAGAATCTCAAAAAATCTATTTTTATTATACTCCATTCTCGCCACAGTTAATTTTATTTTGTTTTGTAGATGAATTTGAATTTAAACAGAACGATTTGTATTGGAAATTGAAAAGTACAGTACAAGGACGTATTTTATTAGGGAATTACAAGTATGAGAAATATCTAGACGTGGGTAGGCTCAAAGATGTCATAATATTGGATGAGCTGAACAAGGATCAATATTCAGATAAAGATTATTCGTAAGGGCCTCGCATACACTTAGGGATATTTATTATTTTTCAATTTACTTGAAATATTTTATTTAGTAGGGAAGAGCAGGGTAATGTGGTCATGCGGGGTAAAGTGATCATCTAAAATATTTCATACTTTCAAGCAATATTTAGAAGGCTGTATTTGCACCGAGTGTTTGTGCCGAAGTACTTCACAAAATAAAATACTTCAACCGCATAAAAGATTCAATATTTATAAAAAAGTATAGCAATTGTGTTTTCATGCCGTGTGAAATCGAGCAATTTAACAGTTGTAATAGATATCTTTTGAATAAAAAAAAGAAAATAAATTGAAGAAATTCAAATTATGTATTGGCCATTCTCATATATCCTCACCTTTCTAATAATGTTCTATCTTTAAAAGGATATTATCCAAATATTTTTTTAGCATATTTGAAATATCATATTTGCACTTGTACAGAATAGATCGAGAGTTTTTCCTGTTTTGGGCGAAACAAATAGCAGAATTATTTCCTACGGTCAAAGAACACACATATTATCAACCATCTCATAAGGATCAGTACGGAATAAGAAAACCTCCTTCAGGAAGTTTGTATCGGTATTATGTAGGCATACGCAATGAGGCTCGAACAGCCAATGAATTGAAAAATAGTAAGGCTTCCTCAACTGTTAGTAACAGTGAAGTTACGGAAACAGATGCTGTTAATAATGGTATGAATAATTATTAAATAGTATAATGTGCATTAATTTTGTTGACAATTCATTTCACAAATTTGTTAATTCTATAAACTTTAAATACCGTATTTTTGGATTTGTTTGAAATTCATGAATCTTTTTTTGAAAGCATATTATCAATTCAATTAGCAGCCGTTCCTATAATAATATCGATGGTTTAATGCCAAACGGGCGTAAGCCCCAAAAAAACAAAAATCGTTTCTTTAGTCGCAAAATCTTTTTCATGCAATGGAGAATCTTATGGGCATATCCGCAAAAAAAAAAAATTTGTCCCTTACGCCCGTATGGCATTAGTCCATCGATATGTAAAAATATAATTCTTTAATTTTACGACGTTCAATCAATTCTCAAATACTGTATCTTATAAATATTAATTTCACGTATTAATGAATACCTATACAGAAGATGAGTTTAAAAAAGGCTGGATTGTTTTAACGGATCTACAACGGAGTGATTATGAAGAAGTTGATGTTTTAAAATACTGGACAATCTTGTATAGTGAAAGAAAAAAAATTTTGCACGCGGTTAAAAAGGACGTCATACATGTTCAAACAAAAATATATCTGAATACCTTCCCATGTCTCCAAAGGATTGCTGTTATTTTGGTGAGTTCATATGCATGGCTTTACCTATACGTTATATTTATAACAAAGCCTTGGCAGATTATGTTTATTTTGGTAGATTTTTCATAACGATTTTTCATTTAGATAAAAACTTAGCAAACGCATTCAATTATTTTTTATTCTCCATGCAGCTTAAATCGGATTTTAAAATAATACTCCGAGAAATCGCATCTAGAGGCTTTATCAGTACAGTCAATATAGATTCTTACTCTTCATTATTCAAAGAAAAGTGGCCAATACTATCACATAATATTTGTACGTTACTCAAAGATTTCAACCGAAACACTGTGGTGAAAGACTTTTATTCGCGGAACCAAGATGGTAATTTCTTTTGGATATTAGAAAAATGCATCTTTGCTAGTGAAAATTTGAAGTGTTTATTTTTTCTTTTAACATCCACAGTTCCCGAGAGTATCCTGGCATTATTTCTGATACCTTTGATGATTGGTGTTGCAAAATCATTCACAGTGAATAAACAAAAAATAACATTGACTAAAGATGAAATTATCCAGTACTACATTTGTATTATAGAGGTAATTTCATGTTTTTCTATGTAGGGGAAGGTGGGGCAAAGCCAGCACCAAAAGAAAAAATAACCTAATGGTATTTTCGAATTAAGACGAGTAAAACAAAACGCCATTTACATCATTTAATTTACATCATATTTGCTTAGGACCCCAGTAAGATATATGAAGCGAAGGCAAAATTCGAATCATCTATGCAAAAACTTAACTTACTGGTTCATCCCTACGTAATTTTCTGTGGAAGTCTTCAATCTATTTCGAGAGCCTATGTAGTGATAAATGGTGAACACTACGAATACGAAGATCCTATAGAAGCTTTTAATATTTGTTTTCAATCGTGCGTTGCACTGGACCCCTATTCAGTAACTCCGATTACGATCATATCGATAATTTTACAATCGAGTGTGACGTCAGCGACCAATAAGGTTTCAGTAAAGAGAAATCTACCCAATAGAAAACAAGACGAAACAAGTCGATCCGATCGGTTTGTTAACGAAAAGTTACTGAATAGGGGTCCTGAGCTCGTGGTCGAATATATGCGATTTCGCTTGGTACTACTTCCAACTAGCAGTGTATGGCTTAGAATCATTTTGGTCCCCATATCTCGTACCAAAAACGCATGCAGCAGTGAAAAAACTTGTTTCAAAAACAGCATGATAAAAGGAGAACTTTTTATTAAAAATGTGATATCATAATATTGATTCGATTAATCTTCGGTTAAATAATCTTTAGAAAAATTGCATCATATGTACAATAAGTATAGAACAAGTACAAGTTGAATTGGTCCTCGTAGTCGTGTTGCCGAAAATTAGTTTTAATAAAAACATCATTTGTTGAATATTTCAATCCTGTATGGGTGTATAATATTGTAGTAATATATAAGGATATTCCAAAATGTATGATTTAATGCTTTCTCATATTGTTACATTTATTCTTCTATTATATGGTAACCCTTCTCTGCCGAAAAATATTGTCGATATAGTAATTGGTTTTATGAATACTTTTATAAAATCTGTGTTTTTACCATCATTGAAGACCGAAATTCTTAAAATTTTGGATGACACTGTAAAATTTGAAAAAGAAGAAAATAAAGCAACATGTTTGACAAAAATTAATGAATGCTTTGATGACCATAATAATATATTTCGAAAAGTGTTAGAAAAAGGTAGTCGGTTAACTTTATTAAAACCATATGGTTATTCAGAGCCAGAGATAATAAATATGGGAAGAACTTTTGATACATATTATGTGGAGAACAAGCTTGTTAAAGTACCACGTATGCTAACATGTGCAACTGTGAGACTACGAGGAACCTTAAAACTATTTTTAGAAATACCTGGCATCTTCAAGCAAATAATGGAATACATAACGCAATTATCAAACGAAAGTAACTGCGTAAGCAATGTTATGCAAGGACTCCTGTGGAAGGTCCAGTATGCCAGTAAATTTGTAGAGAATGAAATAATTTTGCCATTGTTTGTTTACTACGATGATTTGGAAGTTGGCAATCCGCTTGGTAGTCATGCTGGCAGGAATAAATTTGGAGCGGTTTACGCTTCATTAGCATGCCTACCACCTAGATTAGCGTCACGTCTCGAAACTATACTTTTTTCCCATCTCATACGAGTAGAAGATAAAAGTAACTTGAAGAATGAAGAGGTATTTAATGATTTAGTCAATGAATTAAATTTTCTACGCGAGACCGGGATTGAAATTGATATAGATGGCAAAACGCACGTTGTAAAGTTTCAACTTTTAATGTTAATTGGAGATAATCTAGGCTTGAACTCGATATGCGGTTTTGTAGAGTCATTCACTACCAATTATTACTGCAGGATTTGCAAAGTGACTGCAGAAGAAGCAGGCACTTTACTTTTTGAAAAATCCTTGCGAGACTCAATGAACTACGAAGAAAACGTTAAAAAGGGCGATACTTCAGCCACCGGAATTAAAGAACCATGCACTTTCAATAGAGTTGAAGGTTATCACGTAACCCAAAATAAATCGATCGATGTGATGCATGACTTTTTAGAAGGTGTTTGTAAATACGTTTTATCCGTTTTATTATTTACGCTAGTTTTTAAGGAAAAATATCTTACCATGCAAGTGTTGAATGCAAGGATTAAATCTTTCAAATATAGTGCTAGCGAAATATCTAACAAGCCACCAGTTATTAGAGAGAACCATGCTAAACAAAAATTGAAATTAAAGTTATCAGCGGCAGAAATGCTATGTCTTATAAGATATTTGGGTGTAATGATCGGCGATCTTATCCCTCGTGATGATCCTTACTGGCAACTCTATAAATGTTTGCGGAGAGTAAGTGATCAATTAATGTCACCGTCAATGGTAAAAGGCGATGAAGATACGTTGTACGAAGACGTGAAAAATCTCAATGCTTTGTATCTCAAATTTTATGGTCCTCTGAAGCCAAAATTCCATTTTTTGCTGCATTATGCACGTATGTTAAAGCTATGTGGCCCTTGCGTCCATTATTCGACCATGAGGTTTGAATCACGACATCGTCCTCTCAAAGCAAACGCTATTTCAGCGGCTGGAAGTAAAAACCTCATGAAAACGATAGCCAAAAAACAAGTATTTTACATGTGTCAAGGATTCCAGAAGTTAAAATCTGAAACTTTTCTAAAGCCAGGTTCCATTGATGATGCTATACAAGTTTTGCCTGATTTGAATTATGTAGCGGGGACAACATATCATAAAGATGTTGAGATAGATGGTACTATTTATCGAAAGGGCACTTTTCTAATTACTCCCTCCGAAAACGAACAAATCGAATTTGGGCGAATATTCAGGATTAAAAAAATTAAAGATAAAATTGTATTTTCCATGGAACTTTTTGAAGAATTAACGTTCGATGAGCATTTTCACGCATATTCTGTCCAACGACTAATAGGTAGAGATAGGGATGTTGCATTTAACGAGCTGCCAAATACAACACCTGCCTTATACGTTGTAAAAAAGGAGAATGCAATGATCGTTTTAAGACATAGTTTGTAACTGTAATTATTTATAAAAACGATATCACAATAAATTCTTATTAAGGTGCTTCTCTACCAGATTCCACCAGACCTGAAAACATTGGGATGAACGCGTGCAGAAGTTGCTATTAAACGGAATATCTTTGCCTGGGCACCGAAATCAATAAAACAAAATACGTCGCGCAATTCTATGTGCGACTCCGAACACGTACGGCCCAAGACATGTTTTTTTACGCGAAAATAAAGAAAACCTCCATGTAAAACGTTTTCAAAACCGTGTTCATCCCAATGTTTTCAGATCTGGTGGAATTTGGTAGGGAAGTACCTCAAGTATTGAAACAATTTTTGTAATGGAGAAAATACGATTATATCATTTGTTGTAGTTGTTTATTCATAAATAAATAACCATTTCAGAAAAATCTGACCTTACGAAAGTTAGACTAAAATTGTTATTTGACATGCATACTCAAAATATTACCTAATAATTGAGAGGCATCATGTCAAAAGTAGCCGAGTAGAATCTATCATATTATGAGAAAAACATAGTTTTTATTAACGAATTAAGCAATTTCCATTCTATAAATGGGCAGGTCCACCAATTATCTGTAAACTATCCGGGGTCATATTTTCGATTTGTCTGCAATTTTGATATCTCATAGTGTGTATTGGGATGTAAAAATCCACCAAGTATTAGACCTTTAAGCCTTACCGTTTAGGACAGAAGCGTTCGTTAGTCTCTCAACTTTGAGTACATTGACTTTTACATTCGAATTTTTATCCCATCTCTATCGCGAAAAAGAGAATTTGATCAAACGTGTTTTTCATGTAAAAATGTCTGATCCTTCCGAATATGGAATTTGTTTCAAGCTAGATTCTCGAAAACCATTAGAAAAAAATACGTATTTTCAACGTTCCCCAATTTTTCTTTCAAATTTGATATTTTTATCTGAAAGCTTGCAGTTTTTAACTGAAGGAACTGAAATTTGTTTTGGGTGCTCGAAATGGGATCAGGCGGGAGTTGCATTTATGTTTACGAAATTGAGTATGAAATATTTTTTTTCTCTCTATTCAGCGAAGAATCCTCATTTTATAGTATGTAAAAAGTATAGCTCTTTCACAAATGTGAATAAAATGAATATACTTCGCTGTACGAAAAGAAAAAAAAAATCGTACGCAATTTTCATAAAAGAATCGGTCTAATAAGTGAAGCTCGCTAAATGTAAACTGCGGCGACGTTCTCTGTATACGCAGTGTCACCAGTAATCGGTTACACATAGGAAACCATGGCAGGCTTCGCATTCGTCAACAATACCTGAACACAGTGTATACCACCTCCGCGCACACTCTGATTCCCCGCTACTGACTACACGGAGAGACAGTGACAGAGCACGAAATTTCCCCGTGTAGCACAGTTAAAGCAACCAAAGATTACTCTGGCCAACTTCATATCCAGTTCAGTACAGAATTTCATTTGCCAATACCATTGAACTGCGCATCGATATGTCTTAACGAGATATAAGTTTGTTTCAAAAACAACCCGAGTTCGTTCGACGTGAGGTTTGTATTTTTGAATCAGAATCTTTACACTCCTGAAAAACATACGTGAAATAATTATTGCCACTTCCACAATCTTTTTCCCTATATTAAAAGGACACGTGAAACATAACATAAAAAGATCTATTTTGCTCTGCAAGTGAAAAAATTAAAGATCTGTGTATATGTTATCTATGTTTGCTTTTATTGCAAAAGTCTAGGATTAAACTTATATTTAAGATCACAATATGAATGTACAGAACATGTATATTAGACTGGGCCAAAAAAATTGACTATTCTTTTTTTTGAAAAATATATCGAGAATATTATTCGGAATGACAAAAAAAAATTTTCGTGAAAGTTTGAGCCCTTAATATTAATCTTAAGAGGTCTATCATCGCTATTTTTGATTTTTAGTCATAATTTGATGTTTTACGTCAGAACTGTCAAAACATTGAAGTGAAAGAATTTATTTTCGCTTATTCCTATATGAAATTAAATTCCCTACAAAAAAGGTCTGATCATAGATTTTCGTCAGACAAGCCGTTTCCGAGTAATTAAGCTTAATAAATTGATATGTTTTTTCGATTTAACTTATTTAATTTGGAATTTTGTAACTAACGAATCAATGAATATCTGAAAGAGATCACGACGGATTCTTGAAGGAAATTCAATGTTCTACAAAAAAGATCTCTTAGTATTTTTTTTTCAGATCTTTAGTATTTTAAAAGTTATTCTCAATTAAAATTCTTAATTTCTTCGATTTTAATTAAGAATAACTTTTGAAGAATTGAATTTAGGCAAAAATACTAAGAAATCTTTTTTGTAGAACATTAAATTTCCTTCAAGAATCCGTCGTGATATCTCTCAGATATTCATTGATTCGTTAGTTACAAAATTCCAAATTAAATAAGTCAAATCGAAAAAACATATCAATTTATTAAGCTTAATTACTCGGAAACGACTTGTCTGACAAAAATCTATAATCAGACCTTTTTTGTAGGAAAGTTAATTTTATATAGGAATAAGCGAAAATAAATTCGTTCACTTCAATGTTTTGACAGTTCTGACGTAAAACATCAAATTATGACTAAAAATCAAAAATAGCGATAATAGACCTCTTAAGATTAATATTAAGGGCTCAAACTTTCACGAAAATTTTTTTTTGTCATTCTGAATAATATTCTCGATATATTTTTCAAAAAAAAGAATAGTCAATTTTTTTGGCCCAGTCTAATGTATATCAAAAAGCAATCTGGATCAGATAGAAATTACTTAACAATGGGTTCTGCAATTAGTATACTAGAATGACACAGTGTTAAAATACCTGCTTATAGCTTTCACTTAAAGTTGTTGGACCGAACTAAATTCAGACTTACAAAATATCACCATAATATTCGATACGACTCTGGTCGTTTTTGTACTTAGTCAGTAACTTGAACCTAGGTTTCTTTTCACATATAAAATGGCTGCGGGTAATGCAATGTAATGTATCAAACTTTGGTAATATATGTGCTGATAAAGTAGTAGTTATGAGATAAGGTAAACTATGATATTTAAAATAGTTGTGCGACTGAAAAACTAGATTTAAACTTACAGAATAGCACTATAATATTCGATACGACTCTAGTCGTTTTTGTACTTAGGCAGTAGCATGAACCTAGGTTTCTTTTCACACATGAGATAGCTGCGGGTAATGCAATGTCATGTATCAAACTTTGGTAATATAGGTAGAACTACCGTTTGTGGCCACTGTACGTTTTTTGGTCACTTTATGTCCAAATTGGTATGAAAATCATTCTAAAAATACTGTAAGATTATGAATTATATTCATAGGATTCAAAAGATTGGAAAGTTTCAAAAGAAATGATATGGTAATGTTAGAATACTTCACATATCACCTCAAATCCGAAGTGGCCAAAGAAGGGGTCAAAAACGGTGCTTCTTCTCTATTTGGGAAGAACATTACTGAACACATGGCGAGGTTGGTTCTGGCCCGGAAGTGATTGTTTGGTATATGATTTAACACGCTAACCCGATCAATTCCGGGCTAGAATCAACCTCGCCATGTGTACTTAGGCAGTAACTTCAACCTTGGTTTTTTCACAAAAAAAATAACTACCGGTAAATATGTGTATATATATATTGTAACGGGTTTTTCCTGGGCTCGGGTACCGAGGAATTTAAGCCGAATACAAACCTAGCCCAACTTGTAGGTAGGGGGCTGTTGTTGGGCGCCAGACTTCGTTGGAAGTCCTCTCTCCCTCTCTCTGGGACCCTCCAGCTAGCTACTAGTGGTAGAGGGATTTCGTGGGGGCGAGAAATAATGACACCAGTTGATCTTAGGTTGACTATGATTTATTTAAAAAAAAGAAACAAAGAAAAAGGTCGCGAATTTGGTTCACGCCCGCTACCTGGCGTAGTACAATTTATAATAGTGACTCTAATCTATCTGAAATATTTCGAACAACTATTTCCAAAGCTAATGCTAAGCGACGATCGTTCTCGACGCTCGCAGTCTCTCCCTCTCTGGCTACTGGACAGTCAGCTGTCACTGTAGCGAGATGGCGTGTCTCTCTCGATGTCTCTCGGAGGACTGACGCGGCTCACTGTAAAGCGGCGGCGGAGAGGTGGTGGGGATGGCTGGGGAAGCGCCGGTACTCTGACACGCAGCAGCTGAGTGCGTTGCGTGACGTCAGCAGTCCGTAGCGATATGGCGTCGGCGCGATCTCGGTGAATATCGGCGCAGCGCTGACCAATCCTGGCACGGCTTTACGCACGACAAACAACACGTGACGCTGTTCTTGTCGTTTGAATCCAACGGTTCGCTGGAACGATTGAATTCTAACACGTGAACGGCTCGAGGCCTCTAGGGTTTCTTAGGGTGATCCGCGGGTGCTAGACTAGTATTCAGATGGATCCTACCTTACGGTACGGCGCTCTAGCGTGGCTCGGTTATGGCGGTCTCGATCAACGAGACGACGGAGATCCGAGTACAGGCACGGGTCGTAGGTTGTCCGGTAGTCCAACTGTCGAGTCGAGGTCGAGTGGATGCAGGGGTTTTCACTCACACACTTACACTCACTTAAAACTAGGCTCGCTCACTTTCTCTCTCTCTCTCTTTCTTTATCGGATTTTAGCTAGTTCGTCTCCCGCTTACCTTCGCGAACTATTCGTTCAGATTGACCCGGTCGCCCGTCGCTCAGCTAGGCTAGCGGACTCCGACCGCGCTCTCGAATTTCACATCCCGATTCATAGGACCGCTACCTATCGCAACTCCTTTACGCTGGCAGCCACATACTTTTGGCATAGTCTACCGGCATCTGTTAAGGCGTCGTCATCTCCGGAGCTTTTTAAAATAAGATTACTTGCGCATCTATCGTCAGGCATTTCGGAGTCCGTTTCGTGTACCTCGGTATCTAAACTCTATTATTGTGGCTTCTGTGAATTATTTTAATGGTTACCTTAGAATTATTCAAGATTACTTTAAGTTTATTTGCTGGCCTATGCGTGTTTGGAGTGTATCCTTTGCACTCACTCTGCTTATTGTATTTATTTCAGACTGCATTATGTATCTCTATTCTTGCTATATCCCTACTCTTTCTCCTAATTTAAGTTATCGCTGTAAATTTTTTCTATTTATTCTCTATAAGCCTTTTGTTGTATTATTTTGTAAGCTGTTTACTTTTTTCTGTAATTTGCCCTACGGTCCATTTGAGGCTACGGCATAAATATATGTTTACTATCTATCTATCTATCTCTCGCGAACTCGCACTCGGCTCACTTTTTTACATTTTTTCATTTTTTTCACCAAAAAATGCAATTGCCGATTGGCATCGATAAGCACATATCGAATCTTGCCGATTATTGGTTCATAATTGGCATCGTCTATCATCAGAATCATACCTGGCCTATACTTGGTACCATTAACTTTTGCCCAGGTTGCGGTCAAACATTTACGATTAAAATCACTCGGAAGAGCTGCCTCAAAATCATCAAACTCATCATTACTACTCAAATCTGTTTGGAGTATAACGCCCCAAGACTTTTGCTCGTGAAATCCTTCATCATTGAGAAACCTATGTGCCATTTGAAGTTGATGTTTTAAAGCTGATTTGTAAGCAGGATTAACACGCGAGGTTATGACTTTAGAGTTTTTCTTTTCAAATCCTGATGTTTTCCTTCATAACGTATGGTTGAAATATTCTTCAATAGACCAAGCTCTTGCATGAGACGTGGGTAGTGATTTAAAAAATGGTGTTTCGGTTTGAGATTTTCTTGGAAAAGTTCTATGTATAATTCATGATGTTCGGCTATCAGAGTTCGAAGTAACTGACAACCTTCAATTGTAACTGTTGGAGCCATTATTAGGCTGTACATTTCCCAGAGTATAACGTACAACTGCCATGTTACATCATCTGGTGGAACAAGATCACCTATGATTAAACCCAAATATTGCACTAAACAGGACATTTCAGATGCTGACATAATAATAAATCCTGATTTTAAGGCATCTCTCTTTATTGAAGGTGGAATATTCGTAGTAATGCTGGTATTGGAATCAAAAAGCCGAATCCTATCGTTGAGGGTTTCGAGGGAAAACACTTTGTCTACGTGTACCAATTTATTTAGTACCTATTTGCAACACCATATCTGAATATGCCTTCTTCTAAATCATGTGAGGTGTCAACGCTAGAATTTCGTATGGCGTGATAATTTGGAATCCTCTTGAAAACACATTCTTCGTTTACACCTCTAGAACCATCAGACACGTCTACGTTATAATTTTCGGTAGTACGTAGCATTTCAACATTCTCTGCCACTTGATGATGCAGTGTTTCCTCATCAATTAAACAAATTCGACAACAATATCGGGAATTGAAGCTAGTTGTAAAACCGAAAATACTGTTGAGCCCTGAAATATCGCCTATAATCAACGCTAAAGCAAAGTATATTCTTGTTTCTGAACTATCGATTACTATGTCGATGCCATTGGTTTCAAGTTCAGTAATTTGACCTATCAAATTGGCGAATAGAGTCTTATTTCCATATTTTTTCCGGTCTTTGGTGTGATGCAATTGAACAAGTGAGATATTTTCAATGGTGCAATATATTGCTCCTAGTTTGTGGACTCCTTCAGGTGACCCCAAGGGGTTATTTATTTCAAAATCGTCGAAATACATTATCAAATGCAAAACAATCTTGCCCTGAAAATTTTGTTCAATAGCTTTCCACCGTTCACCTTGGACAATCGATGTCATAACATCACTTTTCTTAAGCTCCGCGAGCCGTGCAAGAGTGGACTCCAAAACATTAGGAAGTTTTAGGAATCTTTTTAAAAGTATTTTCAGCGGTACTTATTTGAATCAACAGCGTCGATTTTCGTAGCTGTGCTCTTACGGCTTGGTCGCAATGTAGCTCCTATACAAATTGACTCCGCTGCAATGAGATGCTTAGAATTTTTAAGGTAATTGAATGTGTCATGTTCGGTAGAAAAAGTTTTAAAAGACCCTCGTATCAAGTCAAACATAGTGTTCAAGTCTGTTCTTGGATCAGGGCATTTAGTACAGTTATTTTTTCGTTTAAGTATTTCGTAACACGTAGAACCATACAGTTCACTAACGTCTTGGATCACTTCTTGTGCAAGGACTCTGTTGAGAGAAGTGTTGGCATAAAGTTTTGTAACGAAAGAACCAATGGCTTTAGAGATTATATTCGAAAATTGTGATACGAAAGTACAAGGCTCAACAATATCTGATAATAAGACACGTTCAGCATCAACGCTGCGACTTGATGGTTCTCTGTCTAAATTTAATTCAGTAGTGGATGTCGATTCTAATTCCACATAGGTACTTTCTGTATTATTATTGCATTGAGCGGTGGAAGAGCTTCCATTATTGGAATGCTTGTGGATAAAATATTTTTTATACGCGTAGATATTATTAAAGCTTCGTAAACAATGTGTTAGCGGGCAACATAAGGTTGCATTTTGTTGTGTACCATGACTTAACTTGAAGTGTCCGATGAAAAAGTTGATATACGAAAAGTGATTGGTGCATTGCGGACATGGATACAAATTGGCAAATCAAAAACTATCTAATACTTATTACAGGGCTTCTACTGCTCGGTATGCTTCGAATCAGGTGGCATACAGATCAGGAGAGTGGCATAAAATGAAAAAAAAAAGGTATATCCAATTTATGGGGTATACGTTGTAACAGCGATTCCTGCAGGCTCGGGTATTACCCACGGGAACTACAATTTATCAACAAATACGACACCAACGCTTCTACCTCCTCCGACTAGCAACGACGATGATGTTGGGCGCCAGACTTCGGAGAGAAGTCCTCTCTCTCTCTCTCTCGCTCCGACTAGCTAGTGGTAGAGGGATAGTTCGTGGGGGCGGTGAAATAAAAACACTTAATGCACGAAAGTTATTTTGGAATAGTTATTTATTAATTAAAAGAAAAAAAGAAAAAGATGACATTAATTTGAGAAGCCTGTCATCTGGCTTCGGCTTAGCTCGCCGCTACTTTGTGTTTTTATCACTCATTATTACGGAAGAAATATATTCAAGAAAATAACTAAATGACTCTAAATGACTAGTTAATTATTATAATTACGCTGAAAATAAGAAAAGGTACTATTGACGATTATCACAGGTCCGCTGAGACTAGCCTTCCTTACTACGACCAGCTGGAGGTACGGCCGTCAAGTCGATTTCGAAGACTTCACGTTATACGTGCAGTGTTGCCAACTTGGCGATTTTGTCGCCAGATCTGGAGATATTGAAAGTTTTCTGGTGACTGGTTTTCTGACTTTGCGACCAGTCTCAAACTTGGCGATTTTGGCACCATGATCTGGCGACATCTAGTAACTTTGGAGATATATGGTGATTTCAGTCCGCCTTCGTTCAAAACTTTCGCGGTACTCGGTAGCGTGATCACCCGTCTGAATTTCGTTGATGTCTAATTAAAAGTAAGTACACATTTTACTTGATGTGATGAAATATTGATATCGCAACATTCTATAAGATTCATTTTCTATAGTGCCGCCCCAATATGCGCAGAAATATAAAAAAGAGTGGGAGAAATTGCCAGAACTGCAGGGATGGCTCGAACCGTGTGCGACTGATAACAACAAGGCGTATTGCAGATATTGCAAGACTATACTGACCGCCAAATTGAACGACCTACAGAAGCACGTAAAAACTGGAAAACATATTTCAGCGTCGAGACCATTTTCTCTAAGGAGGCAACAGGTTATACCCTTCAAATCGGTGGATGTTGTCACTGATGTACAACGAAAGGAGGGCCAACTGTGTCTCTATGCTGCTGTGCACACTTCAATTTCCAGCATAGACCATCTTAGTGATCTTCACGAAAATACGGGAGTCAAAGTTAGTTTACATAGAACTAAATGCACGAATGTAATTAAAAATGTGATAGGGCCTTACTTTTTCAACTCGCTGTTGACAGACATTGGTGACGGCTACTACAGCTTACTTATTGATGAGTCTACTGATTTGAGCGTCAATAAGATGTTGGGAATTGTTATTCGATATTTTAGTTCGGAACAAATGAAAATAGTGTCCACCTTCTTAGGCTTAATACACGTAGAGAATGGGACGGCTGAGTGCATAGTTCAAGAAATCAAAAATATCTTGAGTAGTGTGAAATTGAAATTAACGAACTTACAAGGTATTGGTACTGATAATGCGTCCGCAATGGTAGGTGTAAACGCTGGCGTTTATACAATACTAAAGAGAGAAGTGCCTAACTTAGTATTAGTAAGATGTGTGTGCCATTCGTTGCAATTGGCAGTCTCAAAAGCAACAGAAAATACTCTCCCACGGAATGTTGAATTTTTGATCAAAGAAACGTACAATTGGTTCGCTCAGTCTTCGATTAGACAGCTATCTTATGCACAAGTGTACAGCACTATTAATGATGGTGAATCACCCCTAAAAATTTTGAAAGTAGCTGATACGAGATGGCTATCAATTGAGCCTGCAGTGAAAAGAATCTTAGATCAATGGATAGAATTGAAAACCCACTTTGAAATAACTCGACTCAAAGAAAATTGTTATACAGCAGAATTACTATATTCGATGTATCAAGATGGCAGAAACAAAGTTTTCTTAAGCTTTTTGTATCCTATATTAAGCTTAGTACAAAAAACGAACAAGAACTTTGAATCAGCTACAGCTGATCCTGTTAAACTACTTGCTGACTTGAAACTGCTTTACATGACTATTGTAAACAAAATTGTTCTGCCGACAGCCAGAATTGATATTTATAATGATGATATTGAAAAGCACTTAGATCCAAACCCGTCTATGGGCTTCAGCTTCGAATCTGCGTGTAGGGAATTCGAAATAAATGGACAAGAGAAAAGTAATCTGAAGTCAAGATGCTCGTCTTTTTTAGTGGCATTGGCAAGAGAAATAAAAAATCGCCTTCCAGAAAATATAAAAACACTGGAAAAAATGAGTGAGCTATCCGTAGATAAGTGTTTAAAGCCAAATAAAATGCCTATAACAGATATTGCTGTGCAATTTCAAAAAGACGCTATTACTATTTCTAAAATAGAATTGCAATGGGATACCATCCACCATATAAAGTGGAAAGAAACAAAAGAGACTGAAAAATTTTGGGCTGAAGTGAATAATTATCGAGATGCTAGTGGGGAGAATCCGTTTAGAAATTTAGTCGATCTGGCAATTCAGATTCTTTGTCTTCCACACTCAAATGCTGACATTGAGAGAATTTTCAGTCAAATGAATTTAATAAAATCTAAACTTCGTAATCGTATGAAACTGCCTGTATTGAGTAATATTTTGCACACTCGTTTCGGATTGAAACGAGTTGGTAAATGTTGCAAAGATTATATTTTGCCTGATGAGATTTTGAAACAACTAGGCACTGTTAAGGTCTACCAGAATAGAGACGAAAATGTAAATGAGATACAAGACTGCGAACAAATACTTACCGCGTCTGACTAATTGAATTTAATTATTATAATATATAAGTGAAAGACTAGGACCCTGTGGTCTATTTTGTGATGAAAAACAATTTGCTACCAAAACTATACACTAGTCCATGAATGTATATCTTATTTAATATTAATAACGTATTTTATAGATAGAATGTCAATACATATATTTTTCTACAGATTATTCATAGATTAGTAATAAGTAACTATATTACGCTGTGATAGTATCTCATTTTGTGATATGAACAACTAGTTTTCTATACTACATTTATATTCGCAATAAAATATACAAATAAGAAGATGGCAGAACAATTATAATCTTCGTCAATGTTTCTTATCTGTTTCACGTGCAAATAGTCATTCAAATTGAAGAATAAAATAAACTATCTTGAAGTATAATTTGTTTGCATTTTATTTGGAGATTTCTGGAGATTTTCTAAAGTTTCACATTTAGCGACATCTAGTGACTTCTGTGACAGGTTACGGCGATTTTTGTATCTCAGTAGTTGGCAACACTGTATACGTGAAGCTTCTAATCTCTGACTGACAGCTGCTCGCTCAACAGCGGGGAGGGGAAGGGGTCGGAACTCGGTAGTACGGTTCTAGGCCACGAGGGTGTTCTGATACGCAGCAGACGACTGCGACGCGTGACGTCAGAGGCAGTGGGCAATATGGCGTTGCCTTGGCTCGAGCGAATGCTGCGCAGCGGCTACGAGACTGACACGCGGCTGCGCAGAATCGACAGCGAAGGAGCACAACAACACGTACAAACGTGCCAGTACTCAACGACCATGCGGTACTCTCTGGACTAGGAACTAGAGACGGTACTGGGAAAACGAAGAGCTTTTCCTTACTATGACTCGAGACTCGATCATAGGGATTGCCTAGGGAATATATTGGATAGATCCTACCTGATCTGACACGTTTTCTCTGCCTCGTGGTCGGCTCGTTGTCCGGGGATAGGCGAGGGTCGTGTATTTCCAAATCGATAGATATCAAGTCCAATGATCCAATCCAAGTCCAATAAACGATAGCAGGGGGGGTCAAAATACACAAAATAATCACTCTCACAACACTCTCAACACCTCAAAAACTCTGCAAAAACTCTCTCTCGATTCACTGTGATAATGGCTCGCTACTAATTTCACGGCTAGACAATGAAAGGCTCTTCGTTTCCGGTATGCTAATTTCTTATCCTCGCCGTTCGTCCTGCGAGCGCTGGCCGTGATCGATAGACCAATCCAATGATCTACGATCGATGGCCGCGCTAGGACGGAGGGCGCCAGGTATTCAAATCAGCTATCCTGACTCTGTACTCTCGGGGAATACATACGCTCGTTTAGGCTGGTACGGAGGAGGTCCGGACGTTTGCCACGTTACAATATATTTGCCGCTTCCAGCAGTTGTCGAACATTTGGAAAACCAATACTGTACTACATACATACATTGACTGATTAGCATAATTAACTGATAACCGCTATATGACACAATTGACTAATTAACAATATATCTCATTTTCGGAATATTTATAATAGAAAAACCTTAAATTCCTTTTTTTTCATAATTTTTTGTTAATATATGACGGTTTTTATGAATGGTGTACAATAATGAATATCAATAAATTAATTCGATTCTAATTCGAAGCTTGATCAACATGAAATTTCCCTTTTTTTAGGACCCAAACATGGGGCGTTGGCGCGCGAAGCGCGCAGGGCGGCGCAGCCCCCCTAGTTATATATATATATTGAGGTGGTCCTTAAGGGGGGCCTATACTGAAAACGAAAACTTCTACAATTCTGATTCAAATGAATTGCTATTTACACAGAATGTTCACTACTGTAATCGGAAATATTGTACCAAATATAAACTCATTTCAAATGATAATGCCAAAGTTACGCTGGCTTACTCATATTTATCGAGCGAAGAATACCAAATTTCAAAATGCTCCTTGCGTTACAAATATGAAGTTATCCAATTCAAACTTCCTTGGCTTATTGATGGACACTACCTCAAGAAAATAACGTAGGGTTTTTGAAATCCGATTACTATTAGTCATAGTACACAATTTTTTTTTTTTTACATTTATTTTCTCAGGGATTTGGTCAATTTTGTGCGAAAAATAGACTACAGTTCCATTTTCTCTCGCTCTAGAGTAAAAACCCTACGTTATTTTGTGGGTAAGGTATCTGTGAATGTGCTCACCAAATTCCAAGTCAATCCGACTCAAGTTGTGACGCAAGGGACTTTTTCAAGAAGTAAAAATGTAGTTTTGAGATAACAGCACTTTTGTGAAAACTTGAAAAATATTTAGTTCTGCATGTTTGAATAAGTTCTGGATGGTTTAGGAAGTGATGGAAAAGTGGAGGAAGGGGGGGCCACCCACTCACCCACTTCCCCCCTTCCTCCAAGGGTCTGCTCGATGCATGGTCGTCTCGTCATTACTTGTTGAGTCAGTTAGGATGCAGTTGGATATTAATATAAAATACCATTATAATTTCAGGATGTCAAGGTAGTTTAATATTCTACAACAAGGTCAATTTGCATAATATACATTGAATTAAAAATAAATTACAAAAACAGAAGGTATCAAATATTGACTGTAAAAACAGTAACTATAAAAATAATGTCCATGATCCTGTGTCATAATTTTTCCAGTGGTAGTCAAAAGATATTCAGAACTCCCCCGCTTCATATGTTGGCCCTTCTTTTTTCTTTTTTGCTCTCTCGGCTGTGGCTTTTTTTATTTTTAAAGTACGACGGAACTTAGTTGCCAAGTCGGTACTGCGGGCGTCACTTTTTCTCTTGCGCCTCATGTCTAGTCGCCTACTGATCTCCTCAGCACTTGTCATGCCTTGCTCCTTCTCTGTGGACGGTTCGTTGCCTCGCGCCACTGTACAACCCATGTTGAACACAGCTACAGCCTTAGTTACGGCAATATCAATCCGTTGTTTCGAGACGAATGTTCCTTTGGGGCACTTTCTCCAGATAGTAGAATGGAGGCTTTCGTTGGCATTTTGTGTCGCCCCACGACTACAAGCTGCTAAAAGTTCATCGCTGGATAGTCGTGTGTACAGAGGAAGGAGCTTGGTCACCACATCTGGTTTCAACTTTACTGGAATCTTACTATGACTACCAGGTGTCTCACCTTTTGCCAATCTCTTGTTGAAGAAGCACCAGGAGTCTGGCCCAGTCGGGCAGTCTGAATGGTGTGGCTTTTGGTCCGTAGACATGCAGTGGGTCAGCGTGGCGTAGACCTGCTGCTTCATTTTTGTCACGTCTGGAAGATTCTGTATGACGGCACTTCTGTAATAATTAGTCAGGGCAACTATTGTGCTCTCCTTTAGCGTGCCTTCTCCGCGGCCACCGAGTGTGGTTCCCCTTGCTTTCCAGTCTTTCACAAGATTTCTGAGCCCGGTGCCCATTCATTTTGCCACGTGGTTTATACATTCTTCTTTTTCCATGGGCACATCTGGACCATAAACAGCCTCTCTATTCAAGTGGGTGTAGGTTTTAGCATCGCCATCGGAAAGGACTGTTGTGTACCGCATTTTGCATTCTGCAATTGACCGCTTCCAGATACGGTCTGCGGCAGCTGCTTCCATTGCAACTGAGGATCCCTCGTAGTTCTTGTTGCATTCTCGACTTGACTGATGTCCATCTTTCCATACTGCGTACTCAGGTGAGTCTTCGCCAAGCTCAGATGCAGTTAGCGTGCACATATGGCAGAACTTTGACAGCACTTCAAAATCCTTGACAAGGCCAGTCAGTATATCAATCACTGCGCCAATTCCATACATAGACGTATATCCACGCTTATGCCAGGTACCATCATAAGACACAGCAATGTCTATCACCTCTTCTGACGCAGGGTTTCTATCAATGGCTGCATGAGCTTTTCGTACAATGTCACGTGCCTTGGACAGAATCCCTTATCTGTAATTATGGCTATCGTTCGCCAGCATCTTCATGTGTGCGTTATATGTTTTAGGAGTTGACAAATTCATCCCAATGATCATGCAGAAATTTTCCATCGCAGCGTGTCCTGTTCCGATACCAATAAATGAATCCACTATTCTTCGGTTGACCTGAAATGGAGACTTGTTATTTTTTTCATCTATATGTGGACTGCTGTAAGCTTCACCATGTCGGAGGTCGCAGGACTCGCATTTCAAAACTAATTTGACAGCGAATCCTTTCCTGTTTCTCATCTGGACCCGAAGAGCCTTTTCCCCGCAGTCACTACAAGACAAATTTTTCATTAATTCTTGCATCGTTTCGCAATGTATCAAAATATAATCAGGATCATGGGTTGCATTACCTGGAGACATCGGTACCTGGAAAGCACTGAACTTGCGATCAGTGGCTGATGATGGTCGCTCCGGGACATCCATAGGGAGTGGCAATGTTTGTTGTAGTCCAGATGGACCTGGCTGTGGCTCTTCAATATTCTGAAGAACATCCATCGCTTCAACACACTTAGAAGGGGGCAATACAGTCTGCAATCTAGAAGGTTGAGATCTTTCCTGTAACCCAGATGAATCAGGTTGTGGCTCTGAAGAAGCCTGCGGAATATTCAATGCAGTGTCACGCTTTGTTTCTGAAGCTTTGTGAGTCCTACAAGTGAACTTACTAGATCTTTTCTTTAGGGGCCGCCAACGGCCAGAAGATTTATCCATGACTCACCTGTGTCAAGTAATAAACTGAAACACAATCGAAAACTAGCCTCTAAATGCAGATACTAGTATTCTACACAAGGTTACACAAACGCACTTATTACACCACTCTCAGATTTTGTTCCGAAAAATACCAGTTCGTCAGATTTCCGTGAAAGGATTACTCCTCAGGAGCTCCGAGCTCCAAGCTCCGAAGCTGTGGCCGCGTAAAAATATTCGCAAACAGGCTGGAATAAAAACAAACGTATAAACAACAGTATTGTTCTGATAAGAACAGGTATTTCTTCAAATGAAGCTTTTTAGATATAGTAATAAAGTGTTCTGATAAGAACAGGTTTTCAAACTCGAGAAAAAATTGTGCACAGGCAAAATTTTGATCTTGCGTAAGCAGAGCGTCAAAGCAATTATCGTTTGATGTGATTTGTCGTCTGCTAACATGTGCGCGCGAAGTTGATGGCGCGGTTTGCATATGCCCGCATAGATAGCGCTGCCAAACCTTCAAAAATGATCAGACGGGCAAATCACTTCACCAAAAGTTGCGGAACTAATTGAAGTATTTTATAAGCCAAAAAACCGAAAATCGACTTTTTTTATGTCTATGATTAAATCATCTGTATAGGCCCCCCTTAAGGGGGTATCTACACTAGAGTGTCTCAAAAAAACCGACTATTTTTTTTTTCTCAAAGAACATTGAAAAATCGGCAGAGTATCTCTAGAAAACGACCCTGTAAAAATATGAGCTCTTAATATTAATATTTAGAGGTCGCGATTTGTAATTTTCTATTTCCCATTTGAATAACACGGGAAATTTTTTTTTCAAACTTTGGAATTTTGTGATGTGATAACCAGCTACTTCATAAGTATGACAAACTCACTCTTTATAGGAAATTTGATGCTCTACAAAAAAGGTCTGATTGACATTTTGCGTAAGTCCAGCCGTTTCAAAAATATCGAGCCTCAAACTTCAGACTGTTTGAAATTATGCTTTTTTTTTTCGTAAATACAAAAAAATCAATTTATTTGTATTAAAAACCCAAAATTATCAACTTAAGAATAAATATATGCATATATTTGATGAAATGAAGATCCAAAATTGTTATTAATTTGACAAATGATAATTTCTATTGATTTTCAGCGAAAAATATTTACTTACCTAAAAAAATTGGTAGAAGTTTATTATAAATTTATTTGTATAACGTATTAATAATTCATTGAAATTAATAATAATAGATTAATTGGCTTGGTAATGATTAACCCTTCGTAGTCACACTTCTGTAGAATCACTCGGTAGTCACACTTGGGTGAAATTCACCCAGTCAATTTTTAAATGGTTGCTGTGTGAAAACTATCAGTTCGATCGGGATCAAAAAAATACTAGAAAATACTTCAAACTTTCTAGAACATGTATCAAGAGTCGGTATGTCAATATTCAAATGACAACATATTTAAAAAAAAAATCGTAAATAGGTCAATTTGTCAAAGAATAGATATTTGGGCCAGAATGCCTGGGTGAAATCCACCCAGAGTGACTACGAAGGGTTAATCAGTAATAACAGTAAAATACAAGATCTATTAAAACATTTCTAGTCAACTTCTTAGTAGTAAAATCTACAATAAATTTTTTTTCATACAGTTTGGATAATCCTGTCGATGTTTTTTCACAGTTTGTAATAAACCTTGGAACTGCTCCTCATCTTTGGTTAATCGTTGATTGTATTGGGAAATTAACGCAATGTTTCTTTCAGCAACGTCATTCACAACTTTTAATGAATTGAAAAAGTCAAGATTCTTTTGAAAGCTTTCATGAGTAGGCCATGAAGTTAGTTCTAAATCAAGAAAATCAGTACACAAACCGAACCGTTCAAATAAAACCAAAGATTTTTTAGATACAAAGTCGCTCAAATCTTTTTTTAATAATGTTTTTAAATTGTTGTCTTTTATTTGAAAACGCTTCTTATTTATAAGTATGCCTTCATTTGATTTCAGAGCTGTAACAATTTTTTTTTTTATTTCTGGTGAGACATTCACATCAAATAATGACAGAGCAGCTAATTCCTCTGAAAGGTACCACAGATGCTTAGCCATTTTTTGAGATGCATTTTTTGAAACAACTGGGTTTATTTTATTATAGGAAAGCAAATCTTGTATCAGATTCAAATCATTGTTTGGCGCTGTTATTGCTGATGTTGCTGAAAACCATACTTTTAAATAAAATTTGATGACAAAGACGCAGACTTGACGCACTCCTTTCATTTCGCTATTTGTTAGTTTAAATTGATTTCTAAATAAAAATATTTTCAAATCATAAATCGCCTTTGCCATCCACCTTGCGTGATGTACCGCTCCAGGTTGTTTGAACATTACTCCTTTAGGTGGTATAGCTCCCAAAAAAATAAAAGCCAATTCCAAAAGCTCTTTGTAATCACCTCTTGGGTGTGACATCTATTTGACATAGTAATTATTATTATTATTATTATTATTATCATTATTATTATTATTAAATTGCAATCAACATTAGTGATAAAATATATTCATTTTTACTTGTGAATAATTTGTGAGAAGCATCAGAATTCGTTCTTTGTCATCTCCTATGACTGCAAATACTCCCTGGTCTGAAATTCCCGTAACATACTTTTGTTGATCAATTTTTTTCCAATTATCTTTGAATCTTGTAAAAATAGGGACATTAGGTCCGGATGATGTAGGCCAATGCGATTCAAATACAGATCTTAAAACCAGTTCAAGAATGTGGTGACGACATGGCAAATAAATGAGCTCTCTTCCTACTGCTCGTTCTATTAAAACGCATGCACCACTGTGTACTCCTAATAAATAATAAATTTTAAATTACATTTTCACAAATAGATGAATCGCAAATTGAACAATCAAAACATGGTTAGCAAAAGTTGAAGAAATCTCAAAAAGTAGAAATGATTCTGTAAATAAATTTTTTTGAAAGAACTGCTATAATTTATAAGTAAATAATACCTGTGTTTGTTGCTGTAGTATCAAAGCATAGCGCTTTAACTTTGTCAGTGACAGACCAATCCCGCATTTTTGAAACAATCACTGAGGCCTGATTTCCACCACTTCCAGAAGCGATTTTTGGAGCTTCTAGAAATGTTTCTTGTCCCGAAGCTGTTAACGCAATTGCCACTCTATCGACATTTCCAGGTTCTTCATTGTCAGGCATTATTTTCCCATCCCAGTGTAGAACGCAGTTATCAATTGTCAGATTGTCTTTTAAATTCTTCACTACATTTTTCCTCACAGATTCACGCTTTCGATGGACCGTCATATGACTTACATTGTAGTCGTTTGGGTTAAGTCCTGCACTAATCAAAGTAGCAGCTATAATGTGAGTACCATATCTGTCAGTTACGTTGGCACGATCAAGTGTACTAGCAAGTAGAGGTGTCATTATGTCCTTTTTTTTTGGCTGTTGCGATAATTGAACATCATCTTCATAATCAGAAATTGAGTGGAAAGTTCGACTAAGACTGGAATCCGTTTTTTGACTTAATAAGCCGGGATCGTTGACAGTAGACTGATTTTCTTCTATAAAATATTTAAAATATCCGTTAAATTCTTAAAAATTCGCGAAATAATTCGAAATTTTAATCGCTAAAAAAAAATCAAACTCAAAACTTCATAAATTATATACAAAAGCTTGAATTGTAACGTCTAGATTTGTTGAAACATTTAAGCAATTTTTGGACGTAAATTAAAAATGCTAGTGAACTTATATTTTTATATTCTTTGCTGATTTTCAAGGATAATAAAAAATTTTTGAAATAGCTAGAATCACGAATAAAAAAGAAAAGTCTATTTAAAAAGAGGGAATTCAAAAAGATCATTTTTTATTATCTGAGAAATAGTTCAATTAAATACTTTGAAGTTTTTGAGAAATGAAGAAAATGCTAGATTCAAAAGTGAACGACTTTCTGTATAATTTGTATGCAAAAGTTACCCAAGATTGCGAAAAAGAATAACAACACTTACCAATTTCATTCGATTGATTTATATCACTGTCTGACATAAGATCAACCTCCATATCATTTTGAGGGTTAACCTTAATGAAACCTCGTCGATTCGATTGCCGTTGACCTTGCAAAAATAATTTTTTATCTTCATCAATAAGTTTCGTTGAATTATGATGGGCAACGTCAAACAATTTTTCAATTAGCACACGAAAATGTGACGTTTTTTTGCGAGACTGCTTCTTATTTCTATTTTTCAACAAATTTTTCCACTGAGTATGATGGTGAACAAGCTTTCTTATTGCAGAACTTTTGGTACACGTCGGAATTCCAGCTTCAGCCCATAACTCAAAAACGTTTTCAATCGTAATTAATGCACTTTTGTTAATTGTCAATCTCTGAGAAGAATGATAATGGAAAAAAAGCGACATAACCCCTTTTAAACTTGGCAGCTTACGTCCCACAAATTTTGTTATTTGGCAGCCAGTTAAATACATTTGTTTTTCCATATTTAACACTTGATTAATTAACTTAATAAACTTAATTCTTAAAAAATTAATAAGTAACCTGTCAACTTAAACAATTATCACAATAAAATGTGATCAGTAGCGTAATGATACGAGAAGAAACGTATGATAGTACAAAAGCTTGGGAGGTAATTATGTACAATAGTTGGTAGAGGACGCAGATAACAATTGAACAATGATAATGGAAAAAAAGCGACACAACCCCTGTTAAACTTGGCAGCTTACGTCTCACAAATTTTGTTATTTGGCAGCCAGTCAAATAAATTTGTTTTTACATATTTAACACTTGATTAATCAACTTAATAAACTTAATTCTTAAAAAATTAATAAGTAACCTGTCAACTTAAACAATTATCACAATAAAATGTAATCAGTAGCGTAATGATACGAGAAGAAACGTATAATAGTACAAAAGCTTGGGAGGTAATTATGTACAATAGTTGGTAGAGGACGCAGATAACAATTGTATGATCAATCCTACCGAAATTCGGATTATTTATCCACTTAAATTAGCAGATAACAGAAGAAAATTGATATGAAGTGAAATGGACTATTAACATATGACTATATAAACAGTAAATATATTATTAATCCATTATACAAATAAATTTATAATAAACTTCTACCAATTTTTTTAGGTAAGTAAATATTTTTCGCTGAAAATCAATAGAAATTATCATTTGTCAAATTAATAACAATTTTGGATCTTCATTTCATCAAATATATGCATATATTTATTCTTAAGTTGATAATTTTGGGTTTTTAATACAAATAAATTGATTTTTTTGTATTTACGAAAAAAAAAGCATAATTTCAAACAGTCTGAAGTTTGAGGCTCGATATTTTTGAAACGGCTGGACTTACGCAAAATGTCAATCAGACCTTTTTTGTAGAGCATCAAATTTCCTATAAAGAGTGAGTTTGTCATACTTATGAAGTAGCTGGTTATCACATCACAAAATTCCAAAGTTTGAAAAAAAAATTTCCCGTGTTATTCAAATGGGAAATAGAAAATTACAAATCGCGACCTCTAAATATTAATATTAAGAGCTCATATTTTTACAGGGTCGTTTTCTAGAGATACTCTGCCGATTTTTCAATGTTCTTTGAGAAAAAAAAAATAGTCGGTTTTTTTGAGACACTCTAATCTACACCCTTGAATTTTCAAAAAATTGTTCTTGTTTTTATATTTTATTTGGAATGCTAGTGACCTAATCTACCCGCAAATAAATCGGCGTCGAAAAATCAATAGGATCCGAAAAGTTACAGCCTCGACAGTGCCAAACTGCGACGAATCGTCGCTGCGCGGCGCGCGGACCCACATGTTGGTCTCATAAATATTGTACAAGACCGCGAATACCACTGTCTTACTTTTTTGACGTTTTTATATGTTTTGATGATGAATTTGATTTTGTGATTTTCCAATTATTTGTAATGATCATTTTTACACATATTTAATTTTCAATATTCTTTTGAATTGTGATCATTGACAGAACACGTGGCTGCGATCTACATTTTTTCGAGGTTAGGTGTCCACTTGTTTGTAAATCGTCGTGCTTTCATTACGAATTCAAGCCATTAGTGATTTTCATTATTGAACAAACACAGTGTATATAATATGTGGGATGAATCTTGGAAATGTAGGTCATACAACGTCATTTTTTATGCCAACGTTTCGGTCCTGGATGTGGGCCCTTCTCAGGACAATTTTATTCTGTATATCAAACAGGAGTGCAAACAAATATAATACAGACAACTGACATTTTAAACAAGTCGTTGAGACTAATCTTAATTAAATTAAACGAAAGGAAACAGGGCAACAATCTGGTAGCCTGTGGTCATCGTTAAAGGCGCCGGGATAATCTTCCTTCTAAATTTCCCCCTCTCCCATCTTTCCATCACAAACAGGTATTATCTCACAAATTACAATCACTACTTATAATCTTAATCCTAACTGGCGAAGCAAGCGTTCTCAGTGACGTAAGAAGGACACGAATCATACAGTAATCAAGACAACAATAACAGATGGTAGATTCTATTATAGACTGCGTAGGAGTATTGATAGATTAGCGAGTCGGCCAGGAAACATGCATGCAATCATCAAACGTTGATAGTGTAGATTAATTACCAATACATATCCGGTGGGAGACATGAGACATTTGTAAGTGTTGTAATATTCAGTAATTTCGAGGTCTCGAGAAAGTGTTTGTCTTTTCTTACATGTTAACCTCTACTTATCTCGAACTTCATCAATTCGTTCTATGTTATTTTTTAACCATGCAATGGAATGTTCTATGACTTCATCCTGTTCTTGATCAGCTGCTACAAAATATATAATAATTACTACAGATTCCAATCACTCTGATAAACTAACTTTCATCTTAGGGGCACAGCTACAATTGATGATGTGCACAGAGAAAAATATTATGTTGGATTTCCTATTCTGTCGATTTGACTATTAGAGTTATTAAACCTCAGCTATAGTTGAACATTTCTCAGGATGTAATTACAAAACAAAAAAAAAAAGAGGAAACATCTTTTGGCATTCACAGTTTCCTTTACTGAAAATTAGTCTTAGATGAAAATTATTAGTTGCCAATGACTCACTTGATATAGTTGAATTTGAACCATTATTTAGTAACTCAATTTGTCAAAAAACTCGTCTTCTGTTATGATATCTGTCAACAAGTATACCTCGAGCATTCATAGATCCACCACCTTCAGTCTTTGTCGATGGTATATAATAGGTTTCAGCTCTTTCGTCAGGAAAGCTTGAAGCAATTTCTTCAGCCAAATCTTTGAACCGCTGTGCAGATATTCTTGACAAAAATAGTTTGTTACGTTGAAATTTTGTTTCGAACCATTTGGCTGAATTTGATTCGAAGTGGTAATTGGCAACGTCGTTGACTATATACCTATGGACTCCTAACCGCTAACTTCAGGCGTGTACCCAAGATGTGACGGGACGTTAGGAGGTAACGGCTAATTTTGATACTACGATCGGTTGTGTATGTTATGTAGGTGTGGCACATCGGTTGTGTGGGTTACGTAAGTGTTCCCTAACACCTTCGTAACACACACAACCGATCGTAGTATTATAGTCAGCCGTTACCTCCTGACGTCGCGTCACATCTTGGGTATATGAGCGGATCCACGTCACTTCACTCAAAAAAAAAACCGTCAAGTCACGGATCTTTGCGCCATTCAAAATATCTTCAGTACTGTGGAAAAAGAAATACAACTCGAAGGATTTTGGAAAATTTTTAAAAATGGCGGAGTTAGAGCTATGTGAATTTTTGTAAACCGCTGTTGCACCGCTATGTTTGAAAACTCATATCTCCGAAAGTATTCATACGAGCGGGCTGATCCTTGAATCATTTTGTTCGTGAAAGAATGCGCTTTTATAGAAAAAATTTTGATTACATTTTTGTTTTGTGTCGTTTTTTTTTTTAATTTCGCTGCCATTTCTGCGGGACTCACAGAAATTCACGAAGATACATTTTTTTGGATACCCGAATTCTTCCCCTTCAACCCTAAAAAAAAAAATTCATGGGGAAAATATCTGGGCCGGAGAAAAAAAATAAAACGTCTTGTCGCGCGTCGCCGCGCGGTCGATCTTTTGCAATATTTTGGTAGCTCTGAGAAGTGCAGATGTTTTTTGGGATGATTCGCTCGATGACACTTAGTAGGGCACCTCTGTTTGAAATTAATTCATAATTTTCATGAAATCAAATTTTTCTTTGTTTCATCTTTAATTTTGTTTTGACGAGTTTATGAGATATTGGAATGACCGCATGTCATTTCAGAGTGTCACGAACTGTCAAGGCTTTGTCAAATCGATTTTGTAAAATAGATTCTTCTGGTTGATGTTCTGCAGACGGTACAGTACGCAGAAGAGAGCTTGACAGTTGGCGAATTTTTAGTAGTATGCGATTTCGCTCAGAATTATGCATTTGTTGTACAACATTCCACGCAAGGGTTTCACTGGAGCAATAATCAGGCGACTATTCATCCAATCGTGGTTTACTATAAAAGTTACGATGACGACCAGCTGAGACATTTTAGTTTTGTGATAATTTCAGAGCATCTGAAATATAAGACAGTTGTGGTTAATTTATTTCAAAAAAAAAGTTAGTCAACTTTGTGGAAGAGAAGTTCCAAGATTCAATTCCTATAGAAAAAATAATTCATTTCTCCGATGGAGCAGCTTCCCAATATAAGAACAAAAAGAATTTCATAAACCTAACACATCACTTTAAAGACTTTCAATGCCAAGCCGAATGGCATTTTTTTGCTACATCATATGGAAAAGGGCCGTGTGATGGGGTAGGTCTATCTGTTGAGAGATTAGCCTCACGTGTGAGTTTACAACTGATTGGCAATTCCGATCCTATTCAAACACCGCTGGATCTATATAATTGGGCATGTTCTTATTTTCGAAGCATATCTTTTGCGTACTGTACGTTTACAGAACATCAAGCAGAAGAATCTATTTTACACAGCTATTTTTTTAAACACCTATTTTTTTTTTCAGGGATTCGGGTATCCAAAAAAATGTATCTTCATGAATTTCTGTGAGTGCCGCGGAAATGGCAGCGAAATTAAAAAATTGGCTTTCATGTGGGCCAACCTGGCACTGCCATGTCTTAAGGTAGTCTGGCACTTACCTGGTCCATACGTTGCGTTGCCACCTACCTTAGTACCTTGCCATGCCGGTAGATGAGCGGCAACGCTCGCAATTAAAGTAATGTTGGCTTGACTACACCTACCCATTGCCAGCCGACCACAATCATAATTAATCTACGAGTCAAGCGACACAGACCGCCTACGCGGTAGAATATTTCACAACAGTTCTTTTGGGATGAATCTGTGTGAATGAAGTATATACTTGAGGTTGAATAGAGCCCAAGTAGCGGCGTTCGTTCCAAAATAGGGTGACTGCAACATGACAGTTAGCTGGGAAAATTTCATGGTTACTTCATAGCTTTCACGTTTCAGATGGGTATCAAAATTATTGGCAACTAGTAGGCCCCCACATAGCAACGAGTAAGCACTGCCATGTCGCCGCCAGGTCGAAACCATAGATTCACTAGGCCGTTCAGCCAGCTAGCTGCCATCAAGAAGTGACATAGTTTGGTCGTCGTTGCCAGGTACTAGCCATGATAAAACCGGCCTCGGCTGACATGGCGGCCACATTGGCCAGGTCGGTTGGCCATATAGCGGCCACACGGCTGCCACTTCAAATTGTTACCCGGGTTTCAATACTTTTGGATTATTTTTTAAATTTTTCTCGTGTTCAAAGAGCTACGTCGGAGGCTTAATGCTTGATTCTTTTCCATCATCTCTTTTTATGATCACGATTCAAAAAACGAGATAACTTTGTGGCTTTCAACGATTATTCAAACTGAGAATTGCCAACATGGAAATTCTTCGCTCACTCATTTCACTTGTGCTTTCACCGCGGTAATTTTTCATGTAGATATTTATGAAAAACAAAAGATGCTTCAATCCAGTTAAGCAATGATATTGTAATTATCAATTGCAGACGTCCAACAAGTGAATATTCTCACTGAAAATACCGAAGCTTCGTCCGAAAGTTGTTACGTTGAGTCTTCTGCAAATGAAGAAAGTTAACCAGACCCAAGTTCTCACGAGGATGGAGAAGTAGATAGACCACTTCCTAGTAACGAGGAAGGTGAACAAAGTAGTGCTTCGAATGAATCAGCAGATAATAATTTGGAGCCTCAAGATGAGTCACATGAAATCAGGAGGTGGGCGATAGAAAACCATATCACCCATTCTCAACTTCATAAACTCCTAGTAATTTTGAAAAGACGATTACTTCATAATCTTCCAAAAACAGCGAAAACATTTCTACGAACTACTTCATCTGCTTAGGATATACAGGAAATAGAAGACTGCGAAGGCAATCCTGCAGAATTTGTATACATTGGTATTGCGGAACAGTTACAAGCTTGCGTTAATGAATTGGTGCACAAAGGTGACACAATTAAACTGCAAATAAACGTAGACGGATTGCCACTTGCCAAATCAAGCAACATGCAGCTTTGGCCTATTTTGTGCAGGGTCGTCCATGAGCCAGAAATATACAAGCCATTCCCGGTCGCTAAGTATGCAGGTTCTGCTGAACCAAAACATTTGAATGAGTATCTTACTGACTTCATAACCGAAATGAACCATTTGTCTGCGAATGGTATAACAATAAATGGAAGATCATATTTTCAAGTCGTTTTGCAATGTTTTATATCGACGTGTGCCGTTCAGAAAGAAGTAACTCAGAAAATCTGTGAAAAAGGAAGTAACACAGAAAATCTGTAAAGAAGTAAGTAACTCAGTGAATCTGTGAAGAATAAAGTAACTCGCAATAGCGGTTTAAAAAGAAGTATCGCGAGATTGAAATCATCAAACAAATTTGAGTGACTGAGAAATGGGTGATCATAAGTAGGTCAGCCAAGTTGTCGATTATATTCCATTTTGTTCCATAGCTCTGCCTGTTTAGAATAGTAGAATGTATAGAATGGGTCTTGTAAAAATACAAAAAGGAAAATATCAATATCACAATTATTATAAATCGTTGAAGTCAACAAGGCAGACTGTATGATATAGACTATAGAATATGTTATGATTTGCCTGAAAAATTGACAGTGAAAATAATAATTTGACAAATCAAATTAAGGTGCTATTAATTCGTATATTATTCGCATATTGAGTTGCATTTATCTATTGGTTTCCTCGGAAAGACCGGTCAGTAGCAAAATAATAAGATAAAAGGACTAGAAAAGAAATGAGCGAATTTTCCTTTTTGTATTTTCACAATACCCATTTTATACATTCTATAATATTCTAAACAGGCAGAGCTATGGAGCAAAATGGAATATAATCGACAACTTGGCTGACCTACTTATGATCACCCATTTCACAGTCACTCGAATTTGTTTAATAATTTCAATCACGAGATACTTCTTTTCAAACCGCTATTGCAAGTTACTTCTTTCTTAACCGCTATCGCGATTACTTCTTTTCAAACCGCTAGCGCGAGTTACTTCCTTCTTCATAGATTCCCTGAGTTACTTCCTTCTTCACAGATTTTCTGAGTTACTTCTTTCTGAACGGGGCACGTCGATATGTGATACAGCGGCCAGGTCTTTACTGAAGTGTGTGAAGGGTCACACTGGATTTTTTTTATGTAAGAGGTGTACAGTCAGAAGATGCAGAGCTCACAGGTGTGTTGTATTTCCAAATGCTGACTGTCCTAGAAGAAGTGATATGTCATTTAGACAACAGAATCAACGAGAACATCATAATGGTCGCACACCACTGTTACACCTAAATCTTCCAATAGATATGATTGATGCATTCATCCTCGACTCAATGCACTTAGCTTTCATTGGAGTCATGAAAAAAGTTCTGAAGGCTTATTGGATTTTTGGTAATCTTTTCCATTAGATTAGGTCGCAGAAGCCGACTGGAACTATCACGCAGAATGGAATTTTCAAGATCATTCATAACTGGCGACTTTCAACGTAGGCCTCGCTCAGTAGATCATATATCAAAGTGAAAAGTGACAGAATTCAGGTTTTTCCTATTATATTGCGGGCCGATTGTCATGAAGGGTATTCTAGAAGAAAAACTATACAAACATTTTTTTCTTAACACATGCACCCAAAGTCCTCCTTTGCGCACCGTCTACGCGCACCCAAAGCAGACTTTTGCCGCACCGGTGTGCAAAATATTTTGCGCACCGCTACGCGGTGCGCAAAGGGATTTTGCACACTGGTACGCTAAAACCGGCTTGGGTGCTCGCAGACGGCATACAAACGAGGACCTTGCGTTGCATATATCGAGAAAAATAGTGTTCGATACGCGAGCCCAAGGCAGCAATATCGCTTACTCGTGTGAAGGCACCTCACTCGCTACCTCCGGCTCGCCTTCGGCTCGCCTTCGGGCTCGTTCGTGCCTCACACTCGTGCGCGAATTGCTGCTTTTGCGCTCTTGTATCGAAATATACTATTATTATTTCATGCAGCGGCCAGAATCTTATGTTGCAAGGATTGGAGCTCAAAGTACAACAAACATGCAAAATGTTATCTTACAAGGTTTTTCCTGGTCTTGCGCGAATATTACGGAGCAGACTCTCAAGTTATGAACGCTTATAACCTAATTCATGTTGCTGATGATGCCAAAAATATGAAATGCAGCCTTACACAAATCACAGCATTTCCGTTCGAGAATGCACTTGGCAAATTAGAAAAATTCGTTCATACAGCAAATCGACCGCTAGCACAGATTTGTCGCCGGCTGCATGAGCAGGATTCAATGTATAAGGGAAGGCAACTTTATCACCTCCTGTACTCATCCTTCGGGAAGCTCATGGCGTCGATAACCTAAGAAATCCAAGGACAATTCTGAAACTGAGGCATAAGGAATATTTATTGTCGACGAAGGCTCCCGATAACGTAGTTCCCCTCAATACTGGCACTATTTTGAAGATTAAACGGATGACATATCGTGCTGACTTCCCAGAATATGTGACTATAGTTGGAAAGAAGTGGAAAATAAAAACATCCTTGTACACATATCCTTGTGATTCAAAACTTCTGGAATCATGGCAGCTTAATGATACCCCTTCGTCAAGCATAATTTCATGTCCAATAAATGATATTAAGAAGAAAATAATGATACTTTGCTTGCCTCCAAATATAAATGGAACCCAGAAGACATATGCAATGTCTCTTCTGCATTTATAAATGGTAAGTTGATCACTACTCAAAGCAACAATAGAAGGGCAGAGTCGCTTTTGATTTTTCTTGAATTTCTTTTTAATCATCTGATCTATTTCTACATCATTTGTTATATGAGCAGATACGAGAATGGTTCGCTGCTGGTATTGTTGGCCTACTGGATCTCGCGACGCCTCACCCGCTGCCGCAATCTCGCCAACTGACAAAACGACGATCAGGCAATGGAAACAGAAGAATGCTAATTCCATATTCATGCATAAAACTGTAATATTACATTCGTTTTGTCAGTTAGCGAGATCGCGGCGGCGGGTGAGGCGTCGCGAGATCCAGTAGGCCAACAATAGCGGCGGCGAGCCATTCTCGTATCTGCATTCTCGTAGTGGCTTACTTTGAATGGCTTCTACCTGAAAACGGCTTGGCATTCGACATTTTAGGATGAATAATTTTAGTCTTAGATTTTTACAAGGAATCCACCAGTGTAAGGAAAGTACCGCATTCTGGATCACCCTGTATGTATGAATGCACGTGTGTGGAGATGAAATTAACAGATATTATAATATTAATGCATTTATCGAATATTCATTCAAGCTCTTGCAGCTTATAAGTACTAATCAATATCCAAAGTTGATCATAATTTGTCAAATCTCACCTTTTCTACAGTCTTGTTGGTTTGTATCACAGACGCGTTGCCCTTCTTTCAATTATTTAGCATCATTTATTTGTGATCATTCATCTTCTATGACTGCTAGACTGTGCGAAATATATAGGCGATTTCCTTGTAAAGCGGAATAGTCGGTCTGGTCGTCGGAAAAAAATCAGAATGATTCGCTAACATTACTGATTATGACAGTACCTTCATTGTCCCCAAATTCTCAGACTTGATTGTAATTATGGATATTCAATAAAGCAAATATTTTTAATGAAAAGTTTCTCCGTGTATATGTGTAATTTTGATCAAGATGAGTGGAGGAGGAACAGCTTCTCTGACAGAAGAGAACTATTACAAAGAACTTGGATATGTTCTGAGCAACGCAATTGATTGGGTTGGAGGGCGCAAAATGAGACAGAAGAAATAGCTGTCCCCTTACGGAAAAAAAATACTGAGAGCTCAGTACTTAGTACACAAATCTCACTACTAAGTACACGAATTTTCAGTAGTTAGTACTAACACTACAGTACTAAGTACAGAGAACTAGTAGTACTTAATACAGGGGTACTAGTACTAAGTGCAGAGTACTAGTACCAAGTGTAGACTACTAGTAGTACTTAGTGCAAGACTACTAGTACTTAGTACAGGGAACTAGTAGTACTTAGTACATGAGTACTAGTACGGATTTAAAGAATACTAGTACCGAGTACGAGAGTACTAGTACTAAGTTGAAGAGTACAATTACTAAGTACAAGTGCACTACAGTACTCAGTACTGTGGCACTTTGACCTATCAGTACAAGAGTACCAGTACTATAAGTACACAAGTATTAACTGTGATTAATACCGCAGTACTATTACTTGAAATAATACTGCAGTACTAGTACTCGAACCAATACTCCAGTACTCGTACTCGAACCAATCCTACAGTACTAGTACTCGAACCAATACTGCAATACTAGTACTCGAACCAATACTGCAGTACTAATACTCGAACCAATACTGCACTACTAGTACTCGAATTAATACTCCAGTACTCGTACTCGAACCAATACTGCAGTTCTCGAACTAGTACTGCAGCACTCGAACTAGTACTGCCGCATTAGTCCAAGTTCAGAATTAATACTACTGCTATACTACAGTGATAGTCCAAATAATATTATATTGCAGTACGTGGACTTCATATACTGTACTGTACGGTTTTAGACAGTACTTATTGGACTAATACCGAAGGGCTAGAACTTAAAGTAATACTTCAGTCATACTACACGAGTACTTGCCACCTACTTATATATCCCTTCTCAGTAATTTTTGTACTTGAAGTACTATGAGTACTGTGTGTACTCGCGAAATAAGTACAGCAGTACTTTGGCAGTACTTCAAGTACTGCTGTACTGGCAGTACTTTCAGTATTTTTTTTCCGTAAGGGTGGTCACAATAACTATATTAGAAGACGTATTAATAATATATACATTTAATAATTGATCAACGTGCATGTAAGTACTTTTCGGTTAAATATTACAGCAATTGTGCAAGTAATGTTCATACTCAAAATTATCATGATTCCTTTTCCTTTTTGAAATTCTTCTAGATTTTCGTTTTTAGAAACTCTAATTTATAATTCATAAGTTCCATCGTCATCGATCCGGAGTAAAATTCCCCTTTATTCACGTTGCTTCCGATGATTCCAAAATTTGTTTTCGAAGCGCGCGAGATGAGCTAGTGTTAAATAAACGGAAAACAGAAAGAGTCGATGAGGAACCTCTAAAAAAAATCCGACATAGCCGATATTCATATCACATCATTATGGCATATAGCATGAGATACTGAGGCGGTAAGAGCCCAAAAAAAAAATTTGAAATGAAAAATAACACACCGTAATTACTATATTGCATTATCATTTTATTATTAATTTCAAAATAAATTTTTCATCTTTATCCGGCTCGATTAAATTTCCACCACGCGCAGGCTTCCGGTAATCTCCATGCAAGACATGGGACACCGGCCGGCTAAGGCAATGCGTTCAACGCAAGTGGTGCAGCAGCACCGATGCCCGCAAGGGATGAAGGCATGCGTTGTAGGTTCAAATTCGTTTATTCAGTGCTTACATGGGTATATTCCCGGGAAAAAAAAATTATATAAAATTATATATGAGAATATAAAATTATATAAAATTGTATCTTATTTCATATAATTTTGTATGATTATATCTAGATTCTTACACTAAATTGTATAAATTTTTATAAAATTATATAAAATTATATAAATTTTGTAAAATTTTATATAATTATATATTATCATACATAAATCAGAAAACCCTGAACCGTAGACTTATATATTATTATATATAAATATATATAAAGATATAAAATTTTATAAATTTTGTATTTTGTTATAAAATCATATAAAATTTTATTGGATTTCTTAGATTAAAATATATCATTATATAAAATTATATAAATTTTTATATTATCGTATATAATCATATATTAATCAGCAACCTCGAAACTACAGCTTATATATTATGATATATAAATATATAAAATAATATAAAATGTTTTATATTTTGTATTTTTTTATAAAATTATGTAAAGGCGTGTTGGATTCTTCTCATTAAATTGCTCGTTTCTGCAAGTATAATTTATCGATCAATATTTAGTATTAATTAACATTTTTGATGATTATATTTATATATATACATAATTTTTGCAGCACTTATATTGATTTTCTTTTTTTTTTTTTGTCTCTTTCGTTAGTATTAATAACTCTTTATGAACTTACCGATATATCAAGGATAGGAAAAGGATAATATTTTGTATGGTTATTAAAAAATAAAAATTTAAAATGTATTTTGAGAAATAAAATTTGAAGTGAGCAGCAATAAAAAAAATTCTACAGAATTTTGGTTCATATATTTCGTCTCATATTATTATATAGAGTTATATATAAAAATATCTAATTTTATATGATGACATAAAATCAGTTAAATATAAGAGTTTATATAATTGAATAAAAATATATATTTTCATATATAATTATATAAAATTATACATTCGGATATATTTTGAGATAAAATTATATCATGCCAAAATTGAGATATCATTTTATATAATTATATATGGTCAACTATATATAATTTTATATAATTATATAAAAAAAAATTTTCCCGGGTTTACATAAAACTCTACAAATGTAAGCGAATAGTTATTTGCGTGCTTCACAAACGGTGCGTTGAGAAAATTAAAGTGACAGTGAAAAAATACAGTTAAAAAACATTACGGTAGTACAAAATTATATATGCCATAGCAAGTCATGAGTATTAGCTAGCCTTTTTTTTTCCGGATTCATCCAGGTATTTTTCGGCTATCGCCAACTCATGTCTCTTCCATGCGGCCATTCAAATCGCTTTCAAACTGTCACTTCGCGACGTGTCACTTCAACTTCTCCAGGTTCAACCAAGCAGACACAGCATGTGCCTGCAGGACGTCCTGCAACATTCTGTGCTTCTGCACGCACTATCGGTTCTACCCGAAGAAACGGCACTGGATCCTCGGGTACCGGAAACACCTCGAAATCGTCTTCCGGCACATGGTAGATATCCTCATCATCTAAAGTATAAAATTTGAGTCACACACATGTAAGTGTCTGTAAGCTAGGAGCGTATGTAATGTACGGTGAGAGGCGTGGTTCGCCAAATAATTTGACTTTCAAATTAGTATTCAAACGCGAAGCAAAATATGCAATACTTAATGTTGCCTGGAATAAATGTTAAATATTTTATATTTCATGAAGAATTGAATATCGAAGTGCTGTCAGAAAATTAACTTCGAGCAAGTCAGAGTGAGTATCCGTCAACACTGTGGTGGTACGATTGATACAGGAGATTATGCTGTTTTCAGGATGTACCATTGTCAGGTATTTCAATAATTCCTGCAGCATCACCCAAAATTCCAGCCTGGGCATCGTGATCTTCTTGTTGGTCGTCAGCATCCGCCCGCGCCAACTGAACAGGGCCCGCTACCGGTGGGGCGTTCGCCTCTTCCACGGGTATCCTGGCAGGGTCACCACCAACCCTATTTCGTGGGTGAATCCTACGTCCAACACGTCGGCCGCCGCGTCGGGCTACGAGAAAATGTCATCGGTGATTTAATCCAGAAATTATTACGCAACAAGCAATTCAATTTCAGTTCAGTGAAAACGTTAAAATTCGATTACCGTACAGAATCAGATCATACCTGGTTGATCAGCTCTGGGTTCCCCAGCAGCCAACATTCCAGGCTCCACCAATTAAGCTTCGTCTGGTGCTCCCACTATGGTGTGTGATACGTAATGCGTTAGTAGGATACGTCGATATGTGCAATACGATAATTTCGTAATCATTATACTACAAACCTTCTTCTAGCACGTTATTTCCTGGGGCATGAATACCTGCTGTCCTGGTCATACAGCGATCCAGGAATTCCCTCAAAGTGTATCTTTAGAGCATACGTACAAGTTACAATTTACGTCGTATCGAACGTTAGAATCAGAAACGAATGCAAAATGCCGAGGTGCTGAGAGAATCATTACGCGACTTCTATACAACGACGGCCCCCTTACGGAAAAAAAATACTGAGAGCTCAGTACTTAGTACACAAATCTCACTACTTAGTACACGAATTTTCAGTACTTAGTACTAACACTACAGTACTAAGTACAGAGAACTAGTAGTACTTAATACAGGAGTACTAGTACTAAGTGCAGAGTACTAGCATCAAGTGTAGACTACTAGTAGTACTTAGTGCAAGACTACTAGTACTTAGTACAGGGAACTAGTAGTACTTAGTACATGAGTACTAGTACGGATTTAAAGAATACTAGTACCGAGTACGAGAGTACTAGTACTAAGTTGAAGAGTACTATTACTAAGTACAAGTGCACTACAGTACTCAGTACTGTGGCACTTTGACCTATCAGTACAAGAGTACCAGTACTATAAGTACACAAGTATTAACTGTGATTAATACCGCAGTACTATTACTTGAAATAATACTGCACTACTAGTACTCGAATTAATACTCCAGTACTCGTACTCGAACCAATACTGCAGTTCTCGAACTAGTACTGCAGCACTCGAACTAGTACTGCCGCATTAGTCCAAGTTCAGAATTAATACTACTGCTGTACTACAGTGATAGTCCAAATACTATTATATTGCAGTTCGTGGACTTCATATACTGTACTGTACGGTTTTAGCTAGTACTTATTGGACTAATACCGAAGGGCTAGAACTTAAAGTAATACTTCAGTCATACTACACTAGTACTTGCCACCTACTTATATATCCCTTCTCAGTAATTTTTGTACGTGAAGTACTATGAGTACTGTGTGTACTCGCGAAATAAGTACAGCAGTACTTTGGCAGTACTTCAAGTACTGCTGTACTGGCAGTACTTTCAGTATTTTTTTTCCGTAAGGGCCTTATCGGGACTCAATAATAGTTAACAGTTCACGAATGTGACAATACCGCGAGTCTATCGTGAACCTAATAACCAGAGGGGCAGGTGAACTAAGAATAAGAACTCTTGAAGTAGTGAGGCCAAACGTTTGGGATTACATTACCTGCCGACGCTCAGATCATGCTGGGCGTCCCGGATTAAAGTGTCCCTCGCCATGTTGCGGATCGTACGTGCCCGTCTAGCTCGTCCCCCAATTCGCAGGCGATTCAATTCGATCCCTTGTTTCGCGATCATATCCGATAAATGTTCTGGATGTTTGAAAGTGAGACACATTAGAAAAGCCTTACTGACACTGATGTCATCAATATACGCTCTAGTGTGGAAACAAAGTACATAATACCAATAAATTTCCAGATGTTTGGATGAAGACCCCCGAGTTTTCGTTTCGCTTCGTTATGAAACGACTCTACGAGATTATTCGTGCGGGATGGGCATCCGTGCACACTGCACACTGACAACCTGTGCCAGGAGGCTCCACTGCATCCTCAAGTAACGCATGAATTGCAGGATTGTCGGATGTTCTTCCGCAATCGCATCTGCCAGGACATTTAATATGCGTAGCCCTTCAACAAACCGGTCGGATGGTGCCAACGGAAGCGCCATTGCCATCGCTAAAATGGGAGTATGAACTCCCGACAAACCTAGGCGCCTCCAACGCCTTACAAGAGCCTGATCGTAGGAGAAAGTGCCAAATATTAGGAATATTGTAATGCATCGTACCACACATGCGCATGGGGGATACCGTAATATCATCGTATGTTTACTTGATTGAAGTGGAACCAGCAACCGTGAAGGCTGGCTCTCGGAAATATCGCCCGTAACGAGCTCATGGTTGCGCGCTCGTAGTCACCCATTATAAATGATTAATTTTATTGATCATTATTAAAAAAAAAACAAGTGTATTACAAATTTATGATAAAATTTAATCATAAATTTTATATATTATAAATTAATCATTTATTATTATTTATTGTTGATTAATAAAATTGTTAGATCAACATTTAGTTGAAAATTTACAGATTATTGTTTATAAATGAATAACATTATTATTTTAAACAGTCCAGCGATTGAGGCTTGATTACTCCAAAGCGGCTCGCTTCACGCAAATTTTTAATCCGTCCTCTCTTATAGAGCGTTGAATTTCCTACAAAAAATTGTCTTTCCCGTGTGGAAATTCAAACAGGGCAATCGTGAGGCCCTGACTAGTATGCCTGATTATAAATAGGGTCCCCATCAGGCGAACGCATTAGGACCCTACTAGTTTTGTGACGCTGGAAATGATGAGGCCCCTAACAAGGGATCTGGCGTGGCCCTGATCAGGCCATTTTTTTTATACCCTAACAATAATGTAGGTCCTTCTCGGCGCCTTATTAGTCCCCTATCAGATCCCAAGCTTATTAATTAGGGTTAGATCGGTACGGATATAGCTATAATAAATGTCAAATGCTACTCACATTTTATAAAACGATTGAGGTTTATTATCTCGGGTGTTTCAAACATTGAAATTAAATACTAATATATCGTGGAATAATGCCAAACATTAAAATTAAAATTAAAATTCGCTCAAAGAATAACCTAAGTCGATTTCGATCGTTTCGAGGAAAAGCGATTGAAAAGTTCAGCATCGCACAGTAATATCATAAGCGCGCACAGGTTTAACCACTTACGAAAAGGACAAAAGTTGATAAAATGTTACGAAATTTTACATACATGTTTCTATGGGTAATGTCTACGAATTGATAAGTGAATCCAAAAAACGACCTAAATCGACTCAGGTTATTCTTTGAGCGAACGGCTCAAATGTTATATTCTCAGCACAGTCGTTCAATCTATATCAACATCCATTTCTAGCTCGACACAATCTGTCTCTGACTCTCCGTCAGCTAATTTTTCATCGTGAGATGAATCTTCTATATATGCCGGTCCATGGGCTGCTTCTTTATCTTTAACTCGACTCGTGGTGTTTATAGTAGCTGCTTTCGCAGCTTTTGATAAGGCTCTCTGTTGCCGCTGACCATTCCAATCTTTTGCGTTGTTAATTACTTTCCCAAGCGCAGAGTCAACTACCTGTTCCGTAATTTTTCTGCCTGTTAGGTGGTCTTTGTGCGTCTGTATCGCCACACCTGAAAACAGATGAAAATAAATTGTACACGAAAATGAATTGAAAATTGAGGCTAATTAATGATCAATGAGTACCTAGAACGCAGTCGTAAAACATGGTGTTTTTAAGCAGTGACTTTCCAGGCACTGTTCGTAAGACAGTGTATTGCAAAGCCAAATCTCTCGACAAATATTTCTTGCAAATATTCGTAAGGCTTTTGCCTAATGCCAGTTCTCGGTCCAACAGAGAGTCCAATGAAGATATCTGTGGAATGAATAATTGATCAACAATAAACTGTATAAAAGTAATTCGTACGGCAAAAATGAATGAAAAGGTGAACAACCCGTGTGGAAATTTGAATAGGGCAGTTGTAAGGCCCTGGCTAGTATACCTTAGTATGAATCAGGTCCCCACTAGGCAAACTTGTAAGGACCTTTATACTAGTTCTGTAACGCTCAAAACGATAAGGCCCCTAAGAAAGAATCTGACTTGGCCCTGATCAGGATATTATTTTTCTACCCTAATAATAATGCAGGTTCTTTTCAGGACCTTTTCAGGTCCCTGTCAAAACCTGCACTTATGAATTAGTGTGAAATTGGGATGCACAATAAATATCAAATGATATCGTATGTTGAAAATACAGTCGGGACTCCCAATAAGAGGGCTCTTAATACGAGCGCTTCCCCTAATCCGCGACCGAGCACTACCCCCCACTACCGTGCTTGTTTATTGAGAAACCCGCTTATGTATTCTGAAATACAGGTCTGCACTAGTAGTGAGCTGGAAACAGACTGATTTGTTTTACAAGAATGCTTGTTGATTCAGCAACCGAAGTTCTTATATTTTAGGAGGTGTCTTTCATCATATAGGCTACTAGATGTTGGTCATATAGAATTAATGATAGAAGGGTGATTTTACCTAATATAACAATAATATAAGCTTATACCTTCTGAATTATCCGCAAAAGATGCATCGACGCCGGTGTCATTTGATGATGACGACAAATCTAAGTCTTTCCAAACTTTCACAATTTCTCGCTGTTTTCTCATGCGAAGACGTTCTTGGTTTCGTTTACGTTTTTGTGAGTTCATTATCCCCTTACGTTTGACGTGTTTGATTATGAACGGTATGAAGTTGACCATTCACTTGTCTCATTGTTTCCTCGATCGTGATTGAATATCGGCGAAAAAAGACGGAAGACTGTGGGACCAAATTCATACCGGTCACATTATCAACAGCTGAGATCGCCGAGTTTATTATAATATCTTGTAGGCAACGGATCGGAGCCCTAAGAACGGACCGCGTGAGTGTGCCATAATAATTGAAAGGGCAGCCTGACTCTTACCGTGCTCTAGGGCCAGATAGGGAACATCGTGATATTTGACTATCACGGCAGCCTGATCGGGACCCGACTAACGCCTTTTCATAAAAATGGATTAAAAAGGCAATTTCCACGCGGGAAATGGTTTGCAACTCCAATTAATTCCATTGAAACCCCTCAAAAATAGAATATTCAAATTATTTAAACTTACAAATTCCTCTCGGAACTCATTCTTGATTTGTAGTTGTTCGTTAAATCTAATAAATTCTGCGTCACTTCTGAATGGTACATTAAGGAAATGTTTTTCTGAAAATTTCTCAAGAGTTACACGATCACCACTTGGGTTCAGTTGGGTCATGATAGTAGTCTGATTTATTGATTCTTAACTGTGGATTTTTTCTCATGGTGCAATTCTATCGGCCGAAATTCGGATGGAAAAATAATCCGCCGAATACCACTCGAACTTCAAAATTAATCGGGTATTTACCTCAAGATTCCCTGCAATCAAACGAAGTCGGCAAGTTTTTCTGAAAAATCGTACTGTAGTGTTAGTACTAATAAAAAATAGTACTGTAGTGTTAGTACTAAGTACTGAAATTTCGTGTACTAAGTAGTGAGATTTGTGTACTGAGTACTGAGCTCTCAGTATTTTTTTTCCGTAAGGGCAATACTGATCGTGAATGTAATTAGAAGCGTGTACTACTACGTCATAAAAGTAAATGATTTAAAAGGTATGAGAATTCGTATTCATGATTAGACACGTTAATTCAGTGTACCATTTTCGGGTAGGTTCCAATAAACGCAATGTTTATATTAATGTTTGCTACCTATGTTATTCGCATCGCATTGAGAAATCAAAACAGCAAGCGTGAAAATATTTCGTTAGTAAAAATATACCTGCTCAATTTTTAATCAATATATTATTTATTTTGTATTTTAAAGTGTAAAACAATTTTATGATTTAACATTCTTTAACTATCACTTTTTTCAATATAATTTTTTTTCAATGAAATTATATTTATGAATTCTCTTTTCAAGTTTTACGTTTTATAACTTCGTTCTTTTTTCTTTAATTACGTCATCTTTGCTGTCAATTTTTCTTTTTTTCTCAATGGATCTCCATCCTTTGATTAAATTTTTTGTACTCATTTTCGGACTATTCGTTTTTTTAATTTTATCGGCCGATTTCACCATTATGTATATTGGATTTGCTGTGAAATTAAATTATTTTTTTTTTTTATAAACTCGCTTATATACGATTTTCATGCGAGTTGTTCGTATGTATGGACTACAATTTTATTTTCAAAAATGAATATTCATAATTAAAATAATAACCATTTTTCTGTATGTATCCCTGATGTATCGTGATTTCTTCTCCTTTTTCAAATTCTTGTAATTTTTCGTTTTTTGAAACTCTAACTTCTAATTTATAGGTTCCGTCTGTTATTGATCCGGAGTAAAATTCGGTTCCTCTACTGACGTTGGTTTCGAGTAGTCCAAAATTTGTTTTCAAGTATCCATTCATTTCTGTTATTCATTCAAATTGAAAAATTGAATAGAGTTATAAATTCGTATTAAAAAAAATATATATACAGGGTGTAAATCATAACTCTGTACATACGCATAGGGTGTACAGGGGATGCCAATACAAGCATTTTGAGGTATGACACCCATGGTCGGAAACTCATCCTAACCACTGTGGCGGGCTTTGAAAGATATGGTACCGCCCGCTTGATCCTAGTGTAATGAATCAGATGTGATCTGCACCTTCGACTTAAAATTTCATCAAGCCGTAGATAACACTACAAAGTTTTTGTATGAAATCATCAAAACGATGAACTTGGTAATCAAGAAAAAAAAACTACACGATTTCCGATGCTTGTGAGCAGAATTTAAAAAAGTTCCGAATTGCGGCTTTGAAAACCTTTTACATGGATATCTTCTCTATTTTCGCATGGAAAAAAACATTTTTTTGGCCGTACGTGTTCGAAATCATGCATAGAATTGCGCGACGTAGTTTGTTTCATTGATTTCGGTGCCCAGACAGAGATATTCCGATTAAGAACACTTTTTTTCCTAATGTTTTCAGGTCTGGTGGAATTGTGTAGGGAAGCACCTTAAAGACTACAAAGGTGAAATTTTCATTCAGCAATTCAGAACTGTTTCAAATTCTGTTGAGCAGCACCGGAAATCGTGTAGTTTTTTTTCTTGATTACCAAGTTGATCGGTTTAATGATTTCATACAAAAAATTTGTAGTGTTATCTACGGCTTGATGAAATTTTGAGTCGAAGGTGCAGATGACATCTGATTCATTACACTAGGATCAAGCGCGCGGTACCATATCTTTCAAAGCCCGCCACAGCGGTTAGGATGAGTTTCCGACCATGGGTGTCATACCTCAAAATGCTTGTATTGGCATCCCCTATACACCCTATGTGTATGTACAGAGTTATGATTTACACCCTGTATACAGTGCTCTAATAACTCACTGACGTAGCTCGTAATGTCAGCCACATCTTTCAAGTCAGCTGATTTAGGTTCTAATTCAGTAACCGTACTGGTCGAATTTTCGCCGAGAATATTGATAATTGTATTTCTTTGAATTATAATTTCATACCCCATTGTCCCCTTGTTGAAATTCGTGTTGGGACATGCCTTTGAATAGGCACCATCAATGTTCACAATCTGCAAATTTATTCAAAATTTATATATATTTATATAATCAAAATTATTAAGCTTTCCAATTAATGTTATCCGCGTATGATTATTTTGCATTGCATTTCAAGATATTCATTTTTATACACAATTTTAATGCTTACGAAGTTTGTTCTTAAAATAGGCTCTGTCTTTTCAATTTCCTTATTCCACGCGATAATTTGCACACGTTCGCCATCGTCGTTATTCAAAAAAAATTTGAAAACTTGATTCCCCTTTTGCCCTACTACTTTTGAACATTCAATGCTATCGACGTATCCAATAATTTCCCTAAAAAGTAAAGTCATTAATCATTATTCACTGTTGATAAGTACCATATCAAAAAAATCCAGATGGAAAACCATGTGGGTCTCCCAGGTTCCCAGTTCCCAGGGGAATTTTGGCTGGAAACCCTTTTGGGATGTGGGTCTCCCAATAAGGCCCATGTGGGATGTGGGTATCCCATAGGACCTGTGTAGGAGGTGTGGGTCTCCCGGTAGGACCCATGTGGGTTATGGGTATCCCCATAGGACTCATATGGGGTGTGGGTATCCCCATAGGACTCGTGTAGGAGCTATGGGTCTCCCGATAGGACCCATGTGGGTTTTGGGTATCCCCATAGGACCTATGCGGGGTGTGGGTATCCCCATAGGACCCGTGTAGGAGGTATGGGTCCCCCAATAGGACCCATGTGTGCTGTGGGTATCCCCATAGGACCTATGTGGGATGTGGGTATCAGATAAGACCCATGTGGGATGTGGGTATTTCCATGGGACCCGTGTCAGAGGTGTGGGTCTCCCGCACGTATACTGTTTTGACCAGCTCTACGTCGTTGCTCATTGACCTTAGGCCATATGTATGTGAGTCTTTTTGGTGTAGAATCTGACGCTCTTTCAGATTCTGGGAAAAAAAATATGTCATTTCATTTAAAAAACGGAGTTGACCTTCACCCACCCTCGGTGGCTCCACTTACGGAAGTACTGATACCACCAAGTTTTGTCCCCCTTTGAACCCTGAATATTTTATATGAAACTTTTTTTTGTATCTTGCTCAGTTTCGAAAATAGCGGCCCCGGGCGATTAAAATGAATCACCTTGTATCTAACAAACTCAAACGGATTCCTAGGACATCCACATGGGTTTCCAACACTCTCATGTGGGGCCCCCGATGTCCTATGTGGGTGCCCAACAATCCCATGTAGGGTCCTCAATACCCCATATGGGTTCCTAGAAATCCCACATAGTTTACCAAAACTTTCATGTGGGTGCCTAACAAACCCTTGTGTGATCCCGGACGTCCTATGTGGGTGACCAACAAACCGATTTAGGTTCCTGTGAGTACCACATAGATTCCCAAGACTCTCATGTGTGTTCCCAGCAAAACCACGTGGGTGACCAACAAACCCATAAAGGTTCTTGTAAATCGCACATAGATTTCCAAAACTCCCATGTGGGTTCCCAGCAAAACCATGTGGCTGACCAACAAACCCACGTGACAACAAACCCACGTGGGATCCTGCAAATCTCACATAGATTTCCAAGACTCCCATGTTGGTTCCCAGCCAAACCATGTGGGTTTCCAGTAAAACCATGTGGCTGACCAAACAACCCATGTGGGTGACAAACAAACTCATGTGGGTTCCTGCAAATCCCACATAGATTACCCGTACTCCCATGTGGGTTTCCAGTAAAACCATGTAGGTGACCAACAAACCCATGTGGGTTCCGAGCCAAATAATGTGGTTTCCCAGCCAAACCATGTGGTTTCCCAGCAAAACCATATGGGTTCCCATGTGTCCCACCTGGATTTTTTCAATAGGGACCCTTAGGCTAAGACGGGAAAAAGCCAGGAGTATAACGAAGACTTGGCCCTACATGATCTGGTCAAAGACAATTTTTGGCTGGAGGCTATAGGCGTGGCGCACCTCGAACGCACCAACGCGTTGGATGAGCCGTGCTCATCAACTACTGACGAACAACACGAAACGTGCAGGCGATTGTTGGGAAACAGGACTGCTCTGGAAAGAAGACGTTGTTCAACTTCCAGAGAACCGCGAGAACGCATTTGTGAGGCTAAAAAACCTGAAAAATAAAATCGATAGGGACCCGGTGTACGCCGAGCTATATTATAAACAAGTTGAGAGTTTGATCGAGTTGGGGTATGCAGAGAAGATTGAAGCCACCATGCGGGAGAATAGATGCACATGGTACCTTCCTTATTTCGGCGTTACCACTCCAATTAGCCAGGCAAGCTCAGGGGTGCGATTCCGGATCTTTTGGCCATAGCTATGGCCTGGCGGTAGCTAAGACAAAAAAGAAAAAAACATCGCGAGACTATCAATACACATTCCAAAGTTGGTACACACATGCGGTGTTCTCATTGGCCAATTAAACTGGGCTCGTCAAACGCTAATCGATTGTTATAAACAAGAAAGTAAAGTTAACGCTGGGCGGTAGCTACCGCCAGGCCATAGCTATGGCCAAAAGATCCGGAATCGCACCCCAGGCTGGTATTAGACGCGGCGGCGACCACACAGGGAGTGTGCCTCAACGATAAACTTTTTTCTGGACCGGATATGCTCACGTCCCTTCTGGGCGTACTGATGCGCTTCAGACAGAAGCTGGTTGCATTCATGGGAGGTATCAAGGATATGTTTCTACGAATCAAAATTCGTGCTGAAGATCGAGACGCCCAACGATTCTTGTGGCGAGGGAAGGATAAGACCCGAATGCCAGACACCTACCGTATGGCATTCATGGTGTTCGGTGCAAAATCGTCGCCTCTTATCGCCCTGTACGTGAAAAATCGAAATGCAAAAGAATAATGACATTGAAGTCTGCATCGTTGGAGCGCTACGAAATCCGGGAAAAAAATAATTCAAATATATTAATTTACCAAAAATGATCCTGCTACATGTTTGAAAAGTCAAAACGACTATAAATAACTTGAAAATGTTAATAAACATAGTAGGATCATTTTTATGCTATGTATATTTATTTTAAATTTACATTGAATTTCATTGCGTTCCAACGATGCAAACTCCAATGTCATAAAGAATACGAGAAGGATATGCCGGCAACAACCAAAGCGATAGTTAAAAAACGCTACATGGATGACTATCTCGATAGCGCGGACGGAGACGAAGAAGCTATCAGCCTCGTCGAACTAGTAACACATATAAATAGCAAAGGGGGATTTGAAATGCATAAGTGGGCTAGCAATAGCCAGTCCGTTCTCAAATGCATACCAGAAGACAAACGAGCGGCGGGGTCTATAGACCTGTCATTGGACGAACACACGGATCAATGTGAAAAAACGTTACGCCTCAAGTGGAACCCTCGCAGCGATACGTTCACCTTTGCAATAAGTTTGAAGAAGATACCAACTGAGCCAAGTAAGGGGTCGGACGTTCTGGTCAGACTCTCGTACGGTGCTGAGTTGGTTATGCTCAGACCCAAGAACATACAAAGCCTTTGTTTCGCACCGGTTGGGAGAAATCGATGAGTTGACCAACGCCATCGAATGGAGATGGGTACCCACGGCCGAAAATCCAGCCGACGATGCCACAAGAAACACTCGAACCAGTCTTAGCGGGGAAGTCATCATGGTTTCAAGGCCCACCTTTACTGAGACAGGCGCAATCGCATTGGCCGGAACAACCATCAGCTCCAGCTCAAGATGTCAGCGATGACCTGGACATAGAAAGGCGAGTATGATTCGTAGCAACTCAGGTAGAAGACCTAGGCGGCTCCCTACCCGAAATAAAGAGGTTCTCTTCCTGGTGGGGGTTGATTCGAAGTACCGCATGGGTGTTGTACTTTGTGGACCTGTGCAGGGGTAGAACTAAGACCGGGCTCACTGTGCATTACACGGCGAAAGCAGAGACGCTATGGATAAAACAAGCACAGTCTGACACGTTTGCAGCAGAGATAGAAGACCTTCGCTGCGGCCGAAATATCGACCGATCGAGTCGGCTCAAGCCTGGAGCACAGACTTTTCAGGCCGGCTCACCTACAGAGATCGTGAACCGCGTACAGTCACCCACACGCAGCGCCGACCAATCACAGCTATGTGTGAGCGATCGTGGCGCCTGTAGGTGAGGCGGAACACGGCACACGGCAAAGTCTGTGCTCCAGGCTTCATCCGAGTAACACCACGAATCGACCATGCCGGAGTCCTGAGGCTAGAAAGCCGAGCCGTGAAAGTCAAGGGTCAACCAAAATCTAGGACAAACCCCCCGATTTTGGACGGGCGACATCCACTCACCAGATTGTTGGTCCAAATGCAGCACAAACGCATGGAGCATGGTGGTGAGAAGACAGTGGTAAACGAACTGCGGCAACGGTACTGGATACTAAACCTACGCCCAACTGTGCGATCGGTAGCCAGGGATTGTCTATTGTGCCGTCAGCAAAGAGCCAAGGCAGAACCACCACGGATGGCAGATCTCCCCGCAGCAAGAGTGGCTCACCACCATCGACCGTTCACGTTCCGTGGCTTGGACTATTTCGGACCGATGAGTATCACTGTAGGCAGGCGCCAAGAAAAAAGATGGGGTGTCCTGTTCACTTGCTTGACGACAAGAGCGGTCCACGCAGAAGTGGCCGGCTCGCTGACAGCAGATGCTACCATTATGGCACTACGACGTATGCCAGCTAGAAGGGGTCACCCAGCCGAGATATACTCGGACAATGGGACGAATTTGAAAGGTGCAGACAACGAGATGCAACGGGCCCTAAAAGAAATAGATAAGCAAAAACAGTTAGATTATGGCACTACAAAAGGAATAGCATGGAAATTCATCCCTCCAGCACCTCCGCACATGGGAGGAAGCTGGGAAAGAATGGTACGCTGCATAAAGGTGGCACTTAAGGCCGCACTCAACGAACGCGCTCTGAAGGAAGAAGGCCTCAGCACGTTGCTAGCCGAAGCCGAACATACGGTGAACAGTAGGCCGCTGACACACGTATCAGTAGACCACCGGGATCTAGAAGCTCTGACACCAAACCATTACTTAATAGGAACATCATTGAACGGTCGATTCGACGATTAATTAGATGACACGGATACCTAGTAGAATTCATTGGACACGAGAGCTAGTTATAAACGATAATCGGAAATCGGAAAACGGAACATAGTATTCCTTGAGTTCACGGAAACGAGTTAGCATGGTAGGGCAGAACTGTATAGGGCTACGGGGGTTCGCGTGCTGGCCTGCTCTGGGGTCTCACATTGGTGAGGCTGGCCGGAATGGTTGACACGTTGGGAAACCAGCGTGGATATTACATTTCGCGCGTTAACAAGAAAAGCCGGAAAAGGTCTGGTATCGCGGGCTGCCGCTGGCTCTTGGTAGCCTCGCGTAGAGGAGATCTGAGAGGCGGTTGACTTGTTGGGAAAACCAACATGGATACACAACATGGATGAGCAACTACTGAGTTTTCGCGGTTGTTGTGCTTTTCGGATTCATATGAAGAATAAACCAGATAAATATGGCCTAAAGATAGTCATGCTAAATGACGCGAAGACCAGCTACCTGGTCAATGCTATGCCCTATACAGGTACTGTGAATAATGATCGGCTGGAGAGCATCCCCGATTATTATGTGCGATCATTATCTGAACCCATTCATGGAAGCGGACGAAACGTCACTGTAGATAACTGGTTTAATTCAGTACCCAACGTCGAAAAAATGTTAACTGAGTACTGCCTAACCATGATAGGAACTATTAGGAAAAATAAGCGCGAAATTCCGGAAAACTTCAAAACTTCGCGCCCACGAGGTACATCAATCTTTGCGTATGACGATGATAAAATGCTTGTTTCCTATGCCCCGAAAAAAAACAAAATTGTGTTGCTTCTGTCGTCACTGATTCAGAATCCTGCTATTGACCAGGCAACCATAAAACCTGTAGTCGTTGTTCTTGATTACAATAACACTAAAGGTGGCACAGATACGTTTGACCAGTTTAGTCATCGGTACTCGGTAACGAGAAAAACTTATAGATGGCCATTGCGATTCTTGCACGGAATGCTCGATCAAGCTGGCACAAACAGTTATATTTTATACAATTTCAGTTACAACAACGTTCCAATACAACACAGAAAGTTTTTACAAGTTTTGTCTAATAGTCTGCTCGAACCTCACTTGCGTTTACGGCTTACTAACGTAACGCTGCCAAAAAGCTTGAGAGCTTGCATAACGAACATGCTCGGCATTAAACTTCCTCCCCATCAGGAGAGAACTGACAAACTACCGAAGCAAGCAAGGTGCTATTATTGCGACTGGCGAAGTGACCGCAAAACTACAAGCGCGTGCATAATTTGTGGGGTGCCAGTGTGTTCTCAGCATCGTCGCTTGATGTGCCTTACTTGCTCAGACGCCTAGTTAACATGAAAGTTATAATAAAAAATTTATATTTTTGTACGAGAATATCATAGAAATTTAATAATAAACGATATTTGTCAAAAAACAGATATGAATTTCCTCAACGATTATGCGGCGATTTCCCTCATCTATTTGGGTTGCGTTCAAAATGCAAAATAAATATACTTTTTTGAAAAATCATGAGAACTACTATCATCATCTTGTAGCTGGGAGTCTCTAGTTTGCAAATCACTATAATATAATCCACTTGATGCGATGACCGGAAGAAGAATCGTCAAAGGCGTTAGAAAGCTCCTACAAGCTAATTTTCCAGCCTTTTTTTGCATTTATCCACATAGCTTTTTCTGAAATAGAGATATCGATTGCGGCTTTGCATACTCTCATTCCTGGAAGTCTACAGATTCGATTTCACTACTTACAACTTGAAAAATATTGTTCGGAACGTGTGTTATACGCTAAGGAAGCTGTGGGTTGCTATACACGCAGGGTGCACCGGACCAGGATGCCAGAAAATAGTGGACCTCAGCGGGTTAATTTGATTGAAGCTGGTGATCAAGTCTTGGCAGATAAAGGCTTTCCTGAGATTAAGTCTGAGTTGAGCAGGCGTGATGTAACGTTTGTCATTCCCCAGTTTGCGTCGAACGAGCAATACGGCGAATCAAATTGTCTGGAATTTTGCGACACTCACCAATCGAACTATTGCCTTACATAAATTCTGTGATGCACATGTGCTGTGTAATTGCTAACAGTCAACCTTCTTTGATAAAGGAACGCAATTCGATAGAAGATGAGGGCTAAAAGAACGGCATGAAATATATTGACTGTAACTCAAAATGTGTGATTTTAATAATAACAATTGATACGAACGTGTAATAAATACATACATTATAAATATTTATGAATTATCAATTGTTTTACTGGAAAAACATAGGTTTAATGTAAAAGCGGTAGAAGGTACTGAAAATGAAACATTTCAATTTTCGAAATTATTTCCATTAAAAAAACCTCTTTCCGGTCAATTTTTATGTGCACATAGTCTTGCCTGCAGCAATATACAAAGAAATGGCACCTCTTCATATTCAGTATGTACATTGACACTTGTATCTGCGTGTAGTACGGATGATTTTTTTTTAATTCTATATTATCGTCGTCGTTAAAGTACAGATATGGGACGTTCGACATCTTGTTTTTGCAATCTACAATGACTATATCTTTGCATGAATAGAGGCATTTCATTTCCAACAATGAATAATCTTCCAAGATTATACCATCTGGACTGGCTCCCAAAACCGGTTGGTCTACTTTAATAACCAATCCGATCGTATCAACTTTGAAACCGTTACAAGAAGTAAAGTAGTTGCGAGCTTTCGTTTCGGTTATTATTCCATAACTCATAGCATCGTTCATTCTCCCGTTGAATTTATCGTTTTTCATTTCTGCTGCGAGACCTTCGAAATTTTTTTGCCTCGTTTTGACCTGATGAGCTTTTTTAAAGCAGGTTATTCGTTTCGACCTCTCACGAAACCACTGAAAACACATGGACTGACTCTCCGATTCCATCGCAATTCGAATCCATTCATCTTCGCTCACTTGAACCTCTTTGTAAAAACCATGAAATTCCTTGGGGCATTCCATTCACCTGAATTCAACCTTGGTCTCGCTATTTTGCATCTCGCATGTATAACAATGATAGTTGTGACCAGTTGTTTGTAAAGCGTATAATTTTTCCCTTTGTTTGGATCTGTGTCTTTCGACTTCTACAACTCGTTCGGTCCCTAGATATTTAGTGAAGGAGTCGCGCAATTCGTAAACTTCTGGTGGTAAAGATTCTACTTCGTCTATCGTGCAGGATGTATTTCGATCTAAATTTCTGAACTCCGGAGGAAGTAAAGCTTCTATGGTACAGCCCTTTTTGTATTTTGCGCTTTCTGACTGCTTGGGTTTATTTCATTCTAACAGCTGGTCTGTCTTTGAAATCGTACATTCGTCGTTGATGTAAATCCACACAGCCACGATATGTTTGCAGCCGTGTCGAGATAAACCAGCTTTACACGCGCAATTTGATCGTAAAATTGACCGATCATTCTGCAACTGAAAATATAATAGTTGATTTTATTTCACTCGGTGTGAATTACATTTCCACAGCTTTTAAAATAAAATTTTGTACAACACCCGACGGAATAGTATATTACCCATCTAGGGAGGGGAAGTAGGCCATCCCAAACTGCATTTTTCCACCCTCGCCTTCGGCTCAGGTGTCAACCTCACACGCAGTTTGGCATAGCCTACTTTCCCTCCCTAGATACGTAATATACTGTTACTTCACTCGGTGTGAAAATGGACTTTTTACCCACGCTTTGCGTGGGTAAAATCCCTATTTCCACACCTTATAAAGTAACATTTTGTACAATACTCGACGAAAAAACTTCTTCCATTTTCCGACGAGTGTGAGTTTGCCGTAGCACGAGCCGAAATTAAACTCGTTACGTAATGTACTATTTCGTTCAATTTTCGCTTTGATCAAACCTCGATCGTTATGTCATATTGTGGATTGTTGACATTAGTTTGTGGCAGAACTTTTCCTTTAATGGTTCGGTTGCCATCGTCTATGATTTCAACATCAGATACATGGTTGCTCTCGAAAAGAAGTCCCTACGTACATGTACGTAGTGCACGTATGTGCATGTACGATTTTAGTTATTATTATTTAAGTTTTCACGTGTCCAATCATCCTATAATAAACAAATTTTGTTGTGTTGATGAATTATTCAATCATGGTCTGATGGTTGATTCATAAAAATGGAGAAAAATCATCGCTTCGGTCTGCAGTCCGCACGAAATTCTCGAGTGTGGCCTGATTATTTAGATTTTTACATAGTTTGTACTAATAAATGTGCATAATACCTTTAGATATAGATTTCGGGCGAAATGAACCGGTCAATACCGCCTAAAACCCACAGTGAATTATCACAGTAGGCATTACTACTGACTATTTTCGATATTCGCACTTATAATACAACGCTACTTAGTACGACCGGGCGAACCAGCTGTTTCCTGCTTTTGCCGTTGTTGCCCGCTAGACGTCGCAGCAATCAAATTCAGGAGCGACGCAGTTAGCGTATACAGTGCGAAATATGAGTGAGCATCTGTCGTTGAGGAGCGCACGGCGTTGCGTAATACGTGACGCTGTTCGCTAGCAGTCGAAACGCTTGACGGTACGCACACAACCTGCGCGTACGCTTCTCACCACCAGATCGGCTACGCTTCAATCACACAATTATCATGAGAAATCTATAACTTTTCAACTAATGATCACGAATGAAAATTTATTTCTGGGCACGAAGTCTGCGACAAAATCTGTCCAATGGAATTTGAATATTTCTTTTTCGGGTAGTACTTTTTTAATAAAATCATGCGAAACTCACATTAAGGGAAAAAAATTCACGTACTTTCAGCACGCTTATCTCGTTAGCCCATCTGTTTTCATATTACTGTTGAACGAAAATCAATTGATCATAATTAGTGAATACATACCATTAATTATACCGGACTTGCCGTCACCTATTAAAAAATGATTTTGGAATTTGAACCCGTATTTCAACCGAGTTGCATTCAAAATTTTATTGGTCATGACTTCCTGCCATTTACCTGGCTGCAGAACTTTTTGTTGACGGTATCCCTTTGTTTTTTTTTTATTTGTACGTTTGTACAATCGCTCTGTTACGAGTTCGTTGAATTCGACTCTTGGAATGGGATGCACGAAATTAAGAGTTTCAAGATCTTGCTCTTCTAGAGTCACTTCACACATGGACGATATCGTGTCATTAGGGGTATCATCATACTGAATGCTATCACTTGTTGATATATCCACACTAGTTACCCTCGTAGTACTCTGTAGAAGCTTGTCGCGAATTTTGTATCTGTTACACGTGACAAACATGTATAAAGAATTCGGAGATATCTTGCTATCCAGATCCTTACACATCACATTCCATACGGGATGCGATTTTGGTATTATTTTCCTATTCGGCAATAATATTGTTTTCCTGTGGTTCAAAATCACATCGATAATTGTCGACTGATTGACTTTTGAAGGTCTTCCACGTCCCAGATCCATTGTTAGAAACGATGTGTCCACGACGTTAAATTTTTTAAGACCGAACCTCAGTCGATGGTAGACGTGATGAATAATCGGAGGAACAATGGAAGACCATGTGGAATCAGGTGGCGACATCACGGTGAAAAGACAGCGGTGTGATTGAATAAATCTTCGAATCAACAATGTATGAGACATAATATTAGCAACACTCTGAGTGCCCAAGTTACATCGCCGACGAAAAGACTTTCAAATAGATGCCTAATTGTTGGCATATCTTGTTGTCATACCACTTTCTTTGACGCAGGGGTAGTTTGCGGAAGGTAGGGACGTAGCAACAAAATCAAGGACTGGATATTTCCGGAGGAACTAATTCTTGGGACCGATATCAGCGATCAAGTCTTCGAAATGCGTTCCCGTGCTAAATCTCTCAATTATTCAGGTGTCTTATTATATGTAGGGTATGTATTGGCGCAAGTGTTTGTAGCTGCGGGTTGAAATTAGGGTGGTTTAGGAGCAACTAAATAGCAACAAATCATAGCGTTTACGTTTTGGAAGTTCGACGGTGCGGTGCCATGGCGTTGCTAACTTTTTTTCATACTTGCTCATTATTACGGCTATCTATGCCTGCGTCAAGAACCAGATAGATTCGAATGTCGTTCCTATACGTTGTTGTACGAAAATGCATGTATAATAGTTTTAATCTGCTTCTGTCAGTAAAAGCAGTGATAAAAACACATACTAGAACGAGAAGCAACGGATAGAATTCACATCCTATCCGTTTCTTATGGAATTTTTAACAGGGTTTTTTCAAGAAATAGAAGTGGACGTGGGTAGGTTTTCGGATATTACTGCCAACGAGGACGACAGAATATCGTCGAATAACCCTGCAAGCCCGAGCGACGAAGCATTGCTCCGCATTGATCCCGCCAGTGATTTGGATGTAGCCGATACGGCCCAAGTTGCTATCGACGGTAAGAAATAAGATCTGTGATTGTACAATGCAGAATAAGTGGATATTCGATATATGTGTCTTCAAATGTAGCGATCAGCAGGGCAATGTGAAGATACCAGAATTACCAAAATGAGGTGCGGTAATAGATAGAAATTGACCACCTTGCATTTGCATCTGTAGGAAACATTTCATTTCGTCTTCAAAAACATACTCATGGTTTGTTATTGGAGAGCTTTTAAGATTAATATAAAGTAGTGGGACAAAGTAGTAAGAACACGGTAGTTGAACTGATTCATTGGTATCTTAGATCAACGGTTCTTACAAGGTTTAAATCGTAATCTTATTTTGTGCCGTAGAATATCCTGCTGCAACAGCCACCAACTCTGGGTTAAGGGGGGGACTCGCGTGGCTGCAGCCCCGGGCCTCGTTATCCGGGGGGCCTACGGACGTGTGGAAAATTGAAACAAAAAAATTGAAGTTCGATTTCCAATTTATTCTTCCTCGAAAAAAATATTATAATCATCATCGAAATCAAATATGGAAGATAAAGATGCATAATTTTTTGTAATATAAAACAATATTATATCATTTTTATAAGGGGTTATAGTTATTACTATTATAACTTCATGGGCACATGAAATACGACTAGAATGGAGTCTCGTTTCCGGAAAAATCAGAAAACAAGTTAGCCACTGGGAAAGCATCAAGGTGGTTCTTCACGAACCGAAATATTGCAGCAGATTATAATTTTTCACTGTGTTATAGTTGAAGTATCTAATAATACTTCTACAAAGTTTGACAAGGGGTTATCGAGCAAATAATACAAAAAACTGACCTTAGATTCCCAATATTTGGCGACACCCGCGACACGTCAATTCATAGCTTACATCAGAGAGCTCCGTCCGAATAAAAAATCATTATGTCATTGGGGCATTATGGCTTCGTTTGAGATTAGAAATATGTAAATTTAATAATTTGTAACGGGGCCCAACTAAAGCACCTATGAAATTCGGCCCTCTGCGGAAGAACCACCTGAATGAACATTACGTTACTACATTCTTGCAACAAGTTAGCCGAAGATTTTTTGATCCAGCCAGATCTAGCTCTACTGCCGTGAAGCTAGGGAATACTTTGTTGTAACGATGGTACACTTGGTTTATTTATACACTATTCAACTGTTTCAATTATTGCATCTAATAATTTTTACGCAGTTAGAGAAATAACAAGTTGCAACATAACCTTTGTAGGAAAGAACGGTAAAATCTGAATTTATACCTATCGACGTTGCCCAAAAAATATAGCAGTGGTACCTCGAAAAGAAAACTGCTAAGAAAACTGCAAAGAAAGAAGATTTTAAAAATAAACCCCCGAAACTAACCAGCTTTTTTATCACTACCGGGTCTCATTCACGAGACGCTGACAAACCTAACTGCGAAATCAAACAGACGCCGGGATCCTCTACATGTGTAGAAGATAATGAGCATGAGCATGATACCGGTGAAGGTATCGTTATTGCTGACGAAGCATCTGGTGATAATCCTGAAAGTTCGGCTTCAGGCGACTCCGCAACAAAAAATATTACCGAAAAAGCTATAGCTTTTTGCAGGTTGCAGTTTTTTTGGTTCGGTTTTTTTTTCAGGTGTTTTTCAGATCATTCATTTTCTATTTAATTTATTACGCATATGCGATTATGAGCTCTTCAATATCCAGCATGCTGTGTGAATTTTGTTTCTCTCACTGTCCATATGCTGTTTGTTACCTATCTATTGTTTCCACTGATATAGTGATAGGCATTTTTAGCGAGCCTCTGGTATAGGTACCAAAACAGACCAAAGTGTGCCGGAACAATAGTGTGTGTTACCCAAACTATACCTTACTACATTTCGGTACTTATACCAGATGCTTGCTAAAAATGCTTTATATATCAGTGATTGTTTTCCTATTATTTTTTCCAATTATTAATTTTCCTTCTTCTTCTTCTTCCGGAATGGATTAATTTTCCTTCTCATTCCTTTCCCTTCCCAGAACCCGTAAACAAAGACCCTGCCTTGTGGCCCATGGAATTGCGTGGTAGTACACAGAAAAATTATTTGGATCAGGGATATGAATATTTCCAGAATAGAAATAGTAAAGTCGATGCTTCGCTTCGAAAGTCTAAAGAACAAAATCAATTGTTTTTTCCCAAGTTCTGTGTACGAACTTTAGTCAACGGTGAAAAATATGATCGAAAATGGTTTATGTACTCGGAATCTACTGGAAATATTTTCTGCTATGTCTGTAAGATGTTTAGCGACAATGATGCGAGCCCCTTTGTGAAGAATGGATTTTCATATTGGAAAAGAGCGGACGAAAAAATTTGTGGTTACGAAAATAGTCAAGAACATAAAAATTGCATGGTTACTTGGCTCACACGCATGCATGAGAAATCACACATCAACAAGGATTTGGCGAAGCTAGTACAAGACGAAATGAAATATTGGACCCAAATTTGGAACACATCGTTGAAGTAATGCGTTCACGAAATAATGCGTTTTCCGAATAACGGTAATTATTTGGGTATTTTGGAACTTTCGGCCAAATTTGATCCGTTTTTACAGAAACACATCCAGGCACATGCAAACCAAGGTCGTGGGCACGTGTCCTATTTATCAAAAACTATTTGTGGAGAGTTTATACATTCAATGGCAAAAAAAGTTTCCACCCAAATCGTCCTGGAAATTAAACAATCGAAATATTTCGGTATTATTGTAGATTCTACACCGGACGTATCTCACATTAATCAATTATCTGTTGTATTCCGTTATTGTTGGGAAGGACGAGTGCATGAACGCTTTTTTTGCTTTTTGCCAATCAATAGCCATACCGGAGTATCCTCGAGCGCAACAATCCTGCAATTACTCGACGATAATGGCATCGACATTGTTAACTGTCGTGCGCAAACATATGATAATGCGAGTAACATGTCGGGGAAATACATATACAATGGCTTACAGGCACATATCAAAGAACTGGACGAGTTAGCATATTACGTTCCTTGCGTTGGGAACTCCTCAAATTTAATTTTAGATTGTAGGGTGAATGAGTGTATGGATTCTATTAACTTTCTTGGATTTTTGCAACGACTCTATGCATTTTTTGTTGCCTTCACACGTCGCTAGAGTATATATTGATGAAACATTCAAACACCGCACTTGAGAGTTCATCTGCTACACGGTGGTCGTGTCGAGACGATGCCACTACTGCGCTAGTTGAAAATTATGAGGGTGTGTATAATTCACTTAGCGAGATAGTGGAAAATCAGACTGAAAAATCTGATACTCGCCACGAAGCTGCGTCTTTAAAGAATAAACTGGAAAAACTTGAAATAGCATTCATGACAGTCTTTTGGCATCGCGTTCTCCAGCGGTGCAATGTAACTAGCAAATTTTTGCAAAAAGTTGAACTGGATTTGATTACAGCTAATAATATGTCACATTCACGTGTTACTTTCGTCGAAAACTTATGGAATGATTATATGATCATAGAAGGGCAAGCTAAGCAGTTAGCTGATTTTGTTAACAAAGATTATTGCGACAACGGAAAACGAAAAATTACCCGGAAGTATGCAGATAATGAAACGGAAGCAGAAGTTCTACACGGTAATGACAGGTTCCGTGTTCAATCTTTTTATGTTATCGTGTCAAAACTTCACGCGGAGTTGAAAAAACGCAGTTCTGCATATAATCACGTGATTGCATTATTTGGCTTCCTCACTCAATTGAAGACCTTCAGTATGGTTCAAATTCGAGAAGAAGCTAATAATCTCATCAAAGTTTATTCCCGCGATTTAGAACCAAGTTTGGAAGTTGAACCGGAAGACTTTATTCCGTTAGTTAAATTGCATTTTGACCATCACGATTCCTTGACCCTAGTGCACGTCATGAAGTGGATGATCAATCGCCAAATTAAAGACGTTTTTCCGAATGTGTGTGTAGCGTTGAGGTTATTTCTAACAGTGCCGATAACCAATTGTGGAGCGGAGCGATCGTTTTCTAAATTAACAATCATCAAAAACAAATATCGGTCTACAATGACTGAAGGTCGGTCATCATCTTTGGCTCTGTTATCTATAGAAAGTGAAGTTTCACAAAACCTTGATTTTGACGACTTAATTCAAGATTTTTCTCGAGAGAAGGCGAGAAAAAAAATCTTTTGAGCATTATTGCAGTGATGAAGAACTGAATTTTATTCAGTTCTTCATCATAGTTTCCTAAATTGGTTTTCCTCATTTTTATTCATCCCAGTATACCTTACCTTATCTTTATCTGATTTACCGCTTAGTTTCTTATATGTAATTATTTGAAATTATTGGGAAGGGGGGAGCGGGGCTGATGTCAAATTAGACCCCAGGCCCGAAACGGGTTAGTCCGGCGTTGACAGCCACCCAGCATGCAGTACAGACTACAAAAGGTATTGTGATGATTAAAATCTAGTATGAAGAAGTACCAAGTGTGTTCAGTTAATAATGTCTCATACTTCTCTACAGGATCGGCCAGTCGGAGAAAAAATCTGCGGAAGAAGAGAAGGAAGCAGCTGAGAGCTACCCGCACTGACGAAAACAGTGACCCGAGACACGTGCGTCCCTATGGAGAAGTACCAAGTATGAAGAAGTACCAAGTGTGTTCAGTTAATAATGTCTCATACTTCTCTACAGGATCGGCCAGTCGGAAAAAAAATCTGCGGAAGAAGAGAAGGAAGCAGCTAAGAGCTACCCGCACTGACGAAAACAGTGACCCGAGACACGTGCGTCCCTATGGACATAAACGTCGAAGAACTGGGGGTAATCAACAAGGTGACATTACATATGATTGTAGAGGATGCAAAACAGATGTATCAAAATTCTGCGTGCATCTTCATTGGCTTTGAATAGTGTATGTAGCAACGCCATTTCCTGCTGAAGTGTTGGACACGTCTGTCTTTTAAGCCTACAAAAATAATTGATCTAAGTCCCTCTTATTATTTTAAGGTAGTTGTTCACGTACAGTCGCACCAAACGTGGGTTTCAGACAAGATTTTGAATACTTCTCGATGGGGAAAAAATCTGAAAAAAATCCAGCATGTAGGAGATCCTCGGGAGAATGATTTTGCATAATAATAATTCAAAAAAGTTAATAACAAATTGATGGAAAAAAAAACTGTTCAAGAAATTAGCGGTGACCCAACTTTTTTTTCAGGTGAAAATGATTTGTCAATTTTACTGAATACGTATGAATTTTTTGAGAATTTTGGTGATATTTTGAAAATTGAGATTTGTCAGGTATGAAAAACCTCAATTTTCAAAATATCACCAAAATTCTCAAAAAATTCATACGTATTCAGTAAAATTGACAAATCATTTTCACCTGAAAAAAAAGTTGGGTCACCGCTAATTTCTTGAACAGTTTTTTTTTCCATCAATTTGTTATTAACTTTTTTGAATTATTATTATGCAAAATCATTCTCCCGAGGATCTCCTACATGCTGGATTTTTTTCAGATTTTTTCCCCATCGAGAAGTATTCAAAATCTTGTCTGAAACCCACGTTTGGTGGGACTGTACCTGAACAACTACCTTAACGAGAGCTTGGCCAAATGATATAAAAGATATGTATACCTCGATAACAATGAGAAACATAGATTTCAGAAACACTATTTCGGTTTATTTTCACCTCAAAAATGTAAAACAAAAAATACTACATTATTCTGTTCTCCATCCTTCGTAATGTCACTACTAGCGTACGTTGTACAAATTTCTTCTTCGTAGTCAGGGTAATGACACATACGAAGAAAGTCAGAGAATGTTCTTATTGCTTTTCAATTCACAATGGATTCTCTAGGATATTTAAAAAGATTTTTTTTCTCAAAAGTATGTGGTGAACTTATCGTACAAGCAGTTTATATTTTTGAGTATACCTCTTCCAGGTAAAATGACTCCTTCATGACAAAATGACTAGTACTCTTCGAAATTTGCTGTTAACATTTTCTCGAACGAATATCGAAAATTTTTAAAAATCATACCATGTTTTTCAACATTTTAGTATATGGCACCCTGATTACGCTTATGTATTGTTAGACTACGAAAGTTTGGATTTATTGAGTTCATTATTCATATGAGCCTTGACAGAGTTATTCAAAATAGCTTCTCCGAACACCGATTGCTTATTGTTTTCATTTCTTCATTTTGTAGTGGGCTTTTACCGACATTTTTCGGACTGTAGAATCATTTGTTATTTGATAACGATTTCTACAAGTGCAAGGGACTATACGTTGACTTTTAATTGATTGACCGGGTTTGAACATTGTCGTACGCTTGCATTTTATGCAGCCGAGAGCACGCGACTGTTACGTTGGACTGTGGGCTTTTGCCCAAGCTTTTCGGAACGTGGAAGTTGACTACGGTTGACAATTGAACTCAAATAGAAGCTTCCGAATAATCTTTTGCAGTAAACATCGAGTAGTATGCGTGTGATTGACTGTAAAATCATTTGCTATCCGTAGACGATTTCTATAAGCGCAAAGGACTATGTTGAGCGCTCCTAAGAGTAAGAACGTAACTTGCGAGTCTTGCTAGTACGAACCTATCTCGCGAAGCTCTATTGTACGACTATAGAGCCTCGCAATATCGGTTATTATTAGCGAAACTCGCAAGTTACGTTCTCACTTTCAGGAGCGATAGATATACTGACTTTCGATTGATTGACCGAGTTTGAACATTGCCGTACGCTTGCATTTTATGCAGACTACGGTTGAAAATTGTAGTTAAAAATGAAGTACTGTTTTTTTTTTTTTCATTGTGTATATCAGCCAGGCTTTGGTTAAGGCCCATCCCTAGTCGCCCACCTCCTTTTGATACAATGTGACACATTTTGATTATCATCCGAGCCCAGGCGTCAAAAATGCAAAAAAAGGCCAACGCTGCGCGAATTCGAATTCAATTCCGAACACATACGTCCAAAAAAATGTTCGTTTCATGCGAAAATAGAGACTAGAGATGGTTTTTACATTGTTACGAAAAACATTACATTACGAAAAATGTAAAAACCATCTGTACCTGGGCAACATACTGGGCAACCACATACTTCATATGAAAAAAAATCGATGTGGTTGCCCAGTCCATAAATTTGACATGTCAGAAAGAATATTTTAAATTATCGAATGGCGAAAAAAAAATCGAATTTGGACTTGCGGAAGGCGGTTCAACGGTACGTATTTTGAACTTCCGGTTGTCTGCAGCGCATGAAAATATTTGCAATGAAAAGAGTGGAAAATTTCCATCGAAAAATGTGTTGAAATTTTTCAGTTAAACCATCAACTTCTCTGGTGTTCTAAAAAAACCGTTAAAAACGCGTAATATCAAAAATAGTATGAGCTGCAACGATAAAAATTATATTGCGGTGGCTTCCGACTCATTTTCACGGAAATGACCCATTTATGACAAAAAAAATGGTCGAAAATTTTGAGGTACAAAACCACATCGGGAATTTGTGAATTCGCTCATATACGAGAGAGGTGTGTGCGCGAACGATATAAATTTACTTTACTTCATTATATTTCAACACGACCTCTTAAATTTAAAATGTTTCATTTATTTATTTAACGTTCATCAGTTTTCTGAACTTTTCAAATTTTTCTTTGCACAATGCTTTAGTAAACACATCTGCTATATTATCGTTTGTGTTAATCTTAACAACATCGATCAAGCCTTCTTTTACATGCTCGTGAACGAAGTGATGATGTATTTCGATATGTTTTGAGTTCTTAGTGAAATTTCCGTATTTCGCAATGCTAATCACTCCCGAATTATCTTCATATATTTTTATCGGGTCGCTAGTGTTTATTGTAACAATGTGTCTGCACATTTCTACTTATTCAAATTACCGCCGTACGGCTATACGAGTCTAGGCTCCTTAGCTCATACTGATATATAATCGTACCGGTAACGCCATCCCTTAGATCACAATCGATGTCACCAATTCTCACGCATCACCGCGTTTAACACGAATTTTACCTAATTCGTTAGTATGGCATCACTTCTCTAAGGAGACGGATGGGTGTTTACACTGCGACTAATCATCGTCCTGCTCAGAGTTAGTTATCTAATTAATTAATCAATTAATTAAATATCAAGTAATCTCATTACTTAGAGCAAAGCTCAGAATTTAAGATAAAAGAAGTAGAAGTGCGGCATCTCATTGTCTACTCAGAATATATAATTTCAGAATAACAGTTTATTAATCCCAGTGGTTATTAAATTAGAGTCACACCCACCGGTGAAATTGTATGAGTGTGAGGCATATCACCGAGTGATATAGAGTGCATCTGTAAAACCAACCAGTGTATAGAAGAGAAGAAAGAGAGACAAATATAATTTCATTATTCTTTCCTACATAATCGAGTACGATTCTTCAACCCGTGAGTCTCCAAATTCTTCCTCGAGGTTAATAGGATTCTCATCGAGACCATCGAGATCATCATCCGGTGACGTAGTTTCTTAGTACAGATTGTACAGATTTATGTAAAATAGAAACAAGAACGCCTCAGCGTTAGAACGAAGAATAGGTACGAGGGCCTACGTGCCCGAACCTCACCCTGAACGTCTCATCCAGCTTCCCTGGCAAAACCAGTATTAATTCATTAGATACTAGATAGAGAGATTTCCTAATTTATCAAATTAGGTGGCGTCCAAAAAGCGCAGGCCACGGTGCACCCGGTTATTGGGGTCTCACCCTCGTTTCAGGGACCTCAATAATACGGCAGGTTGCATTCTTGGCGCCCAACGTGGGGCCGGCGCGAAAAGAAAAGAGGAAAATCTCAAACGAGAAAAATTCTCACACGAGAAAACCCACACGAAACCGGAATTAGGATAAGTAGGATAGGGAGTAGCCATACTCAAACTAGGATTAATGCATGTTAATTTATATCGTACCGTCTAAATTATATATATTTCTTTGTAAAATCTGTTTTCTGAGTTTTCTCATACTAAATTGTATATATCGCGAATTCTAAAATTCAAAATTTCCCGTTATAACGGACACTTCTAGCCGTTATAATCATTGTTCTTAGGTATTAGCCTAATCCGCTCCTCTAGCTCAGTTTTTCTAGCATCACGCCATATAGATACAATAGAACGAATAATAGACAACAACCTCTCTATACGACACAACAATAACAGTTCTAGTCGCTGAGGCTTTCTTCGTTCTGACGCACTATAGATATGACGTATACTAAGCTACATCTATAACACCTAGTCATAACTATAGCGTGATAAACAGAGAGCGAGAGCGAGACAATAGATACGAGAACTTGAAGTTTAAACCCATATTCAAACCTACCGCGGAAACTCGACGCGAGTAACGAACGCTGCCACCAGGCGCGCTATCGTCACTTCCGATCCAACTATTGATCCGCGAATCGATCCACCGAAACTGCCATCCATTTTGGGATTCACACAGCTACTTACAAGCCACTCGCTATAACAAAGGTAACATTACTTCTCGTATCTACTATATTATTATTAAAGAACAATAACAGATAAGAATCGCATGATTTATTGTTTAACCAATATCATTAACTTAATTATATAAATTTCGGAATAAAGACTTCTACATTGACCGTAACTAGTTTGCAAAGTTTAGTTGCACATGCCCGTGCTTGTAATTGAACACGTGGTTACAATATACAAGGCTTTATCCAACCGGCTAAATCGCCGATACTAATTTATTATAAGTGAGTATTTATTTCAAAACCTAAAATTAATAACTATTTAGAAACATATTTAAAAGAATTGCTACATCAAGTATCCCTATAACGAATAAAAATTATCATCTCGAACAAAGAACGCATGGATATTATAGTGTCATTGTATTAGTCGTGCCACGCTATACGCTCACTCACGACATAAACATTCGTTATAGCTATACATGGTACAAAGTCCAACAGCAGCCATAGATCGAAAAGCCATTGAATTAACGTCAACAGAGGCGTAGAACTCTATACTAATTCTTCCAAATATAATACAAGCCTACTAATTACTATATAGAGCACACTAATTCGCCAGTACTATACAGTACAGCTGTGACCTATATATATTCTATCTAACAGCTGATTTGAACTTCAAAATAATCAGGTATAACCGCTGACATATATCTTTTCTTGAGCTTGATACTAATTGATCAAAATTAATAACAATTATTAATTCACATTATAAAACATAAAATATTATTATCTTATAATACACATTAAATGCTATCAATCTAGGCAAGCTACTGGAAACTATTATAGCAAATTACTGATGAATTAAAAATATTATCAGGTGTCTCGAGGAATACTCTGGTACGAGCTGGTCCAACCGTTATTAGGAAAATCTCCAAATGGAAGACGAACCAAGCTCCCAAGGAGGTACACCTCGACCCCACCGTGATGCATCGAACAACTACCAGTTCTCATTATCGACGAATCTTGAATTCTCTGAAGACTGTTCACAAATAAGAGCAAGGGAAAACCCGGCAAGACATTCAGTCACTCCACCTTTACAAACTCTTATCGAGGAAAGCGAGATGGACCATTCTGCGAATCACCCAATAAATTCAGATACCCATGGTACTGAACAGGTTACTAATGATATTCTCCCAGTTTATCAAACCGATAGGGCTCGTTTATTAGAACTCTTAGGATTCCCGCAGGATACACCATTCCTTACCGGCGACCGTAGACAAAGTAATCGCATAGCTAGACAAGCTGCATTAAACGCTACGCGAGCTATGAATGAAAATCCTTCTCCGCCGTCGCGAACGACTGATTCATATCGCCCCTCTACTGGAACGATACCGCGTACTGTGTTTCCCCGAACCTCAAATCAATCAACCGCTAGTTCACAAGCACCACCCTGGTCGAATCAAGTAGCTGATCTTATTAACGTTAGTGAACACTCCGCTAATGTCAACGAATATCTTACGAAAATTATACTAGAAGCCCAAGCGAAAGGCTATACTTTCGAATCTGTTTCTATCCCTGCTTCAATGCCTCAAACTTCAACTCAACGAGAACCTCTTAGATCTCTCTCTACTACTAGCACTGCCTTGCCGTCTAGTAGCAATCGATTAAATGCTCATAGAAATAATTCACCAAATCATATACCTCAAGCGAATTCTTTTCCTCAATCTGAGAGTAACCCACTAGCTTCATTAGAGCTCAATACTTCTCGGAGCGAACAATGTAGAATTCCACCTCAACAATCGTTCGAGCGAGACACACCTAATAGATCGTTCAACCCACTTATAGCTTCGGACGATCCCCCTCGTTCAAATCAAACGCAAAGATCTCCTTCTTTATATGGATTAACTCAACGCGTTCAGCTTTGGAAACTAAAATTCCCTACTGAAAAGAAACCGCGTGCTTTCTTAAAAGCCCTAGAACAAAAATGTCAACAAGAAGGTATTATCGGCAACGATAAATTGCTAGTTCTAACCGAATGCTTTACCGGCACCGCTCTGATCTGGTTAGAATCCAGACTACATAAGTGGCATACTTGGAACCAATTCATTGAAGAATTCTCCGCTGCCTTTGGTATCGAAGGAACTGATTCTGAAATTCTCCGACAAATCGCCCTCTGCGATCAAGGACCTTCTGAAACCGGATTCGATTACATAGCAAAGATAACCGAGTTATTCTCAACAATGAATAATCCTCCTTCTGAGGAAGAGCAAGTCCGTACAATTCAAAAGCAATTCAATACACGTTATAAAGAATTTCTATCACATAGAGGAACGTTTAAAACCTTCCTTGATCTCTTAAAAGCTACACGCGAATATGACGAACTTATTATGTATCGCCGCCAAGCGAGAAGTAGTACTAGTAACCAAGACAAGCGTCACTTGTCGCAGCGTACATCACGTCTAAACGTCGCAAGCTCAATCATTACTGAAAACGAATATATCGAAGATTCTGATAGCGAAGATATCATAGCTTCTAACCCTACCAATTGTCAAAGTCTAAGTACAAGCGATAAGAAAGATCCTATCGACATTCTCGTAGAACGCGTACTTGAACGACTAAATAAGAATACTAGAGTCAATACCGTTAACAGTAACACAAATTTTCCAAGACGTTCTAACAATGATACTCCGAAGAAAGTTTCGTTCGACAACGCTCGTCCTCATTCTAATCCTAACGCGAATAGAGACTTAAGCACCACCTTCTGCGCTAACTGCGGAAGATATGGACATCTTTCACGTACCTGTACGAAACCTAATCGAGTTGTCTGTTATATGTGCCGTAACCTAGGTCATCGCAATGCCGAATGTCTACGTAATAACTCCAGAGCTAAGGATACCGATCCAAATCTCTCTAATAAAACCACCCCTACAGCACAACCCGTAAAAGTGCAAACGCTTGCTCGCGATTCTAATAAAACAAAAAGTGAAAACGCTTCTAAACTTAACGAACTGTCTGATCCAATACCTGAATCCGAATTCACTTCCCAACCAAATACCGACATTGATTTACATGATGATTCTGACGACGACTATGATAATATCTCAGATTTTGTCTGCGATTCATACCATGTCACAGAAGTCGACCAAACTGAATATTCAATGAACATTCCTAAGTCTAATCCTATAGATGATCACCATCCAATCCTGTCTGATGAGTCTGATCCTGAAAACAACTTAGCCAACTTATACGTCCTTACATCCACTAACACCATTTCAAATGATTATACGGAAAATTCCGAAGTGCCTAGAGCTTTACAACGTAAATACCACTTACCGACCAAATTAAAAACTCGTTTAGACAACCCCGACATAATCGATCGAATCGAAAACCGGCGCGTCTATACGCGAGGAACTGGCGATTCCCCTCCGGAAGTCACAGCCAAGTTACCTATTAAAATTTGGATTTACGGAGAAGAATTAACAGGAATCATAGATAGTGGAAGCGAACGTTCGTATCTCAGCCCAACTGCTTTTGAACGCGTCCGCGAACTAAGTCTCGGATCCGCTCGACCCGACAACACCTCAACCACCGGCGTTCGACTCGCCAATGGTACAGTTTTAAAAACTAAATACGGTGCTCCTTTCTTAATCGATGTTGGAGACAAATATGGTGAACAATGGTTCACTGTACTTGACGGATTAGCTACCGATGCCCTCCTAGGCATGGACTTTTGGATAAATTTCATGGTCAGTGTCGACATGGGAAATCGAATATGGAAGATGAGTGGTAGTGACATGACCTACCCCATCCGGTATAAACGATGCGAACCTCGCGATACTGTTTCAGCTTTGCTATCACTCCACGAGGCAACTCCGACTGATCAGCAACGGTTAACTGAATTTCTAGATAGCGAATTTGCAAAAGAATCTGAATATCCTCAAGGATGTACTCAACTTATCACACATAAAATCGACCTCATCGACGAGACACCCGTTAGACTCAAACCTTATCGACGAAGTCCGACTGTAAATAAATTAATGAAAGAAGAAGTGGAAAGGCTCCTAGACAAAGGATACGTTACCATCAGCGAAGGTAGTACCTGGGCCAGTCCACCAGTCATGGTTCTCAAACCAAACGGAAAATACCGATTCTGTATAGATTTCCGCCGCGTTAATAAACAAACCGCGAAACCAGCCTACCCGTTACCAAACATGAACCGAATTCTTTCTGCATTACACGAAGCCTGTTTAATTTCGACAATCGATCTTAGTGAAGCGTTCCACCAAATTCCGATGGAAGAGAGTAGTAAACAATACACCACCTTCGTTCTCGAAGATGGCGGTTTATACCAATGGGAACGTATGCCTTATGGACTCACCGGAGCCCCGAGTACTTTTCAAATGCTTATGGATGCACTTAAGCGTAACTTAGTCCAAAAACTCCGAGATCGAAAACTTCCTCGTCATTGGGAAAATTGTATTTTTGCATACCTCGATGATTGGGTTATTGTTTTCCGGAATTTGGATGAACACCTCGAAATGCTTGGACTAGTCTTCGAAGTAATCCGCGAGGCAGGTCTCATAATCAATCGCGACAAAAGTAAATTTGCGCGCTCCGAAGTAAAATTCCTCGGTCATATTATCGATAAAAATGGATTAAGACCCGATCCTGAAAAACTAAAAGCCATACACGAATTCAAAAGACCTGTTAACCGAAAAGAACTACGCGGCTTCAATGGCCTAGTTAACTGGTACCATAGGCATATGAAAAACATTGCCCGAGTTCAAGGTCCTCTTAATAAACTTTCTAGTCCAAACGTCCCCTGGCGATGGACTGAAGTCGAAGAAAAAGCTTTCCAAGAAACTAAACAACGCGTCTTAGATGCACCGGTTCTGCATACGCCGAATCCAAACTTACCTTACGTCCTGTATACCGATGCATGCGATACTGGATTAGGTGCCGTACTAACGCAAATCGATAGGCTTGATAATAACCGCGAATACTTCATTCAGTACCTTAGTCGACCACTACTACCTGCGGAGAAAAACTACACTACTTCCGAGAAAGAGTGTCTCGCAATTGTATGGGCCGTCGACAAACTGCGATGTTACCTAGAAGGTGCACCCTTCACCGTCGTAACCGATCACGCCGCGTTGACCTAGTTGTATACGCATAAAGACCCAACTAGCCGACTAGCAAGATGGTCTATGAAATTATTATCTCACGACATTACAGTAATTCACCGCAAAGGTACAGAAAACGAAGCTCCCGATGCTTTATCACGACAATACGAATCTGCCGAAGAGTCAAGCCAAGTCTTGAATATCGAAGTCCCAACGACACCTTCTGATTCACATACCCTGTGGTACAAAAAGAAAATCTCTATGACTAAGAAACATGCCACTATCTTAACCGATTGGAAATTAGAAAACGATCAATTATATCACTACCGACCAGACCCCGGAAAAATTGACATAGGTGATTCAGCCCTGTTAAAAATGTTGATAGAATTCCGTCAGAAACGGATAGAAGGTTCGATCCTATCCGTTTCGTATGCGTTTTTTGCCAAATAGAAACGTATGGAAACTGTCTTGTCATCTACAAGCATCTATCTGCACCAGCGGATAAAAAATTTACCCGCGTCTGTATGATTGTATATGCAGCTCGGTGTAACATGGACAGGAATGCTATCTGCATCTGTATGGTTTTACTCGCACTTGCTGAAATATGGGAACAAATTCTATCCGCATCTGTTTGGTTCTATACGCGGGCATTGTTCATCCGTACTTATGAGCGGATCCGAATGAGTTTCTATACGTACTTATACGCAAGCAATGCAGGCATCCTTTATCCGAATTTATGAGCAGATTCGAATAGGTTTCTATACGTTAGGTACCTGTACAGAACGGCGATACTTGCAGGAATTCTGGTTGTGTGTATATAAAAAAAATCCATTAGTTTCAGTATGTAATGATGAAATATTACACGGAGAAAAAAATATCGCTCTCAGAACTATCTAATAGATAGCTCTTCGTAGATCGCTACTGTAGCGATACGTTTTCGTATGGTAACAACACGATATCGCTATTCCAGCTATCTGTTAGATAGCTGAAATTGCTATACTACATTTTTCAACAGCCTTCTTACAGCGCCCTCTCATTTCCGCGCCAATTCGAGTGTCGTGCTGTTGTTTTAGACGCTTCTAGTTGAAATAATGTTATAAATAATTATATCAATTGAATATGGATTTGTGGGTGCATAATATTTTGATAGAGTGGGGTCTTATTGGTTATCTTGATACATTCACAGGTAAGTATTTTTTTCGTAAGCAAATGTACATTTCTAACCCATAACCTAACGATACTGAAATGAACAGACATAATTTTTATTTTTATTTATTTTAAGAATATTATTTTATATAATGTTGGTCATTTAAAAATTAATTATCAACAAAATAAATATATCTTCAAATTTTTGAGGTTATAAAATATGTCAACGCGCAACACGACAGCGAAGTGTATAGCTCTTCTAACGATCCCGTATAGCTATTTTAGCTATCTAACGTATCGCTCTCAGAGCTATCTACTAGATAGCTACAGTAACGATCTGATAGATAGTCAACTGCGTATAGTTACTGTAGCTATACAATATAGCTCTAAGAGCGATACTTTTTTCTCCGTGTACTATCAGTTTCTATACGAAATGGTGGACCGAGCGTCCAATAAGAATTTAGAAAAAAGGGGAATTCCGGAATCCCTGGGTCATGGCTAGAATTGCAAAAATTCGCGTCACATTTGTGAAATTATTGATTACCTTTCGCTGTGTGCTTAAACTGTTTGATACAAGGATCACACTTCAAATCGGTACGAATGTCTAAACATCAACATACTCATCAATAAAGAGCATATATAGTTGTCTATAGTAAACAAACTTCGGAGAACTATACGGCTTGATATAAATATGCGACGGATGATCGGAGACGCTCTGAATTTTTTTATCAATTTTTTTCGAAAACCTGCCATTTTTGGAAAAATGCACAAAACGCCAAAATTAGAGCCCCAATTTAAAAATCTGACAAAATTCTCAAAAATCCTCTGTCAGATATCAAGATTTGTCAGCCTTGAGCTAAAGTGGGCAAACGTTTGCTTCCATTCTTTTTCGTACTTCTTTCGACAAAAATTATGAAAAAGAACGGCAGCAGGTGCCAGTCCATTGTGCACTGTTGCTTGAACGTTTTTATACGTAACGCAGGATTTTTGGGAATTTTTTCTGATTTTTCCGGAGAAATTTTTTTGATTCGACTGAATTCAAAAATATGAGACAATTTCTGAAACTCGGTTTCAAAATCGAATCAATAGTCCAAGCCCACTTTGCAATAGGCTTGAATATTTTCTTACTTGAAACCCGATTTTTCAAAATTGTCTTATATTTTTGTCTGTATGTATTGAAAATGACGTTGAGAAACGGGGGCGCGTGTCGAGCGCGTGTGGAATACGGACAGAAACCGATAATATCACTCGCGAGGTTGCGGATAGGATTGGGTAGCGTTCGAGATGGCGGTCGGCTGCAGGTAGACGCGGATAGGTACCCGCTTGGAAGTGACGTATAGGAACGGACGCGTGTCGAGCGCGTGTGGAATGCGGTCACAAGCGGATAGAATCACCCGTGAGTCTGCGAATAGGATCGGGTAGCGTTTGATATGGCGGTCGACTGCAGGTAGACGCGAATAGGTGCCGGATTGGATATGACGTATAGAAACGGACGAGTGTCGAGTGCGTATGGAATGCGGACGGAAACCGATAGAATTACTCGCGAGGCTGCGGATAGGATCGGGTAGCGATCGATATTGCGGTCAGCTGCAGGTAGACGCGGATAGGTGCCCGATTGGAAATGACGTATAGAATCGGAAGAGTGTCTAGTGCGTATGGAATGCGATCAGAAACGAATAGAATCACTCCTGAGCTTGCGGATAGGATTGGGTAGCGTTCGATATGGCAGTCAGCTGCAGGTAGACGTGGATAGGTGCCCGATTGGGAGTGACGGATAAAAACGGACACGTGTCGAGCGCATGTGGAATGCGGACAGAAGCGGATAGAATCACCCGTGAGTCTGCGAATAAGATCCGGTAGCGTTTGACATGGCGGTCGGCTGCAGGTAGACGCGAATAGGTGCCTGATTGGAAATGACGTATAGAAACGGACGAGTGTCGAGTGCGTATGGAATGCGGGCGGAAACCGATAGAATTACTCGCGAGGTTGCAGATAGGATTTGGTGGCGTTTAACGCTGCGGACAGATGCGGATACGTAATTTCTCATAGAAACGAATACGTTATGGCTAAGCCGAAAGAGATACGACAGAAACGGATAGACATTCAATCGTTACTACATCTTTTGTGGGTAAAGCGTATAGAATTCCATTAGGTACTTTTAAGTTTGGACCATGTTTTCTATGGGTTTCAAACGGAACTCTATCCACATTTTCAACAGGGAGACGCTTGGAAACTTGTTCCTACTCGCGATCAAATCACTGATATCTTGAACAATTACCATTGTACTCCACAAGCCGGTCACCTCGGTACCGATAAAACATGCGACCGTATTCGTCAAAAACATTATTGGCCCGGTATGCATGAAGAAATCCGACAATTCGTTTCTAATTGCGAGACGTGTAAATTAGTCAAATTTAATCAACACAAGGTACAACACCAGATGTATATCAGACCACCAATCGCTCCTTGGGCCGTCATATCAGCGGATACTGTCGGACCACTCACGCGAAGCACGGATGGAATGCAGTACATCCTGGTCGTACAAGACTTATATTCAAAATATATCGAACTAATTCCCTTACGCGAACAATCCGGAAAATTAGTAGCTCGAGAATTACGTCGTATTTATAACCGATGGGGAAACCCTATTACTTTAATTACCGACAATGGAACCGAATTCATTAATAAACAAGTAAGCTATTCAAATTCCGAATTCAGAGTAGAACACAAGACCACTGCGTTAGCACACCCCTGTGCAAACCCCGTAGAACGCCTTAACCGAACTATAAAACCAATGCTAGCTGCATTCACTTCACCTAGGCAAACAGACTGGCCTGTGTTCATCTCCGATTTACAATTTGCTTGTAACTCAACTAAGAGTGCTACTACTCAGTATTCTCCTCATTTTCTAAACTTTGGTCGAGAGACACGCTGCCACAGCTCACCCGATAAGAATCTAGACCTAACTACATTAGATTCACAAGACCCATGGGCTCGCAGAATGGTCACTCTTGACACGATACGACACTTAGCCGAAAAACACTTACTTAAAGCGCAATTCCGGCAAATAAATCGCCATAATGCGAACATCCCGTCGAATGTTCCTGATATCCGGGAGGGCGACGAGGTGTACTTCCCACGGAAAAGATTAAGTAAGAAAGGAGAAAACTATAGCGCCAAGCTTGTTCCAAAATACGACGGACCAGCTTACGTACTAAAGTATTTCTCACCCACCACTGTTGAGATAGGAGATAAAGATAAAAAGTTAATAGATAAATATGACATTAAGGATTTAAAATTTCCCCGTCGCAATCCCCGACGCCAGAACTAACAACCACGTCCTATTTTACCTAGATTACCAAACCAAAGATATTCCTACAACATGGGGAAGACGAGAAAGAACCGCCAAGTCGCTAGACGAGGAGCTCATCAACCGTCCAGCTCCAGGGAAACCTCTCCAGTGGTCAAACTCATTAGACTGCACGATTCAGACGTAGCAGACGCACGAGTGTTAGCTCGTATTTCAAATTTAAGACCCAGAACTTAAATACATGACGCAACTCCAGCACACCCGCTCAGGCGCGTAACCAGGGGGGGGGGGGGCTCAGGGGGCCTGCCCCCCCCCCCCCCAGCCGAAAAAAAAGAATTTTTTTTCCTCTCTCGTTTGGGCAGACCGAGGATTGGTTTGCCCAAGTCTCGAAAACGTACTTGTTATCTGCTCCCAATGTCCTATATATGTACATATCGACGCGCCCCTTGCGGAGTTTGGCGAAAGCATTAGTTACTAATGGTAACCAATGCTTTCACCAAACTCCGCAAGGGGCGCGTCGATATATTAATATAGGACATTGGGAGCAGATAACAAGTACGTTTTTCGAGACTTGGACAGACCGGGCTCGGTTGAATCAAGTTCAATTCAACACAATCGCAGCTTTCACAGCCTTTACCGTGCTAACTGCACGGAGTAATAAGGTAACTACTAACCTTTTAGGTTTTTATTAAGTCAATTGCAATGTGTGTGATCGGTAGAAATAATATAACAGTGTCCGATGGTATATACGGCTTTCAAAATCAAATTCATCGTTCTATAGTGAATCAATAAATATTTTCAACACTGAGACTCAGGTACTATCTTCTAGTATGGATATTCGGACATTTTTCAAAAGACCTCCTGACGTTCAGAATCCAGATCCAACTTCGTCTCAGCAAAAAAAAGCCAAGCTTGCAGAGTCGAGTAAACCTGCACCGTCTCAGTCTGACGAAGTTATTCCATCACCGACCCTGCCGGAGACCATTCTGGATTTTGAAGAAGAACTAAAACAGCCGTTAGCTTCCCTGACAAATAATATGAAGTTCCAGCTCATAACTAAACATTGGATACCTAGCGAGGACTACAAATTCCCCAAGAATAGTAAAAATGACAATTCCCGGTCATTTCAAATTCAATGGTTACGCAAATTTTCTCCGTGGCTTGTGTATTCTGCTAAATGCGATGGGGCTTTCTGCAAGGTCTGTCTACTATTTCGGAGGTCAACAGCCCACAATAATAAGTTTGGTTACCTTGTAGATGCTCCGTTCCAAAACTGGAAAAAAGCCTTAGACTATTTTCGCAGCCATGAAAAAAATTCGTATCATCAAGATGCGTTGAAGGCTGGGGAAGATTTTTTGAAAATATATAAAAATGAACTTGTTCGTATTCCTGAAATGATCTCTACAGCTGTGTCACAAACAATTAAACAAAATCGTCTTAAACTAAAGAGCATCGTAGAAACTATAATATTTTGTGGACAGCAAAACATAGCATTACGAGGCCATCGAGAGGGTAGTGTAAGCGACATTATAGCTGCGGGGGAACAAGACGGAGTTGCCAATATCGGTAACTTTCGAGCTCTATTAAAATTTAGAGTCGAATGTGGGGATCAGGTATTAAAAAATCATTTTGAGACAGCGCCAAAAAATGCAATCTATATAAGCCCGAAAGTACAGAATGATTTGATCGAAATTGTGGGTACAGTAATTTTAGAAGCGATCGTAACTGAAATAAACGAGAGTCCGTATTTTTCTATCCTAGCTGACGAGACTACTGATATCGCAGGTATTGAACAGATGTCTTTTTGCGTACGGTACTTGAAAAAAAATATAATCACTGAAGCTTTTTTAACATTTGTACCAGTGCATGATACCAGTGGAGAAGCATTGGCAAATACAATTATTCAAACAATGAAACTATTGAAACTTGATACATCTAAGCTACGGGGTCAGGGATATGACGGCGCGTCAAATATGAGTGGAAAGTATAAAGGCGTCAAAACGAGAATCTCACAGCAGTATCCTCTAGCTCAATACACTCACTGCTGCAGTCATGCATTAAGGGGGGCCTATACTGAAAACGAAAACTTTTACAATTCTAATTCAAATGAATTGCTATTTACACAGAATGTTCACTATTGTAATCGGAAATATTGTACCAAATATAAACTCATTCCAAATGATAATGCCAAAGTTACGCTGGCTTACTCATATTTATCGAGCGAAGAATACCAAATTTCAAAATGCTCCTTGCGTTACAAATATGAAGTTATCCAACTCAAACTTCCTTGGCTTATTGATGGACACTACCTCAAGAAAATAACGTAGGGTTTTTGAAATCCGATTACTATTAGTCATAGTACACAATTTTTTTTTTTTTATATTTATTTTCTCAGGGATTTGGTCAATTTTGTGCGAAAAATAGACTACAGTTCTAGTTTCTCTCGCTCTAGAGTAAAAACCCTACGTTATTTTGTGGGTAAGGTATCTGTGAATGTGCTCACCAAATTCCAAGTCAATCCGACTCAAGTTGTAACGCAAGGGACTTTTTCAAGAAGTAAAAATGTAGTTTTGAGATAACAGCACTTTTGTGAAAACTTGAAAAATATTTAGTTCTGCATGTTTGAATAACTTCTGGATGGTTCAGGAAGTGATGGAAAAGTGGAGGAAGGGGGGGCCACCCACTTCCCCCTTTCCTCCAAGGGTCTGCTCGATGCGTGGTCGTCTCGTCATTACTTGTCGAGTCAGTTAGGATACGGTTGGATATTATTATGAAATACCATTATAATTTCAGGATGTCAAGATAGTTTAATATTCTACAACAAGGTCAATTTGCATCATATACATTGAATTAAAAATAAATTACAAAAACACAAGGTAACAAATATTGACTGTAAAAATAATTTCCTTGTCTGTAGCTTTGGCTATCGTTGCCAGCATCTTCAAGTATGCGTTATGTGTTTTAGGAGTTATCAAATTGACCCCCATAGTCATGCAGAAATTTTCCATCGCAGCGTGTCCTGTTCCGATACCAATAAATGAATCCACTATTCTTCGGTTGACCTGAAATGGAGACTTGTTACTTTTTTAATCCGTATGTGGACTGCTGTAAGCTTCACCATATCAGAGGTCGCAGCACTCGCATTCCAAAACTAATTTGACAGCGAACCCTTTCCTGTTTCTCATCTGGACCCGAATAGCCTTTTCACCGCAGTCACTACAGGACAAATTTTTCATTAAATCTTGCATCGCTTTGCAATGTATCAAAATATAATCCGGATCATAGTTTGCATTACTCGGGGACATTGGTACCTGAAAAGCACTGAACTTTCTATCAGTGGCTGATGATGGTCGCTCCGGGACATCCATAGGGAGTGGCAATGCTCGTTGTAGTCTGGATGGACCTTTTCTTTAGGGGCCGCCAACGACCAGAAAATTTATCCATGACTTACCTGTATCAAGTAGCAAACTGAAACACAATCGAAAACTAACCTCTAAATGCAGATACTAGTATTTTACATAAAGTTACACAGACGCACTTGTTGACACTACTCTCAGATTTTGTTCTGAAAAATACGAGTCCGTCAGATTTCTGCGAAAATGAATACTACTCAGGAGCTCCGAGCTCCAAGCTCCGAAGCTGTGGCCACGTAAAAATATTCGCAAACAGGCTAGAATAAAAACAAACGTATAAACAACAGTATTGTTCTGATAAGAACAGGTATTTTTTTAAATGAAGCTTTTTAGATATAGTAATAAAGTGTTCTAATAAGAACAGGTTTTCAAACTCAAGAAAAAAGTGTGCACAGGCAAAGTTTTGATCTTCCGTAAGCCAAGCGTCAAAGCAATTGTCGTTTGATGTGATTTGTCGTCTGCTAACATGTGTGCGTAAAGTTGATGGCGCGGTTTGCATATGCCGGCATAGATAGCGCTGCCAAACCTCCAAAAATGATCAGACGGGCAAATCACTTCACCAAAAGTTGCGGAACTTTTTGAAGTATTATTTAAGACAAAAAACCAAAAATCGATTTATTTTATGTTTTTGATTAAATCATCTGTATAGGCCCCCCTTAAACTTAGTTGTAATGTCGAGCTGTGACCTAAAGCCAATAAAAAATATGATTGGCACTATAAAGTCAATAACAACTTACATAAGAGATAGCAACGTCCGAAGAAGGTGTCTATCTTCATGTTTGCCGGAGGATTCAAGGTTGAAAATGTTGAAAAAGATGTGCGAAACGCGTTGGGTGGAACGTCATACTGTCATAATAGATTTTATTTTGGTATTTCCGTCTATTGTAGAAGCGTTAACCATTATCAGTGACAATGACAATATGGCATCGGCCTACGTACAGTCAATTGTCAACTTCGAGTTTATCGTTTGTCTCAAATCAATGGAACTCATTACAAAGCTACTGTTGCCAATCAGTAAGTATTTACAAAGCATGACATGTGATCTGATTGCCGCAGGTAATGAAATAAAACATCTAGAAGCGGTTTTAACGGAGTACAGGTCTAACGTAGATGCAGAATTTTCTTCACTGTTTTCAAGTATATGAGAATTCAGCGAAAAAAATAATATTATTCTGACTCTGCCACGAATTTGCCAAAAACAGAGTAAAAGATCAAATGTTCCTGCTGCAAGTCCAGAAGAATATTATAGACGGCAGCGCCGGATCTACGAATCTGAAGACAGGGGGCAAGGTACAATTTGCCCCCCCCCCCCCCCCCCGTGAAAGTATAGGATAAACAATCAATTAAAAATAAAGTCGGTTTTAGTTATTCAACAAATTTTATTTATTTCAGCCTTAGTACGCATATTCATGTTACAACTTATAGTTAATATCTTTGGTACAGACTTTGGTCTTTGGAATTATTTGACGGGCTGGTCACTAATCGCGAGATTAAAATTTAACTTTTCTGGCTTTCTTTTCTGAAAAATCGTCGATAGCATCGTCGTAGTTGATTTCATTGGCCACATCGTTCTCAATAGACAATATAGCTAGGCCTGTCAGTCGTTCTTGACTTATTGTCGATCTTAAATAATTTTTTATTAATTTTAACTTGCTGAAGCTCCTTTCACAGGTCGCAGAGGTTGTTGGCAAAGTTACATAAATTCTTAGGGCGATACACAAATTAGGAAAGGCATCTTGTAAGTCGTTACGGTATATCAGACGAAGCAAATCGAGTGAATTCAATTGCTGGATATTTTCACATAAGATTGGAGCTTGGTCTTTGAATACTTTCAACTCAGACGTGAATTCTACGGCATCCAAGTCCTCGGAATATTTAAGGGCCAAATCAGCACTATATTTTCTGAGGTCAGAATCACTCATCTGCATTATTTCTTGACCATTTAGAAAAGCGAAATCTCCGTTAAGAATTTTAATAGCTTTTATTCTCGTATGTATTTCCATGAGTATGCGATCGAAGACTACAATAATCGCTTGCGTGAATCGTTGATTTGGAGACAATATCCGTGATTCATCTTCAGCTAACTCATCCGCCAATCTCTTTTTCTTCGAAACCCTTTTTTCTTTGAGTACTGCTTCTACGGACATTGTTCCTGCAATAGCGGCTGCTTCTTCGAACCAGCCTTCAAAGCCGGATGTTCTCAGCCTTTGTAATGTTTTGGTCAAACCTTCCATCAAGTTTAGTGATCTGGTGAGGATGATATCTTTCTTCTGTATTTCGATTGTGACGCGGTTGATTTCTTTCAAAATACAGTTCCATACTACCAAATTCAGGATAAAGCGGAAATCTAGGATTGCATTCAGAAGACTTCTAGCATCAGATTTAGTTTCCGGTTGAGAATTTCCGTTTTGAATATCTTCCAATGCTTCGGCCACTTTATTAAGATTTTTCGTTAAAGCACTCACAGCCTCAGCCTTTGCAGACCATCTTGTCTGGCTGGTTCCCTTAAGATTACTTTTCGTGTATTTTTTCATTATTTCCCACCGTATCGGGGATGAGACAAAAAAACAAAATATCCTCTGCACAATACCGAAAATATGTGATGCTTCTGTGCAACATGAAGAAGCATGGACTCCGACGAGGTTGAGTGAGTGTGCTAAGCATGGTACGAAAACGGCAAACTTATTCTTCTCCTGAAGTCTGGATTGCACTCCCTTATAAATGCCAGCCATATTGGATCCGTTGTCGTATGACTGGCCACGACAATTGTCTATGTTGAGACCATCTGCATGTAGTTTATTGAGAATTTGTCCAGCGATATATTCCCCAGTCTTGCCGTGAACTTCTATGAAGTCAATGAAGCGTTCTTTCATTTCACACTCCCCACTTCCATTGATTTCCACGTATCTAATTACTTGACTCATCTGCTCACAGTGCGATATATCAGGTGTGCAATCAAACATGACGGTGAAGTATTTTGCAATCTTAATATTTTTTAATATTTTCTCACGAACTTTCTTCGCCATAATTTCTATAATTTCGTTCTGGATAGTTTTAGATAAGTAAGATACTTGACCTTTTTTCAAATCAGCCAACTTGTTATTCAAAGTAGAGTTATGTTTTGCCAGAAGAGCAATCAAATTCAGAAAATTTCCTCGGCTATTCGTTCCCATGGTAGTGAGCGAACATTGATTTTCTTCAGATCCTCGGAATGATAGACAATTTACAGCAAGGTACATGATGGCATCAATCACAATTCGAAGAATTTCTCTCCACTTCTGCTTTTCTATTTCTATGGCCTTTTCCAATTCTTTATTTATGCCGCTGCAGGATTTGATAGTTTTTAAAAGAATTTTCCATTTAATGGTACACTCTGTATGTATTGATGATGACTCATGTTGAGCTAATTTTTCTGACATTTTCTTCCAATTAGTGAACCCTGAGGTTTGCAATGCCGACAAACATCCTGCGGTACTTGAAATATAGAGGAAAAGTTTACAGGGGGCACAAAAAAGAGCGTTTCCAGTTTTCGAATATATTAACCAGCTTCGCTTGATTTTCTCACCATTAGGTAACACTTTAAACCATACTGAACTAGTCAAATGTCGATTTTCTCTCTGAGACAAACCGAAGTCCACACAATTTGGGTATTTTTCTACTGATTTTGCTGTCACATCACTGAGAAAAGAGCGTGTGCTATCAGACATTTCATCAGCAACTGGCCAAGTACCGGGGTCTGTGGGTTCTATTGATGCAGCGGGTATCTTCTTTTTTATTACATGCAAATTATCTTCTTCTTCCAGCGAGGATTTTTGTTGTAATTGTATTGCCGACGACGTGCTAGGTACAGACAATGAAGTACACGAGGGATTACTTACTATGGAATCTAACTGTGGGCAAATAGTATGTGAACCGTCGACAGGATCATCGACAGCTTCGCTGTTATCGGATTCTTCATCCCCCGACGAAGCTGTGCTACTAACAACTGTGGATTTTCTTAACCAATTCAGCATAGAAGTACCACTATTTTGATTTTGCTTGTCTTTTTCCTTAGCTAATTTTCTATACTTTGCACCAGAAAGTTTTTGCTTTTGATTATTCATATTATTGCGCAAACAAAACTCAGCGGTATGTGTATGCGTGTACCGGTCACTTTATTTCTTTCACTCTCAGTCAATGTGCGTTTAGACGTTTCAAGCGCTCGCGACTTCCTCAACTCTATGTAGATGGGGCGGCGCGGGATGCATGTATGTGTTTGTACGTTTGATGAACATTCTCCAAGAGAGCGCTGCGTGTACCTTGGGACTATCTTAGCACTCTCGCCAATCTCGTTCGAGAGAGTTTTTCACGGAGAATATTCACAAACTATTACATTGTAAGTCTTTGAGACCAATGTGGTATAATTATGATAATAAGAAATAAAATATACGAACATCTACGTTTCGATAAAATAGAATTCACTTGAAAATTAGCATGAAAAAAATACCAAACAGCATTTTGCCGCCCCCTCTGACCTGCCGCCCGAGGCAAGTGCCCCCGATCGCCCCCCCCTAGATCCGGCGCTGATAGACGGTCTATTTTCATTCCATTTTTGGATTTCTTATTGAGTGAGATTAAAGCGCGATTCGGGCCGTTGTTTTCCAAGCTGGCCGCGATTCAAGTGTTAATACCTGCCGTTTTAAACAAAGTACGAGAAAGCGATGCCTTCAAACGACTTGATCAAATCCAAGAGCCAGACGTAGATAAAGACTTGTTATCCCTCGAATTTAAAAGATGGAGAACTTACTGGCAGACGCAGAATGAAACTCCACAAACAGCGGCAGAATCGTTGGCTGCTTGCAATTCGATTTTTTATCCTAATATTAACAATCTTTTAAGAATATTGTGCGTGATGCCCGTCACTACGGCAGAAGCAGAACGAAGCTTTTCCACGTTACGAAGATTAAAGACGTGGTTGCGCAACACCACATCTGAAAATCGTCTAACGGGACTGGCTTTGCTTCATATTCACAATTACCGAATGATTGATCGGGCAGAAATTATCACCAGATATGCAAACAGTGGAAATCGACGGCTCGAATTAATATTCAATAGGTAGAGGTAAATTCGGTTAAGAGAGATATTTGCAACTAGTGCTGTGATATGCGTTGTGAAATTATAATATTGTTCCCATTTTCCGTACTGAAGCATAAACATTAAATATATTCACTAGAGGTGTGCGGGTACCCGACTAAGTCGGGTACCCGAGTCGGGTTTCGGTATGGAGCGAATATCGGTCGGGTACCGCTGTGCCCGAGTCAAAGTCGGGTACCCGAGTTTAAGTCGGGTATATCCGGTACCCGAGTTAGGCCGGGTGGTATCATGCCCGCGTCAAATTGAATACCTATTAGACATTTAACATCTTTATTCTAGATGGCGCAAATATGCATTTTGACAATCAAAAAATTAATGCGCCGACGTGTACACGTGTGTACGCATGTAGCAGAACAGTTTTCCAGTTTAGCGTCAAGCGTGTCGAAGCAAGTAACGGTTCGAACGTCGTACCAGTACCTACTTCAATAGCATTTCAACACTTCTAACTAGCGTTTTCGTACCTGACAGTGTTCGATGATCACTCCGAGTAGTGAATAACATAAGTAGTAGAAATTAGGGACCATGGAGCAGCACGAGGAGGACTCTGAGTCTACCGGCACAGCGGATTCTAGTCAATCGTCATCTAGTTCTCGAGGGCCGCGAAAAACTAGCCAAGTGTGGAATTACTTCACCACACTTGATCTAGAGACTGCTAAATGCAAGACCTGTCGAACTGTGATCAAAACCAAGTTCAGCAGCACTTCAGCACTGCGCAGGCATCTACAGACGCATCCTGAGTTATTTGCGAAGTTGGATTCTGTCAAAAAAGCTACAGGTGGATCGAATACAAAAAATCCAATTGTGCAAGCTTTTCAACGACAAGTGCCTCTTGACAGTAAATCGCCGAAGGCTCAAGAGCTAACTAAAGCTATAGCTGTAATGATAGCTGTCGATCTGCAACCGTATAGTGTGGTTGAGGACCCCGGTTTTAAAGCCGTTTTAAAAATCGCAGAACCGCGTTACCTGATTCCTTCGAGAACCACATTTTCTCGAAATATGATCCCGAAAATGTACCAGGATGAACGTTCCCGAATTTTCCAAGTGCTTCAGCAGGACGTCATTCAAGGTAGGTAGTCTAAACTTTACATTTATACTGACGCCGAAGAAATTACCATGTATGTAGACTATGATACCCTGTCGTGTCGCGGCAATTTTGATACAGTGTTGCATTAAATTACGACAAATAGTACACAATTCAAACAATCATTTTGCATAAATTATATAAATATTCAAGTAATAAATATGAGGTATTTTATCGATATCGGATTGTCTATCACTTGTCAATTTTGATTCCTGCTTTGTTGAAATTTTCTACTTTCTTAATTCAGGATCGTTTCATCTTGATTACAGTCAAATATCGCTAACTCGAATGTCTGGGGCAGAGCTGATAAGAGAGGCTTCATCTGATCAAAGTTTTCGAGTTAGCGAGGTTCTGCTGTATTATACTTATTTATTTACATTTTTTTCAGTTTTAACTTTACGTATAAGGTTATCATTATTGATATTATTATATTTATCCATTCATTCATTCTTTCATTCATTCATTCATCCATCCATTCATTCATTCATTCAGTCATTCATTCAGTCATTCATTCAGTCACTCATTCAGTCATTCATTCAGTCATTTATTCAGTCATTCATTCATTCATTCATTCAATCGTTGATTCATTAAGATTCGTTCTTTGTGAATTTATTGATTCGTTGATTTTTTTTTTTTCGTTTATTCACGACTAGGGAAGCTATCATCGGTAGCTATCACGACTGATGGGTGGACATCCCGAAGTATCGAAGGGTACATGACTCTTACCATTCATTATTTGAACCAGGAGTTTGAGTACCGGCAATTCCTGTTAAACCTGTCCCACGTCGCTGAAAGCCACACCAGCGAGAATTTGTGCAAATTCATAACAGCAGCATTATCTGAATGGGAATTACTCGCGGATTGCATAAAGGTGTATTTTGTCACTGATAATGCCGCGAATATTGTGAAAGCAATATCTTTAAATGAAACGTGGACAAGAATACCATGCTTTGCACACAGCTTACAGCTAGCAATAAAAAGTGCCACGAAAGAATGCCCAAATTTCAAAGAAATTTGCAAGAAGTGCAAGAGTTTGGTGGGCTTTTTTTCGAGGAGCTCAACTGCGAAGGTAAGATTCGAAGAAATGCAGAAGTCAACCAATCCAGAGAACATCCCTTTGAATCTAATTCAAGATGTGGAGACAAGGTGGAATTCAACACATGATATGCTTTCAAGAATTCTACAACTCCGCATGCCCCTTGGAGCTGTATTGTCTGAGCCTAAGATGCCGGATAATCTCACTGGATCGGAGTGGAACTTGGTCAGCATCTACGTGGATGCTCTGCTCCCGTTTAAAGAAGCGACTGTCATTATGTCAGGTGAAGAGTACGCCACCGTATCCCTGTATATTCCAATTGTGTCGAGCTTACTCAAATCGACGAGAGTTTTTATTGCGGAAAATGACAGTCCCGAAGCTGCACAATTTGGAAGTAGTCTACTGCAAAGTCTGGAGACCCGTTTCCAACAAGTACGGAACTCTGAACTCTTACTCGTATCAATGCTAGTTGACCCTCGTTACAAAAATCGGCTGCTGGATGTAGAAGTAAAAAGTGCAGCGGAAAAAACGTTATTGGCGAAATGTTTATCATTGAAAGATCCCGAACCCGAGATATCATCCGAGGCGCCCTCTAACGCAACTGACACTCCACCGAATGGTAATTTTTTATCTTATCGTTCATCTATTAGTAATTGCGCTCTACAAATAAAATAGATAATAATATTACTCGATAGAATCCAATTCTTGCATGATTCGAACATTTGTTCTAGTATCGTAATATTTGATTCGTATAATGAAATCCATCAGAGAGAAGATTTTAAATTTTAATTAGATAATATATGAATGTTTCATGTTCATATTATAACGAAAACTTTTATCTCATTTCAGTTGTGTCATTGTCAAAATTGGCTACTTTTCTGAATGTCATTGACGAGGATACGGACGGGGAAAGCACTTCGCCAATTGAGCGCGAAATAGAAAATTATTTATCGGAAAAAGTTGTACCGCAAAATACAAATGTAATAACTTGGTGGAAAAACAACCGACATCGATATCCGAGTATTGCTTTTGTAGCCAGATCATATCTCGGTATCCCCGCCACTCAGGTCAGTAGCGAGAGGGTTTTTTCAACGACAGGAAACATCGTCACTCCAGCCAGAGCCAATCTTCTCCCGGAGCATGTGGAAGAATTATGCTTCTTACATGCTAATTTGAAAATATAATACTGAATACGTGACTTCCAGTGTTTAAAATATGCACAGCATTATAGTATAAATAAACTAAAATAAGCAATAACCTCTTTATGAAACTATTTTATTTACTATAAGCCTTCTTTCCTATTCATTCTCCGGTTTTAAATGATGATAGTAAGCAAAATTTAAACTTACTATAGTCGGGTATACCCAGATAAGACCGGGTATCAACATGTCAAACTAATACTCTAGTGAAACAAGGTACCAAAATGTCGGGTGAAACCGGGTACCAAGACTTCGGGTATACCCGGGTAAACTCGGGTACCAATTTATCGGGTGTTCTCGGGTAAAACCGGGTACCAAGATGTCGGGTATACTCGGGTGAAGTCGGGTACCCGGTTTTGACTCGGATACCCGTAAACCCGGGTACCCGACGACAAAACCCGGGCGGGTACCCGGACCGACCCGACCCGACAAAATCGACTACCCGCACACCTCTAATATTCACTGTTAAGAGATAAGGCCACTATGAATCTGGTGATATGCATTGCGCCATATAGTAGTCATATATTATTGTTATTTGTTCCTACCGTACCTAGATATAAGTACAAGCGTACAAAAAACAAACAGTCAATATATTTACTAGTATAATTATATTAGTGTGTTAATATTGGTACTAATAATCCATACTCTAATAAAGATAGGTATTTAAACACATTGTCCGTCCTTTTTTCATCTCTCTAAACACCCCGCTCAGATCTCAGCCCCCCCCCAAAGATGTCTTCTAGTTACGCGCCTGCACCCGCTAGACTCATCACCAAGTACTGATCTATCAACTACCAGCACACCACTGTGTCTAATCCAAAACCAGCCACTAGATCTGACTACCCGGGAAAAAATGATTTTGTATGATCATATATGATTATATATAATTGCCTATATATGATCAGATCCAAAAATTGGCCAGGTCTGATCATATATAACCATATATGATAATATATATAGTTATATATGATCATATATGGTTATATATGATCATATTATATACCCGGGAAAAAATGATTTTGTATGATCATATATGATTATATATAATTGCCTATATATGATCAGATCCAAAAATTGGCCAGGTCTGATCATATATAACCATATATGATAATATATATAGTTATATATGATCATATATGGTTATATATGATCATATTATATAGTTATATGTAGTTTGGATTAATAAAAATATTATGCTGAAACATATGTTAAATATATGATACGTATCATTATTTGAAAATAAAATTATAATACTTTCATTTATATAGAAATTGATATTTTTCGAACTCTTGAAAAAAATTCATATTTTTGAGCTAGATAATATACCTTCTGAACCTAGATTTCTTAATAATGAAAATTTCTTTTTCAATCAATCTTCGCAGAAATAAATTCATATATCGCAGCCAGGTCTGATCGGATTCAATCATATATAGACCTGTATATAATTATATATAGGGTTATATCAGCCAGGTCTGATCAGATCCAATCATATATAGACCTATATATAACTATATATAGGATTATATCAGCCAGGTCTGATCAGATCCAATCATATATAGACCCATATATAGCTATACATAGCTCGATATATAGTTATATATAGTTATATATAGAATCATATATAACTTTATATATAGCTTCAGACATGAATGTACAGCCAGACATGATCATATATGATTATATATGAAGTTATATATAATTATATATAAAGTTATATATAATTATATATGATTATATATGATTATATATAGTTTCATATATAATCATATATAATCATACATGATCATACAAAATCATTTTTTCCCGGGTAGTTATATGTAGTTTGGATTAATAAAAATATTATGCTGAAACATATGTTAAATATATGATACGTATCATTATTTGAAAATAAAATTATAATACTTTCATTTATATAGAAATTGATATTTTTCGAACTCTTGAAAAAAATTCATATTTTTGAGCTAGATAATATACCTTCTGAACCTAGATTTCTTAATAATGAAAATTTCTTTTTCAATCAATCTTCGCAGAAATAAATTCATATATCGCAGCCAGGTCTGATCGGATTCAATCATATATAGACCTGTATATAATTATATATAGGGTTATATCAGCCAGGTCTGATCAGATCCAATCATATATAGACCTATATATAACTATATATAGGATTATATCAGCCAGGTCTGATCAGATCCAATCATATATAGACCCATATATAGCTATACATAGCTCGATATATAGTTATATATAGTTATATATAGAATCATATATAACTTTATATATAGCTTCAGACATGAATGTACAGCCAGACATGATCATATATGATTATATATGAAGTTATATATAATTATATATAAAGTTATATATAATTATATATGATTATATATGATTATATATAGTTTCATATATAATCATATATAATCATACATGATCATACAAAATCATTTTTTCCCGGGTAAGGACCATTCTGAACCGTCAAATACGCCTAACACTATACCAGAAGAAAAGAACTCACTTAAGCGATCACGGTCGCCATCCTCTGAAAGTTCAGACTCCAGCGATCTAGAACTGATAACAAGGCCAAAAACTCCACCGATAATCCAAGAAATCCTACTAGATTACTCATCGTCTTCCGAACCGGACTCCGATTCAATCAAAGGGAAACCAACAGTGCCAAAACCAGAACCCGAGTCTGATTCCACCGACCAACCAACACTAAAGCCATTCTTCCCACCACCAGAGGAACACTCAGGCTTAACGCCCCCTAACGATGGACCCGTGAGGATAGATCGAAGTACCATTATTAAAGAGTGGGATGCCAAGCCGCACGAACTTACGAGCCAGGAGCCACGAAAAATTTCGTTACCGTGCTCTTTCCCCGACTACGCCAACGCACTACTTCCAAAAGCACCTCGATCACGCCAATCTCTCCTTGAGCGGCTCTTAAATGCTCCGATTGCACCGAGATCCGAAGCCAATACCATCCAGATCCAAGCCAATAATTCAACATCCAGACGTATCTCCGGACATGATTGGTCAAGAATAATCAACGAATATGTCCATGACCAAAATCTATCCGCCACCAAAGCTAACCTAAGGAATAGCAACACCAACACCTTTTTGACACATCGACCGAAAACCTTAGAAAAGGGATGTTTGAATTGCCGCTCAGTCGCCCATAAATTTAAACAATGTCCATATCCCTATCGAAGCGGATTTTGCCATGGGTGTGGTGCTCCCCACCACAACAAGGGCAATTGACCTTTCGCACATGACAAAGAACTAGAGATCCTTAGAGGACGCTGTCATAAATGTGGAACAGACCTTAACCTCCTAAATTCCAACTGCATCGAATGCCAGAATCGTTTCCCCGAACACCTGGAATGGAAGAACCATTACAAGGGTCCTGCTCCCAGCTTTAAGACGACTGCCTCTACTCACACCAAGATAGAACATTCCACCTATATAGCTGGAACTCCTCTCGAGGACCTCTACCCAGAAAGTGACGAAGAACAAAAACTAAAACCGTCTGCCTCTACCCAGACCCACTACCGTGGACCTCACCGCCGTTTAAGAGGTAAATTCACGACCCGCGATAGCCGTTAGTCGTGGAGCTCTTCTCCCTCACTTCCTACTAAAAAAAATGCCTTATCGACAAACCCATAGACGACAATCTAATCATGACCAAAGTACACCTACCGTACCTCGCTTACAACATATTATGATCATATATATGCTCAGCCAATTATAGTCTATTATATTTAAGGTTTATTACTTATTTTAGGCTTAGAGTCGCCAAAGACAACCAAAACACAGTATTAAGCTGTCTTAGTTATTTAAGTTATCTGTGTAATCAAAACACATTTTTTGAGATCTAGATTTAAGGAAACCTTATATCTCACTATGAGAATTGTGATCTATTTTTTTGTTGTTTCATGATTATATAATCTAATACGATTTAAACGGAAAGAAAGTTCAATAGAACAGCACCTTAACTAATGTACTTACATATTCCTATTAGCATACATTACTAAGGATGTTTTCGTTCTTTATATTATTTTCTTCAGTTACTTTACTGTACCTTAAAATATCAAGCTAGCTATAATAAAGAATTGCTCGCTCTCTGCTCGCCAGTATTAATGATAAAACTCTGTTTCTATACCACTCCATTCTGGATTACTGAATTTATATCCCTGAAACATGTGTGAGAGGATGTCCTGTTGAATGAGAAAATGTACCCTTGACCATATAGCCGACGTCTAGTGGGGGGATCTGTAACAATGTGTCTGCACATTTCTACTTATTCAAATTACCGCCGTACGGCTATACGAGTCTAGGCTCCTTAGCTCATACTGATATATAATCGTACCGGTAACGCCATCCCTTAGATCACAATCGATATCACCAATTCTCACGCATCACCGCGTTTAACACGAATTTTACCTAATTCGTTAGTATGGCATCACTTCTCTAAGGAGACGGATGGGTGTTTACACTGCGACTAATCATCGTCCTGCTCAGAGTTAGTTATCTAATTAATTAATCAATTAATTAAATATCAAGTAATCTCATTACTTAGAGCAAAGCTCAGAATTTAAGATAAAAGAAGTAGAAGTGCGGCATCTCATTGTCTACTCAGAATATATAATTTCAGAATAACAGTTTATTAATCCCAGTGGTTATTAAATTAGAGTCACACCCACCAGTGAAATTGTATGAGTGTGAGGCATATCACCGAGTGATATAGAGTGCATCTGTAAAACCAACCAGTGTATAGAAGAGAAGAAAGAAAGACAAATATATTTTCATTATTCTTTCCTACATAATCGAGTACGATTCTTCAACCCGTGAGTCTCCAAATTCTTCCTCGAGGTTAATAGGATTCTCATCGAGACCATCGAGATCATCATCCGGTGACGTAGTTTCTTAGTACAGATTGTACAGATTTATGTAAAATAGAAACAAGAACGCCTCAGCGTTAGAACGAAGAATAGGTACGAGGGCCTACGTGCCCGAACCTCACCCTGAACGTCTCATCCAGCTTCCCTGGCAAAACCAGTATTAATTCATTAGATACTAGATAGAGAGATTTCCTAATTTATCAAATTAGGTGGCGTCCAAAAAGCGCAGGCCACGGTGCACCCGGTTATTGAGGTCTCACCCTCGTTTCAGGGACCTCAATAATACGGCAGGTTGCATTATCTAAAATACTTTCATCAATTCACTGATATATTTCACTTCAGTTACAATTCGGATAGAGCAACATACTCCGCGTAGTTTGATGCCTTCGTTACACTTTTTTTGTTTTCGTGATTTCCACGCTATAACGTTATTATACAATCGTATAACATACCCGGAGGTTGACTTTCTGTCGTCTGCATCGCCTCCCCCCACGGAAAAAATATATATGTAAAAATACATGCTCGGAATATATGCCAGCATATATGAAAATATATATCCAGAGATATATGCAGCATATACTCAGATTCGTCAAAAAATATATGACCAGATATATCCCGGATCATATATCCTAGGTTATATGCCAGCATATATCTCAGTATATATCCTAGGTTATATGCCAGCATATATCTCAGTATATATCCTAGGTTATATGCCAGCATATATCTCAGTATATATCCTAGAATATATGCCAGCATATATCTCAAAATACATCCTAGGAATTGACATTTTAGGTTTTATTTTTCAAATTACGCGTCAAAAATGACAAGTGAGAAAGAAATGATCATCATTTTTGAAAGATTCAGAAAATTTGCGATCTTACAAATAAAAACGACGAAAAAAAATGAAATAATTTTTTTTCCGAAAATGAATTTTTTTTTGTATGAAAACGGATTTCTTTACGAACGAAATGATTCCAGGATCAGTCCGCTCCGGTGAATACTTTCGGAGATATGAAGTTTCAAACATAGCGGTGCAACAGCGGTTTACAAAAAATCACATAGCTCTAACTCCGCAATTTTTGAAAAATTTTCAGTGTACGGCAAAACCAACACAGGCGCGCACCGCGTGCGTGAGGCTCCTTCGGAGGGGACAAGCGGCCAGTGGTGCTTCTACCGAATCTTCCGCGCCAGGCCGAATCCGTATTGCCCATCCGCGCGAAATTGATGAATACTCAACTTAAAAAGCAATCATCACACTGAACGCGGGAAAGAATGAACGCGAATAAAATGAATTCGCCTGATGTGAACATTTATTTTCAAAATTTATCAACGAATTACAACTAAATATCTATCAATAAGATATGATTATTAATCATCAGTGTTTATGAGCGATATTTGAGACAAAGTGGAGCGGGTAAGTGGAGAATAAATTATTGAATACAACATCCTCAAACATTGGTTTATTTATTTATTTATTTATTCATTCATTTATTTTCAGAACTCGATTTTATTCGAAACATCTAGTATTGAATCTACTGAAAATTAAGAATTCGTGAGAAAGTTTTCAGTGTTTGTATCAACTTTGGTTCCATAATAACATAACGAAACATTTAATCAGAGTACAATGCAGAGAATGAAGTCATCGAGGATAAGGCTGCCATCCACAGGCCACGTCCTTAGATCTTAAACAGAAAAATAAAATTCATCAACGATTATTGGTTCATCGAGGGATTCATTGCTGTTGACTTATGGTGTACGCACAAACTTATCATAGATTTAATACTTGGGAATCGAAGAAAGGCTACCGATGAGCCACTGTCGAGGGTAGTACACTTTTACTCAAACCATTTTCGTCTCTCAACGATTACTTCTATCGGAGACCCGAGTGCTCATGTGACATGTACCTCAGCGAGGCTTCATAGCGTGTGGAGGGGCTTTGTCGCAGGGGTTTGTAGTGCGATGAGGCAGCGTACGAGGACCTTCCTGGCGAAGCTTTGCCGCACAAAAATTGAATAGATGCTCGCCGACGCGCTGTAAACTCTTACAAGAAAGCTCCTCCGTGTGCTACCAACGCACTACAAACACCTGTGACGGTGCTCCTCCGCACGATGTGAAACATGAACGTTGAATGCTCGTCAGACAAGTAAGAAATGTTCAATGAATATTGTTGATGTGCTACGAACCCTTGCAACGAAGCTTTCGTACGCTGCCTCATCGCACTACAAACTCCTGCGACAAAGCCCCTCCGCATGCTATGAAGCCTCGCTGAGGTACATGTCAGCACTCGGGTCTCCGATAGGAGTAATCGTTGAGAGACGAAAATGGTTTGAGTAAAAGTGTACTACGTTCGACAGTGGCTCATCGGTAGCCTTTCTTCGATTCCCAAGCATTTAATCTCCGATATCTTTTGCGTACACCATAATTCAACAGCAATGGATCCCTCGATGAACCAATAATCGTTGATAAATTTCATTTGTCTGTTCCAGATCTAAGGACGTGGTCTGTGGGTGGCAGCCTTATCCTCGATGACTTCATTCTCTGCATTGCACTCTGATTGAATGATTCATTATGTTATTATTAAACTGAAGTTGACACAAACACTGGAAACTTTCTCACGAATTCATAATTTTCATGAGATTGAATACAAGATGTTTCCAATAAAATCGAGCCTTGATAATGAATGAATAAATAAAGAAATGAATAAATAAACCAATGTTTGAGGATGTTGTCTTCAATAATTTATTCTCCACTTACCCCGCTCCCCTTTGTTTCAAATATCGCTCATAAACACTGATAATTAATAATCATATCTTATTGATAAATATTTAGTTGTAATTCGTTGATAAATTTTGAAAATAAATGTCCACATCAGGCGAATTCATTTTATTTGCGTTTATTCCTTTCCGTGTTCAGTGTGGTGATTGCTTTTTGAGTATTCATTGAATTAGCGCGGATGGGCTGTACGGATTCGGCCTGGCGCGGAAGATTCGGTAGAAGCACCACTGGCCGCCTGTCCCCTCCGAAGGAGCCTCACGCACGCGGTGCGCGCCTGTGTTGGTTTTGCCGTACACTGAAAAGTCTCTGGTGCAGTCAGCAATATAGTCGAGAGTGGTAGCCGCTCTAAGGCCAGCGCAGCTAGCGCGCCGCCAGCACAGCTAGCGCGCTTGCGAGTACAGCTACTATACTCGAATCGAGTTTAGTCGCTACGCTCAACTCCCGGCGCTGTAGGCAATTCACCTGAGCGCGCTAGCTACTCTCCCGGTGCCAGCTACTACTCTCAAACTTGCATTAGCTACTATAACAAGACTCAGCCTAATAGCTGCACCGCGTTATTGCTGGCTGCACGAGAGACTTTTCAGTGTAGGAAGGGGATCGTGTAGTCTCACCGAATATTCACGGTATATGAGCGGATCCACGTCACCTCACTCGAAAAGAACACGTCAAGTCACGGATCTGTGCGCCATCCAAAATATCTTTGGTACACGGAGAGAAATTTTGGCTTATTTCACCTCGATCGAAATTGACACAAAATATTCCGAATGCTACTCGAGGTATTCTAAGTCGTAGATTGAGGTGTTGTGAGTCAAAAATCGATTTTTGTCTTAAAATATACCAATTTCTCAACTCTTATTACCTCGACAAAGTTTCGATGTATTATAGCTCGAAGTACCCTACTCAAAATACGCCAAAATTTCTCTCCGTGTACTATGGATAAAAAAAAATACAGCTTGAAGGATTTTGAAAATTTTTCAAAAATTGTGGAGTTAGAGCTATGTGATTTTTTGTAAACCGCTGTTGCACCGCTATGTTTGAAACTTCATATCTCCGAAAGTATTCACCGGAGCGGACTGATCCTGGAATCATTTCGTTCGTAAAGAAATCCGTTTTCATACGAAAAAAATTCATTTTCGGCAAAAAAATTGTTTCATTTTTTTTCGTCGTTTTTATTTCTAAGATCGCAAATTTTCTGAATCTTTCAAAAATAATGATCATTTTTTTCTCACTTGTCATTTTTGACGCGTAATTTGAAAAATAAAACCTAAAATGTCAATTCCTAGGATGTATTTTGAGATATATGCTGGCATATATTCTAGGATATATACTGAGATATATGCTGGCATATAACCTAGGATATATACTGAAATATATGCTGGCATATAACCTAGGATATATACTGAAATATATGCTGGCATATAACCTAGGATATATACTGAGATATATGCTGGCATATAACCTAGGATATATGATCCGGGATATATCTGGTCATATATTTTTTGACGAATCTGAGTATATGCTGCATATATCTCTGGATATATATTTTCATATATGCTGGCATATATTCCGAGCATGTATTTTTACATATATGGGGCATTCCATGCCACCGCGATCAAGATCTGGCGGTGACATTTTAGATTTGCTTAATAATTTATTATTTCAAACTATTTTTCAAAAAATGCATACACAATTTATTACAGATTTTTCCAAGCGTCGGTACCTGAGATACGATTTTCGAAGTGAAAAAAAAAACACCCATATTCTAAAATCTGAAAAAAATCAGGAAAATCTGAAAAAATATTACAAAATTTTCGAGCGCTATTAGAAGATGGAGGTTTGATTACGGGGAAAGGTGAAGTCGAAAAATGCCGAAAAAAAATATTTAAAAAATCGGAATGTATTTTCGACATATAAACGGACAAAAAGTACTCTATAATATGGGTCTAAAAAAGTATATTTTCAGAGTTAGGTACAGGAATCGAACATATTGTAGTTATATACATATAACTACAATATTGTAATATAGATTCCGATTTTTTAAATATTTTTTTTCGGCATTTTTCGACTCACCTTTCCCCGTAATCAAACCTCCATCTTCTAATAGCGCTCGAAAATTTTGTAATATTTTTTCAGATTTTCCTGATTTTTTTCAGATTTTAGAATATGGGTGTTTTTTTTTTCACTTCGAAAATCGTATCTCAGGTACCGACGCTTGGAAAAATCTGTAATAAATTGTGTATGCATTTTTTGAAAAATAGTTTGAAATAATAAATTATTAAGCAAATCTAAAATGTCACCGCCAGATCTTGATCGCGGTGGCATGGAATGCCCCATATATTTTTTCCGTGGGGGTCCCCAATCTGCGTCAACAAAACAATCAATAATTTCGACATCATCATTCTTTTTATAGCACAATTTTGAATTTTTGGTTTTGGATAGGTATCTTAATATTCTAAGAGCATACTTAAAATGTGTTTTATCGTAACTGTTTTGAAATCTGCTTAAATAATTGACACTATAACTAATATCCGGTCTAGTGTTTGCGCTCATATACAGGGTGGCCCATTTAACGTGACCACCCTAAATATCTCTGTTGCTTTTACAGTTACAAGAAAAATGTTAATAGATGATCTTTTTGATTTCGAAGGGCTGATACAGTGGTAATAAATTCGTTTTTTTCAAGGTCACAGTTTTCGAGTTCTCAAGGTCATTAATAGTTTTTTAAATGGGACCATGTATTTCTGATATGACGATGTTGTAGCTGACACTGAGACGAATCCAACGACCTATTATATCATGACCTTGAAATCATTTTTCACCCTAATACAAGTGTAAAATCGGGAAATCATAGTGCGGTATTAACAATAAGAATATTCGAATAATCTAATCCAATTTATGGGCAGAAAATTTATTTCGAAGAATGTTGATGTCCCTTACAGGACTTATTTACGACACCAAGGGCTACAATAAAAAAAATTAAATAAAAAAATTAACCCTGGGAAACATGTTTTTTTTCGCGTTTTTCCGATATAATCATGATTTTTGGTGGTAATCCTGCATGTTTCGAAAAATGCATCCACACAGTTCAAAAGGTTGAAAAATTACCTTCAAAATTGCATTAAACACTTTTGCGATTCCGTTTTCCACTGCGCCAATATTCATCGTCGAAAATTGTGAAAAATTGACTCCTGAGAAATTTGAAACGCCCAGCCTTCGGCCAATTGGTCGCCAAAAAATCTGAAATAATTCAGGCAGTCTTCTTTGATGGCCTACTGTTTGTATGCAAAATTTGAGGAAAATCAAAACGGTCGAGGTCCGAGGCTGTCACATTTCACGTGAAATGCCCCATATGTAGGTATATTTATATACCTCTCTTTCTCCTCTCTACCTAGTTTTAAGTTAGGTTAAAGTTTCTCCGCCTACCTTGCATACTGCATTGTAAATGCAAGGTAGGATTTGTCCAATATTGTTATGGATAATAAAAATAAATCTATCTATCTATCTATCTATCTATTCTATTTTGTTACTTTTCTTTTCTTCCTTTGCGCTGTCTTAATTTTACTTTATTTTATTTCTTATTTTTATTTTTACTTTCACTGTTATCCTATCTTTATTTTATTTTCACTCTGTCTTACTCACAATCGCTCTGTATTATCATATAATGTCTCACTCGGTTTATACTTGTCCTGTACTCCACTGTTGCCCAACATTGCCATGGGCATTTGAATAAATTCTAATTCTAATTCTAATTCTCGCCGTCCACTCTTGATCAGGTTCGGCCTATTTCCATCCTTTGTTTTCTATTCAAGGTGCTCGAGCGTGTTATCCATGAGCAAATCTCTTCTCACCTCGAAACTCGAAAGTCATCACCTACTTGACTCTCCCTGTTAAAAATTCCAACAGAAAACCATCAGAAGCTCACAGAATTTTCATGTCAAACTTATGAGAATTTAACGGAATCCTATCCGCTCCATCTGCGAGAGATAATCGATGAGTCTATTTCAATGCGTGTCTATACGTCTGATATCTGCACAGCTATATATCTTTAACGTAAGCTATCTGAATTCTAATGGTCCATCTGTATTTGTCTGTCATAACGTATATAGATATTAAAGATTTTTGTTCGCTTTTCTGTGCGCACCCTAAGGTCTTCGCTTCTGCCAGGAGTTACAGATGAAATACGTATTCGTCTCTGTACGCGTCGCTTTTGGTTATCAGATCCTATCCGTAATTCCGCGATACAATCTAACAGTTGGAAATCGCAATTCCGTGAGAATCGAACTCGTTTCATTCATTACTGCAATGCCGTATACCAGATCTATCCGTATCAATGCGTACATGCGAACTCGGTTGGATCTGAACTACAATTCCAATTCTTGAAGTAACGGCTGCTGTCCGCATTGTTCGTGCAATCAAATTTCAGTGCTTTTGACTGCGACTTCGGCTACTAAATCTATGAGCATAGACACGCATCTTTGAACGTCACCGGATCGGATCTGCAATCCTTCTACATAATATGTCGGTTCTTGTATGCATTGCTCACGTAATAAACTTCGATCGCTTCTGACTGCAACTTCGGCTACCAGATCTATCCGGATTCACACGCATCCTCGAACTTTAACGGATTTGCTCTGCAAGCCCGCTCTATAATGTAACAGTTCCTATTCGCATTGCTCGCGCGTCGGATTCTATCGCTCCTGTCTGTGACTTCCGCGATCATATTCATCTGCATGTGTGCGCATCTTCGAACTTCATCGGATCGGATCTGTAATTCCGTAGTAAAATGTAACGCTTCTTATCTGCATTGCTCATATGCAGTCGAAATCGTCGCTTTTGACTGCGACTTCGTCAACAAGATCTATCAGCATGTATACGCATCTTTGGACGTCACCGAATCGAATCTGCAAGCCCGTTGTAAATGGCACAGATTCGTGCACGCATTGCTCACACATTTGAATTTATCACTGCGAAGCTGAGTGTGTTACAGCGTTTGTGAATTAAACACATAAAGCTCAACGCGCACTATGCCGAAGCGAAGCAATCGGAAGTTTTCATTAACATGTTTTTTTAGGAGTGTGCGTGCATGAGGGAAATTTGCTTTAGGTGAAAAAAACATAAAGAACACTGGCGCAAGACGACCATAGTTTTTATTTCGAGGAATCCGCAGTTATTTTGAAATATCTCACAAAATACGCAGATTTGATCCAAAACTGATGGAAAACAGAAAACAAATTTTTTTTTTTTTAATTCTGAAAATTTGAAAGAATTTTTTTTTGTTCAAAATTAAATTTTTAACGGCCATCCTAATATGTATGCATAGCGTCGGATACAGTTGGGGCGAATAAAACGATACCGTGTTCTGTCTGGCATTGCGCATACAAACAGACAGTAGTACTTAGACAATATATCAACAGATACATTTGTATCCGGTTCTCCGGACAAATACGATTAGAGTCCTCGCGGATAAATGCGGATAGGTTTCCTGTTTGTATTTGCTCATTATTACGGCTATCTATGCCTGCGTCAAGAACCAGATAGATTCGAATGTCGTTCCTATACGTTGTTGTACGAAAATGCATGTATAATAGTTTTAATCTGCTTCTGTCAGTAAAAGCAGTGATAAAAACACATACTAGAACGAGAAGCAACGGATAGAATTCACATCCTATCCGTTTCTAATGGAATTTTTAACAGGGCTCGGCAGTCGGGCTTTCGTCTCGGCTTCAGCACACAGACGGCTCTTCTTCGTCGCGCGGGGGATATACGGGTGGGCATTGATGAGCGCAGTTTAACCGTCCTGGTCCTTTTCGATTTCTCTAAGGCCTTTGATACGATTACGCATGTGGACCTGCTTAACAAACTTCTCGGCCTCAACTTCTCTCGGCATGTTATCCAGTGGATCGCCTCTTACCTTCACGGTAGGACGCAAGCAGTGGTCTCTTCTGAGGCCCTCCTTTCCTCTTGGGAAAATTCGAGTCTTGGCGTCCCGCAGGGCTCGGTTCTGGGACCGCTGTTATTCTCGCTGTTCATCAACGACATCTGTAAAGTCCTGAAGCACTGTAGCCACCTAGTTTATGCAGACGGCCTGCAGATTTAATATCGTTTTCCGGTAAAGGATTTTGAGCGCGCTATTGCATGTGTTAATGAGGATGTTCAGGCTATCTGGGATTGGTCTAGGTCTGCGTCTCACCGTTTGAATATTGCAAAAACACACGCGATGATTCTCGGTAGTGGACCCTACGTTTCCAGGCTTCAGTTCGACCTCCTTCCTGCGGTTCGTCTCGACGGCTGTACTATCCCGTACCTCGAGACAGTGCGTAATCTTGGTGTCATTATTGACCCCAAGCTGTCGTGGGTGGCTCAAGTCGATGCTATTTCTCGTCGCGTTCATGGTACCCTCAGGCAGCTTGCTGAGTCTCGTCGACTGCTATCCAAGAACTTGCGCAGGCTAATGGTGATTTCCTTGGTATTCCCATTATTTGACTATTGTTGCGTGGTCTTTGCGGCCCTGCCGGCAGGTCTTGACGCAAAACTGCAGCGGCGCTTGAATACCTGCGTCCGCTTCGTCTGTGGTGTCCCTCGTGACGCTCACATTACGCCATACCGGAGAGAGCTGGGCTGGCTTCGGGTGAAGGACAGAAGGCTGTACTTCCAACTCTCTCAGCTCTTCATAGTTATACGCTCTGGGCGCCCGGCTTACCTGCGTGAGCTCTTTGTGCTCCGCGATCCAGCTGCTACTCGCCCTTCGAGGGCCCCGTGCAGTGATTTTGTGCCGCCGCGTTGTCGCACGGACGCGCTTTTTAACTAACTCGTTCACTGTTGCTGCTATCCGTCACTGGGACTCGCTTCCGTCTGCGCTTCGAGCGGCGCACACACTCCTATCGTTCAAGCATGGGCTTTTTGTGCATCTCTTCGGCACTGAGGATGCCCGTCGTTGAGCCTCGCTCCTTCTTCCCCTTGTGTTGGGACCAGCGTTTTATGTTTCATGTTCACTTTTATCTAATATAAGTAATCTTCTAACTCTAACTTGGTCCCTGGCTCTTCTGGTGCTCATTCTAGTCACTGTGAGCTGGCAGCAATGGATAAAACGTTGATAGAGAAAATAATCGCCACCTTGGAGCGTGTGAATGACACCAATAACAACCTCGCTGCGTTAATCACTAAGCAATCTCAAATAAATTGTGATATTGTTGACAGGTTAAAATGTCTGCCGGATTTGATAGACAAGATTGATAGACATAGTGAAGTTATTGCTCGCCTTGAGGCTAGTAACTCAAATTTTACGCGAAATTGAGGCCATTAAGGCTGCAACGGCTTCTGGACCTGCTCTTGAGCCTGCTCTTGAGGCTAGTAATGCTCGAATTCTTCAAGATATCGAATCTATAAAGGCAGCCACCAGAGATGGGCACGTCTAATTACTTCATCAAAGATTATTCTCCTGATATATTCGTCGATAATCATTATTTTTTTGTCACAATTCGAAAAATCTGTAGCCTATTGTCTTACCCTTCGGTACCAAACGAAAAAAGACTGATTTCGGTTCGAAAAAGGATGGAAAAAACCAAAAGATTAAAAGTAATTAGTAAAAGTAATTAGCTAATTACTTTTCCTAATTACTTTTAATCTTTTGGTTTTTTTCATCCTTTTTCGAACCGAAATCAGTCTTTTTTCGTTTGATACCAAAGGGTAAGACAATAGGCTACAGATTTTTCGAATTGTGATTGGAAAATAATGATTACGGCCGAAGATATTAGAAAAATAATCAAACAATGACTTTGGAAAGTAATTAGACGTGCCCATCTCTGGCAGCCACTGCTTCTGGGTCTGTTCCGGCGGTAGCTGAGGTCATTCTCGCCGGCATACCTTCTTCCGTCAGCGATCCACCTAGGACTGTCGTTCAGAAGGTCCTTGCGGCCCTTCAGGTCCCTGATTTAATCACTGATGTTCTCAACATCCGTCATTTAGTTAAGAAATCCCCAACACCAGTAGTTGGTCGGGCTGGCAGGCCTGGGTCGGCGGTGGGTGAGAGTGTAGATGGGTCTGCCTCTTCGGCGGCTTCTGCCTCTAGATCCTTAATTGTTACTGTTAGATCGGCTGTGGTGAGGGATCATATTATTGCTATGAAGCGTGCAAAAAGAGATCTCATGGTGGGAGAGGTATTTTCAAGCCGTCTCCCGGGTAAAATCTTCGTTAACGAGTTCCTTCCGTCTGCGTTGCATGGACTACTGCGTCGCACTAAGGCTGAAGCTACTGAAGCGGGCTATCGATACGTCGGACTCAGATCTGGAAACATCTGCGTGCGCAAATCTGATGGAATTTTTATGACATTATCTCGATTTCCGAGACGTGGCTCCACTCGCGTATCCCTGATGATCTGGTGCGGCTTGACAACTATCTGCTTATTCGTAATGATAGAGAGGGAAAGATGGGTGGGGGTGTAGCTTGCTATGTCCATAACTCACTGAAGATTAAGGTTTTAGCTATTTCTCCGGGTCCATTTTCGAACGCGCCCGAGTTTTTAATTCTTGACATTTGTCGTGACGATTCTAAACCGCTTTTATTCACGTCTATGTACAGGAGGCCCAAGGGTCTTCTTTTTAATGATTTTATTCTTTCATATAGTAGGCTAGTTCCGGCCTATAATAATGTTATTATTGCTGGTGACTTAAATTGTAACCTTCTCAGCGCTAATGTTGAATCAACGTTCCTTCGTGAGTTGGTTATGGCGCAATCGTTGTGCATAGTAGAGTCTGAGTCCACTTACCACACTCAGGCCTCTGATTCCTTGCTTGATGTTTTTATCGTTGATGACCTAGAGAAAATCTCAACCTTCTCCAAAACCGACTCCCCGTTTATTGCTGGTCATGATCTGATCGAGATTATTTATAAGTTTAGTGTAGAGTGTGCTCGTCATCGTGAAATTTCGCGGCGTGATTCCAAGCGCTTTGATTCAAACGCTTTTTTAACCTCTCTAACTGATAACCTGCAAGTCAACGTTCCGGATGCGCTGGCACACTGCTTCGCGGCCGATGATATCGAGGATTTTGTTGATGGAATGAACTGTTAGGTAGTTACCTCGCTTGACTTACATGCACCTATGCGCACCTTCCTTGTTGAAAAGCCTCTTACGCCGTGGCTCACAGATCAGCTAAAAGCTAGGATTAAAACTCGTAATGCCATGTACAAGCAAGCTCGACGTGCGGGTAGTCTCCTTGGGCTAGCCATGTATTGGCTCTATCGTGATGAGCTCTCGAGTGACTTGCGGCTTGCGGCCAGTAGCTATATCTCACGCAGACTCTCCGCCTTTACCGAGCCTGCGAAGTTGTGGAGGGATCTGGCTAATCTTGGTCTAGTTGAGTCTCGTCCAGCTTCTCCGCTTAACTTTTTCCCTGCTGAGGAGCTAAATATTTTTTTTTTGATGCAGTGGGCGTAAAATAGGCATTTCACGCCTCGTATTGCGGGCGTAAAATGCCAGTTTCACGCCTCCGGGGGCGTAAAATAAAAGTTTTCGGAAATCATCATTTTTCACTGAAACGAATAATTTGGGAGTGATACTACACAAAACTACGCTCCACAGAATTTATTTCAAATCGAAATACGTACTCATAACATAGAATCGCCGCGTGACCGAGTGCACCCTTACGGAAAAAAAATACTGAGAGCTCAGTACTTAGTACACAAATCTCACTACTAAGTACACGAATTTTCAGTACTTAGTACTAACACTACAGTACTAAGTACAGAGAACTAGTAGTACTTAATACAGGGGTACTAGTACTAAGTGCAGAGTACTAGTACCAAGTGTAGACTCCTAGTAGTACTTAGTGCAAGACTACTAGTACTTAGTACAGGGAGCTAGTAGTACTTAGTACATGAGTACATGAGTACTAGTACGGATTTAAAGAATACTAGTACCGAGTACGAGAGTACTAGTACTAAGTTGAAGAGTACAATTACTAAGTACAAGTGCACTACAGTACTCAGTACTGTGGCACTTTGACCTATCAGTACAAGAGTACCAGTACTATAAGTACACAAGTATCAACTGTGATTAATACCGCAGTACTATTACTTGAAATAATACTGCAGTACTAGTACTCGAACCAATACTCCAGTACTCGTACTCGAACCAATCCTACAGTACTAGTACTCGAACCAATACTGCAGTACTAATACTCGAACCAATACTGCACTACTAGTACTCGAATTAATACTCCAGTACTCGTACTCGAACCAATACTACAGTTCTCGAACTAGTACTGCAGCACTCGAACTAGTACTGCCGCATTAGTCCAAGTTCAGAATTAATACTACTGCTGTACTCCAGTGATAGTCCAAATACTATTATATTGCAGTACGTGGACTTCATATACTGTACTGTACGGTTTTAGCTATAAGTACTTATTGGACTAATACCGAAGGGCTAGAACTTAAAGTAATACTTCAGTCATACTACACTAGTACTTGCCACCTACGTATTTATCCCTTCTCAGTAATTTTTGTACTTGAAGTACTATGAGTACTGTGTGTACTCGCGAAATAAGTACAGCAGTACTTTGGCAGTACTTCAAGTACTGCTGTACTGGCAGTACTTTCAGTATTTTTTTTCCGTAAGGGCTCTACAGGCACAAGAACAACAACACTTTTTCACTACTCTTTCGTGCCCTACTGCTTTGTATTCGCTAATATATCAGTACTGCGTGCCGATCCGGCCTTTGAACACGTGTTCTATTAATTGTGTGGAGAAAAATGAGTGATCACGAAGTAAGTGATGGAGAGTATATTCCTCCGGAATTATTGGAAGCTGCGGATGCTGCTACGAGAAGTGGACTACCAGATAAATCCAGGCATATTTATGAAAAATGTTACCATGATTTCATTGAATGGCAAAAATCAAAAAACACAAAATCGTTTGACGAGAGAGTATTTTTAGCATATTTTCATAAATTATCCGGAACTTTGAAATCTGCAACCTTGTGGTCCAAATATTCTATGTTGAGATCAATGCTAAATATTGAGAATAATATTAATATTGCCGAGTACGTGAAACTACGAAATTTTTTAAAGACAAATCATACAGGTTACAGACCGAAAAAGGCAAGAATTTTATCTACAGATAACATCAATAAATTCATGAACGAAGCTCCCGACAACGTGTATCTGTCCACTAAGGTAAGAAATATATTTAATGTATAAAAAATGAACACCTAAAAAAAATAAAAAAATATTCACGACCTAATTCTCTTCCATGGTTAGATGCGAATGAATTTAAAAAATTATACTTCGTTTATAGGTTGCTTTAATTCTTGGAATTACCGGTGCTTGTCGGAGAGACGAACTATATAAGTTGACAATAGACGATGTAAAAGTTGTTGATTCTGTTTACGTGATAACAATTCCTGATACCAAAACGCACGTTCAAAGAACTTTCACAGTTGAAGGAAAATATTTTGAAATGATCAAGGCATATATGGATTCGAGACCAACTAGAATGACTGCAAAGAATTTTTTTGTATGTTACCGGAATGGAAAGTGCGTAAACCAAGTAATCGGAAAAAACAAAATCGGAAATATGCCGCAAGAGATAGCGTCGTTCTTGAAATTACCCGATCCCGAGTTGTACAGTAATGTTCATCGATGGTGTCCCAGTGGCTCACTATTTTTCCTAGCCTTTTTTTAAATCAAATTTCCCTTCAACAAATATTTCATTCTCCAATGACCAGTGGCTTACTTCGTAACTCTGCTCCACCTCGCATCTGTCATATTCTTAATGACCTGAAGGTTCCACTGGTCATAGGCAAATAAAATATTTGTAGAAGGGAAATTTGATTCAAAAAAAGGCTGGGAAAAATAGTGAGCCACTGGGACACCATCGATGAACATTACTGTACACCGGACATAGTTTTCGGAGGTCATCGGCCACTTTATTGGCTGATGCAGGAGCACACATAACGACACTTAAGCGCTTAGGTGGATGGCGATCGACGAGTGTAGCAGAAGGCTACATTGAGGACTCCATGAGTAATAAACGTAAGATTTCTAATCAAATCACGGATTCACTGGAACATGACAATACTCGCGAGAAGAAGGCTAAAACAAACACTCCCGATAATAACTCAACGATCAATCAAAATTCCTTTAATTTCACTTTTCAATTCAATAATTCAAACCAAGCCTCAACCAGTAACTGCGAAGCAAAACAATGAAAAAATTCTTCTTCATTTCTCTCATATATTCATTATTCATACATTTTTGTTAATAATCTCACAGAGTAATAACTAAACCCGAGACTAAACCTTATGACTTTATACTTATACCGATTCACTGATGTTGTACATCTTCAAGAATTCACGTGGAGAAATTTATTGTACCCATAAAAAAATTGATACGTTATGATTTTATAATTATTATGAATATATATATTTCATGATTCTCGAGTCTATTTTTATTTCGATCATCCCGGTGCGAGTTTCGCCCCGTGCATCCCCATCCTGGCTTGGACCCCTGAACCCCCTCCTGTCCCTTTAATTTTCCCCCCACCCAATTCCTTCGCTCAGTATAATTTTCGTAATTTGGTTTTATGAAATGGAGTTTTTTTTTTTTATTATCAATCTATGCAATCTAGTAAGGCATTTTCTACCCACTACATCAAAAAATACTATTTGAAACAAAGAAGCAGCTATGAAAGTGAAAAAAAGTAATTAACGCTCATTTATTATGTTAATTGTTAATGATGATAATGTAGAACGAATGCAAGACGATAATTTCGATTATACTGCCATAAATTAATTTTTTTCTATTTCAATTTTAATAATATTTGATTCGAGTTAAGGGGGGGGCTCCGCCCCCCCACCCCCGGCAGGGGCTGCGCCCCTGGACCCGCTTGCTGCAACCCATAGCCACCCGAAACATTGCAATGATCGGTGTATGATTATTATTTGTATTATTCGTATATATTGCAAGAATTTTCTACGAATTTTCCGCCCACTGCATCAAAAAATAATGTTTGCATCTCGGGCGTAGGATTTACGCCCTTGATACTAAAACTACTATTGTCGTTGTTGCCAACGCGTCGCCTGCGTGTAGTCTAGATGACTTTCCCGCACGGAAATATATATATGCGAAAAATATATGCCACATATATGTGACATATTTTTTTTTTGCGCCAAAACTTATTTTTATATATTTGATATAAATGTCTAGATATATGTGAACATAAATGTTGCGGCATGAATGTCGACATCTATGTCGCATATATGCGCATATATGCGACATAGATGTCGACATAGATGTCAACACTATGTAAAACTTATCAAACATATATGTATTAACATATATGTTATATATATGCGACATTTTTGTATTTTGCGCACTTATATGTTATATATGCGACATATATGTTGCATATATTTTTCGCATATACATATTTCCGTGCGGGTTGCCGGTTTGCTATCTTGCATGCCTGTGCTGCCGTTGGGTCAGGCGCCGTTTGAGTTTTCAACGATTTCTCCCTCGGGTATCGCGCGACTTATTAGTTCTTCCACCAACTGAGCATTTAACTGAGCATAACATGTTGGACCCGCGTCAGTCGGGGTACCGTGCGGGGTTCAGCACCCAAACGGCGTTGCTGCGCCTGTGCCATTATGTGAGGCAGGGTGTCGATGAGAGATGTGTCACGATTTTGGTGCTTTTTGATTTTAGTAAGGCCTCCGACACGGTTGGTCACTTTCGCTTGCTGGCGAAGCTGAGGGGGGATTGGTTTTTCTGTGGGTGCCTTGCGCTGGGTTTTTTCGTATCTAGTTGGGCGCTCACAGGCTGTTGTTGATTCTCAAGGCGCTTGCTCGACTTGGCTCGATACGTCTTCGGGAGTACCTCAGGGGTCGGTGCTTGGTCCACTCCTCTTTTCTCTATTTATCAATGATATTGGGGCTATGCTTCTGCATTCTCAACACCTTATTTTTGCTGATGATACACAGATTTATCTTTCATGTCCGCCCTCTGAGCTTATTGACGGTATTACGAGGATCACACACGATGTCGGGGTCATTACTGATTTTGCTCGATCTAATGGGCTTCAACTCAATTTATCTAAGCCGAAGGTGCTAATTCAGGGCAGTGGTACGTTCATTAATCGGATCGACTTGGCTAGTCTGCCACCTATTACTGTTGCTCAGACCACTCTCCTTTACGTCAGTAGTGTTCGTAACCTCGCGGTTATGATGTGCGCCAATCTTTCCTGGCGTAGCCATGGTTTGACCATCTCGAATAAAGTTCATTTCTCGCTTTTTCGCCTCAAGTACCACCGTAACGCCCTGTCTCATGAATTCAGAGCTTCTCTCGTTGTTTCTCTCATCTTTCCCCTGCTTGATTATTGTTGCCTTGTTTTCAACGATTTGACAGGCGAACTTAACCTTGTGCTTCAGAGGCTCCTAAATAGTGCGATAAGGTTTATTTTCGACTTGCGTCGCGACGAGCACATTACCCCTTACCGCAGGCAGCTGGGATCGCTCTCAGTGAGGTTGAGGCGACAATATTTTTTAGGCATTATGGTCTACAACATCTTGCGAGGAGCAGTACCGGCTTATTTGTCTAACCTTTTTACTCCACCTAGGTCATGTGACTCTCGTCCTTCGGGTCAGGCCTCTCGTGTGGTTTTTTACACACCGGTCCATCGGACCTGTGTTTTTAGAAACTCTTTTCTTCTTACAGCAGTGTACTTTTGGCACTCTCTGCCGCCTGAAATTACCGCCTCTCCATCTATCGGTTCCTTCAAGGGTAGTCTTTTCAATTATCTTTCTGCTCTTGACACTGACTCCTGTTAACCTCCTTCCCGACTGGCTGCGTTTCGTGGTGTATATGTCGTAGTCTTTTCGCAGAATTCGTAATTTCATGAAAAACCTAGGCATTTCCAGAAACGTCGACGTTTAGTGAAAAATTTTTAAATTACATTTTCTGCCTAGGTAGTTCATGAAATGACTACTCGACGCTGGCATATCGTGGCTAAAACCAAGTTTCACAATCGGGCGCATTTTATGATTTGATGTTTCATGTAATGCCTGTAAATGTCATGTAATGTAATTAAAAAACACATCAATTAGAGAACAACTTTTTTTATACGTTTTCAAAATATAATCAAGAATACATAAATAGAATTGAAGAAAAAAAAAAAAAATTTCAATTTATTATAAAATATAATATAATATAAATTAAGAAGAGGAAAAGATAGCGAAGGAAGAAGGATGGCAGAAAGCCAAGTCGGAGGCCAGCGTAATGAGTGAAGAGACAAACACAGAGATAAAGGAAGAAGAGGAAGATGAAAGGAGCGAAGAGAGAGAAGAAGAATACTGGGCGCCGCAGACGCCGCAAGGCACCCCTACAACAGACTGGGCGCAATCCTCAAGCGAGGCCGAGGGGTCGACCCCCTCGCGAGAGGGTACCGCGAAAGAGCGCCAGGAGGGAGGAAAGCGGAGTAAGAAAGAAAGTGGGAGAAAATAAGGAGAAGACGACGATAAAATAACAATAGAATGGAGGGAAAGAAAGAACAGGCCTGAGATCATACAAATAGAGGCTACACTAAGAGAGGCAGCAAAAGAAAAAATAGAGTTAAAAATAGAAAGTATAGAAACGAGAAAAGAAGGAGGAGGAAAGATTACAGTGAGGACGGGAAGTAAGGAAAGAAAAGAAAAGATAAAAGACAACGCCGAAAAAATAAAGAGAAGATGGGGGTGGCAAATAAAAAATGAAGAGAAGGAGTAAAAGAAGAAAGAGAAGAGGAGAGACAAGACCGAAGAAGAGGAGGGGGAAGAGAAGACGAGAAAGAAAAAAAAAAAAAGTTAAATGGAGCAACAGATAATCAGAAATGAGGTAACGACCTGTAAACAAATGTAACCCTGCGGGGAATCAATAAATAAACATACATACATATAAATATAAATTAAATTAAATAATAATTAAAAAATTAATATTAATAAATTAATATTAATAAATTATAAATTAATAAATAATTAGTTAATTTAATTATTAAATTATTATTTTATTATATTAATTATTATAATTTATTATAATTATTATATTTATTATTATTTTGTTTTTAATTAAAAAAAAAATCGTTTAAAATCGTTTATTTTTAATATTAGATTTTTTAATAATATAATTAAAAAACACATCAATTAGAGAACAACTTTTTTTATACGTTTCTAAAATATAATCAAGAATACATAAACATTAATTAAAATACATATCAATAACAATGTCATTTTCTCAATTTCTCGTTGTATCATTTCATTTATTAGCGCATGGTCCACTTTTATGACACCGTGAATTACATAAAAGCTTCGACTTGAAACACAAACATCTGTTTGTTTGGCATTAATTCTTGGAAGGTTGGCATGAACATTTTACAAAACCTTGCCCTTCAAACAACGATTGCGCAGCTACTGCTTCTCGAATCGAAAGAAATGAATTTCTATCAACCTGCTCAACTTTTAGAAAAGTAGAAGACGCTTCTTTTAGGTCACTCTTATTAAACCACGATTTGATCAGTCCGGCCTTTGTTCCAACCTGATATACACCACCGTGTTTGATATCAGTAATTACAGCGACTATATCTTGTGGATCTCCCGATTGATTATATTTTAAAAACGTATAAAAAAAGTTGTTCTCTAATTGATGTGTTTTTTAATTACATTACATGATATTTACAGGCATTACATGAAACATCAAATCATAAAATGCGCCCGATTGTGAAACTTGGTTTTAGCCACGATATGCCAGCGTCAAGTAGTCATTTCATGAACTACCTAGGCAGAAAATGTAATTTAAAAAATTTTCACCAAACGTCGACGTTTCAGGAAGTGCCTAGGTTTTTCATGAAATGATGAATTCTGCGAAAAGACTACGACATAAATATTGGTAGCTATTTTTATTGTTTTTATTTTTATTTATTTTTTATTGTATCTCTGTATGATATGCACGATTGCCTGTATACTTGTATGCTAGTTTAAGCCTACTTACTTACTGTATTTTTATTATACGCCCACTGCGTATCGTGGTTCGCCTGCAGTGGCGCCGTCTCGCGGATAAATGGCCGCATAACGAAGATGCGTGGCTGTTTGGGATCCGTACTGTGAAGCACGGCACATGTAAACCCCGTTACAATTATTCAATAAAATTAGGAACAATATTACCGAAATGAGCTTGGCTTACATACAATGCGGCTTCCAAAGCATAGACCTTAATTTTTTTCGTGGAAAATCCGTATCAAAAGGTAAGTAAATCGTCTCAAATAATGAAAGTTTATGAAGATACCAAACTGCATCTTTATCTGCTTACGCATTCGAAATACCGCACAGATAATGATATGATTTTCGATACATTTTTCACTCAAATTCAGGCGAAAAACTGTTTGAGAGCCGCCATATCACGGAAGTCCAAGAAATTCTAAATTCAGATGGCCAACGACTTGTGATCGGTAAAGTAATCCCGCAAACTAGGGTGGATAATTCTCCGTATGACGTGAAAATAGAGGTATTCATAATGGAATCAATATTGTACTATTAAAATCTAATCCGAAAAAACGATTAATTACCAAATGTTTATAGTTCATCGCTATATATGTGAAAGATATGAAAAAAAACACTCACTAAAATTGGAAACTACAGGAATAAGTATTTTAAATATAGGGTTCGGAGATATCCTATTTCCAATTGTATTTTACACTGTTCAATGAATGCTTCATTTTTTGCCTTAATAACCAGCATGATTTATACAATTGATACCATGGTACTAATATAGGATGATTAAGAAAATACAAAAATACCTTGCATGTGAAATAACAAAAGTGTGACGGATAATTTTAGTTGTACAATGGGTGTTGTGGTTTCGTTATTTTTTTTTTGTTTTAAGTATCCTCGACTTGTTCTTTGTGCACAGTAGATACCAAAAATTGTACTGGCATGATGTCCTGTTGGATTATTACATTATTGTATTCTATTAAGGCGAGGCAAAATACGTACGATGGTCGCTTTTCTGCGAAAGAAAGTCTGTTTAGCCTCCCCTTGAAAAAAGTAATTAATTTTCACAGCTGAATCGTGAAATCTCAGTGCGGCTGCAAGGCTGGTTTATCGGTTCGAGGTTGTAAGCACGTTGCTGCCGTCTGTATTTTCATTAACTATGAAAGTACAGAATCAAAAACGGATCAACCGCAAGTTTGGAACCAGCCTGGGAAAAGTCAAATGGAGAAATATAAAAAGGGTTCCACAATACAAAACCTGTTTCCTTCCGAAAAATAGGTGATTGATTGTAACATCACTCATAAAATCTACGACTTAGAAAACCTGCCACATGCCATGGCAGATACTGAGTGTTTATTTAGCCGTTATGTAACATCGGAAAAAGAGTTGGAGCCTCAACGAAAAATAGCGATGCAGGTGGAAGAAACCCGTTAAAAAGCAGCACTCCGTCTCGTTGAACAAATTTATAATCTACAAGATTCAAGAATGAATTACAGCAGTTATGAAATTTATTCAATGGACGATTTGAAAATGCGGGTAAGGAAATTCACGTGTCCTAAGAATCTCCGAGAACAATACAACAAGAAAATTGTAGTGACTAAAAATGACTGTTCCGAAATTTGTATAAGATATCTATAAGCCAAAGTGATTGTTTCGAATGGTTCCAAGAAAGAGCAAAGAGAATTATCACTTGTTCGAGCAAAGCTCATCGAATTAAAACACGTATCGATTCATTTGAAACATTAGCGTCACAGTTTAAAAAAAAAAAAAATTTGATGGAAAGATGAACGAAGCAATGAAGTATGGTATAGAAATGGAACCGGTTGCAAGAGACTGTTTCAGCGCTAAAACTGGCTTGGAAGTACATTTAGTAGGTCTGGTTATAAACTTACATCAACCATTTCTGGCAACCAGTCCGGATGGAATAATTATAAGTGAGAACACGTTGTTGGAAATAAAATGCCCGTTCTCTTGCAAAAACAAGGGCATTATAAATTTTGACGAAAAAGTCTCAAATGTCCCATATTTAGAAATCGATCAAGAAAAGAACGTTTTTATTAAAAAAAACCATCAGTATCATACACAAGTGCAAGTTTCTATGTACATACTTAATATGAAACAGTGTCATTTTTTTGTTTATTCAGATAAAAATAACGTGCACGTATGTGTAGAAGGAGATGATGAGTTTTTGAGAGAACTGATTCCAAAAATCGAATGGTTTTACTTCAAGTATTTCCTCCCGATATTGTTTTGAAAAAAAAAAAAAAATGGCGAGCGCCAATTAGTTCATCACCAAATTTCTATTCAGATATACTTTAGTTTCACTTCTCATATCAATACATAGGGGAGAGATGGGTAGTCCCGGACGGCGGGTACCCGCGGTCACCTTAAGTTTCGGACGCTCACGCAAATAAATTTGGAAAAAGAAAACGTGAAAATGTGACCAAGATCGTTGCCCTAATTTTCACGGTTTCATTTTCCAAATGTATTTGCGTAAGTGACCAAAACTTGAGGTGAACGCGGGTACCAGCCGTCCGAGGCTACCCACCTCTCGTCCGCCCCAAGATTTTAAAATATTTTCAAATACATTATCTCTTTCGCACTCTCTAAAATTTTTGGAGTGATTAATTCACTCCAAGCATGGAGTGACCAAGTGATTAACTCTACTTGGAGTGATTATCCACTCCTATAGAGTGAAAATACACACTTTTTCGCAAAGAGTGAATTTTTCGACTCTAATATATGGAGTGATTAATTTTTCGCTCCAACTGTCACTCTGGGCAAGAGTGAAATCGCGAATTAGCGCCGCGCATCGGCGGCAAATTGTACGCGCAGCCCCAATCGAGGCTTTTCCCGCCGCGTCAAACACTCGACCAGCGTGGCGTCGACATATTCGTGAATACGTTTTTATACTATTTCAGCCAAAGTAGGTAAGTAGTTATCATGACTAAAATGATTAATCATGCCTTCATTTGCTGTGTGTAATTATTTATCACGTGCCATGCCGTATTATAACAGTTATTCAAGCTCGTAATTGTGTTCTCAAAGTGAGGTTATGTAACTTGAGATTTGCGAAAGCTTGGATAAACTCGGTTCACCGGTTCGTCTGAAAAATATTACTTGCACTCTAGATATTTTTATAATTCTAATGGAAACCTTCAACCCACCAACGAAAGATACTAATTAATGAACTTATTTTTTTTTTTCATCACCGGATGCGTTATAAAACTGAACGCTCCTAAATCATGCTGTGTTGCACTAAGTGCAACATTGAATAATATTTCACTGAATGGCCAAAAAGATGACGATACGCAAATAAACAGGTATTCCTCACTGTTATAAAACTGAAAAAAAAAATTTCAGTGACAGCGACAGCACCGATCGATTTACGTCATAGTCATCATCGTCGTGGTGGAAACTGCGTGAACGTGCAGCAATGGAAGTTCCACAAAAATATATATGAAACATGAATTAATGTTATTGTTTTTATGTATTTTATATTTAATACTTTTTTAAATATGTTATAGTTATGATAGTCAGGCATTCGTCGTAGATATACGTATGATAATACGTATACATATAAATAATATTTTTTGTAATGCAAGTGCAATTTAAAAGTCATTAAATTTACTAACAAACAATGCATTCTTTATTTTAGAAATGATGAATTCTACAATTTCTGGGTAGACTGGTAATGACGATCCACTCCAATATAGACGTAGTATTTCACTCTACTTAGGGTGAAATTCTCACTCTTAACGAGTGAAGCATCACCTTACTATTCATAAAATTATGCTCCAAAATAGTCAAAATGTCACTCTGAAAGAATGAAAGTGTCACTCTAAAAGAGTGAAAATTTCACTCCAAAAGAGTGATTTTTTTCACTCTTTAAGACTGAGCGATTATTCACTCTTCAATAAGAGTGAAATTTCGCTGTACTTGGATTTGCGATGTTTTCAGTAACGCTTGGAGTGGGTTTTCACTCTATTGGAGTGAATTTTCACTCCAAAAATTTTAGAGAGCACAGTTACCTTACGTAATATATTTTGACACTTCTACTCAATCTTGCCACATGTCTCATACTTCGCATTATACTGTCCTATACATCTACTTCAAATATGCCTATTTCATTCAGAATTAATGTTCATTTTTAGTTTTCACCAATCGTTTAGCCCGTTTTCATGAGCGGTGGTTTACCATTTGCAATAACACAGCACATGTGCATTTAATCGAATCGATGTGTGGTAACAGCTCAACAGGGATTAGATTCAAAATATGACATAATTTTATTCTTTGAATTGCGCGCTCAGCGTGTATCCTAACAGATGCGATTTTGTAAGTTTCCTCGACATCTTCGTTACTGAATTGTGGATCAAATGCAAACGAAGGAATCACCAATACTGCCTCACGTTTCAGCAATTCAGATTTTATCTGAGGGAAGCCTTTGTCGGCTAATACAGTATCCCCAGGTTCTATCAATTGCAGCAATTCACTATAATTTGTAATATAGCTGTCGGTAGCTCTTCCTCCATACCCTTTCGATAATTTACAGATAAAACCGTCGGGCGTAATTACGACAACATATTTAACTGTAAAACGTGACTTCCCGTGTGGAAATTGCCTTTTTAATCCATTTTTATGAAAAGGCGTTAGTCGGGTCCCGATCAGGCTGCCGTGATAGTCAAATATCACGATGTTCCCTATCTGACCCTAGCACGGTAAGAGTCAGGCTGCCCTTTCAATTATTATGGCACACTCACGCGGTCCGTTCTTAGGGCTCCGATCCGTTGCCTACAAGATATTATAATAAACTGGGCGATCTCAGCTGTTGATAATGTGACCGGTATGAATTTGGTCCCACAGTCTTCCGTCTTTTTTCGCCGATATTCAATCACGATCGAGGAAACAATGAGACAAGTGAATGGTCAACTTCATACCGTTCATAATCAAACACGTCAAACGTAAGGGGATAATGAACTCACAAAAACGTAAACGAAACCAAGAACGTCTTCGCATGAGAAAACAGCGAGAAATTGTGAAAGTTTGGAAAGACTTAGATTTGTCGTCATCATCAAATGACACCGGCGTCGATGCATCTTTTGCGGATAATTCAGAAGGTATAAGCTTATATTATTGTTATATTAGGTAAAATCACCCTTCTATCATTAATTCTATACGACCAACATCTAGTAGCCTATATGATGAAAGACACCTCCTAAAATATAAGAACTTCGGTTGCTGAGTCAACAAGCATTATTGTGAAACAAATCAGTCTGTTTCCAGCTCACTACTAGTGCAGACCTGTATTTCAGAATACATAAGCGGGTTTCTCAATAAACAAGCCCGGTAGTGGGGGGTAGTGCTCGATCGCGGATTAGGGGAAGCGCTCTTATTGAGAGCCCTCTTATTGGGAGTCCTGACTGTATTTTCAACATACGATATCATTTGATATTTATTGTGCATCCCAATTTCACACTAATTCATAAGTGCGGGTTTTGACAGGGACCTGAAAAGGTCCTGAAAAGAACCTGCATTATTATTAGGGTAGAAAAATAATATCCTGATCAGGGCCGAATCAGATTCTTTCTTAGGGGCCTTATCGTTTTGAGCGTTACAGAACTAGTAAGGTCCTTACAAGTTTGCCTAGTGGGGACCTGATTTATACTAAGGTATACTAGCCAGGGCCTTACAACTGCCCTATTCAAATTTCCACACGGGGAATACATTAAGACATGTTGTTCTACGGTTGGTGGGGTTTCGGTATAAATTTCCGTGCAGTCGATTATGCATCTGCAATTCGGATATTTGCAAAATGATAGTGGTAGATTTTTTTTGATACTGTCTTTGGATGGCCAGAAAATCCAAGTTCTTGTTTTTAACGTGAGAGTAGTCAACATTTCAAAGAAAATTGTAGATACAGTGGTGGCGTGTATATTAAATAAAACACCCAAGGCGCAAAAAGAAATGCCCAATTTCATTTTCATCAAAAATAGGAGCAATCTATCTTCCTTATTCAAGACTCTGTAGTAGGATGGTTGGCCAGCTTCGTTTAAAGTAATCAGACTAAGTAGGATATGGAAGAACTTAAACGACACCCCGCTCAACTGAATTATTGTCTGATCTGTTTGGATATTCGAAAATCCCGTGAAACCGTAATTTATTATCTCATCTGGTCCACAAGATCTATTGCGCACAGTTTTAAGACCTTTAACTATTACTCTCACATTTTCTTTGGGCTTTTGAATATAAATATTTGTCTGAGTAGACGCTTCAGTTTCGTTCACGAAACAGCAAACTAAAACATTCGCCTGAGGAGTATCTTCTTCTTCACAATCATACACGTCCGTTTGGGTACTAATATTAACCGTATTTGGTAGCTTTTCTACTTCATCTGTGCCTGAAAGTAGAATTTTTTTTTTAATTCCATACTTTATTGTAATCGTATTTTTTAAGAAAGATTTCTTAATATTTAATATTTATATTCACCCATCTCAACATCGTTTGCAATATTTCCGCGTTCTTGTGCATTGTTCTTGGATAATTTTAATTTCTCTCTCCGTTTTTGGAGTCGGTCGTATCGAGCTGCAACTGCTTGTGACGGAGCCCTTTTGTTGTAGATAGGTGGAAAAATCGTTGGAAGATAAGATGGACTATTTACAGTAATTGATGCTTTGCCTCCAAAAAAATGAGCACTGCAAATGCGACTGTTTCTGTTAGGCTCCCATGGCTTTTTATCTGCAGTGCTAGAAAAACGTTGAAACGAGGGAATAAGAAATAGTCAATGAAAACAATTGATTTTTATATCTTTTCAATGCACATTATATTCCTACCGTCGTGCATATATAAATTTATGACAAATAGATTTAAATAAATGAGTTATTGTATGAAATTAACTTACATTCGTTTGACGGCTTGTATCTACCTATTTCTTCTGTCGATTTCGTAACTTTTTTTCGGAACCGAGTAAAATTTCAGATGTCGACTATTCTGTTCGGTATTGGTGCACCCAATGATACATCAATATCTTCTAGCTGGCATTATTTATCTATTTTCAAGCGATTTTGAAACACGAAACCGCGGATTCGAGTGCTAACGCCGTACAGTTGACGACGCTTGAGCATCTACAAAGTTTCTGATTTGGCCGGCAGGGCGGCGCCACTAGAGTTAAGCAACAGGCGTATTCTTATTTCTTCTCATTCATATCCTTGGATTCTAGTGTGTGCCTGACTCTGCTGTTCCTACTATTTTTTTTTTCTTTTGTAAGCTTATTCATCTCATGTTATTCTTTTTTTTTTGTATCATCTCTATTGTATCTCGTTATAAAATTTGCCTCAAGGTTCATCAAGGGATAAATAAATTAATCAATTATTCAATAAATCTCTGGGACCCTCCGACTAACTACTTTCGATAGAGGGATTTCGTAGGGGCGATGAATAAAGACACCAATACAATTATCGTTACTATTATTTATTAAAAAAAGGAAAAAAGAAAAAGGTGGCGAATTGGGGAACACGCCCGCTACCTGGCGTATGATACAAAAGATATAAATTATAATATTGATTCTACTCTACGGACTTTAGTCTAATACCACAAGCTCCCAAATAAATTAACTGTCAAAATAATAAATACAAGAAATTACAAATTCTATAATAACTAATAGGTTTGCACTACCGTGCTCTAATCTAATAGACGGTAGGGAGGACAGAGTCGACTCGACCTACGGTCTATCTCTCTCGCTCTGGCTACGTGACAGTCAGCTGTCACCGTAGCGAGAGTGCGTGCCTCGCTCGACGTCTCTTACTGACTGTCGCGGCGCGCGGTATAGCGGCGGCGAAGAAGTGGAGGGGCAGGCAGCGGCTCAGGAGAAGCGACAGAACTCTGACACGCCGCAGCTAAGTGCGTAGCGTGACGTCAGCAGGTCTGTAGCCAATATGGCGTTGAAGAGATTTTAGTCACGATCGGCGCAGCGGTGACCAATCTTGGCACAGCTACGCGCAACGAAAACAGACTTGACCGAATCCAACGGTTCGCGGGGAACGATTGAGATTCAGACACGCGGTCTCGAGGCTCAGGGAATATTTACGGGGTGCGGGTTGATACTAGGGGGGGAGTATTGACTAGGAATCGGATTGATCCTACCTGATCTAGACGTTCGTACTCCTCGGATGCGACGGTATTAATCGGTAAGACGGTCGGAGAGCCGGGGTAATGCAGGGTCGTCAATAGCCAAATCAGTGTCCAATAAATCCAAATCCCAATCAATATCCAAGGTGCACAAGCCGGGTCGGTATAGCACAAAATCACAGAAACTCCACAAACAACACTCGCACTCACTCTCTACACTGCGCAAACTCTCTTTCCCTCTCTCTCTCTCTCTGAGTTTCGTGCGCGCTGTTTTCAATATCTTCTATAGCTTTGGAGGAGCGTGAGGCGAATCCGTCGAGTCTTATTCGCTTGCCGCATTGAAATGCATTGTAAGTGCCTAACTTCGGAGCACTGTGTTCTGTTTTATTTCTAATCTTTCTTTATTTTTATCTTATTTTATTTTATCTTACTTCAATTCCTAGTTTTAAATCCTAGCGTATTGCATTATTATTTATTTTACTTTACTTTATTCTTTTATTCTATTTTTATTTTTATCTATTCATTTTTAGTTTTATTTTTATCTTATTTTATTTTTATGTTATTTATTTTTATTTTTATCTTATTTTATTTCTATCTTATTTTAATTCCTAGTTTTAATCCTCGTGTATTGTGTTACTTCTTTATATTTTTTTATTATTTATTTTTATCTTATCTTATTTTATCTTATTTTAAATCCCAGTTCTGTTAATTTCGCCACATACGCAGTGGCAGTTACTCGTCGGTCGCACCCTGCACGTTGCTACTACTTACTTTACTCTACTTCACTTTATCTCTGTTATTGTTATTGTTTTTATGCTATTTATGCCTTATACTTCACCTGCGCTATTGTACTCCCATGTTATTCTTACTTTACTTTATTTTTATTTCGCCTACTTTGTTTTTATTTTTGTTTTTATCTTTACTTATTTTTCGGCTCTTTATTTTACTCATTACTTTATTTGCTTTTCTTAGACTTACTTTAATTTCGCTTCTACTTTTAATACTGTGCATCGATTGTGTAGTACTTATTCTATGTTACTTGTCTGTATGCAGCCTACGGCCTGAGGGAACATTGTTCCAAGGTCGAATAAAATCCGCTCTATCTATCTATCTATCTACTCTTTCTTCTAGTTTGAGTTATCGTTGTAAACTTTTCTCTTTATTCTCTGTAAGCCTTTTGTTGTATAATTTTGTAAGCTGTTTACTTTTTTCTGTAATTTGCCCTACGGGCCATTTGAGGCTACGGCATGAATATATGTTTACTATCTATATCTATCTATCTCTCTCTCTGTCTTACTCATGTGAACTTAGCATCTCCTTTTCGGAAATCGATCTAAATGGGGCCAGTTCTACTTGCATCCGGAATAGTTCTAGAGTTCCTGATAGTTAATGATAATAGTTCCGTTAATTGAAGCACAGAAATCGTGTCCGGAAGAATTGGGATGCTAACTTACGGTAGCATCTCATTTCCCAAAATTCGATATTCTTTTTGCAGCATTTGATAGTTCTCGAAAAGTTCTACAGTTCTCTGTATGATTGAGCGATAGTTCCGGCGATAAACAATTTTTCAGACAATTTTTTGGAATTTTTTCAGCATCTCATATCCGTAACGTACGAGATGCTAAAGTAAATCAATTTTTTATCGACAGTTTTCGAGAGTTCTGAAAGAGTTCTCGACGACTCGACGCGCGGGAGCAATAGTTCAGGCGACAAACGATTTTTCAAATAATTTTTTAGAATTTTTTTCAGCATCTCATGTCCCTAAAGTACGAGATGCCGATGTAAATCAATTTTTTATCGACAGTTCTCGAGAGTTCTGAAGCAGTTCTTGACGACTCGACGTGAAGGCGACATAGTTCAGGTGAATGTGGTAGCTTTATATCTCAGATATGGCGTCCGACCGCTAAGATTGGGAAATCGTGGCGTACAAATAGCGAAAAACAGCGAAGGACGCGAAAGCGAGTCGGTACAGAAATGTTCATCGATCGTGTCCCAGTGGCTCACTATTTTTCCCAGTCTTTTTTTGAATCAAATTTCCCTTCTACAAATATTCCATTCGCCCATGACCAGTGGAACCTTCAGGTTATTTGGAATATGACATATGCGAGGTGGAGCAGAGTCACGAAGTAAGCCACTGGTCAGTTGAGAAATTTGGATGGATTAAATCTGCTAGAACGGCTTACACCCTGGTAAAAATTCCTACATAGGAACCTACACAGGACCTACATAGGTACCATACGTATCGTAATTTGGGACAGGTTCCTATAGGAGTACAACTTATAGGAGTACATAGGACCTACGTCGGTATAGCGCGGTGGGACCTATCCAGGTATATGTATTGTAACGATTTTAATATTCGTTATTGTTTAAGTTGATTTACGTAGGTTCTCCAAGAGAAATGAAGTGAATCGTAGAGGAAATTATATGAGTTTGCAATAAGTTTGTGTATTCTGAAATACAGGTCTGCACTAGTAGCTAGCTAGAAACAGACTGATTTGTTTTACAATAATAGCTGTGTACACAGCAACCGAGAGTCTTATATTTTAAGAGATGTGTTTTATCATATGGACTACTAGATGTTGATCATGTGTAATTAGTAATGTATGGGTGATTTTACCTAATATAACACTACCCCCCCCTTAGTAAAAGAGTCGACCCGACTCTTGAGGTGAGTACAATATAGAATATGAGTGTGTAAAATCATCATAAGTTTAACAAGTTTGTGTGTTATTTGGGAATGTTGGAGCTGCGGCTCAATAAATTAAAATGTTCCCCAAATTCTATCTGACATTTGTCTCAATCTCAAGGGAAACCGCAGAAAACCTTGAAAAGATAGTCTAGACTAATTGAATCAAAGTGAAATGTGTAGTGTATAAAATTTTTCTTCGGATCTTGAGTCGAAGAATCAGGAAACAGGAATCAGGAATCAGGAAACAGGTATCAGGAAACAGGCGAAGAATCCCGTTGTTACTTTGAAGAAAGTCCTGTACACTGGAACATGGGGATGTTGGAGGGACTACAGGACGAAGGACAAGAGGACGTGAAGATTCCATCAAAGTGAAGTCTGATTTTAAGCCCAAAGAGGTCCAACTCCAAGCATCTTTGAATAAATCAAATAACGACCTAGATAGGAGGACAAATGTTAGTCGCTTGAAATAATAAGGTCATATTGAAGAGTTTCTTAAAAACTCTTTTAAATTATAGATTCCTTCTTTTTTTTTTTTTTTTTTTTTTTTTTTTTTTTTTTTTTTAATTGATAATATTGATTGATAATAATAAATCGAAATGTAATATTTAAATAAAATCTATAGAGAAATTTAATTATTATGTTATTATAATTGTTATAAATATAAATTGGAACGATCTTATCTGGAGAGAATTGGGAAACTGGATTAATAGGTCAGGATGGGATGGGTTAGGCTTCCTTCTTTTCATCTCGCAATATCATTCCTTCATAGTTTACTAAGGAAATCCTACTATCGGAATTTCGGGAGCTGAAAAACTTGGGTTAATGTTTGTAAACTAAAAACATAACCTAATTCTCGAAATTTTCCGCTCGGATCCCTTATTATGGCGGTAAAATCAAATTTTTAAAGTATACCAAAGCGACATCTATCATTACTTTTAGCTACTTTTTTCGGCGGGAATTAACATTGAAATAAGTGAATAACTTTCAAACGGCCTATAGCAGCTCTTTTAATGAAACAAAGTTTGTTTAAACAAATAAAGACTCTTGTGAGAACCAATCAGAGTCCTATCATAAAAATGTTGCTTGGTTACCGAACGAAGATTTCTCCGAAAACCAATAGAAATTCTTATAAAAAAAAAATTGTCTTTTGTTAATAAATGCTACGAAGAAGAAGAAGAAGCCAAGATAGCGTCATTCGTAATCATGTCTTCACTGAATGAAGATGCTATCAGATTAGGAATTCTTCTTTCCCAGTTTAATTGGCATAATATTCCAGAAAGTAATATTAATGAGATGAAAGAGTGGTTCTTGAGTGAATGGAACAAAGTAAAATGTGCCAGCGGTACAGCCGTACGAGTTACCAATTCTCCCCTATTCGCCTGCGTGAATTGCTTCATAATGAAGTAAGTGAAAGTTTTTTAATAAATATAAATTGGAACGATCGAAAGTTAATATATAGAATGTTGAAATTAATTATTCTCGATATATTTATTAGGATTCCGGAAGAGGAGTCTCTCGGATTAACCCGTCTTCACAGAAGCTATGTGGGAGAGCTAGACATTAGAGGAGGATATGGAATTTGTTTTTTATGCAAGAGCCCTCTTTTGATTCCATCAGAGGGGATAGAGTGTGAGGACTGTGAGAAACTAAAAGTTCTCACCAAGCATGTTATTGAAAAAATTATAACGAACCGTTATTAAAATAAAATATAACGTGTAATTTCTGTTATCTAATTAAAAAAAAAATAATATCCATGATCTAATAACTTTTATTTGTCTTATTGATTCTCCTATTAATTTGATCCAGATCAATGAACTCTGAATTATTCCGATTCTATCCGAACTATTCCGACTCCACTCGAACTATTCTGACTCTATCCGAACTATTCCGACTCGACCCGAACTATTCCGACTCGAAACTACTTCGGAGTTTCTTCCGAGTCTAACCTAGAAATCTTATGGTTTCATAACCTCACAGAAATTCTTATATACGTCGTCTGCGGAAAGTTCAGCGTCTAATATTAAGACAGGTGCTGGAAGAGTCGCAAATCTCAATTTAATCAACCAATCTTCATGGACTTGGTGAAGGACTTTTAAATATTCTAACGGAATGCCATCTTCTTCGGAACGAGCGCGTGAATTTATTCGCGAAAATGATTCTTCTGGAGATAACCTTAAATACACAATCAAGTCGACTTCGTATGCTGAGGACTCATTGGTTAAAACCCTAACATTTTCCATTAATAAGTGAGCTTCTAGATTTTCAAATTCTCCTATCCTTCTTCGTGCTTCTACGAAGCAGTTGCAGCTATAAATAGATCTTTCCATGATTTTAATAGGTAGCATGGTTTGAATTAAATGCCTACTCCGCATCGTCATCGCGGCATGATGTTGGAAATGATACGCATATTTTCTAGGATCTTTGTACATTTTTTCTAGTAGGTTCTCGCCCGCCACGTTACGATATTCGTCTAAAGGTTCTAGTACTGTCAGAATATTTTTATCATTTAAAAAATTTTTAGTGAATGTTGATTTACCACTTCCAATATTTCTTTCAACGAGTATAGTTAAGGGTCTATAACTCCGACGTTTAATCCCAAAAGGCAGTTCCTTGGACCACCTGGAAGAATCCAATGAAAAGATTTGATCATCCCTTTGTAGGGAGAAGTCATTATTTATAGATGAACTTTTATCTATATTTAAAGATCGAATATTATTGATTTTATCATTATGGGTAAGTTTATTTGATTCGTAAGGAGCCAGGCGATCCAAATGAACCACCTTTGGTTTTGTTCGCGTAGAACGTTGTATTCTGTAAACTACACTATTTATTCGATCAATTACTGCGTAAGGACCTTCCCAATTTGATTGTAACTTAGGACAACGTCCTTTCTCTCTTCTTGGTTGGAAAAGCCATACTAAATCTCCTGTTTTAAATTCAAGGTCCCTTGCTCTAATGTCATAACGAGCTTTTGTTCTGTCTGACATAACCTGAATTCTATCTCTTGAAAAATTATGAATTTGTTCCAATTTATCTCTTAAAACTGAAACGTAATCATTTTGTAGAGGACCTGGTGAAGGAATACGTCCTTTATCTAAATCTGAGGGTAAGCGAAGGTCTCTACCCATTAACATCGAGGCTGGAGACTGTTTTGTCGTCTCGTGTACAGCTGATCTATATGAAAGAAGAAAAAGAGGGATCCACTCGTCCCAATCTCGTTGACTTTTGTCAACGAAAGAGGTTAGATAACCTAAAAGAGTTCGGTTAAGACGTTCTACCATCCCGTCAGACTGAGGATGAAGGGGAGTTGTACGAGTTTTCCTAATTCCTAAAACCTTAGTTATTTCTTCCATTAATATTGACTCGAAGTTTCGACCCTGGTCTGTATGTAATTCAAGGGGAGTCCCGTATCGACAAACAAAATCTCTAACAAAAATCTGAGCAACGGTCTTTGCCTCCTGATTAGGCATAGGAATGACCTCGGGCCATTTAGTAAAATAATCAGCGATAACCAAAGCATATTTGTTTCCAGATCTTGAAAGAGGTAGTGGCCCGAGAACATCCATAGCCACTCTCTCGAAGGGTGCTCCGACGTTGTATATTTGTAGGGGACTTCGACCCTTGGTACGAGGACCTTTTTTCGTTATACAGATGTTACATAACCTACACCAATCCTCTACGTCTAATCTACATCGAGCCCAGAAAAATCGTTCTCTAATCCGACCTAAAGTTTTATTGGATGCGAAGTGTCCACCTGCAGGAGAATTGTGGTAGTGATTAAGGATTTCTTGTACCTTGTCCTTTGGTACTAGTAATTGCCATATTATTTTCCTCATCTCTGGAGATTCCCATTTTCGGTATAATAAACCATTCATTAAAAACAAGGAATCCCATTGTGTCCAATAGATTTTTAGATCTTGATTTTTAGCGGACACATCTTGCCATTCTGGGCGTATTTCAGACTCTTTCCAAGTCTTTATTTGTGACAGAACTTCATCTTCTTGTTGAGCCTTTCTCCATGGCTTCAGGTCTCCTTCAAAAGTGATTGATCGAACTCTAAATGATCTGTCTTGTTGTTTGTTTAATCTGGTGCACTGTTTACATTCCGTAGGTCCTTCGCAGGGTCTTCTGGAAAGAGCGTCTGCGTTTCCATGCGCCTGTCCAGCACGATGTTGGATTTCAAAATCATATTGGCCCAGCCTCTCTATCCATCTAGCTACCTGTCCTTCCGGAGATTTAAAAGAAAGTAGCCATTTAAGAGAAGCATGATCTGTCCTAATCAAAAATCTTCTCCCATATAAATAATGATGGAAATGAGTTACTGTTTTCACTACAGCTAACAATTCTCTACGAGTTACACAATAATTCCTTTCTGTTTTACTAAGGACTCGACTGTAATAACTAACTACTCTTTCATTTCCATCATGTACTTGAGACAAGACTCCACCTATTCCAAAAAGAGAAGCGTCTGAATCTAATATAAAAGGATGTTCTACTTGAGGATAGGCAAGAATAGGAGATGATGTTAAATAAGATTTTAATTTAGTGAAAGCATCTTCGCAATCCTCGGACCAATTGAATTGAACTTTATTCCCGGTTAAATGATGAAGAGGCCTAGCTATAGTAGCAAATCCTTTCACAAAGCGACGATAATAAGTACAAAGCCCTATAAAACTTTGAATACCTTCCTTGTCTACAGGACGGGGCCAATTTGATACTTTTTCTATTTTTTCAGGGTCTGTCTTCACTCCTTCTGCGGAGACTATATGTCCGAGGAAGTGGACTTCCTTTTGTAAAAGATGACATTTCTTCGGACTCATCTTGAGTCCTGCTTGTTTAAGACGAGAAAAGACGTCGGTTAGATTTTCCATGTGTTCATTAAACGTTTTTCCAAAAACGATTATATCGTCCAAGTACACCAGACATTTCTTTCCTATTATTTCTTTTAAGATTGTTTCCATCGTTCTTTCAAAAGTTGCAGGAGCGTTGCATAACCCGAAGGGCATTACTTTAAAATGCCATAATCCTCCTAAACCGGTCACAAAAGCTGTCTTTTCTTTATCTGCTTCATGCATTTCTACTTGCCAATAACCACTCTGTAAATCTATAGTACTGAACCATTCTGCTCCAGCTATTAAATCGAGGGTTTCTTCAATCCTTGGCAAGGGGTACGAATCTTTTTTGGTTATGTCATTTAACCTCCTGTAGTCGATGCAAAATCTTTTTGTTCCATCTTTCTTATTGACCAAAACAATAGGTGAAGCCCAAGGACTTGAAGATGGTTCTATCACGTTGATGGCGAGCATTTCTTTTACCATTTTCTCCACCTCTTCTCTTCCATTCAAGGGTAACCTCCTAGCTGCTTGTTTAATTGGTGGGTTATCTCCTACGTCAATGGTATGGGTTATTAAATTGCTTCTTCCTTTATCGCTGTTGTTTTTAGCGAAAGCATCTTGATACTCTTCAATCAACGTCTTGAATTTTTCTTTTTGTATGGGATTTAAACCAACAGATGACTTTTCTAAGAGATTTTTTAAATGAATTGGAAAAGAAGTTAATTCTTCCCTAGAAAGATCTATTATTTGTATTTGTGGAAAATCGGATGTTTTATTCCTATTAGTTAAAAGAGCTATTTTGTGTCGACCCGATATTAATAAATTCCCTTCTGTGGAAATTACACAATTATGTGCTGCAAGAAAGTCTATTCCTAAAATCCCTTCATCCTCAATGTCTGCTACGTAAACTTTATGCGAAGACTCGATACACCCTGTCACATTAATCCGTACTAAAACTTCTTTTAAAACTGGAGTTATTTCTCCTGTAGCAGTACGAAGAGAAGTATATGGTTGAGAAGGGTTAATAGATTTAAGGAGATCCGAGCGGACCACTGTCAATTCTGCCCCAGTGTCTATGACCCAGAGGCAGTTAATTCCGTTGACAGTCCCACGCGCATATAAGCCTGTTTGTCTTAGACTCCTTAAAAGAAAATGAGTTGAAATAGGGCTTTCGTTAGGTCGAGCACTTGATGACTTTCGCCCTTCTAAATCATCAAAAACTAGTTTTTTTGGTTAGAAGAACCTTGTTGAGCTTCTAAAGGTTTTTGGGAATTATCAATTTTATTTTCGCTATCTTTTCTCCAAGAGGTTCGAGTGTTTTGAGTATTATCATTTTTGGATTGAATTAATTTTTCTAATGAGTAGCATCTATTCGCGTCATGACCTATTTTGTTGCAAAATTTACATTTTAGCGGGGGTCTGTCTCCGTAATTAGGTCTATTATTATTATTTCTATTATAATTATTATTATAATTTCTATTATTATTATTAGTGTTTGTTTGCTGCCTGGGAGTAGTTTTCGGAGTAACAGTTTTAGTCGGGTCAATAGTAGGTATTTTTGTTTCAATCTGACGAACTTTTCCTACTCCTAAATGGTGTTTTGTCAAAGCTTCGATTTCCATCCCTTTAACCCTAGACAGGGCAACTTATTTTTCTCACCTTCTATCGGGCAACTGGGGTACCGGAGTACCCCAAGCGTTTCCAAATGATGCAAACCTTTCTAGTTACAATAAGATAAGATTTTTTGTACGTCATTTGCTTTGTTTTTGATTCAGGAAGACGATGGTACATATTCAAAGCCCTCCTCTTCAAAATAAAATCGAGAAAAACTTGTTTGAAGTACCATGAAAGTGCGGTGAAGAGCTAAAAATGACTCGTTTCAGAGTTGGCTTGGGGTACCAGGAGACCCCAGTTACCCCGTCTAGGGTTAATTACTGCCTCTTGGACCGAAGAAGGTCCTGTTAAGCTCAGAGTATGTCTTAAGTCTGGATCCGTAATTGCGTTAATAAATTTATCGCAAGCTAGCATGTCCCTAGTGGACTCATCACAATTTGGCAAAGCTATTCTTGCTAGTCTTTCAATCTCTACCCCGAGCGAAGGAAGACCTTCTTCTTTGCCCTGTTTCCTAAGTCCCAATTGAGTTAAAGACAATTTAGAAATCAATTGATTACCGAATCGTAAACGTAAAGCTGCACTGAGTTTATCGTAATTTTCAATATCGGAATCGGCGAGAGTTGATAGGACGGCTAAGGCAGGGCCTCTTAAACTTCCGGCAAGTTGCCCGGCTTTAATAATAGAAGACCACGAATTAACTTTTGCTACAATTTGAAATTGTCTCTCGTAATCTGCCCACGGTATTGTCCCGTCAAAGAAGTTTACTTTTAGGTTAGATGATTTGGCTACAGTCTCGTTATGTAATACAGTCGTGTTGTTTAATTGTTTGTCGCGACTACTCCCGGCGCAAGACAAATTAAAAGGCACAGTGTTATTTATAGCTCTATTTTCTAATGGATTATCGCCAGCCATATGGTCAGTATGGTGTACATTTAGTGCGTCCCGAATTGAATGTTCAATTCGGTCGCTTTGTGGTACTGTACGAGTGTGCGGCGTAAAAGTCGCCGCTCCACCCGTACGTGGTCTACGAATAGTAGGGGAAGGTTCTTCTTCCCCATGATTATGTACAGACCGAGTATTTCCTGGTTCGACAATTTCCTCGGTCCTCATCGGGGATCGTCTAGGAGTCGAGGTCTGCGAGATCATCTCCTGTGGTTCGAGACGTCTCATAAGAAGGGAAAGGGTAGCCTGTTGGGCTGCCTGATTTGCCTCTCGTTCCTCTCGAAGGCGAGCCGTCTCTCGCTCTTCTCGGTCACGTTGGGCCATTAGATTTGCCTCGCGTTCTATTCGTCTTTCTTCTCGATCTTCCTGACGACGTCTATCTTCGCGTTCTTCGCGCTCTCGTTGAGCTAACAATTTAGCTTCTCTCTCTTCTCGTAGTCGTATTATTTCGCGTTCTTCGCGATCTTTTTGTGCTGCTAAATTAGCTTCATGTTGAGCAGTTTGAGCAGCTAGGCTTGCTTGTTGTTGTGTAGCCATAACTTGTAAAAGTCGCTCCATCATGTCGACTTGAGGTGGTGGAGTAAGCTGGTTACCAGCTGTTTGGGGTTCGTCAGAGGTTGTAGCCCGGCGACGAGACATTTCTTTTCGTTTTTATATTCCTTTCACAATCACAGTTATCTTTTTCAAATATTCACTCTATCGATCTCGGTAAGATCCCGATTCTGACACCAGTGTAACGATTCTAATATTCGTTATTGTTTAAGTTGATTTACGTAGGTTCTCCAAGAGAAATAAAGTGAATCGTAGAGGAAATTATATGAGTTTGCAATAAGTTTGTGTATTCTGAAATACAGGTCTGCACTAGTAGCTAGCTAGAAACAGACTGATTTGTTTTACAATAATAGCTGTGTACACAGCAACCGAGAGTCTTATATTTTAAGAGATGTGTTTTATCATATGGACTACTAGATGTTGATCATGTGTAATTAGTAATGTATGGGTGATTTTACCTAATATAACAGTATATATATATAGGATGGAGACCCATATGGGTGTGTATATATAGGAGGAAAACCTATATAGGACCTGTATGTAGGCACGCCTATATAGGTATGGGTCCTACATAGGTCCTTCACCTATATGGTATATTCCTATCATCACACAGATCTGTCCCAAATTACGATAGCCATATGGGATTGGGACCTGTATGGGTATATTATGTAGGGTTTCCGGATGGTTATATATTCACCCACCCGTATCCCCATATGACTCCCACAGGAACCAGTCCCATATTACGATAGAAACCATATGGCTGTTCTGTTTGGTCCTATTGGGTTCTGAAAAACACCTAGATGGGTTATTGCGGAAGCATATCGAACCTCGTGGGTCCTGTACGCCAACTACGAACACCTCAGTGGGTCCTATTGGGTCCTAAAAAACACCTAGATGGGTTATTGCGGAAGCATATCAAACCTCATGGGTCCTGTACGCCAACTACGAATACCTATGTGGTTCCTATTGGGTCCTGAAAAACACCTACATAGGTTATTGCGGAAGCATATCGAATCTCATGAGTCCTACTGGGGCCTACAAAACACCTACATAGGTTATTGCGAACACATATCGGACCTTACGGGTCCTGTATGCCAACGTAGGATGCCTATAGAGGTCCTGTCAGGTCCTGTAAAGCACCCACGCGGATTTCTGTGGTATATTTGTAGGACCTATACCTTCCCTTGCAGGTCATTCGAACACCCTATGATACCATCATAGGTTCCTACAGGTACCCACACAGGACCTACGTATTCCATGCAAGACCTTTAAGGTCCTACCTCGGAATTTTTACCAGGGCAGCCACAGTAAATAATCATAGAAGGCTTCGACAGATAGTTTTAACTATTCGCGCGTGTACTCGTATTTGTTTCTTGCATGCTTATACAGCGTGATTCTCAAGTCGCGAAAAAGAATTCACATGCAGATTCCTTATCGATATCTAAGAACAAAGTTCCCTATCAAAAACTTCGAGGGACCGGTCGTTCCTGAGTTATATAAGGTTAAGTCCACCCAATAGCCGGGATGGACAGATGTGGTAGCAGAAGAAATTTGGCAGCAGCAAAAACTCGATTGCGTATTTTCATCCAAAAATAATATTGTTCATCGAAGTGCCGCTGCACGCTGCTTTGCTTTTTTCGAGGGATCATGTACCGGCTGTGGAGCAAGGATCAAGTGGACTTCGTATAAAGAACCACCAAAGGATGTGGATATAATATTCGAATGCAATATAAAAAACATCCGCCCTAGCGCACACGTCAGTAGCAAAAAACGCCAACTCAAAGGCAACCGGCGTGAAGAATTCGCAGATATTTTGATCGACCAGCGTAAAGACGCTGTGACTTTTCGTCGAGAAGAGGCAAAGCGACTGAAAACGTTTGGAGGAAAGGATCCTCCCATGTTACCCAGTTCCGATGTTTTACGAAAAGCAAAGGAGCAAAGATTGCCCAGCCAATATGGATTGAAGTTTGCGAATCCTGCACTCAATTTACTTAATAATTCCAAATATAGAAAGTATGCAGGCGCGATACGTAACATCGGGTTGCTCAAATTTCACTGCATGTATTGGACTACGGAACAGCAGTTACTTTAAACAGCGAGATGCAAAAGAGATCCTGATGCATTTTTGGTGATTGATGCTACAGGTAGTGTTGTTAACCACTTAAGCGGCAAGAAAAATCTTACGCTGAGTGCCTCAAACGCGGAACAAAAAAAGTATTTAGATTTGCACGAAATTTGGTACTCGGGGGTTTTCGGGGTCGCTGATTACGAATCTGACCTCAAAATGGAGGAATTCAGAATGGCGGATTCAATATGGCGGACATAATGCAACAACAACATCCCAAGTGGACCTTCAAGACCTTGAAAGTTAAAGGTGCTGCTTCACTGACAAGAATGGATAGCTGGGGAAGTGAAAAAACGAAATTCGAAAGGGGGGAACAAAGTTTGACAAGAGCAGTGCAATAAAAAAATAGACCTATAAGAGATTTTGTGAAGCTCGCCAAAAAAACTTACCTGTAACCACCAGGAATCTACAAGAGTGGGCTTTGCAGGCTACTATGCAGTACAGGTCCGAAGATTTTAATTTCACCGCTTCAGCAACTTGGACGACTCGATTTAAACAAAAATTTCGCATCAGCCAGCGAAAAGTGACCAGGCGTGTTAAATCCACGGAAAACAGATCATTAGAGGATCTTCCGCAAACAGCTGAGAAATTCCAAACTGACTGCTCCAATTCGATCTGCGGATTTGATCCCAAACTTGTGTTGAATACAGATCAAATGGGCTGTGAATACAGAACCGATGTGCAGCGAACAATGGCGCACATTGGACAAAAAAGTGTTGATGTCAATTCAGGAGATCTAAATAAAGTCACTCACACGTTCACAGTCCAATACACCATCACTACTGCTGTAAAATTGCTGCCGAAGGTGTTCATCTGTCTCAAAGAACCCAAAGGCACATTCGGTCCAAGAGTCAGCAAACAGGTGGAGGCACTCACCCGTGCGTACAAAAATGTTCATGTGGCATATTCGAAATCCAGAAAGATGACAACGGCTTTATTTCACTTCTACTTGGTCAACGTCATGCAGCCGTATGTAGCGGGCAATAACTTTAGCCTGATAGTGGACAGCTGGGGTGGTTAATCACATAACAACTTGTTCAGGAAATTCGAGAATCACTGCGGAGAATCATCCTGTAATTTGCAAGTGATTCCAGCTGGCTGCACAGCATATTGTCAACCATTGGACGTGTACTTCCACAGACAAGCCAAAATCCTCATTAAAGAGCTGCAAAACAGCACCTATTTGTTGCACGATCAACGGCAAATCAACAGTCGGGAAGATCCCATCAAAATCCAGTCACTCGTAACAAACCAACACTGTGCGCCTATTTTCCATGAAATGATAGAGTCTGCTTGGTTTGCTCCCAAGCTGATCCAGACCCAAGACATCTTCATAAATGTTAAGGAAGTGTGCTTTCCAGAGAAGCCGTTCCAAAGTAGGTGCAAGTGCGCATTGGCTACAGGCAATTGTATAGGGAAATACATTACTTTCATAAAGTGTTCTTGGTGTCGAGAATACTTGTGCTTCCATTGCTTCTACGAGCTCTACCATCCTCAACAATGCACGAAATATTACATTAACATCTGAAAACCGAAAATATCAATTTCATATCAATAACAATAACAACAACGACGACAAAAATAACAACAATAACTATGAGTGGCGTAAGAATATTACGCTAAAGACAATAAGCACTTTTCAGAGCTAGCAAAAATAATCAGCACATTTTAGAGCTACCAAAGATAATCAGCACTTTTCAGAGCTACCAAAAATCTTTCATAAGAACGTATCATGAAATTGTTTTGTGCTACAGATTCAAGCATCGATTTGAAAACGCAACTTCTAGTTGCTTATTTCCTTACCGATTTTCATCTATGTTTGTAAGAGTGTTATTTAGAGCGAAGCGTAACACTCACCATCAGCTTCTTCTTGTTCTATCGTTCTCCGTCGTCTGATCTTCAGGCCATTGTTTTGTCACAAGCACGTTCTTTTCCAAATTTACCCGATTTTCTGAGCGTCAACCGTACTAACCTCTAAACAGCTGGGCGGAACCGCACTCGCATTTTGATTAGTCTCAACTGCTTTTCGAGCAGACGACGCACAGTGGGACCGAATCCCAAATTTGCGGACATAACTCTGAATTCGGTTGAAAATCTGTACTCGGGGGTTTTCGGGGTCGCTGATTACGAATCCGAAAACGAGAATCTCAAAAACAAAATGGCGGATCCAAAACGGTAACAAATTTCTTGAAAAACACGTTGAATTCGGTCGCAAATCTGTACTCGGGGGTTTTCGGGGTCGCTGATTACGAATCCGAAAACAAAAATCTCAAAAACAAAATGGCGGATCCAAAACGGTAACAAATTTCTTGAAGAACACGTTGAATTCGGTCGCAAATCTGTACTCGGGGGTTTTCGGGGTCGCTGATTACGAATCCGAAAACAAAAATCTCAAAAACAAAATGGCGGATCCAAAACGGTAGCAAATTTCTTGAAAAACACGTTGAATTCGGTCGCAAATCTGTACTCGGAGGTTTTTGGGGTCGCTGATTACGAATCCGAAGTCAAAGATCCAAAAAACAAAATGACGGATCCAATATGGCTGATTTGTACGGAAAAAAATGTTTTATTTAGACGAAAATGACAGTAATTTGCTTAAACTAGGTGACTACAGAAATATAAAAATGAAAATGATGTAAAGTTAGTATTTACAAATAACAATAATTTTCTTAAAATTAGGTTATTACAAAAATATGCAAATCATAATGATGTATACATACTAAAAGAATAGCCGTTAGATCCTTAATTATATACATAATAGGAAAATGTTAGGTGATATAAAAAATTCTATAATGTGTATTCGTTAATCTACTTGGTTACGTACAACCTTAGTAGGTATCATCATCGGAAGAATCACTTGATTCGCAGTCAGTGGATTCAACTGGAAAATAGCTTGAGCTTGCCTCACTTGTTGAAATATGCGGCGCAGTTAATAAGTTTAAGGCCTCTGGCAGCAATGATGTTGATTTTTTGCAAAGTAATTTGCGCAAGCTAGAAAAAAAAAAAATTGATTTGGGCCTCACCGGGCCCACCTGGGGTACTGGGCCCACAATGTGAGTACACCCCTGGGTAGATATTTCGAAACCACACAACTTATGTATAAACCATTTCCCGATATTTTGTGTTTTCACCGCTCGCAATTGCGAAAAATGTACTTTTCGTTACAAAAATGTGCACCAACAGCAGGCGCGTAAAAATGCGGACTATTTTTTGGTTGTTTCCATTAAACAATACATCAATCTACAACCTCCAACAAGAAAGACCGCGGGACAACAGAGAGCAACTCAACTTTTCTCTACGTGTTTACAATTTTTCGTAGCAGTTTTACGGTAATTTTCAGATAAATCATTCTTTTTTCGATGCCACATGCATCACTACTATACATTTTTAATTTCACGGTGATATTGTACTTACTTTCCCCTTTCAAATCCATTTTTTTTTAATTTTTTGGCGTGATTTTTGTCAGCTTCAGCACGTTCTAAACACAACACTGTGAATTTCACTCGGAGCGCGCTGCGTCTAACTCGAGCGAGGGTCACTTTCGAACTGGAATAAAAGAGCAGGTATAGGGGATCTTACCCTCCCCAGTCTGGAATCCGACCCTTGGACTATTACTTTACTTACTGCTTCACTCTAAAACCCCGAAAACAAAACGTGATTTTTCGGGTTATGTCCGCGAATTTGGGATTCGGCCCCACTGTGCGACGCTTTTATAGAAGTAGTTTTGCACAAAGATATGCGCAACGATCGACGTCAATACGTTAATTCATACAGAAAATCATTAAATCAAACAAATCATAAAATATTTTCGTATTGAAAAATGTTTGCCAACTCTTAATATGGAAGGCTTTTTTGCAGCAGTCCGATTCTAAATTCGGCAGTAGCCCGAAGATGTCTAATCGTACGAATTAACCTCACTTATCCTGACCTAACCTCGTCTCATTAGTTGAGTATATAGGTGTATTTTTCCGAAATATGACCTATAGTACTGTGGTAAGATTAATATTATGTGGTAATTTACAGGATTTGTATGCTGCCAGTGGGAGTATTAAAACTGACTATATTCAACATTTTTCAAGTAGGAAGAAGTCTTCAAATTCAACAAATGAATACTGTACGAGTGATGAACAACGAGAAGCAATGTGTGAATAGGCGCGGAATAAAATGATTTTCTATACCTAGGGTGATAAATTTTAGGGATCCAAAGTACAATAACCACTGGACTCAATGTATAAATATTCACCGCAGTATAGAAACTCCAGACGTCAAGCAGAAGCGGATTATTTCAGGACAATTTGGAAAATCCATTCAACGCTGAATTTTAATATATATTTTAATAAATCGATGGAATACAGGACCAATCGGAGATTTATCTATCAGGTACTTCATATTTTGGTACGAGAGAACACCCCTATAAGTTTGGTCAAGATCCGTGACCCGGAGTTATGGTCGACTCCTAGTCAGTATCACGCAAAGATGCATACCCACTACCATACATAACAGCAATACTAGACAAATTACGCGCAGCACCATACATATCCAAACTCGACCTTAACCAAGCATACTTTCAGAATACCATTGCACGGAGACAGCAGACACATAAGAGCATTCACAGTACCGGGAAAGGGATTATACCAATTTAAAAGGATGCCATATGGTCTAACTGGAGCGCCAGCGACCTTCCAAAGATTATTAGATAAAATAATTGGACCAGAATCAGAACCGTACGCATTGGCATACCTAGATGACATAATAATAGTAACACAAACATTCGAAGAACACTTACACTGGTAAGGAAAAATATTGGATAGAATAACACACACAGGACTTACAATTGACCCAGATAATTTGAAACTATTGAACTTGATATTTTGTTAGAATTTTATATTAAAAAAAAATCAAAGTCCTCATATCTTTTGAGATACTGGGTGGAGAGACTTTCTTTATTGGACTTTTTTGTAGAGAAATAAATTTCCTACAAAATTCTCCAAAAGTTTTTTTTCTCCAAGTCCAACTATTTATTCACCCACAGTGAGAAAGAAGAATTATGCATAAAATCGACTTTGAAGGCTCACACAGGTGCAGCGGTTGAAACCACAGCCAAACTACCCGAGGCACTTTCGGAGAACATTAAATTCTCTGTAAAATGATTCTTGGATGAGAACAATCCGTCGAAATGCGGCTGAGATGTGCGCGGCGAAAGAAAAAGTCGTAATGTTTACATGCTTTTAGTATGGGAAAACTTAAAACGAAGAGTGCGAGTACTTAGAATTGGAATTGAGAGCTGAAAGTTGGACAGGATTCCTTTTTCGACGTCTACTAAAAGATTTTCAATGGGGAGTTGAAAAAAAAAATAGTCGTTTCAAAAAAAGCACCTTAATAGAGATACAGTCAACTACGTACGAAAATGCGTAATTTGTCAAAAAACAAAAGTAGAGCAAAAACAGCCGGCAGGTCTCATGGGACATAGGATAATAGAAGAACCCTGGACAGTAGTAGCTTCCGACATAATGGGTCCACTCCCGATATCCAAGACACGACACCAATACATAATAGTTTTTCAAGACCTGTACACGTAATGGAGCGAGATAATACCACTTAAAAACGCAATAGCTCAAACAGTAGAACACGCATTACACACACACGTCATATCACGCTGGGGAACACCACGCGTAATAGTAACAGATCACGGTACACCATACATGAACAAACTGATACGCGAACTAACACAGAAATTCGGCATCAGACACACAACCATACCCCCATATCAAGCACAAGCGAACCCAGTAGAACGAGTGAACAGAACGATAAAAACCATGATACAAGCATACATAGAAAAAGATCACAGGAAATGAGATACACTTACAAGACTTACAATTCGCACTAAACACAAGTACACATCACATCAACAAAACACACGCCTGCATTTTTAAACCTCGGGAGGAAATTAAAGCAGACACAATGCCTACGAGATCAGCTGGAGAACGAGGGAGACATAGAAATACAGGATACAGACAAATGGACAGATCATCTACGTAGATTACAGATAATCAGGGAAGAAGTCCAAAGACACTTGACGGAAGCCAACGAAAGACAGGCAAATTATTACAATTTAAGACCTAGAAACAAGGAATTCAAGGTAGGAGATAGGGTTCTCAAAAAGAATCACATACTTTCCTCGAAGGTAGACCACATAGCAGCTAAACTAACACATAACTACTCGAAACCATTTATAATCACAAAAAAAATTTCACCCACAATATATGAGCTAACAGCTGAAAATGGGAAACATGCCGGAAAATGGAGCATAGATAACTTGAAACTATACATTTAAGAAGACATGTGACTAATAATGCATTCGATATATTACAGATACCATGGAGAGAACACGCAAAATACCGCTACTACAGACACCAGGACGGCCAGCACACCCACCACAGCCACGCCGCTATACGACAACGCACACTACTTCACAGACAAATACAGAGACCACCAGACGCACACTACTCCTTACACCTACACAATACACACCAACAGGTAAAAAGACACAAAAAATGACACGATTACAAACGCCAGGACTACCCACACACACACAAAAATATCCAAACCCACCCTCCACACCAACAACCACACCAACACAACCGACACCAAGCACATTCAGACAGACACTAGACACAATTACACGGGAACACACAACCCCATGCACGCGACCAAAAAAACCAATCACGGACACACTAGACGAAATTACAAAACTAAGAGACAGAATAGACGCACAATTTAAAATAGCTGAAGAGACAGACAGATACATAAGATACAAAAACAGGAATACAAAAAAATACGACACAACACCAACACAACCACCACTTATCGACCTGGACAATTTACCACCCTACACACCACCATCACCCCCGAAACAAATCATACCAATACTAACACTACCAGTACACAGCAGAGCCGTAAAACACCAAAGACGCACACGCAGACGAGCATACCCACCATTCCCCAAACAGAATCTAATAACACCAAAAGAACACATAGAAAACACAACACCGGAACAAACCTTAAAAGACACAGACACGGAACACGACACCTACGAAATAGCAGACGAAATGGACATAGATATAGCCACCCTAATAATCGAAATAGATGACACAGACACCACACCAGACTCTACACAATGAGAAAAAGACGAAGAACGAAAGGGAGATGAGGAAAACAAGAAGAGAGGGACGAGAAGACAGCAGAATGACACGAGAAAACGAGAAAGAAAACGACACGACACGATAACGAAATGACAAGACAACAGAACGACACGAGAAAACGAGACACACTAGACAATAAGGTAGAAATAACAGTACAAAGCAGGAAAATAGTCAGAAACAATACACAACAAAAGAAAACAGGAAAACAGGAAAATAACACAGTAAACTGGAGAGAAAAAGTACAAAGAGAATAAGCAATAGGATAGGATAGTAAATGAGAGAAACTAGCAAGTAAGTTTAGCCAATAGATTTAACAAAAAATTATAAAAGACCTTTTTTGTAGAGCGTTGAATTGACAGTTAAACATGACGCGAATTATTACTTTTGATTCATTTGTCGCTGAGTTATAAAATTCTGAAAAACAAATGGAATTTTTCCCATGTTATTTCCATTAGAAACTTAGGTTGGAGCGCGGACTATCTTAAAGTTAATATTAAGAGCTCAAACTTTCAGAGAATTTTTTTTTTTTATTAATTTGGAAGCATTTGAGCCCCTGGGAGCAAAGAAATTCGAAAACATCCCTATTAAGGACCACTCTAACCTACACATAACACAAATACACGAATCGGTTCACTCTATAGGCTTCACCCCGCGTGGGGAGGGGGAAGTTGTGACATAGCAAGTCACTAACCTCCTCAAACCACACGGGGAAACCGAAGCATTTAAAAAATACCGAAAATACACGAATTAAGCCGAAGCCGATCAGCCACGAGGACCGATCGTCACTCGAGTAACGACCGTCGTAACGATAAGTGCCAGAACCCAGAAACCCAAACTTTTGTGAACCCCCAAACCTGACTCTAAGGTCAGTACCTTTTTATCAGACCTTCGATAACTTAATTATACACCCTTCAATACACCTACCGTCCCACAAGTACACAGTCGCACACATCACACCCATGTAATTAGTCTAAGGACAATTTGAATAAAAATAGTTCTATAATTCACACACACACTCTAAAGTCGTCACTCTCCTCTCACACCCCATCCTAAACTCCATCAATTCGTAATTTGGATATCCATCCATTACAAGATATACAGAGATGTTCTGTGGAAAGTGGTCAGTCTAATGGCGGCACAATTATTTTTTTTTTGTAGATGACAACGCTGCTGGTCGACTGCGAACAAGCGATCTACTGATATCTTACACATGTCTGTGACTGATAATAGACGACGTAGCGGTAGCTGTCGCGTCGTAGGTTATAATGAACTGTCATATTACAATATTGTGTGATTAAATAGTGATATCGTTCATAATACGACGATATACGATACTATTCCATAAATAAGTAGTACTGAATTGTTAAATTAGATACAGATGTCAATTTCTGTTTATTTGAAACATTATTAGGTTATAAATAACTGTCTTGGTGGAATTTACGCATTTCGTAGTAATAAAGTTAATTAGGCAATAGCATACGATATTGATTCTTTATGAATTCATTTGAGGTGTGAATTTCTGTTTGATTGCCACATTATTTACAACCGTGCATTTCGTCGGAGACTGACTGATCCGCTGTATCTCTTGGACAAGTAGGGTTACGAACATAGCGATGTAAATATCATTCATCGAGTAATATAATACAGGGCGTTCCAGATTTCAGAAACAAATGTCGTAGGCAGATTCCTGGATGAATTCTGGAACGAAAAGTCCTCTGCCAAAAATTCCTGTGACCGACGGTTACCCAACTAGAGACCATCTAAGTTGACCTATCATAGAGCGTGTACAGCAGAAAGTCAGTGCCGGGTCACGAACGCTATTGATGCTGTGCCCGTAGCTAGAGTGTTCCACTCGTTCACTAGAGTTGTTTATCCAATTTTTCGGTCCTCCAGGTGTTTCCCTTCCTAGTTCTCGTCGTTCGGGGTATTTCCTCCATAGTCTCCGTCGTCCAGGTATCCCCCTTCATAGTTTTCGTCATCCAGGTATCCCTCTTCATAGTTTGCGTCGACCGGGTATCCCCCGTCGTAATTTTCAACGATATAAATTCACTTCACTTCATTATATCTCAACAGAACCAATTGCTATTGTTGAGACTATTTACTTTAAGTAGTCTTAACAAAGATTATTCATAGAATAGTACATTATACAACGTGGGAATAAAGTGGGAGATTATTCCCGAGGGCGAGTTTACTGTCCGAACGAAATTTCCGAGGGTGGGTTTACTGCCTGAGCGAAGCGAGGACAGTATTCACCCAAGGGAATTTTCGCAAGGGCAGTAAGCCCGAGGGAATGATGCACTTTATTCCCATGTTGCATACTGTTTTATTCACTCCTCAACTGTAACCACTTTATCAATTCTTAGAAATTTTGCGGGAAATAATGTAAATTATTCCAGCAAATCTGCGGGAAATAATGTACATTATTCCCGCGAATCTAGATTTTGCGGGAAATAATGTTACTTTATTCCCGCAAATACAGATTTGAAGAATAATGTACATTATTTCCCGCCAAAGTATAAGAGGGAATAATATGCTACTTTATGCCCGCTTTTCAGGTCAATAAAGTGGCGATTACAGTTGAGGAGTGAATAAACTAGGTTTATTAAGAAATGTGAATGTGCCTGCGCAGCGACATGCGCAGACTTGAACTAGTAAGAGACTGAAACAGTCAGTCAGTCAGCAAGCCTGTTAAAAAGAAAGTAGTAAGAGAATCCGTCTGAGAAATCTGTAGTTTATACAATCCATCGAAAGTCAAATAAAAGATCGAAGTCTGAATAATTACTTAACTTAAATACGCAATAAAACAAAAGGTATGTAAAGAAACTAAATATGTAAGCCGCAGGGAAAGATAAGCTTCCACGTGCAGCAACGCCATGCCACATGTGCGATAATTTATGTTTCCTTTTTCATGTTGCAGGCGCCTTTGTATTTATCTATACTCAAGAATATTATCAACAATAAATATGAAAAATACATGAAAACAATTTTATTGCATTTAACTCTCAAATAAAAACCCATTCCACGAGATCCCAACAGTTGTTTTCAAATGAAATTTAACACACATGCTTGCTATCCCAAAACATTGACATTGTGCAAGTTTCAAGTCATTTGAAACAAAAGGAACAGAGTTACTCCTCATAATGCTTCCGAAATAGCCTCTATTCGAAAACTTCCCATGCGTCTCAATTATTCTTGAATCTTGCTGGGTTTGCACACACATATTTTAGAATGCGTAAGCTACAAACCCACGACGGTTTCTAGAGATAGCTACGATACTTTGATTTGTACACTTTTTTTTATGAAAAAGAAAAAGGTAATTTCAATTATTTTTCCTAAAATCCCTAATTTTGTCTCGATTTCCAAAATCTAACGTGAATTTGTAGCTATCGTCTGTAGGAATGTACCCTGAAAATTTCAGAAGTCTCTGACAAAAACTCAGACACATGGGACTTTTTCAATTGGCAAAAACCTAATTCCAAGATAAATCGCTTTGAATTTTTTTTTTTTTTAATCATTCACAAAAGAGATTTTCATTACTACATGAACTCAATTAGTTTCCAACGAGATTGCTAATAGTTTTGAAGCATGTTTGAGTGGAATACGCATTTTCAACGTGCATTTCAGAAATGACAATTTCAAGGCAGTTGGAAAGCATTATAAAGGATATGAATTATCACAACATGAAAAAAATTCAATATATACAGGGTGTAACATCTCCAGGGTCTGATCTGGGAGGAGCTTCGACGTGTCGAAGATCCGCCCTCTTCTATTCGTGTGCTATACGTGTGGATGTAAACAAATCTAGAGATAAGGGTATCTGCTTGATAATCACACACTATTATTCTGAAGCGAACGAGTATGAATAGAAGAAGGCGGAGCTTTGGCACGTCGAAGCTCCTCCCAGATCAGACCCCGGAGATGTTACACCCTGTATATCGTAGCAGTGCGGCTGATGTAAACTTGGTCTTGTCGAGTCCAGGTGCGGCGGAACGTATGTTTGCGAGGCGTGGAGCTGAGTTCAAGTGTGTGTGTGTGTGTGTGTGTGTGTGTGTGTGTGTGTGGCGGGGGGGGGGGGGGGGGGGGGGGGGTCAAAAGTCAAGGAGAAAGATAAAAGTCCGATACGGCGAATCTAAATCTTCAAGGACAGGGCCCATTCATCACGCAGGTTGTTTTTTCCTGTCAAAGTATAGTTTTAGGTTGTTTAAAGTGAAAAAAAGATTATCACCTTTCAATGTGTGGGTTACGTAGCTTCAGCAACGCGCATGCGTTGCGTGCGCGTGCGCGAACACATGGTGCTAATACTTCGTACTTTTGAATATTCTTACACAAAAATTAATTAAGCGAAAGCCATCCGCACTTATAATTTCAATTCTCATCATGCTAGTCAATATATTTTCCTTAATCTCTTTCAATGACTTGATATTTAGGTCAATCAAACAAGATTTAATTTCCCGAAACTGCAGATATCTGAGGTGTGGAATTCCACACCTACTAAATTTTGAGGTGTGGAGTGTTCCATACCAACCATAGTGGTTTCGCCGCGCCTGATGATACTTGGATTTTAGACACAACAGAAAACCAGGAAAATGTCGTAGACTGCAAATGGGTCTTTAAAATAAAAAGAGAACCAGATGGAAGCATTGATAAATATAAAGCCAGGCTGGTGGCAAAAGGGTTCACACAAAAACATAGAATCGACTACGCACAGACTTCTAGCCCAGTGGTAAAATTTGACTTTATCAAAATGATTTTAGCCATTGTGGCAGCGAAAAATATGAAGCTAAAGCAGTTTGATGTAAAAACTGCTTTTCTAAATGGAAGATTAGAAGAAGACATATTCATGAAGCAACCAAGAGGCTACAATGATGGGACACAACGTGTGTGTAAACTCCAAAAAAGTCTTTATGGGCTGAAGCAGGCATCGAGATGTTGGAATAATCGATTCACCAACTTCTTGAAGAAGCATGAACTAAAGGAAACACATTCAGATTCATGTGTTTTCACGAATAAAGGCGACAACGTCACAACTATAATAGCCATCTACATAGACGATGGTTTGGTAGCAACAGAGGATGATCGCACTGCAAATGAACTCCTCAAGGCATTAGGAGAAGAATTCGAAATAACTCCAAGTAATGCTGAATTCTTTTCGGGCCTGCAGATAGAAAAAGGGTCGGATGGGACGATTATGTTGCATCAGACCAGTTATGCAACCAAAATACTGGAACGATTCAACATGGGAAACGCAAACCCTGTGGCGATTCCTGCAGATAAAAACCACGAGCTGAACCCGAAACTCCACACGAATCCAAAAGCAGCAGGGAACGTACCATATCGTGAAGCGGTAGGAAATCTAGTGTATCTTGGAGTCGGGACTCGACCCGACATCGCGTACGCTCTGAGTAGTGTAAGTCAGTTTCTTGAAAATCCGCATAAAATACACTGGAATGCTGTGAAGCGTTGTAACGTGGCAAACGTTTGGACCTCTTCCGTACCAGCCTAAACGAGCGTATGTATTCCCCGAGAGTACCGAGTCAGGATAGCTGATTTAAATATCTGGCGCCCTTTGTCCTAGCGCGGCCATCGATCGTAGATCATCGGATTGGTCTATCGATCACGGCCAGCGCTCGCAGGACGAACGGCGAGGATAAGGAATTAGCATACCGGAAACGAAGAGCCACTCACTGTCTAGCCGTTGAGAAAATCGCGAGCCATCATTTCAGTGCGCCGAGAGAGTTTTTGTATAGAGTTTTTGTTGAATGTTTAGAGAGTTTTGTTGGTGAAGACCGTTTATTGTGACCCCCTGCTACTTCTTTCGACTACTGATTTTGGATTTTGGATTTGAGTACTGCCGATTTGTTGATATACGACCCTCGCCTGCCCACGGACAACGAGCCGACCACGAGGCCGAGCCATCGTAAAAGATCAGGTAGGATCTATCCAAATTACCCGGTCAAGTCTAACCCTAATTCTTCCCCGAGAGTCCCTAGGACTCAATAGTCTCGAGTCATTAGTCCGGAAAAGCTCTTCGTTTTCCCAGTGCCGTTCTAGTTCCGAGTTCCGAGAGTACCGCATGGTCGTTGAGTACCGGCGCGTTTAAACGTGTTGTTGTGCTCCTCGGCTGTCGATTCTGCGCGGCCGCGTGTTAGTTTCGTAGCCGCTGCGCAGCATTCGCTCGAGCCGAGGCAACGCCATATTGCCCGAGGCCTCTGACGTCACGCGTCGCAGTCGTCGGCTGCGTGTCAGAGCACCCTTGCGGCCTAGTACCGTACTACCGAGTTTCGACCTCTTCCCTTCCCAGCTGTTGAGCGAGCAGCTGTCAGTCAGAGATTAGAAGCTTCACGTATAACGTGAAGACTTCGAAATCGACTTGACAGCCGTACCTCCAGCTGGTCGTAGCGAGGAAGGCTAGTCACAGAAAACCTGTGATAATTGTCAATTCTACCTTTCTTTCAGCTTTATTATCGTAATTAAATAAATTAGAGTAAAGTCGTTATTTTGTTTTGATTTAATCCTGAGTAGAGTCCTTATTTAATTGTTTTCTTTGATATATTTCTCTGCTTTTATAATTAGGTTAGAAACATAAAATAGCGGTGCAAAAAGGCCGAAGCCAGATAACAGGCTGAACAAAATTTTTCTTTTTTTCTTTTTAAATAATAAATAATCTTTCTAATATAACTTTCACGCATTAAGTGTTTTTATTTCATCGCCCTCAAGAACTATCCTTCTACCGATAGCTAGTCGGAGCGAGAGAGAGAGAGAGAGAGAGGACTTCTCTCCGAAGTCTGGCGCCCAACATCATCGTCGCTGCTAGTCGGAGGAGGTAGAAGCGTTGGTGTCTTATTTTTTAATAGATCGTAGTTCCCGTGGGTAAATACCCGAGCCTGCGGGAATTGCTGTTACAGCGTATTCTAAAGTATTTAAAAGGTACAGTGAACTACAGTGTTAAATTTTCAAGTAAAAATAATCTCTCGTTAGTTGGTTATTCTGACTCGGACTTTGCCGGTAATACTTGTGATAGACGTTCGACAAGTGGTTACGTGTACAAGTTAGGGAACGGGTTAGTCGCATGGAGCTCGCAAAAGCAAAAAGGAGTAGCCTTGTCGACTACCGAAGCCGGATTTGTAGCGGCGGCACAGGCCGTCAAAGAGCTGATTTGGTTCCCGCACGGAAATATATGGGCATATCTCTGGAACTTTTCATTTTGCTGATGGAGCATAGTTCCGTACGCATATGGTAACAAATGCTGTACTTGAAGTGCATTTTTCACAAGAAAATATATTATTTTAAGGGTAACTATAGTATTTCAGCCGATTCGAACCATTACCCGTCCGTTGTAACTCCAAAACCACCTAAAATACCAGTTAGTCAATGTGATGATTTACAATTTTTTTTTTTTCTTTAACGCTGTATTTCCTTTACCGAATTTTTTAGGAAGCTGATATTTTTTTCTAATAATCTCAAATACGTTAGTATTACAAAAATATAGTCTAGGTAGGTGTGCCGCTCATGGGAAAGGTGAAAAAAATTGTCAAAATAGTGACAGTGAATTATTAAAATTTTTCTAAAATTTCCTTTTTTTCCACGTAACTTTTTTACCGTTCAGTTTGGAAAAACGGTCAAAAAGTACTACATTCTACTCAATGTACTCTATAAAATTGCACCAGAATGAAATGTGTGCCTCTAATAGAAACAGAGTTATGAGTATTAGAAATTGAGTATCTGCAAAAAAACTCGATAAAAAAAATCACTTTTTTAGCTGGCACACTTACTTGTCAATAAGTAAACGGTTTTTTATACTAGAAAACTGTTATTCTACACTTGTATAATATGTTGGTAAATTGGTAAGTGTGTAAGTAACTTTTACATTAGCGCCAAAGGCCATTTTCATTCTGTAAAATAAATATACTTTCGGGAAGCAGCCTAAAACCCGCCTTCATGGCCTTCTAGAGAGGAATTTTCGGACTGAAAAACACACTCACGTTTTTCAATTCAATGAAAAACAGAGTAAATATCGTAAAATAACCAAAAAAAAATAAAGGGTAGATTAATAGAAATAGTATTTATGAAACGATGGATCTTGACCGAGAAAAAAAAAATCAAATAAAGCGTTTGAAAATGCAAGAAAAGAGAAAACAACAAAAAGCAAAACAGCAAAGAGAGACTGAACGGTTCACAGCTTTCTTACTTTTTTACTCTCTTTCTTACGTTACCGAGCTTGGAAACTGAGTTTCTGTATTTTTTACTTACAATTTAAGGCTCAAACAATAAGATAAGACCGGTTGAAAGAGTGTGACACCATTTTTTTTTTTTTTTTCCGAAATGTCGAAAATGAAAAGTTCTAGAGATATGCCCATATATATGCGAAAAATATATGCAACATACCGCGAGGACCAGGTGAAAGAGAATGGTCCGTCCGCCCAGACACCTAATATTTTGTATTTTCATGGGGATAGCTACTCGTTGCGCAGAAAATCCTCAGGGTGATTTTGGCGCGTGGTCGATAGCTTCGACCCCAGGATATATTTTTCAGCGCAACGAGTGGCTATCCCCATGAAAATACGAAATATAAGGTGTCTGGGCGGACCGACCATTCTCTTTCACCTGGTCCTCGCGGTATATGTCGCATATATAACATATAAGTGCGCAAAATACAAAAATGTCGCATATAGTTAACATATATGTACGCATAATACATATATGTTTGATGAGTTTTACATAGTGTTGACATCTATGTCGACATCTATGTCGCATATATGTCGACATACATGCCGCAACATTTATGTTCACATATATCTAGACATTTATATCAAATATAAAAAAATAAGTTTTGGCGCAAAAAAAAAATATGTCACATATATGTGGCATATATTTTTCGCATATATATATTTCCGTGCGGGTTAGAGCGTCTTAAAAGTGAAGTGCTAGGGCAATCCGGAGACAAACCGGAGTTGAATTTAGATAATCAAAGTGCAATTCGGTTGTTAAAAAACCCGGAGTTTCATCAGAGGTCTAAACATATAGATGTTAAGTACCATTTCGCAAGAGAGGAACATCAAGAAGGACTGTTTAGCTTAAACTATGTTCCGAGTGCGCTGCAACAAGCAGATATAATGACCAAAGCATTGCCAAGACAGCAATTTACTTATCTTCGAGAATTGTTAGGTATGAGTGAAGAATGAAACGGTATGCATTGGTGTGAAATTAAACTATAGGAAAATTTTTGGTTTGTTATAAGTATAAGATTATGAGTATGAGCAAACATGTCAGAAAAAAAAAAAAATAGTAATAAGAAAAAGGTATGAACAAAATGTATGACAATACATATTGAGAGCGAGTGTTGGAAAAAATAACTTAATGCAATATGTATTACTACCTATTCATAAACTACGCGCCTAAAAGTGGCAGGATCCCCAACTGATCCTGATAGGGGCCTTTGTATTGTCAAAGCCGGATCGAACAAATTTCTACACGGTCCCTCATCGCGTTTTGAATAGCTCGAGATTTTTTCATTCGCAACCGCGCAAATTCGGTCTTCACTTGCTTACGCTGACGATCCATGTCACTTTATAATACATACGCATGCCAGATAATTCGAATTTGATCAACCGGTCTGTAAATTCACGATTTCGTTGAAAATAGTTGGTGCAGATTATACTTTACAGATTAGGAATCGTGTCACTAGCAGCTCTCTACGATGTAATTGTCGTGTGGCAAGTAGCATTACAGTATTTTTGCGTATTTGTACACGCCCAGCTAGGTACTAGCTGGGTTTCCCTTATCGGGAACGCCTAGACTCAGCCTGGTCGGGGCCTTTCTATTATCGAGGAAACAACCAGGAAATTTCTACCAGGGTATACGTTTTATTCAGTGAACGGGGCATAATACATTTTTTTGGAGCTCAAGGTCTTGTGTACGTATAGATAACGGTTCAAATAACACTTTTCCATAAAAAACCGAAAATCGATTTTGTTGAAATTTTAGCACTTAAATTTCAGTATCTCCTACCCTTAACATGGGTGACGTCATAAACTAGTTCTTTTCAATTCGTTATATATACTGCAATTTTTGTTTAAACGAAAAAAGGAAAAAATGTGTCCAAATTATTTTTCCCCAAGCTACTGGAATCTAAAATTTAAAAAAAATCGTGGACGACCCTATTAGCTCTTCTCGTCGCGATTGTTTGTCGTGCTTTCATTTCGATCTGAAAGTGCGGCCTGTCGTATGGATCCTGAGTTATAGATGATAGATGATATATTTTGCTTTCCAAAGGGGACACCGTGCTTGGAAGTTCCCAGCGAAAGTACGTCGCCACCACCTGCGCTGAATTCAAGTCGGGACACCCTGGTGGTACGTTACCGACATGCACGCGTTCACGGCTTATGCAACCGTGAAGATCGGTCACGTCGACTCCTTTTTTTGTTACAGGTGACTCCTGCTTGCAGGGTATCGAGGCCGCGATCGTCTGGCACGGGGAACGTGACGAGATCGATGCCAAGATCTCTAACCATGTATGATGTAAGTAACACACCTCCCTTTATGACGAGCTGGTGTTTCTCAATCGAACAACAATACGTCGACAGGCGATGCCGATAACTAAAAAATTACGAATGTTTTTTCAGATTGGCGAGGAGATCACGAAGCCTTCTAAACGAAATATGCGGAGAATCGAAGCCTCGACACCGCTAACGGCTGTCACATGAGAACCACAGGATGCGCTAGAGCCTGGCATACAGGGTAATTCAACGCGTGAGCTAGTTGCACGGGCCACGGACGATATCGCTACGGTCGACCCTACCGACCAGGTGCAATTCAATAAAGCTGTCGTGAAGGCATTATTGAGTTTGAGTTTGAGTTTGAGTTTGAGTTTGATTTATTCGGCGCTCTGGGATAAATCCCCTCAAGCGCTTAGACTTTTACAATATACAGAAAATTAGTTGCAGAATTTACACCTCAAGGTTACATCTCTTTCTGTGGTTAGTGTATAGTAAGCTTACAGGTAGGTGTTAGTAGTGAGTAAGAAAAAGCAAAAGCGATAGGTAAGAAAAGGTTAATGAAGTAATAAGAAATTATATAATGTATATAACATCGAAGAGTGGTCATTGCGTCTGCAGCCGTCTTAGTGTTAGTACCTCCATTCGGAAACTTGGTAGTAGGGAAACTGCAGAAAACCTATACCGGGTACTCGATATGCAATTTCGCATTTAGTTGTGTGTCACGTCTCAGGCAAGTGTTACAGTCTGTCTGTTAGGTCCTTCCGTCCGTCTCTTGTAGTAGGTATTCATGCAGTTTCGCTTTGAAAGTGCTGAGGCAAGTATGGTCCCGTACGACTTCTGGGAGCGAGTTCCATAGGTGCGGTGCCGCGAAGCCGAATGATTGCTTAAAAAGCTCCGTTTTGCAAGCTGGTAGGACTAGGTCTTTAGTAGACGTTCTGGTCTTGCGGGCCGTGGTCGCCTCTCTAATTACAAGTTGCCGTGCGAGGTAGTGTGGCGTTTTCGATTTCAGCACGTTGAAAGTCAGGCAGCCCAGAAAGTATTTACGCCTCTGCTTTATTTTAAGCCATCTAAGTTTCCTGTAGTAGGGCATGATGTGCTCGTCTCGGCGGAGATCAAAAATAAACCTTATACACGCATTTAGTGCCCTTTCTAGCAGTAGATTTAGTTCGCCCGTCAAGTCCAGGTAGATGAGGCAACAGTAATCAATGTGGGGAAAAACGAGTGACGATATCAAGAGGGTGCGTAGCTCTATTGGTATGTTTTTCCTATTGATGCGGAGTTGGTGGAGTGTCGTGAAAATCTTCTTCAGTGTCTCCTCGACATGTGGATGCCACTGCAGCTTGTGTGTGATGGTAATCCCCAGATAGCGCGCTGCCGTTGAGTACGGTAGTAAGGTAGAGTTGACCGTGACAGGCGCTAGGGTTACTAAATCGATAGTATTGATGTATCTGGGGGTTCCAATCACCATAACCTTCGTCTTTTCGGCATTAAGGAGTAGCCCATTTTCCAGTGCCCAGTTGTTGAAGGTCGCTACATCCTCGTTGACCCGTTGAATTCCTGTCGTTTGCAGTTCATTGGGGGTGCAGTGCAGGTAGAAGACCGTGTCGTCTGCGTAGATGTTGTAGTTGCAGTACTTCAGCCTCTTGCCCAAATCTGAAACATAAATGGAGAACAAGAGGGGCCCGAGGACCGAGCCCTGAGGAACTCCGTTCTCTACCTCTAACCAATCGGAAAGATTTCCGCAAGAGTCTCGGACAGCTTGCCTTCTCCCTGTCAAGTATGAGCATAGCCACCTGAGTGCCGAATTTGAGAAGTTCAAATCTCTCAATTTCGAGAGGAGTATATCGTGCCGGACCCGATCGAAGGCTTTTGAGAAATCGAAGAAAACTGCTACTGTCACTTTGCGCTGATCAGCCGCTTTTCGCACGTCATCTGTCATTCGAAGAAGTGCCGTGTTTGTACTGAAACCTTTGCGATATGCGGATTGGTACGGATCGAATGCACCTTTTTCATTTAGAAAATTCGTGATTTGGTCTGTAACGATTCTCTCGAGTGCCTTGGAGAGAGCGGGTAAGATGGAAATCGGTCGATAGTCGCTACAGAAGACCGGCGACTTCACTTTGGGGATTGGAGTTATCATTGAGGACTTCCAGTTCTCAGGAAAGATACCATGTGTCAACGAGAAGTTGAAAAGGTGGTGTATTTGAGCTCGAAGACTTGGCAATGCCATTCTGACCACGTTAATGGGTATGCCATCGCTCCCTATCGCGTTAGATTTAGAATGGCCAAGGGCTCCCACGAGGATTTTGTACGTAACGTCTCTAAAATAGAACTTATCGTCGCCATATTCTACCTCTCCTATATAGTACGGGGCCGTCGAGGCTCCCTCCTTCCCACCACCTGCTGACACAAAAAAAGCGTTTAATTCGTTTGTTGGTACGTGGACAGGAGTGTTTGATTTCCTTGTCGAAGTTAATCCGAGCTGTCGGAGTTTTGACCAAATAGAGCGAACATCGGTTAAGGAGCTAAAGGAATTGATATAATAAGAGGCTTTAGCTTTTCTGACCATCTCTTGCACCCTGTTCCGAAGTATTCTAAACTGAGCGTAGAGAGCTGAGTTGCTCCTATTCCTTTTCCAAACTCTACGCGCCCTATCCCTTTTCGCCATTTCGGCCTTGACATCGGAAGTTAGCCAGGGCGCTGGGGAATTTTTGGCTTTTACACATCGCAAAGGGGCATGGTGATCAAGTAGGTTAATGACCACGTGGTTGAGGATCTCTACCTTGGATTCAAGAGTACCTGCGTCAAAAAACTCCTTCCAGTCCACCTCATCGATATCCTTGAGGAAACGTTCGAGATTCATGTCTCTGAAATTACGACAGAAGAAATTACGAGGAACACTACGTTCCACTCTCAGGTTGTAGGTGACGTGGATAAGGTCGTGGGCTGAAAGGAATGGAACTTCATGTTGACCATGGTCCACAACCTTCTCCATGTCGTCCACTATACACAGGTCAATGAGTGTCGAGCTGTTCTGAAGATGATGAGTTGGCTTATAAGGGATGAGGTACAGATGGGTGCTGTCAACAAACTGTTTGAGTCGGTTACTATCATAGTTTTGGACTAGAAGATCGGTGTTCATGTCTCCCATAATGAGCTGATTTCGGTACATAGGATAGTGTTGGAGGATGGCACTTTCAAAGGTTTCCATGTATCCCGTATGCGGGGGTCGATATATGACTGCCAGCAGGACTTTGGATCCGCCGTTAGGCAGGAATTCAGCGAGCAGGAACTCAGGTTTGGCACAATAGTTTCCACCAGAGTCCATAAGTACTCTCACCCGCAGATGATCGCGGATGAAAAAACCTACACCGCCACCATTTTTGCCTATTCTATCACATCTGAAAATATTGTAACCCGGGAGTGCTATAAAATCATCACTGATCGTAGGTTTGAGCCAGGTTTCAGACATACATATGACATCGTAGCCTTTCGCTCCGAAGAAATTCCTAAACTCGTCTAGATGTGCAACGAGAGATTGGCAGTTCACGTGACATACCCTGAGAGAGCCGCTGGAGCACGGGGCCGCGCTATCCATAGTTGGTCAGATGGACCTTATCCATGATTCGCCTCCTGAGAGATGGACACTTAGTGCTTTCAAGCGCCGAGTGCGCAGTGTCAGCATTATGGCCAAGTTTACAGTTGTAACAGGAGGGAGGCTCCTGTCTTTTGGGACAATCGCGCATTTCATGACTGCCCGAGCAGTGTCCGCAGTGTGCATTTGCTTTGCACTCTCGTGCATGATGACCGAAACCCAAACATTTAAAACATTGTAAGACCTTTACGTGGTCGTCGAACTTACACGCCGATAAGCCTATATATACCCTCGTCCCGCTTTTTATCGTAGCCCTGGTCTTAGGGGAGACTTCTAAAACGCAGTTTGTGTAGGATGCACGTGCGCGCGGCGGATAGATGTAAACTACCTTAGTAGAACCGTCGTCCTGGCCATCTAGATTTAAATTCACGAAATCTGACCTAATTTGTTCGCTTGCCAGATCTGTGGAAACACCGTATATTATAACCCTAGGATTATATTTCTGGTCATCGGTAACCTCAAGGCCTGCTTGCTTAAGTGCCGTAAGTGCACGGATCTTTTCCAGATCGACTTTATTCGCCTGGATGCGTATCCCGTTATTTCTAGCCCCGGTGATGCGAAGAACCTGCATACCTACTTCCGCGGGTTTGATAATGGTTGTGACCGCTTTTTTGGTCTCCGCGGACGAAGTGTACTTATCAACCGCGCTATTTTTCGGTGCAATTATGAAGCTAACCGTTTTTTGGACCTCTACTGTAGGCCCTTTATGCAGCTGAACCTTGTCCTGCCTAACTGCAGCCGCGAAACTTTTAGGTTGTGCCGATGTTTGTGCTGCTGGGCTCTTTTTGAGCACTTCACTTACTCCGGCCACGCAGTTACGCGTAATTCCAGCACAAGCTGTGATTACTGCCTTCTTACAGTCCGCGGCGGTAGTAATCTGGGCTGTTAGTGTCAGATACGCAGACATTAGTTTGCTGACCGTGGTTTGGTAGCTCAAAAAGGCGTCCTGAAGTGCTGTCTTTTTTTCCACCGTTTCTTTACACGCCCTCAGATGTTTTCCGATAACTACATCGTGCCTAGCTAGTTCAGTGCGCAGCTCATTCATTTCCTCGTTAACAATAGGGAGAAAAATATCTGACTTCGCGCACGTTGACGTGTTTCCCGCAAAGACCGAATTATTAAGCAAAGAAGCCGCATCGGCTCTAGGACTGTCAAAAACGCCTGATCCGCTACTACCCACACGCGCTCTCCCGGTCATGACAGCCGTGTTAGCCTTATCTCCGTTTATCAGCGCTAGATAACACTACTTGCGGCTCTGGCTCGTAACGGCCAGGCCGCCGAAAAGATTAGCAAGTGTCAGTTTGTGAAGTGAGGTTAGGAAAATATCAGTGAGAAATACCTTGATTCTAGTATAGAGGCGATGTTTATTCTACTCCCGCAGACTCTCCAAGGTCGAATGTCAACTCCCGTTTCGAAAAACGTCACTACTAGTAGGACTGAAGTGCAGCAAAAGCGAGAAAAATAGATGTAATGAGGAGACAGAAGAAGACCACAACCATCCAGTAGAAAAAGAGAGAGAGAGAGAGAGAAAGAAAATTTATTTGATCCTGGAGCAAGGCTCCTTGAGGACCACAGGCATTATTCAATTACAGACAATAAAATAAAATAGAATTAAGTAACAATAAATACAAAACAAAGCGAAAATATTACCAAAGTGAACAGATCAAGACAATGGTCGGTGGTCAGTGAAGTCTGTAAGCGGAAAAGCGCAAAGTAAACATAATAATACAATTAAGAACTCAACAGGAGCATAATTACGAAAGGAAAGTAAATAAGATTACAGATTGAGAAATAAAGATAGTAAAACGATAGAATGATAGAGTGATAGGATACGATTAAAGACTTCCGAAAATAGCAGACTTTGCGTGGGTTCTACGGCTGAGGGCGAAGAACCACAGGACACAAAGGTCAGATGAATAGTTGGCTTAGATCAGTAGAAGGTAGAATTCTTAAGGGCTGCGATGTGGCATCCTTCTTAACATAGACAGCTGCGCCGCCAATCCAAACTGATTTTGGCAAAAGAGACGGGAAACGACGGAGTACCGTAGTGCGTAATTGGTGCAACTGCGCAGGCTGACGATGATTGACATAGATTTTAATGTCTCGGTAACTAGGATCGATGGCAGAAGCCCTAAGATCAGGCTTGGACTTTTTTCCAGCAATAAATTGATCGCACTTTCCTCGCGAAATCAGCTCAAGCAAGATAGCGCGAGGACTACCGCCGGAGGGCCTCTCCCTTCGACCCATTCTCTCAACTTTGACGACATCCGCCGGAACCAGGGTCACGTTCAGAGCGTGTGCCAGTTTCAGCCCAAATTCACTCAGATCTTCGCTACGGTTAGAAGACTCAGGAACACCAGAGATTATTAGCTGAGTCGCCATATCGCGGCATACCACATTAAGGAGCATAGCTTCCTCGACCTTGGATAAGCCTCCGGAGGATCCACTCGCAAGCTCGTCTTCAATATTGTGAAGGCGATTTCCATTTGACGCAGCCTCTTTCATAACGGCATCCAGATCCTTCTTTACAATCTCGACTGCCTCACAAACCTCAGCCAGCTCCCTCTTGAACGTTGCATTATCGAGAACCAACGTGTCGACCTTTTTGCTCAGCCTGGCCACATTTCCCACCAGCGTGTCGACCTTATCAGCCGTCGCATCCATCCTGGCCAGCCGATCATTAATAGATTTCAAAATAGATAATTGATCTCCAGCAGGCTGGCATACAGGACATACACTGCGTACTGCATTACTAGCATCTTTTGACGTCTCAAGTAACAGTCTAGTTTTGACACAACAGCTGTGATAGGTGTGTTTACAATTAGCGCCAGTCGTAATGCCGTCAGCAACCTTTTCTACTGGGGCGAAGCACAGAGCACACAAAGGCTTAGTCATATCGCTGGTTGTAGTTAGATGTAATTAGACAATAATTAGATTAGTGTAGGAGATATAAAGCCGGCGATATAGGCGAAGTTCTTCTGGACAAACACGATATTATTGCCCCACTCAAAGTCCTGTATAGTCTGCCAACTCAAAGTCTATGACTGAACCAACGGAAAAACACAGAAGACCAGCACAAAATCGGTAATTGCTCAACTATAACAGTGAAAAACACTTGTATTTAAGACACTAGAAGATCGCACGAGTTTATCCCTGGTAAAAATTCCCACATAGGAACCTACACAGGACCTACATAGGTACCATACGTATCGTAATTTGGGACAGGTTCCTATAGGAGTACAACTTATAGGAGTACATAGGACCTACGTCGGTATAGCGCGGCGGGACCTATCCAGGTATATGTATATATATAGGATGGAGACCCATATGGGTGTGTATATATAGGAGGAAAACCTATATAGGACCTGTATGTAGGCACGCCTATATAGGTATGGGTCCTACATAGGTCCTTCACCTATATGGTATATTCCTATCATCACACAGATCTGTCCCAAATTACGATAGCCATATGGGATTGGGACCTGTATGGGTATACAGGGTGATTCAAAATTCGTGACCAATCTCTTGAGGGCTTAACCCTTTTCAAAATTGGGATCGAAAGTTCCTCTGCCATTTTTACGAAAAACGATTTTTTTCCTTGGGACCATAACACATTTTTTCAACATCTTCCACCAAATATTTTTCTGACTACATCCTCGCAAGAGGGATAAGTCAATAAAGGAAGTGTGTCTGTGTGTGCTTCCACCAAATAAGAAACTTTCACCGAGAAATAATCTCTCTGATATAAAAAAAAAAAACTGATTGGCATTATTTGAGATTCTTTAAAATTGACAAATGACATGAAAACCAAAAAAAACAAAAAAATGGGTGGAAAAAATTCGTTTTTCGGAAAAAAAAATTCCTCGGAAAAAACTCATTTTTTGGAAAAATGGCTGAGGAACTTTCGATCCCAATTTTGAAGAGGATTAACCCCTCGAGAGATTCGTCACGAATTCTGAATCACCCTGTATTTTGACTTGGGTATATTATGTAGGGTTTCCGGATGGTTATATATTCACCCACCCGTATCCCCATATGACTCCCACAGGAACCAGTCCCATATTACGATAGAAACCATATGGCTGTTCTGTTTGGTCCTATTGGGTTCTGAAAAACACCTAGATGGGTTATTGCGGAAGCATATCGAACCTCGTGGGTCCTGTACGCCAACTACGAACACCTCAGTGGGTCCTATTGGGTCCTAAAAAACACCTAGATGGGTTATTGCGGAAGCATATCAAACCTCATGGGTCCTGTACGCCAACTACGAATACCTATGTGGTTCCTATTGGGTCCTGAAAAACACCTACATAGGTTATTGCGGAAGCATATCGAATCTCATGGGTCCTGTATACCAGCGTAGAATACCCATATGAGTCCTACTGGGGCCTACAAAACACCTACATAGGTTATTGCGAACACATATCGGACCTTACGGGTCCTGTATGACAACGTAGGATGCCTATAGAGGTCCTGTCAGGTCCTGTAAAGCACCCACGCGGATTTCTGTGGTATATTTGTAGGACCTATACCTTCCCTTGCAGGTCATTCGAACACCCTATGATACCATCATAGGTTCCTACAGGTACCCACACAGGACCTACGTATTCCATGCAAGACCTTTAAGGTCCTACCTCGGAATTTTTACCAGGGATATGATCAACAAGAACTCACTGGGTGACGCCGGGTGCATTTATCTGCGAGAAGAAACACTTAGAATCACCAGAGACAATATGCACAAGCTACCCGGCTCACAGACAGACAGAGACCCGGAGGAGCGACACGGAGCGCGTTAAGAAGTACGTGACTGGTGCTAAAGAACAGAGACAGGCTAGTACGACTTCGTCAGATGCGTCGCGGCATGTTGACAGCTCATCGGAGAAGAAGAAGATAGAGTTCGTCCCGGATGACGACGGAAAAGTCGAACTCAGCCTTGGATTCGGATGTCGTTACGATAAGCTCACCCCGGCCCTGCTGGCTAAGACGACGCGCAGGAGAATAAACGAGGTTATGCGACTGATCTGGTCTGAAAAAAATATACTTCGGCTACGCGTTGGGAAATTCACCTCGACGAAAGTGGATGACTCGTGCTGCGGCCTCGCTCGTCATCGTCAGGATCTTACATTCGCTGTAACTATTGCAGATTATAAAAAAATAATGGGTGGGTATCAATGAACGCCCGAATTCAAGACTATTATTCAACTTTTTTCTTAACATTATTTATGATAATATTTCAAGCACTCTTTATCAACGAAAAATATCGTATGTAACTCGAGCATACCAATTCACGCACCAACTGCATAATATACCATGACTTACGTAGTATTTACTATTCGCAGATATTTGTTAACCACTACCGAACGACTCGCGTGAACACAAAGTCGACGTCAATCTGCGTAACTGGGCGAGCGATTGGCTTAATAGAATAATCTATCTGCCTTCTTTTGTTTATCTCATCTCTATGACTGATCCACCATTCTTTTTTCATGTGTTTAATTGACTCTACTCTATTCTTGACTGTTTGATTTGGCACCTGCTGGCGTTTATGACCGTCAATTGCAATATTTGAAATAACCGGAATAGAATCAGCAATTTGTCCTTCCTGTGATTTGCAGACTGATGCATAAGTCTCCGGTTGAGATATTCTCAAAAGAGGTAGTACATCCCTAGAAGCAATTTTGATAGTGGTATCTCCAATTATTTTCGGATGATTAACGATTGTATCCTCAGAACGTCTGGTATTCATAGTAAATTCACCAAAACTTTCATTATTCTGGTGCTACCGATTAGGCAGAAATGAATCAGATGCGATCGTCGGGAAACGAATCAACGTCTGTTGTTCCAAAACTCTGAGTAAATGACGTCTAAGTGTGTACGTGGACCTCGTTGGCCCATTACTATCTCCAAAATATTCTTCCGTTTTGGGGTCTGTCCGTAATGCAATAGAAGTTGCAATAGCGCAAGCGAACACTCCACATGATACACCATCCAGTTGAATCTGGATACATTCATATTTCACCGAGTGATTCGGATAGAGCCTGTTCACTATATCGTATTGTATCGGTAATAATTGTCTACGGAACGAATCGTATACATGTACTATGGATCCGTCGTAATATATACACTAGGGTGGGCCGAAAATCCGCTTTTTTCGAATCGAGTTGATTAATACCGAAAATAATATTCTTGGCAATGTCAAAAAAATGTGTGCGAAAGGAAAAAATTTTAGGTCGTCATCTCAAGGTCGCCAAAGTTCGTCAAAGTTCAAAGTAATGTAAATATAATTTTTTTCATATATTTTTAAATGAAATTCAATCCTCTACAAAAAAGGTTCTTAGGTCGAACCATGTCAATGCAATAGTTTCTGAGATATTTGGAATTTTAGCTGAAAATTGTCATTTTGCTTGATATATTTTTGTCTTTCATGGGTAAATTTTTTTTTTTCGTTCTGTATTTTGATACAAAATTCAATTCTTTATAGAAGAAGTCTTCAAGCCGTACTGTATAAATAGTATTTCTGAAGGATTGGACTTCGTATCAAAAAAACAAAAAACAAATAAATATTAATAAATAAATAAACATCAATAATAATAAATATTATTTATGCAGTACGGCTTGAAGACTTTTTCTGTGAAGGATTGAATTTTGTATCAAAAAACAAAACGAAAAAAAAATTTTACCCATGAAAGACAAAAATATATCAAGCAAAATGACAATTTTCAGCTAAAATTCCAAATATCTCAGAAACTATTGCATTGACATGGTTCGACCTAAGAACCTTTTTTGTAGAGGATTGAATTTCATTTGAAAATATATGAAAAAAATTATATTTACATTACTTTGAACTTTGACGAACTTTGGCGACCTTGAGATGACGACCTAAAATTTTTTCCTTTCGCACACATTTTTTTGACATTGCCAAGAATATTATTTTCGGTATTAATCAACTCGATTCGAAAAAAGCGGATTTTCGGCCCACCCTAATATACACGTCCAATGACCCACCTTATCTTTACCTATTTCTCCTCCGTAAATGATTTGAATGTCCCTATAACTTTATACCGGTCGATACCAACGTAGGCCTTGATAAAGTAATGGATCTTGCGGCCGGAAGGATGTGTTTATTGTTAAAACCTTGAGAAACGCGTTAATACATCGATCATCTAATTCAAGCGTAACGTTAGCAATAAGTTCCGAAATACTTATAACAATTTCGCGGTCACTTCGTAATACATCACGAGCATTGTTTTCATCGGAATCAATGGTAATAATGTCATCCCTGCCATCGTTATTATTGGGGTCGATTCTAGCCGAACGTTTCGCCACATTTCTGAGTTTCCTACATTTCGCATATAAACGCTTCTTCGTTTTCGGCATTATGAAATGAAATATACCGCAATGTCGAAAATTTTCTCTGATTATACTAATTGCTATATAAATCTGTTGAGAAATAATTATTTACTCAACCATAATATATAATATATTATAACAATCGAAAATTGTATCTCATAGCAACTATGTATTATTATATCAAGTTCTCTTTCTTCATATGATCAAATTATGATCATTAAAATATTTTACTCACGTATTATCTTCGTAATTTGTAATGAAGTACTGTTTTCCGCCAACGATTGATTGATTATCTACGTTCTATCACAAATCAATTTGAAAAATAAAAACTTGGTGGTCGTTGAATGAAGTTCATAATTTGACACTTATCGGAAATTCAACACAACAAAGGTAAACCAACAATGTACGTATATTGATTAAATAATTGAGATGTATCATCAATTCTATATCATGTTATACGTTGTTTCACAATATAAAGAATAACGTCCACTTGTAAAACGATTCCAAATTTTATCATTTTTTCAATCTCTGCAGCAAATTGTAATCTCCAAGAATGAACGACTTATTCTGAATGGAATGCGAGGTGTTTACAGAGATATCCTTAAATTGTGGCAGCTTAATCTCTATTGGTCAATGATCAACTTATAATGACGTAGTCATCGAATATCTATCTTTGTATAGGACGGCGACCAAACAGTGGTGGATTAAAGTCAGATTTCCCCCTGGGCCTATTCTGATATGGCGCCCTTCTTGTTTCGTAATGGTGATAATATCTCATTTTTTTTTATTACTAAGAAACAGAAAACTTTTGAAATGTAGCGTGTTACATCTTTGAATCATAAGGGTGAAAGTTAACAAGCTCTAAAATTTGTTCTTACAGTCAACGGAAAACCCAGTTGATTTCGAATTCCATTCACGTTTAAAATTGTGTCGCCCGAGGCCCGGACCTCGCGGGCTCAATAAGTATAAATTCACCCCTGCAACCGAAGCCATAAACTGAAAAACAGATATAGTCATATTATTGTGTCTCATTCTACTCGACGTTGAGAACAAAGATGAACATCACTTGTGGTATTTTTCGAGTATACCTACAAGTCAAACCTATAGCGCATTTGAAAACACAGGTTACCCATACATTCTAATATCTATCTATTGTAACTTCTTGCATATGTTTCACCAGCGGAAGGCCGGTGAAATTATGCGAGTTCGCGTGAATTCTTTGTTACGGGTATGAATTTTGGAGCTCCTCCTATGAAAAATGTGTAAAACCTTTTGTTACCCGAGTACAGACTCGGATAGACACTTTGGTCTACCAGAGCTGCGTCCCTGATACAGACTCGGATAGATACGTAATGATCTACCAGAGCTGCGTCCCTAACTCAGACTTGGGATTGTTTCACTTCACAGACTCGGATAGATGCTAGATCTACCAGAGCTGGTATCGAATATTAGCTCACCGAAGCTGCCTCCTACGCTAGCTAGCTAAACACGATTTTATTCTGCAAGTGAATTTACTCTGAAAGAATTTAGGTTAATTAAACAAAGAAATAATTACACAAAATGAAAAGCAAGGATACGATTAAATATTTGATTTATATTGGATTCTGCTTTAGCAGATATTATTTACAATATTTACAGTCAAAATGAAATAAACTAAAAATGTGGCTCGATATAATCAAATAATAACTCCTTTCTTCTATCTCTCTATTTCTGTGTTTTGATTGCTTTGTTTCTAGTTCGTTTTTATTTTTTCTAAAATCGCTTTTGATTTTAATTGATTTCTTTTTTGTAAGGTAAGATCTCGCTTTGAATAACTTCCTTTTTATTTGAATTTTTCTTTTTATTTTTTTGTACGGTAAGACCTCGCTTTGAGTGACTTCCTAATTTGAGGTTATGTGAGTTTACTTTTAATTAATTTTTAATTAATTGAATCGATGTGAGTCGATCGACTGCTTCAGTACGAATCGCTGCCTACTGCCTCTGCGTGGCAGCTTATATAGTAATTTTTATCAGGGTCTTCTGATACGTGACGTCATGTCAGGGTCTTCTGATATGTGACGTCGTGTCAGGGTCCTCTGATCGCTGCGAGTCACGGTCTTCTGATGCGCGGCCTGTTTGCGCGGTCGTATGGTCGTGATTCGGTCGTTCTGCTGAGCGCAATACGTCGAACACGTTACACTATGTGAGCCGAAACTTTCTTTCAGTCACGGTCACCTCGTGGCACAGCTCAATTGCGTTTTACACCTCAAACGAACCACGTGTCCGGTAAGTACACGCTATTAATTTCTTTCATTATATATTATATCTGATGTACAGATATTATTGCAATAGAAATATCAACTTAATATCTGAAGTAAATTGGAGAATTGATTGAGTCGAATCGCTGAAAACGATATAATCCGCAAGCAGACGCTAACTAAATGAAATTGGAATTATATCGCGAAATATATTGTAATATTGCATTCAACTTACAATTAGAAACATGCTAGTGCCAAAAAACTGCCAAGTTGTTGGAATGAATCCGATATTCAATCTGATAAAAATTTAGTTTATAATAGGTAGATTATTATATAATCTATTATAATGAAAGCAATATTTTTGAATAATCAAATATCTCACTTGTAATCGATTTGCTTCGACCAAGATGCATTTTCTTATAGTGTACTTATGTTAAATAACTTTACGCTTCAGCTTTATATGTATTTAGTATAGCTCTTTATTTGAATATAACTAGTTCTGGATACAGGTAAACATGCTCACCAGGTGAGCTCCGACATTCAAGTGTCTTTCTCGTGTCGCACAGCGACCGTACTTTACTTATATCCTATGTAAGAAGATGTCGCTAATTGTAGCGTGAATGTATAGATATCTCAACAGTACTATTCACCCTTGATGAATTTATCCCAGATAGATCAAGATAATGCAATCGAAAACTATCATTCACATTTTCTTCGAACGTTTGTATATTGTTACCGAGTGCTTATCAGAAGCCCACATCAGCTACTCTTTTTTATTATTTATCACGAATGAACTTTCGCGATGAATGCAAAATGAAATTTCGATTTCATGAATAATGGAGGATAACTCTGTCAAAAAATTCGTGCTAATCATATTATATCCTATGTATATGAGGTATTCCATTTCAACTCAAGCAATGATTTTCCCTCACCATTTTTCATTCGATTCATAATTTTTCATACGGTAACCCCAACTCTAACACCCACTCGCAAATGTTATCATTTTTTTCCGAACCGCTATTTATTCATGAACTTTCGAAACTACGAACAAAAAGACACTTTTGATTTTTTTGAAAAAAATCTCAAAAATTCTATGTCCGAAAACGATCATTTTTACCCCTATTCGATATTGTAAACTATTTTCTTTATATTTATTTTGCTGATTTAAGAAAAAATTACTCCGCAAACCGTGGTGGATGATGATTTCCAGAATTTTTAAAATGCAGATGAATTGCATTTCTAGTCCTAGAAGGAGTATGTGGGGGCCATATGGACCCCATTCCTATTTTAAAGTGCGAACTTGAAATCGCAGGCGGCTGACTCGGGTCTGGACCCTCTCCATAATTCAATCAAGATTTGCGGCAGCGAATCGCCGCCAAGTACCCGTAGGCAGGCGAGCGCTAGCCGGGACTCTATTTTCTCGGGGGAACTCTTTATACCTGTAAGCAGGTCATAACTTCGGAACGCGTGAATATTTTTCGATCAAATTCACAGAACAGATATTCCCCCACCACACGACTTCGCTGTATAAATTTGATCGGAATCGGTACACCGGTTTCTGATATATCGGTCACGAAAGTAGATGAAAAAGCATCTTCTTCTTCTTCTTCTTCTTCCACTTCTTCCCGGTCATCAGATTTTCGCTAGACGCTTGCTTGTCCTCACGTTTCTGAACGAACGGTGAAACGGATCGACTTGATCTTTAAAACGTGGGTACAAGCCATCGAAATCTCGCCCCCTATTGATTTTGGCATGAATCTGAATCCGCACTCGGTCGATATGTGATAATGGAGTTACTAAGTGAGCCACAGAGGGACGACGAAATCAAAATGGCTGTCGGATGGCTGACGGATCGCGGTATTGACAGTTAAAATATTCATAATTTATATATAATCATATTATATAGTTATATATTCATATTATATAGTTATATATTCATATTATATAAGATGTTATCAGTCAAGCTAATGGTTTTATTTCAGTAAATCAGTGAAACAGTGAATCAGTGAACAATGATCAGAGTGAAAAGTGCGCCGACCGTGGTTTCACGCCGATGACCGTTATTATTTAATAAATCTGCATGATGGCCTGTTGTAAGTGCACGGAACAGATCCTCTAAGCTGGGTTCAAATATTTAGATAAAGAATAAATCAACGATCCTGGCAAAATATTATTTCACTTCGATCCGAAACAAGTGAAAATAAGGTTACGATGACTTACATTAAACGGTATGTACGGACATTGATTTTCACTAGATTTTACATATAATAATACTAGATGAATAGACCAACCTCAACTTCTTTGTTTCCACTAAATTTCCACAGTCATCTGGACCATTCCTATCCTATTATCAATCCCTTGGAATAGACGAATATAACACTCCGACAAAACGACGTCCCAAAAACAAAGGCTGCAATTACCAATCCGTTGGAATAGACGAAGATAACATTTCGGCGAAACATTGTCCCAAAACAAAGGTAGCTGACAGCTCATAGCTCCAATGTAATAACAATGTTAGGACAATTAGTAGCGATACGAAACCTCTCATTTAATCCTTTGTCATTTTCTATGTTTCACAGTTACTTGGCCTTTTCCTATCCTATCATCGATCCATTGGAATAGTCGGAGATAATGCTTTAACAAAACGACGTCCCAAAATAAAGGTTGCGATTACCAATCAGTTGAAATAGAGGAAGATGACATGTCGGCGAAACATCCCCCCAAAACGAAGGTAGCCTACAACTCATAGCTCCAACGTGATAACAATATTAGGAAAATTAGTAGCGATACTAAACCTCTCATTTAATCCTTTGTCATTTTCTATGTTTCACAGTCACCTGGACTTTTCCTATCCTATCATCGATCCATTGGAATAGTTGAATATAATGCTTTGACAAAACAACGTCCCAAAAAAAAGGTTCCGATTACCAATCCGTTGAAATAGACAAAGATAACATTTAAGCGTAACATCGTCCCAGAACGAAGGTAGCCTACAACTCATAGCTCCAACGTAATAACAATATTAGGAAAATTAGTAGCGATACGAAACCTCTCATCGAACCCTTTGTCCTTTTCTATGTTTCATAGTCACCTGGACTTTTCCTATCCTATCATCGATCCATTGGAATGGTTGAATATAATGCTTTGACAAAACGACGTCCCAAAAAAAAAGGTTGCAATTACCAATCAGTTGAAATAGACGAAGATGACATGTCGGCGAAACATCCTCCCAAAACGAAGATAGCCTACAACTCATAGCTTCAACGTAATAACAATATTAGGAAAATTAGTAGCGATACGAAACCTCTCATTTAATCCTTTGTCATTTTCTATGTTTCACAGTCACTTGACCTTTTCCTATCCTATCATTGATCCATTGCAATAGTCGGAGATAATGCTTTGACAAAACGACGTCCCAAACGAAGGTTCCGATTATCAATCCGTTGAGATAGACGAACATAACACTTCGGCAAAACAGCATTCCAAGACAAAGGTAGCCCACAGTTCATGGTTCCGAAATGATAACAATGCTAGGAACATTAATACTGATATACTAAAATCTTTCCTTCAATCTTTTGTTATTTTATATCTTTTACAGTCATCTGGACCATTCCTATCTTATTATTAATCCATCGGAACAGAAGAGCATAACATGTCGGCAAGACGATGTCCCATAACAGAAGTAGTTCACAGCTGCTCCAAAGTTATAACACTCTACGTATCTTTTTCAAATTAACCAACTTCGACCAGCCTACCAACCACTCACTTCACCTACCTATACATCAGCACCACAAACTAATTATCAAACAGACTAATATATTTGAAATTACTGATCATTCAAAGTGTTATAATAGTGGAGTACGATACAAGTAGCACACTCGTGTCATATACTATTTTGTTTAACTCAGTGTGCGAAATTCTTTACCTGTAAAAAACTCGAAAAATAGGGAAGTATAGTATATATTGGAATATTAGTGAGAGCGGTCGGGTGGGGACAGGGTCCAAGGGCGGAGTGCCTGGTCAGGGTGCAGAGGCCGAAGCTCCCGCTGGGAATGCAAGGAGCGAAGCCCCTGCTAAAAACAAAATACTTCTAAATATGATTTTCAATAGCATAAAATTTTATTAGTCTTCGAAACTAAAGAAATGAGGAAATCAAAGACGAAAAAAACTCTTTTTCTTCCACTTCTATATATCCCTTTTCGTAATCTATCAATAGAAACGCAAATTGGAGATACAAGTTATCTTGATCAGAAAAGCAAGGCTCATTTCATTTTGATAGAATTATATTATGTTTCACATAAATTTTATTTTATTCATAAATAACATGTAATGTTAATTTGACATATCAATAACACTATTATTTAATTGGTAAATATGTATGTGTCAACACAACTTGACACAAAACTGAGAAAGTTGAATAGTAGAAAAATATTTGAGAAATTATTATTTTCAAACGAAGAGAACTGAATTATTTTTACATACGGAAGTGTGTAAATCGGGCACTTCGCACACTACCAACAGGCATAAGAAATCGAGTATCACATACTGAGTTGAAAATAGTACACTATGATACGAGAGTGGTGAAACTTTTTCTGACAAGTGTGAGGTTGCAGCACGAGCCAAAGGCGAGTGTTGCAATCACACAAGGTCAGGAGAAGTTTTTTCATCAAGTATTATACAAAATTTTACTTTATGATGTGTGAAATTCTCACACACGCGGAGCGTGCATAAAACATCCACTATCATACTGAGTGAAGTAATGGTACATTATGATGCGAGTGCGGTAAAACTTTTTCTGACTAGTGTGAGTTGGCAACACGAGCCGAAGGCGAGTGTGCAATTACACAAAATCAAAATAAGTTTTTCCGTTTGGTATTATACAAAGTTTTACTTTGTAAGTAGTGAAAACGTGGATTCTACCCACACTTCGCGTGGTCTATGAAATGAGTTGAAACATTTAATATCTTGACAAATCTAGCTAAATCGTTTGGTACCTTGAAATATGCTATCCATTAGATTATTAGTGAAATGACAGGAATTCTTTGAAATCATGTAAAATTATGTAGCACCTTTCGAATTTTTGGAAAATTAACTGTAGTATCTAACCATCTAGACAATTATGAGGTATTTTAGGCTCATATATATTGTAATGTGTTGAGCCTATAGCCAAATAGGCTGACTATACATCACATCAAACATAGAAGGACACACAGGTATCATATCACGTGATACAGTACCAGGACAGTCAAGCGTCGGTGTAACATCAAATAAAGTATAAAAGACGAGCTGCCTAAGCTAAAGCAGCAGACTTGAGCCAAAGCAGCTGACTGGCTCATTACTATTTCAAATTCAAAGTCCTAAATTCAAAACTTAATCAGAGCGTATTCGTGCCAAAGCTGCCAACCGACTCAAAATCAGAAGATAAAATTGTATTTAGCTGAAGTAACACTTCAATTCAAAATCCTAATTCATAAAAATTGTATTTAGCCAAAGCGGCATTTCAATAAAGAAGAAAAGAAATCAAAAAGCTAAAGTTGCATTGGCCAAAGCGGCATATCAATTTAGATAAAACAGAAACACAAAAGAAAACAAAGTCCGACCATTGAGCCAGCGCGCGTAGGAATAAGTTAGTATAAGAAAATCACATCATCAATAATCAACTGTGATTATTTAAGTTGACGTGTTAATGCTGAAAATAATGCTTTCCAAACTACAAATATACGTTACGTGTAAAATGGATTATCAATAAACTATTATATTTACGCATACAATCACGAGTAAAACTGTGTATAAATCCCTTGTTAGTTTGATTTTGTAACAACTACCCAATACAACAAATCATAAACATGCATAGTGCAAAAACTTGAAAATAGTGATTTTAGAACATTTTAAGATTGAATAAAAAATCTGTTCTACGAAACGACGGACTCATTAAGATTAATAATTGATAACAAACTATATTTTACACGAAGGAAACGCGTGGGGCCACACGGACCCCACGTGCTCCGTACAGGGAAAGAAAAACGGCATGACTCGTCTAGGGCTAGGAGAGGTGGTCGTAAGAATCAGAAATACAATTGATTTTGCAACCGAAAATTTTGATAATTGTAATTTTATTTTTTCATTTGTTTTTTTTTTTCCGTTTCTGGGCACATACCCGGTTTAGGGCGGAAAAATTGAAAATTAAAAAATAAAAAGTGAAAATAAAAAATAATAAAAAAACAATTTGTATTTCTGATTATGACGAGCACCTCTCCTAATAATACAATTCATTTGCATTGAAAAAATTCTAGGAGCCGTTATCCGTTGAACGTGTTACGGCATAATTTTCTCCTGAATCAGCAAAATAAATATGAGAAAAATAGTTTTCACTTTCGAATAGGGGTCAAAGTGATCGTCTTCCGGCACAGAATTTTTGAAAGTTTTTTTCAAAAAAATGAAACGTGTATTCCTGTTCAAACTTTCGCAAATTCATGGATAAATAACGGGTCGACAGGAAAATCTGAAAAAATTTATGGGTGAGTGTTAAAGTCGGGGTTTCCGTATTAAAAATTATGAATCGAATGAAAAATGGTGAGGGAAAATCCTTGGTCGAGTTAGCATGGAATATCCCATGTGTATTAATAAGTAATACCATCATAAAGTCACCATTTTTCGATAATAATGTGATTCATAACCAAGACATTCACTCAATACGATGCTCTTTATTCTAATCTTATTGTATAATAGACTATTCAAACAACTCGTTCGAGATAAGCATGAATGATATGGACACGGATCTACCACCCGGGCAATATCTTGCCGAACTAAATAATCCGCGGGTGGTGGATCCAAATCCACCAGTGCGAGGGCAGCCGCAACCACCGCTGCAGGGGCAGCCGCAGCCGCAAAATATGGCCCTTCGTGCCGAAGTCGTGTACGTATCCTATAGAATGTTGTCAACGCGTATAATTATAGCACACCTAATTCTAAGATTCATAATCCCGATAGAAATATATAGAAATATCATGAACAAATTTCGAGATGTATTTGGACAAGCAACATCGTACACATACGATTGAATAACAGACAATATACCGCGAGGACCAGGTGAAAGAGAATGGTCCGTCCGCCCAGACACCTTATATTTCGTATTTTCATGAGGATAGCCACTCGTTGCGCTGAAAAATCCCTAGGGTGATTTTGGCGCGCGGTCGATGCAACTCCCTGATCCATTGCCATTGTTGATAGAAGCCGGCTGACTGTCAATACATCGCGGAAGGTAGACGTGTGGGGTTATGTTCGTTTATTTGAAGCAAATGATAAATGAAGTGAATAAAACCTTCGTGAACAAGCTATGAATATTTATCAAAAATCGATTAATCAGTTTTGAATGATATCTATCAACGAATTAACCTCAGCTGTAACCGGAAATTAATTAGAATTGAAGAGTTCATCGAGAAGAACCAATATAAACGAAATTATTAATTGTATCCCCAGTTGTGAAGTTTGAACCCCCACGGAAAAAAAGAGAGATTCCTCGGTGCACAAGATGCCAAGAATTCTACCACACAAAAAACTACTGCAACAAAAGCCCCGCGTGCGTCAAGTGTGCTGGAGATCATCTGACAATAGATTGTCCGATAAAACAAAAAATTAAGGAAGTGAAATGTGCAAACTGTGATGGAAACCACCCGGCTAGTTACAAAGGTTGCACCGTTCGAAAACAGCTGCAAATGAAACTATTTCCTGCATTAAGGGAAAAGAAAATAAACCCGAACAACAACCAACAAACGAGAAAAGAAAACATGAGTGAAATTAAAACGGATGTCTCTTACGCTCAAGCCATCAAGAGTGTTTATCAACAAGAACCGGAACCAAAACAAAATCAAACAGATACACAAACGCCAGTCATGACGAATAACACAAAACTCGAAGAAATGATGATCCAGCTGATGTCGAAAATGGATACGATGTTAAATCTCCTAACAACTCTTGTAAGTAAAATTTCATAATGGATCCGAAATTAAAAATAGCTATCTGGAACGCAAATGGATTAACACAGAGAATCCTGGAACTGAAAACCTTTCTAACTGTACAGAACATTGATATAATGCTCATATCCGAAACTCATCTCACTCATAAAAATTACATCAAAATACCACATTATGTCATATATGATACTCAACACCCTGATAGTAAAGCTCATGGAGGCACAGCCATAATTATAAAGGACACAATAAAACACAATGAGATTGAAAAATACCAAGAGAATTATATACAAGCAACAAACGTAATCATAGAAGACGAGAAAGGAAAAATCACCATATCTGCAATCTACTGTCCACCCAAACATACCATCAAACAAGAGATGAATACAAAATTCTTCAATAACCTAGGCCATCGTCTCATAGTTGGAGGTGATTTCAACGCAAAACATCCCTGGTGGGGCTCAAGATCTAGGACACCCAACCCTAAAGGACGCCAGTTATACGCAGCAATGCAACATGGAAACCTCACTCTAATATCTACAGGAGAACCAACCTACTGGCCAACTGATAAGAACAAACTTCCTGACCTCATTGACTTTGCTGTTATAAGAGGCATGAACTCAGCTTATCTCAAAGCAGAATCCTGCTTGGATCTAACTTCGGACCACTCTCCGATTATCATCACCTTAAACAAACAAATTAAGATCCTACAAAAAACACCGCATCCTTATAATAAAAAAACTAACTGGGAAAAATACAAAGATTATTCAAACAACAATCTATCTTGCGATATACCACTTAAATCTATAGAAGACCTCGAAAATCCGATAGAAGATCTTAATATACAAATACACAACGCAGCAGAAGAAGCTACCCCACCACTCAAACAGCCGAAAGCACTTCAGAATACCTCTCAACATATACTTGAAAAAATACAAGAAAAAAGAAAAATAAGAAAAGCATGGCAAGACTCTAAATCTAAGTATACTAAAACAAAATTGAATAAAGCCATTAAAGAGATTAAAGCCCTGCTTATCGAAGAACAAAATTCTGGCATCCAAAACTACTTAGAAAACCTAACTGCAACTGAAGCTACTGAATACTCTCTCTGGAAAGCCACTAAGAAACTTAAACGACCCCAACAACATATACCGCCTATGAGGAAAGCTAATGGCAACTGGGCCAGAAGTGAGTCTGAAAAAGCTAACAGTTCGCAGAACATTTCAGCGAAGTTTTTAAGCCGTCAAGCAGAGAGATCTCTGAACAAGAAGAAAAAGAACTAACAAACAGGGAAGTCATCCAAACTGAAGAAAATCCACCAATTAAATGCATAAAAACCAAAGAAGTACAAAAAATAATCAAAACTCTTAAAGATAAAAAATCACCGGGGTACGACAAAATAAACGCTAAATTGCTTAAGGAGCTACCCCCAAAGGCGATCCGTTTCCTAACAATCATCATAAATGCAGTGTTTCGCCTGTGCCATTTTCCCAGCCAGTGGAAAGTTTCACAAATAATATTAATTGCAAAACCAGGGAAAAGCCCTAACCAGGTAGAATCGTACAGACCTATAAGCCTACTACCAATTATGGCAAAAATCTGCGAAAAACTCCTACTCCAAAAGATGAATCCAATCATTGCGCTAAATAAGTTAATCCCAGATCATCAATTTGGCTTCCGCAACTGCCACGCTAACATTGAACAAGTGAACAGAATAACAATAAAAATCAAAGAGGCTTTTGAAAACAAACAATACTGTACTGGAGCCTTCCTAGACGTGGCACAAGCCTTCGACAAAGTCTGGCTTAAGGGACTGCTCTATAAATTGAAAAAATCCTTCCCAAAAAATATCTATAAAATACTCAAATCATACCTAACAGACAGAACGTTCCAAGTAAAAATTAACGAAACAGTTACTAATCTATTCCCTATAAATGCTGGAGTACCCCAAGGTAGCGTGTTGGGCCCTACTTTATACCTGCTATACACCGCTGATCTACCTACAGCACAAGAAATCACCACGGCTACATATGCAGACGACACAGCGATTATCTCAAGTCATCCAAATCCTGAGATGGCCTCGGAAAAATTACAAAAATATCTAGATAAGACTAACACATGGTTTAAACAATGGAGAATAAAAGTCAACGAAACCAAATCAACCCAGATTACGTTCGCACTTCGTAAAAAAACATGTCCTCCAGTGTTCCTAAATGGCAAAAACATACCACACAACGATGATGTGAAATACCTAGGAATGCATCTTGATCGCCGTCTGACGTGGAAAAAACACATATGGACTAAACGCATACAACTAAATCTTAAACTAAGGAATATGTACTGGCTAATAGGTAAAAAATCTAAGCTCTCAATAGAAAATAAAGTACTCATATATAAAAGCATACTTAAACCTATCTGGACCTATGGAATACAACTCTGGGGATCAGCATCAACTTCCAACATCGAAATTATTGAAAGGTACCAATCGAAAACTCTGAGGAATCTCGTGAACGCTCCCTGGTTTGTCCCAAATGACATCATCAGGAAGGACTTAAATATTCCCACGGTTAAAGAAGAAATAAGAAACCTGTATAGCAGATATACGGACAGACTGACAGAACATCCAAACCATCTTGCAGCAAATATACTCCAAGAAACTCGAACCACCTCAAGATTTAAAAAATTTAAACCTATCAATATTCAATTTTAAAAAGTGTATAACTGTTTGTATCGTCAATATGTGTTCCTTTTAAATGAATGCAAAACTGATATCTAATGAGTTTAGAAGGTATTTACCAATGGGTCAATTACCTACGTGTTATTGTAAATATTTTCTCTCTTTGTAAGATTTACTTATTGTCAGTGAAGACAGATTGTAAATAAAATTGGAGTTTAAAAAAAAAAAAAAAAAATTAATTGTATCCTGGGGTTGAGGCTTCAATAAATTGAACTAGGTAAGGGAGAAAACTTTATTGAAGCTGAGTAAAAGTTCATTCAATGCATAACAATTGTCATGTTGTAATAAATTAGTCTTCGTTTCAGTCATTTAAAACTGATTGATCAATTTTTGATAAATGTTCATAGCTTATTCACGGAGGTTATATTCACTTTATTTATCATTTGCTTCAAATAAACGAACATAACCACACATGTCTACCTTCGGCGATGTATTGGCAGTCAGCCGGCTTCCATGAACAATGGCTGCCGAATTGCATCACCCTAGGGATTTTCAACGCTACGACTTACGGGTGGCTATCCCCATGAAAATACGAAATATTAGGTGTCTGGGCGGACGGACCATTCTCTTTCACCTGGTCCTCGCGGTATGAACTTATTCAACAACTATGCGTGATGTTTATGGACATATTGTCAGCTGCTCATCACAGATTCAGTATAAAAAAAAGTATTATTGATTTTCATAACATAAAATTTTGAATAGGATCGATTGAACTATAAAGTGATTTCTCAGTGTACCCATACATATTTCGCTTAGCTTTAGATAATTGACTCTTGCTTATGAATAACTGCCCATCTACAGACTGCACTTGCAAAATATCATAATATGAATATTTTGATGCCTTATATGAGCCATTCCACGTCAAACCGGACAAAATAAATCAAAAATTGACCTCGATTTTATCGATTTCGCTATAATTTTTTTTACGGGTTCTATGGAACGAATAAATTCATGAAATGATTTTTTTTTTTTTTTTTCGGCCCCTATTTTTTAAGTTACACGGGGGTGAAATTCAGGAAAAAGGGCCAAAAATCGAAAACATACTCCCCTTCAAACGGTCATATCTTTGGTTGTATTCGTCCTAGAGACTTCATTCAAGAACCATTTCAAAGCTATTGAATGACAGTATTATTATATATTTATTTCATTCTGCGATAACAAACAATTTCATTTGTTATAAACAAATATATTATTCAAACGTGATTTTCAAAGCAAGCTCCACGCGATAAAAATCTCAAAAAAATATGAGCGTATTCCTTGATCAATTCTCTACAAAATCGTTGAAAAAAATCGATGGAGACTCGATGGGAACTATGTCAAAACGATTTATTCATAAGCGGCGGCGCGCGCTGCCACCGGGAGACCCGGCTTGGATGCGTGTGGCTGGCGTAAGAAAGCGTCGGTGGGCATGTTACACGGTCATATCTTTGGTTGTTTTCATCCAAAAGACTTCTTCCTAGAACCATTTTAAAGCTATTGAATGACACTATTATTATATATTTTTGAAGTTCATGATGACGAATAATTCGATTTGTTATAAACAAATATATTATTTAAACGTGATTTTCAAAGCAAGCTCCACGCGATAAAAATCTCAAAAAAATATGAGCGTATTCCTTGATCAATTCTCTACAAAATCGTTGAAAAAAATCGATGGAGACTCGATGGGAACTATGTCAAAACGATTTATTTATAAGCGACGGCGCGCGCTGCCGCTGAAAGACCCGGCTCGGGTACGGTTTTTCGGTGGCAGCGCGCGCCGTCGCTTATAAATAAATCGTTTTGACATAGTTCCCATCGAGTCTCCATCGATTTTTTTCAACGATTTTGTAGAGAATTGATCAAGGAATACGCTCATATTTTTTTGAGATTTTTATCGCGTGGAGCTTGCTTTGAAAATCACGTTTGAATAATATATTTGTTTATAACAAATGAAATTGTTTGTTATCGCAGAATGAAATAAATATATAATAATAGTGTCATTCAATAGCTTTGAAATGGTTTTTGAATGAAGTCTCTAGGATGAATATAACCAAAGATATGACCGTTTGGAGGTGAGTATGTTTTCGATTTTTGGCTCTTTTTCCTGAATTTCACCCCCGTGTAACTTAAAAAATAGGGGCCGAAAAAAAAAAAAAAAAATCCTTTGATCAATTTATTTCTTCCATAGAACCCGTAAAAAAAATTATAGCGAAATCGGTAACATCGAGGTCAGAAAGGTGTTCGGTCTGACGTGGAATTACTCATATGTAGGCAGCCCAGCTGATGAGCTTTTAATATAATAAGCAATCCATATTTCACTTGTTACAGAATACAATGGTACGAGACGCCATTGGTGAATGTTTCCGCTCGGCCATAGCCGCGCGTCGAGGTCGCGGAAGATATTGGCGCAGAGGCTGGCCAGGCTGGCGCGGTCGCGGGGGTTATCGCGGGCGTCGTGGCGGCGGCGGCGGCAGGCGAGGAGGGGTTGCAGGAGGAAGAGGCTCGGGCTCAGGCCTAACGATTTATATGTAATCGTATATTGTATATATAAATATGATATAGTATACTAGTATATTTATTTATATTGTAACGGAGTTTTCACAGTACACTCCGCACCCTACGGCGTTCCTCAGATAGAATACTAAATTAAAGAAAATCTCAGATAGTGTTGGGCGCCAGACACGTGAGTGTCGTTTTCACAAAAATATACTGAATATCAGCGGTACTCAACTAATTACTATACTGCCGGAACGACGGGCTTGAAGCCTCGGTTAGCTCAGATGTACAGCGATAAGAGTAGAGTGGGTGGATTCACCTTACTAATTAATAAAATATGAAACACCAGACATAAATTCCTTCAGTGAAATCTACGATTTCGTATATTGTTCGTAAATTAAGCGGTAACAGATTTCTCAGCGATAACAAGGAAATTCAAATATAATCGGAAATGCCAAATTACGCGGAAACAGTTATCAGAGTAATCGTTACTAATAATTTATGAAAATGACGGTTGGAATAATACTTGAGAAATTACGAGTTTGACAAAAGAAGAGAATATTATATTATTGAGCCTTATTCTGCGACGCAGCAGTATAAAAAAACGTAAACACGCCGGTTAGCTAGCGAGCGCTGGAGAAGCGATATAATACAAGCTAAACTACTTTCCAGGCTACGTATCACCGAGCGATACGATACTCTATAGCAAATTTTCTAATTGCGGCACGCTAGCGATGTTAATTAATTATTTGGCGTTATCAGGACTCAATGAATATTTCAGACGAATTTAGGCAAAACGGTAAACTAATTTAACAAATAGATATTTAAATATAGAATTTAGAACTAACAGATTACCATAATAAATCGCTCAACCAATCCGATCAAAATTCAATAAAAGATATTATTCTTTTTATCACGACTCGTTCATGCCTGCCCTAGCTCCCCGTAATACGGTAGTATCAGCGAAACCAGGTGACTAGAACTCAAGTCGTATACTCTACTTTACGGCGGTACGGTAAGCGATATATTAATCGATACGAATTAACACAGTATATCAAAAATGAGCAGATCAAATATAGCAAAGAAATCAATCAAAGAAATCGAATAGAATAATTAGAACAACTTAAAACTATGACTAACTACGTTCAGCCAACCCTCGGGGAGTTGGATAGTAAGCGACACACCATGCACTATTATACTACAAATTAATTAATCAAAGGTACTCCAATAAATCAAAGATAGCGATAGATAAGTATCAGATATTCTCAAAGCGAGAAATTTAGCAAGAGTGAGCTATCAAATAGTATTAGCAGATCATAAGCGAAACAGGCAAATAGAAATTAGACTAATGAAGCGAAAGATATTAAGCAAAAAGATAGTTTAACAAAACTACAACCAACCACGAAGTGCTTTTGCTGAATTTCCGTAACTTCAACACTATCAAACGAATCGCGTAGCCCGTAGGCTGTACGCTACACAAATAAGGCGTAATAACTACTAAATTATTAACTAAATGCTCCGCAAAGACGGAAATCAGATCAAAAATGCAAAGATAATTGAGCCCCCGGATCATAAAAGGGATCGCGCGGACGAAATCACATAGAAGTATTGTCACTTCTGAACATATGCCGATCGGAAAAAAAAAAAAAAAAAAAGTTCATGAATTAAAAAATAGTCACTACTTTTTAATTGACTTTTTTTTTTTCTTTTTTCCCGATCGGCATATGTTCAAAAGTGACAATACTTCTATGTGATTTCGTCCGCGCGATCCCTTTTATGATCCGGGGGCTCAATTACTCTAATGGCAATTCAGCGATACTTTTCGTGGCTTTCCTAGCTAGTATAGATCATAGAGACCTTACCTTATGAAGCGCTGTTTGCTCTTCACAAAACTTAACTTTAACTGATTCTAATTAATAGCTGTACTAATTTTTCGAAAGGCGAGAGAGATTATAGGTTTCGGTACGTCTAGGCGGATCGAAGCTGAACATAGAAGTGATGAGCTCCGGCGACAATTAGGTAGTTCGGTTCGTAGGTTAAAGGTGGGGAACCTCAGGACTTATTAATTATCCTATTGGTCCTGCTAATCCCGCTGTTCGAGCGACCAGCTCGTCAGCTGACCGGCTCAGAGCGAAATCTTCTTGCCTATCGGCAGGCGATAATCGTCGCGCTTCGCGCGATAGAACAGCCGTTCGGCGATATTTCAGCGGCGAGATGATGGCGGGAGGGTGTGACCTTGGCTCTTACTTAGCGATTCCTCTCAAGCTATCAATCCCGAGGGGTGCAATACACAGCGGTAGCCCACTGTTTCATAGACCACACAACGGCGAATGGTCCCTCGGCGATACGTTACGTCACTCGTCCTTATGCCGGACCTTGCGTGACGTCGACTTCTAATATTTGATTCGGGTGATGTAAGCTGGTTGGACTCGACGTGACAACCAGATGCTGGTTGGTAAGATGTATCTGCTGACAGGAGGCCGTATACAGGCCCTGTTCACTCCCTAGCGATAGTCGACCAAGATCTACGACCCTCCCCGTAGATGATTCGGTACTATCCTGAGTACTGGTATCAATACCGGACTGCATACCGTCGTCGTCATCTCTGGAGCGAAAGTTCTCGTAGCGGAAGTTCGGGATCGATGTCTTCTGGATCGTCTTTCTCTCCCTCTCTCTCGCAGTACATTAACAGAAAAACACTTCAAATTAGTCTAACTCTATTGCTTATTACTAGGTGTGTCACTTGTATCCCGAGGGTCTAGACGGCGATATTTTCTCTCTCTCGCGATATGGCTAAAAAGATGTGATTTAGGTACTCTTGTGACGGCAGCTAATCTGCAACGTCACAACTCCTCCCTCCTAAGAGGAGGCCTAGGCAAAAGCCTCTATGTCATAGCTAGACCACAAGCGATACACGCAACTTCATGATTGACTGAGCATAATAATTAGCACAGAGATAAGAAAAGATGAGCAACTTACGTATTTGACAGCTAGTTCTGGCGGTACTGACAAAGATCATGAATGGTGTGGCTACTGAACGAGAAGTCGTATTAAGTTGTTCTTTATTACTGAGATACTACCCCCTGCTGACCCAGCGATATGCAAAGATGTTATCTGCGGCAAGTGGCTCGAAGACTAAACTTTTTAGAAATGCTAAAGAAGACACTCCTTAGGAACTTGCAATACCAAACAGATAAGATAGTAATAGAAAGCAGCAGAAAAAGAAAAGAAAAACAGAAATTAATACTAGATGGTTCTGACTTACTGACGACGAAACCACTGAAATATATCAAAGATAAGTGATAATCATTAGGTAGGAGGTTTTGACTCAAGACTAGGGATAAAATTTTGGTAGGAGAGACAAAACCGGATGAGACTAGACGAGTACTGATCAGTGGTATTTATTAACGAGGCAGCGATACACCCTCGGTTGTGGTAGTATGAGGTAGCGAACACCCTCGACTGTGATACCACGAGGTAGCGATATTGTTATTTTCGGTCCCACTCTCCGAGACAATACGGGCAATCCCAGCATTTGTACCCTGACAAGCCACACTTGTAATAAAACAGGTGATCGGGTTCATCGGCCATCGGACAGGCACGGTGGTGGTGCCCGTAATTGTGGCAACACCAGCAGGCGCCAAGAGGTGCGTGCCAATTTGGAAGGGGTGGCGAGATATTCCATAGTGACCGGACTGGCGCGTGGCGACGAGCGGTAACGAGTCGGTCGTTGGTCGTAGTGCGCGGCATCTTGGCGGCTGGTGGCCTAGTGGACGTCTCCCGGGTCTTTGGTCGTACGTAGGACGGCTGGGGTGTCTCGGATAATGGCCCTTTACGAGTATATCTGTAGTAGAGGATGGGCGAGTCGGTACGTGTGCGGTCGACGTGGAAGGTGGCGACTCGTACTCCATGGCTTCGGGCTCGGGGGTCAGCAGTGACAAGGGTTGCTGTGGCGTTGGATCAGCGACTGGATTGACGGGACAGATCGCGAAATCGCTGTCAGTGGCCTCGACTGGTCGTTGACGGAGCGGGCTTGGAGAGCGGTTTGTGGAGCGCGGAACTGGGCAGCCGCGAGACGGGGAGGCCGTGAAGGACACTCGCCCAGTTTGTGTCCATGCGTCGCGGGTAGGACGGAGATGCGACCCGGTTTGTGTGGCACTGTGCCAGCTGACGGGTCGCTTTGTTTGGGTAGCGGCGTCTCTGGTCGTCGGATCCGCGGAAAGGGGTGCAGGAGTCTGAGTCTCGCTTTCACGGCAACTCCGTGGTTCGGTTTGAGCTCCCGCGTCTGCGATTTCAGCCGTTAGTTCGGCATGGCCGGTGGCAACCGGATCCGGTTCCAACCGTACGGCCCTAATAGCCTCGGTAACCGCGACTCCTAGGCCCGGGTAGAGGAGCTCTATCTCGGTCAGTCCTTCTGCAAATGAGTCCAGATACTTCCAAGCCCTCGGGTCGGTTCACCACTCCTCCATGGTAGGTAGCTCGTCAGCCGTCGTGTGCAGCGTTAAAGTGGCGATACGGCCGTAATGAGTTATAGAACCGTGGGAATAAAGGGTTGATATAGTTTCAGATCTTGAACATGAATTTTCCCAACTACTTTCCCACTACGTACGTCGCTTACTTCATACACTACAGGTGATAGAAGACGGGAGATGCGGAAGGGACCATGAAGCTTGGGTGCCAATTTGGCTGCGATATGCTGGGAGGCGGAAGATAACACATGGTGCCTTTGGAGCACTAAGTCTCCAACTGCGAAAGGCGGAGGACGGTGGTGACGATTGTATTGCTTCGATTGTCGGCGATACGCTTTATTGAGGTTATCGGTAACCCATTCCTGCAATAACTGCAGCTTTTACATACGTTCAGCCCAGAGTTTTGGCGGTGGTGGTGCAACAGCGAGATTTTCATTCGTCTTATGCCGTAGGGAGTTAATTGGTTGCGGTACGCGTCCAAAGTTCAGAAAAGCGGGACTAGTCTCGATCGAGGAATGATAGGCGGTATTATAGGCGAAGCGGAAGTCATTAAGATGTTGATCCCACTCGCGGTGATCTTTGTCTAGAAACGAGATGATCATCGTTTTTAGCACACGATTGACTCTTTCCACAGGGTTTGCTTGCGGATGATATGGTGGTGTAGTGCAATGCACTATGCTATAAGTGGTAGCTAATTCTTTCAAGGTTTTGTTATCGAATTCGGTGTCATTATCCGTCAGCAAAACCTGCGGTACACCCCAGCGAGAGACTATCAATTTGTTGAACGCATCACTAATCGCCTTACTGGTAGCTTTTCGAAGCGCGCAACACTCTACCCATTTAGTATAGAGATCTTGGAAGACGAGAATATAAGCGAAACCAGCACGACTTGGCGGAAACGGGCCCATGATGTCGGCGGCAACGACGGTCCACGGCTGTTCAATAACACGATGACCCATGAGGCCAGCGGGAGCTAATTGACTGACTTTACAACGTTAACAGGTCTCACATTGCTTAACGTACTGCGTGACATCGCGAAACATGCCAGGCCAGTAATAAGAGGTGGCAAGGCGGCGATATGTTTTATCGACACCGAGGTGTCCGGCCTGCGGTTCGTCATGAGCTTCGCTGAAAACACTAGTAAAAACTGCAATGCTGTGTTAATGTACTTCATGATACATTAAAAAGAGCAGATTTTTTTTTTTAAATGATAATAATAATAATAATAATAATAATAATAATAATCATCATCATCGGCAGATATCGTGGTCCCGAGACATATATGTATCTATGTGCGTATATAAAATAATTATTTTGTTAATAACTTCGGCATGCGTGATCGAATGTTGCTAAAAAACAATAGGGGGCGAGATTTCGGTGTCAAGAACAACTCCGCCAAATTGCAAGATCATAAGTGCAACGGTTTGACAGATATTGTGGTCCCAAGGAGAACGTTCTGCGACGAAGAAGAAGAAGCAGAAGCAGAAGATTGTGTTTTTCGATCAACTTCGACGGTCAATATCTCAGGAACCACTAGATCGATTTCCTTCAAGTTTTGAGAGCGATGTAAGGTGGAGTTAGTCTTACGTCCTTTCAAGTTTTGTTGAAAAATTTCCAGCGGTTTGGAAGATGTGACAGTTTTTTTACAAGAACAAGAGCTTGCTCGGGTAAATGATTCGGGGCTGGCGCGCCGGCCTACGGGTACTTGGCGGCGATTCGCTGCGGCGAATCTAGATATATTTTATCAGTATTACCAATTGATTCAGCATTATATTCTTCATCGGCAAGTAATAGTATATTGTGCACCGAGAGCGAATTCGCCTCGGCTGCGCCTCGGGAACCTCAACTTTATGTAAGGCGCGAACGCCCGTTTTGTTCAAGGTCCACATAGTTTTTTCTTCAACAGCCCATCGCCCGTTTCCGGTTCTCACGAGCGGAGCGAAACCGAGCGTTTTCGCTCCGCTGTCGAAGAAAAGGAGGTACGGAAATCTGATTTTGCACGGGTCATCATAAAACAGTAATAAAATATCAGTCTAGATTTCAAATATTTCAATAGTAGTATACGACTAATAATTTATCCTCAAACAACCTTGATACCAAAACTACCTTTCTCATCATTTATTTTCTGATGTTTCTGCGTTGGGAAAAAATTTTATGAATACACTGTTAAAAATAGTTGGAAATTTCAGACACAAAAACTGATGAAATTCACAAAACCTGGTAATCAAATCGAAATTAATATACAAAAACTTGAAATTTTATATTTGTCTATTAATATTGGAAAAAAGTATCGAATTTTGAATGAATATCTCTTTATATTAATATGGTTCTATTAATCTTACAAGACTATTTTGAATATTCAAAAGCCTGTCTTGAATATTCAAAACACATGGTGATATTTGTTTGAAGTTAGTGTCTGTCTTAAGTTTTAGTGCCGTAATTGAAAATTGTAACAATACATAACAGAATTTAGAAGAACATTTTTTGAAAATCGATATAACTTGAAGCGACATTTTCCAATATTCAGAAAATTCAAATGATAATATATGAAGTTTCAAACCAGTTTCAAAATTCAAAAGGAGTATTGAGTTTCAAAGTATTCAGTCTGAAAATTTAAATAACGATCTATGAGGATTCAATAATAGTTTGACAAATCAAAGAATTAGGTGTTGAGTTTCAGAATAACTTGAAAATTCAAATAATATTGTATGAATTAGTTGCGCAGTAAACCCTGTGCGCATCTTTGCCGTCTGCGTCCGTTTCCGCTAAACCTTCATTTCGGTAATGGCGCTTGGTGATACAGAAGTTTATTTGTGATCAAACGAAATTAAGTAATCAGTGCATCGAAGGAATAGGGTAAGTACGTTATACAGTATGAATTACCTATTTGAGCAGCTATTATTGGATAAGCGACGAGAATGCCAACAGGACGCACGCGGGTGGTTCACACGTGGCATCTTGATAAATGATTACCTGCAGTGTTGAATGATTATACTAAAAAGCTAGGAGTTACCCTCAAAGGCTTAAACAATTAAAAAGTGTCCATAAACGAATGTCATTGAGACTACATAACCCTCGACATAACCTCACACCAAACCTCTTAAGAATCCTTCTGTTGGCCTTTTATTTTTCGAGAGTCGAATTATTAACGGTCAATTGCGTTACATGATAATAGTTCATCAATTGGTTATATGTATGTGACAACAGGATGTGATTTACTAGTCAAAATTGGCTTTAAAAAATGATAAATTTAATTTTCTTACGATCTCATTCTCAAATCATCAAAATGTTTCTTTGTCGATTCTGTAATCATCAAACTGGTAAATTTCGAGACCACCTTAGCCATTACCGTTATCATAGTAATTTGACAAAAGACTTTCATTGTGGCTATAACGGATTTAAGTTATTTTTAAGACAGAACCGAGTTTGCGAATGCATATTATTAGGATACACAATGTGTCTGTTAAGGCCGAAATAATGCATAATAATGTTAAAATCGCAGCTAAAAATATAAATGCTCAACTCATTTGTTCAATACATCTATGCTAGCAGGTTTTTGTGAATTATAATCGCTTCCTAAAACACTTGAAAAATCATATGAAGAGTGATCTAAAAGTCAAATGTCCTGTTAAGAGTTGTGATAAAAGATATGATAACGTCCAGTCTTTCACCGGACATCTATCAAAATGTCATCGGAGTATTCCTCGCAAAGTCGCTGATGATGATATCGGGATTGATGAAAAATCAAATCATAATGAAAATGAAGCAGAAGTAGAAAATCTGTCGTATGAGATCGGGAGTTGTGTGGCAGACGATAACGATGAGAGTGATTCGACAAAATGCGACGCTAAGAACCATCACTTCCTAATGAATTTAGCAAATTTATGTTTGAAGTTAGAAAGTCAATATCTCGTTCCGGCGAGTACTATCCAACATCTTGTATTGGAATTGAATAATATCTATAGTCAGAGTCAAGAAATTACGTCAAGAGCTCGCGAAAAGTGTTTGCTGGAAGAAAATGTCGCACCTGATATCGTAAACTCAATATTGATCAAAGTCTTGGACGCGGACCCCTACTATAAAAGCTGTAGGTGATTTGTCACCATCTCCACTTTTTCCTGCACAGAAAACTTGTAGTTAGGCATTTTTAAGCCGATCAACTTAACTTTACAACTTTACAAAAGACTCGAGGTATGTGCCAAATAGAGAAAGATATTTGAAAGAAACGTTACATAAAAAATGTTTCAAATTGGAAGAAGTCATAAAAATTTCCTCGGTCAACCGACAAAAGTGATGATGAGCCTGCACTTGAGATGAAATTAATGGGAGGTATCAATGGAAGGCAGAGATGTAATTACATTGCCATCTACTCATTCATGTTTATAAGTGTTTTAATATCAGTATCGATTACTGTGCAATATTATCATTTATTTTTCAAGTAACCGTTTATACAGGGTGATTCAGAATTCGTGACGAATCTCTTGAGGGGTTGATCCTCGTCAAAATTGGGATCGAAAGTTCCTCAACCATTTTTCTGAAAAATGATTTTTTCCCTCGGAACCATAACACATTTTTTTCACATCTTCCACTAAATAAGAAACTTTCACCGAGAAATCTCTCTGATATTGGAAAACAAAAACATTGGCATGATTTGGGATTTTTGAGAATTGACAAATGATGAAAAAAAAACATTATTGAAACAAAATCGTTTGTCGAAAAAAAAAAAATTACCAAGGAAAGAATCATCTTTCGGAAAAATGGCTGAGGACCTTTCGATCCCAATTTTGACAAGGATTAACCCCTTAAGAGATTCGTCACGAATTCTGAATCAGCCTGTATGAGTATAATATAATTACTTTGCAGTATTCTTGTCTCATTTATTTTTATAAGCGTCTTAATATCAGTATTGATTACTGTGCAATATTCTGCTTTATTTTTGTAAGCGTACTTGTTTAGTGCTATACTATTAGAAAATTAGCAGAAATCAGCGACTTGATTTGTGTCGACTCCCGACTTGATTCATCCCGACTCATGTCAAGTCGGTGATTCCCGGTATGAATCAAGAAACTTTTTTTCTAGGTGTATGTTCTCTTCGTAAATTATCCTCGTGCATATGTATAACGACATTATGAAGGTGTTATTGGAAATTGAACAATAAATATTTTAATTTCAATAACGTTTCTGAATTTTAATCTATCCATTACCTCCAATTTTGACAATAGATTCATATGAATTTTCATAATGATTCTACATTATTATACACAATGAATATAATTTTCATATACAATGAGTATTAATTTCCAATCATCTTAATTAATTTTATACATTTTATACGTAAAATTCAATCTCATCTTCAATATAAAATTTCATAATAACTTGAAATTTCGATATACAATGACTATTAATTTTCCAATAGAATAGCTATTGATTTTTGATAAGCTCCACTTTCAACATATTGTTACGAAGGTGAATTCACCTTTATATTTAGTTCACATGGTCTAGTAGTCATCTTAAATAAAAGATGTTAACATATACCTTTTGTTCGTAGTTACCTATGAATATTCAATTTTTATAAACAACGAGTCTTCTTTAAGACCCAAACCCAAACGCACGTATTTTTCAATACAACAAATATTTACCAAAATACTTAATTGTGCATTATTTCGTGTATTCACTTTCTTAACGTATCTCAGAGACCCACTTATTACTTACGGACTACCTAAAAACTCACTTCCGTAACAATATTTTGTGCATGAAATTTAATATAACCTTGAAAATGAAATTTCATAAGATTTCTGAATTTTCAAAACTATTTGTCTTAATTTTCAATCGATTAAATATTTAAATCAAGAGACTCGGTAGAGTCTCGCGCCAAGTACAATAAAAAAAAATATATATCATAAGGTAATATATCTATATATACGCCGCGCGAGACTCAACGAGTCTATATACCCGAACGGGAGCTAACCAGTGGGGTGGGGAGACAGTATTTTCCTAATTTCTTCCTCTTCGCGATATCCCGGGGATTGAAATAATTATCTGAGAATGTAGGTACGAAGAGCCCTTCATTTGAGACCAATTTCAATTGAATCAGTGCCCGGAAAGCTTAGATATTATTAATTTAAGTTTCTGAGTACCCGTTTCGTCGGAAAAATTTTTCGTCTCCTCCTTCAGACCAAAAAGCCACTAAACCTATGTGTCTGAGAATTAGGAAAGAGCGGCCACCACTAAATAGCAGAGGTGTCCTAAGTACTCGACATCAGTCGCCAGGTAGCGCTTTTGTCGACGCTGTGACGTATGATCGAGAATCGATTGCCCAAGACCACGGACAGACGGACTTCCGAGACAGAGCTGTTAGTTGCTGTTTGAGTCTTTAATGGATTAACTTAACCCAACCTATCAGTCGCTGTCAGTTCTGTTAATATTCATACATCTGAACATTTTGCAAATTTCATTCTCTTTTGTGCTTCCTATACTTACTTTTTGTCATAAGATTCACATTTAAAGTGGGTGAAATTATAACAATCTTCCATAAAATGATGAAGCGCGCAATTTTGAGGTTGGGTTATAGGTACGGTTATTGAATCGCATGAAGTTTAGTCTACAACATGAATTAATAAGTGACAAAGCTTTCATTAAACGTGGCAGGTCTTCAATATATGATTATTCATTTTCAAATATTTTCGTATATTAAATATATTTAATGAATCAAATATATCATATTTAGTACATCCACACAAGAACATATCTTCGCAGTACTTGGAAAGCAACGAATGATAGCGTGTGTCATTATTTCATGCCTCTGTGCTTTCAACGTATTTATATATACTACCGTATTCAACATTACTGCTTATCGAGGAATTTAGATGAAATAAAATACATCACCGTACCGTATATGCATTGAGATACTCATAGAAACAATGGGCAGAATGCTGACAACTAAGCGAGCCTAGAAAGCTAGGATATAGGAAAACCCAATCGAGCGAGCGGGCACAATTATCAGGTAGTCCGACAAAATTTTAGAAAAAGTATCTATATTATACTACTACATTTAACATTACTGCTTATCAAGGGATTCAGATGGTAGAAATGTATCACAGTACATGCATTGAGATACTCATAGAAAACAATTTGGAAAATGCTGATAACTGAGCGAGCTCCGCGAGCAAGGATATAGGAAAACCCAATCGAGTGAGCGTAGCGAGCGAGCACAATTATTAGGTGGTCAAGCAAAATTGTACAAAAAGTGGTGATATCAACCCCAAAAAGCACCTCTGGTGCAAAAACCTTTCGCCAAGTACAAAAATGTGGGCACTACGCCCAAAAAAATCCACCAACAAAAATTTGTCCTCAACAAAAGTGGTACCTCAAAAATATCTAATTACAAAAGTATTGAAATCAGATACAATTGCCAAGTACGTGTCTTCTGTATAACAAAAGTTTACAACAGAAGAACAGAAAATTGAATGGTCTTGTACTCGTTCACTCGCTACGCTCGCTCACTCGATTGGCTTTTGATAATTACAGGGAATAAATCAGAAAAAAAAATTTGGGAAGTGGTACTTGGCGGGCCATTATAGCAATAACCCCTGGTGCAAAAACCTTTCGCCAAGTACATTAATGTTGTCACTACCCCCAAAAAAATTCACCAACAAAAATTTTTCATTGACAAAAGTTTACAACAGAAGAACCGAAAACTGAATAGTCTTTTATCGTTCAGTCGCTACGCTCGCTCACTCGATCGGCTCTTGATAATTACAGGGAAAAAATCAGGAAAAAAAATATAGTACGTGGTACTTGCGGGCCATTTATGAGTGAGTAAAAGAGTATTCACTTGGGTCTATGTATCATTTGTTCGATACATATTGCTATAATGGCCCGCCAAGTACCACTTCCTAAATTTTTTTTTCTGATTTATTCCCTGTAATTATCAAAAGCCAATCGAGTGAGCGAGCGTAGCGAGTGAACGAGTACAAGACCATTCAATTTTCTGTTCTTCTGTTGTAAACTTTTGTTATACAGGAGACACGTACTTGGCAATTGTATCTGATTTCAATACTTTTGTAATTAGATATTTTTGAGGTACCACTTTTGTTGAGGACAAATTTTTGTTGGTGGATTTTTTTGGGCGTAGTGCCCACATTTTTGTACTTGGCGAAAGATTTTTGCACCAGAGGTGCTTTTTGGGTTTTATATACTGTAACAGCGATTCCCGCAGGCTCGGGTATTTACCCACGGAAACTACGTTCTATTAAGGTGGTTCTTCCCCTACAGTCCCACCAAACGTGGGTTTCAGACAAGATTTTGAATACTTCTCGATGGGGAAAAAATCTGAAAAAAATCAAGCATGTAGGAGATCCTCGGGAGATTGATTTTGCATAATAATAATTCAAAAAAGTTATTAACAAATCGATGGAAAAAAAAACTGTTCAAGAAATTAGCCGGTGACCCAACTTTTTTTTCGGGTGAAAATGATTTGTCAATTTTACTGAATACGTATGAATTTTTTGAGAATTTTGGTAACTTTTTGAAAATTGCGTTTTTTCATACCTGACAAACCTCAATTTTCAAAAAGTTACCAAAATTCTCAAAAAATTCATACGTATTCAGTAAAATTGACAAATCATTTTCACCCGAAAAAAAAGTTGGGTCACCAGCTAATTTCTTGAACAGTTTTTTTTTTCATCGATTTGTTAATAACTTTTTTGAATTATTATTATGCAAAATCAATCTCCCGAGGATCTCCTACATGCTTGATTTTTTTCAGATTTTTTCCCCATCGAGAAGTATTCAAAATCTTGTCTGAAACCCACGTTTGGTGGGACTGTAGGGGAAGAACCACCTTAACAAATAAAACACCAGCGCTTCTACCTCCTCCGACTAGCAGCGACGATGATATTGGGCGCCAGACTTCGGAGAGAAGTCCTCTCTCTCTCTCTCTCTCTCGCTCTGACTAGCTAGTGGTAGAGGGATAGTTCGTGGGGGCGATGAAATAAAAACACTTGATGCACGATATTTATATTTGAAAGATTATTTATTATTTGAAAAGAAAAAAAGAAAAAGATAACATAATTTTGTTCAGCCTGTTATCTGGCTTCAGCTTTTAGCACTGCTATTTTATGTTTTGAAGCTAATTATTGAAGAAAAGAAATATATTAAAGAAACATTTAAATAAGGACTCTAAATCAAGCTAAGGTAAAATAATAAGAATAACAATGACTCTACTCTGATCTAATTAATTATTATAAAGCTGAAAGAAAGGTACAATTGACAATTATCACAGGCTCAGCGGGGACTAGCCTTCCGCACTGCAACTAGCTGGAGGTTCGGCTGTCAGTTGATTTCGAAGCCGATGCTTCTAGTCTCTACTGACAGCTGATCGCTCGACAGCTGGGAGGGGAAGGGTATCGGTACTCTCTTAGCTCGTTACTCTGCCACAAGGCTGCTCTGACACGCAGCAGACGATCTGCGACGCGTGACGTCAGAGGCCTCGAGCAATATGGCGGCTTACTCGGCTCGAGCGAAGGCCGCGCCGCGGCGACTCAATTCGCACGCGACTGCGCAGACTCGGCAGCCGAGGAGAACAACAACAGATTCAAATCCGCCGGTTCTCAACGACCATGCGGTACTCTCTCTGGGTTCGGAACTAGAACGGCACTGGGAAACGAAGAGTTTTCCTTACTGATAACTCGAGACTTTAAGGGTTTTCCCGGGACTCTAGGGGAAGAATTAGGGTTAGACTTGACCGGGTAATTTGGATAGATCCTACCTGATCGTTTACGATGGCTCGGCCTCCTGGTCGGCTCGTTATCCGTGGGCAGGCGAGGGTCGTATATTAACACAATCAGCGGTAGTCCAATCCAAAGTCCAAAATAAATAATCCAAAGAAATAGCAGGGGTCACAATAAACAAAACAATCACTCTAAAAAAACACTCTCCAAACACCTCACAACTCTACAAAACTAAACTCTCTCGATTCAAAGCGTAATGGCACGTGAATTTGGCTCAACGGCTAGACAATGAATGACTCTTCGTTTCCGGTATGCTAATTCCTTATCCTCTCCGTTTGTCCTGTGAGCGCTGGCCGTAATCGATAGACCAATCCGATGATCTACGATCGATGGCCGCGCTAGGACAAGGGCGCCAGATATTTAAATCAGCTATCCTGACTCGGTGCTCTCAGGGAATACATACGCTCGTTTAGGCTGGTACGGAGGAGGTCCAAACGTTTGCCACGTTACAATACAAAAAGTATATGTTAATTTGCTTCACATATATGTTTATTAAATTTCAAACAAAAATTTTCAACAGTGTAGGTATAGGGGGAAGTCTCTCAGTACCGGACACTTAAGGTTATTCGTTAATAAAACGACAAAATACATATAAAGACAATATATTGCCTTTAAATCTAATATGCCGCGCTCCACGTGCTCCGCGCGCTCTCCAACAAACCTACGTTAGATGGAGCAATGAGCACAATGACTAGCCAAATAGAAGAGAAAAGATATATACGTAAAAGCAATACAGATAGATAAGACCGATAAGAACTTTGAATAAAATTAATAAATAGACTATAGAAGAAAACCCAGTTAGCGTAAATAAAGAAGTGACAGTAATAGACTTCAATTGTCGTTTCTCTATTTACAGGTAAGAGTGTATATATTGTAAATAATAACTATTGTAAGTACAGTTAATAAATTCTAGTCTCTATTTACAGAGAAACACACTTCTGTTTTATTCCCGGGAAAATTTTTTTTTATATAATTATATAAAATTATATATAGTTGACCATATATAATTATATAAAATGATATCTCAATTTTGGCATGATATAATTTTATCTCAAAATATATCCGAATGTATAATTTTATATAATTATATATAAAAATATATATTTTTATTCAATTATATAAACTCTTATATTTAACTGATTTTATGTCATCATATAAAATAAGACATTTTTATATATAACTCTTGTAGCCAACTCCCCCCCCCTCCTGTACCTGGTATCTTAGCATGTAAGGTGTCGCCACTGCGAAGAGTAGAGTAGCAGTGGCAGAAGACAAGAGAGACTTAGTATAGACAGTTGGTTTTTGTAATAAGAGACGAGTCCAAGCGACGATAAAAGCAATAGCAATAAAAGTGAAAGATATAAAGAAAATAGTAATCGTGTGCGGTGTAAGTTTCTTTGAATCCCTAAGCCCGCAGATCCCGACCACCCTTACAGTCTCAGAAGTGGGATATTTGAAGAACTTACTGCCGTTAAGATAGAATAAAACGTGTTTTCTTTCTGACTAAAAACTTTTCCCAGTGTCTTCACCTTTTAACATCAAAAGTGTGTAGCGGAGAAGCGTTTTCGATAAGTAAAAATTTAGAAAAAAAAAAAAACGTCGACGGAATTACGAAAATTCCCTGTGATCGACCTAGAACAGTTAATTTTGGAAAAACCGGTTTCCTGTGTCCATGAGTGAAAACGTGGCGAGACCGGGTAGACATTTTGAGAAGCTACAAAGTTCGTAACGGCGGAATTCAAAAGATTCCCTGTGACCGTTGTGTTTATTTTGATTGTATCGCTAGAGGCTCTGTGTCGCTGTGTCAGACCTCAAGCATAACTTATTTAGAACCGGTAGTGTTTTTGTGAAACGTGCTGGAACGAGATCTACCTTATCGACGATCATTGACAATTGGACTTCGTGTAAATTCGGAAGGTAATAGGTCTTTGTCACACAAGGCATAGAGGATAGCCTTGTGTTGGGGAAAATCTACACCGAACCCGAAAATGGCCGAGTCGACAATGTTGTTGGAGTTCCGAGAAGAACGAGCTTCATATCAACGGGTACTGGACAGCATGATGGCCCAATTGACTCAGATGACTCAACTGATAGGAGATCGAGACAGAGAAATAGTTAGACTTCGAGAACAAATGACCCACACACCAACCATCGAAACAAATAACCCACCAGACAACGGAGAACGACAGACGAATCCGAGAATTCCATATGCAGAGATCGCTTCTCAGGTACCGCTGTTTGGCAATAAAGAAAATGAGATTATGAGCCTGGACATGTGGCTCAAACGAATAGATGAGATAAAAACCCTATATGACCTTTCTGACAATACTATCAAGATCCTCGCAACCAATAAATTTACTGACGGCGTACGGAAGTGGTACGAGACATGCGAGGATGCTTGTAGCAAAGACTGGACAGTTATCCGCGAAGAATTGAAACAGATGTTCGACGAAGAAGACGACGCATTCCGAATAATAGAAAAAATGAATGCCAGAAGATGGAAAAAAGGAGAGCGACTAGAGGACTACTACCTCGACAAACTGAATCTGGCAAGGAGAGCTAAATTGAGCGACGTAGAAATAATTTCGCATATTATAAGAGGAATTGATAACTTTACTATTCGAACACAACTCGTCGCAGCTCGACACACAACGCCAGCGTCCCTCTTCAAAGACCTAAAGCTTCTGTCCAACGAGATGTCCAGTTGGGAAAAACCGAAGGACCAGAAGAATGGGCGAGACCCCAGAGACACCAAAGACGACGTGAAAAGAAAACCACCGACGAGATGCGATGTTTGTAAAAAGGACGGTCACACCAGCGACCGGTGCTACTGGAGAAACCATGATGGCAAGCGTGGACCACCGACATGCTTTAAATGTGGTCAAGAAGGGCACATATCCAGATTATGTACCAACCCATCGACAACCTCGGCCTCTGGGAAAGCAGGAGTGATGCACATTCAAACCGATGGCTACCCCAGGAACGCATCGAGGTACTATAAAACTGTTACAGTCCAAGGAGGTACGTTATCTGCTCTAATAGACACAGGTAGCACCTTAAATCTAATTAAAGAACATTGTTCATCCAAAGTAGCAATTCACAGTACGAGCAATCAGCCCAGAACGCTCAGGGGATTTGGGAATACCCAAACACCCAGTTCAAAGGTTTTAGAATATGAAGGTATCATCGATGATAAAATATATAAAATTCCAGCCACCGTGGTACCAGATAACTCTGTTAACGTGGACCTAGTCCTTGGTCAAGCCTTCCTGGATTCTGTAAACTGGACAGTAGAGGAAGGCGAGATCCATTTCCAACAGCGAGAGGATCAACTGGACGAAGAGGTCGCAATGATCATGAACATCGACGCAGAAGCCATTGGAACCGAAGAACCAAAGATAGACATAGGACCACGAGCGACATCGACTCAAAAGGCTTATATCCAAGAGCAGATCGTCGGATGTTTGAGTAAATACAACCACAATGAGGTATGTGAACTTCCTGTGGCCCTAAGAATAGACTTGATAAACGATAGACCAGTGAGATCGACTCCACGGAGACTAGCATATCATGAAAAAGACGCCGTAGAGAAAATTCTTGACAGCTATTTAGCCGAAGGAATAATTAGACCCAGCAACTCAGAATTCTCGAGCCCGATCGTCCTTGTGAAAAAGAAAACAGGAGAGTATCGGATGTGTATAGACTACAGAGAACTTAACAAGCAGACAATCAAGGATAGCTTTCCGCTCCCACACATCGATGATTTGATAAGTAACTTGAGCGAAGCCTCCTATTTCACGACCATCGATCTGAAAAATGGTTTCTTCCACATACCAATTGAAGAGAAATCGATTAAATATACCTCGTTCGTCGTGCCCGGAGGGCAATACGAATTCCTAAAAATGCCTTTCGGATTGACTAATGCTCCTTCCGTTTTTCAGAGATGCGTTAATAACATTTTCGAAGATCTGATCAGGACTAAGATAGTCCAGGTCTACATGGATGATCTGCTGATAGCAACGAGGACATTGGAGGAGAACCTGCAATATATAAAGCTGGTCACCGACAGGATGAAGAAATATGGACTTCAAGCGAGACTAGACAAATGTTCCTTCGTGAAAGAACATTTGGAGTACCTCGGGTACAGGATCTCCAGAAACGAGATCAAACCTGGACTTGTAAAGACAATGGCAGTTCGCCAATACCCAATACCGAAGACACGTAAGCAGCTACGAGGGTTTTTGGGCCTCACAGGTTACTTCAGAAGATTTGTCCAGGGCTATTCGCTGATAGCAAGACCACTGACAGACCTACTGAAGAACGACACCAAATTCGAGATCAACGAAGCACACATACGAGCCATCGAGAGGCTAAAAGAAGCATTGACCAGCGAACCAGTTCTGAAAATCTACGACCCGTCTAAGGAAACTGAAATTCATACGGACGCGAGTATCCATGGCTACGGAGCAATACTACTTCAGAAACAGGAAGACGGAAGATTCAACCCTGTCTACTATTTCAGCGCCAAAACATCCAACGAAGAAAGAAACTACCACAGCTTCGAGCTCGAGACGCTGGCTGTGTACCAGGCCTTGGAGAGATTCCGCACGTACGTCCTGGGTAAGCCGTTCGTGTTGGTCACTGACTGCGAAGCCATGAGGCAGACTCTGAAGAAAAAGATTATGAACAAAAGGATAGCACGCTGGAGCGTGGCGTTCCAAGACTACACCTTCACCACTAGACATCGAAAAGCCGAAAAGATGGCGCACGTTGATAGCCTGAGCAGGTGCTTCGACGTGAACTCAGTGCTCGTCGAGGACGACGGGTACGACAGACTACTGTTGCTTCAGGACCTAGACAGCGAAATCGCACAGATAAAAAAAAAGATTATAGAAGGAAAAGAGGAAACACATGAGTACGAGGTAATCAATGGGAAGTTATTCAGAATCCTGAATAAAGAATATTTATTTGTTGTGCCCAAAGGACTGAGGCACGACCTGGTTATGAAGATGCACGAAAGGGTCGCGCACCTAGGGGCGGAGAAGACTGTCGCCGAAATACGTAAGAAATACTATTTTCGCAACATGAGGAAATACGTCAAGAAATGTCTGACGAACTGCATAAAATGCCTAGAATTCAACCAAAGAACCAATACCAAAGAAGGATTCCTCCACAACATCGCCAAAGGATCAAAGCCATGGACCACAATCCATATAGATCACGTCGGGCCACTGATTAAAACGTCAGCGGGCCATAAACATATCTTTGAAATTATCGACGGGTTCTCAAAGTTTATCATTTTAGAAGCTGTTAAATCCACCACCTCAACCGAGGCCATTAGAACATTAAACGCTGTTTTCCGCATTTTTGGAATACCAAAACGTATAATTTCAGATCGTGGGTCAGCCTTTACAAGCCACGAATTCGAAGATTTCTGTACAGAGCAGGGAATCCAACACGTGAGAATCGCCGTTCAAACGCCACGAGCGAACGGACAAATTGAAAGATACAATCGAACAATCGTACCGGCAATCTGTAAGTTAACAAAATCTCCTAATAAATGGCACGAAGTTTTAGGTCCAGTCCAGCTAGCCTTAAATAACTCGGTACAGCGTTCGATCCGGAGCAGTCCCGCAGAAGTAATGTTTGGGTATAAACTGCGGCAAGGGCCCCTCGACTTAGTAACTGACATCTTGGAGGACGAGATAGAGTTGGGTCAATTCGATGGACAACGAGAGGAAACTAGGCAGCTAGCTGCAGGCAGCATCGTGGATGACCAAAATCGTCAAAAGGCAAGATATGACCGTAACAGAAAACCTTACACTATTTTTCAGGAAGGCGAATACGTCATGGTACGCCAACTGAACCCCGTAGAGTGTGGTAGCACAAAGATGGCGCAAAAATACCTGGGACCATACCTGGTGAAGCGGAAACTTGACCAAGACCGCTACCTAATAACCGACATCCCTGGTTACCAGATCAAACAGAAACCGTACGAATCTGTTTTGTCGCCGGAACGCCTAAAAAAATGGGTCTCTATCAACGAAGAGCCCGACGACGACGAGCCTGAAGGTTCAAACGACGAACTCGATGAGGAAGATGAGAGCGAGACGCTCCCCGTGTCAGGAGAGGCCGAGCTGTAGCCAACTCCCCCCCCCCTCCTGTACCTGGTATCTTAGCATGTAAGGTGTCGCCACTGCGAAGAGTAGAGTAGCAGTGGCAGAAGACAAGAGAGACTTAGTATAGACAGTTGGTTTTTGTAATAAGAGACGAGTCCAAGCGACGATAAAAGCAATAGCAATAAAAGTGAAAGATATAAAGAAAATAGTAATCGTGTGCGGTGTAAGTTTCTTTGAATCCCTAAGCCCGCAGATCCCGACCACCCTTACACTCTATATAATAATATGAGACGGAATATATGAACCAAAATTCTGTAGAATTTTTTTTATTGCTGCTCACTTCAAATTTTATTTCCCAAAATACATTTTAAATTTTTATTTTTTAATAACCATACAAAATATTATCCTTTTCCTATCCTTGATATATCGGTAAGTTCATAAAGAGTTATTAATACTAACGAAAGAGATAAAAAAAAAAAGAAAATCAATATAAGTGCTGCAAAAATTATATTATATATAAATATAATCATCAAAAATGTTAATTAATACTAAATATTGATCGATAAATTATACTTGCAGAAACGAGCAATTTAATGAGAAGAATCCAACACGGCTTTATATAATTTTATAAAAAAAATACAAAATATAAAACATTTTATATTATTTTATATATTTATATATCATAATATATAAGCTGTAGTTTCGAGGTTGCTGATTAATATATGATTATATACGATAATATAAAAATTTATATAATTTTATATAATGATATATTTTAATCTAAGAAATCCAATAAAATTTTATATAATTTTATAACAAAATACAAAATTTATAAAATTTTATATCTTTATATATATTTATGTATAATAATATATAAGTCTACGGTTCAGGGTTTTCTGATTTATGTATGATAATATATAATTATATAAAATTTTACAAAATTTATATAATTTTATATAATTTTATAAAAATTTATACAATTTAGTGTAAGAATCTAGATATAATCATACAAAATTATATGAAATAAGATACAATTTTATATAATTTTATATTCTCATATATAATTTTATATAATTTTTTTTTCCCGGGTTATTATCACCAACGGCTCATCCCGATAATTAATTGTCTTACAAAACGACAATTTTGGTCAAAAAAATGAAACTGCAGTTCGAATTCAAGGTGGTAACGTCTCCAAAAGACGACAAAACCAACGTGATAGCCATAACCTCACTAATGACGGAAGATGGAAAAAGATATGCTATGCCGGAAGAATTCATGTATATAAACGCCCATGAAGAGCTTAGGAAAACAAATGTATATGCTAAGGTAAAGGCAAAATTACGGTATAGACATGATGAGATAAGTGTATGGGTTATACTAACAGACGAATTACGGACAGTATATGTAGACGAAGCTGGGAATATAGAATTTAAAGGATATTTTCTAGATGAAATAAAAGGGAAAAAGAAAGAGAGTGAGGAAGAAAAGTCAGATTTAGCTAAAATATTGGAGAAGTTACTTGAGTCATCAAAGGAGAAAGAAGACGAAAAGAACTGGAAGCACATCACAGACAAATTCATAATAGATAAACTTAATAGTAAAGACTCCAATGCTAAACAGTGGATGGAAACATTTGAAAAAGAGTGTACAAGATTTAAAATAACAAAAGACAATATGAAAATTGAAATATTGAGATTTTTCTTGGAAAAAACATGCTGTGACTGGTACCGTGCAACAATCACTAAACTATCAATAAATAATAATTGGGAAGAATGGAAAAGTAGATTTTTAGAATCATTCGCAGATAAAGGATGGAGTACATGGAAGTATGCTCTAGCATTCAGATACAAAGAAGGTCTACTGATTGATTATGCAATGAAAAAAGAAAGATTAATATTGGACGTAAATAAAGATATTGATTCAAAGACACTGATAGCTCTGATAACCACAGGATTACCAGAGTTCATAATGAATAAAATAAACAAGGAGGAAGTGGAAGATTCAACTACCCTCTTCAACGAGATTAGAAACTATGAAAGTATGGTAGAGAAAAGGTACAACACAAAGGTAAAAGATGGCAAACAAGATTGGAGGAAAAAATTTGAAGAAAAGAAACCATGCAAGACATGTGAAAACTTGAACAAGGGAGTAAGATACCATCCGGAAGAAAAATGTTGGTTTAAAACAAAAGATACAGAGAAAAGAACCAATGCATCAAGTATTGTTGGGACCAGCTCAGTGATTGATGTACAATTAAACACCGAAACAAAAAACGAATAAATACACCATTAATCAAGATTAAAGTAGTACTAGAAGATAAACTAGAAGTTCAAGGAACGTATGACCCAGGAGCTCAGGTATCACTTATAAATTCCAGACTGGTGAGAATAACAGGAAGAAAAGATGATGCGAATAAGATACACTTGAAATCGGTTAATGGTGTAGCAACAACAAAAGGACTCATAACAATCAAGGTAAAAATATTTGAGATAGAAAAAGAGATGGACGTGTATATAGTTGAAAAAGAAGATTTTTAAGACTTTATTATAGGGATAGATATGGTAAAATCATTTAAACTAATTCAAAACGAAAAATTAGAAATTTCACAAAAGAAAGACATAGATATAGAGAAGCTAAGAGTAGATAATAGAAATAGAAATTATAAGGAAACTAAACAATGTTCGGTAAATTTTAATGAACATATAGAGATAGATGAATTCGAGGTAAAGCTAGATCACCTAGACGAAGGGAAAAAAATTAGGATAGAGAAATTAATAGAAGAATATAAGTCTATATTTGCGAAAAATAAATACGATATTGGTACAGTTAAAGGCTATGAAGCCAGAATAGATCTGATGGTGGATAAGTACTGTACCAAAAGACCATACAGATGTACAATAGAGGACAAAAAAGAAATCGAGGAACAAGTGGCAAAATTGCTGGAGAAGGAATTAATTGAAGAATCATACAGCCCTTTTGCGGCACCAGTGACGCTAGCATACAAGAAGGATGAAGGGAAAAAATCGAGACTATGCATTGATTTTAGAGACCTCAACAAAATTATTATACCACAGGCCCAACCGTTTCCATTGATAGATGATTTGATAATAAAGACGAGAAACTGTAAATTTTTCACTACATTGGATATAAACTCTGCTTTTTGGTCGATCCCACTACGCATAGAAGATAAAAAGAAGACAGGATTTGTAACTCAAGATGGACATTACCAATGGACTTGCTTGCCCTTCGGACTGAAGACGTCACCAGCAATCTTCCAAAGAATTTTATCTAACATATTAAGAAAACATAACCTCAAAGATTTCACAGAGAACTATATAGATGATATATTAATTTTTTCGGAATCATTTGAGGAACACACGGAACATATAGAAAGGGTATTAAAAGCAATCATATATGAGGGTTTCAGGCTAAAATTTAAGAAATGTACATTGACGTCAAAATCAGTGAAATATCTTGGCCACATGATAGAGAGTAATACAGTGAGACCGATAAAAGATAACCTAATTTCAATTCAGAATTTTCCAACCCCCACAACTCAAAAAAACGTCAGACAATTCTTAGGGAAAATTAATTTCTACCACGAATACATACCAAAGGGTTCGATAATGTTAGATTCATTACACAGATTATTAAGGTGAAGTGAAAGGTTTGTCAGAACCTCGAAAACGGAAAACAATAGTTCTCCGAAACTACTGAACCGATCGGAATGAAACTTTGAGGGATTACACATAATTGTGGCAGAAAGTGGCTGATTATTTCAGTTTTCCAAAATTTGACAAAAATTTTGACAGATTGACGTACCGACCACATAAATCGCGAGATTATTCATTGTCGCCGTAGATAATCGCATTTTCCGGATAATTAGCCACTCCGCAATGAAATACCAAACACTTTGAGCCTAATCCCGTGTCATTTGATGAAGAAATGGGTGAGAACAATTGTTTTTCTGTTACTCAAAACTAAAAAACCGACATTCAGTTGAGATCACTACCCGTATCGACATTTAGTTGAGATCACAGTACCCTGTACCGAAATTGCGGCCAGTTTACTTGCAAACCGAGCAGCGGCGCTAGTGAAAGTTTCCTATGTCGTCACTTTACGTAAGATGTTGGCTCCCGCCGCTCCCGCTTGACGGCGCTTTACAAAAAACACAGAAATTCGATATCGGATCGCACACGGCTAACCTCACCCGACTAACAGCTAACCTAAAATACGAACAAACGATAGGTAGAATCGTGTTCGGACTTTGCGTTACGAGAAAACATTATTGCTTGTTTATTTATTGTACTCCGCTCTTTCATACTAATGTTTCGGAAAATGAGTAACGTGTATGAACATCAATATCGGATCCCAGACGTCATAAGCTCACTCGTCTGACAGCTAACCTGAAACTCGAATATAGGATAGACAAAATTGTATGTGAAAGTCGGGGTTCATTCAGCTCGTTCATTTAGTTCATCCATATTTTTCAATCCGCTGGATTTGTTGGAAACATATGCACAAATAAATTCGAATAACAGATACAAGATCCCCGACGTCATAATCTCAAATTTCTGGCAGCTAGCCTACAAGCCAAACATAGGAAATGAGATCTTATTTCAGACTTAGGGTTGTGGAGGGATCGATTTCTTGGTCGAAAATCTGAATAACAAAAATATATTCAAATTCCGCATACAAGCAGACCAGACATAACCTCACTCGACTGACAACTAGCATAGCATAGGAGTGTTCGTTTCAAAGTCGAGGTTATGGAGGGATCGATTTGTTAGCTGAAAATCGAAATATTCTTTGTCATTTTTTCCTTTTATTAAAATCTAAATAATAAAAATACATCGAAGTGATCTATGCTAGCAGACGAGACATAACCTCACACTTTTGACAGCTAGCCTGACATATGAATTTATTTCAAAGTTGAGGTTAGGGAGCTATCAATCCGTTGGACAAAGATCTGAATAATAAAAATACATTGAAGTGACGTATGCTAGCAGACGAGACATAACCTCACACTTTTGACAGCTAGCCTGACATGGGAATTTATTTCTGATTTGAGGTTAGGGAGCTATCGATCTGTTGGACAAAGATCTGAATAATAAAAATACATTGAAGTGACGTATGCTAGCAGACGATACATAACCTCACACTTTTGACAGCTAGCCTGACATGGGAATTTATTTCTGATTTGAGGTTAGGGAGCTATCGATCTGTTGGACAAAGATCTGAATAATAAAAATACATTGAAGTGACGTTTGCTAGCAGACGATTCATAACCTCACACTTTTGACAGCTAGCCGAACATAGGAATTTATTTCTGATTTGAGGTTAGGGAGCTATCGATTTGTTGGACAAAGATCTGAATAATAAAAATACATTGAAGTGACGTATGCTAGCAGACGATACATAACCTCACACTTTTGACAGCTAGCCTGACATGGGAATTTATTTCTGATTTGAGGTTAGGGAGCTATCGATCTGTTGGACAACAATCTGAATAATAAGAATACATCGAACAGACGTATGCTAGCAGACGATACATAACCTCACACTTTTGACAGCTAGCCGAACATAGGAATTTATTTCTGATTTGAGGTTAGGGAGCTATCGATCTGTTGGACAAAGATCTGAATAATAAAAATACATTGAAGTGACGTTTGCTAGCAGACGATTCATAACCTCACACTTTTGACAGCCAGCCTGACATATGAATTTATTTCAAAGTTGAGGTTAGGGAGCTATCGATTTGTTGGACAACAATCTGAATAATAAGAATACATTGTTGAAGTGACGTAGTCACGTATGCTAGCAGACGAGACATAACCTCACACTTTTGACAGCTAGCCTGACATAGGAATTTATTTCTGATTTGAGGTTAGGGAGCTATCGATCTGTTGGACAACAATCCGAATAATAAGAATACATTGTTGAAGTGACGTATGCCAGCAGACGAGCAGACGAGCCAGCAGACGAGAAAAAAGATAAATGCTACCGTACGATGTACGATACCTACGATGATTCCAAACATCAAGAACAAATAGTGTTATAACGTGTAATCGTGAAATAATTTCTCAGAAATATCGTTTTTTTTTTTACACTTGGAAATGTACTATAATTTTGTCCTGGGTACGATAATTTTTACGCCCCTGGTATGATCAGCGCCACCTTTCAGGTTGGCAACGCGGATGACAGCCGGTACTAGAATCATGGAAACACGAGATAACTCAAGATTCGTTGTTGGAAATCGCGTTCGGTACAACGACCATGATATAACTGTCGGAAAATCATTAAATGACAGGTATCCGCGAACTACAGGTGCGCGAGTACACCTCGCTATTATTGCCAACAATTTCATTTATATTCACAAGCGTGATTCTAGTAAACTCCTTCCTAACCTCAAACATGAGTGCCAATACGAAACTGAGATTTTTTTTTCGATATGTAGAGTAGTGTTCGATATGATTCTGACGGAATTATGTATTGTGTTGTGGCCTACATTAAAATGTTGATTGATCAACTTCGAGCCAAACTTTGGCTGCTTGTCTGCTCTACTAATGGTCGATGGACACCTAACGAATACAGGTTATCGATTTATAGATTATATACCTAGTCATAGATCCTGCATAAAGAAATGTTTTTCTTGCAGTGTCTCCTATGGAGAGCAACTCGACTATTTGTCGATAGAATCCAAACGGATTTAGAATATTGATTTATAGATTATATACCTAGTTATAGAACCTGCATAAAGAAATGTTTTTCTTGCAGTGTCTCCTATGGAGAGCAACTCGACTATTTGTCGATAGAATCCAAACGGATTTAGAATATTGATTTATAGATTATATACCTAGTCATAGAACCTGCATAAAGAAATGTTTTTCTTGCAGTGTCTCCTATGGAGAGCAACTCGACTATTTGTCGATAGAATCCAAACGGATTTAGAATATTGATTTATAGATTATATTACCTAGTTATAGAACCTGTATAAATTAATATTTTTTTTCAGCCTCTCCTATGGAGAGCGACTCGACTATTTGTCGATAGAATCCAAACGGATTTAGAATATTGATTTATAGATTATATACCTAGTTATAGAACCTGCATAAAGAAATGTTTTTCTTGCAGTGTCTCCTATGGAGAGCAACTCGACTATTTGTCGATAGAATCCAAACGGATTTAGAATATTGATTTATAGATTATATACCTAGTCATAGAACCTGCATAAAGAAATGTTTTTCTTGCAGTGTCTCCTATGGAGAGTGACTCGACTATTTGTCGATAGAATCCAAACGGATTGAATACATTATAGTGAACTAGTTTCACTCTTATCAACCGCTCTGCACAAGAGCGAGGGAAACAACTAAGGTTTGCTTGTTATACCGATGGGGTTTCGAAACAGGGATTTTTTTCTGTATTTATTAAACATGTCTAATTTCATGTTATAAATATAGTAAACTAGTTTTACTTTTATTAACCGCTCTGCACAAGAGCGAGGGGAACAATCAACCGCTCTGCACAAGAGCGAGGGGAACAACCAAGGTTTGCTTGTCACACCGATGGGGTTTTCGAACTGGGATTTGCTCTGTATATATGAATCATGTCTAATTTCATGTTATAAATATAGTGAACTAGTTTTACTTTATCAACCGCTCTGCACAAGAGCGAGGGAAACAACCAAGGTTTGCTTGTCATACCGATGGGGTTTCGAAACAGGGATTTTCTCTGTATTTATTAATGATGTCTCTCCAGCGGAGAGCCACTCGACTGATTGTCGAAGGAATCCTAACGGATTAAATAGATTACAGTGAATTAGTTTTCACGCATATCTTTCGCTCTGCACCAGAGCGAGGGACAACTACGGTTGCTTGTCATACCGATAAGAATTCTGACCAGGAATTTTCTCTGAATTCATCATGTCTAACTCTTTGTTAGAAATATCATAGTTGATTAGTTTCAACTTTTATCAATCGCTCTGCACCAGAGCGAGAACAGGCCACTTCTGTTGCTTTACACTGCGACGTTTGTCCAACTCAGTGTTAGTACACATGATGTACATAAATAATGCTCGATTTGTTCGGGTTAATATTTGATGCAATTATTTGCATGCCTTGCAGTGTTTATAAACACTGCCGCGAAATAATCGCGAGCATTAGAGTAGGTATATACTGGCGTAGCAAGCATCGGAAGATGCGAGCTGCGCCATACAGCGGTAGGCAGAGGTACCAAACGTACGGTAACTGCGCCATCTAGCGGTGGCCAGAGGTACCAAACGTTCGGTATCTCTGTTTTACCGCGGTGAAAGGCACCCGGCCGTGGCCTTGAAACGTTTCACTTCACCTTAAGAAAAGACGTAAAGTTTTCATGGTCAGAAGATTGCGAGAAGACTTTTATAGAAATAAAAAAGTTACTCTGCTCCCAACCAGTGCTAGAAATATTTGATAAAGATTTGCCTATAAGAATCTATACGGACGCATCACTCGCAGGTATAGGTGCAGTATTAAAGCAGGTTCAATATAATGGGAAGGAGAAACCAGTTGCATATTTCTCGAAGAAATTGAATGAAGCCCAAAAAAAGAAAAAAGCGATATATCTGGAATGTTTGGCTATCAAAGAGGCAGTGAAATACTGGCAGCACTGGCTGATTGGAAGAAGATTCGAAGTACATTCAGACCATAAACCGCTGGAGAACTTAAATATAAAAGCCAGAACAGACGAAGAATTGGGTGAGTTAACTTATTATCTGTCGCAATACGATTTTCAAATAAAATACATTCCGGGAAAAGATAATGCCGAAGCGGATTGCCTAAGCCGAAATCCGGTACTACAACCAACCGAAAATATTGAAGAAGTATTAAAAATAGTCAATCTAACGAGAGTAGATGAATTAAAAATAGATCAAGAAGACAATAAAATGATAAAAAAAATAAAAGAAGAATTAATAAAAAAAGATGGAATATTCTATAAAAAAGTTAGGAATAAAGAAAAAATAATTTTATCTGAAAAGTTAAGTATAGAATTAATAAAAGAAGTACACTCGGAATGGTGTCATACGGGAATCAGACAAACAATGAATAAAATATGTCCTTATTACACAGCTAGAAACTTGACAGAGAATATAAAGAAAATATGCAAAAGGTGTGACATATGCATTAAAAACAAATCAAGAGGCCAAAGTAAATTTGGGTTAATGTCCCACCTGGGACCAGCGACTAAACCATTCGAAATAATGTCCGTAGACACTGTCGGCGGCTTTGGAGGACGCAGGTCAACAAAAAAATATCTCCACCTACTAGTCGACCACTACACGAGATACGCGTTTATTCTAACATCCAAGACACAAAATGCCGCAGATTTTATTAAGCTAGTTCAGAGTGTATTGGAAACAGACAGAATTGGAATGATACTGACAGATCAGTACCCAGGATTAAATTCAAAGGAATTCAAAGAATTCCTAGACGAGAATGAGGTTAAACTAGTCTTTACAGCAGTTGATGCACCGTTTTCAAACGGCTTAAATGAAAGATTAAACCAAACAATAGTCAACAGAATAAGATGTAAAATAAATGAAAAAGGAGAAAAAAAAGCTTGGACAACTATTGCTAAGGAATGTGTAGATAAATACAATAAGATGGAGCATTCAGTCACTGGCTTTTCACCAAAATACCTGTTAGATGGCACAGACACGAGTATTATACCTGAAGAACTAAAAAAGGAAAAAAATAGAGATGACTGGACTAAAGACGGGGAGCTAGCCCTAGAAAGGACAATAAAATCTCACAATTACAATAAAAAATTATATGACAAGAATAGAAAATATCATGAGTACAATACAGGAGATACGGTATATATAGAAAACGGCAACAGGCTAAATAGAAAAAAACTAGACAACCTAAGAGTTGGACCATTCGAAATAATAAAAAAAATATCAAACTCCATATATAGAATTAGAACTAATAACAAAAAATCAGAAACAGGTTTATTCCACATATCAAAACTAATTCCGACCGCCGTAGAAGAAGAAGAAGAAGAAGAAGTAAGCGAATGAGATTTTCCGAAGTGAGAAGATCCCTGAGATTTCTCACCCTGGAGGGGGGGAGATATAAAGACAATATATTGCCTTTAAATCTAATATGCCGCGCTCCACGTGCTCCGCGCGCTCTCCAACAAACCTACGTTAGATGGAGCAATGAGCACAATGACTAGCCAAATAGAAGAGAAAAGATATATACGTAAAAGCAATACAGATAGATAAGACCGATAAGAACTTTGAATAAAATTAATAAATAGACTATAGAAGAAAACCCAGTTAGCGTAAATAAAGAAGTGACAGTAATAGACTTCAATTGTCGTTTCTCTATTTACAGGTAAGAGTGTATATATTGTAAATAATAACTATTGTAAGTACAGTTAATAAATTCTAGTCTCTATTTACAGAGAAACACACTTCTGTTTTATTATTATCACCAACGGCTCATCCCGATAATTAATTGTCTTACATACATAGGATCTTCGATATTTTTAATTTTTATAGTAAACTTTAGAGTATTTATGGTAACGTAATAACATTTTGAATATTTATTTAACGTCAAACTGATGAAAAAATATCTTTATATTTAACATTAAAAACGGTTGCGTCAGAAGAGTGGCACCTAGTACTGGACAATGATAGTATGAATGGAAAAAGTGATGAAAAGAAATGATTAAATCCTGCAGCGATCACAAATATACTGGTCTGCGCACTCAGGAATATCTGCGCACGCCTCATGAGCCCATTCTTCACAACTGTAACACTGAATCCAGTCTTCATCATTTTTTTCAAGGCATACCAGGCAGGTAGTTTGTTCTTCCGTTGCTTCACGTATTTGAATCGAAGAACCGCCAACCATTTCAGAACTTTTTTTACATTTTTTTGGTGTATCGGATTGAGACTTGAGCATCGACTTTTTTTTGGTAGTTTTTGACATCTTGGCGCTTTGTTTTTCTTCCAGCATGACCTTGTAGGGCGAAGATGTCAAAATTTCACTTCTCTCAGCTTTTCGACGTCGCGAAGAAGCGCCTCTCACTGTAGCGTTTGGGACTGGTGAAAGAAGTTCGATGTGTGTTTTCATGCTGTTTGAACTCTGGCTAGTCGAAGGTACGGATGCAGCGGGATGAAGTGCATTAGACAAAACTATTGGTGTGGGCTGAGTTGAAGCAGACGGAACAGAGACAGATTGTGACGAATTGGTTGTTTCTAAATTAAATTGCACGTTTTCCAACGGTACTTCAGTCATTTCTGATGGAAGAAAATCTGAATCGGGGAAAATGTTGTTGTTGTACGGATAGATCCCGGTGCATTGAAATCCGGAAGCTGCAATTTCTCGTCGGGCCACTCGGTTGAAAGCCTTTGCCACCAAGCCAGCAATGTCATATTCTGTTATTCTTGCACCGGCGTTAGCCCTCATCCAGGATCCACAATTTTCAAAATACGCGTCCTTGAATGGTTTCATGAAAACTCTGTCCAACGGCTGTAGTTTGTGAGTTTTGTGAGGGGGTGTGCTGAGTATGTGAACATTGTTATCTTTTGCAAAATTTATGACAGGCAGTTCTTTATGGCTACAGTGCCCATCAAGAACTAACAAAACTGGATCTTCTGTGGATGGTTTAGAAAATGTCACGAAATGATGCAGCCATTTGAGGAATAATTCTCCATTCATCCAGCCATTGGGTTGGGCTAGGCCCAGACTTTCCGGAGGTGCTCCTATCATTAATCGTTCGTTGGATCGTTGTCGTGGAAAAACAAATAATGGCGGCACGAAAAATCCTGTTCCACTCATACAAAATAAGACGGTAACGTTTTTTCCTCGTTCTGCAGATGTCAGCTTTCCCACTTGACGGTTCGACTTAATTGATAGCACCTTTTGTTGCTTGTGCACCGTGCTCACGCCTGTTTCATCACAGTTGTAGATGTTTGAAGGGCGAAATTTGTATTTTTCGCAAAGTGATGACAGATTTTCGAAAAATCTGTCCACTTGAGGCTTGTTAAATTCGACTGCACGCAGCAAACTTGTAGATTCAGGTGTTCTGAGACTCAACTCAGGATGTCTCTTCAAGAAGTCATAATAAAAATGTTTTCCTGCTGACTTCTTTTCTGTATTGAATCTATGGTTCAATTTTAGCGATTCTGCTAGTTCAAAAGCAAGTTTGAGAAATTCTTTGCGTGTCAGCGGCATACATCTGTTAGACAAATCTTTCACATGTTCAGCTAGTGTGCGTTCGTACTCGTCACTGAATGTGCTAACAAATCTTCCAAGTTTCGGTTTAAAGCGACATTCGCCTCCATTTCTCATTACTTTCACGCGATCAAACAAGGTACTCCTAGATACCTCATATCTCACGGCAGCCTGTCTACAAGCCATCTTCTCAAACAATACTTTTTGGACCGCTCTTTTCATGTTTTCTGCTAACCATTTTCCCTTTTTCCGTATTTTGGACGAATCAGCCATAGTTAGAATATCACTGCAACGAAGAGGAACAATTTCTGTACAAATAACTGAAATAAGTTGAAAAAGCTGTGTCCGGTATTGGGGGACAAGTCGAGTGTCCGATATTAGGGACCCGTAATGCCCCACTAAATAATGAAATGTATGCTAGACCGTAAGAATATTTACTTTTATCGTACATCGTCTGAAAGAATACATACCAATCAACATTCCAATTGAGAAATGAAATAGCAGAACCACCAATTCTTCAGGTTATGTCCACGAGAAAATGAGATGTGACGCAGATTTCTGCGGGGTCAAATGTCAATTGTCTCTGGACAACGCATGCACGCACACTGCCGCTTGCAATACACCCCCGCGACTACGCTAGCTATGTATATTCGGACCACGCAAAAGAATTGTGAATAATGTTTCTAGTTTGGCTGATACCAGCAGTATCCGGTACTAGGTACCGTCCGGCGTTATGGGACTTCCCCCTACGTCACCTACAATCTCACGGATCTTGCAATTAGGCTTCAGTAATTATATTTCAAGTCAAAAAATGAAACTGCTGTCAAAATTTCAGTACCTCGTTCTCTGATATCGAATGAACGTAAAAAACAAACCATTCGTTAATCGCTTCTGTCGAAAAATTGTTACGTATCGCGAATGTCGCCTGATCCGCTTGTTTAGCCTTAGGCTTTCCAGGTCATCTCTACCGGTCGAGGTTAACTTGATCAGTTTACCTAATGAAAAAAAAAAGTTGCATGCATAATCGTGAAAATATTGCCAGAAAGAGCGAAAAATGAATATGAACTAAATTTAGAAACATTGCGGACGAGCTTTGAGCCCTGAAAGCATGGCGCTCAACAATGTGGATGATCGCGCTAGACCCGGAGGGCTACGTGGAGACCACTAATTATCAGATTAAATAGAATAGAAAACTTACTAACCCACGAACGTCCAGGTGGATGGACGTTGTCCTAATTTGTCTGCGAGGACGCTATTATACGACTCGATTACGTTGTTGGTCCATCGAGATAATCCGAAGACGCTGAAGCCAGCTGGTTTTACTATTCCTCACTACTGGCGCACGTAATAATTCAAGAAATTCCTCAATGATCGCTGCAGTGGGGCTGACAAAGCGTTCTTCAAGTTTAAATATTCTGCCTCGATCATTGCAGCGGGTAAATAAGCCAAACTCATTAATTTTTTGAGAAACGGCTTTGCCGCTTCATCTTCCCTTATCAAGGGCGTCAGGCGGAAGGATTCAATTTTTTTCAGCACAGCCTTACAAACAAAAGAGCATATAAAATTAATGAAAATAATAACTCATGAATCTGTATTATGATGAAAAATTATACAACATACTCGGGCGTAGTGGACGCTGCAGCCCGTAATGATTGCATTCAAAAATATTTCCCTGCAAGCGTTTCTTAACGCCAGCTCAAAGTCTGTCATGACGACTACTACAGACTCGCTGTTTAGGACATGCGTCGTTACGTCCTCCAATACAGCCGCATAGCTGCATTGAGTCTTTTGAGACATCAATATGTGAACAAATGGTATCGCCTGAAAATAATTGAGTAAAATAATGAGAATGAATAAGTACCGTCAATGGCCCAGTCACTGGCACTGGCCCACCAGCTGGCGCTTTCGGCACTATTTTCGTGGATTTTCGGTTATATTGATGTGAAATTATCACACAATCTGTATCGATTGTTTTTAACGTGAAGATAAATATCTAATGGATCTTGTGGTCAAAAATTAAAACTTTTGAAGTGAAGGAAATTATTTTATTCAATTAATAAAAGTGACAGGCACCATAGACTGAGCTAAAGCGAACGACGCTCTCGAAGTTCGGTTTGAGTACTCTGTTGGTTTTTTTAATATTATTTAAACGATGTAAGTATTGAATCTTATGATAAACATACTTAATTGGAGGTTATTAATTGTCGTTTGCAGTAGAATTGAAGAAAAATGATGCATACAAGTTTTTAATTAATAATGCCGATGCCAACCATCGGGACAGTCAAACGTCCCCTTGTCTCAGTGACTGGCAGAAAGTCTCTTAACCCTTCGTGGTCACACCTCCGATTTCAATCAAGCTGGTCACACTCGGGTCGAATTGACCCGAGCCATTTTTAAACGGTTGCCGCGTGAAAACTAATAGTCCGATCAGCACCAAAAAAATACTGAAAAATACTTTGAACATTCCAGAAGATTTAGCAAAAGTCGGAATGTCAAAATTCAAATGGCGATATGTTAAAAAAAAAAAAGACAAAATCGTGAAGAAGTGAATGCATTTTTGGATTTTTTTTTCTTTTCCATGTTCGTGCGTTCTTCGACCACGGACTTACCGGGGTTTACCTTCAAAGCTTATGCTCGGGTCCCTTTAACCCTGGTGACCAGGAAGGGTTGAATGTGATTTTTTTTTGTTTTGACCAAGAAAGTGCTCTTCACATCAATTGTTATTAACAATGGTTTATTAGTTTCCTTCTTTTTATACTATAGTGATGAAAGTTTTCGAAATACCTGTATACTGACATTTTACAAAAAATAGGGCCAGAGCAAGAAAAAAGCCACCAATAAATTACACAGAATTGGCTTTGAAGCATGCTATGAAAGAAGTCCATCTTGGAGTGCCAATTTCGACTATTGCAAAAAAATATAACATTCCAAGGTCTACTTTACAATATAAAAGAGGGTTATCAGAGTCGATTATAAAGAGGAAAGGACCACCTTGTATACTCGGTCAAGAGACTGAGTCTCGTCTAGTACAGTGGATTCTACACATGAGCAAGTGTGGATTCCCAGTGACAAAAGATCAACTGATCAACAGTGTCCAGATGCTATTGAAAACTATGAAGAGAAAAGAGACAACTTTTGTGAAAAATAGACCAGGTAGGCATTGGTACGAGGGATTCAAACGTCGTCATCCTGAACTCTGCGAGAAAATGTCACAGAACCTACACCACTGTCGAGCTTCAATCACCGAGAAAGGTCTTCGTGATTGGTTCAAAAATGTAGAAGCTTATCTGGAAAAAAAAGGTCTTCATGGTATTGATGCCTCCAGGGTATTCAATTGTGACGAATCTGCTTTCCTTTTGGCACCAAAACCAGGACTTGTCCTCGTGGAAAAGGGTGATAAGACTGCATATACGCACATTAAAAATAATGACGAGGAGTGTCTCACTACCCTCTTCTGTGGGAATGCAGCTGGTCAATTAATCCCGCCAATGGTGATGTTCAAATACGCGAAGATTCCTCAGCGCATTTCATCGGTTTTCCCCAAAGGATGGGCTCTTGGACACTCGGACAATGGATGGGAGACTGCCAAGTCTTTTTATGACTGGATTTCCAATGTTTTTTATAAATGGTTGATTAATCATGAAATTCAGTTTCCAATCCTCTTATTTGTTGATGGCCATGTTTCCCACTTGACACTCGAGTTGACCAATTATTGCAAAGAAAAAAATATCGTCTTGATTGCTCTACATGCCAATGCGACACATATTCTCCAGCCAATGGATGTGGCCGTTTTTCGTCCACTCAAATTAGCTTGGGCGAATGCAGTACGTGATTGGAGATTTGCAAATGACGGTGATCGATTGCCATTAGAGAAATTTGCACTAGTGTTGAGAACAGCTGTTGAGGCATTGGATTGGAAGTCTATCTTGAATAGTGGATTTCGAGCTACGGGTTTGCACCCTTTCTCTGCTGATGGAGTGAATTATCAGAAGTTCTTCAAACGTTCGGTCTCAAAAACGTCTGTGACCCCACTACCTCAACGATCAAGCTCAACGACGACTCAACTACGAGACTTCGAAAGCTGCATAGATAAAGATATACTAGAGAGTTTTCAAAATTCTGACGTGAATGAAGAATGGACCGGAGATCCATATCACTGCAGTCTTTTCCAAGTATGGAGGAAGATGAGTGAAATGAAACGACATGCAACTCCTCAGGAGAACGATGAACAAAAACCTGTCAATGGCTCTGAAGAAACCCTGGTAAATACATACAGTACTACCTCGATATAAGCTCCCTTGCTACAAGCGAAGTTCCCCTTCGTTCCGCTTGAGCGAGCTCTATAGCTTCCCCCACTCTACCTGTGTACGTGAGGTACTCCCAGTAGTGATGCTCACTGACGCACTGAAACATGTACGATTTTCCAGTAGTGGGGGAACACTCCGGTGACGAATTTCTTGGATTCCCATTCCCCTAACCGCCCTAACAGTCGCTTATAGAGAGGTAGTACTGTATTGAGAACTTGAACTCACTTCATTAGTACTGCTGCGACTCGATTAAGTTGACTGAATCATCATTTACATGGATAAAGGGTTGTAACGTTGAATATTCCTTCACTTTGTTAGTTTATGTTGTGTTATATTTCAGGTGGAGGAGCAAGTTACTAAAATGGAAGATGACATTGTCTTTGTCGTCTCAGTTAACGAAGAACTCACATCAGTCTCTCATCCAACAATTAATGACCCGTATTTACCTGATGATGGAGCAATATATGGACTCGATGAGAATGGTGAGCTGACTTTGACCACTGACGATTCGCTCAGCGACATCACGCAAATACATGAGTTGGAAGTACTAGAAATACCCGAAGCTTCATCTCTCGCGGATAGTCCTACCCCTGCTAGCATAAAAACTACACCAAGGAAGAAAGATGATTTAAATGAGACCCAGACCTCAGAGGATACAGCTTATCCGTTCCCCAATTTTCCATCTCCTTTCAAGAGGGTATTGACATGCCCTGACCAAGGAAAAATAAGAGCCAAGAAAGGGAGAAATGCTACAATGAAAACAAAAATGCCCTCGGTAGCAGTTTCGGAGGATTGGGAAGCATTTTTCGAGGCCAAGAACGAACTGAAGCGTCAAGAAGAGTTGAATAAAATTCAAAAACGTGAGGAACGAAAAAAAATTAAGGGCGAACGGGTGAAAGTGGAGGAACTGAAGAGAAAGAATAGAAAAGCAGCCCAACTGTCCAGAAAAATCCAACGAGAAAAGGAAGTGGAAGAGAAAAGAATTGAAAGAGATAAAATAAAGGAACAAAAGGCAATAGAGAAGGTCTTGAAAAAGAAGAAAACAGGTAAAGGAAGTAAAAGTCACGAAGAAGTGATCAACGATGAATTACCATTAATTGGTAAAGAAATAAAGAAAGAGTTGATTATCAATAACGAAAATGATGAGACTGACGGTGAACTAGGCGCATTGACAACGAAATAAAATTGAGTTCATAACTTTTCATGTGCAATATCCAAACTACAGAATGTGAATTTAATAAATATATATTTAAAATACTCTTATATTTTCATTCATCTAACCATAATTTCTATTTTTTGGTTGTTTTATTGATAATTTGTCCGATTCTCTCGTCCAGTGCCAGTCACTGGGCCGAACATGCCAGCTAGTGGGCCAAGCCGTTCAGGGAGTGCCAGTTACTGGGCCATGAGGATTTTATTATCAAAATTCAATTTTAATTCCACTTTTCATTTTTTTTAATAAAAAAAAAAGTTTCTCATGATTGAAAAATGCATAAACTTTACCCTTAACCCCCCAAGCTTGGCTGAATAATGAATAAAATTAATAATTAAGCCATAATACTGTAGCACCATTCTCTATTCGCCAGTGACTGGGCCATTGACGGTAATTTCGGTTCAATTTCGGAAAAAGTCGGTTCAAAAAAATCGACCATTTTTTTTTTTAAATTCCTATTGAAATACTTATTTAGGGGGGGGGGGGGGGGGGGGTGCTTGTGATAAGCGGAGCTCTAAATAATAATATTTAGAGGTCGCTCATCGCGGATTTCTATTTTCCATTTGAATAGCGTAGGAAATTTTTTTTTTTTTTAATTTTGTAGCGCACTAACCAATCAACGAATCCAAATGACTCATACATATTTTCACATGTAATACCACAAGAGCTTTAAAATTATCGGGTATTTCCCGATAGGTTCGTTGCAAACAAATGAAGGAGTCAAGTTTTTCATGTTACAAAATCACGAGCGCGAAGCGCGAGTGATTTTTCTGAAAAACTTGCCGACTTCGTTTGATTGCAGGGAACCTTGAGGTAAATACCCGATTAATTTTGAAGTTCGAGTGGTATTCGGCGGATTATTTTTCTATCCGAATTTCGGACGATAAACTTGCACCATGAGAAAAAATCCACAGTTAAGAATCAAAATTTGAAAGTCACAGAATTATAATTATAATTTAATCTGTCAGATTCGATGGAGGGTTAACTGGATTGGAGAATCTTTTGTTTTTTATATATATCAACATGAAAAATTACCGCGGTGAAAGCACGAGTGAAATTACCAGTGGAATTATCAAAATTATCAGTTAAATATCGTGTAGGCTATGCAAAATAACGTCGAATGGTGCAATTTCATTGGCTGAAATTTGGATGGGAAAAATAATCGTACGAAATTCAACACTCTACAAAAAGTGTGAAAAAAAATTACAACAAAAAAAATAGTTGACTTAGTTATAAGTTGAACTTTGAGCTTGAATAACTTTGGAAGGATCCAATTTATCAAAAAACGATAGAAGACACTTTTTGTGGAGTGTCGAATCCCCTGTGACAATATGTATAAGTCATTTGGATTTGCTTATTCGTTCGTGACCTACAACGTTCTGAAAAAAAAAAAATTCCTATGCTATTGAAATGAAAAATAGAAATCCGCGATAAGTGACCTCTGAATATTAATATTAAGAGCTGCGCTTGTAACAGGCAACCCCCCCTCCCCCTTTCCCCCAGCGGGGTATTTCATTGCGAATTTCGAGAAGAGAAAATAGTCGATTTTTTTTAACCAGTCTAATAAGTATATATTCACTATAAGTAAATTCATATTCAATTAGCTCACCTCACGGGATCATATTTGATGCCTAGGATGGAAACAAGTTGATATACACCTCGTACCCGAGGCGTCGTCTGAAACGTTCCATTTATGAAAATCCGGGATACATGCGTAAATTCAGTTCCAACGAACTGGGGATCGTGCAGCAATAAATGGACGTTCCCTTCGGCATCACGAATCGCTCTAGGTGCTAGGCGTCCCATATCGTATTCTAACAGCCGTTGGTTTTCAGGATGCTCTAATTGATCAGCCATCAATTCTAAGGTTTCTCGGCATGGTGGATAAAAACGCCTTCTCCACAGTTTGAGGGAATTTACTATGCTGTGGTACGGTATTTCAACCTTGATTTCGTTGGGATACCTGTCATTCATACAATAATAGTAACAATCATTGGCATTATTATACGTGATCTCATCTTCGTTAAAGTTTTTTTCTAACAGTAAAGTGGAGTGATTTTTTTTTTCTTTTTCAGTTCTCATAATTTCCGAATCACGAATTAAGTGGAAAAAAACGAAACATTTTTTTTTCCACATTTTGAAAAACAAGAAAGGAAGGAAACCAGGGCGTTCTATGTCAACCACTCGATTTTTGAGAATTTTTTCAGATTTGTGAAAATGGACTTTCTCAATGGAATTCAAACATTTATAAAAAATAAAAGCCTGAACAAAAAATCGGAAACCAATCTGGAGGCATTTTTCACTGAGTAGAGTATTCAAAAAAAAACTGATATGATTTCGAGATGGTTGGGATTCAACACTGGTCGAGTTAGCGTAAAAAACCCCATATATACAACGTAAACGAACCTAAAATTAACTCTCACATTGCTACAACTGCTTCGTACACCTCTTTCAGTTTCCAAAAATTCCCCTGAAGCGCATCTTTCAAAGCTTGTCTGAAGTCAGCCTTCATCTGGGCATTTTTAACTGGAAAACAAATCGCGAAATGTTCCCGCTGCGAAATGATATCGCCATTCCGTAACTTCCTTGCAGTTCCAATAAAGAATTGTGTTCTACACCGCAAATAGCTGTGAAAATTTTCGGTCCAGTTAAATGTATGGGTATCAACACTGCTCAGGTTTGCAAAAAAAAATACAATTGCGTACAAAACTTCAAATCTAATTTTTTTTTGGCTAAGGGATTGAGTTAAGGAGGGTGGCTAATCAAAAGTGACTAGTTTTTCATGAATTTATCACGGCATAGTTGCCATATTGAGTATTCATGGAGTTATTATATTCGTAAACTGATGATTTTCCTGACATGTCCAGAAACAATATAATACCAAAATTATGAACAAATGGCTGGATCGAGCTGGATACCGATTTTCATTTGTAATTGCTTTGAAATGATAAAAAAATCTAGTAGATTGGTTCGATTACAGTCTACGATAGCTTATTTTCTCCAGGAAACTATTCTCTATAATCCGATTGTGACACTTTTTTTCATCATGCTGGTGACGGTGAATAGTCGATTTCACAAAATTGTACGTATATCGATTTCTATCAAGAAATAACCACATTGAATTGACGATTGACAGATAAAATAATCTGTCGTAGTGAATTTGTGAGAAATAGTTTTCTACACAAAATAAGCCATTGTAGATTGTAATCGAACCAATCTACTAGATTTTTTATCATTTCAATGCAATTAAAAATGAAAAATCAGTTTCCAGCCATTTGTTCATAATTTGGGTATTGTATTATTTCTGGATACGTCAGGGAAATCATCAGATTACGAATATAATAATTCCATGAATACTCAATGTGGCGACTAGTCATTTTTGAATAGCCACCCTCTTTAAGGTATCCTTTGTTAGCATCGCTGTGCCGCATGAGCTCACCGACAAGGAGAAAAATACATATGGCACAAACAACTAAGTAACTATACTTTACTGACGCGAATAATATTACCGCTGCGTATCTGTTACACTATGAACAATGTCGTTCAGCTATTGACAAATAATGCAAAATATATATTTTGAATTGTTAATATGTTAGGAAAGCATCAAAGTTAACTGTCGTCCAAATTCTTAGAATTCATAATTCACGTAATTTATCGAGCACATTGTTACTGAAACAGGATTATTGCCCTAAAAATGTAGCTGTGATGGAAATTCTTACATCACGCCTGCGTTAGCTCTCTTGCCAATTTCTTAAATCCTCCCGTCTTTGATGCGCTGGTTTACTGGAAGATTTACCCTTTCGTTGCGACGAGGAGGCATTATGTATACGAATCACGTCACCGACAAGTTTGATATTTAGGATAGAGAATAGTCATAAAAAAAAAAATGCCATTAAAAGATAGTTCACCAAACAGTTCACAAATTTCGACGAAACAAAACACAAAGTAGTTCACAACAAAATTGCTTATAAAATAGTACGGGAAAAAAAGTCATTTACGGCGCCATTCACAACCAAATTGTTCATGAAATAATACAAAAAAATAAATAATTTCTAAAATTGTTAGTATTGAAATTGTCCACGAAATAGTACACAACATAAAGTATTCACAACCTCGTTCGCAACAGAATTATTCATAAAAAAAGTTTAAACAAAAATTAGTTCATAGTCTTGCATAGAATGATTCATCAAATAGTAAGAAAAACATTGTTCCCAGAAGTTTTGAACACAAAAACGTCCATCAAATAATTTTTGAACGAATAGTTCTCAAATTAGTACACAACCAAATACTTGTGAATGGTCCACAGAATATAAAAACAATAGGTCCAAAGAATAGTTTAAGAAACAGTTAACAAAATATTAATTGGCCCACAAAAACCGGTATTCACAAACACAGTCCGACCAAGAAAAACAATTAGGCACACGATAAAACAAACTAACCCTGCTTCTGTTCAGAAGCGTGACGATATTCTAACTAACAATAAGTTAGCGACGTTCGAACATAGTATAGGGACAGACGATTGCATGTTTCAGATTTTCAAACAGGGAGAATATGTGCGGGGTAGTTGACTTCGTTCTGAAACTAGCGCTTGCAAAAACTGTATTATATTCTTCACCGGCCGTACAGTCAACGATTCTTCCCGCGAATAATTGCAGTCGTTAAAAAAATAGGATTAGATAGTAAATGGTATTTCGAACGTGATCTACAGTTTTTAGCAACAAAAAAAAAAACGAACAAGGAATATGCAAGATGAATGAAAAAAAAAAAATTAAGAATGAATGAGAAGTTGCGCCATTTGATCTTCAAATCGAAACGCTGCGAGAACCAGACAAGATAGAGAAAATTTGTAAAGGTACAATTTTGTAAAGGATGAAATTTCCCACGAAAAAGTCCGCGGAGTCCTATGTCTGAGGTCGATGGATTGGACGTGGAAGGCGTCCAGAGTTATGCGTTCGAAATGTAACTTCTGTGTGGATTCGCTGTAGCACGAAGTGTCTCCCGGAGAAATAAATACATAAATACAATATCATAGTTGAAGGTTGAATATGAAATACTGAAGAAATTTATGTCTTCTTAAGATTCTACAGATAATCTTTTGCGTCATTCAGAAAATTTGGGCGACTCGCCGGAAATTCGGACAGAAAATCATGTACATACGTAGACGAGTGTGTACCCGTAAACGTTTTATAACTACTAGAGTGTCTCTTATTTTCATCATATTGAGAAATTTCAAGGCACACCTAGATCGATTCTTTATTTAAAAAAAAAAATGAATTTTGCCGCAAAAATTTTTTTTTCATTTTACCACCACCAATATCCAATAGTGGGGTACTTCGGTACTTCATACCACCACCAATAGCCCATCCTACGTCAAATATAAATATTTCTTCATGTAAATACATCGTCTTTCAATAATATCCTGTACACTTCACTTGGAAGTAATGAACTTGTGATGATAGAAAAAATTATCATTCAAAATTCAGTGATATCCTGTGTAATTTGCATACCGTGAAGTTATGAGGAAGCCGAACGATGGCCTATAGTTCGACCAACGTGTGCCATCGTTCGGCTTCCTCATAACTTCACGGTATAAGAATGTCGTGCTTGCACGCACGTGTTGATATTAAGATGGAAAATTATTCTTTGCAGAAATTTCTCAAAATGATGAAAATAAGGGATACCCTAACTATATACACTCCTTCTGGCTTCACAAATATCTGACATCTAGACAATACGTAGATATGAAAATGGTGCCTTTCCGCAGATAATTCAATGGATCATGGAACTAACCATCAAAAAATCTATGGAAAAAAACTGACAAAAAATCCAATCGTCACTTGATCAGCATTTTAGTATTGAGCTGGGTTGTGTTCTGCTATAGTTCAACTGGCTGCGAAACATATATGAGTCAAAACACGTCAATCTGGACGAAATCCACCGAAAATTTTCATCGATAATTTCGATTACTGTCAATTTTTTTTTAACAGATTCTATGAATGAAATAAGTTGGTCGAACAATTTTTTTTTTTTCTACCTTCATTGTTTCGAAAGTTATTCCAGTTTGACGATTGCCCGAAATGCCAAAAATCGCCACACGCGCTCTCCTTCAAATCTTCATATCTGAGGTTCTATTTGTCTGATCAATTTGTCCCTGGGCTCATTCGGAAGAGCTGGAATCCGGCTTCTATTCCGTGCTGCTGCAAATTTCATAACAACACCAAGTGAAGATTGTTATAAACAATTGATTTTCAAACATGATTTTCATCACCAAAACCGCGCTATAAAATTCAAAAAAAAATACAAGCGTATTCCTAAATCAATTTCCTACAAGATAGGTGAGTTTTAAATTGGAGAATTGATGGTGCGTATTTTTTAAATATTAACCCTAGAATGGCACACACACCCCAACCTGATGTTGAATCTTCCGCAAAAGCAGGGATCGCTCGGAATCGAGCCCGGACCTGAACCATAATTCAGTTTAGAGTCTTGAGAGAGCGGGGAGATGGTGGATAGTGCCATTCTGGCGATAGCATTCAACAGAAACGGATACAAAGTGCGCGTGTTGTACACTAAACGTGTTTGATCTTGACTAGTTCAAGGCCACGCATATTTTCGACAAATGCGGATCTGGCTGAGAACCGCTTGATTTGTCGGCAGCGCCCCTAGCGGCCTCGCAAGAAAGCTCACCTTGACAAATATATCGGCTCGCTGTTTTATCGACATTGACTTTAAAGGGCTAGGTATCGATAAATTCAGCTGTGATTTTCAAGTGCCAAAATTTCTTTGAATAAATATTAATTGAAGTACTTGATATTAATATTGATTAGAATTAAGAAAAATACGGCAATATCACGGTAAGCTCGTTATATAATTTATAAATTCACGTCAATGAGTGTATTCGTTATGGAAAAAGGTTCTTTGTGGATTGTTTGAAAGTTCCAGGTGAGCCATGCAAAGTGGAGAATACCTAGGATAGTATTACTGGTATACGGAGAGGCTGCTAATGCCTATTATAGAGGGGATTAATCATCGGTGAGACATTATATACAAATTAACAATTTTATTTGATTTCAATTGTAACAACAAATAAGAATGAAGAATTACTACTGGAGTACGGAGAAGCTGATAAAAGCTGTATGATGTGTAAAACAGTGTTGCCAGTCATTAATCACATTTATAATGAAAGTACTCATTTAATTACCCATTACATTGGTAATGAGTTATTAAACCGGATTTAATTACCCGTTACTCTGGGGATGTGTAATTAAATGGAGTTTAATTAAATGAAGTTTAATGACACATTACCAGAGTAATGAGTAAATAAATTTCATTTAATCACTCATTACCAAAGTAATGAGTGAATGAACTTCATTTAATCACTCGTTACGAAAGTAATGTGTAATTGAATTAGGTTCAATCACACATTACCAGAGTAATGTGTAATCCAATCCAGTTTAATTGCTCATTTACAGAGTAATGGGTGATTGAATAAAAATTTAATTACTCATTAAACAAAATCAAATGAAAATTCAATTCCACGTTAAATAAAATTGAATAAAGATTCATTCAAATATAACCAAAATAATGATATATTGAGGATCTCAATATTAAATTTTGATAATCGAATCAAATTTATTAAATTTGTCAGATATTTATTCAATATCCAGTTATTATTTTTATTCAATTACCCATTACTTTTGTAATGAGTAATTAAACATTATTTTATTACACATTACCAAAGTAATGAGTGACTAAATAAAAATTCAATTTGAGCAAGAATTATCTAGATTATGTTTATTTCTAGCATAACAAAACTAAGCGACGAATCTTTAATGATTACATATGCTTATAAGCTAATCCAGAACTCGGCGACAGTGCGTTGTCCTTGAACGTTGATCCACACCTGTAACATTATTGTGTTATTATATTTTAGTATTGTTTGTGAATATGACCTGTTTGTGCGGCATTGTAAGGTATCTCTTTTACACACCTTGATAAGGTGGTCCTCTTTCCTTGCATACTCCAGCGTTGCCATCGACCTGTTGCGATGATTGATATAGACCTCCTTGATCCTCTTCAATTGCCCACGCACCAACCTTCGTCCAGCATTGAGTATTGAGCTTGTGACTGCCCTGGTAAAAATTCCCACATAGGAACCTACACAGGACCTACATAGGTACCATACGTATCGTAATTTGGGACAGGTTCCTATAGGAGTGCAACTTATAGGAGTACATAGGACCTACGTCGGCATAGCGCAGCGGGACCTATCCAGGTATATGTATTGTTATATTAGGTAAAATCACCCATACATTACTAATTACACATGATCAACATCTAGTAGTCCATATGATAAAACACATCTCATAAAATATAAGACACATCTCTTAAAATATAATTGGCCCCGTCCTGTAGACAAGGAAGGTATTCAAAGTTTTATAGGGCTTTGTACTTATTATCGTCGCTTTGTGAAAGGATTTGCTACTATAGCGAGGCCTCTTCATCATTTAACTGGGAATAAAGTTCAATTCAATTGGTCCGAGGATTGCGAAGAAGCTTTCACTAAATTAAAATCTTATTTAACATCATCTCCTATTCTTGCCTATCCTCAAGTAGAACATCCTTTTATATTAGATTCAGACGCTTCTCTTTTTGGAATAGGTGGAGTCTTGTCTCAAATACATGAAGGAAATGAAAGAGTAGTTAGTTATTACAGTCGAGTCCTTAGTAAAACAGAAAGGAATTATTGTGTAACTCGTAGAGAATTGTTAGCTGTAGTGAAAACAGTAACTCATTTCCATCATTATTTATATGGGAGAAGATTTTTGATTAGGACAGATCATGCTTCTCTTAAATGGCTGCTTTCTTTTAAATCTCCGGAAGGACAGGTAGCTAGATGGATAGAGAGACTGGGCCAATATGATTTTGAAATCCAACATCGTGCTGGACAGGCACATGGAAACGCAGACGCCCTTTCCAGAAGACCCTGCGAAGGACCTACGGAATGTAAACAGTGCACCAGATTAAACAAACAACAAGACAGATCATTTAGAGTTCGATCAATCACTTTTGAAGGAGACCTGAAGCCATGGAGAAAGGCTCAACAAGAAGATGAAGTTCTGTCACAAATAAAGGCTTGGAAAGAGTCTGAAATACGCCCAGAATGGCAAGATGTGTCCGCTAAAAATCAAGATCTAAAAATCTATTGGACACAATGGGATTCCTTGTTTTTAATGAATGGTTTATTATACCGAAAATGGGAATCTCCAGAGATGAGGAAAATAATATGGCAATTACTAGTACCAAAGGACAAGGTACAAGAAATCCTCAATCACTATCACAATTCTCCTGCAGGAGGACACTTCGCATCCAATAAAACTTTAGGTCGGATTAGGGAACGATTTTTCTGGGCTCGATGTAGATTAGACGTAGAGGATTGGTGTAGGTTATGTAACATCTGTATAACGAAAAAAGGTCCTCGTACCAAGGGTCGAAGTCCCCTACAAATATACAATGTCGGAGCACCCTTCGAGAGAGTGGCTACCCTGGTAAAAATTCCCACATAGGAACCTACACAGGACCTACATAGGTACCATACGTATCGTAATTTGGGACAGGTTCCTATAGGAGTACAACTTATAGGAGTACATAGGACCTACGTCGGTATAGCGCGGCGGGACCTATCCAGGTATATGTATATATATAGGATGGAGACCCATATGGGTGTGTATATATAGGAGGAAAACCTATATAGGACCTGTATGTAGGCACGCCTATATAGGTATGGGTCCTACATAGGTCCTTCACCTATATGGTATATTCCTATCATCACACAGATCTGTCCCAAATTACGATAGCCATATGGGATTGGGACCTGTATGGGTATATTTTGACTTGGGTATATTATGTAGGGTTTCCGGATGGTTATATATTCACCCACCCGTATCCCCATATGACTCCCACAGGAACCAGTCCCATATTACGATAGAAACCATATGGCTATTCTGTTTGGTCCTATTGGGTTCTGAAAAACACCTAGATGGGTTATTGCGGAAGCATATCGAACCTCGTGGGTCCTGTACGCCAACTACGAACACCTCAGTGGGTCCTATTGGGTCCTAAAAAACACCTAGATGGGTTATTGCGGCAGCATATCAAACCTCATGGGTCCTGTACGCCAACTACGAATACCTATGTGGTTCCTATTGGGTCCTGAAAAACACCTACATAGGTTATTGCGGAAGCATATCGAATCTCATGGGTCCTGTATACCAGCGTAGAATACCCATATGAGTCCTACTGGGGCCTACAAAACACCTACATAGGTTATTGCGAACACATATCGGACCTTACGGGTCCTGTATGCCAACGTAGGATGCCTATAGAGGTCCTGTCAGGTCCTGTAAAGCACCCACGCGGATTTCTGTGGTATATTTGTAGGACCTATACCTTCCCTTGCAGGTCATTCGAACACCCTATGATACCATCATAGGTTCCTACAGGTACCCACACAGGACCTACGTATTCCATGCAAGACCTTTAAGGTCCTACCTCGGAATTTTTACCAGGGTATGGATGTTCTCGGGCCACTACCTCTTTCAAGATCTGGAAACAAATATGCTTTGGTTATCGCTGATTATTTTACTAAATGGCCCGAGGTCATTCCTATGCCTAATCAGGAGGCAAAGACCGTTGCTCAGATTTTTGTTAGAGATTTTGTTTGTCGATACGGGACTCCCCTTGAATTACATACAGACCAGGGTCGAAACTTCGAGTCAATATTAATGGAAGAAATAACTAAGGTTTTAGGAATTAGGAAAACTCGTACAACTCCCCTTCATCCTCAGTCTGACGGGATGGTAGAACGCCTTAACCGAACTCTTTTAGGTTATCTAACCTCTTTCGTTGACAAAAGTCAACGAGATTGGGACGAGTGGATCCCTCTTTTTCTTCTTTCATATAGATCAGCTGTACACGAGACGACAAAACAGTCTCCAGCCTCGATGTTAATGGGTAGAGACCTTCGCTTACCCTCAGATTTAGATAAAGGACCTATTCCTTCACCAGGTCCTCTACAAAATGATTACGTTTCAGTTTTAAGAGATAAAATGGAACAAATTCATAATTTTTCAAGAGATAGAATTCAGGTTATGTCAGACAGAACAAAAGCTCGTTATGACATTAGAGCAAGGGACCTTGAATTTAAAACAGGAGATTTAGTATGGCTTTTCCAACCAAGAAGAGAGAAAGGACGTTGTCCTAAGTTACAATCAAATTGGGAAGGTCCTTACGCAGTAATTGATCGAATAAATAGCGTAGTTTACAGAATACAACGTTCTACGCGAACAAAACCAAAGGTGGTTCATTTGGATCGCCTGGCTCCTTACGAATCAAATAAACTTACCCATAATGATAAAATCAATAATATTCGATCTTTAAATATAGATAAAAGTTCATCTATAAATAATGACTTCTCCCTACAAAGGGATGATCAAATCTTTTCATTGGATTCTTCCAGGTGGTCCAAGGAACTGCCTTTTGGGATTAAACGACGGAGTTATAGACCCTTAACTATACTCGTTGAAGGAAATATTGGAAGTGGTAAATCAACATTCACTAAAAATTTTTTAAATGATAAAAATATTCTGACAATACTAGAACCTTTAGACGAATATCGTAACGTGGCGGGCGAGAACCTACTAGAAAAAATGTACAAAGATCCTAGAAAATATGCGTATCATTTCCAACATCATGCCGCGATGACGATGCGGAGTAGACATTTAATTCAAACCATGCTACCTATTAAAATCATGGAAAGATCTATTTATAGCTGCAACTGCTTCGTAGAAGCACGAAGAAGGATAGGAGAATTTGAAAATCTAGAAGCTCACTTATTAATGGAAAATGTTAGGGTTTTAACCAATGAGTCCTCAGCATACGAAGTCGACTTGATTGTGTATTTGAGGTTATCTCCAGAAGAGTCGTATTCGCGGATAAACTCTCGCGCTCGTTCCGAAGAAGATGGCATTCCGCTAGAATATTTAAAAGTCCTTCACCAAGTCCACGAAGATTGGTTGATTAAATTGAGATTTGCGACTCTTCCAGCACCTGTCTTGATATTAGACGCTGAACTTTCCGCGGACGATGTATATAAGAATTTCTGTGAGGTTATGAAACCATATGACTTTTAGGTTAGACTCGGAAGAAACTCCGAAGTAGTTTCGAGTCGGGATAGTTCGGGTCGAGTCGGAATAATTCGGGTAAAGTCGGAATGGTTCGAGTAGATCGGAATAGTTCAGAGTTCATTGATCTAGATCGGAATAGTTCGGAGTTCATTGATCTAGATCGAATTATTAGGAGAATCAATAAGACAAATAAAACGCAGAGAATCAAATGAAAATTGTTTAAACGAATATTTATTATAAATTAAAAAAAAAAAAAAATTCACGATTTCAATATCGATTATTAGTAAGTTTTTCCACGACGTGCTTAGTTAAAACTTTCATTTTTGCACACTCCGCACAGTCGAGGCCTTCCACCTTTTCCAATAGAGGACTTTTGCATAAAAAACAGGAAGCGAATCCTCCTCGAACGTCGAGATGATCGACGAAACTTCGATATAGTTGTACGATTCCTACAGTATTTTCCATCGGGGTTCTGATACAAATAACAAAATAACAAAGATTATTTTGATAATTATAAAAAAAAAAAAAAAATCATGGTTGATTTACTTACTTCAATAAATAGCAATTAATGCAAACAAATAATTCCGAATCAGTAACTTTCACGGCTGATCCTTTTGCACAATGGACCCGTCCCCATTCGGTTTCAAACCAAGATTTAATTCCTGCGATGTTAATTTCTGGGATCCCACTCCACCCAAACTGGGAGATAATAATCCCAACTCGTACGGCATCTTCATTTAAGGACGACATGATTACGAATGACGCTATCTTTAGTTTCTTCTTCTTCGTAGCATTTATTAACAAAAGATAATTTGTTTTAGAAGAATTTCTATTGGTTTTCGGAGAAATCTTCGTTCGGTAACCAAGCAACATTTTCATGATTGGACTCTGATTGGTTCTTACAAGAGTCTTTATTTGTTTAAACAAACTTTGTTTTAGTAAAAGAGCTGCTATAGGCCGTTTGAAAGTTATTCATTTATTTCAATGTTTATTCCCGCCGAAAAACGTCGCTAAAAGTAACGATAGATGTCGCTTCGGTATACTTTAAAAATTTGATTTTACCGCCATATTAAGGGATCCGAGCGGAAAATTTCGAGATTTAGGTTATGTTTTTAGTTTACAAACATTAACCCAAGTTTTTCAGCTCCTGAAATTCCGATAGTAGGATTTCCCTAGTAAACAATGAAGGAATGATATTGCGAGATGAAAAGAAGGAAGCCTAACCCATCCCATCCTGACCTATTAATCCGGTTTCCCAATTCTCTCCAGATAAGATCGTTCCAATTTATATTTATAACAATTATAATAACATAATAATTTAATTTGTCTAAAGATTTTATTCAAATATTACATTTCAATTTATCATCATGAATATATAATTTAAAGGAAGGAAGGAATCTATAATTTAAAAAGAGTTTTTAAAAAAAAAAAACTCTTCAATATGACCTTATTATTTCAAGCGACTAACATTTGTCCTCCTATCTAGGTCGTTATTTGATTTATTCAAAGATGCTTGGAGTTGGACCTCTTTGGGCTTAAAATCAGACTTCACTTTGATGGAATCTTCACGTCCTCTTGTCCTTGGTCCTGTAGTCCCTCCAACATCCCCATGTTCCAGTGTACAGGACTTTCTTCAAAGTAACAACGGGATTCTTCGCCTGTTTCCTGATTCCTGTTTCCTGATTCCTGATTCCTGTTTCCTGATTCCTGTTTCCTGATTCCTGTTTCCTGATTCCTGATTCCTGTTTCCTGATTCTTCGACTCAAGATCCGAAGAAACTTTATACACCACACAATTTCACTTTGATTCAATTAGTCTAGACTATCTTTTCAAGGTTTTCTGCGGTTTCCCTTGGGATTGAGACAAATGTCAGATAGAATTTGGGAAACATTTTAATTTATTGAGCCGCAGCTCCAACATTCCCAAATAACACACAAACTTGTTAAGCTTATGATGATTTTACACACTCATATTCTATATTGTACTCACCTCAAGAGTCGGGTCGACTCTTTTACTAAGGGGGGGGGGGGTAGTGTTATATTAGGTAAAATCACCCATACATTACTAATTACACATGATCAACATCTAGTAGTCCATATGATAAAACACATCTCTTAAAATATAAGACTCTCGGTTGCTGTGTACACAGCTATTATTGTAAAACAAATCAGTCTGTTTCTAGCTAGCTACTAGTGCAGACCTGTATTTCAGAATACACAAACTTATTGCAAACTCATATAATTTCCTCTACGATTCACTTTATTTCTCTCGGAGAACCTACGTAAATCAACTTAAATAATAACGAATATTAAAAATCGTTACAGTATATATAGGATTGAGACCCATATGGGTGTGTATATATAGGAGGAAACCCTATATAGGACCTGTATGTAGGCACGCCTTTATAGGTATGGGTCCTACAAGGGTCCGTCACCTATATGGTATATTCCTATCATCACACAGATCTGTCCCAAATTACGATAGCCATATGGGATTGGGACCTGTATGGGTATATTTTGACTTGGGTATATTATGTAGGGTTTCCGGATGGTTATACAGGGTGTCTGGAAATTCGCGCACTCGAAGCATACCGGCGGATTCCTTGCGAAATACTAAGACGAAAGTTACCTATACAAAAAAGTCCGCGGGGACTTAGTTCTTCCGTAAAAAGGACTTAATAACGAACCAATGAGCATTCATCTATAGGAAAGACTGTCTAAAATCCACAAGAATCCGCATCGGCGTCCGCCTTACTAGGGAGAACAAGACAATAATGTGCGGTGAGCGATTGACATTAGACAGTCGGTTCACGCAATGAAAATTCCAGAGTGCGGTTCTTGTGGATTTTAGACAGTCTTTCCTAAAGATCAACGCTAATTGGTTCGTTATTAGGTCCTTTTTACGGAAGGACTAAGTCCCCGCGGACTTTTTTGCATAGGTAACTTTCGTCTTATTATTTCGCAAGGAATCCGCCGGTATGCTTCGAGTGCGCGAATTTCCAGACACCCTGTATATTCACACATCCGTATCCCCATATGACTCTCACAGGAACCAGTCCCATATTACGATAGAAACCATATGGCTGTTCTGTTTGGTCCTATTGGGTTCTGAAAAACATCTAGATGGGTTATTGCGGAAGCATATCGAACCTCATGGGTCCTGTACGCCAACTACGAATACCTATGTGGTTCCTATTGGGTCCTGAAAAACACCCACATAGGTTATTGCGGAAGCATATCGAATCTCATGGGTCCTGTATATCAGCGTAGAATACCCATATGAGTCCTACTGGGGCCTACAAAACACCTACATAGGTTATTGCGAACACATATCGGACCTTACGGGTCCTATATGCCAACGTAGAATGCCTATAGAGGTCCTGTCAGGTCCTGTAAAGCACCCACGCGGATTTCTGTGGTATATTTGTAGGACCTATACCTTCCCTTGCAGGTCATTCGAACACCCTATGATACCATCATAGGTTCCTACAGGTACCCACACAGGACCTACATATTCCGTGCAAGACCTTTAAGGTCCTACCTCGGAATTTTTACCAGGGTGAGACCGCTCGTACTACCTTCTGGCCCTCTGAGCTTTGGAACAAGCCGTACACCGTAAGGTAAAGAACTTATTCCAACTGTATATCATAAAAAGAAACGATATATTGTTGGTTATTCTAATCGAGTGATAACTGATTAGAGAATATCCACATTTTTTCAACTGAATATCAAACAAGCGATATTTTAATATTATATGAATTTTTCAATATGAACATCAACAGCTGATAATTGATCTGAATTTTTTTCAACAAATTTTAACACATTAAATTATATAAATTATATCATGTAAATTATATCTTTGAAAATATAGCAATAAATGTAATATAGGTAATATAGTGAAAACGAGAAATTTTAAAACAAGAAATGCAGATGATCTCAGATGTATTATGAGTCGACACCCCAGCTGAAACGAATATAAAAAAAATCAGATTATTAGAATGAATATGAACAGGACAATTTAGAAAAAGCATTTAATTTAAGATAAAAAATGGCGTTGATTTTGAGCACAATAGATATTAATTAAAAATGAATCAATTTGGAAATAATAAGCAATAGTTTAGTAAAATCGGTTAATGGGGAGCAAGAGCGGGCATTGTTCCATTTGCAGAAAACACAAAAAAAAGGTAAAAACCTAAATTGAAAACTAAACCACAGTGATTACCTTACTACGCCTACTTCAACGAACGCCAAAAAATACCGTATCCCAGAATAGCTGATTGCTTTCAGTGATGGCGTTATTATCCCTACCGACCAATGACATAGCTGCGTCCAACAGAGCAGCGGAAAATGGAAGGGGCACCTAAGCAAAGGCCGATGCATTCCGGGAATACCTTCGCAAGCATAGCCGTATCATATTGCTGATTGATGTAAGGGGTGCTGTCCTCGGCTAGCAGTTTTAGATGCACAGCGTGACCAGAGTTCAATACTCGGTCGTGCCACCCTGTGCATCTAATACTGCTTGCAGTCTGCGAGGCAGCGATGCAGCTAAGCTCTCATCAGTATAGTCCGGACTTGCTCGAAGGTCTTCCCATTTTGCAGCAACCCTGCGCCAGAGTGCGTCTGCCGTCTCCCTGTGCACCGGCTGCATCCGGAGGACCATTTTTGCCCAAAAGTGTTCAATGATATTTAGGTCTGGGGATGCGGGTGGCCAGTCGAATCGCTGAACCTCAGGATGGCGGGCGTGCCATTCCCGAACGATTCTTTCCCGGTGCACCGCACTGTTGTCTTCAACGATGCGTATGATCGGCTGCGCTGATCCAGCCCCAGGCTGCCGTAGGAACGCGACCACTGCGACGATTGGAAATAATATTACGCGGGTTGTAACGTTGCCCTGCTCTCCTCCATACCAAAAACCGCCCGTCCTTATCCGATGAGAATACCTTCTCATCGGTGAATATAACGTTTTTCCATTCTTCTACAGGAATTGCCAGGCACTCCTGGGCGAACTCCATCCGCCTTGCCTTGTGCTGCTCGGTCCTAATTGTTTTCTTCGCGGCCCGTCGAGAGCGGACACCAGCACGTCTGCACCGGCGCCTGACGATCCAGGGCGAGGCTGTTGGTATATGCCCACGGCAGGTCCCACCGATGTCGCAGGATCGAAGTTGGATCGCAATGCCTCGGCGACGATCCGCTCATCCTCCGCAGAGGTGGTCTTCGGGTGTGCTCCATTTGTGCGCCGTCCATCTGCCAGAGCCTCTATACCTCCGTTGTTGAATTCGCGGATACACCGCTGGACCGACGACAGGCTGCAACCCGTTTGATCTAAAGACACGAAAAAATTATATTATTTGCTCCGAAACTGAGAACGTGAAGTAATCTTGCTAACGTAGTTACACGGATGTATATTCGATTATTCGGGTGTCCCTTATTTCCATTATTTCTAGCAATCTCAGAGCACACTCCATGTAACGATTCTTCATTTGAAAAAATGGATATTTGCGCACAAAAAAGTATAAAATCGATCTAGGCGCCGTGCTTTAAGATTGCTAAAAATTTTACAAATAAGCAACACCCTAAGTTGTGTTATATATGGGGTTTTTCAGGCCAACTCGACCAGTGTTGAATCCCAACCATCTCGAAATGATATCAGTTTTTTTTTTGAATATTCTACTCAGTGAAAAATGCCTCCAGATTGTTTGCCGATTTTTTGTTCAGGCGTTTATTTTTTATAAATGTTTGAATTCCATTGAGAAAGCCCATTTTCACAAATCTGAAAAAATTCTCAAAAATCGAGTGGTTGACATAGAACGCCCCGGTTTTCTTCCTTCCTTGTTTTTCGAAATGTGGAAAAAAAATGTTTTGTTTTTCTCCACTTAATTCGTGATTCGGAAATTATGAGAACTGAAAAAGAAAAAAAAAATCACTTCACTTGACTGTTGGAAAAAAACTGTAACAAAGATGAGATCACGTATAATAATGCAAATGATTGTTACTATTATTGTATGAATGACAGGTATCCCAACGAAATCAAGGTTGAAATACCGTACCGCAGCATAGTAAATTCCCTCAAACTGTGGAGAAGGCGTTTTTATCCACCATGCCGAGAAACCTTAGAATTGATGGCTGATCAATTAGAGCATCCTGAAAACCAACGGCTGTTAGAATACGATATGGGACGCCTAGCACCTAGAGCGATTCGTGATGCCGAAGGAAACGTCCATTTATTGCTGCACGATCCCGAGTTCGTTGGAACTGAATTTACGCATGTATCCCGGATTTTCATAGATGGAACGTTTCAGACGACGCCTCGGGTACGAGGTGTATATCAACTTGTTTCCATCCTAGGCATCAAAATCATCACGTAAGGTGAGCCAATTGAGTATGAATTTACTTATAGTGAATATATATTTATTAGACCGGTTAAAAAAAATCGACTATTTTTTCTTCTCGAAATTCGCAATCAAATACCCCCGCCGGGGGGAGGGGGGGGGGGGGGGGGGGGGGGGGGTCGCCTGTTACAAGCGGAGCTCTTAATATTAATATTTAGAGGTCACTTATCGCGGATTTCTATTTTCCATTTGAATAGCATAGGAAATTTTTTTTTTTTTCAGAATGTTGTAGGTCACAAACCAATAAGCTAATCCAAATGACTTATACATATTGTTATAGGGAATTCGACACTCTACAAAAAGTGTTTTTTATCGGTTTTTGATAAATTGGATCCTTCCCAAGTTATTCAAGCTCAAAGTTCAACTTATAGTTAAGTCAACTATTTTTTTTGTTGTAATTTTTTTTCACACTTTTTGTAGAGTGTCGAATTCCCTATGAAAATATGTATGAGTCATTTGGATTCGTTGATTGGTTTGTGCGCTACAAAATTGAAAAAGAAAAAAAATTTCCTACCCTATTCAAATGGAAAATAGAAATCCGCGATGAGCGACCTCTAAATATTATTATTAAGAGCTCCGCTTATAACAGGCATCTCCCCCCCTCTCCCCCCCCCTAAAAAAAGTATTTCAATAGGAATTTTGAAAAAAAAAATGGTCGACTTTTTTGAACCGAATTTTTCCTAAATTGCACCGAAATTACTCATTCATTCTCATTGTTTTACTCAATTATTTTTAGGCGATACCATTTGCTCACATATTGATGTCTCAAAAGACTCAATGCAGCTATGCGGCTGTATTGGAGGACGTAACGACGCATGTCCTAAACAGCGAGTCTGTAGTAGTCGTCATGACAGACTTTGAGCTGGCGTTAAGAAACGCTTGCAGGGAAATATTTTTGAATGCAATCATTACGGGCTGCAGCGTCCACTACGCCCGAGTATGTTGTATAATTTTTCATCATAATACAGATTCATGAGTTATTATTTTCATTAATTTTATATGCTTTTTTGTTTGTAAGGCGGTGCTGAAAAAGAATGAATCCTTTCGCCTGACGCCCTTGATAAGGGAAGATGAAGCGGCGAAGCTGTTTCTCAAAAAATTAATGAGTTTGGCTTATTTGCCCGCTGCAATGATCGAGGCAGAATATTTAAACTTGGGGAACGCTTTGTCAGCCTCACTGCAGCGATCATTGAGGAATTTCTCAAATTATTACGTGCGCCAGTGGTTAGGAATAGTGGAACCAGCTGGCTTCAGCGTCCTTCGGATTATCTCGACGGACCAACAACGTAATCGAGTCGTACAATAGCGTCCTCGCAGACAAATTAGGACAACGCCCATCCGCCTGGACGTTCGTGGGTTAGTAAGTTTTCTATTCTATTTAATCTGATAATTAGTGGTCTCCACGTAGCCCTCCGGGTCTAGCGTGATCATTCACATTGTTGAGCGCCAAGCTTGCAGGGCTTAAAGCTCGTCCGCAATGTTTCTAAATTTAGTTCATATCCATTTTTCGCTCTTTCTGGCAATATTTTCACGATTATGCATGCAACTTTTTTTTTCATTAGGTAAACTGATCAAGTTAACCTCGACCGATAGAGATGACCTGGAAAGCCTAAGCCTAAACAAGCGTATCAGGCGACATTCGCGATACGTCACAATTTTTCGACAGAAGCGATTAACGAATGGTTTGTTTTTTACGTTCATTCGATATCAGAGAACGAGGTACTGAAATTTTGACAGCAGTTTTATTTTTTGACTTGAAATATAATTACTGAAGCCTAATTGCAAGATCCGTGAGATTGTAGGTGACGTATACCTACACTGTTGAAAATTTTCGTTTGAAATTTAATAAACATGTATGTGAAGCAAATTAACATATACTTTTTGTATATAAAATTTGAATATTTAATCGATTGAAAATTAAGACAAATAGTTTTGAAAATTCAGAAATCTTATGAAATTTCATGTTCAAGGTTATATTAAATTTCATGCCCAAAATATGTTGAAAGTGGAGCTTATCGAAAATTATTAGCTATTCTATTGGAAAATTAATAGTCATTGTATATCGAAATTTCAAGTTATTATGAAATTTTATATTGAAGATGAGATTGAATTTTACGTATAAAATGTATAAAATTAATTAAGCTGATTGGAAATTAATACTCATTGTATATGAAAATTATATTCATTGTGTATAATAATGTAGAATCATTATGAAAATTCATATGAATCTATTGTCAAAATTGGAGGTAATGGATAGATTAAAATTCAGAGACGTTATTTAAATTAAAATATTTAGTGTTCAATTTTCAATAACACTTCCATAATATCGTTATACATATGCACGAGGATAATTTACGAAGAGAACATACACCCAGAAAAAAAGTTTCTTGATTCATACCGGGAATCACCGACTTGACATGAGTCGGGATGAATCAAGTCGCTGAAATTTAATCTAAGGAAGAATTGCTTGAAAGATGTGTAGGCGGATTCACCCAGAATAACAACGAGAGTTATAATCAACTGATCTGGAAAATCAGCCCTAAAAATCTTCCTGGAGGTGTAGTGCCATTCGAAATTGCCGCTTACACATCTGCCTGCATTTTCAACGAGGGACATGGTGCAGTTTTGAAGATTTTCGAGACATCGGGGGTACCCTGTGGTAGTAATGCCCATTAATTCGTCACGGAGGAGGACGAGAAGCGCGTTTCAATCGCGGACCAGCGCACGCAAGAAGCAACGAGAGAAGGAAGGATGGCTCGTAGGCAACATCAAATCGACGTCCTTGAGGCTGCTACGAGTGCAGGAGGAACTTTTTATGGCCCTGGTATAGATAATTTTATGTAGGTCCGTAATAATTTATATAATTATAAAAAATACAGACTTGAAACTACAAACGCGATTATTTCGGAATCGTATTTGTTTGAAGTGCCGTTGCGGTGACTACGATTTCTTGAAAACTAATTCCAAGATCAATCTGAAATTTGAAGGTGTTATTCCTAAATATAATAGCTAGTTCGTGAACGAAGGGATTTTTATTTGGACGAAAATTTCTATTTTGTAACAATCGAATTATTTATTTAAGGGCGTTGACTAGCTGAAAAGCGCGGGCTACTCCGCTTCCCGCGTGAACTGTGTCGAGCGAGACAGCAAACGAACAAGAAAGACAGAGCATCATAGCTGCTACTGTGGTGGGGGTAGGCTGAGGACGCTAGGCTCCCTACTCCTCGGCAGCTAGCAAGTAGCTGTATATTCATGCCCAGTTCAAAATCATACGAATATATACAGGGTGATTCAGAATTCGTAACAAATCTCTTGAGGGGTTAATCCTTGTCAAAATTGGGATCAAAAGTTCCTGAGCCATTTTTTCGAAAATGATTTTTTTCCTCTGAAAATTTTTTTCCGACCGACAACTTTTTTTCTCTATTTTTTTTTTACAGCATTTGTTAATTTTAATAATGCGAATTAGTTTTTTTTATTCAATATCAGGGAGATTTCTTGGTGAAAGTTTTTTATTCAGTGGAAGATGTTGCAAAAATGTGTCGAAGGTTCCAAAGAAAAAAATCATTTTTCGGAAAAATGGGTGAGGAACTTTCGATCCCAATTTTGACAAGGATCAACCCCGCAAGAGATTCGTCACGAATTCTGAATCACCCTGTATATTAGGGTGGTCCTTATTCCGATGAAATATCTCTAGCAGCTGTAAGAGTAGCAGATACACTCTATTTGATCAATTATGCCTTTGTATTTGACGGTTGAATGAACAAACACAATAATATCTACGCAAAAAAAATAATATGTAAATATATAATTTATTGAAAGCTCCTCTAAGTAGGCAAATGGGGATTTCGATTATCATTATTAACTTTATCGACGATCTATGCAAGCTGGCCGCGTAATAGACGTCGCAATATCTTTTAATTATTATTTATGACCTACATCGGATACCTAAAAATTTTATTATTCTGTCATTCTGAACAGAACCCTCTGCTCTTCAAAGTACTCTTTAGATCAGACTTCTCCGATGCTTTGTACTCAAGCTATTTGATTTTAAACTCTGAGGACTCTACTCCAATCGTATGTAATTCGATTAATTTACCTCATTTTTTCTCGATATTCAGCCAAATTATGAACTCCGGGTCTTTTCTTCTTCTTCGCCAACAATGACAGACACTTTCTCGCCTTAACCATATTGGCACTAAAAAACTAGAACTTTATAATTGAAAAACACGAAGTAAATCGAAAAACTGTAGCACCCACAATTATGCGAGTCAGAAGATTTAAATTCGCAAAAGGAGAAGTCTGTATTTACCCCTACGATGCCTGTAGTTCGTGTTGCTACCACCCAACGCGGCTACGCTAGAAATTGCCGAATTTTTGCGCCAAAAATCGTCATTTCGATGCTTCAGGATTTTCCTGATTACTCCTCAGTCATTGATCCGATAGTATCGATCATGATCTTGATTCGAAGGTAAAGGATGTAGCTGTGTTATGGCTTTCGCCGAATATTTAAAAAAAAATCGTTACTCGTTTTACATCAGCGCGAAGATGGCTTACTTTCAAGATTATTTTTTGCAAAGCTTGAAGTGAAATCGCAAATTCGGCCAAAGCCATGACACGGATACATCATTTATCTGTAAGAATTTTCATCGAAAACTCCGTTATCTTGAAAAATGAGGAAATGAGAAGGTAAATGCCGAGAGTCTATTTACGCGCGCTCGGCGAGGCCTAGTCAACGCCCTTAAGAGGAAATTCAAGGGAAGGTACGAAATAAGCACATAAATATTCTTGTGAATCGATTAGTATATTTAGCTATTTTCTAGATTTTCACTCTTTATTTCTGAGAATTGATTTTAATAGTAGAAGTACCCGAGGATGTAGATGGTCCTCAATCGTCGTAGCAAAAAATACAATTAAATAAAGTAAAGATTATAATTACGCTCAAATGGAGTATGTCATTAAGTACTATTGAACAAGATCATAAAATAGTTTAGATTATGCATGAATATTCGATTATGTAATGATGCCTTAGAGGCGATCACGTGTCAGACCTTTTAGGTTTGGTTTATTCTTATTGTGATATCAAAAGCTCTTATAAGTCTTATTCTTATAATGACAAAACAATTAAAATTAAAATGATAAACGATGATGGATGATACAAAACGTAATGATATTGACAAGGTTGGCCAGACCATATTAATGTCCCATGATGAGTAGAATGTGATGAATCCTGAACCGACGTATCGAAATCGTGAAGAATCGCCAGTGTGAAAGAAGATGTCCCGTAGATTTCTTCATTTATAAAAGGATGCTCGATCAATGAGTGAGAGAATTGGTATATTTCTCATTATTTGAGTAATTATCACTCGAAAATGATATGTAGAAGTTGAATAGAACGAGGTTAGATTTCATTAAACAGGTACGACCACACGACAATATCAAAAGATGTCCATCCTCTTTGCACGTCGGATCCAGAAGGAAGTTCTAGTTGCTGTCCAGTATCGTTTAGGTGTAGGCGCTCTCTGGCGAGTTAGTTGTGAACTTTTTTGAGTTGACGGAGGTTTGAATCAAATGATTCGTTACAATTTTTTCCGATTGGAAAACTCTATATTTGGAACATCGACATCCGATTTTTTGGGGAAAATCACTGCCATTTATGTAATAATTTTTTTTTTTGCAAAACCCTTCGTTCACGAACTAAGTAATACTATATACTGAGATGCTTTTTTTTTTATTTTTATTTTGGTTGAGCCGTTCCCGAAATATCACAGTCACCAAAACCGATAGAAAAAAAGGCGTTTCGGGACAAGGGCTGTGGTTTTCACACTTTTTCGAATTTTCCGAAGAAATAATTTCTACGAATGCAGCGAAACATATGTTATTCGATACTATGTAGTTTGTTTGGATAAAATTATGATTATATTTCATCGCCTCGTTCTCGATATTACAAATTGTAGTACCCCCTCTCTCCCTACCTAAGGTGCCGCGTGTTCAGAGTAAATGAAGAAAGTCGTCGTCCGACGCGCCCTCGTCCTGCGCGCGCCGTAACTTGTCATTCTTTCTCTTCGCGCGCCAGAGGTAGGTCGTAAGTTCAGAAGACGCTAACTTATACACAGTAACAATGGGTAAAGAGAAGCGAGAACGCGAGAAAACCATGAATGACAGGGCAATAGAACAACTTCAGAAAAAACTTAAAGAAGCCCATGAAAAACTTGAGAGAGTGATAGCAGATCAACGAAACAAGAAAGAAAACAAGTCGGAATCCGATAGCAGCAGTGACAATGATTCAGCCGGGTCGGACGGACACAACGAACAGGAGGACACCGAACCAGAATACGAACCTGTAGAATCAGAACCAGGTAAGAATTAAATATCGAACAAAAAACACAATTCATAAATAATGACCAAGACCGCCCTCGCTGGTGACGGACTTTAATATATAAACAAAGAAAAACTTATAACCTGGCCACTCTCGCTGGTAGTGGTACAGAAAATTAATACATCAATAGTTTCATAAGTAAACTATTCAGGCACCGATTATTCTCTGGCACACTCACGCTGGCAGTGTCGCTGTTTGTATGAACAAAATAAAAACTAGATATACCCTCGCTGGAGGTGTACTAATCATACAACTGTCTAAAATATCGTAACATTCGTGCAGGTAATGTTGCATTCATATATAGACGAGAATAAAAACAAAGCACATTCTTGCTGGAATTGTGCTACTTGTACAAACAAGAATAACAACGTAGACATTCGTGCAGGCAATGTCACTAAAAATAACACGGACAGAAATTATAATTACACCATTATCGATGGCATTACAATGTATATACATCCACCTTAGTGCGCACAAAGACTTAATATAAAGATAACACAAAAGCCAGGCCGCCAGAAATTCACGTGTGGGTAATCCACGGTTTTGTGCCGAAGCGCAAGCACGCAGCCGGTTCTCTTTTTCCCCCTTCCCGTCTCATCCACTCATAATTCTTTCCAACCCCCGTATCGCATCACAAATCACATATATTAACGGCGCGCTCACACAAATGTCTGGTTCGCGCATATACACGAGTTTTGAGCATAGAAAACAATTATCCCATGTCATCCGTATTACAGATGATGGGGAAAATACAGAGAACATACCAAAAGATCAAATACCTACGGAATCAAAGAACCCAGACGAAACCAACCAGCCAGATCTTTCCATTGAAAGCCCGCTGGATACAGAACTAGCTGACGCCATTGGAGATGATCCTTCAAAACCGAAATCACAAAAAATTCAACTACATCCCGAAATTAATAACCGATGGAACCACTGGTTCAAACAGGGCATGAAAAAGGACCAACGTCAAGAGCTCCTAGATAAATACGGAGGAATAGATAACATACAAGTGCCGGAATTAAATCCAGAAATAATGTTGGAGGTGCCAAAACATATCAAAACAAAAGAAAAATACATGTTTCTCAGACAGAAGACAGCAAACGCTGCCCTTGCCTCGTTAGGTAAAACCATCGAGATCATCAGACAGTCAGAGGATATTCGAAATAATAGAAAGGATATATTTACCAATTTGATGGACGCAGGATCACTCATTGCGGACCTGCTCCATAGTCAAACGGAATCCAGGAGATCCTGCTTACTATCTAACATGCGTAAGGCTCATAGAAACCGCCTCGAAGATACAAAACCAGACGAACTTCTCTTTGGGAAAAATATATCAGAAAAAGTAAAAGAATCAAAGAAATGGGAAGGACTCTTTATAAACCAGAATACTCAGTCAAGGAAACCACAGGGTTCATTCAATGCGAGACCGTCTTTAAACTCAATCAGCCTGCAGAGCAATCGGCCGAACTCTTTTCAAACAGGCGCATACCAGGGCCAATTTCAACAAAACAACCGCGGCAGAGCATGGTCAACAAACAACCAGAGACGCATGAGTCACCGAGGCAAGACACCTTATCAGAAACCGAAATTTCAGAACAAATAAAAGTAGGTAAGATCGCGGGTAGAATAAAACACTTCACAAAGAATTGGAAAATGATCACTTCAAACAAATTTGCTTTAGACTGCATTTCTGGATACAAATTAAAATTCCATACAAAAGTAACGCAAACGTCAGTTCCTATCTCGAAATTCAAATCATCAGAAGATATAAAAAACACAAAATACGCAATAACATTATTACTAGAAAAAGGGGCAATAGAAACTTGCAAGTTTAACAAAAAACAATTTATTTCACCGTATTTTCTTAGACCTAAGCCGGACGGATCTCACAGATTCATCTTGAACTTGGTAGGACTAAATAAATTTATAACAACAAACCATTTTAAAATGGAAGATATTAGATCAGCTGAAAAACTCATTTTTCCCGGGTATCTAATGGGAACAATCGACCTAGAAGATGCATATTTCGCTGTCCCTATTCACGCATCGAGCCGGAAATACTTAAGATTCAAGTTTAGGGGAACCCTCTATCAGTTCACATACCTACCCTTTGGCCTCAATGTTAGTCCCTACATTTTTACAAAATTACTAAAAGTAGTAATTAACCATTTACGCTCACGGGGCTTCACGTCTGTCATATATCTAGATGATATTTTATGCATTGGGGAAACTTACAATAAATGTCGAGAAAATATTGAAGAAACGATTAAGATATTTACATTTTTAGGCTTTGTAATTAGCCGAAAGAGTCAAAAAATCCCAAATACGAGATGTAAGTTTCTGGGCTTTATAATAGATTCTCAAAAATACGTTGTAGAGTTGACGAACACAAAAAAGAAAAACCTGAAAAAGGATATTAAAAACTTGAAATCTAAGGAATTCTGCAAAATCAGAGAATTCGCGGAACTGATTGGAAAATTAATTTCAACCTGCCCAGCAGTAGAATACGGGTTATTACATACACGTACGTTCGAAAAAGAAAAAATTGCATCCCTATTAAGTAATAAAGGGGATTACAACAAGGTGTGTTAAATCTAATGTAACTCTTTACTTATATCGGCAGAAGACCGATGCAGTCTCTCTATCTCAGGGTGCTTGGACTTTCTCCACGGGCCTACTTATATTTTCTAATTGGGATGGTAGTTGAATGATTAAATTCATACATTTTATAATAATCACAAATAACGTTTTATTATTTTATCTGTAAGGTGATTACTTGATATAGATATTTCTTAACTCTAACATGAAAAAAACGGTGAAGCGTAGATGATATTAAAACAATAACTTGAAATATAGGTGCCTAGACAGCTAGGTCTTTTATAGAGTTTTTGGCTCGATTTTAAGATAAAAGGTTCGTTTTACCTAAGTACGCGTTACTATCCCTAATTGCCTTAATGCTAATGACGTGTGTCTACGTGTTCGATGTGATTTTGCCTAGGCTGCTAGGTCTTTTAAAGAGTTATTGGCTCGATTATGAATATTGAATGAATTTACTTGGCTCGATTAAGAATATTGAGTGAATTTACTTACTACGTTAATTTAATTTTGAATTTGAATGAAGTTTGTTTATCTCGAAATGACTCGACTGATAATTAAATTCAACAGCGGTGCTTATAAGAAGCATGGATCTAACAGGCGAGGAGGCCGAAACAACCACGCTAGATTCACCAATACTTCTAAAGCGGAGCTGCGTATATAAAAATGCAATAGGAATACCAAAGTGATCAAACAGGTGGGGAGGCCGAAACAACACCACTAGAATAGCACTTAGATATCCCCAGAGAGACTTGCTCTGATTAAACATCGATATTTGCTGCTAGCTCATTAAATCGAAAGACAACTTTGTTAGCGAGAAAAATATTAGACAAAAATGGCGATAGGCGATAGTTTACTGCGCCGTGGTAGATGGCGTCTTCTATAGTTGACCGCGCTGATGGCAGATGGCGCGCGCCATTGACGGAAGGCCTGATTTATTGATTTATTAACCATATGATCCTAATGTTTATGTGGGTCGTGGTTTGGCCACGTTACAAAGGTAATGAGAATTCCGAGGTCAATTCAATGTGACATTAGCTGGTGGCTCAAAAACATTGATAAAACCAGAAAACAGATCAAAACACTAAACTTTGTTATGGAAATTTATTCAGATGCTTCAAATACAGGTTGGGGAGCCACAAATGGCTCAGAAGACATATTCGGCTTTTGGGATGATGAACAAAACTCAAAACACATAAATTATAAAGAATTACTAGCAGTAAAACTAGCTTTACAATCATTAGCTTCCCAATTACGGAACTGCGAAATACTTCTCAGAGTGGACAACACCACTGCAATTGCATACATAAATCGCATGGGTGGTGTAAAATTCGCCCACTATCATCAACTCGCAAAACAAATTTGGAACTGGGCAGAAAAAAGAAATATTTATCTATACGCCTCATACATTAAATCATCTGAGAATACAGAAGCAGACAGACTCTCGAGAATAAAAAATTTAGACACAGAGTGGGAACTGAACGATGCGTGTTTTGAAAAAATTATAAACATATTTGGTCAGCCAGAGTTAGATTTGTTTGCAAATAAAAATAACACGAAATGCCAAAAGTTTTTTTCATGGATGCCAGATCCAGAGGCCATTCAAGTAGACGCATTCACAGTAAATTGGACCTATCTAAATTTCTATGCTTTCCCGCCATTCAGTTTAATATTAAAAGTCCTCACAAAAATTAAACGGGAACAAGCAACAGGCGTAATGGTCATACCTGAATGGCCCACGCAAGCCTGGTATCCATTATTCAAAGAACTACTCATAGCGAAACCGATAACATTTCACCCAGATCCTAATCTCTTGATATCGCCCTGTAGGAAACGAATACATCCGCAAGCAGAACACCTGACTTTGACGGCAGGGCTCATATCAGGGAATCCTTTAGGAGAAAACAGGTCCCGAAGGAGGCATTAGACGTTATTACAGCCTCATTAGCTCCATCTACGCTAAAACAATACCAATCAGCCCTGAAAGCTTGGTGGAAATTCTGCACAGAAAAGAATTTTGATTTTTACAAAGTAACAAGGGAAAACCTATTAAGCTTTCTATCTGGACAGATCAAATCCGGAGCCAATTATGGGACTCTAAACACTTTAAGAAGTGCAATTTCACTTATATCCGGGGATAAGATAGGAGATGACCCGATTATCACCAGATTTATAAAGGGAGCTTTTAAACTAAAACCCCCAAAACCAAAATATGAGGTTACATGGAACGTTGACAAAGTCTTAGAATATTTAAGAAACCAATCTCCTTTAGATAAGTTAAACTTAAGAGACCTGACTGAGAAAACAATTACATTATTAGCCCTTAGTACGGCACACAGAGTACAAACTCTAAGTAAGATTAAAATAAATAATATTAGTAGAACTGAAAAAGGACTTCAGATAAAAATAACTGACTTAATAAAAACATCAGGCCAGGGTAAACCACAGCCATTATTATGTATTCCTAGGTTTAAGGACGATCCAAATATATGTGTTTGTCTATGTATAGAACACTACTTACAAAAAACTGGAAAAAACAGAGGCAATTTAGATAACTTATTTATATCTTTAAAACCACCGTACAAAGCAGTCGGCTCACAAACAATCAGTAGATGGTTGAAAAATACCTTAACAAGGGCGGGCATCGATACATCAGTATTTAGTGCTCACTCGACAAGACATGCTACCACATCGGCAGCCCTACTAAAGGGAATCGATATAGCAGTTATCAGAAAGACCGCAGGTTGGTCAAACAATTCAAAAGTTTTTGCTAAATTTTATAATAGACCGATAGTAGATGATAATTACTCCTTTGCAAATGCAGTATTAAATGCCTAAAACATAGTCTTAAAGGGATCATTGTTCTAGTCCTTCTGTATTTAATAATCTAAGAATAAACTGTTTTATAATTGAAATCACTAAGACTCTTAACATCTACAATTTGTAATATCGAGAACGAGGCGATGAAATATAATTGACCGATCAAACGAACTTACCTGTAAGTGAAGTTCGATCGCAATTATATGAAGAGCCTCGTTCGAAGATATTACAATCCCACCCAAAAAAAAAAAAAAAAAATCTAAACAATAACCCACCCTTAATCAGTAATTTCAATTAAGGTGCCACAGTAGTGGGGGTGTGCTAGATATATTTTGTGACGTCAGAATCGTGAAATACGAGGAATTTCGTCGACAAATTGAGCCCAAACAAAGAAACGAATTTCATGGGAATCATTTTTTTATGGAAGCCTGAATTAATCTGTAGTGCGCTTGCTTAGTGATTTTCAGCGTAGATTACCCAGTAATGTGTATTGCGAATAAATAAAAGTGACAGGTCGTTTATACATATCCAACATGGCGGCATCAGAATCCCTGCAATTACCGACATGTCGTATTATGATCGCATCTGGGAAATGAGAACATTTATCACTGAATCCAGGGAGCAAGCGCACTGTAGAAATACACACACTTTTCAGGAAAACTCATTTCAACCGTCTGCGTCCCGTAAATAAGGCTCAATTTGTCGACGAAATTCCTCGTATTTGACGCCTCGGTATGACATATATCTATCGAAAATCTGTGAATTTACGGCAGTTCTGTGGCACCTTAAATATACGCTAAAAGAATGACAAGTTACGGCGCGCGCAGGACGAGGGCGCGTCGGACGACGACTTTCTTCATTTACTCTGAACACGCGGCACCTTAGGTAGGGAGAGAGGGGGTACTACAATTTGTAATATCTTCGAACGAGGCTCTTCATATAATTGCGATCGAACTTCACTTACAGGTAAGTTCGTTTGATCGGTCAATTAGATACCAAAAAAAAAAATAATCAAAACTCTCAGTTTTCCGGAACGTAAATGTATATAACCCCTTAAATAAATAAATCAAATCATCATCATGAGTTAAAGTAGTGATTTCAGGCCTGGATTTCGAAAATTGTAAATGTTTTTTATGATTTTTTATTCATTTCGATTTTTTTATATAAATTTTCCATCAGATTTTTTTTTTCTGAAACTAACGCTTTGTTAATTGTGGTAATTCGATTTTTAATAATCGTAATCATTGGTTATACAGATTTCTGCCGCAGAAAAAATAAAAAATAGTCTCCCCGTCCCACGCGGTCCCGGAGTATTTCTGTTTGAAATTATTATCTATCCTCGTTTTGATTGTAGAATATTTGTGATGAAAAGAGGTGGTATTGAATAATAATCAATGATCAAACAAGTAAGAACAAATTAGAGCGAAATGCAGTCTTCAGCAACACTCAACGATTCTTCTAAAAATCTGAGCCCTATACAGAAGAAGGTCCTTCTAGAATTTGTTGAAAAACATTCTGAGCTAAAAACAGGACATTTTTCTAGTACATTCGGCAAAGTGGATGCCCGAAGATTATGGAAATCTTTGACTGTGAGTTTAAACGCCATGGAAAGAGCCGAAAAAAATTGGAAACAGTGGAGAAAGGTAGGTTACGTTAAACGTCAATTTCTTTCAGCTTTTTCCTTCCGACGATATTAGTATATAATTATTAGGGTGTCCCTTATTGTCATCATTTTCCGCAATTTTAGGGCACGCCCCCTAGATCGATTCGTCATTTGAAAAAATGAATTTCGCCGGAAAAAAAATGTTTCCCTTACGGAAAAAAAATACTGAGAGCTCAGTACTTAGTACACAAATCTCACTACTTAGTACACGAATTTTCAGTACTTAGTACTAACACTACAGTACTAAGTACAGAGAACTAGTAGTACTTAATACAGGAGTACTAGTACTAAGTGCAGAGTACTAGTACCAAGTGTAGACTACAAGTAGTACTTAGTGCAAGACTACTAGTACTTAGTACAGGGAACTAGTAGTACTTAGTACATGAGTACTAGTACGGATTTAAAGAATACTAGTACCGAGTACGAGAGTACTAGTACTAAGTTGAAGAGTACTATTACTAAGTACAAGTGCACTACAGTACTCAGTACTGTGGCACTTTGACCTATCAGTACAAGAGGACCAGTACTATAAGTACACAAGTATTAACTGTGATTAATACCACAGTACTATTACTTGAAATAATACTGCAGTACTAGTACTCGAACCAATACTCCAGTACTCGTACTCGAACCAATCCTACAGTACTAGTACTCGAACCAATACTGCAGTACTAGTACTCGAATTAATACTCCAGTACTCGTACTCGAACCAATACTGCAGTTCTCGAACTAGTACTGCAGCACTCGAACTAGTACTGCCGCATTAGTCCAAGTTCAGAATTAATACTACTGCTGTACTACAGTGATAGTCCAAATACTATTATATTGCAGTACGTGGACTTCATATACTGTACTGTACGGTTTTAGCTAGTACTTATTGGACTAATACCGAAGGGCTAGAACTTAAAGTAATACTTCAGTCATACTACACTAGTACTTGCCACCTACTTATATATCCCTTCTCAGTAATTTTTGTACTTGAAGTACTATGAGTACTGTGTGTACTCGCGAAATAAGTACAGCAGTACTTTGGCAGTACTTCAAGTACTGCTGTACTGGCAGTACTTTCAGTATTTTTTTTCCGTAAGGGAGGTGCACCACTGCCTGCGAAAAGTAGTGTTTAAACTCTTCGTTCAAACCCTGACTTTCTTGGGAAAGCGTGTTGCACGAAGACAGCTGCTTTTTCACAAGTAACTTGTGGAAATTCCGAATTCCTTTTTCTGCATTATTTTCTTCTTCATATTCATTCTCATGACTGTTATCTTGCGGAAGTTGTTGCTGTGATTGAGCATTTAAAATCAAAGTATTGATTCTATCTATCGCTCGGGAACAGGACACATAATCAATAAAATGAATTTTTTTAAACCTAGGGTCTAAAATTGTTGCCGCTGCTAATAAATGAATCTTCTCGACATTCCCAAATCTTCTTATTAAGCCTTCAACAATTACAGTTTTTGCTTTAGCACCAACGTCAGTTGAAGTTCCCATTGCATTATATGCTTCAGTGAGACAAGAAACAATTGGGATGATTTTGCTCACAGTTACGTAATTTTGTCCTGATATTTCTTTTGTAATTCTTTCCAACGGTCTCAGTATATTTATTAGGTCTTTTATATGTTCTAATTGCCTTGCAGTTAACATCGAAGGTGCTTTTGGGTACTTCAGTAATATTGGCGCAATTATTTCAGATAAATCAACAAATCGTTCCAGCTGGTAAAAAACTGAATTCCATCTCGTACAAACAGATTGGACAAGTGTCAGAGGCTTTGCTTTGTGTTCCTGAGCTTTTTTCAAAGAGTCAGCAGCATTTGTATTGTGCTTAAAGTAAGTCGTAATTTCTTTAACAGCAAATTTTTAGCTTCTTCTAATCCATCTTTATTATCAAATGGCTTCGATGCCACTAGATTTAATGTATGAGCGAAACACGGCAAATGCTTATTTTTGCCATAAACAATTGTAACAGCTTTGACAATATTTGCGCCATTGTCGGTAATGAATGCTATCACTTTATCATTCTTTATGTTCCACTTATCTGCCATCATCGTAATTACATGAGCTAAATATTCAGCATTGTGAGGTTCTGTAAGAGCAGATACACCAAACACTATGCTCATCAATTTATTTCCATGTATAAAATGGCCAGTTAAGGCCCATCCTTAGTCGCCCACCTCCTTTCCGTACAATGTAACGAAAACGGGGCCGGGGAGACACATTTCGATGATTATCCGAGCCCAGGCGTCGAAAACGCAAAAAAGGCCAACGCTGCGCGAATTCTATTTCAATTCCAAACACATACGTCCAAAAAAATTTTCGTTTCATGCGAAAATAGAGCCAGCGTTTGGTTATTTCTTTGGAAAAAAAGAAATAACCAAACGCTGGCTCTATTTTCGCATAAAACGAAAATTTTTTTGGACGTATGTGTTTGGAATTGAAATAGAATTCGCGCAGCGTTGGCCTTTTTTGCGTTTTCGACGCCTGGGCTCGGATAATCATCGAAATGTGTCTCCCCGGCCCCGTTTTCGTTACATTGTACGGAAAGGAGGTGGGCGACTAAGGATGGGCCTTAAGCCCATGTAGCTCTGGCTGTTATGCGGGTCAGTCCAAACATCTGCAGTTAAACTTAAGGCTTCGACTTCTTCTATTTTTAGCTTGAGATGATTTGAAAGAACATCATACTTATCATCAATCATATATGTCATTGTTTTTCTAGCTGGAATTTTGTACAGTGGTGCTACTGTTTTTATCAGGTAATTAAATCCTGTTTTTTCTACGGTATTCAAAGGCAAACCATCTTTTGCTATCATGAATACTATAGCATTATTTATTTGTCCAGTCTTAACACCATTATCTGAGAATAGAAAGAAACAAAAAAAATTATAATTGCTTATTTAGTACGCGTCTCAACTTTAGGATAATGAATTCAAGTTTCATGTCTTACCTCCAAATGCTTTTATATTTGTAACGCAAGACGTCAATGTTTGCTGTTTGGAAATTGATGCAGAAGCAGTTGAATGAGTTGAAGCCACACTTTCAATATCTGAATTATCAACATTACGAGAGTCTGCAATGTTATCTAAAGTCGCGTCACTCTCTAAAACCTAGAAAACCAAGAAAATAGTATTATTTAGTTTAGTTGAGCATCACTTTTTATTTTTGACATTCATACGTAGAAAAACGAAAAATGTTATTTGGATATAAAGAATACAGGTTTCACTAACTTGACCACTTCCATCACCATTTTGAGTATTACCACTACCACTATCATTCTTCTTTTTTTTGACTTACGGTCTTAATAAGTGGGTGACGTCTGACTAAATGATTTCGCAAATTTGTTGTGTTCCCTTTAGTTTTTACTTCTACGTGGCAATATTTACATACTCCCCCTAAATCCTTTTTTACAAAATGATTCCATAGATCGCTTTTATTTGACATCTTGAAAAAATACAATTTTTGATTACTAAATAGGAAAAAAAAATAGGAACGATTTTATCTGTATCAATTAATTTATTTAAAAAAAAAAAATATCTTATACATTAACTAACTTTAATCGAAACAAATTAAAATAGAATCAACAATTGCGTCATAAAAAAAAAATAACTAGCGAATGGTTTTTAATGGAGATAAAAGAAATTGGTTAATAGGTTAAATCGACAAATAAATATAAAGGAGTACAGTGTAAATGTCGTAGAAATAGAAAACAACAATTGATTACTTACTTTATATCAAGTATCAGTTTGTATCAAGCACTATGAAATATTAATTCATCTTTCTATTGATAGTATACACCGCAAAAATATAATTAGAATGTAAACAAACAAATAACGTCAATAATTACACTAAACCATAGATCACAAACTTAATTGGAAGTTTGGAACTGGAGAAACTGAGCTCACGCCATCTCGCGAGTATGTACGTAATTAAATGAAAAGTAGTCTTCACATGTGTATAGTATACCATCTATAAAATAGTCTCGATAGTCCAAGCATTGACTCCTCGTCCAACTAGGCATTCAACTCATTCTAGACAGTTTTATATTTCTTGTCATCAAAATAAAAAAATCGAATCCCGATTTTCGAAGATACAGTATCGATTCACGGAATCGATTCACTACAAAATATCGATTTAAAAAATCGATTTTTTTGCTCGAAATAATCGATTCTTCGATTAATCGATCTCAGATCGCCATCCCTACTCGTAACTGCGGCGAACGAGTCTATTATTATTATTGTTATTTTTGTTATTATTATCTCATTTCTACACTATTATTTATTTATTATCATTATATTCTATGTAAGTTTATTCATTTATGTTATATTTTTTTCTATTATTATTTATCTTATAATATAATTTCATTTTTATTAAGTGTGGAATGTTTTTCCATTTGAAATACAAAAAAAAAAATACATTAATTATACAAATAACAAGGTCTGATACTCACTTCAACTTCGATGCACCAGCCTGATCTTTTTCCAGTACGTCTAAAAAATTCGACAACTTGTCCCAAGCTTGCTGGATTAATACGCAAGTGTCGTTGGGTCATTCTGCAATCCCCTCTCAGGAATGTTCCGAGCAAGCGGCGATGATTTTAGCCAGGAAGAGTGAGGAAATACGGACCTCTCTACACAAATTATACAAATAGATTTATAAGGTATAACAAAATGTACACAGCATTATGATGTTTCATAATTCATGTAAGCGATGCTGTTATTTTTTGAATGAATTGTAATTCTTTTCTTGACAAGGGATCGTCACGAAATTTAATTATGAAATAACTGTTATATCCTTACCAGGTTATTCCTCTGTTGTAACAATTGCTGCAACGCTAGCAACAAATACCCGTTGACTCTTCTCGCGCGAGCTTCTTCGATGCGGCGATTTCGTTGAAATATGTGCCACATCACCAACCATATAGCAACAAATTCTTCGTCCGTAATCATAATTGATTGATGTAAGGCGCAGAGATTTATTTAATAAAACGAAATCAAGATGAAATGGTCACACGCAAATATTTCAATAATTAATATTATGTAATAATATGATTATATGTTTAATTGGCGAAGAATCAAGGATGAATGCGGTGTAAACAACGCAAAGAAAAAAGTGATGATTGAAAATTTGCAACAATCAAAAACGAAAGTCCCGCCGAAGGGGCGGCTCGACAATCTAGTTGAGTACATCTCCGCCAGAGCTCGCTAAAATGCGCAACCATTGGCGTAGGCATACGCTCGGCGCGCAGGCAAAGGGTAAGGGTAAGGGTAAGTGTAAGTGTAAGTGGACAGCCTTACAAGTTGGAACACAGCCACTAACTCACGTTTATGTGCTGGAAAAAAAGAATGCATCACGAGAAATAAAGAGAAGAAACAAAAGCGGATATTAGCAGATACCATGAAAAATTTGCACCAAAAATTTTTATCCTCTTGCCTAATAATAATTAGTTACAGCATTTTCTGTCGGTTTCGCCCATTTTGGGTTGTGCAACCGCAAGCTCATGATCGTGATACATGCTCATGCATTACTCATGCCAATTTCGATCTTCTTTTGCAAAGTCTCAATCTAGTAAATATAATCACTGTTCCCAATCATCAAAAGTTTCTGGAATCTATCTGTTGTGATCGTTACAATGACACATGTCTTGTTCGCAAATGCCAGCAATGTGTAACGACAACCATGCAATATAAAGAATGTAATAATTCATACCCTATAATAAATTTGAAACAATGGGAGGTTGTTACAGGAAATATAGTGGACCCTAAGTCTAAAAATTTACGCAAAATTCGAAAATACGCCAAAAAATTTTAAACCTCGCTCCTCGTGGTGATATTGTGCGACTTGAAAACAGTTTTCCAAAATTCTTCAACCATCAGCTTAATATCGTTCACCAATACAACGAATTTAAAAATTTGAAAGACACTATGACCCGAGATGACTCTATAATCCACATGGATTTTAGCGAGAACTATAATACAAAGTATGCAAAGGAAATTCAATCCTTCCATTTTGGGGGTCCAAAAACGCAGTTGAGTCTACATACGGTTGTTATTTACACACGCAATTCTGATAATTCTATATCTACCGTTTGTGCATGTATGTTTGCAAATAATTTAGCTCATGGTCGAGCTGCCATCTGGGCGCACCTAAAGCCAATTTTCGAATTATTACCGCAACAAGTTGTCAACATTCATTTTTTGAGTGACGGGCCAGTGATTCAGTACAGAAATAAAACTATGTTTTATATGTTGGCTTGCCAAATACAAACTGTCTTTCCGGAAATAAAACGGTTCACTTGGAATTTTCACAAAGCCAGACATAGCAAAGGTGCACCAGATGGGGTCGACGCAGTGTGTAAAAGAGCTGCAGATAAGTTTGTTGCTTTAGGTAAAGACGTCTCGTCTTCAGATTCACTTGTCAGTATAATTAAAGAGAACTGTCCAGGAATTGAACGATCAAACGAACTTACCTGTACGTGAAGTTCGATCGTAATTATATGTAATCTCGTTCTCGATATTACTATGTAGTTCCCCTCCGGCCCGCTAGATGTCACAACCTTTAGCGAAGTTAAAAACTGGGAGGGGGACTGCCTAGCTGCTCGCCAGCAGCCCCACCATTTTCATATTCTTCAGAGATTTGTCAAAATTATAATTATATTATAATTATAATTATATTTTAAGACCGTAGAGGCAACACAGATTTGTGGATTTTTCCTAAAAAAGGGAATTGCTAATAATGGCTGGCAACGCCCTGGTGCTGATGTCTTGATTTGATCCGTAATATGAATCAATATACCCTCTGGTGTGGACGTAATATTTTCTAATCTTATACTGGCAATAGTTTGAGCTCTATGGCCCGTACTTAACAATAGTAACGTCACTGTCTTATATATGTAAGGTTTAATAGTGAAATTTCATCTAACGGATAAAATTGTTCTAGGTACTGAAGTACTATAGCTACGTCCCAAGTATAAGCGTATTTAGGCCTTGGCGGCCGTAATTTGGAAACTCCTTTCAAAAACTTACATACCGAGCTGTCTTCTCCTATTTTATTCTTTGAAATGAGCGATATCGCAGACCTTACGGAATTTAACGTTCCATAGCTAGCACCTTCGTTATATTTAGTGGTTAAATAAGCCAGTAACATTGCCCTTGTAGGGTTAAAACAATCCATGTTATGAGTAGCACAGAATCGAAACCATGGGTCCAAGGCAGTGCCATACTGCTTTACTGTTGCTGCTGATAATGATGACATAGTTATTTCTAAGGCTTCGGGTGGAATGCCTTGCTGGAGGAAGGCTTCCCTGATACTTTGGCTGCAATCAGGCTTAGTTTTTCTGCTCTCGGATGGCTGAGCGATCTACAGGGAGATAGAAGTAAGTCAGTTCTGGGCTTCAAAATTATTTTTTTCTCAATTAGAGACAAGAAAAGAGGGTACCAAGGCTGACCAGGCCAGAAGGGTACCACAATAATGCCTGTCGCTTGTTCTCTCCGTATTTTTGTCAGGGATTTTAATATCCCTTACGGAAAAAAAATACTGGGAGCTCAGTACTTAGTACACAAATCTCACTACTTAGTACACGAATTTTCAGTACTTAGTACTAACACTACAGTACTAAGTACAGAGAACTAGTAGTACTTAATACAGGAGTACTAGTACTAAGTGCAGAGTACTAGTACCAAGTGTAGACTGCTAGTAGTACTTAGTGCAAACTACTAATACTTAGTACAGAGAACTAGTAGTACTTAGTACATGAGTACTAGTACGGATTTAAAGAATACTAGTACCGAGTACGAGAGTACTAGTACTAAGTTGAAGAGTACTATTACTAAGTACAAGTGCACTACAGTACTCATTACTGTGGCACTTTGACCTATCAGTACAAGAGTACCAGTACTATAAGTACACAAGTATTAACTGTGATTAATACCGCAGTACTATTACTTGAAATAATACTGCAGTACTAGTACTCGAACCAATACTGCAGTACTAGTACTCGAACCAATACTGCAGTACTAATACTCGAACCAATACTGCACTACTATTACTCGAATTAATACTCCAGTACTCGTACTCGAACCAATACTGCAGTTCTCGAACTAGTACTGCAGCACTCGAACTAGTACTGCAGCACTCGAACTAGTACTGCCGCATTAGTCCAAGTTCAGAATTAATACTACTGCTGTACTACAGTGATAGTCCAAATACTATTATATTGCAGTACGTGGACTTCATATACTGTACTGTACGGTTTTAGCTAGTACTTATTGGACTAATACCGAAGGGCTAGAACTTAAAGTAATACTTCAGTCATACTACACTAGTACTTGCCACCTACTTATATATATCCCTTCTCGGTAATTTTTGTACTTGAAGTACTATGAGTACTGTGTGTACTCGCGAAATAAGTACAGCAGTACTTTGGCAGTACTTCAAGTACTGCTGTACTGGCAGTACTTTCAGTATTTTTTTTCCGTAAGGGTTCATCTTAATGTTAAGGTGCTTCCTCACCCAATTCCACCAGACCTGAAAATATTGGGAAAAAAGGTGCTATTAAACGGAATATCTCGGTTTTGAAAACGTTTTACATAGATATCGTCTCTATTTTCCCGTGAAAACAAACATGTTTTGGCCCGTCCGTGTTCGAAATCACACATAGAATTGCGCGACGTATTTTGCTTCATTGATTTCGGTGCCCAGGTAGAGATATTGAGGGGGCGTGCTCCGAAATTGCGAAAAATGATGAAAATACGGGACATCGTAATAATTATATTAGTATATAATTCAAGAAGAAATAAAACATCATCCGCAATTGAATAATTTTATAGAGTTACCAAGATTGGAAAACTAGAGCAAAAAGTCTGCTAGCTAAAAGAAAAAGATCTATGGGACAAACCGTTGGGGGTCCCCCTACTCAAGTGCAGCTTGATGATGATGATGAGGCTCTCCTCCAGACAATAGACCCAGTAATGATTGATGCAATTGAAGGGTCTGAGGAGTCTGAAACAGCTTTTATGAGTGTTTAATATTCTGGCTTATCGTCTTGGCTGATTGAACGATAACTTATGTATCGAGAATCCAGAGATGTCCTAGAATAATGATGATGTTATTTCAGGATTTTCCTGCCATAAACGGTGTTGTAAATGATGGATGGGTAACAATAAATAAAGATAACGAAGAAATAAGGCAAAATCCAATTACTAGATTTGAAGATATAATATCCTCTGTCCCACTAATTGAACATGAAGACAAGAACAAAACAGACTCAAACATTGGTTTATTAATCGCTTTGATTGACGATTCACAGCCAGGAAGACAATCTAATAGCAAGGATCAATCAGCACCTGACAAATTAAACAACAACAAAAGAAAAAATCAAGAGAATGATGTGAATGCTCACAATTCAAGTACAAATAATGGAAGAAAACTGAGAACGAAACCAGGCAAGATGAATAATAGATATGTCTCTTAAGCTGCATCAGCCAAATAAGTCCATGAAGTGACTAGTTGCACAATTTCTTACTATTTAATTGCTAATTTCCTACCATAGTCCCGATTTTATTGCTGTGACCGGTTTCGAGAAAATCGGTTGGGCTAGCTTAAGACTTGAGCCAGCCCAGCCATATACCATAAATTTTTAACCGCGAAACATATTCCGATTATCTTTTCAGCATATAATCTTACTATTTAATTGCTCTCGAATAATGTAGACGAAATTCATTGAAATTGAATATTTGAGAAAAAAATCATATTTTTTACTTCCCTGATGAAGATAATTCATGGAAAAGTTATATCACCCAAACGTATTACGGTCCTGAAGAAACACAACGCGCAAGATTTCGCACTCCAGACAACTAAGACCGACATAGCATCGAATGACTCTGGCCAAATTTGCTGTGGGGCACTTCAAGAGATCTATGTGTGGGACGGAATCTCCAAACAAGTTTAATTATTCAATTACTCCGGCCCAACGCGATGTAGAACAGTTTTGTGGATGTATGTGTGGATCGGAAGCGTGCGACGAACCCCATCATCTAATTACTCCGGCCCAACGCGATGTAGAACAGTTTTGGGGATGTATGCGTGGATCGGATGCGTCCGACGAGCCCCATCATTTAATTACTTCGGCTCAACACGTAATTCTGCTCGCAAACATCGATTATTGACTGTAAACTATTCACAATTTTCACTCCTTCAATTTTTTTTCCAAACAATATCATCTTACTATCTTGTTGTCATCGAATACAGTATCGTAAATGCGCGTATATTTATTCACTTTCGAACACTTCCGCAGACTGAATCCGTATGAGTTTTTGTTTTCCTCGTTAAAAATATGTTATGTGGATCGAGAAACCGGATGTCCAATAGCATCAGGTTGTCAACGCCATTATCCGTCCGTTCGGTATTTCTTGAATTATAATCCCGTACAATTTTTCCTTCACATGGATTTACGCGAAAAACTTAAAAATATGTTCAAAAACGTTGAAATTGAAACTTGGTCGATTGAAAGCGAACGTCGTAAGTCCTGGCACATACACCTCTTGGATCTAACTGAAGGAAAAATAATCATTCACTTGTAGAAGTGAAAACATTCCAAATTTATAAAAAAAAACTGAAAATGATACTGATACAATTAAAATCAGAAGGCGTTAGTACTGGCAGATATGAGTTCCTGTTTTTCACTTGAAAAAAAAAATTGCGTGAACCGATGCCATAATGTGGTATGTATCTCAAAATCTTGAAAAAAAAAGTAGAGTTGAAATGAATAAGAACGGAAAACTCAAACGCTGAGATCAGGTCTGCCTAAGCGAATCACGGAATGAAGAAAAAGCATACGACCTAATGACACTAAAATCGCCTTTTTGGTGCTCAAGACCTTATGCTTTTAGACACGCAATATGAAAAATAAGTTCTCAACTTAATGTCACAAGACTGACACGGATAAAAAAGTTATGTTGCGTATAAGTATATAAATTTATTCATATATTATCATAAATATTACGAAATTGTCGACGCATTGAATACGTCCTTGTTATAGTTTTTTTTGTTTGACCAAAAAAAAACAATGCTGGAAGAACTTTGGTTTTTGGCGGAACTCTTCTTGTACTGACGTCTGCGTCGTCATATCTAAACCAGGCTGCATTACCTCTTCGATAAAAAATCGCTGTATAGTGCCCTGCTGAGTGCCCTTTTCTGGTTACCTTAAATGGGTGGTAGTCAACTATACCGCACAGTTTTAGATGATTGATATAATCATCTGGTATCTGAAAACTCTGCGGTATTTTTTGTAATTCCAAGCGATCCTCAGTGTTTATTATACAAACATCAAGTAGTACAACGTCATCTGAAAATGTAATATTACTTTTTGTAACACCTGCATGGGAAGTTCGACTTCGCGCCCCGTAAAAAGTGCGCGAAGCGGCCGATTCGCCAACAAATCCAAAACTGTTAGGTAATGTCGTAAAACTGTTAGGTAATATTTATTACCTAACGCTAATCCGAGCAAAACGAGCGTAACTAACGCCATTGAACGAAACAAGTGGTGGCTACAATCACTTTCTGCAACATTCAGGTTGGGGCATCGTTACTGTTCGTCACCGCGTGTTGTGTACACGAAGTGCGAACTTCCATGCAGTGTTACAAAAAATAGTATACGACACACGTGCGCGTACGTGATCCTCACACTCGTGTGAGAATCACGTACTTCGCGCACTTGTATCGTAATCTACTATTTCCACACGGTGTGCGCAAAGTTCGATTTTGCGCACGCTTCGCGTGCATGAAATTCAACTTAACGCACGTGCGAAAGGTACTATTATAATTTATATTGCTAATAAATTGATCTTATGCAGTTGTGAAGTTGATGAAAAATAAATAATATAGTCAATGAAATTATTTCATAAGAGAATGCCTATGGTAACTGGTGACATTGAACCGCATCACAGCCAAAAACTGAATACGACTAAGATGTAACTAATTATTGAAGCTACTGAAGAGAAATATGAGTCAATCCACGTCAAGCGGGACGGATTTGGCCAAAAATATTCGTCGATGTTTCGGATTCTTTTTTAATTTTTTTTACACATTCTCTGGGTGAAATAAACATATGAAACATTTTTTTTTTTTTTTTCTACTCCAAGGGTTTAGCAGCTGCAAGGGGTTGAATTTTCGAAAAAAACACCAAAATTCGGGATCGCGCTCTTCTTTAAACGTTAATATCTCCGGTTCCCTTTGTCGTACAGACATCGTCAAAAACTCATTTTGAAGCTCTTGAATTGCACTTTCATGTTATGAATTTTTAATTCATGTAATAAATAATTTTCTATTTGTTATTAACAATTATACTTTTCAAACGCGATTTTCGAGATGACTACCACCTTCGAAAATTCTGAAAAAAATACGAGCGTGTTCCTTGATTCATTCTCTACGAAATCTGTAAGTTTAAAAATGGAACTCTGATGGAAACTATATTTCCAAAGCGGTTGATTCATGCGGGACGTCGCGCACGGCCGGGTACACGAGCGTTGGGGCGGCAAGACCCTGTTCGCGCGTCGTTACATACTTGGAATCGAACTCAGGTGAGAAACTAATTCCGCGTAATGCAATAAATAGTCCCCAAAAATTTTTTTCCTGGGCTAAGAATAATCAGAATATTAAAAATATCTTCGTCGATTTTTTCACAAATGATGAGTACAAAAAAGAAGCTGTTGCATTACAATCTCGATTTGAAAAAGCGAAGTTAGTCCGTGGAACATTGACATTCCATTGCATGAAGCCTATTTCAAAAAAAAAAATTGTTGCTAAAAGATATTCGTATGCACAGAAGTCAGTAGAAGCATTGGTTTCCAAGTAATTGAACCATTAATATATAAATTTAAACTCGCCGTTTACTTTAAGATTTTATTTGAATGTATATAGTATCAGAGTTTAGATTAAATATTTTTCAGTTTGTTAATTTAGTACGTAATTGATTAAATAACACTGTGCACGGGAAAAGTGAGTCAACTGTTACTGTATACGCGTATTCGGCGATCGTGCACACTTCGAAGCCGTTCATTTGATACCCATGGGTAGCCATCTACTGGTGACGGAGTAGGCAACAGACGTATACATAGTAAATAGCGGCAACGTTCTCTGTATACGGTGTCACCGGTAGACGGCTACACATGGGAAACCAATTGCAGGCTCCGCATTCGTCAACAATACCTGAATACATTGTATACCACCTCCGAGTACACTCTGATTCCCCACTACTGACTACACGCAGAGACAGTGACAGAGCACGAAATTTCCCCGTGTGATGTATTCTATTTGATGGACTCAAAAAGTACATTATATTTACCACTTATTTTCGATAACTAGGAGCTTCAGTTTCGAATTTGTGATATGTTTTAAGATTTTAGTTAAGCGTTTTATTTCTATATTTGTATTTTTGTTGTTTTAATTCGAATATTCGATATGAAATGAAATAAATAGTTAATAATTTCGTGAATTAATGGACTGATGAATTTGAACGTATAACAGCCCTCCCTGTATTCCTTGCATGCAAAGCGAACAAGCCTCGGTCTCGGCGCACTCGCGTACCCGGCCGTGCGCGACGTCCCGCATGAATCGATCGCTTTTTAAATATAGTTTCCATCGGAGTTCCATTTTAAAACTTACAGATTTTGTAGAGAATGAGTCAAGGAACACGCTCGTATTTTTTTCAGAATTTTCAAAGGTGGTAGTCACCTCGAAAATCGCGTTTGAAAAGTATAATTGTTAATAACAAATAGAAAATTGTTTATTACATGAATCAAAAATTCATAACATGAAAGTGCAATTCAAGAGCTTTAAAATGAGTTTTCTACGAGGTCTGTACGACAAAGGGAACCGGAGATATTAACATTTAAAGAAGAGCGCGATTCCGATTTTTGGTGTTTTTTTCGAAAATTCAACCCCTTGTATCTTCTAAGCCCTTCGAGTTAAAAAAAAAAAAAAAAATGTTTCATCCATTCATTTTACCCAGAGAATATGTAAAAAAAATGACGACGATTTTCAAGACCATGAGGTCAAAAAGGTGTCCCGCTTGACGTGGACTGACTCATATGTAAGAATGCTAGTGAGCTAGAAAATAAGGCAAAGTCAAAAATGCGTACCCATGAGACATACAAGAACGAGCGCGGAATTAATCTGCAAGTACGATGGGGGATAAGCAATATGGCACAGTATACCTGAATAAAAGGCTAATGGGAAAGCCAGTGAAGCAATGCTTGTACATAAACAAACAATCTCGAGGTATTGTATAATTTAACCTGTTTTATAGATGTGATAAATGTAACAAGCGACTCATGATATATGTAATAAAAACTCAGTGGGTTTCCATAGCTTTGGCCGCATTTCTATTGATTTTTCTATAGGGCAGTGGTGATCATGTTTTTTTGAGTCTTGCTACATGGAACGGCGTGAAAGTATTGTAGATTCATGTTTTTGGAGTTAATATTATGTATGCTGGTAGGCACTATCAATTGATATAAATTTGTACTCACCCACTGCAGCGGCTATGCTCTCTTTTCCACTGCAGCCTTTCTTCGAACAATTACTGTTTTCGAACGCGATTTTTCGGCTAACAATAAATTGACCGAAATCCGGTTCTGAAATTCTTGTGCTCTCGACATTGAAAAGAGGGAAGAATCTAAATCTAGGAACACATCCTCTGTTGCACGTGGACACCTCTTTGTAACTTGTATGTTCACGTAGTAACTTTTGCGCCACAGCTCCGACATTATATTCGGCATCAAATAATTTAAAATCCGATATGTTCGGATGGTCCCCCAATTTCTCGGGATAATTTGTCAGTAAAATTTTTCCTCTCAATATGTAAGAATGTGATTCCAACCCTTTCTGTCTAATTGCTACTATCAATTTCGAACAATCGTTAGTTGCGGCGAAACTGTCAACCTACAATTGGTCATCGATCGATTAATGACTTCCAATACATAAAGCTTAGGAATGATTGATTATTATTATTATTATTATTATTATCATTATTATTATCATTAAAATTTCGGCTATGGGCGACTGAGTGGAAACGATTGCTCTAATCACTCTGTATAGTTTGTCAGACGAACAATACGTGTGTTGGTCGGAATATTGGTTATCGTTCGGTTTCCTCGCTAGCTCATGCGCGGTAGGGTAGGTGCATCGTTTGTGGCTACTGTACCATTTACGGCATTTACGCTTGTCAAATGTTTCACTCGTTTTTAGAACTATTAGTCTATCCAAATACCAAATATTGCATCAATTATGAAAACATACCCCACAGCGAATTTCAAACGAAAGTTTCTAATATTTTACTGTTCAAAAATTAATTTATACAATGATCAAAGCACTTTGTACCATCTGTCCCGCACGGAAATATATATATGCGAAAAATATATGCAACATATATGTCGCATATATAACATATAAGTGCGCAAAATACAAAAATGTCGCATATAGTATAACATATATGTTATAACATATATGTTAATACATATATGTTTGATGAGTTTTACATAGTGTTCACATCTATGCGACATAGATGTCGACATACATGCCGCAACATTTATGTTCACATATATCTAGACATTTATATCAAATATATAAAAATAAGTTTTGGCGCAAAAAAAAAATATGTCACATATATGTGGCATATATTTTTCGCATATATATATTTCCGTGCGGGGTGGCCATAGCCTCCATTTATTTGCAATGGATATGGTCACAAACGGTGCATCTACCATATAAATATTCAACCCGAGTAGAATAACATTGTTGTCCGAGTCCTGTGACCATTCTCAAACTGTCCAATAGCTGGGACACTGCAGACCTCATTCATGTGAAATTCACGGTTCGTCAACGCAGGATTATATGGAGCCTATTCAAATTCATTCACTTACTTTTCTATTTATTATTTCGAAATCATAGGTCCCTATGAAAAACAGTTGCAGAATAGTGTCAAATGCACACGTGTTTGACATGGAAATATTTTGTCCATTGATTGTTACACATGACACATCTTTGCTGTTTGCGTTTTTGATAACGGGTATAACTTTATGTTTTTCGATAGACATAATGTCTTTAATCTTAGTTGATTTATTCATGGTTGATGAGGTAATTTTAATAGCGGCATTGCCCGATTTTTGAGTTTTACTACGAGTAGTTAAAGAAATGCTGGACACTAGGTACTTCGATTATCGGTATAGGCTTCGCGACGGTAAACAGATCCGAGGTTGAGAGAAATAGCTATACGCGTGCTACGGTCACAAGTGATCGAAGCGAACTGGATTTCGCCAAAACGAGTAGTTTTACTAATGTCATCACATGAAGTATATACTGAGCAAGACGAGCTCTGCGACTGGGGCAAGGTATAAGGAAACAAAAGGAGGCAGCGCAAGGAAGGGGAAGAGAGCGCTAGCGGTAGAGTGGCCGGAACGCATCGACAGTTAGAAAGTTAACAGGGAACAGCGCACAACAGCAGGAAAGAAGAGAGGAAAAATGGTGAACAACGAGAAGAACCTGGAAGAAATGGCGAGAGAGTTAAAGGAGTTGAAGAAGTTGGTGGAGGAGATAAGGAAAGGGAAGAATGAATTAGAAAAAGAAACAGATATGAATGGAACAGGGAGTACTGTGGCCGAGGGGTGGACCCCCCCGGCACGACCGGGCGGGATCACAGAAGGAAGTAAAGAGGAGAGAGGAAGAGGAACGAGGACTGGAGACCGGAGAGAAGGGAAAAAGAGAAACGTGGTGATAAAGGGATTGAAGGGAAAGGAGAACTGGGCGAAAGAGGCGGTAATAATGAAAGGAGCGGGTGGAAAAGAGGTAAAGGTAGAGGAAGTGTGGGAATGCGGGGAGACAGCAGAGAACCAAACAAGAGGGGTAGTTGTTGTAAAGATGGGGAGCGAGAGGGATAATTGGAAAAACATAAGTGATCGCTGTAGTCTACCTTTCGCTGAAACAAAATTGCAAGGAAAATCCAAGGTATGGTGGGATGCTAATAAGGATGTGATTCATGGTTACGGTCAATTCAAGGCAATGTTTCTGGAAAAGTTTTATTCAATCCCAGTACAAATAAAAATTAAATCTAAATGCGGTTCAAGACGTTATAACAAATCCCAGGATGGATCAGTGCAAACATTTTTCTTTAGGTAGTTCAAAGAAGCAAAATACTTCATTCCAAAATTGGAGCAATATGAGATAAATTACACAATAATCCAAGCATTACCGTGGCGAATTAGAGACGCCATGGCCACTGTGAACATAGCTGATACTAAGGCGGTAGAGAGTGCAATAGCCTACTTGGAATCGTCCCACGAAGAGCGCGGGAAAAAAAGAAGGACTTATCAAAACACCTCAAATAGCCATAGTCCGCCGCATAACATTCGTAGGTTGTATACTGCTACTTCATCGGTACAGCCTAGATGGCAGAGGAATTATTCTCAACAAACGTTTCCGAATTTCCAAACGCCAAGTGCTTGCTCCTTTGTGCCGAATTTAAATTATCCGCCACCACATATTTCCCCTTCGAGTCATAACAATGCAAATAATAATCAGAATTTAAACTAATAAGCAACGCGATGTTCCGAGGTCCGCCATCGGGTTGCAATTATGTAGATCTAGTAGAGGATCTCAGTGGTGATGTCACCACGACTCAGGAGATACCAAGTGATTTGAAATGCAACGTGTCTGAAGGTGTCCACCTCCATATAAATATACTAGGTAATAATATAGCAGCTTCTGGTTGATTCAGGTAGTCAAATCACCTGTATCTCGGAGAAGCTCTATAAATCTTTTAGTAGTAAGTACTGTTTGAATGAATTGCCGGTTAATAAAGTTTTAGTGTTGTCGGCGATTGGCCGAAAGACCACTCCGGTTAGATGTCAAATATTAGTAGATCTCTATGTAGGCAATATTGGAATTAGAACGGTCTTTTTAATTATTCCGCATTTGACGAATGACATTATATTGGGCAATGATTGGCTATTTTTTAATAAGGTACTGTTAGATTATGGTTTAAAGACCGTGCGTATAAATGATCTATTCATTGATTCCTCTTTATTCTCGTTCGGTCGGGGTTCCTCAGAACAATTGAAGTCCATTGAATGGAAGCAAAAAACATATGTTCAGATCATTAGGGCACAGGACGGGCCTGCTACTGAGTGTGCAAAGATAGAACAGAGCCCACCGTTGAAAGATCAACATGATGAAATGACAAGCATCAACAGAGGTGCATTGAAAGTTGTCGAAAAATCTGATGGATCTCAACCTAAAGAGAGTATAAATAAGTTATGAATCTTTGCAAAGAGACCTTAGTATTAGAAACTTGTTTGATTATTGCAGGAGATTACGATGCACCAATTGAAGATATTAGCGATAACTTAAAATTGATGCATGGGAATGGAGAAATGATATTGAACAAAAATTTACATAAAGGAAATCATGATGATAATGTTGAAATTGCTAGTTTAGGTATAGATAAAAAGGAGAATGTGATAGATGATAAGAATCCTCCTATAAATTGTGATTTATCTCTTATCAATACAAATAATTGTGCTTCTGGAAATGGTGTAGAAGATGCTCATGAAAGTGGATCGGAGCTTTCAAATAATTCTTTAATAAGTGATGATCAACTCTCAGACGGTCATGAATTTTATGAAGACACTGAAAACCAATATGTATATGATGAAGATCACAATTTTTACGAGGATTTGACGCATTAACTTTGTCGATTAGATGTGGAAAGGGAGAATCAAAATTTTTTTGAGGAGGTTCGAACGATCGCGATTAATCTAACGGGAGTAACTGAGGATCAACGAAACGATCTACGACGTTTATTGTACCAATATAAATCACTTTTTTCGAATAAAGCTGGCTGCACTAGTATTTACGAACATTCGATAAAGCTTATAAAAGATAGACCATATGTTAGAAAATCGTATCCGGTGCCACTTAAATTGAGGGAAACCGTAGATCGGGAAATTGTGTTCAGAAACAATTACATTGAATTTAAATTCCCGGTCAAATCATAATCGATTACTGTTTGCTGACCATAACGACCTCTCGACTAGGCAAAAACGAGCCTACACAGACTAGACGCTCTCGGCGCAACTTGTCGTCGGAAGACTGTTTCTGTTTCTTTTTCTGCTAAAACTAATAAATTACTGTAAACCAAAATTCAAATCTTTCAAAATAATAAAAGTTATGTTCTCGTTTGTGAAATCATCAGTGTTTTATTTCCCAAACAAAAATCTTGCTACTAAACTCTTACAAATTGAAACAATGTTAAAAGGAGGAATCATTGAGAGGTCAAACAGTTCGTATTGCAATCCTCTTCGTATAGTCATGAAAAAAGATGGGGGAGTTCGGTTGTGTCTATATGCACGTCATCTTAACGATGTAATAGAATCTGATAATGAATCACCGCCGCCAATAGAAGAACTACTTTGCAAATATGATGGTGTACAATACATGTACCACTGACTTAACTCACGGATATTGGCAGATTCCCTTAGAATCACAATCACGACAATATACTGCATTTTTGCACGGTGGTACACTTTATCAGTTTCGTAGAATCCCTTTCGGTTTGAAGACAGCAGGAAGCGGATTCATACGCGCTTTAAATTTAGCCTTAGGCAATGAGTTTTCTTCTTTTTTAACTTGTTACGTAGACGATCTGTTGATAACGTCAACTGATTTTTATTCGCATATTAAGCACCTCGATGCGGTTTTCAAACGATTGAGTCAACATAATTTCACTATTCGCCTGAGTAAATCCAAGTTTTTTCGAAAATTTGTGCCGTTTCTTGGATTTGTTCTCACACCTGAAGGTGTTAAGCCAAATCCTGATAAATTAGCAGTAATACGAGAGTTTCCAACACCACTAAATAAGCGTCAGCTTCAACAGTTCTTAGGAGTGTGTAATTATTACCGGCAATTTAGCATTCAGTATTCGAACCAAATTACGCCACTCCGTTCGTTATTGCAAGACAAAACCCCATGGGTATGGACCGAGGAACACCGCGTGGCTTTTGAAAAGCTAAAAATGAAGTTCATGGATTGCGTAACTTTAAATCATTATTTACCCGACACGATCTTTAAGGTTCAAACCGACGCGAGTGATCTAGGTATTAACGGCGTCCTTTATCAAAATGATTCGGAAGGAAATCATCGCATTATCTCCTTGGTTAGTCGATGTTTGAAACAAGCAGAAATCAATTACAATACGACGGAAAAGGAGTTATTAGCAATTGGTTTTGCAATCACAAAATTTATAATTTACCTAATTGGCAGTAGATTCGAGATCATTACCGATCACAAAGCGTTAACTTTTTTGAATAGCACACAATTTCAGAGTGCCCGGTTGATCCGATGGAGTTTATTGTTGCAACAGTATGACTTCGATATTCGGCACTGCAAAGGTAAAGATAACCTTGTTGCTGATTTCTTCAGTCAAAACATTGAAGATAAGCAGGCGAAATCAGAGAGTGACAAACTTGTCATTCCGATTGTTAGTCAGTATTTAATCAATGAGCTCGTGGTTCATACCGACAAACTTGATAAGCTTACCATCAATTTAGATCCCGCTCTAGCCCAAAATCTAAAAAACTTAGAACAATTGCAAGTTGATGATGTTGGGATACATTTTGTTTCGGTGGGAAAACCTACCCGCTTATTATCTGACAATGGCACGCAATTTACAGCTGCTCGCTGGAAAATCGAATTAGAAAAATTGAATGTAAAAGTCTGCTATTCCTCGATACGTCACCCTCAATCAAACCCCACTGAGCGGGTAATGCGCGAGCTTGATCGCTGTTTTCGGACATTATGTTCAGATCGCTATACTACATGGGCAAAACATGTTAAAGAGATCGAGACGCTTTTTAATCTTACCACCCACCATAGCACCGGATGCATACCCTTTGAGTTACACTACAATAAAGAAGCGCCCCGTGTGGAAATTGAATTGGGGAGCCGGCCGGGTCTCGGCCTGGAAACCCGGCTTATAAGCGGGTGCCGGTCGGGCGTTCTGGTCGGCACCCGCCCAGAACCGTCACGCTCGTCTGTTCGGTACCCGATCAGGAGGCCTGGCTGGGCCATAGTCGGGCTGCCCGACCATGACCTGACGAGTATTTATTAACGTGATAGAATTGTTATAGGTAGTTTTTTTCACCTTATGCAAAAAGAAATCAAACATTGACAAAGCTGAATATAAGTTTATTTAGTTATTTTTTATCACAGAATGTAGGAACACAAATAAGTATAGTAAAAATGTAAGTAGTAATAATTATTAATAATAATATCATATAATCACAGATTATTTTTTGTTCTCGGTAGAATTAATATCCAAGTTTATTTTAACAATCTTCCTGTATTTCGGATATTATTTAGTATTATTTAATTGTATGCACCAAAAGACATTACTTTATCAATATATTTCCTGAATAGTTTCCACACTTAAGCAAAAATAATAATCTTACAATATACACAGAGACAATTACACGAGCAGATGCAAAGCGGATACAACTTTAAGGTTATGTATCATAATAGGGGGTGGTAAGGTGGGGGTAACGGCACATACACATGTACACACCTACGAGAGAATTTCGCACGCTAAATTCTCGAGCATAAAAAATTATTTTGAGAATCTGAAGTGTGCAAAATGTTCCTTGAGCAAAATTGTTTTGGGTGGAATAGTGGAGGTTAGCCACAAATGAGCCTGGAGCTGTAATAAAATGTTATTAAAATTTGGTCATAACAGCTGACACACGGATATATACAACATGGCTGCCGCGTCAGACGCCTAGAATCATATTTTGGCGATAAAATTTTGACCGGCTAGCACATGTCCAGACCCCGGCTTGGCTCTCGAATAAAAAAATGGCGCAACTAGCTCCCGGTCAGCGCCCGGCTGCGTACTTTCATAAGATATTTGCTCAACTAGCTTCCAGTCAGCGCCCAACTGCCTACTTTTGTCAGATATTCGCCCAACTAGCTCCCGGTCAGCTCCCAGCAGCGTACTTTTATAAGATACTCGCTCAACTATGCGCAACTAGCTCCCGGCCAGCGCCCGGCTAGGAACCTTTTTTAAACAGGGCCAACTCGGTCAATTTCCACACGGGAGCGTCCACAAAAATTAAGAAGATAATTCAATTTCCAGAAACACTGCCTAGTGATTATAATACCAAAATCCTCTTGGCTCGCCGCACGCTAGATAAAGCATTCACCCAGCGTGGAAAAGCACAAAAATCAAAATCCAACATTATATTGAATGTAAACGACTTAGTATTATTGCGTGTTCCATACGTTTCCTCTGACATAGATAAAGTAACGCATAGATTTTTCCACTTGTATAAAGGCCCATATAAAATTTCCAAAATTATAGGAGAGAATGCATTCAAATTGGTAGATCTTACCGATCCCACGAAGATCATTGGCACATATAATCGTATGAGTCTGCGCAAGTACTGGCAATCTACCCAACTAGTCAATAACAAATAAATCTTGTGTCATACAACCAGGCGCGACTTGACCATCTCACTGGAGTCGCTCCAGCTCGCCATTGTTTACTCGTTTTCACACATTCGTTTGTATAAAGTATTTTAAGGTCATAATTTTAAGTAATTAGCAACTGTAATCGTAGGGTCGTAATAATAAGAGAAACCAATGTTAAAGGCGTGAATAAGATGAAGGATGAATGATAGCAGGAAATATTAGTGTTACTAAAAAAAAAAAAAAAATCAGTCAACAGAGCCTATTCAACAGATTGTTGCTTAAAAATATAGCTATTTTTTTTAATTTTTTATGTTTGCAAGCTGCACTTAAAAAATGAGTGTGCCTGTGACAGACGGCGCTATGGCTATCTCTCGTATAGCGATAAGATTTACATACCGCGAGCAAATCTTGATACTGCACAGTAGATGTGCCTACCTGCGCATGCGCGGGTTGCGTCGTCCGCTGAGGCAGGCTGGCCATCCCGAGTTTTAGCTGTCAAACTTTGTTTTTGACGGCGATGTAATTGACATGAATTTTTGAGGTTAAGATCTCAAATAATTGCGGCAGCGATTCGGAAAAGCTTGGAAAGCTTTATTGAAACTTGATGTTCGACCATCGCAATTTATTTCGAACAGTTGATTGCTTGCTTCGATTCGATTTATCGGTTTATTTTTCGAGGGTTTGCTTCATCTAATTAAAATTGAAAACTAGTGGTCTCAATGATGTGTGGTTGAAAAAAAACGATGCAGGTAGGTGGGAACATTTTATTAAATTGTATTAATTTGATACAGTAGAAATAATCCAAATTCTTTTGATTAACAGGAAATGTTGGTGAATAAATGCTATTGAACTAGAAAATTCAAGAATGAGTTTGCGACAGCCAAATAATTGCATCTTTTCAGTAACTTTCTCACTAGGACAAAACATTAATTGCCGAGTTGTAGAAATGAATGGTATCAAACTGATCGTTGAACAAGTTTGAATAGCCCTTTTAATAGTTGAAAATTTTTTGTGCGCATGCGTTAAGTTCCGCCATATTCTTCGGGCACTTTATACGTGTATAAACAGTGTATCCAATGCTTTTAATTTAATAAAATAAGAAAATATATCTAATTAGTAATTAATTATTAATAGTACAGTTTCAATAATTATATACACTTATAATCGAGGGGTGAATCACTGGGGAGATTTGGTGTACAAAATGCGGGAGATGTTGGGAGATGTTGGGAGATGTTGGGAGATGTTGGGAAATGTTGGGAGATGTTGGGAAATTTTGGGAGATGTTGGGAGATGTTGGGGAGATGTTGGGAGATGTTGGGAGATGTCGGGGAGATGTTAGGAGATTTCAGGAAATGCAGGGAGATGTCAACGAAATTCGAGAGATGTCGCACTATATCGGTGATCGAACAACAGCAGGCGCCAAAAACATTTGAAGGAGCACTGCACATGCGCAAACGACATAGCCGCGTATATTATGATTTTCAATTGTTGTCCGTTGGCGTCACTTTTCGCGTCATCCATTTGTAGTTAACAGTTATGGATTTTTAAGTTAATTTTATAAGGATGGCGACAGACGAAGATTTTTTTACAAAAATTGAAAGTGAATTAAATGTGAGTGTTCCTCCACATTTAAAAAAATTACTAACTTTACATGGCTTCGCTAATAATATATCATTGGGAGATATCACAGAAAGTGATATAGTAGAAATCGAACGATTTACGAGAAGTGAATTGAAACTTGTTGTTAAAAGCGAAGAAGTGCAGGACTATCTAGGCATATTCGGCAGCAATATCAAGAATTTCCTCATTTTCGGCGGGGAAAAAAAGCTGTTGTTCAAAATAAAAGAGCACGTGAAAACCAGACAAAACTTCCAAATAAAGTTCAACCAACCGAAATGTAACAAAAAAACCACGAACAATGCGAAGGATAGTAGCCTACAAATGGCTATCACAAACATGGGTGAAGAAAAGCTGCAATTAATCGCACTAGTAAAAAAAAATATCAAAGACTCGCTGAAACAACTAGATGAAAGTAAACAAAAATTAGTACTATCAAAACTGAATCAAATCGAATATAACTGCCAAACAGAAGACAGCGGTAATTTGTCTTGCATGATCGACTGTGTATTGTGCACATCAAAATTGAAGGTAAGATTCGAATCCATGACTTGTGTGGGTGTAGTTTTGAATTCTTATAGAATGCATTTCGTCGATGATGAGAGCGAAAAGAAAAGTCGTACTCAAATTTAATACCATCAATGACGAGATTCAATCACCGACAGTTATTTTAAATTTTCATAGAGCATCGTTATAGAATTTAATCTTTGAAATTAATTAACAGGCTGTAGTATAATTGTTAAAAGTAGGTATATTTCAGAATTTTAAAAAGAAAGTCCGGTCGTCTCGCAGTGTTTCAAAAATCTTTCAAAAATTAAAAATTAAATAAACAGTTGATGAACAAACTTTCCGGGTTTTTTTTTTTTTTTAATAGATTCTGTGACACTTTGTGCATAAACCCACAAGAAATTTGAGTCTAGCATCATTTTCGGCAAAGTTGTGAATTAAAAAAAAAAATCTTGCTCCAATTTGTTATTGAAAATTAGAAATTGAATCTTGCACCATCATGTTCACGCCTTGGCAAGAAATTCGAACTCACCATAGACAATCGACATGCAAAATTAAAAAAATATCCAAGTGGTGATCGATCCGTTTTACGTGGAAGAGCCGATAATCATCATTTGAAGTGAAATATGCGATTTCTTTTTAAGGTGCAAAAGTATAGAAAAGCAGAGAGCATGACTTCGAGATGGCTTATAGGAAATTATAAGCAGCATTTCCTGAAACATGCCAACGATGATACCGTCGAAATGAAAAAAACAAAAAGTACGCCAGCTAATACAATATATAACTACATGGCATCTACCACGTCTAAAACTTCGGAGAATTCGGAGCCTTTGACCAAACAGCTGGAACCATCGACTAGCCGTGATAATTCACATGTTTTGTCTTCAGTTGTTTCACAACATTCATCTGTAAAAGTAGGCAAAAAACGAAGTTTATCCAAGAGTACGGAATCTGGAGAAGTATTGGTTCAGAAATCCAAAATAATCAGACTGCCTGACAGTAGTGAATCATCTGAAATTGACGACCCGGATTTTCCTGAAGGCGGGGTCGATGACGATTTGGAGACCATTTGCCCTGCCAATTCAAAAATACCTTCTCTACAAAAAAGACTCCATAAATGCCAGTGCCGTACCTCGTGTTACTGAAGTTATCATTTCAAAAGAAGCTAATGCCAGCAAATGGAGCCAGGAAAAGTACTCGAGACAGCGGAGAGAACAGCGAAAACGCGAAAAAGAAGTGGAGAATCAACCCTTAATCACGAATTATTTGCAGCATGTGGATGAAATTTCAGAATTACTCCGGGAAAATAAAGAACTGAAGAATCGATTATTGGACGAACTGCCTAAAATGTTACCCTCTAACGAAACTTTCGACCGGTCGCAAGGCGCAAATGAAGATATACAATCTTTCTTAAGATTGCTTCAAAAAACAGCAGTACTAAATAAAAATAAGAGCCAAAATAATAAGTACGACCCCGATTTAATGCAATTCTGTACATATTTGTATATAATTGGAGGAAGATTGATTTATGAAACTCTGCATGCAAATTTGAAGAAATCGATTCCCTGCATGAGTACTATACAGAGGAATATAAATAATTCAGCTTTTATCACCGAGGGATCTTTGAGATTCGAAGAACTCAGCATGTTTCTGTCGAAACGAAACTTACCAAAAGTGGTTTGGCTAAGCGAAGACGCCACTGGTATCACCGGTAGGATTCAATATTGTACACGTACAGATTCCATTATCGGTTTCGTTAGTCCATTTGATGATAATGGATTGACGAAGAAAGATTGCTTCCCTGCTAATTCTGTTCAGATAATACAAAAATATTTTCTTGAAAATGATAGAGCAAAATATGCTTACGTTGTAATTGCACAATCGCCAATTGATAAAAGCGCATCCTTCTGTCTCAATGTATTTGGAACCGATAATCGGTTCACCAATGAAGATGTTGCCCGGCGTTGGAATACTATGAAACAGGAGGCTGAAAAATTTGGAATACGAATTCTAGGATTCTCTTCTGACGGTGACACTCGATTAATGAAAACTATGAGAAACTCTTCAAATTTTCAAAATGCAGGCGAAGAACCTAAGTGGGAATGGTTTCAAATGAGCTTAACCGAAGGAGATATATGCGTTCAAGATACCGTGCACATTGCAACGAAAATGCGAACTAGAATATTGAATAAATCAGTAACTTTACAGTTAGGGGCTTACGAAGCATCCACTAACCATTTAGAAGACGTAGTTAATGGATCTTCGAAAGACAAACATCTTTTGACAATCTCTGATCTAAAACCGGACGATAAAATGAATTTTAGGGCTGCAGAAAAAATAACATCTCCATTAGTCGAAAAAGTTTTGAAAGATCTGGTTGTGAATTCGGAGGGAACAGTTGCATTCCTAAAATTAACTCGACTGATATTACAAGCTTTTCTAAACAAAAACGAAACCTCATATGATAGAATTTTTAACATCTGGTACTGTGTATTCTTTTTACGAATTTGGCGAAACTGGTTACACGAAAGTTCTGGCCTCTCCGTAACTAAAAATTTCATCAGTCTAAATTGTTATCTTTGTTTCGAACTCAATGCACATGCAATGATAAAATTAGTTCGTCTCTACAGGGACAATCCAAAATTATCAGAGGAATGCATGTTTACTCCATGGCTTTTCAGCTCACAACCGTGCGAGCAGATTTTTCGCGCGACTAGGTCTCTCACCTCGACATTTTCTACAGTTGTGAACTTCAGCATTTATGATATTCTTCGACGGTTGAATAAAATACAGCACATCAATAATGTATTAGCTGATTTGTCGCAAAAAGTAGTTTTTCCCAGAGAAGCGAAACATAGCAAACTTGGAAAAGATAACTTAGAGTCGAAAACAAGTATTTATTTTGTGAATGACGAAGAAATAGAACAATGTGTTATGAAGGCATTAAACAAGGCTAAAATAACCTGTCAAAAGCTTGGAATGGAAATCTCTAGTGATCAAGCATGGCAAAAAGTCAACATTTTTAATACTCATACCTCGACTCATAGGGACGAACACGAATCTGATGCTCAAGGTGAAGATACTTTTAACAATGATGAAAGCGAAATGGATCTGAATATCTGCAATGGTATCGAGGAATCTAATGTCGCAATGGAAGACCGACTGAACGATCTGAGCACAGATCTAGATGATGAAACAGGGAATAACCCCCCCTCGGATATCGTAGATTTACAAATGATGGAATTAAATGACGCAACAAAACCCTACGGCGGATTCTTGAATATGACTGATGTTGGCAGTGAACACAAATCTGAGCGTTCATTTTTGAAAATTAAAGTCGGAAAAGACGTCAAGACAATTAAAAAATCGTCATTATGCTGGCTACTTGATGAAAAATCGAACAAATTAAGTGCCGATCGTCTCCTGCGAGTTCGTGGAAGTACGGATATTTCAAATATCCTTCGAAAAAATTCCAATCCGACAGAAAATGTTGCAACCAACATCATGATTGCCCTAGAAAATTATTATGCAGTATTCTATGATAACGCATGGTATATTGGACGAATTATCGGAGAATCACATCATCAATGTACCAAAGAATATGAAGTCAAATTTTTGAGAGAGACATTTGGTCAATTTCAATGGCCTAAGCCAGACGATATCCAGTTAGTCGAGGAATGTTACATCTTTTTTGGCCCGATTAATATGATGGGCAGTTCACCGATGCTTATATCACAGGCACATAGAGATAAAATTATTAAAAAGTATAGAGAAATGAAACGTCGCCTGAACAGCATGTAAGAGTGAACATGGTGTTGTATCCATTAGACTGGGCCAAAAAAATTGACTATTTTTTTTTTTTATTCTAAATATATCGAGATTATTATTCAGAATGACAAAAAAAAAATTTCGTGAAAGTTTGAGCCCTTAATATTAATCTTAAGAGGTCTATCATCGCTATTTTTGATTTGTATTCATAATTTGATGTTTTACGTCAGAACTGTCAAAACATTGAAGTGAAAAAATTTATTTTTGCTTATTCCTATATGAAATTAAATTCCCTACAAAAAAGGTCTGATTATAGATTTTCGTCAGACAAGCCGTTTCCGAGTAATTAAGCTTAATCAATTGATATGTTTTTAAATTCCGAATTAAAAAAGTCAAATCGAAAAAACATATCAATTGATTAAGCTTAATTACTCGGAAACGGCTTGTCTGACGAAAATCTATAATCAGACCTTTTTTGTAGGGAATTTAATTTCATATAGAAATAAGCGAAAATAAATTTTTTCGTAAAAGATCAGACGTAAAACATCAAATTATGACTAAAAATCACAAATAGCGATGATAGACCTCTTAAGATTAATATTAAGGGCTCAAAATTTCATGAATTTTTTTTTTTGTCATTCTGAATAATATTCCCGATATATTTAAAAAAAAAAAAAAATAGTCAATTTTTTTGGCCCAGTCTAGTATCCATATGTACATGCATGTAACAATATAAAGTGAGGTATAAAGATAATGTTCGTTCTATCAAATGCTCTGATTTGAATTCGATATCCAATTGATTTTAACGTCATTGAAAAAAATCAGGAAAAAATAAATAAACATTGAATTATGGCATTGTGCAATCTGCAGGATATTATAAAAATTGGAAAATGCTTGAAAAATTATAACCTATATTATAACCTATATTATAAATTATTATCTATATTATAATCCCGTAATTACGCATTTTGTATTTTGTGTCATGGATCTATGGGTTACTTTCCACGTACTTTATTATTTCCTTATTGATTTTGTTTCTGTTTTCAATATTCTTGTCGGTCGATTATATATATGTATATATACCTATAATATTTAAGCAAGCACGTTCATTCTTAGTTCTGTGTAGTCCGTGTGATGTGTGTTGATATGCGAAATTATGGATATCTTTATTGGTATCTGTCTGTATGATCTCGTAGTTCGTATATTCTATGTTTGGTATGTCTGCAATATCAATATATCTTACATTTTTAATTCATGTTTCAAGATTTCAGTCAAGTATGATTACATTTCTAATGGAAAACGGTAATATTTGACATGAAATTATTTTGTTAATTGTAAAATTACAATAAATTTGCCCATGAATGCGCAAAGATTGTCATTGTCCTTGTATTTATCTTCTTATTTTGTCCTACTCGTTTTGAAGTCGTATAGAAATTAGTAGATACACGTCTTCGAACTCTATTACAGTTATTACCATACTTTACTGGCCTATAGATTCTATTACTTGGATAAGAAAAAATATTAAAGGTAAAATAAACCAAAAACGTTAGACGTTAGGAGATGGAGTGAAATGTCGAAATATGTGGTGAGATGTTGGGAGATGTTGGGAGATGTTGGGAGATGTTGGGAGATTTCGGGAGATGTTGGGGAGATGTGAGGAGATGTTGGGAGATGTTGGGAAATGTTGGGAAATATAGGAGATTTTTGCAAAAAGGAGATGTGGTGTACGCAATTTCCCTTGTGATTCACCCCTCGCTTATAATTAAATAATAACATAATTATCTGTATCCAGCACATTATGTTATCAGTAAAAAAAGGAGCGAAAAAACGTTGTTGTTACGGATTATGTCGCAGTGATACTCGAAAGAAATCATTTTTAGAGAATTTATATTATTTTATTAGTTTTCCCAAGCCTAAATAATATAAGAAATTGATTAACACTGTAAACGTATATAATTTCTCGGTACAAAAATTTGCTTTTCATGGTATTTTACATTTTTTTATCTTCACTTTTTTTTAACTATTGGTAGTAATTAATCAATATTGATACTAACAACCCGATCAATTTCAATGATACAAATTTTGTTTATAATCAAGTATAAATAAATTTTATTGTTTATAATTAATTTTTATTTTTTAAAAGTCTAGATCAACTTCACAAATCAATATTATTGGTATCCTAACCTCTCGATTAGTTCAGCTTTATTTCCACCTTGAGAACGACCATGGCACTTCAACCATCGTCGTAACTGAACACAATTGTGGGCTTCTACTGTGGGATGCACTAAAGATGCACCATCAATTAATTTATCATTTAATTGCACTGGTAATAAGGGCGACGGTCCTTGTTGCCCAGCCATATTCATAAAAAGTGCCCGAAACTTTCATATTGCCGCGTTTTAAACATGGCGGACGCGCTTGCGCTGAATTCGCCGTGAAAAGGGCTATATCTTATCTCTAATGGATTGTGATTCTCTTTTTTCGCGAGTACTTTAATAAAGTTTCTAATAAATCTACTCCTTCCAATTGAAAAATTATTTTAAGTGGTGAACATTTTTTAATCGAGCAGAGTTTTTTCTGCGAATTGTTAACAATATTCGAGTGAATAAATAAAGGAGGCCCCACAATGAAATTAAAGATTTAGTAACGTTTGGTTGATTAAAGTTATTTAACTTCATGTTAGTGCTGTTTGAAACAACGGAAATCCCACCCGCCAAGTGGAAATAGAATCAGAAATGCAGATAGTATTCTGCAACATGAATTGAAAATCAAGAATTCCAGAATGTTCCTCAGCGTCACAATTTTGCCTTTAGGACATCTCATGTTTTATAGTGATGTTCAAAGCACTACGATGAAGATATTGGCGTATCTGATGTCAGTGGAGACTTTAGTGAAATTGTAATAAAAACGATTTTTGTGTTTTTCGAAATACTAAAAAAAAATGTAATCAAAAACTCCCTGCATCAAAATTTAGATTGTGGTGGTGTGTATTGAAAATAAATTTCAATCCTCTGAATTTCAAGTGGACGCGCGAGGAACCTTTCGCAGAAAATTTTCTGTGCACCGCTGCCAAAAACTCATTGCGTATACACTTTGAATTCAGAGAATTGAGGTTTTTTTCAATACACATACTGCCATAGTCTAGATTTTGATGCAGGGAATTTTGTGATTGGATTTTTTTAGCAATTTAAAAGATGAAAAAATCGTCTTTATTAAAATTTCACCAAAGTCCTCCCTTAAGGTTGTGTCTTTGTTCCTTGAAATCAAATGAGTATCGCATTTTCATAACGGTAATGAAAATATTCTTTGCGGTTCTTGAGGAACAATTGAATCCAACCGTGATTCGATAGTCTTCATCGCAGTGCTCCGTCACCCTGATGATGCTTGCTAATAATATTGCTTGAACTTCACTGATGTTAGATGGTGTCAAATGATTCCTTGACGTCATGAAGTATTAGCAACCGTCGAATGACAAAGTCATTGTTATTGATTATCAAAGTGAGATGATCCAATATTCAAACACCAAGTTCTGTACAGTGTTGAGCCTTTAATTTTGCTTCAATTACTGTGAGAGGGAGGTGATGGTCCGACAAAATTCACTTGAACACCTGGGGTCCGATAGAACAACCAAATCGAGTGGCTGGAATGGTGGCACTGATCGAAAAATCATAGTCCTTGCTGCCAGAACCTTTTGATTATCAGGTAAGTCCTTCTGTTGATCAACGTTGAAGCCTTGAGCCTCCTGAAAGAAAGAATTTCATCAATAAATACAGGCCAAAATCCCGTATCATTCGGATATGACAGAATTAGAAATGTATTTATCATCCCCGATGACTACTAAACTTGAACGTTGACAACTTTACTTCCACTTCGCTGTTTGATGGTTTCATAGCCGAAAATTGATTCAACTAATTGCTAATTGAGTCCATTATCATGAGAAGTGAAGCTGCGAAATTTTTCATTCTCAATAATTTATCGAACTCATACTCAAGCCGCGATTTGCGAACTTTATGACCCCACGTAAGGTTGACCAAATTAATTACCTTAACCTTCATTAAATGATACGAGCTAATTTAACGTCACTGATCACATCGTCAACTACTCCCATGTTCTTCTACTTAATCATATCGAGGGATATCGAATTCCTGAAATTCGGAAAAAGATCGACACGAGATATTCGAACAGACATTAGTATCATGCCATCATGGTGGATGCAATTTGTAAACACCACAAGGCGCGCGCGGGCTTGGAAGCGGCAGGCATTTAAATATCGTCGACCTTGCTACCAGAATGCGATTGGATGATAGAAACAGTCCAGAATGGTATCAGCCAATCGTCTGTCTGTAAAATCTCGTTGTAAGTTGTTCCCCCGAAAAATTAATAAACGCGCGCGCATGAATTGAGCAGTTTGCAAAAATATCACGCGTGTTGAACCTCGTGTTTGTTAAGTAGTGCATCGATCCTTGAGTAAAGATTTTATCGGCCTGAAAATGCCTAATTACATTTATACTGTGCAGGAAAGAGTAGAGCTAGTGACTCATCATATTCAGGGCCTTAGTTATCGCGAAAATAGGGACCATTTCGCGGCCGGATACCCGGGTAAACCAATACCTTCGCCCAACACTATCCGCAATATGGTCCGTAAATTTCAAGAAACGGGAACTGTCGATGGCAAGCTCTTCAAAGTTACTCAGCCCAACCGTCAGCTAAGCTGGGATATCAAACTGGACACCTGCTTGACCGTCGAAGAAGATCCAACGAAGCCGACCAGCCGCATCGCCCAGGAGTTGGACATTAGCAAGACGTCGGTCAGAAGCATACTGCGTGAAGCTAAGTATTTTCCATACAAGTTTCAGACCCATCAGGAACTCTTGGCTGGCGATGACGATAATCGTCTTCGTTTTAGTGAAGAGATAATGGACCGCTTGGATGCAGACGAAGGGCTAGCGAGGCGGATTTGTTTCTCCGACGAAAGCACTGTGATGCTCGTCGGGAAGCCGAACAGGCAGAATACCAGGGCCTGGTGCCGAGTTAACCCCCGTCTGTTCTTTCAGGTGGGTACGCAGTATCCGTTGAAACTCAACGTCTGGCTTGGCGTGATAATTAATCGAATCATTGGGCCGTTTTTCATCGACGGAAATCTTAACGGTGAAAAGTATCTCCGGCTGCTGAGGGAGCACATCGTTCCGACTCTTAGGCGCATCGAAGAAGAAATCGGCGAAGAAGTCTGGTTCCAGCAGGATGGCCCTGTTAAAAATTCCATTAGAAACGGATAGGATGTGAATTCTATCCGTTGCTTCTCGTTCTAGTATGTGTTTTTATCACTGCTTTTACTGACAGAAGCATATTAAAACTATTATACATGCATTTTCGTACAACAACGTATAGGAACGACATTCGAATCTCTCTGGTTCTTGACGCAGGTAAAGATAGCCGTAATAATGAGCAAATACAAACAGGAAACCTATCCGCATTTATCCGCGTGGACTCTAATCGTATTTGTCCGGAGAACCGGATACAAATGTATCTGTTGATATATTGTCTAAATACTACTATCTGTTTGTATGCGCAATGCCAGACAGAACACGGTATCGTTTTATTCGCCCCAACTGTATCCGACGCTATGCATACATATTAGGATGGCCGTTAAAAATTCAATTTTAAACAAAGAAAAATTCTTTCAAATTTTCAGAATTGAAAAAAAAAAAATTTGTTTTCTGTTTTCCATCAGTTTTGGATCAAATCTGCATATTGTGTGAGACATTTCAAAATAACTGCGGATTCCTCGAAATAAAAACTATGGTCGTCTTGCGCCAGTGTTCTTTACGTTTTTTTCACCTGAAGCAAATTTCCCTCATGCACGCACACTCCCAAGAAAACATGTTAATGAAAACTTCCGATCGCTTCGCTTCGGCATAGTGCGCGTTGAGCTTTATGTGTTTAATTCACAAACGCTGTAACACACTTAGCTCCGCAGTGATAAATTCAAATGTGTGAGCAATGCGTGCACGAATCTGTGCCATTTACAACGGGCTTGCAGATTCGATTCGGTTACGTCCAAAGATGCGTATACATGCTGATAGATCTTGTTGCCGAAGTCGCAGTCAGAAGCGACGATTTCGACTGCATATGAGCAATGCAGATAAGAAGCGTTACATTTGACTACGGAATTACAGATCCGATCCGATGAAGTTCGAAGATGCGCACACGTGCAGATGAATATGATCGCGAAAGTCACAGACAGGAGCGATAGAATCCGACGCGCGAGCAATGCGAATAGGAACCGTTACATTATAGAGCGGGCTTGCAGAGCAAATCCGTTAAAGTTCGAGGATGCGTGTGAATCCGGATAGATCTGGTAGCCGAAGTTGCAGTCAGAAGCGATCGAAGTTTATTACCTGAGCAATGCATACAAGAACCGACATATTATGAAGAGGGATTGCAGATCCGATCCGGTGACGTTCAAAGATGCGTGTCTATGCTCATAGATTTAGTAGCCGAAGTCGCAGTCAAAAGCACTGAAATTTGATTGCACGAACAATGCGGACAGCAGCCGTTACTTTAAGAATTCGAATTGTAGTTCAGATCCAACCGAGTTCGCACGTACGTATTGATACGGATAGATCTGGTATACGGCATTGCAGTAATGAATGAAACGAGTTCGATTCTCACGGAATTGCGATCTCCAACTGTTAGATTGTATCGCGGAATTACGGATAGGATCTGATAACCAAAAGCGACGCATACAGAGACGAATACGTATTTCATCTGAAACTCCTGGCAGAAGCGAAGACCTTAGGGTGCGCTCAGAAAAGCGAACAAAAATCTTTAATATCTATATACGTTATGACAGACAAATACAGATGGACCATTAGAATTCAGATAGCTTACGTTAAAGATATATAGCTGTGCAGATATCAGACGTATAGACACGCATTGAAATACACTCATCGATTATCTCTCGCAGATGGAGCGGATAGGATTCCGTTAAATTCTCATAAGTTTGACATGAAAATTCTGTGAGCTTCTGATGGTTTTCTTTCGGAATTTTTAACAGGGGGAGCCCCACCGCACTTCACGCGGGCGGTTCGAGATTATCCAGGAGTTTCCTGGCCGTTGGATCGGTAGGGGAAGCCCTACTGTACAATGGCCCGCTCGTTCGCCTGACCTATCACCTCTGGACTATGGTTTATGGGGCCTTTTGAAGACCGTCCTCTATGCGCGAGGTAGAATTGAAAACCTTGCCGCACTGCAAGCTAGGATCTTGGAAATCCTTCAGAGCCTGTCACCGGATATCTTTTCCAACACGACAAACGCCTCTTACGATCGGCTAGGCTACTGCGCTGCAGCTGCTGGAGGACACTTTGAACACCTCTTGAACGGGAACCACTGGCCGGAGGATGGGTAGTCAGGATAGTGGAGATCGGTCTCCCAGAGTTGTGGGACGATTGTCCCGTAAGTCGTCGTTTTGTTTAATAATTTTAGTATGGTGACGTAAATTACACTTTAACTAACTGTTGTTCTTTTCTTCTTTTTCTTCTCGGATTTATGGGAAATTCTTCTTCGTTAATGGACTATCGATTACTGTACCCGGAGTTACGTAAAATTCACCAACTATTTGATGGAGCCAACGAAGGGTCGGTGAAAGGCCGCATCAGGTACGTCTGCTGTAAATTTACACTCTTTAAACTTATCAATTTCAAGTAGGAACTGGATAATTTTTTTAATTCCTTGTTATTAATTCCACTTGTTAATTTCATGTTCATCGGCACTGATTACTGGCCTCTGGAGCACTGCGCTGTGACCAATCCACTCCGAAGTTACCTGCTACCTGGATTCAACAATTTATTTATTTTTCACCTAATGTGATAATAAAGAACATCTTCAAGATAAACGTTATTTTCACTTACCTGCCTCAGTTTTTCAAGTTTCAGATTTGAGTTTACATTTAATTTTTCAATAAATAATTGTAAGATGAGTTTTGTAGCAATTGGATTTGCTTTTCCATCAAATCCTTCGTTGCTCCGATTGAATTATCTTTCGATATGGACTATTTTATTCAAGATTGCTAATCAATGCTACTTTTATTTTGATAATTCACGTTAAATTAAAATAAACAACAACGTTACTTCAACTGACTAATCTACGCGCGAAATCTTGACAGCTCTTGCTTCATTTATTGAAGGTTGGCACCCCTGCTTCATACGTCATAATATTTTCGCGGGACCATCTCACCGACCAATAAAACTGCATTATTTGGCGCATGCGCAGTCAGGCGCATCAACTGTGCAGTATCAAGATTTCCTCATGGTATGTCACATAAGTACAGGAATGTCTCTTACCGACTCACTAAATAGGTCAGCAATATATCATAAAATCAGGACACTAGTCAAATTACCTGTACATAGCTTCCGCAGTAGCGTGACTCGGTAACTCTACGAGAAGACGCCTAATTGAGTAGTTGTACATATATATTTTAATCTCTCGTAGTTTCGCATTTCTTTATGAAATATAATTTCAAGTATATAATTAATTTCATCACATATCAGAAACAAGTTTCAACGTTCAATTGTAAATTGGTCCAACTATAGAAAGTGAAAGACAAGTAAATATCATCGACTCAAAAGAGTCATTGAATTCCGTAAAGAAAGACAGCGCATTTCCATCGATCCTGCCACGAGGTTGAGTGAGACATCACGAACGAAATCCAGAAATATCACAGGCATCACTTTATCTGGTTCATCATTAATCGTTACTTCAACCAATTTTGGCATACCTTGACGTCTTTACGGAGTCATTTGTGGAAAATAACTCTCCAAAATCTCAAGACGGAAGAAACACGTTCTCACTTTCTATATATCTGCTACACCTGGATAAGTACTTTTGAATCGTTAGTTATTCGCATCAATAACTCAGGAAACTTGTATTCTTTCAACTAAGTATATCAAATCTGTAATTGTTATATCTGAATAAACCGGACGAGCTACGTACTTTCACAATACTATTTATTATCATAGATACATGTTATTCGGGCGAGTTTAGGATTAACAAGGGGACCGCCAAGTATGGTACAAACGGATTTCGATGGGTCTCAGGTATGTTGTGAGGGTACTCCCCCGGAGTACCATGCTAAAGGGATTTTTTTCAATAAGCTCTGGTTTCCGAGAAAATCGACGTCAAAGTTTTACGCGTACCTTTTGTACCCGTAAATTTTCTATGTAGTCAAGCAAGTCAGTGTGGCGCAGCAGGCAAGGCACTCGTCTAGCACGCAGACGGCCCGTGTTCAAATCCCGTTCGGGATCATTTTTTTTTTTAATCGTTCACAATATCAATGGAGATAATTAATTGGGCATAAGGTAGCTTACATTACTCACTACTGTGTTAATGGTTAATGTAAAATATTCACGTTACCGATTATTGTGTTAATGGGTACTGTGAAATATTCACATTATTCATTAACACAATAACGGATAATATGAAAATTTCACATTAACTATTAACACAGTAGTGGGTAATGTGAATATTTTTATATTGTTTTTCGAAGCGAACTTTCTAGGCGATTGAAGAATAATATTTCGAAGCAAGCAAACCGTTCGTAGTTTAAATCTGTAATATTTGGGCAACGTTTACTACCTATGTTTACTGTCATTCGTGGCTTGTCGTTCGTGGAGTGTGTACGTGCGAAAAAAAGTGCAAAATGGAAAAAGCAAGTGCTATATCAGAAGCAGGCCCATCACAAAAACCTCCATCAGAAATTGAAGAGTGTAATGAGCAGTCAGAGGGTGAACTCACTAACGCCTTAAAATATACCGAAACTTTGCTTCGCAATTTGGATCTGCTCACAAATACACCACCAAGCGTGATTTCCTCCACGTCCCTTGCAATGGGCGAAGTGATTGCGGATAAAATACTCGACTTGTTGGCAGACAGACAAATAATCAACGTTGAGGAGCTTATAGGTGTCGACGAGATAGATGAACTGCAAGAGTATATAGCGGTCGGTAATATTTTTATGAGCGTTTTGTTCCAATTTTTTTTTTTTTTTTTAAATTCAAAGTCTAAACAGTCAACAATTATTTACATTGTAGTGCAAGGGTGTCGAAGAAGATGAAGAAGATTTTGTTGCCGAAGAATTCGCGCCAGTGCCGAAGGATTATATTCCGTTGTGGTACAAAGAAAGAGCAGTTGCTCTTGCAGCAGCTCATCCAAAATGGAGCTTAAAAACATTGCAAGCACACGGATTTTCTCGCTTAAAACATAAACAAAACCTTTATCGATGGAAAGACGACGTCAAAAAAGGAGGAACGCATATCGATAAATGGAACACCATAGATCGGGAAACATACGCACGATTCCTAGAAGCTCGGCAGAACTTGGAGCAGGTAATATATTTTATAGTATAAGGTAAACGGCCCAGTTTCCGACCCTTTAAGGATCCCAGCTGAGGTTATTTCCGTGTATATCAAGTAAAATAACGTGAAAACGAACGTGAAGGGCTTTATTGCGTGAATTGATACTTCATGGCCAAGGAACGACCATGTTTTTAATCTATAATTGAATTATTAATTTATAATCATACTAATACAAGGGACTCGTGAAAGGCCTAGTTTCCGACCCTCAAAAATTCCTGTACCCTAGTTACCGACCCCCTGAGGCCCCAGTTTCCGACCCTCAATTTATACACGATTCATCGTTACCCTAGTTTCCGACCTCTCTGATGTCGCAGTTTCTGACCCTCCGGCTTTTACAGGATAAATGTTTTGGAGTGGGTTAATAATTCGAATAATTACACAATAGAGGTTTATTTCAACTTATTACAACGGTTTATTATTTATCAATCCGACCATCCTTTCTACCTGTTCTTTTTGTTTTTTTCAGTTCTTTTTTTTGTTTTTCTATTATTGTAGCTGCTCTTACACTCTCTATCTCTTCCTTCTTAATTTTTACATTTTCTAAACGCTGCTTCCTTGCATTTTCTACTTTTTCCTTCTTAATTTTTAAATTTTCTAAGCGCTGTGTTTTCTTCAGGAGTTTCTCTTCCTCTATTTTAAGTTTCTTCCTCTCTTTGTCGTCCATGTATCTTTTCCAATCATCAGATGTGAGTACTGTTGGTATTTTCTCCTTAGCGCGGCGTTTTTTAGGTGGTTGTTTCTTATCCGCAGGCCAGTATAATGCTCTTTTGAAAGGCGACGGTACATCAGGAAGCTTATTTTGTTTCATTGGACTCTTTTGGTAATTAGGAATTTCAGCCGATTTTTCTTCAGGTATGATGCCAGCGCAGATAGGATTTTCGGAAACCTCACACTGCTTTGCTGGACTTCTCGGCTTATCACGAATTTGATTCGATGTCTCGTTGAAGATAGGATAGGTCTTGGCCAAGTTTTTGGCCCTAGAAGGTCTTGATTCCACTCTACAACTGGAGATTGACTGCACCAGATCACCTTCCTTAGTAACTTCAAATATCATGATTCCCTCCGGTTCAGCTTCGTCAATCTCCAATGGAATTTGTCCTGCACTGACTTCCAAAGGAAAAACCGACATAAGCTCATCCTCGTGCGTAGCTGTTGGGATAGTGATATTTACCAACTCATTTGTATCAGCTCGGTCACTCTGTATTCATATAACAAATATAAGTAAAAAAAAATTTAATAGTCGGCTTTGATTCATAGATGTAAATTCTTCAAATGAAGTAGATCTCTCCAAAATAGGCAAAAGAATCCAGAGAAGTATGTGATAAAAATAAAGTTCTACAAGTATACTTGGCGAGGTAGATTCTGGCCCGGGAGTGATCAGGTTAGCGTGTTAAATCATATACCAAACAGTCACTTCCGGGCCAGAATCAACCTCGCCATGTGTACAATAGTTTGAGTCTGTTAAAGGTCTGTAATGTTTCAGGTAGAGTTTAATATACCATGAATGAATTTGGAGCCGTCACAATTTTGTCAGAGTCATCAACAGATCCCTTAGATTGCTCATATCTTTGCGAACTCTCGTTGGTAAGATCTTTCACTCGTTGCCAAAAGTGAAAAAGACCTTCGTGTGTGGGTGATCCAGTCCAGTCGCTCGTTCCTCTGAGATCATTGAAGGCTCGCAGAACGTTGTCATCAATATTATTCTCAATGAACTGAACATACTCTGCGATTTTTCCACGGTCTACTGCAGGTGTTGTCTTTTCAGGGGATACGGCAACTTTAAAGTATTTTCTATAGTTGATTGCGTCAGCTGATATAGGATGCAGGCCCGTTGTTCGAAATCCGTTTCGCAGGTTGTTTTCCACATCAACTTTTGTAAGAGCCTTCTTTAATAGCGGTGAAAATTGCTCACGTGTCAAACGTTCTCCACCATTCTCTAGCCGCCATTCTCGAACAACACTCGCCCATGTCCCTTTTAGTGGACGGAACATTGCAACATCCAACGGTTGGAGGATGTGTGTTGCGTTTGGATAGAGAGCAACGAGCTCGATATTCTTTTCTCGGCAAAAATTGCTTAAAGCGAAGGTTAGATGAGAAGTGTGCCCGTCCAGAAATAAGACAACTGGAAATTCGATGTTATTGTTCACCAACCAGGGATAGAAAACGTTACCAATATACTCATAAAATGTTTCCGCAGTCATCCAGCCATTATCTGAGCGCCCGATGCCCCAACCTTGTGGCATGGAAAGTGCGATATGGCTAGGAACTCTTTTATATGAGAACATGACCATCGGTGGAAGTAATTGACCGTTTGCATTACCACAGACGAGCGTGGTTAAGCATTCTTTTTCATCGCCATTGATGAAGCTGTACACAGTCTTCTCGCCTTTCGGAACCAAGACTGTCGTACCCTTTGGGTTCAGTAGGAAAGCTGTTTCGTCGCAGTTAAATACCCGAGAAGCATCGATATTTATCAGGTCTTTATGGCGAAAATAAGTTTCAACTTCTTGGAACCACGCTCTCAGCTTTTTTTCTGTGACAGACGCTCGACTGTGCGTCAGATTTTGTGACATTCTTGAACTGATTTCCTTGTGACGTTCCCGAAAAGCAGTATACCAATGACGTCCGGGTCGATTGTCGATGAAAGGCGTTTTTTTCTTCATGTCGTTTAATAGTATTTGTACGCTATTTAATAGCTGGTCTTTCGTGATTGGAAAGCCACTCTTACTCATATGAAAAATCCAGTCCACAAGGTGAGTTTCATTATCTGCTCCTAAAACGCTGTCTGGCCCTCGTCTGACGATTTTCGGTAAAGACACACCTCTATTCTTATATAAAAGTGTTGATTTGGGGATACCAAATCTCTTCGCTGCCGTTTTCACCGGCATTCCAGCTTTTACTTCGGCAAGAGCCTGCTTTAATGACGACTCCGTGTACCGGATTGCTTTTTTCTTCGAACTCCTACATGGACATATGTTCAATCAGTGAATTAAATACGTTTTCATGACAAACAATTTTAAACTCAATTTTTAGTGAAATATAATATCTTCGCAATTGAGGTTAGACGACTCGCGAGTACGGGGGTCGGAAACTGCGACACCACTATAAACAAGCGACCCAGTATCCGACCCACCCTATTTTGTACGTGAACGGATATTTAAACATGATTACACAATTCTAGACGATTATTTGATCTATTCCTGACGTCTACATATAAGTTTCGACATATTTTCTACTTACATGGTCACAATTACTCGATTTATGTGCCTGGCCGTCTCTTCTTATTCGGCTAACGACCGTCCGAGTCAGCAGACGAAACAAGCATGGCACACTTAAAAGATACATTTCTTTATGCAAAAATGTATATGCACCTCCGCTGTTGGTGCACAGATGTCGCTACAAGGCTGAACTTTCTTTGTTGACAGCTCTCTTGCGCCAGCAAAGCCAGATATTATAGAATGAAGCGAAAAACGACCAGGCGGGTCGGAAACTGGGCCAGGGTCGGAAACTGGGCCGTTTACCTTACATAGGTATTTCGCCGAAAAATAATTATTAAATCATCAAAGAAAAGTATAAATTATAATAAGCATAAATAACCCAAGGATTATATGAGTCCAATATGAAACTAATTACATCTGATTCGTGTTTAGGTGACAACGAGGACTCTGCAACAGTGGGCGATGAATTCTGCGTTCCCGTTTTTGTCGGATGATTTTCAATTCGTAGCCAGCTCGAGGTGGGTGGAACGTTTCAAGAAAAATCACCGGATCAGACAGCGGAAAATAACAAAATTTGTCAGCTCCAAAGAGCACGCCACAATGGAGGAAGTGTTAGCAGCTGCCGAGCAATTCCAGATACAAACGAGAATCATTATCCCTGATTTTGACCTGGATGACGTTATTAATACCGACCAAACGGGATGCCAGTATCAATCCACTTATAATAGATCGCTTGCAGAAAAAGGGGTTAAAACTGTTCTTGTTAAAAAAAAAGATTTAAACAAAATCAGCCACTCCTACACGGCGCAATATGCGTTAACCGCATCAGGAAAAATTTTGCCTCTTGTGTTTTTATGTATGCAGGAACCATCGGGTAAATTCGGTCCAATCGTTAAAAAAAAAAATTGACGTATCAACCAAAAAATTCAAAAACGTGATTGTAACCAGCTCAAAGTCGGGGAAGTTCACCAAGCAACTGTACGAAGAATTTTTAACGAATTTTATTTCGCCGTACGTGGGTCAACGGAAATTTCTTTTCATTATCGATTCGTGGGGTGGGCAAACTGACCAGACACTCTACGATCGTATCTTTGTTGACGAAACAAAAGCATGTACTTGCACTTTAAAAGTTATTCCACCCAAGTGTACCCCGCTTTGCCAACCGTGCGATGTTTATTTTTACCGTCAGGTAAAAATATTTATCAAAAAAATACAAAATGCTCCTGAATTGTTGAAAAATAACCGCGAAATTGCTTCACGGGAGGACTCGATACGAATACATTCGTTACTGTTGCATCAGTTCAGCGCGCCAGTATTCGTTCCCATGATTGAATATGCTTGGTTTGCGTCGAAATTAATTGATGAAAGGCCAGTTTTTTTGAATTTGAACGACCAGTGTTTTCCAGTATCGCTGCTAAAAAAACCGTGCGCATGTAAAGAGGTAGGATTTATTAGATGTGCGTGGTGCCACAACGTTCTGTGCTTTCAATGCTTCTATGATAATTATCACCCAGAATTTTGTACACCTTTTGAAGCTAGCGACAGTGAATGAATAACATCGCGCAATAAATGAAATAATAAGCGAATACTGTGTTATAGTTTATTATTTCCTTACCATTTATTTCAGGATTGAAGTGAGAATGGTTATAAAATTAGATAATTCTGCCTAATTAATCATCTCCATTGATATTATGAACGATTGAAAAAAAAAAAATTACCCCGAACGGGATTTGATCACGGGTCGTCTGCGTGCCAGACGAGTGCCTTGCCTGCTGCGCCACGCTGACTTACTTGACGACGTAGAAAATTTACGGGTACAAAAGGTACGCGTAAAACTTTGACGTCGATTTTCTTGGAAACCAGATCTTATTGGAAAAAATCCCTTTAGCATGGTACTCCGGGGGAGTACCCTCACAACATACCTGAGACCCATCGAAATCCGTTTGTACCATACTTGGCGGTCCCCTTGTAAGACTGGTCAGCAAAGGTACGGCCTAATTCCGGCCCAATGATAACTTAAGGGGGCAGCACGTACTGACCGTGATTCTTTTCTTATATTATGTTCAATACCGATATACAACATCTCTCCCCCTTTAGCTGATTCTACCCCTAAGTATGTGATTGACTTTGTTATCTGATTTATAAACCATAAATACAATCTTCTTTTCAGTCTTCTCATGGTTGCTTCCTTCTTCTTCGCCTTCTTGAGGTTTCGGATCGTCGCAGTTGCTTGCGGTACATCGAAACCTGGCATATTTTTTGACCGAGCCACGCCCGGCAGGGAGGCGGCTCTCGGTTTATTGCCTCTGCCTTGTTGTTTATGGATGACCCTCTACCACGCTAGCTTCTAGTAGGCTTTCGCGGTAGCGATTCTTACTTCCATCAACGCATTTGCGTTTGGGTCTGGTGCGTCGTCCTTCGTCTTGAGTTTGGTCATCTACTTCTTCTACCGGAGCCTCGTCTACCGACTTTTTTGTACCAGTTTCATCAGGTATCGACTGTCTCTCCTCCTCTTTAGAAGTTCCTTTTATCTCGTGGTGGAGTAAGCTGAGAGGCGTTGGTATTTCTACCAATTGGTCGATATCTCTTTTGTGGATTATACCTGATATTTCTTCTTGTACTTCGTAGGTACGTTTTCCCATCTTTTTCACTACCTCAGCTGGAATCCATTTCGGTCCGGCGATTCTATAGTTGCGCATTCGTACCCAAGCTCCAACTTGCAGATCTCGAAGTCGATGATTTTTGGTTGCTGGTCCTGCTTCCTCGATGTCCTCTTCCGCTGATGGTCTCATTTTGTCCAAGGCTATACGAATATTCCGTCCGAACATCATTTCAGCAGGTACTTTACCAGTTGTCGAGACTGGTGTTATGTGTTGTTTCAGTAAATATCTGGATATTTTTACTTCCCAATCTCCCTTTGGAAGTTTTTTCAGCGCGTTTTTTGTAGATTGTACCATTCTCTCCGCTTGCCCATTTGATTGTGGGTTGTATGGCGCTATGTATACAAACTTGATACCATTTTTCGCGTAGAATTCTTGAATTTCCGCCGATGTGTACGACGTATCGTTATCCGAGACGATGGTATCTGGTATTCCGAACGTAGCGAAAACCTGGCGGAGAATCCTGATCACTACTGAGGATTTTGTTGAAGAGATTCTTCTTACTTCTAGCCATTTGGTATAGGCATCTACAATTATTATGAATATTTGTCCGTGGAATGGTCCTGCGAAGTCCATGTGTATGCGACTCCATGCCTTTGTGGGAGGTTTCCACTCTTGCGTCGGTGACTTGGGTGGTGCATGCTGTGTTGACATACATTGTTCACACGTCTTCACTAGGTTCTCAATCTGTGCATCGATCTTAGGCCACCATGCGTAAGACCTGGCCGCAGCCTTTGTACCACAAATTCCTGGATGATTTGCGTGTAAGTATTGAAGCGCGGATTGTTGGAGACTTTCAGGGACGATCACTCGATTCCCCCAGATTAAACAATCCTTGGTAACTGATATTTCCTGTCGCTTAGACTAGTAATATTTAAATTTTTCTTGTACTTTCTTTGGCCACCCTTTAGTTGCCCAGGATTTTACCGTGCTCAACGTCGTATCCGATGCTGTTTCTTGAGCTATTTCTTTGACGGTGATCGGATTTCTTGACGTGTTTTCTATCATCAGAATATCCCCGTATTCTTTATCAGTTTCTGATGGGTATTCAGGTAGTGGAAGTCTTGACAGCATATCCACGTTTCCATTTTTCTTCGAAGGGCGATGCTGGATCTCGTATTTGTATCCGCTCAAGATTCAAGAGTAACGTTTCAGTTTCGGTGAAATCATTTCTGGCGTAAATTCTTTCCGGTTAAAGATGCTTAAAAGCGGCTTGTGATCCGTAACCAGCGTGAATTTTCGACCAGCTATATAATAATGAAATGTTCGAACTGCTTCGACCAGGGCTAGTGCCTCGCGGTCTAACTGTGAGTATCCGCGTTGCACTTTTGTTAGCGTTTTTGACGAAAAAACTACTGGGTGCTCTTCGTTGTCCAGGCCAACGTTGGCTAAGATGGCCCCAATTCCTACTGGTGACGCATCAGCTGATACGACGATCGGTTTTTTGTCATCGTAGTGTTCCAATATTGGCGCTGAAATCAATTGTCTTTTCAGTTCGTCGACAGCCTTGGTGTGTTCCGAAGTCCAGTGCCAAGTTGTGTCTTTATCAATTAACCGATGTAGGGGTTCCGCAATTTCAGCGCGGTTTTTTATGAATCTTGCGTAGAAGGTTATACCTCCCAGGAACGCTTGTAGCTCCTGTACATTCGTTGGTAGCGGCAGTCTAATTATCGCGTCTACCTTCTTTTGTAGTGGTCGAACGCCTTTTTCCGATATATGATATCCCAGAAACTCCATCGATGGGACTCCGAACACGGATTTTTCCTGATTGATCCTCAGGTTTGCTGCGTTCAGTCTACGTAGTACTTCACGAAGTCTGTCGTCGTGTTCGTTTCGATTTGATCCTTGAATTTTTATGCTATCTAATTAAGTGCTAGACAAAAGGGCTTCATGCCAGAAAATGGGTGCTGCAATAACATCAGCACACTAGCAACCGGGCTGCGAGAGGCCAAAAGAGGGAGCGGGGCTGTCGTCGCTATCCTTGATCGGCAAAAGCCTTTGACACTGTTCCGCATAGAGTCATATGTGAGAGCTTGACGCGTGCAGGCGCACCTCGACACCTGGCCCAGTTTATCGCAGAATCCTACACGGATTGTAAGACCACCATTAAGGCGGGTGATGGAACCCAGGACATTGATATCAATAGAGGCGTCAAACAAGGCGACCCGCTGTCACCTACCATTTTCAATTGCGTACTAGATCCGCTACTGCATGAACTCGAAAGCGAGGGAAATGGGTTGACCATAGAGGGCCTAAGGGTAGCATGTCTTGCGTTTGCGGACAATATTGCGCTCCTCGGGAAGGACAAGCCTTCAGCACAAAGCCTCCTTGGGACGGCGAACAGGTTTCTATCGAACCTAAGCATGAAGCTGGCTCCGCATAAGTGCCATGCGTTTGAGATCGTTAACAAGGGGAAAACCTATTTCACCCGAGACCCTGAGCTGATGGTCGGTATCAATCCAGTACCGTACCTGGATGCAGATGACAGCACATGCTACCTGGGCACACGAATAAGACCCTGGAAGGGTATTCTGAAGGGTAAAGAGGGTCAATGTCTCGTAGAGTCCATCACTCGTCTTCATGGGCTGCCTCTCAAGGTAGGCCAAAAACTACAGCTTCTAACGATGACATTGAAGTTTGCATCGTTGGAACGCAACGAAATTCGAAAAAATAAAAAAAATTAATAAATCGACTGAAAATGATCCTGCTGGGTTTAAAAAGTGAGAACAACTGAAAATAACATAAAAACAATAATCTTCCCCCGAATTACGGCACCCTTAACAGGGGGTGAAATCCTGATTTTTTTATTTCACCCAGAATTATGACATTGCTTAAAATTTTATTTCACGTAAATACTCTTTCGGATTGATAGAATGCTAGAAAAAAATAGGAAACCACTCCGACTTCCGGAACCCACCCTTAAACGGAAATGAAATCTTTTTTTTTTCAATTATTTGCTCTATTTTATTATTACAGTCAGAATTATGACATTGCTTAAGATTTTATTTCACGTCAATACTCTTTGAGATTGATAAAATGCTAGAAAAAAATAGGGAATTATTCCGATTTCCGGAAACCACCGTTAAACGGAAATAAAATCTTTATTTTTTCAATTATTTTCTCTATTATATTATTTCATCCAGAATTATGACATTGCTTAACATTTTATTTCACGTGAGTACATTTTCGGACTGATAAAATGCTAGAAAAAAAATAGGAAACCACTCCGACTTCCGAAACCCACCCTTAAACGGAAATGAAATCTTTTTTTCTTCAATTATTTGCTCTATTTTATTATTACAGTCAGAATTATGACATTGCTTAAGATTTTATTTCACGTCAATACTCTTTGAGATTGATAAAATGCTAGAAAAAAATAGGGAATTATTCCGATTTCCGGAAACCACCGTTAAACGGAAATGAAATCTTTTTTTTTTTCAATTATTTGCTCTATTTTATTATTTCAGCCAGAATTATGACATTGCTTAAAATTTTATTTCACGTAAATACTCTTTCGGATTGATCAAATGCTAGAAAAAAATAGGGAACTATTCCGATTTCCGGAAACCACCGTTAAACGGAAATAAAATCTTTTTTTTTTCAATTATTTGCTCCATTTTATTATTTCAGCCAGAATTATGACATTGCTTAAAATTTTATTTCACGTAAATACTCTTTCGGATTGATAAAATGCTAGAAAAAAATAGGGAATTATTCCGATTTCCGGAAACCACCGTTAAACGGAAATGAAATCTTTTTTTTTCAATTTCTTGCTCTATTTTATTATTTCAGCCAGAATTATGACATTGCTTTAAATTTTATTTCACGTAAATACTCTTTCAGATTGATAAAATGCTAGAAAAAAATAGGGAATTATTCCGATTTCCGGAAACCACCGTTAAACGGAAATGAAATCTTTTTTTTTCAATTATTTGCTCTATTTTATTATTTCAGCCAGAATTATGACATTGCTTAAAATTTTATTTCACGTAAATACTCTTTCAGATTGATAAAATGCTAGAAAAAAATAGGGAATTATTCCGATTTCCGGAAACCACCCTTAAACGGAAATGAAATCTTTTTTTTTTCAATTATTTGCTCTATTTTATTATTACAGTCAGAATTATGACATTGCTTAAAATTTTATTTCACGTGAATACTCTTTCGGATTGATAAAATGCTAGAAAAAAATAGGGAATCACCCGGACTTCCGAAACCCTTCCTTAAACGGAAACGAAATCTTTTTTTATTATGAGGAGTTTTTATGACTCGAAAACCTCCAGAAAACGATCGCGTACTGCAATAGTGTCACAGATCGCCTGAAGAATCGAGATTTCGATTATGAGTGTGTAATAGTCTGTTATTCACTCGAAATCTTCCAGAATACGATCGCTTACTGCAATAGATTGACAGATCGCCTGGGAGACCGAGATTTTGTGGATAGTGGTTGTTTCAGGATAGGTACAATATATCAGAATATTATTTGTATATGAATATTGAATTTTGATTCAACTTTTAATTATAGGACAATAATATAGGTGCTTGGCGGTTACTTGCACCACCAGTCTTTTAAATGGACTTGACTATACTTTAAATATATAGTTTTTTTCGGTTGGCTATGCGTTATTACTGCTGACTGACCAAGTGTATGACTGAGATCTCTATGCCTCGCGGAACGCGTCTCATATACTTAGCCGTAAGATAATCCCTAGCTAATCCTCGCTAATCCTAAATATTCGATGGCATTCTATGATGTTCATTTTTTGAATGGCTGATTTTAATGCAAAATTATGTTATTATTTCCTTCTTAGAATTTAATTCCCTTTAATTTGGTGTTTTGTTCATTTAAATCGGATCATTTTATGATTTCCTGAAAACTTCCATGGGCTTCTATGGTGTCTATTTCTGTGGTTTTAATCTTTATTTTCCACGTGCAAGTCTCCGTTCAATCGCTATAGTGATCCCGTGAATACCACGTGTTCATATTTTTAATATGTCGAAAGTTTGAAATAATAGCATATATCGTCCCTAACTATGTTGCCTATATCTATATCTACATATGACGTTTCAGGGCGTCGTACAGTTTTGATATTATAAGCAAAAAACTAAAAAAAAGCGATTTTTGTCATAAAATTATTAATAACAAAGTTATGAGTAATAAATTCGAGTGAAAAACACCTCACTATATCATATGAAACTATTCTACAAACAATAGCGCAGCTAGTTTTCTTCTTATTCTTTTTACATGAAATGCTCACTCCAAATCCATGCAGCTTGGCAAGCAGCATGGTCTATCTGTGATTGATTAAGTGCAAGAAAAAAAAAATCAGAAATTTATTTGCTGTCACTCCCGCAATCTTATGTTGTCAATTGTCATATTTATGGTTTTTCAGACTTGAATCGTTATGAAGGTATGTATCATATCCATATTTCTGCAGACTTAAATCGTTACAAAGGTATATGTATTATATTTATAGTTTTTCAAAGTTCAACTGTTACAAATGTATGTATCATATGTATAGTTCTTCAGACTTGAATCGTATACGAAGGTATGTATAGCATACACATATCAATCCAAAGCGAACAGATAATCCGCGAAGAAATCGAAAATATCATTCAGTATCATTATGGCGAACCAGATGGAAAGATCGGCGTCATCCGAGTTCTCAGACGACGTAAGTTTCCAATGATAAGCATTACTCTTCTCTAAATGAATCGTGCAGAAATCGGATACACATCATGTGTTCATTATTTATTTCATCATCATTTATTAATCAGGAATCGAACATGGAGATGGAGCTATTAAATCCACCCGAAGAGAACCAGTCGGTGGTCCGCGTGGAGGCTGGCTTACGGTCCCTCACTGTAGACCCGATGGACAGCGTTGCTACATCATCTCGTGAGTTTTAGGAATAACAACGTTGAATTTCATCTCCAGAAAAAATGCTTATGTAATTAATGATCGACTGGAATTTCCAGAAGCGCCACAGATTCCGCCGCCAGCAAGCCGGCCAGAACGGACATCGTTGCCTGCGCGACAAGCCCCGCTGACATCTGGGGCAAGAGCGACGCCACCTCAACGCGGTATGACGGCGAATATCATTCATTTGTAGCTTTATTCTGCAGAAATCTATCAGCTATATCTCTTCATTTGTCCAATTGAATCACTATAAATTTATAGCTGAAATTGCATTGCTTAATTTCTAGAGGAACTTCCACCGCACATTTCTGGCAATCGCCAGCAACCGCCAGGAGCTGCGCAGCGGCAAGAACGTGCAGCTGCCGTTAATAGGCGACAGAATAACAATACAAATGATGGTATGTTCAAAATAATATGCTGCAATATCAGTCTCACTTGTAATCGGAAGTCTTTGTTCTCTGGCATTACGTTGTTGTGATTCTTTTCATACGTTAGTGTATCGTGTGCCTAATGGTAAATGGACGTATGCGTCAATATATGACTTTATGTGTCTAGGCCCGAAAAACTGCGATTCTAACCTCGCTTCGCTCGTCTTGAACGCGGTTTTTGGCCTGGACACATAAAATTGTATATGTCATACGGCTCATAAAGTATTTTCTGACGAATTTCATTATAATCCCCGCCTTCAGCTCGGATTATAAACTCAAATTCGTCGGAAAATACTTCATCGGCCTAGTGACATAATGTACTATTTTGTAACACATGCACGATTTTTGCGTTTTTTTGACCTAAAAATGGGGCGTAAAATCAACGTTTTTGTACCAGCGGGCAAAAAAAGTCGGTAGCGGGCAATAATGAGCTATTTTTGCCCGCTGCCGACTTTTAGCGGGCAATAATGACCTATTATTGCCCGCTACCGACTTTTAGCGGGCAATAATGACCTATTATTGCCCGCTACCGACTTTCAGCGGGCAATAATGAACTTTTTTTGCCCGCTTATTTAAAATCTAATTTAAAAATTATTTTACGTCGCAGTCTGATCTCTATTAATAGAAATGCAAAATCGATACATGTGTCACAAAAAATATGGTGTGCACCACGGGCGAGGGCTTTTTTGCCCTCGTGTGTTTGCATTACTCGTCTCCGGCTCGCAATACGCACTCGCCTTCGGCTCGTGCTTGCTCGCCTCGACTCGTACTGCAAACTCCACACGCGGGCAAAAATGGCCCACTTCTCGCCCTTGGTTCACAATATACTATTTTACCACGTATAGAAGTAAAAGGGCGTATCGATTTTTTGTTTTCGCATTTCCGCTAAGAATGTCAAAAAGAGATCAGAAAATATAGCTTTTGAAAATTATCCAACTAACGGTAAAAGGTCTTTCTCTAAATTTGTGAGAATTATAGATCTTGTTAACTAGGACGGTATACGGTCGTAACCGCTGTTTTTTTTTTTTTTTTTTAATGCAAACGCTCTAAAAACTTCTGAAACGTAATATCGATATTTGAAGAAAGTTGAAAATTTTTCCATTATTGAAAAAAAAAACATTCAAAAATAACGGTGTAAGGTCGTATCCGCCAAAATTAGTTTTCTCTTGCAAATCCTTTATAAACTTTGGACACATCGATTCATCAGAACTACATAAGCCCAAATCATGAATTGATGGAAGAGAACTTTGAGAAATTGATAATAGCTAATGATAATTGAATAAACAATAAAACATTTCAGAACATTGACACATGCTGATGCTCAATCCATGATAATTTTTTTGTTATTCTCATCAATGTTACGAAATATCATGTATACGCGGTAGCTGATACTTTTCGTAATGAACTATAAAAATCACCAAGAACCAATTTTCGGTGGACACGACTGCACCCTTATTTTTTAAATTTAATTTTTCGAGAATTAAACAGTCTCCGACTTTCCTCAAGTATCGATGAATCTTCGCTTTACAGAAGTTTGAGAGCGTTTGCAAGAAGAAAAAAAAATTGCGGATTCGACCTTCTCCCATTAATAGGTACATGTACTGAAAAAAAAAAAAAATTAGTGATAGAAGGACCTTTGACCTTCATTCATTTTTCAGATCATTGCAATGAATCTATGCGTTTCGAGTTATTTTGAAGTGAATGCCGCATAAAAAAAAAAATATATACGACCTCTTACCACCGAAATCGCTTTTTTGGCGCTTACGACCTTATACCATCAGACACGTGATATCAATTCGAATCATCTAATCTTTCAAGCAAGCCATTGGATACGCCTTCGAACCAGTTCCGAACCAATAAACCCTCTTTAGCTTGCATTCACCATATTTTCATCAATATCTGGATACCTTCGCGATTAAATTAAGCGTCCTCAGAATTGTTTCAATCAACGTTTTCACTGTAGGGCATGACATCTTACCTAAGTTGACTGTAATATTTTTTTGAAATGACGATGTGACCAATTATTTTCAGCAAATAACGACCGACAACCTGCACGCCATCAGAGAGCTGGTCGCGCCACGATATGGCGTCCGAACCACCACCATTGACAACAAAATTTGATAAGCTTGTTATTTAACATAGCTAACCATGGTGGTGGTCGGGCGCGGAACACATATCGTGGCCGCGGATACGACCATAGAGGTGGGCGTGGGCAGAGGAATGGGGGTCGTGGCGGAGGAAGAGATCGCCCCTATTAGTATTTAACGTTAAGTTTTAAATTAGAATTAAGTTTTACTATTTTACTTCATGCAATTTTAGTGCCGCATCAATAGTACACTCATTGAAGGGTTGAATTGAATTAACTCAACGCGGCGGAACAAATACTCAGTTGCGACAATTGATACTGGTTGTTGCAATGGAATATTATGCGAATAAATTATCCAATGGTTCCTTTCTCTGAGTGTACTATTGGTATAGATTATTGAAATATAAAACGAAAATTTAGGACGAGTAATAATAATACTAATAATAATAATAATGATACCAATCAAGTCTTCAACAGCTATCATTTTATATATATGTATATTATATACGAATTTGAATGATAATTCATTCATATATATCTATAATATACATAAATAATTTTATTTATAAACAAAAATGTCAGAATCAAGCTTCGTTAGTAGATAGGGTGCAGTATGGATCCTATTTTATTGCCCCCCATAAAATGGCCCCCCGCTGAGAGGGGGGGGGGGGGGGGGGGGGGGGGGGGGGGGTCGACGCCATTTTTTTTTTTTATTTTTTTTTTTTTTATTTTTTTTTTTTTTTTAAACCTACGTAAATCTGTGGATTCTAGCCTAATTGAGGTTCAATGATTGAAAACCTAGGTGAATCTTAACGATTTTACCTTAAGTTCTAATTCTATCTCTGTTCTCTTCGCTTCTGCAGTATGGGTCCGAAATATATATAGATATACCTGGCCATGGCTCCGAGGCTTCTGCAGTATGGGTCCGAAATGTATATAGATATACCTGACCATGGCTCCGAGGCTTCTGCAGTATGGGTCCGAAATATATATAGATATACCTGTCCTTCGTTCCGTCGCTTCTGCAGTATGGGTCCCTATATATATAGATATATCTAACCTAGGTCCTTTCCCTACGAGAATTATGAATAAAGGCGAGGAAGATTAGTCTAGGGTTGTGAAAGGTGTACAACTGATTATGGTTTGAGCTCGTGTTTATTCATTTAGCTAAATTAATACTCGTACACTACAGATTTAAAACTAGGTATAAGAAGACTTATTACTAGTTGAGTTTCGTATAACATGAAATAATATTATTATGGGAGATCAGGAGTTACTTATTTCTAATGGTTATAGAAAAAAAGAATTACTTATATTTCAAACAATTAGGTTATCTTTTACGACAACAGCATTGAATACAGCTTACGGTACCGAAACTATCACGTATTTTACGTTTTAACTTATTCTGTGTTAAACGTCTGTAAAATGAGCTGACTAGCTTATCGTTCTCCTCTAAATTCATAGTGAAAATACTTGTAAACTGTTTCAAAGTGAAACCATGTGTCATATAATATAGGAACATGACGCAGAACTGTCCGCATACCAGGGAAGAGGAGCTTTGCAGTTGTTTTACATTCCAACGATAGGAAATGCAGTTCCGGCGTAGAGCGCGGATGTGATGCGGTATGATAGGAGGCAGTCCAAAACTGTCGAAATAGATACCTTCTCCGGCTGCTGTGACGTGGAAAGCTACCCAGTGTGTTCCGGGTTGCGTATGGACATCTGTATTTGCCACGATAGCGGTGGGGTACGACCATCGCAGAGGTATCTGATCAGCTGGGAAAACGCCCTTGGTCCGAGCAGGTACCAACTCTAAGACATCGAGTATTTGGAAACTATCCATCCTCTTCGCTGGTTGTGAAGGCACTGAGAGATACGCTCAAACAGTTGCGAGATTGTTAGTCATGCACTTCGGCAGGCAGTCCTCATGCGTGCGGTCATCTCCTCTACTCCCATGGGTCCGGGGCCACACTCATCCTCACCCTGCTCGAGAGGATTATCTCCACCATCGTTACTCTCAGGCTGCTCGAGCGAGTTTAACACCATAGTACGAAAAGGAATCGAGGACAGCACCTTTTCGGATCGCCCACGAGATTGTAGCCAATTCTTCAATCTCATAGCGTTACGCAATGCACAGTTGAAATTCCTTCGTTCACCAATGTGGAGGATGCACGATTTATCCGATGACATGTCTTTGAACGCCGGGCACTCGCACTCACCACGTTCCAGGTTGACGATTTCACGTGACATCACTTCTTGAAGAAATTTGGCCTTTTGTACGCCGCGACAGAAGATGTTCTTTGCCGTGAGCGTGATCGCACGTAGATTCGCATGCAGATGTTTATGCGAGACTTCGCCCTCGAACCATTCTATCCCGTGGTGATTACTTGTCAGCCAGTTGTTCTGCGTTCGTTTTGATGAAGAGAGCTCAGAGATGGAGAACGGCGGCGCGATAAGCCAGTGGGCTATAGCCTCTGTCTCGTAGGCGACAACGGCAACTTCTTTTGGCATGAAGTTACCACTCTCCCCGCAGAAGCCTTGTATATCGATGATATAGTTCATGCTGACTTGAAGAACTGAGCGCGTTTTACTCTTGAGGGTGCGGACCACTGTCGGTGAACTGAGACGAAGACGAGACTGAGCGAAGTATTTAGACTATCCTGTCTTGCAGTTACAACCTCCCCTCTTCACATTTAGTCGAAGGAAGGGATGAACAGGATTCAGCAAGTTCTATGGCAGGGTCCGACCGCTTACCAAGAGGAGTTGTCCCAAGTGCAGGATTATGACGTGCAGGTCCCGACAGGTATCCCGTACTTCGACTAGCTGTACCTCGCAGCTAGTTACCAAAGTCCGTAATAACTTGACGCATCGAATCGATTTCGATTACGTTGGAGAATTCGGCATACACAATACAATTTATGGTCGTGGTCAGGGCCGTCTCGAAGCGTGTCTCGATCCGAACACTGCCATGCTTGATGAGATTCCAGTGGCCGTTATCGCTTGCTGATAGGTCGGGAGTGAGATCGAACGCAGTGAGGCAGTATCCCTTTGCATAGTCCTGACGCGCAATTGAGTTTCCCTCGTTGAGGAAGTGTATACCGGTACCCGTGAACAGGGTGTTGTAGGAATCCACAAATAATTTACTCGAGAAATCGGGTTGTAAAGGCTTGGATGGAATCTGGGTACCCTCAATATACAAGGATAGATGGTTGAGTCCGAAGGCCGAGAAGTTGAACGGATTGAGTTTTTTATCACCGTTATAGGCTTTGTTATCGACAAATCCGATGATTATACGCTTCGGTATTTGTCCAAGGAAAACATTATCAAGGGTTTCAGCCTGCACACCGCTATGTATTGTCATAGTCTTGACCTCCACTCGTGTCATAGGGTATTTTGCAGTTGTCTTAGCTAGGGTTCTTGCATGCGCCAGCAGAATTCCTGGACTGATTTTTACACGTCGTACGAATAAGGTCACGTCCATAATGTCCACCTTATGATCGTTTTTAGCCTCTATCAAGCAAAAGGCGTCCCGGGATCTGACGAGTCTCAATCTGAGCTCTACACCGTTTAATAGAAATTTGTCCTGATTGAAGACATCGCAGTGAAGACGACCAAGCATATCCACGGGCCTGGCTCCAGAGAAATATTCACATCTGCTTGCGAAACCCGTATTGTTACTGCCGGTAGTCTCCTCAAAATATCCGGGAGAGTCGGAATACCATAATCCGGATGTGAGATGCGACTTTTTAGCTGCATCACCATAGTTTAACAAGGTTTCGATGTAAGCTCTGTACGCGTATGCATTGTTACTCGGGGAGACCAATTTTTGATTGAAGTAGACATCGGTCTGATTGAAGAGTGTATGCAGGAAATTGTTCGCCGGGGCCACTATTGCTGCTGTTGTTTCTTTTCCGACATTAAGTACACGAGCACATACCTTAAGCATCGTGTGTGAGAGATCAATGTACTCGTCGCCCTGACCCGGAACGACGAATTCAATTGGTGCGTCATCAGCTAGTGCGGAGACGGGTTTGTACTGTACCCATTGACCGCCCTCGATAGAAGTCTGAGTAGGTGGCAGGGTAAAGAGGTCTAGTTCGGATTTCAAGCATTCGCAGGAATGAGCATGTAGGTAGGCCATTTCAACGGATATGGTTAGCAGGAGTATATACTACCGTTTTTTACAAGGGTCCGAAAATATCCGAAACAGCTCTTTTCTTGCAGCACTTTTTCTTTTTACTTTTGGCGACTGTCTTTCTGGTACTTTTTGTCTTCTTCTTCTTCGAACGAGTCTTGGCAGGCTTTTTTTTTCTTCTCTGAGTTTTCTTGACAGTTTTACGAGTTTTAGTAGATTTAGACGAAGCACTTGCTACGGAGAGGCGCGGTGCACGAACAAGACTAGACTGGTCATACGCTCGCCCATACCTCAGTTTATAACCCTCACCTCTCATAACCTTTTCAAGCCCTTCCTGAGCCTTCCGCTTCAGGTTCTGACCAGTCTCGGCGGCTCGTGTTTTAAATGCCTGTTTCCACGGTACGTCGTTATCCAGGTCAGAGACGAAATTCATACCGCTGCGTAAAACCTCTCTACCAACCGCACGTGCACCCCGTTTCAACATGGGAATAGCCCGACGAAATAACCCTCCTAGGAAACTACCGATACCGTGACCCCGTTGGTTGGCTGCTCCGACAAAAACGCGATCGATTCCGCCGCCTATTTGTGACTCGTAATGCTCAATGTAGTGCGACATTCTCGCCACGTGTATCCAGTGATCTAGAGAATCTTCTTGAAGTGTAGTGTGACTGTCAACGTCCCGTGATCAAATGGTATAGGCTTACCCTGGTGATCTCTTATAGATATTTCGATCGTCCGAAAACTCGAAAGCAGTAAAGGCAGATAGTGTGGCGGTGAAAACGTTTTTACCTCTGTACCAGTGTTATCGGAGCTTTGTCTAACCTGTAGTATACGCAGAAGCGGAGCATAGACGTCTCCCACGATGCGTGGTTCGATGATGTCACAGTAGACGAACATGAGTGACGGTATCTTTTGTACCTCTTTAACGGCCTTCCCAGGTATGAATATCATCGGTGTATCATCGGATTCGAAAATTTCACCCCCATTCGCAGGTCTGTTCATGGCAGCGTTTACACCTCTATCTATATGATTCGAAACCCCACTACCGGTAGTGTTTACACTATACCCGTCTTCGGCTACCTGAGGGGTCGCTCTCCCCTTCCTGGTCGGCAGGTATGTTAAAGGGTATTGTATTTCGACAATAGCAACTTCCCACTCGCCATGAAGTTCGATCGTGCGTGGTAGTTGAGTAATATAGCAGCAGGTCTTGTTATCCGGATAAATTTGCATCGAGCTATTACTCGGTAGGGTTATGTAGAACTGAGACCTCATCATGGAGCGAGTTCCTGGATACTAGCTGCGGAAATCCAACTGTTGAACTTGTCGGGATAACCTTTCCAGCTGACAAGAAGTTTCTTACTAGGACCACGTCCCTTGCTGCGTATGATTTTATCAATTTGAAACGTAGTACTTTCGAGGTCCTTGCTCACGCGTTGTAGTTCGGGTTCGTAGAAATAACCGTCGATCTCTTCTCCCGAAAGGTCCTCTATCTCGTATACTACCGGTGAACCTGTTACAACCCGTCGAATCTTGAACAACTCTTCGCTCCAGTTAGCCTCGTACCCTTTAGCGAAGGTGCCTTTTGTCTTACTTATACGCACAAGATCCCCTGTCTTGTATTTTGGTTTTCTGGTTCTGTGTAACGGCTGGCTACGTTGAATATTCGCTCGTGCCTCTGCCGCGTTATAGAGCGTCACCTCGGAGGGTGCCATCTTGATGCTCGAGTGTACGGTGTTATTATACGAGCTGATGAGCTTTTCTAAAACATCGATGTAGCGGTGGGTATTTTTATGCGTGAAGTATCTCCACATACGCTCCTTCAACGTGCGATTAAATCGTTCAACTACGGCTGCTTTTATGTCGGGGTTACGTGTCACGCGAAAACGTATATCATTTTCAGCTAGTAGTTTTTGAAACGCCGCGCCCACGAACTCTTTACCCTTGTCGCTTTGTAGGGTCTCGGGACGGCGATCCGTGTTCGATAATATCTGTTTAAAACCAGCAGCTACGTCTCCTGTGGCTTTACGATACAACGGAACCACCCATACAAATTTGCTCAGGACATCGATGACTACCAGCAAGTAACGGATGCCATCATTATGTTCCTTTATAGACCCAAGTTCAACCAAATCTGCTTCCCAAAGATCGTCTATATTGGACACGTTGTACCGCAGTCTTGGGAATTTCCGACGTACCGGTTTATGTAGGGTATAGGTGTCCTGGGTACCTAGCCATTTTTCTATTGTGCTGTCGTTTACACCCCGAGCTGGCTTTTTCAACTTCCTGGCCCCCGCGTAACCTGATGGGCAGGAGGGGTCGAAGTACAACCGTTCCAACTCTTTCATTTTCGTAGGCCAAATGTTAACCAGCTCGTCGGTTGCTGCGTGGATTTCTCAGGTGTTTCCGATGTTCCGCGAGATCTCGAAGGCGAGAAGGAATTGTCTTCTGACTTAACGGAATCGCTGCTGCTGCTGCTCGCGGTATTTCTTCGCCCGTGTGGGGTTCGGAGTCTTTTAGTCCTGCTCCGTGTCGCAGAGAGTACTGCGGTCGAGGGTGAAGGCACTTGAACATTCCTCCAAACATTATCATTTCCGACATATTCTCGCGGAACATTGATGCTATGAAGCAAGCGTGCGTACGCATGTCTACCATGAGGCTGAAAACTTTTTCTCGAACGCACAGTGTCGTTAATTAGATCAACGATATTTGTCCCGGGGATGGCTACGCTGTCTATAGTTACACCGCCTCGGCTATCCCATGAAATCCGTGAAGGGTACTCGGCCAGATGTTTTAGAAGAAGCTCCGCCTTTGACTGGTATTTTTTCGGTACTGTCGAGGCAATTTTCGCTATCATCTGCTGCTTGTCACTAGAAAGTTCATTTCCTTTCTCCGATGCCCCATCCGTAGAATTAGGTTTATCAGGGATGGAGTGGAGATCTAGACGTAGCGGTTTTCTTGAGTCCTCGGCGAAATATAGAAAACGTTGTAAAATCTGCTGATAAAGCTTCCACCTCGTCGTGTCATCCAGGTCGGGAGTGTTCAGGATATTACGCATTTCGTTATCAAGCCTGGAGGTGGGTGAGGTTGTACTTTTCTCATCACTCGCACTGCTGCCTTCCGAAGCTGCGCCCGATGAGGAAATATTGCGTTGAAACCGTTCTATGGTATCCGAGGGAATTAAAACCATCTTCTTTGCATGCTCCATTTTACACCCTTATTTATTGTCCAAACAGTTGACCAAAAAGCGTCCCAAGAATGGGTGCTATCAGCATAGGTAGAAATCCGCTTCCGCGTTGAACTAGTAATTTTTTCTTGCTCTTCCAACTACCCTTGTTAGTGGACAGTTTACGAAGAAGCTGCTTATGTCTGGCAAGTCGGGCCTTCTCTCGCCTACTGAGTATGACGTTACCGCGCACGGTGTTCAAAGCGCATTCACAGATATTTTTCACGAGCGAATTATCGGCCGTGCGTAGTAGAGCTATCCTCTGCTGAGGCTTTAGGCAGCACAATGCCTTCAGCGTCTCAGTGTTGGAGCTTCCGAATCGTCTACGCGCCTCGGCACTCCGTCTGGAACCAGCTCTACTTTGGACGGAGTCCGTCCTAGCGTCAATTTGGCCGGCGCGTGGCATTACAAACGAATGACTGGTACCCCCTGCTGAGCGCGTGACTTTATATCCTTTCTTGGGATGTATACAAACTGGTGCTTGTCCCCGGGAAATATATTACTACGATAGCGACAGTTTTCGGGGGTACTTTGTTTCAGATCAAGTAAGAGATAACCGTGGGGACGAGCTGTCGCATCGTGGTAAGCCTCCTGAACAAAACGTGGATCCTCAGGATATACCTGACGAGCTAAATGTTGCACCTGGGCGCGATCTCGTGGATTCTTGAAGAATATAATATAATTCGCGTTAAGAGAAATATCACGCTGCCCGCGACCCTGATGAAACAAGTTCTGCGTGATGAAAAATACACTCAGATTCTTATGATGACAGCCTTTGGTGAAAAGATCAACGATTATATTATTGGAGGCTTCTCGCATAAGATCATCTATTATAAGCAACTTGGGTAGCGTGTTTGAGTCATAATCAGATTCTTGGGGTAGGCCTTCTCGATACTCGATGTCGCTAAGCGGTGCGGTGTCTCCTTTTTTAATGCCGTGGAGTGATTGCTGCTCTGCGTAATACCATATTATACGACTGAAGCGAGTGTCACACATATTCCCAATATGTCGAAGGAAATTTTTCACAAAAACTGATTTTCCACAGCCAGAGGGCCCGGCTATTATCGCGGAAAATGGGTGATTCCAGCGGGTATCCATTTCCCGATATGAATAGAATGCAAAGTTTTCGACCTTTCAACGCGAGCGAGTCGACAACTATGCTGAGATCAGGATGAAAAAGTTACTACTTCCCAAATGGTATTTTTTATCCCCGCGGTGGGGGGCCCGGCGGCGCGGTGCGCGCCATCTTTTAGCTAATAGCGGGCGCGGTCACGGTGACTCAGCATTTCGGACGGTAATCAGCTGATAATCAGCGTGTGAGCTGCTCATCTGGACTATGCGCTTAAACTAGCTGATATCGCGCGTTTGAAGACGTGAAGAACACGGCTACTTAATACTGCGTCCGAACACTGCTCGTCTGGCCGACCATGGGAGAACTAACTACCGCGTGTAACAACCCAGCGGCTATTCAACTGACTGAAATCAGCGATATTTTAAAATTTATTTGACTCGTTTCATTTTTAAATATATTTTTATTTATTTTATTTCATTTATAGATAAAATAGTTCTAACAAGTTCTGTTTTCACTCAGGGGGCGATTTTCTGTAACCTGCTGACAGGTGTTTCAAGGGAAGTGATAATAAAAGGTATACAGAGGTACAGAGGTAATGGTTAATTTCATAATAGTTTTTTATTCAGACTCGACCCCCAGCCGACAGAGTGTATGTGTGGAGGGTTGACCAAGTGGAATTAAAACATTTTGCTTCATAAATTATTTTATTCCGAATGCCATAATTATCGTGAATCTAGCATACTGTGTATACGCCGTAAGCCAGAAGGACGTGGCTCAGGTGACATTTATCGACAGCTAAACAATGTTGAACAGTTCTGGAATACATTCATTTTCTTATTGCTAATAGTACTTTTATTTAACAGAGCAGGTACCCAATAGTACTCATGACCTAGACTAGATTATTCTACTTCTATTATCACAGGTATAGGGTGTGAGGTATGGCTTAAAGACCTAATCACATGATAAATTTACAAAAGTTGTACAACTAAAATAACGTAAAAGCTAACTTAAATCGAAACTGGATGTGGGGGTGTTGTTTGCTAGTTTCCCTCGGATTACATACGGACCGGGGGGCGGAGCTGGTTACGCGTCTGCAGTGTGCCCGTATGGAAGGGTGTCAAAACTATTCCTGCAACAACGTCTTTTGACAAAAACTGGGCGACATGTTTTTGTTTGATCTCGAGTCACCACATCATGCATTGCGGTTCGTCGGATCGCACGATATTTGAGGTTAATGCTTTCCCCCTCCTCAACTACCATTTCTTTTATAGCGTTGAAATTTATTTTCAGGCGTGTGGTGTAGTTGAGGGTAATACCTTTAACCTTGCAGATCTCGGTTTCCCTCCCATCCGGGCATACTACTATGAACGCGTAAAACTTTGCTCCGCCGGATACAAAAGCCCGTATGTAACTCCCCTCGCCATATTGTTCTAATTCATCGGTCAGGTCACCCAGAAAACTGCCAACCGGCGGCTCGTATTCCCCAGGTGCACCAGACCGAACGTAAATGACCGAATCTGTGTCATAATATAACACCCTACGATCCAGTTTCTCTAAATAACTGTACAGCTTGAGCCGCGCCTGTGCCGTTGTATACGCAGCTATGACTACACTCGCAAGACTCGAGGCCTCCACACTCTCATCCTTGTATGACCAGCGAACGTACAGAACGTCATCGTTTACGGCTACTAGGTCCTCCAGCAGAATTGACGGGCTTGTCACCAGACCTAGCAGCTCCTCTCTGGTCTTGACAACACTTGTTTTTGAGAGGTTGTCTCGCTGGCCAAACTTACCCCAGAAGGAGTTAAGGCATAGCTTCGACACAGAACGCAGCCCTGGATTTTTTTCTATTTTAGCCTTATCTAGCATGATTCCCTCTACCCGGGCGTACTCTTCGATATACTGAGACCGGCTCTCTTCACTACTACAGCCAGCGGGCCAGCCGCTAGCCTCCTGTTTTATTTTTAAAAAGGTATCAATGTACTGGGAAAAATGTCCACCTTCCCGGGTAGAGGGATCAAACACCGTCACCTCGTACTGCCAGATCTCCGACACCGATACTACCCTATATCCCATTGCTACGGCCTTTTTCACCTCGTCTGAAACCCATGTCCCGCTCAGACACCTCTCACGGGGGTCGTTGTGAGGGCATGGACCCTGTTCCATGTCTCGGCAACATGAGCTACAGAGAGGGAACATTAGTTTGCCGTGCATACGAAGAGGTAATACCGGATGATAAAGATTCCGGGGCGGCAGTACTTTACATTTAATCAAACCCTCGACTCTAAACAGATCTACTCCACTGGCCCCGGTCAGATTCTTACACTCCTCACCTACTAATACTACTGGATGACCCTTCGGGAATTTTCCGGTTTTACAGATACAAGGGTATAACGAACACACATCCACATAGCGGATCTCCTCGCCGAGTCTGGGGTCTACCTCGCGAAACCTCGACGTGTTACCCGTTCGACCACCGTAGAACGCATCACGCGGATTCAGCTTAGCATTCTCCACTCTCGGCAGAAAACCGTTACGATCGAGGTGTGCCCGCACTTCTACCCTTGCATCCATCAAACGTGAAAACTCGCACTCCCACATTTCGTCCACAACGATACCGTGGGCACGCATACGGCGAGTCTTTGCCTGAGTCTCCTCAAGGCGCCTGTCCATATTTAACCCGCCAGCAATTTCCTTATCCCTATTGACGCGATAACAGCGGGGACAGCCGTGCCAATAACAGCCATGGAATTCGAGTACGTGGCGCGATCCATCCGGCGACTCGTAGTACCCGTCTACTCTACGCCCTAGCACACGCTGCTCCCGAGCCCTACCCGCGTGTAAAATCTCCTGCCCTAGCTCGTGCTCCATCCAGACTAACCACTGGATGGCCTTGGATGATTGTTTATCAGCTAGTCGGTACCCGGCGGGCGGAATAATCCCTATGCTGTTATCGCGAAGGAAATTTTTCCGGAATACCATGGAACATGCGGAGGCGATAGTGGTGCTCTCCGTGAACGGGCAGACATCGCCAGTACGTAAAAATATATCTCTGAAAGCAAGGCAGGCTAACCGTAAAATCGTGACATCTGACCGGCAGTACTCAACGATTTCCCTAGAAAAATCAAAAACGTAGCCTTCCCTTACGGCAGCTTCATACCACGCGTAAAATCGGGCCCTACCCTCTACCGTCATGGAGTCCGGCGAATAAAACTCAGCCGCAGGTAATACTCCTACATACCGCTGGTTAGCCGGTATATTAAAGAGGTGTGGAAATACACCCTTTTGCGTGGCTTCGGGTAAGCCGAAAGCCTTTGGTAACGCGGCTAAAGCCATCGGCATGTAGGCAAGGGAATCTAGAAAACGGATATTAGATGTTTCTAGCAAAACTATTTTACTACCGTTCAGTATTACCTGCGGTGTCTCTCCGCCTTTCTCCACTAGGTAACGGAGGATAAACTGCGCGTCAAAACCTTTGGCGTTATGCGCGATACAAATAACTTTTCGGTAGCCTTCGACCTTCCTATCAGCGAGTTCTACCAGTTCACGGACCGGGTCATCCCTAAAAACAAATTCGCGTTGTTCGCCACACCCGAGGCAGGGATCGAGAATACTCGTGCCTATACAACGTGTACAGGTCCGTTGCGCAATACACAAATTTGGCACATGTATATTTATCGTCTCGTCACCGTCTACAGTCTCGTCCTGTCGTGTCTCGAAGTCGTAAAAAATGAAAATATGATTAGGAGCCTCGCCTGTGTTCCGCTTTACGGGTCTCATGTAACAGCGGTGATTAATTTCTTGGCTCGAGCGGCAGGTCCTGCAGTATGTTCGCCCACAAATATGCTTTCCCTTCGAGGTATCCGTAAAGATATCGCAGGTTCCACATACCCGTAGGGTACTACAGACCGTTCGTTTACCGCTAAACGAGCCCTGCAGAGCGTGCCGCCTATAACACTCTGCTCCGTAAAAATCGCGATTACAAGCACCGCACTCGACTTTTGCACCTCCCCTGTCACATGCAGGAGTCGAGAGACAACGGCTACATTTATTTGAACACCTATGCTCGTTACCGTGAGCGTAGCCTACATTACACGGTTGACAAAAGAAATCAGAGGCAGCAGCTCCTCTCATATTTAAAATGGTGTCATAATGACCAAGTCGCGGATAATAAAGAATATTAAGTCTGTGTACTAAACCGCGGTAGCCCATGCCCAGTACGATATCCTCCCCGTTAAAAAGCGGCCGGCCGCCTTTACCTATCGTCTCGCTGTCGTAAACTAGAATCGCGTATCCCTGTCGTGCCAAATATTGCTGGAACTGTGCAACTTCCTCGATACCACAGCCCTCCTCAGGTATGACGACCCCCGCATCTATAACTAGTTCCCGAGCTTTCTCGCCTTGATATTTTTTCCCCGATGCCCTAGCCTTGTTCCACTCAGACTGTAACGGCCCATCCCGTACAGATCCTCTCCTCGCATGCACTCCGGCGACGAACAACGCCCTCGGTAAACATAAATTATCGCTGTTCCCTATAGTCAGGATGGAACGTTTACCGACCAGTTGCTCCCCGTTCAGCGCTAGACGTTTCCCCCGACCTGCTGGAACAGCAATAGTTGTTATGTTCACCGTGAACGGCTGATCAATTCCAAATTCACTCGCGCTCTGAGTAACCCTGAATACAAGACCCCATAAATCCTCAAAGCGAAAATCGCGAGCCGGTCGGAAGCTTAACCCCGCAGAACCCCTTGTAAAACCCTCCGTGCTGAAACTAATACCCATGATGTCATTCGGAGTGCAGAGCGAGGTGAAATATCTGTACAGCTCGCGAAAGGCCTCTTCTAACCAGGCGATTGGGTTCGCAGATTCTGGTGGAACACCGATTCGTACTGTCACCTGACAGCCGCCTAAACCAAAACGCTGGTACCGCCGATTTACCCGTCGGGTGATTTCAAACCGGGGAGTATTCACCTCTGCCGGATCGTCGTCAGCGATGTTCTCCTGGTCCGGCTGTTGTCCTTCCTCAGCAGGAAGATCGACCGCACGAGCAGCGCGCCTCATCCATGAAGGGCCAGCCCCTCCCGTCTGCATCCCTGAGGACCCGGCGCCGTTATTTACCCCGAATAGCCAGCTAGGCGAGCGAACCCTCACGGCCGGTTGAGCACCTGTAGGAATTAAGTAAAAACATTATATTATTTTTTTCTCCCTGGATCGATGCATATTAAACTATGCGCTAGGGTAAGGAGGCATACAATCAGAACTACTCCTCCTCGGAAGTCGCGTGAAATCCTGAGGGAAGCTCGCCAGGCGGGGACGATATTATTATTGTTTCCAGCGAAAAAAAATCCGATGGAAGACTTTCCCGCAAAAAATCCGAACTGCTGTTTGCGATCATGGAGACTTGATACTCCTCAGCAAAGTTCTCTATCGGATCCGCTGTTACGCGTTGATTTGATAGAAAAAAAAAGATTGAGAAAGATTTTCAGCGGAGATCAGGGGAGAGCGACTGTAGCCTTATTATTCGAATTACAAGCAATACTTACACACCAGCTGACTAAAGACACTGGGATCGGCGGGCGATAGGCTAGGCCAGACCTGAGCATCCTCCGGTCTTGAGACAGTCCCCTCCGCTGTTGCGGAATGAAACGTAAAAATAAGAGGTTAGGAAACATTTATAGACCTTATCAGAAAAAAACAGGTGTATAATAACCTCAATATACAATATTACGAGAAACACTCACGTTCTTCAGAGCTGAAGACGACGGAAGCCCTCGATGACGCGACCGAGACGGTTTCATCGGCATTCAGGGCTCGCGAATACCCGGTTTCGCTCTCCGGCTCTGCTACCGGTGAAACATCCACCTCGATTATTGATACCTGGGAGAGTCGCTCGATGGTTTCGCTTACTACCTCGCCGCTCTGCAGGATTTCACCCTGTGAAGCTAAGCGGGGTAGCGAGCCACGCTCTCCCGATACCGCTTGCGTCATCGACGCGTTGACTACGCGATCGCTCGCAGCCATTTCAGCGTTCGCTGCAATGTTATAAATTTCTTATTATACACAGCTCAGAGATACGGCCAAGGAATTTCTAGCGCGAAACAGCTACTCACAGGGGGAGGCTCCACCACCGTTACACTGTACAGCTCCGCAGACCGCTGAGAGCTCATACGCCTCGGCTGCTTCGAGAAGCATCTCGTCATCAACGGCCCCCTGCTGGAATATGACTAGCTCTGGAAATAACAGATCCGGATGGGATATGATTATCACAATGTTGTAGAATGATATGAAAATCATCTAGTTGTTTTTACTTACCGCTGGCACTGGAGCGACTCTCCTCTAAAGCTCTGACGCTTTGGAGGAACGGCCGAATCAACAGATCCTCCTCGGCGTTCCAATATAGCACCTGAGCCCGTAGCACCTGCATACACTCCAGGTTGCTCTTCACGCAATTCTCACGGTGAATCGCAGCTATCACCTCCACACGACACACACTTATTATTTCGCGAAACATCGCCAGTAATTCGTCGACGGATGTTGTACGCGGAATAACCCGCAAAAACGTCACTATCCGCCTATTGACAAGAGCCGAGTGCTGCTTCATCAGGTACCGCAGCACCGACAAGGCAGCTCTCCTGATCCCGGCTACAATTCGCGACATTTTTTACTTGGTAAAAATAAGTGTAAACGATGTAAAAATTCAAAATTTTCTTCAAACGACGAACGGAGTTTTCGGCTCTGAGGTGTTTTCAGATATGGTACAAGTTCGCATTTGACAGCCCCCTTTATTCAGCCTATCGGTCAGTTCCACCACCACATCCCTCAAGTGCTTGAAGGGAGTGGGTGGTCGACGATTTTTACCTCCCCGCTATCCTTAATTGTTTTCAGCCCCCGCTCTATTGTGTCAATCGTTACTAACATCGTCTAGTAGGTAATTCACTACTAACTATTTTCTTTTGAACACTGGGAGAGGGAGTTAATTAGCAAGCATCGTACGCCTCAGTGCCAGGAGTCGGAGGCATATTGGCTATTATTCATACAGCAAAATACCTCCGTATCGCATGAGCGAGGGTACACGGCTACCCCGTGACACACTCACTGTGTGAAAGCGATCGCCAGGTATACGACGCTTCATCGAGCAGCGCGGTTACCTGTGCACCGAGACTGAGGGTATGAAACCCTGGCCATCCCATTGCAGGATAGTTATAAACTGACCCCTTTTTACACATACCGTCTTCACTATGTACTGTCATTAGCCACGTTGAGAGCTGCAACCCGAAACCTTCTCCTACAGCGGTGAATTTCTTACCCCCCCCCGCGATGGGGAGGTTGGACGTACGCTACCCCTTGTTTTCGATCAGTTGAAATTTTGAAAAAGCCATAAACTGGCCTGTGTTATTCAGAGACTAATTGCATTTCTTTGTCTTAGGATGGCGCCGCTCACTCCACAGTGTTCTGTACAACACAGTGTCTAGGAGCAGTATAAAACATTTTTTTTTTTCAATTATCAGAGAGGTTCTTCGACAGGACAGGACTTGTCACTGTACCTTTCCGGTTTGTTCCTCGGTACGGTAGGGATTAAGCACGGGTTCGACCCTTTTTTTCAGTTGGCCGGAATTCTGGAAATCCCACGATTAGACGGTATATTCAGATAGTAATTGCATTTTATTACCTCAGAAGGACGCCGCTCCGCTCTCGCTATTCTGCGCTGTACATATTTTACGAGCGGTTCAAAGTGTTGTTTTCCGTAAGTGAGACGATATTATCGGGACGAGTGATCCATGGAGGTACTTGTGCAGGATAGGACTTGTCACAGAATCTTCTTCTAGAAAGCTGGACGTGCATCGCAACTGGGCTTTTAACGCACAAAACTACAAAAAAAAATACCACCACCCTCCGACCTGGCTGAGTCGTACCGGTGTCTGGAGGTGGAAAGCCTTCAAATAGGACCCTATTTTCTCATCCCTTACCCAAAATCATCTCGAGCCTCGAGAAGCGAGCATCTCTGAACTTGTGAGCTACGTAACGTGTAATAATCATGTCTGCTAACGAATCTGTGCTCGATACCACCGACACCACTGGTGTAACCGGAAAACATCTGAAACAGCGTAGGCTGCTACTACTGTCAACTGTGTACGGCCTTAATAGCTCCTTCTCTAAAACGGCGGTGGTCGGGTATAAATTAACCAGTGAATACAACTTCGAGCCTGTTGTACAGTTTAATGGAACTGGTACTAGCGGCGTTACTCTGCGCATGGTGACATGGCTGAATTTAAGAAGAAATACCGAAAAGATTTCTGCATACTTCGAATCTTCGGAGTGTGCCAGCGGAGAAGGCTCAAAGAACGAACCACTGGACCTGGACGGATCAACCCTATCGTTTTCAACTGCTTACGGTTTGAAAGCAATTATTCTGACAGAACCAGAGGGATTATGGTGCAAACTCCCGCGGGCACCAAACCACGAGCCCTTGCCTAAGAAGCCAAAATCAACAACTTCCCCCTTCATCGTGATGCAGCAGACGACGTTCGATGGTCTTGTTAGTGTTGCACCCTGCATTTCTGAGTATTTAACCAACCTCACGAATCGCTCTACTACAACGAATCTGTGTAAAAACGAGTTGGTTAAAGAACTCGCCACGCTAGCCAGCACCCAGGACCTCCTAGACGCACCATTCGAGCAGTACACGGATCTGGTGTCAAGGAAATTTGACGAGACGCAACACATCATCAAGAACGTGATCAAAGCAAGTTTCGTGAAAAACTATTTCAAACTGACAATGCTCGAGATGAAAGCCTTGTTCACTACTGCACTTGCCGAGGAGGTCCAAACTGTTTTAGAGTGTACCAGGGCTTTGAAAAGATAGGATTCGAATATCTATTTCCTGTTCACTAGTGATAATTTGAATGTATTATATACGATATTCTCTCAGCGGTATGTGTCTCGTTATAGTTAGATTTAAATCTGTGATGTATGTAAATGAATTTGTCTGCCTGAATAAACACGAGCTCAAACCATAAACAAGAGTCCTTCTTTCAGGAATCATAGCCATTGTCTTCTTAGAGTCCGCAGACTGTCCCGTCGTAATCCCGACTCCCAAAAGACGGAAACCTTTATACCTGCCTCCCTTAGTAATAAAACAAAGGTATAGCACCGCAGCATAACGAGGTTTGAACCGAAATATATATATATATATATTCGAAACGACGGACCCATACTGCCGAAGCAAAAAGAACCATGGGTCTATATCTATATATACTCGGTCAAGAAAACGGACCCATCCTGCCGAAGCAAAGCGAAGCACAGGCCTCTATATCTATATATATACCAGGTCAATGGATCGGACCCATACTGCCGAAGCGAAGAGAGCAGAGATAGAATTAGAACTTAGGTTAAAATCGTTAAGATTCACCTAGGTTTTCAATCATTGAACCTCAATTAGGTTAGAATCCACAGATTTATGTAGGTTTAAAAAAAAAAAAAAAAAAAAAAAAAAAAAAAAAATGGCGTCGACCCCCCCCCCCCCCCCCCCCCCCCCCCTCTCAGCGGGGGGCCATTTTATGGGGGGCAATAAAATAGGATCCATACTGCACCCTATCTACTTTCGTTGTTAGCCAAATAATATCCTTTATATTTGATCTTTATTATCATTATTATTATTATGATTATTATATGGTTATATTTGAAAAAATACGATACCGTACTATTAAATTCAATTCAAATGGTACAGTCGATTTGATTGGCGAACAACTAATTCTTCATATCCCTTATAGAGTGCTATATATATATATAGTCCTATGCCATTATAATTTGAAATCAGACCATTTAGGGCATCACTATGATTCCTCGACATTATTTTTTCTGACGACAAGACGTGTTTCTACTATATAATTACATTTTGTAAAGTGTCGAGGAGATAAATCTAGAATTCCTATGTTTTCGTGATAAAACTGAATTTGATGCAATGAATAAAAATTTACTTTACATATCATGATATTTTGTATGCATTTGTTTTATTTCTATTTCCCTGACGAAAAAGTGATGATTCCGCTACTTGAGCAAAAGAATCCTCACAATATGCAACATTTTTTGATGAATACCCCATACATTTAATCAAGAGACACCAAATGATAGAGCAGACGATAGAAATCTATACACGGCGTCCCAGAATTCGTGACGAGGAATTAACAGGGTAAATCTTGATCAAAAACGGGATCGAAATTTCCTTAGTCGTTTTTTCGTTTTCCGGAAAGGCTTAGATTGCTCATTATAATTATTTCAAATCCACCCAATAACGAACGGCTTATGAACGGCCGTTTGTCGATGTGATTACCACTCGGTTGTATGCGCGTCTCCCAGCCTATTGTCGCCGCGAAACAAAGTGCACACAACCAAGCGGCGAGCACACCGACAAGCGCCCGTTCTTAAATCGCGCGTTATTGACTGAATTTAAAATAATCATAACGAGAAATCTAAGCATTTCCGGAAAAACGGCTAAGGAAATTTCGATCTCATTTTTGATCAAGATTTACCCTGTTAATTCCTCGTCACGAATTCTGGGACACCCGTATATTGTGTATTCTACCTCATTTCTGCGAATGGAACCTTTTTTTTTTTAAATAAAACTGTCACCACTCAATTAAAAAAAATTATACAGTGAAACCTCGTTTATACGATTCGCACTTGTACATTTTACTCGTTTATACGTAACATTCATTTGGTCCCGGCGGTTTCCGCATATAAACCATGTAGAAAGATTTCATTTCTACGTTTCTCGTTTATACGTTTTTCACACTTATACGAATACTTATTCGGTTCCCCAACGGTGTTTTCTATTCACTTATGCGTCATTATATGACAGCTGATTCTCTGGTGGATACTCGCGTTACTGGATTTCATTATTCTACCGCTAGATGGCTGAGCCTAATGTTTCGCTTCGTAACCGCTAGATGCCACGGCTTACAATCTATGCGTATTCGCGTACAAATTGTCTCAAACAAGTTCTGGCGTGTTCTGTCGTGTTCTGGTGTGTAGTGTCACCCAATATCGTGGTACATCATGACAAGTCCAGCAGGGGGGAGGAAAAGAAAAGCAATGTCGCTGCAGAAGAAGCTGGAAATTTTAGAGGAAGTACACGATAACCCACAAGAACCGAAAATCAGTGTTCCAAAGCGGCTCGGTCTTCCATATTGAACACTGATGACAATTATCGCCAATTCGGCAGACATCAGGTCAAGTGCGTCTAAGGCAGGACCTTTAGGCGAGAAAAGAACACGAACTCAAGAGGGCCGATTTGCAGACTTGGACAAAGCATTGCTGACATGGTTCCAACAAAAACGGGCCGCAAACATACCCGTTAGTGGTCCAATGCTGCAAGAGCAAGCTTTAATTTTTGCAAAAAAATTAAATGTGACTGCTGACTTCAAAGCATCGGCTGGCTGGGTGTTCAAATTTAAAAAACGTTGCGGCATAACCGGCAGAAGTGTTTGCGGGGAAGCGAACAGTGTCGACGAGGCTACTGTAGAGCAGTGGAAGAACATCGATTTGCCGCGAATCATAAAGAACTACGATCTCCGAGATATCTACAACACCGATGAGACAGGTCTGTTTTTCAATCTCCTACCATCCAAAAATCTCCTACCATCCAAAACATTAGCTGAAAAAGGAGACCCCTGCCACGGAGGAAAACAGAGTAAACAGAGACTGACGGTGCTTCTAACAGCGAATGCAGATGGCTCCGATAAACTTCGTCCCCTGGTCATCGGGAAATCACAGAAGCCGCGTTGTTTTAAAGGCGTAAAAAGCTTTCCTACAGAGTACGCAGCAAACAAAAAAGCATGGATGACTGGAGCATTATTTGAGTCGCAGTTAGATAAGCTGAATAACAGAATGCGTCGTGAGAAGAGAAAAGTTTTGTTGTTGCTTGACAACTGTGCCGCTCACCCCCCGGCACTCCGTTTTAGCAACATTGAACTGGCTTTTTTTCCGGCCAACTGTACAAGCCATCTACAGCCCCTGGATTTAGGAATCATCGCTGCTTTGAAGGCCAAATACCGCAAGATGCTGGTACAGCGGGCAGTCGCGGCACTCGACGCGGGAGAAACGATGCCGAACTTGCATGTTCTGCAGGTGAGTTCGTGATACTTGGAAATTTTCAACATAAGCACATAGGCCTATAAAATCGTTATCATGCATCCAAATAAGAATGTTTCCGACACGCGATGTTTAGGCAGTGTTTAAATCTTGAAATTTTCTCCTTGTATATAGGCAATGCAACTGACCAGTATTGCATGGAACCAAGTACAGTCTGACACCATTGCCAAGTGCTTTTACAATGCAGGAGTCGTAAAGGCAAATGATCTCGATGCCTCTTCTAACGAAGAGAATGAGCTTGACGGTTTCGAAGAGCCCGAAGATTGGACACGAGTGTGTGCTGGGCTTCAGTTCGAGGACTTCGTTCATCACGATAAAGACTTGAGTACATGCGCGGTACAGGATGACGATGACATTGTCACTGAAATCCTTGCACAAGACTCAGACGGGGATTCGGACGAAATGGACGAAACTGTCAACGAAGTCCCGGTGAAACTTTGTGAAGCTTTGTCGGCACTGGAAATTACAAAGCGATACATAATGTCCAAGGTTATCGATGGTAAAGGCATGCAACTCGTCAGTGACTACGAACGTTTCATGTACGAGTGCTCATTGGCAGAAAAGAAACAAACCACCATTGACAGCTTCTTCAAACCTAAATAACTGAATCAGCTCTCCTTATCTGACTTGTGTTCCTATTTTACTGTGATCGTTTTTAATCCGTACTTAAGACTAAATAATATATTTTTATGATAGTACAAATGTAAGAAATGTGCAATATGTACAATACAAATACATACATATTATTGATTAATTGCGGCGAGTTTTGTTCATTGAATGATGTGTGTATGGGTGTATGATTCCAACCTCGATATGTACCTTGATTTTTTTCAGAACATACAAAATTGGGTTATATGTAGGTATATTCCAAAATTTGGAATTTCACTTGTACGATATTCTCACTTATACGTAATTTTTAACGTACCCCCTGAAATACGTATAAGTGGGGTTTCACTGTAGTTTTCGAGCGTACTACAAGTTCTTCGATCGCTGATAGAGTGAGGCAATTACGAACGGCGCGAAAGGATACAATGGCGAAAATAATATTAGATGTGCGCGTTAAGGGTAATCAAAAATCTCATCCGAAACCAAAGTACCCCGAAACCGCCTCAAATCCCCTTGTTCAAGAAAGTTGGATGCGAAAAAAATATAATAAACGGAACATGGGACATTTGGGAACATCAAAACTACAAGATAGATGTGAAAAGATTCTTGAAAAAAATACTACAACTGATGGAATACGACCAAAAGAAAGCAAACCCAATGAACACAAGGAAGAAATAGTTGAGGAAACATCGGAGATATTATTCCACGGTAATGCCACAGACATTACAGAGTTTGATCATGATGATAACGTGCACAGTGGTTTGGCAGATGAAAATAATGAAACAAACAATCATGAAACACATCATCACCCTAGCGAGGACGAAATGCTCAATAAGACAAAAACACAGGAAATATTAGCGGTAAAGCAAAAATTACCTGAAACAAACCTACCAAAATTTTATAACGGCTTAGTAAAACACACAAATTATTACATGGCATCAAAATCGTCAACAGTTACAGTTGGAGTATACCGTTCAAATGACGTTCTATCAATGAATGAATTTCGATTAACGACGAAAGAGTACGCAACACTGCGTGATTATATGTGGATGGACGGAGTCCTCATAGATTGTTTTGTAGCTTCAAACATTCACGAATGGAACGACTTTACCTACATATCGACAGACGATATGATATTTATTGTGGGTGATTGCAGTGGGAAAAGAATTTGGACACAGAGAAGAATCTGTAAAGTGACAACCGTTATAAAAAATAACTTACTGATGCCGTATTTGTTCGAAGGTCACTGGCGATTACTAATTGCAAATATTGAAGACAAAAAATTGACGTTAATGGATCCATATGAGAGTACGAGTGATTCACACCGAGCTATAGAAGCATTCACAGATTTCATAAGCTATTGCAAAGCCGAATCATCTTTTCGTAAGTTGAGGAATATCGATTGGCAGGTAAGCTCCGAATCGAACCAACGACCACATCAAAAAACGACTGACGGCCACAGTTGTGGAGCATACGTAATGTATTACATGGAGTGTTTGGGAAATACGAAGCCATTCGAAATGGATTTCGACCCTTATAAATACCGATCCCGAGTTGTTACACGCATAGCTCCTACTAAATCCTCAGGGCGCCTACCGGCAGGCAACCCGACGACACGCGTGGCCACCGCACCGCGCAGCCGTCTCGCCGCAGCCGAGACCGGTGGCCACCGCACCGCGCGCGCCCGCCTCCAGGCGCTTGGCCGCCGCGCCGCGCGCACCCCCGCCTCTACGAGCTAGCCGACGCTCAGAGGCGAGCCGTAATCACGCGCGCTGCCACACCGCGGCGCCGCGTCGATTACGGCTCTCGCGAGTAAATTGGTACGAAGCGGGAAGTATATAGCCTAGTGTTTCGAAGCTCGACACGACCATCTACAACCAACACGCTCGTGTATTACCTATACATATTCTACGTAGTGCAAACTACAGTGAATAAATAAAGTCTGATTCGATCTGACTTTCTTTTTGATCGCTCTCCTCTCCCTCCGCCGATGCGTTCGCATCTACCAGCAACACCAGACTCGCCAGCTGAGCCGCAAGTTCCAGAAGCACCGGAGACCAGCCAGTTATTACAACTCGTCCACAGGCAGCTGGAACTACTGAGGGAACAAGAAGCCATCACCTGGCAACTAGGCCTAAAACCGATCGGCCCTATCGATCAGCCTCGCCAACATCCACGACGAGATACCAGGGTGCACGTGGACGGAGTGATCACCCCTGGACTGGTCATAGACCATAGCCAGACTCCTTATCCCCTCCCGAAAACCTCCCGCATCCCTAGGCCGAGAGTCAAAGCGGTCGCGGAGACAACGACGCCTGGTGTGGAGCGCCGAAGAACGCAGCCTACGCTCATCCAGCCACCACAGCGACTGCAGAGACTTCTCGGCACTCCTCCCAAACAAGCTCCTACACCCGTACCTCCAACCCTTCCGCTACCTAAACCCCGACCAGCTTCCCGACTCCCCCTTCCAATACCACGGAAGGCCATCCTAACCTCTCCTACCCGCAAACCCCGTCGTGCCTGATGGCCAGCTAACCTCAGCACGACGATCCTTCACCACCGACTCCCTCCTCATCCAATTCCTACTCCTCCAAACCCCCAAAACAACAGAATTATAAACCACCACCACCTAACTAGGTGCCAGTTATTGATTGGGGAGCCCCTCCAGCTAAGGCCCCTCCCCTAACCTACATCAGAGTTGCTCACCAATTACTATTAAAATCAGAGAACATGGAAGCCACGTGCTTGAATTGCTTCACCATAACTGACTCAAACTCGGTGAAGTGTGAAGTATGCGACCGCAAATGCCATGAACAATGTATATTTAAATCGAACGCAAACACTGATGACGAAGAAGAAGAAATAAGAAAACGAACCAAACGAAGAAAATTATTACGTGCGACGAGACCAGAAAAATTTCTATGCAAATTATGCATGAAACGCATTAAGAGTATTGTTGGCGAACCTAGGGAGTTTTTTTTTGATATGATAGGTAGCTACTAGACGGCGCTGCGAGCGCAACCGAAAAGGTTACTAGAGTGCTTGGAGACAAGATGGCTTCACCCACGCTGCCTCGACAAGTTCGCTCATTCACAACAAAAAAATAAAGACATGTTACAAAGCCAAAAAGGTGTTTTATTCAATACAATATACAACATAAAAATGGTCCTTCGAGCCGGATCCGCGGATAATCGGATAAACGAACAGTTCAAGTGAGAAGTGAGCGCGAACAAGGACAACGGTAGGCCACGGCGTCACATACCTGAAACACAAAGAAAATTCAAACAATTAGTGGGTGATGTAAATCAATGACAATAAAACTATAACTACAAAAAAAAAAAAACGATCAAGACGAAGAGATAATATTAACGGATTATCTCTCATACGCGAAAACGAGACGTTTATACGTCACAAGAAGAGAAAAAAGTGCCGACTTCTCTCTCACACACACGAAGCATCTCGCTCACACCTACAAAGAACAAACGTGGCGTCACCTACGGAAGCCAAACGAACGAGAAGAACGAACAGCAACGGACGAATTCAAACACAAGACGACAACAGGAAAGGTGAGTGAGACTCCACCCCTTCATTTCCTATCCGTATCTCACGTTGCCTCCTCTCATTGATTCCTGATCCCATTCCTTCATAAAATAAAAAAAAAAAATAATACCATGGCCATCTTGAAACAATTAACGCACCAAAGAGGCCAATTAAAAGGAAAGTTAACTAGACTACAAACGATTTTATTAACCATACAACCAAACGAAGTTGAAATAGTACGAGAAAGATATGAAGCTTTACCTGAAGTATTTAAGGATTTCGAAAAAATACAAACGGAAATAGCAGCTGTAAGAATTCAAGCGGATGGACCAGATCTGGAAACAAAGCAACAAGAGGATGAAGGAGAGACAGAACAATTTGAGGCTGCGTACTACAAAACAAGGGCAGATGCAAAGGCAAAAATGAGTACCTTACAAACCGTAGCCGAAACAATTGAACCAGGTAACGGTCCACGTAATTCACGAGTTAAACTCCCAGAAATAAAATTACCAACCTTTGGGGGGGATTATCAAAAATGGACAGAATTCAAAGATTCATTCGAAACCACCATTCATAGTAAATCCTACTTATCCAGTGTCGAGAAGTTTCAGTACTTACGAGGCTTGTTAGTGGAGGAGGCAGCCAAGGTTGTCGCCGCGTTATCAACTACAGCAGAAAATTACGAAGAAGCTTGGAAACTGTTGAAAGCAAAATACGATAATAAAAGAATCATAATTGATGCTCATTTGCGTGAATTATTAAACACACCAGAGATAACAAAAGCAAACTACGAAGCATTAAACAAATTCATTATGAAGGTCAGAAGTCACACTCAGGCCCTCAAGGTGCTCGGTGCTCCAATCGAACACTGGGACATGATTTTAATTCACATTTTAACAAACAAATTAGATTTTTATACGAGAACTGAGTGGGAAAAGTTGGCTGTAGCCAGACCCAATGATCAACTACCTACGCTAAAAAACTTATTAGATTTTCTAACTGAACGATGTCAAACCTTACAGATATTGAGCAAAGATCGGCCATCCTCGGAAAACAATCAAGCAAGAAACAAATCAGACAAGAAGGTATTGTTGGCTACAACAGAACAGCCAAGATGTGAATATTGCAAGGAGAATCACTTCACTAATCGATGCGAAAGCTTTGGAAAGCTATCAACTCAAGCTAAATGGGATGAAGTACAACGGCTTCGCCTCTGTGGTAACTGTCTACGAAAAGGACACATAAGTAAAGACTGTAAGGGAGGCACTTGCAGGATCTGCTCCAGACGTCATAATACGGCACTACACCCTAACCAGAAAATAGCTACATCACAAGGAGGAAGCCACGTACGTGAAAATGTAAATAATAGTAACACTCCAACCGCCTCAACGTCTCAAGCAACCAATGAGGAAAAGAAACAATCCGAAAACACAACGGTAGCCCATTGTACTCAACAACCAAGGTCAAGAGTGATTCTGTCTACTGCTCAAGTCTATGTCTACGATGCAGAACAAAAACCAATACTGTGCCGAGCACTGCTAGATCCAGGCTCACAGTTAAACTTAGTAACGAAAGAGTTGGCCCAGAAACTGAACTTACCACAGAAAAGGATAGATGTACCTTTAAGTGGAGTAAGCCAATCAACGGTCAGAGTACAAAACTCAGTAACTATTGAGCTGGAGTCACTCACAAGCAATTTTACAGCGAAACAAGAGTACCTCATTCTATCAAAAATAACCGAAAGACTGCCGCAAGTACAGCTCAACCTATCCCTCTTTAAGATACCCGACGGTATCTTGTTGGCCGATACAGAGTTTAACGTTCCAGGTGACATAGATATGTTGATCGGAGCAGGATTATTTTGGAAGTTGCTATGCGTCGGGCAGGTATCCCAAATCAAAGGTCAACCCATACTGCAGAAAACCCTCTTGGGGTGGGTAGTAGGAGGAGAACAAATTATAAAAAATCCACCGCAAACGGCAAAAAGGGTCTGCAATTTAAGTGTGATATCTAATATCGAAGATAAAATAGAAAGACTGTGGAAAATGGAAGAATTGACAAAGAAAGAACAATTTACTCAAGAAGAAAAGGATTGCGAGGAACATTTCAAAGCTACGCACACACGTAACGAGGATGGAAGATTTAAGGTCAGATTACCAAAGAACCCGGATGTACAACTGGGTAACTCGGAGAAAGAAGCTACTCGTAGGTTTTATTCTCTGGAAGAAAGATTGGGAAGACACCCTAAGCTAAAAGAAGAATATTCAAGATTCTTGGAGGACTACGAAAGGTCAGGCCATATGACAAAAATCAATTCAACAAAAAAAGGAGAAATTTATTATCTACCACATCATCCCGTAATAAGGGAGGAGAGTTTAACGACAAAGGTCAGAGTTGTTTTTGACGGATCGGCAAAGACATCCCTCCAAACATCTCTCAATGAAAAACTCTTGGCCGGACCCAATCTACAGGAAGAAATAGTAAACATCATACTCCGCTTCAGAATGCACGAATTTGTAATAACGGCTGACATCGCTCAAATGTTTCGACAGGTGGAAGTAGCTGAAGAAGACAGAGGTCTCCAACGCATCATCTGGCGGAGGGAATGGAAAGATCATTTGAACATTTACGAATTAAACACCGTAACTTATGGGACTACCTGCGCACCCTACCTAGCTATGCGTTGCCTTAAGCAGTTAGCTCTCGACAATGGAAAAAATTATCCTCAAGCTGCTATAGCTCTAAAAAAGGATTTTTATATGGATGATGTGCTCACCGGCAGCAATTCCATAGAGAACACAATCGAGTTACAAAAACAATTGACTCAGCTGCTACGGTGTGGACAATTTGAACTGCGCAAATGGAGAACGAACAATACAAAGATTTTGGAACACCTATCCGAAGAATGCAAGGCGAAGAAACTACTAGTCATGGACAAAGAAGAAGCTACAAAAACCCTTGGTCTGATGTGGGATAGTACTAAGGACAAGTTTAAATTTTGTATCAGAGTTAAAGAGATGACCAAGGTATCGAAAAGAATAATATTATCATCTATAGCTGAAGTATACGATCCCATAGGGTTCATAGGCCCAGTGATAATGCACGCCAAGGTAATCTTACAAGAACTATGGCTAATGAAATTATCTTGGGACGAATCGGTGCCGCAATCCATGGATGCAAACTGGAGAAATTACTACACATCTCTCGCTGAACTCAACACATTAGAAATTCCGAGAAACGTAAATCCGGGAAACACTACGTCCTCTGTATCCCTACACGGTTTTGGAGACGCCTCTGAAAAGGGATATGGGGCATGTATATATGCTCTGTCATACAATAAAAAAGGAGAACCAACCTGTGCCTTAGTTAGCTCCAAATCACGTGTATCCCCGCTGAAGAAGATAACGCTCCCGCGATTGGAATTATGTGCCGCTTGGCTGCTAGCAAGATTGCTTGAGGTAGTAATCCAGGCATTGAACAAAGAAAACATTGAAAACGTTGTGCTATGGAGCGATTCCACCATAGTACTACATTGGCTGAAAACCCCACCAAACCAACTGAAGACCTTTGTGGCCAACCGAGTGGCAGAGGTTCAAGAAACGACCAGCAAGTACGAGTGGCGACATGTCCCAACGCAGGATAACCCAGCTGACATTCTATCAAGAGGAGCGACGGCGGATCAGCTGATCAAGAATAAATTATGGTGGCATGGTCCAGAATGGCTACCAGTCAAATCTCAATGGCCTGAGAAGAACATCGAGTTCGGCAAACCAATGCCAGAGAGGAAAGCAACGGTGGTATTAGTAAATGTCAATTCAACAGCCAACCTTATAACGAAGTTCTCTTCAACCCATAAGTTAGAAAGGGTAATAGCTTATTGCCTCCGATTTGTTGACCGCGCAAGACGGAAGGATACCTCTGGACCACTAACTGTACCGGAAATAAAGAGAGCCAACAGAACCATCATACGTATGGTTCAGCAACAAGTTTTTGCGGAAGAAATTCAAGCTCTGAAGAAGAAGACCGCTTTGAACCCTAAAAGTAAAATTTTCATGCTCAAACCATTCTTAGATGCGAACAATCTTGTGCGAGTAGGAGGTCGTCTTCGTCACGCGGAGATACCCGAAACACACAAGCACCCCATTTTATTACCGGCAAAACATTACTTCACACGACTCATCCTGAGAGAGACACATTTACAATTAAAACATTGCGGCCCAGAGCACCTACTCAGTGCCGTACGTAGTAACTACTGGCCAATATCCGGCAGACGTGAAGCCCGCAAAATTACAAGAAGCTGCATTCCCTGCTTCAAATATAAACCAAAAACCTGCGAGGCACTTATGGGCGATTTGCCGGAAGCAAGGGTGAGAGGGACGGAACGACCCTTCGCGACCACAGGAGTGGATTATGCCGGACCGCTACAAATGCGAGAGAGCAAAAGAAGAGGAAAGATTCCAATAAACAAGGTCTACATAGCAGTATTTACTTGCTTCAGAACAAAAGCAGTTCATCTGGAGCTAGTGACGGATCTTTCAACAGAAGCCTTTCTAGCAGCTTTGAGACGTTTCATCGCTAGAAGAGGAATTTGTCAAATACTATACTCTGATAATGGAACTAACTTTGTCGGCGCGGCTAGAGAGCTGCGAGAATTATACGGATTTTTAACCCAAAAACAGAACGAGATATCTACAAGACTGTCTCTTCAACGAATAATTTGGAAGTTCATCCCACCCAGGGCCCCCCACTTTGGAGGCTTGTGGGAAGCTGCGGTAAAAGCTACAAAAAGACATCTGTATAAGGTTACACAAGGCCTGATTTATACTTACGAAGAGTATTATACACTCCTAGTCGAAATAGAAGCGATCTTGAATTCTAGGCCCTTGACTCCCCTCTCCTCAGACCCTCACGACCTGTGCCCCTTAACCCCTTCACACTTTCTTATTGGAGTCTCACCACAGGAACCTGTAACCAAAGATTATACTGATGTACCTGATAACCATTTATCCCGTTGGCAACACATACAGAAACTTAAACAGGATTTCTGGTCCCGATGGAAACAGGAATACCTACACCAATTGCAAACCAGAACTAAATGGGCGGCAGGAGCCGAAAATTTGAAAATCGGTACTTTGGTAATGTTGGTGGACGATAATACTCCTCCTCTACATTGGGCACTAGGACGAGTGACACAGGTGCATCCAGGCACCGATGATGTCGTAAGAGTGGCCACCGTCAGAACTGCAACTGGAGAGTTCAAGCGTCCGGTTAAGAAACTGTGTGCGCTCCCCCTTGATAATTAAGGTCATCTATATATAAGAACAAAAAAATATATATAAGAATACTTAATCTATATATAAAAACAAAAAAATATATATAAGAATACTTAATCTATATATAAAAACAAAAAAAAAATATATATAAGAATACTTAATCTATATATAAAAACAAAAAAATATATATAAGAATACTTAAGCTATATAAAAAAAAAAAAAAAAATTACATATATAAGAAAACTTGATTTATATAATTTCAATGTTATAATTCTATATTTACTTACCTGATGCTTGTCAAATATTCATAGTTGAAGTGGATACTTCAAGGTGGGCGGCATGTTGGCGAACCTAGGGAGTTTTTTTTTGATATGATAGGTAGCTACTAGACGGCGCTGCGAGCGCAACCGAAAAGGTTACTAGAGTGCTTGGAGACAAGATGGCTTCACCCACGCTGCCTCGACAAGTTCGCTCATTCACAACAAAAAAATAAAGACATGTTACAAAGCCAAAAAGGTGTTTTATTCAATACAATATACAACAAGTATACCATGAAATGAACACATGAAAATATGACTGAAAATATTTCAAATAGGAAGAGAAGAAATTTTCAAGAGAAAAGAATTTATTTACTTTTGTTCAAATAATAATTCTGCTATTTATAGCACCAAAAGGCTGCATTGCGCCATCATACATGGGCTGCTTTGCGCCATTATCTAAGGCCTGCTTTGCGCCATTACCTGAAGGCTGCTTTGCGCCATTATCCGAGGGCTGCTTAGCGCCATTACCTGAAGGCTGCTTTGCGCCATTACCTGAAGGCTGCTTTGCGCCATTATCTGAGGGCTGCTTTGCGCCATTACCTGAAGGCTGCTTTGCGCCATTATCTGAGGGCTGCTTTGCGCCATTATCTGAGGGCTGCTTTGCGCCATTACCTGAAGGCTGCTTTGCGCCATTATCTGAGGGCTGCTTTGCGCCATTACCTGAAGGCTGCTTTGCGCCATTATTGTCATTGTAATTAGTTATGCCTGACGAGCCGAGCATTTCTGATCTCAAACATCTTTAACGACCACCAGACTTTCATGCTGTGATACTGTATTTCACCCCAGTTTTAGGGTGGGTTCCGGGAGTCGGAGTGGTTTCCTATTTTTTTCTAGCATTTTAATAATCCCAAAGAGTATTTATGTGAAATAAAATTTTAAGCAATGTCATAATTCTGACTGTAATAATAAAATAGAGCAAATAATTGAAAAAAAAAAGATTTCATTTCCGTTTAACGGTGGTTTCCGGAAATCGGAATAATTCCCTATTTTTTTCTAGCATTTGATCAATCCGAAAGAGTATTTACGTAAAATAAAATTTCAAGCAATGTCATAATTCTGGCTGAAATAATAAAATAGAGCAAATAATTGAAAAAAAAAAGATTTCATTTCCGTTTAACGGTGATTTCCGGAAATCGGAATAATTCCCTATTTTTTTCTAGCATTTTATCAATCCGAAAGAGTATTTACGTGAAATAAAATTTTAAGCAATGTCATAATTCTGGCTGAAATAATAAAATGGAGCAAATAATTGAAAAAAAAAAAGATTTCATTTCCGTTTAAGGGTGGGTTTCGGAAGTCGGAGTGGTTTCCTATTTTTTTTCTAGCATTTTATCAGTCCGAAAATGTACTCACGTGAAATAAAATGTTAAGCAATGTCATAATTCTGGATGAAATAATATAATAGAGCAAATAATTGAAAAAAAAAAAGATTTCATTTCCGTTTAAGGGTGGGTTCCGGAAGTCGGAGTGGTTACCTATTTTTTTCTAGCATTCTATCAATCCGAAAGAGTATTTACGTGAAATAAAATTTCAAGCAATGTCATAATTCTGGCTGAAATAATAAAATAGAGCAAATAATTGAAAAAAAAAAAGATTTCATTTCCGTTTAAGAGTGGGTTTCGGAAGTCGGAGTGGTTTCCTATTTTTTTCTAGCATTTTAATAATCCCAAAGAGTATTTATGTGAAATAAAATTTTAAGCAATGTCATAATTCTGGCTGAAATAATAAAATAGAGCAAATAATTGGAAAAAAAAAGATTTCATTTCCGTTTAACGGTGATTTCCGGAAATCGGAATAATTCCCTATTTTTTTCTAGCATTTTATCAATCCGAAAGAGTATTTACGTGAAATAAAATTTTAAGCAATGTCATAATTCTGGGTGAAATAAAAAAATCAGGATTTCACCCCCTGTTAAGGGTGCCGTAATTCGGGGGAAGATTATTGTTTTTATGTTATTTTCAGTTGTTCTCACTTTTTAAACCCAGCAGTATCATTTTCAGTCGATTTATTAATTTTTTTTATTTTTTCGAATTTCGTTGCGTTCCAACGATGCAAACTTCAATGTCATTTCTAACGACCTACGTCCTTCCACACTTTCTATATGGTATCATCACCAATGGCACTAGCAAAACGGCTCTCGTTGAGCTCGACACTGCCATAAGGCAGTTGGTCAAGAAAATGCTGCATTTGCAGAATTCGACAGCCAACTACCTATTTTACACTAGAAAGAAGGACGGCGGTCTGGGTATACTCAATTTCGAAAAGGTGGTCCTGCACGCCAGGCTGAAACATTGGGCCAAACTTAGAGAAGCCAACGATCCCATCCTGCGTGCCGTAGCCAGTAACGAAACGAACATTAAAAAACCGCGTGACTGGTGCAAGCACCTCGGGATAGAGTGGCCTCCAAGCCCTAAAGACGTTGAGAAATTGAAGATCCATTACAAGACCGCCTTCTGGCAGAGCTGGTCCTCCACGCTTGGTCATCAAGGCCATGGCGCCAAAGAATTCGCGGACAACTCGCTGAGTAACTCTTGGCTGCGCAAACCGCACCTCCTAAAACCCAATCGCTTCATTACTGCCTTGCAGATGAGAACCAATACTGTGGGTACTAGGGTCAACCTGGCGCTGGAACACCCCACGGATGACGTTAGCTGTAGGGGCTGCGGGTTCACAGCAAAAACACTAGGGCATGTATTGGGTCAGTGTCGCACGACCAAGCCGGCTTGGATAAAGCGTCATAACGAAATAGATAACATCATAGCCCGTAAAATCATTGATAAAGGCGCCACACTTTGCAGAGAGCCAGAAGTTGTAGTCGATGCCGAAAGGTACCGACCCGACCTAGTTGAAATCGATGAAGCGGAAAGCAAGCTCACGATATATGACACAACCGTAGTTTATGAGCGTGATGACTATCTGGATGTTGCGCATACGAAAAGAATACTAAAGTATGCCAAGGTGGCCCGGCACTTGGCCGAGGTGCACCAATGCCAATGGTGGAGTGTAGTGCCGATGGTGGTGGGCACTCGCGGCGCGGTTCCAGACAGCACCAAGTCCGCCCTGAGGGCGATTGGTTGCCAAGATGAGGATATTGTCACCATATCCCTGACCGCTCTTCGATCTTCAATCGAAATGTTTCACTCATTTATCGACCAATACGGCAGGAGACGACACAGGCTGTGATAGGCATGGTTTTGCACGGAGAATCAATGACTTGATACCGATTGAATGAGAATATCTTTCCTTTTCTACCGTGCCGTGTCCTCACTGACTAGTTAGGGGCCGCTCCTAAGGAGCGCCTCCCTTCTTTTTTTTTTACCTGACTTGACTAGTGTATTACCAATTCTATCTCTATACAAGTATTATAGGTTTATCCCTAACGTAACTTGTATTCTCTAATATTTTATGATATTTCTATATTTTTATAATTTAACTTTATATTTTCTTCTTTTTTTTTTGTTTTAATTATTGATATCATTTTTTGTTCCTCGCAAGCCTCCTCTAGGCACAGTACAGTGGGGCCCTCGTTGATCCATTCATGCACCACGTAGCGTCCAGATGGATCACTCCATTGACCAACGGAAAGGGTCTGTTCGCCGGAAAGGTGGCCACTAAGGGTCATGTATAAAATAGCCAAATGCCTCGTTCACTGAGGGCGAATAAATGATTGGACTTGGAGAAGAAAACTTCACGATGAATTTATAGAAAATTCAATTCTAAAGAAAAAAAAGTCCAATAAACTAAGTCTCTCAAACCAGTATTTGAAAAGATATAAGGACTTTGATTTTTTAAATATAAAATTCAATAAAATGTCAAGGTTCCATACTTTCAAGCTTTGATATTTTGCATGTTATTTTTTTTTTTTCACCCATACTTTTTTACGTCTTTGAAAATATTAGTTGAAAGTATCATGCTGAAAAAATTAACAACACAGGAAAAATCGAGCAGTCAAAAATAAATAATTTAATCAATTTTTTGTTTATTCTTTTTCTTATGCGTTTTGGTTCGTATTTCAAAAACATTGATAATCAATGGTCACCTAACATTTAAAAAAATTTGTATGTGCCACGGCTAATTTCGCGGCAGCGCAAGGACGCTACAACCACCACATGAAGCGCTATTTTCCACATTGAATTACAGGCATAAATAATTCAGACAGCCGAGTTCCGGGAGATAGAACGGTTTTATTTGAAATTTCTACATCTTTGAGAATCTGTTTCCGAATCTATGCTAGCATTTATAGTTTCTGAGTTATTTGCAAAAAATAAACCCCCTTTTTTATTTCGAATATTATCTCTGACACTATGATAGTTTCGCTGCTATCGATGTGCTTTTGTTCGACCTGAATGGAGCTTTACTTAAATAATCACCACAGCAGCGTTAGATTGTTTCTCATCGCGCGTAGGTGAGCTGATGATTTACAATGCTGTGAATTTTTTAGGCTTTCATATAATAAATACGTACCAGTATGAGTAGAAAAATTGGTTCCGAATTCTTCAATTATTTGATTGGCTTTGAATTGAGTCATATGAGCAATCATGAGTTACGCTCGCATCGTGATGTTATAAATTTATTTATGCATAAACGTCGAGATCTAAAGCTCACTATCAGACAAAGCTCAATTGAGGTTATTAGTGATGTGCATAATGTTTGGAATAAGTTTTCAATTCCTACTTATCGTCCGCAACATAGTGTAAGAAAATTGGAATTTCTTTACGAGGAATATTTAACCCAAAAAAAATTACGATCGAAAGGAATCAAATCAGCGATACGAAGACTAAGAGTTCAAAACTTTATTAAAAAATTAGATAAATTATTTTATATTGCCGACTGTGATGGAAAAGAGAACTTGTCAGATGATCGTAAGGAATTTTTGATGAAGAGTCAAGATAAAAAATGCTTCAAGTGTTCAAATTTAGCGATTAAATCAAAAAGCCAACTTCCAGTTAATGAAAATCTGTTGATTGAAGGAGGAGAAGAAAAAAGAGAAAATGGCAACATCAATAACTATGAAAACAGTTAGTAATTTTTCAACACCAAGTTCGTTAGCAACAGTGACGATTGAATCTAGTATAAAAATTATACAGGTTCCACTTCACATAGTATAAATCAATAGCGTTCACAATATTTCTAATCTAAATAATATATTCCTGAACTCATAATATTTCTCGCAAGTTCATTACATTTATCCTATTTTTTCAATTTAAATTGTAGATGTAAGTCAACAATTATCACAGTACTCTGTGTCAGATAGTCAGTGTAGTCAATCATCAGTTATCAACAATTTGAAACGAAGTTATTCAGACTTTGAAGATGAACTACCTGATGTAAAGATGAAAAAAATCTATGTTATGACACCAGAATTAGTATCGGCATTAGATCGAACGCTGACTAGTGATAGAAATGCAATGTATATCATTTCTGCTGTCATTACTAGTCTTGGATTGGATATTGATAAATACAATTTGAGCTACTCTACAATTCGTAGTGCTCGTATTAAGACTAGAGAAGGTATTGCTGATGATGTAAAGCATAACTTCCTTGACAATACGCAGAGTCTTGTTGTACATTGCGATGGAAAGTTGCTTCCCACCTTTACGGAAACATCAAAGATAGAAAGGCTACCAATAATTGTTTCCAGACCAAATATTGAACAGCTACTTGGAGTTGCAATTGTTAAAGAAGTAACTGGCATTAATCAGGCAAAAATTATGCACGAAGTCCTGAATGAATGGAATGTTTCTAATCAAATCAAAGCGATGTGTTTTGACACAACTTCTACTAATACTGGAAAATAATTCGCATGTTTTTATAAAAAATATACGATGTTTATAATGAAAATTATTGTTTATAATATTATTAGTTTGAGCATAACAGTTAAAAAATTGAATAATTTATTCCCTTTCGGAAATGTTATATAGTAATTCTTTGTCCGTTCTGAATAACTTACTGTGATAGTTCTAATTTTTTTGAAGGCATTGATAAAGGTACGTGTATTGAATTAGAAAAAAGAATTGGGAGAAACTTACTACATCTTGCATGTCGTCATCATGTGTATGAAGTCATTTTAAAAAATGTCGTGGAAGTTGCTTGGCCAGTTACGAATGGCCCAAACGTACCGATTTTCTATAGATTTAAGAATAATTGGAGTAAGATTGATATATCTAACTATGAAACCGGCATTGAAGATGAGAAAATAGAAGCTATCTTGAATGAGAAAAAAAATGACGTACTAGATTTAATCGAAAATCAGTTTGAGGTAGAAATCACAATTCAATGAATATCGAGTGATAAAATAGTACTGCGATTTTCGATTGTTCAATGAAATAAATTTTTTTTTTTTTTTACAATAATAAGAAAATATTTTGATATTTTTCTCACTAGAATCAACAATCGAGGGACGACTATAAAAAGTTTTTGACCCTAAGTTACATATTTTTGGGTGGTATACCAAGTAATGGAGTCAAGTTCAAAGCTCCTGGAGCCATGCATCACGCAAGATGGCTTTCAAAGGCTCTATATTGCTTAAAAATATTTATGTTCAAAAAACAATTTTTGGTGAAAGCTTCGGAATTGATTGCTTTACGTGAAATTTGTGTGTTTATAGTGTTATTTTACGTAAAAGCATGGTTTACAGCACCAAGTACAATAAAAGCTCCTTACTGCGACTTGGAATTATTTAAAAATTTTATTGAATATAAAAAAATTCACCCGAAAATCGCAAAAGCAGCTTTAGAAAAACTATCTAGACATCTCTGGTATTTACATGACCATTTAGCTGGTTTAGCTCTTCTGATCGATCCAGCCGTATCACGAGACCAAAAAATAAAAATGGTAGATGCAATGAAAAATAGAAAATCTACTGCCAATACAAACGTTTTACTGTGAATAAGAACCAAATCAATTTAGTCGAAACAAAATGTATCAGTGATTTTGTCAGTATAATGTATCTATGTCCCAGTAGAGGGCCAAAAAGTCCCTAGGACTAACTAGGTATCGCAAGGCAAGCTAAGGCTGTATCAGACTTGGGAAGGTTCTAGCCCTTCCAAAGCTGTACCTATCTTGAATTTACTCCCCAGGAAGTTGTTGACCAGGAAATGCGTTCAAAGGAACCTGCATCAATGATTTTACTTTTAATGTGATAATTTAAAGGACATTTATTTAAATTCAGTAATTCTAAGCTGCAGCAGTATACTCTATTTACAAACTTATATCCTAATTTAAAATACTAAGTGTTTGCTCGTCCGACAGAAGGTCGACAGTTAAATTTATGTTATTTTCTTATGATTGTATACTGATATTTTCGTAATTTCAGAATTTCAAACGGTATAATGAAATATTTGATATTGTTTGGCTAGGCAGATGTACTCCTGCTTTAGGTAGCACTCTGATCAAAAGTTTATCTGTTAAATTTTAAGTGATTTGGTAATTGAATCTAATATTTGAATCTGAATATGGTTAGCGGCGCATTGAGTCAACCTGGCGCTTTGCCTTAGATTGCTGTTGAGCTGAGCGGCGTCGCGTCTTATATACAAGACGTGACGTCACTCAGCTCGTTGCTATGGTCGAACGTTCTAGACTGTGCTAGTCGTTCGCAACGGCTGATATTTGAATGCTAACGGTCAGGCCTAGGTCGCCTGATACGTTACAATATATATATTCCCCGGCCTAGATGACGACACACACACATAATAATATGGTGTCCGACTAGTCGTAAGAACAGTTAACCGTTAGCCCGCATGGGCATTATTATGAAAAAATAACCAATTGTTGCTTCAATAAATACGTTTACCATGATAACGATGTCTAACAATTATTAAAACATAATAGTCAGTGAAAAATCACTTTATATTTTTGATTAATTTGAACTCTCATATGAATTCTTAGACACTGATCCAGATTTATGGGAGTCTAATCGTGATTTTGAAAGATGTATCGAGACATTTGCATCTTTAAGAGTCGTAAATGACATAGCAGAGCGAGGTGTAGCACTTATTGAAAAATTCAATGAATGTTTGACACACGATGAAGACCAGCGACAATATTTATTACAAGTCGTTCGAAACCATCGACAAAATTATTCGTCCTGTCTGAAGGCAAATTATAGGTTATAAGAATCCTATTGAAACTATTCTAAAACTAATATTTATAAATTTGATGAAAAAAAATTTCACCAGAAATGCCATTAGTTCATTTATTGTAGATGATTCAATAAATTACCTCATCATTAATGCACAGTCAATATTTTTTTGAATATCCTACGATGCCCTTGATGCCCACATTACACTACAGTAACTATTAATTAGTAATGTTTTTGAAATACGAACCAAAACGTATAAGAAAAAGAATAAACAAAAAATTGATCAAATTATTTATTTTTGACTGCTCGATTTTTCCTGTGGTGTTAATTTTTTCAGCATGATACTTTCAACTAATAATTTCAAAGATGTGTAAAAGTATTGGTGAAAAAAAAAATAATAATACATGCAAAATATCAAAGCTTGAAAGTATGGAACCTTGACATTTTATTAAATTTTATATTTAAAAAATCAAAGTCCTTATATCTTTTCAAATACTGGTTTGAGAGACTTGGTTTATTGGACTTTTTTTTCTGTAGAATTGAATTTTCTACAAATTCATCGTGAAGTTTTCTTCTCCAAGTCCAATCGTTTATTCGCCCTCAGTGAGAGCGAAGAATTATGCATAAATCGACTTTGAAGGCTCACACAGGTTCAACGGTTGAAACCACAGCAAAACTATACAGGGCACTTTTGAAGAACACTAAATTCTCTGTAAAATGAGTCTTGGATGAGTACAATCCAACGAAATGCGGCTGAGTTGTGCGCGGCGAAAGAAAAAGTAGTCAGGTTTACATGCTATTAGCATGGGAAAACTTAAAAAGAAAAGTGCGAGTTCTTAGGATTCGAATTGAGAGCTCAAAATTTGACAGGATTCCTTATTCGACGTCTACTACCAGATTATCAATGGGGAGTTGAAGAAAAAAATAGTCGTTTCAAAAAAAGCACCCTAATGAACATCATCGAGCCATAAAAGGTTGTTACGGGTTTGACACAGCTACGTTCAAGGTTTTGAAAGAGAAAGTCAAAGTGATGATAATTCTTTCTGATATAGTAACTGAATGTTCTTGAACATTTGACATGGACTTTTCATAAAAGCTATTGCTTCTTCCGACAGGTGTTATATTACTCGATGAAATGAAGTTATCAAAATCTCTTTCCTTCAATCGTCAAAATTTAGAGATTCAGGGCTTTACCAACCTGGGCAAATATACACCAGACCATGAGAAGAACAAAAGGGGCGACCATGCGCTAGTTCTCATGTTTCAACCTTTTCATGGAAAGTGGGTACAGGCTTTAGGTTGTTTTCTGAGCAAAGGATGCGCACCAGGAGCAATTTTATTCCATATATTGATGGAGTGCATTGGGTTGACGGAACAATGTGGGCTCAATGTTGACGTTGTTGCTTCTGATGGTGCGACATGGAACCGCAATATGTGGGAGAGATCTGAAGTAACGGAAGAAATTGTAAACGTCGAACACATTGTCGATCCTTCTCGTCGTTTAAGGTTTGTTTCGGATTTTCCTCATCTAGCCAAGAATTTAAGAAATTGGGTAACAAGGAAAAGACCAATTGAAGAAGTTTGGGTAAGGAGAAAATATCAGTTTTTCAGTTTTTTTTTTCATAGACACCGAATGGGGTTGTGGAATTGAAGCACTGGGATACTTTACTGGAAATTGAAGATCCAAAAAGTTTCAACCTGAAGGCCAATTTCAAACTCACTCAAGACCACATAAGACCGGAGTATTATCAGAAAATGAATGTGGCTATGACATTCCAGGTAAATCTATGCTGTTTGATATGTTATATTCAAATTTATTTTTGTTCTCGCGCAGTTTTGCAACTATGGGTACTAATTATTGGTGTCATGACAGTTCTTTGGTGCAGGGGATGCTATGGAACTGTTTGAAAATGACCACGACGCGCTTAAAGATTCGAAAGGTACACAAGTCTTCTGCAAGAGAATGAAAAAAACTTATATCAGTGATGAATAGCCGTACACCATTGAGTTGGATAAAAATCGAAAATCAGGCATGGAATGTGAGCATTACATTATATTTCCGGTCATACCGGAATACTCTGTCGGTGTTTAGGGTTTACCGTACTTCATGTTAACTTCAAAATTTGATAGGATATTAAAGAGACTTTGGATTGCCTTTGCGCTTGGGAAAAGGAAGCTCAGGCAAAAGGTTATGAATTCACGTCTGATTCGACGTGTTACGGACTGAAAATATCTCTGCAAGCAGCTCTTGAAGTGTGCCAGTATTTAATAGAGAAATGCGAATTCAAGTATCTCATGACTGTAAGACTCAATCAAGACAATTTTGAGGCAAAATTCTGTTCTTACTTCATTGAGTCTGATCTACATGCTTTTCAAATAATGAATTCTATGCCTTTATAATAGAATTGTTTTTTTTTTTGTAGCGCTTTTTCGGTATGATGCGAAGTTGCTGCGGCAGCAATGATCATCCTGATTCAACGTTATTTATTCGAATGTATAGACTCTTGTCGACGTATTCACTCGTGAAACCGTCGAAAGGTAGTAATATCACTGGTGGGGATACTATTGGCGTCTTGTTAAGAGGATTTGACAAACATGACCGAGAGGAGATCCCAGTGGGATGCACAAATTGATACAATACTAGACAGAGGATCGTGTGTAGATGCTCTTTTCGATGCTGCATCTGTATTAGAAGAATACGATTACTTCAAATGCAGTACATCGGACTACGTGCTAGCATATGTAGCTGGATATGTAGCGAGAAAAGGTTCCAGATTTGCAGTGTCTGGAAAAGACGGGCGAACCGGTGTGTGCAAGAGTTGTTTGGAAACTCTTCAACTCGCAGCTTCTGATACGATACCAGATAGTCATAAGCTGATACAAATTAAAACAAAAGGTTACCTGAAAAATCCGTCAAAGCTGCTTCTGAGACTGATATCACGTCTCGAAGAAGCAACTTTAAACAGCCTGAACACTGAAGTCTTGAATGCAGATACCGTATTCAGTGTTACAAATGCTGTTGAAAATATACCATACGTACCATTTGTTGGATGTGACGAACATAAACGATTGTTGACAAACAGTAGAGTGAGGTTTTATTTGACGACACGCATGTTTTTTATTTGCAAACAAGCAAATAAAAATGATAATCTGGAGAAGCAGAAGACCCGAGAGAGAAAAAAGGCTTCTAAACTTTCCTACGACACAGATGGGCCAAAAGAAATTAATAAATCTACTAATGTTCAACCCATGGAACGTGGTATCACAAACCCGAAAACGATAGTACCACAAGCAAAGCGACGTAAATGAAAAAAAATAACATACCAATTTCATTAGCGGTCAGTTCAATCGAAGCAACAGATACTGGGTTCAAAAACATCTTGAATGAAAAATTCAACTACAGATATTCAATGCGTTGTAAATTTCACTTTTATATATAGTACAATATATATTATGTAAGTTTGGACGTTACCGCCACACTTCGGTGTAATGACCATGTGGTCAAGGGATCGAGTCGCGAGCGCTAGCGTAGCGATAGAAGCGATAGAAGGGTTAGAAGCGATAGAGGCTCCGAACTGTTAACCTCGTGACTAGCCGCGCTAATCAGATCAGATCACAGAAGATACAAAAGGCGAATCATCGACAATTGTATCGATTCAGGTCAGTTGTAATTACCATACGTGTAACAACATCCCCTTCATATGTAACATATTGTAAATATCCTTATAATTACAGTGTTGTCAACTGCATCGTACTTGTCGCATTATTTATACCCTCGATCCTTAAGCTTCTGATATCGAAGCTTACATATAATTTATAAAAAAAAATAAATAACCATTTACAGACTGTTCATGATGGATTATGATTTCATGATTTACAATTCCGAATCCTATATATAACGTGTATATGCGTAATTACATCCAATGTTCGCTCACGGGTATAAATAGTGTTCATTAATAGATAAGTAAATAATGCGTAAATTAGGCAATCATATAAATTATAGCGAAAGTTCATCAACAATTTTCAAAAGATTACTCAATTCATCGGTACTGTAGATGTGAATGAATTCTGAGAAGGGCATTTTTTTGTCATCCAAATATATGATCACCTTTTTGTTGTGGAGTATGGCAACTCTTTTCCTCACTGTATAATCTGATTCAATTTTTTGAAGACCAAAGAACGAATCATTACCTCCTAAAAACGACCATTGCGTTGAGGGCAAACTTATTGAATCCAAGCGATCCTGTAAGTATTTGTAGGAACATCCATGGCTTGCAGCTCCACTATCATCTAATATGCTGCTCATTCTTCTTTGGAATCTGAAAATAAAGCAAAGTATTTTGTAGACAGAATTCGTTATGGATATTTTGATAAATTACTTCCTGCCCATATTCACTTACCTTGGTAACAAATTGTTTTCAAGCCGTATAAGCTATACCAGGCAAAAAGTCAGAAATATAAATTCGCTGAGTACTAAAGTTCTTTTGGTCTTCTAAACCTGCCTCCTGAGTAACTTTTTCAGAGATACTATGTCGTAAGAACGAGCACGTTTTATATTCAAATAACTTCACACGCTCGTAAAACTGACACGGTTCTTCTTTCTTCCTTCTCCTCTATGGCTCTATCCCTTTTGTAGCAAAAGCTGGGGCAAGTGCCAATAACTGACACGGTTGAAATTATTTTCTCTCACCACTGTGAAGCGACAACGACAATCGACGACTATCATATGAGAACAGGTCTGCACTAGCTGCGTATTCACGTCACGTGACGAAGCGTCACGACCCGACGTGGAACACCGGCACTGCGAGTGGCAAAATATCGTACTACTAAAGAAACTCAGATATCGCCGCAGGTTTTGGCGAGTGGCGAGCGTAGAGATCGGTCCTCTTACTTCTTACTTCCTGGTCACGAAGTTAGCCACTGGTCATGGGCAAATAAAATATTTGTAGAAAGGAAATTTGATTTGAAAAAAGGTTAGGAAAAATAGTGAGCCACGGGGACACCATCGATGAACATTACTGTACTTCCAAAAGGCTTTCCGTTGATATAATCTCTTTATTCTTTATCATTTTTTGAATTAAACTTTTGCTGTTATGAAATCTCCATCTTGCGGTGATGCTAAACAAGGTCATCTTATTCTATTATATTTTTCCAAAATGATTCCAAATCTTACCACATAGTCGTTTTTAAATATTTTCTTTCAATTATATCTCAAATGCGAAGCGTTTGAAAAATCTTAAAAAATGGGGAATGTGTTTTCCGACCAGTGCGCTTATATAAAAAATTAAGGAGCAGATTTGAGACCTCATCGTCAGATTTTGATCACGTTGTTATCGAATGCCTACTATTTGTAGATACGCTTAAATTAAATAAGAATTCAATTAAGAAATTCAAATTCCAAATTTTTTTCAGCGCAACGAAGCTATATTTTATATTATAATGTGATCGTTTTCATCCAAATTTAAAACCACCGGCGAGAAGTACATCAGGTATTGTTCCAACACAAGATTTGTTAACTGTTAATAAATGTTTCTTTGAATGAAGTGCGATCAAGTTTGCCTCAAATTCTACTATGATTCTATTCAACGAAGCTGACTTGAGTTAAATAGTTGGTTAGTTAATATACCATGAGGAAATCTTGACACTGCACAGTTGATGCGCCTGACTGCGCATGCGCCAAATAATGAAATTTTATTGGTCGGTGAGATGGTCCCGCGAAAATATTATGACGTATGAAGCAGGCGTGCCAACCTTCAAGAAATGAAGCAAGAGCTGTCAAGATTTCGCGCGTAGATTAGTCAGTTGAAGTAATGTTGTTGTTTATTTTAATTTAACGTGAATTATCAAAATAAAAGTAGGATTGATTAGCAATCTTGAATAAAATAGTCCATATCGAAAGATAATTCAATTGTAGCAACGAAGGATTTGATGGAAAAGCAAATCCAACTGCTACAAAACTCATCTTATAATACCCTCGAAAAATAAACCGATAAATCGAATCGAAGCAAGCAATCAACTGTTCCAAATAAATTGCGACGGTCGAACATCAAGTTTCAATAAAGCTTTCCAAGCCTTTTCGAATCGCTGCCGCAATTATTTGAGATCTTAACCTCAAAAATTCATATCAATTACATCGCCGTCAAAAACAAAGTTTGACAGCTAAAACTCGGGATGGCCAGCCTGCCTCAGCGGACGACGCAACCCGCGCATGCGCAGTCAGGCACACCGACTGTGCAGTATCAAGATTTCCTCGCGATATGTTCCTCGCGGTCAGCTACAAAGAAATATTCATTTCGCCAAATACAACTATGCCATTTGTTAACATTGAATGAATTTTATTAACTATAAATAAACTGTTTTCTCAGTGTGGCTAAGATCAAGAAAAGCAACAATTTTTTCATTCGTGACCGGATGAGGAAATGAAGTCTGTAAAGAGTCAAGTTTGTCGAGATTGCAGCCTAGATTTTTGAATACTGATGAATTAGTAGCAGTTCCATCACACGTTAAAGCTACTATTTTCAACCCCGCACCATGCAATGCAGCAATGCACTGAGATACTAAATTATTTTTCAAGTCAGCTGTCATGCCATGAATTAAATAGTAAGCACTAGGGATCTTCCAGCCAGAATTGATACATACAACCATGAAAACTAATGCTTCATTCGCAAGTACAGTATCATCGGCAACAATATCTTTCCCCATATCAATATAACCACTGAATTTCGATCCATCATATTCTAAATGTTGCCTAATAGCCATCTCGTCGAATATTAATGCACCCAACAATGGGTAATTTGTATCTTTCGCACGCTGCTCTATAGATTTTAGTGCTTCAGAGCAAATCCCTGGATTTCCTTCAATACTTCCGTACCATTTACTGATTGTTTTCGGATGTGGCAAACAACAATCTAGTTCATTTCGTAAGTAGTCATAAGCACGGGGTGAATAATAATGAAGCGTGAGTGCAAAGGATCTCAATTGGGGATCGTATTCTCTAGATACATGCTCCTTATTTTTTTTTTTTTTTAACCAGCCGTTCAAATAAGAGTGCATTAGACCCACCTATTGTGTGTTACACACCAACTTGCTCATCGTTCAATAAATTTTTATTTTTCAAAATATCAAGAGTACTCCTTAACGTGGTAATTCGATCAGTGCTCCGACGTAAACTTTGCTGCAGAGTTCGAATGTTTTTCATATATTCCTCCTGCGTAATTTCTATTCTTTTCCTCAATCTACTTTTCTCTGGCGAGTTAAAGACAAGCTCTGGAGTTACCATAGTTCCTTTGTCCTCCTTTGACATTGACGGTTGTGCTAAAAATATTAATTCAATACATTAGAATATCTCTGAAATATTGTTGACATAAATATTGTTGATATAAACTTCTCCCTCAAGAATATTGTGGAGTAGTAATTTGCATAAAACCTGATGCGGAAACAATTCTAATCGGTGAAGTAGCTCTGTGTGTAAAAGTTGTAGTCTGAGGCATGGGACTTGTCGCTCGATTTACTTTTGCTACAGATACTGTAACATACTCAGCTGAGTATACACCAAAATAGATCAGCTGAAATAATGAGAACAAAGGAATAGAGGATTACCTTAATCCTCTACGTTCGACAGTATGCTGACGTCACGCGAGAAGGAGGGGATTGCGACTATATAAAAAGCGCCAACTTCAAGCACGGCAGCGTTCGTCGGTAGAGCACCACAGCGACTCATAGTTCGAAACATTTCAAATAGCACTTAGATCGTCTAGATCTAAATGACAAACTTAAACTCACTCTAACACAAAGTAGATAAAGCATCACTTTGATGTAAAAGCAAATATAATCGATGAAAGTAGGAGTAGAAAAGAAACCAGATGAATATAAAATCATTTGCATAGTATAATTGCGTCTAAGAATTATATCTAACATAAAATCGAGCATAACCTCAAAACAAACAAGCGCACAGGCAAATTCGTTAAGATTAGGGTAGAGTTAAATCAAATATTGTATTCTAGTATCAAATGCAGTTTTTCTTATGAGTTAGCTTTCAAGTAGGAAAAGTAGGCTTGGATTGATTTCCCGGCTCTACTAGATAGAAGATATCTCGGCTTTGGTTTTTACCCGAGTCCGATCGTTGACGGCTTTGTTAGAGAAATCTATCCGAGTCCGTAGTTTGAATTAAAATCACAAGGTTAGATAGGTGGCTTTTGGTGGGGTACCTATCCTTTTCCCTGCCTTTCGACCTCAAAGAAAAACCCATATTCCATGAAATTTCTATTCAGGTAAAGAATTCACACTAACAGCGGGTATCTCTATAGCTTCCGAGCCCGAGATACTCGCGCAAAGTTACAATACATGATCCGCAGAACATTCCTCTGTGACTGCTGATGACGAGGCAGGGCTTGTAATCTCAAATACTTTCTGAAACATACATATATAAATATATTGACTGTTTATACCATCCTCTTGATTAAATGTAATAACAGTATTTCATTCATAGAATTGGCAATGTATTTGGTTTAAGGTGAAGTGAAACCTTCGTCAGAATCTCGAAAACGGGAATCAAGAATTCTCCGAAACGACTGAACCGATCGCAATGAAACTTTGAGGGATTACACATAATTGTGGCAAAAAGTGGTTAATTATTTCACTTTTCCAAAATTTAACAAAAATTTTAACAGATTGACGTACCGACCACATAAATCGCGAGATTATTCATTCTCGCCGTAGATAATCGCATTTTCCGGATAATTAGCCACTCCGCAATGAAATATCAAACACTTTGAGCCTAATCCCGTGTCATTTGATGAAGAAATGGCTGAGAATCATTGATTCTCCGTTACTCAAAACTACAACACCGACATTCAATTGAGATCACAACCTGTACCGACATTGTAGCCAGCATACGTGTAAACCGAGCGGTACCAAACTCTGGGTATCTCTGTTTTACCGCGGTGAAAGGCACTCGGCCGTGGCCTTGAAACGTTTCACTTCACCTTAAGTCGAATTGATGCGGTTGATGATTTGTCGAAAGAATCTTCCGAGAAGTGATCTGAACAAATACGTGCTTCATGCGGGACGGAAGATGAATCAATTTCCAAAATATCTAACCATAATCTAACATCGTTGAGTTTCTTGGGAAATCTGGAAATGCAATATACACATATTTGAAGAAAAATGGTCTCATGCTAGCCCGTTAATAGTCTATAAGCATGGTTAGATATAAAACATAATTTACAAACCTGTGGAATGTAATTTTTCGTCTTGCGTGTGCAATAGAGTCCTTTTTAGAAAAGCGTCTGTCCGTTCCGTATTTACAGGAGGGCACAAAATACAACGGCATTTTCAAAACAATTTTTTATAGTCAAATTTCGAACTATTATGTCCACGGAGTCGTCGCTGGCAATCTAACCCAGCTAACATAGGCAATGGCCTCTCAAAAGCATGCGCAACGTAACAGCGAATCAGAACCTGGGCCCCAAATGATGGCGAATTCACCTTCGTACCCTCCCCACAGCGGCTTCGACCCCGCAACGTTATGCTCCGTCCCTATAATTCCTACGTCCATGGCCGGTACTCAACGACCATGCGGTACTCTTGCAGGCTCGGAACCAGAACGCCACTGGGGAACCGAAGAGCTCTTCCGGACAATGACTCGAGACTATTTAGTTTTAGGGACTCTTGGGGAAGAATTAGGGTTGGCTTGACCGTATTATTCGGATGGATCCTACCTGATCGCTACGATGACTCGGCCTCGTGGTCGGCTCGTTGTCCGTGGGCAGGCGAGGGTCGTATATTACCAATCAATAGTAGTCCACCAAGTATCCGTATCAATAGTCCAAAGAAATAAGCAGGGGGTCACAATAAAACAAAATAATCACAATACACTCTCCAAACACCTCACAAAACTCTACAAAAACTCTCTCTCTCTCGATTCACTGTAATAATGACACGCTATTTTGTGTTTTAATAAATGGCTCTTCGTTTCCGGTATGCTAATTCCTCATCCTCGCCGTTCGTCCTGCGAGCGGTGGCCGTCGTCGATAGACCAGTCCGATGATCTACGATCGATATGGCCGCGCCAGGACAAAGGGCGGCAGATATTTAAATTAGCTACCCTGACTCTTTACTCTTGGGGAAATACATACGCTCGTTTAGGCTGGTACGGAGGAGGTCCAAACGTTTGCCACGTTACACTATATACGAAAATAATTTATCATTACCCTTACGGAAAAAAAATACTGAAAGTACTGCCAGTACAGCAGTACTTGAAGTACTGCCAAAGTACTGCTGTACTTATTTCGCGAGTACACACAGTACTCATCGTACTTCAAGTACAAAAATTACTGAGAAGGGATATATAAGTAGGTGGCAAGTACTAGTGTAGTATGACTGAAGTATTACTTTAAGTTCTAGCCCTTCGGTAAGTTCTCGCGCCTTGCTTGACTCGTCATCAAATGTCATCAAATGTCATCCTCCAGTCACTGAGTCTGATACCAGGCCAATCGCTAATATTTCTCACCTTGCTAAGGTCTTTGAGCGGCTAGTTGCTAACCAGCTCACAGCCTACCTAGAGCAGAACGCCATCTTTGATCCAGCCCAGTCAGGCTTCCGGAAATCTCATAGCACCCAGACGGCCCTGCTCGGCGTACTTGATGATGTCAGAAAAGCTGTCGACGAGAGGCGTGTCACAGTTCTCGTGCTATTCGACTTTAGCAAGGCCTTCGACAGTATCAACCATCGCCTGCTATTGGCAAAGTTAGTGCATTACGGGCTGGCGGAAGAGGTGATCAAATGGTTCCACTCCTATTTGACGGGTAGATCACAGGCGGTTCAGGACCTCTCGGGAGGTCATACTGGCTTCTTGGCAAACCAATCGGGTGTGCCCCAAGGCTCAGTTCTAGGTCCTCTGTTGTTTCTTCTGTTTGTGAATGACATCGCGAGCGTGCTTGTGCATTCGAAGCACATGATGTTCGCGGACGATTTGCAAATTTACATCCACGCCGCGCCGTGTGACATCGCTGATGCTATTGCTAAAATCAACAGAGACGCGGATGCTGTACTAAACTGGGCTGTGGGAAACGGTCTTAGGCTGAACGTCGCTAAAACTAAGGCGATTATTCTGGGTAGTTCTGCGTATCTGGAGCAATTGCACAACCGTGTGCCTCCTCCAATATCTATTGACGGCCGGGTCGTACCGTACGTTGACTACGTTAAAAATCTCGGCGTCTACATCGCTGCCGATCTGTCGTGGAACAGGCACGTTGCGCAGGTCTCAAAAAGGGTTCACGCTTCTCTTCACAGACTGAAATTTCATGGTACCGTTCTATCCCCGCAAGTTAAAATCCTGCTTGTCAATGCGCTGATTCTGCCCCATCTTGACTATTGCTGTCTCGTTTACGGTGACTCGTCGAACTACCTGAACGTAAAGCTCCAGCGGCTTATGAACTCCGGAATTCGGTTCATTTTCGGTCTGAGGAGAGACGTACATATCACGCCCTATCGCCTTAAGCTAAAGTGGCTCTCGGTCGTGGATCGGCGGATTTTCTTTCTGGGTACTTTTTTATATCAGGTCCTGGGTACATCCGTTCCTCCGTACTTGCGAGAGCTTTTTCAGGCCCCGGACCCCGATGTGCGCTGCTCCTCTAGGCTCGTTGATTCTGGTCGCTCTTTAGTATTTACCGTCCCGAAGCATAGAACAGCTTGCTATCGGCACTCGTTTGCGCTTGAAGCCATCTACCTCTGGAATAACCTACCCCAGCAAATACGGGACTCGTCCTCGCTAGACGTGTTTAAGGCCAGGTTCGCTCTGTATCTTTCATCTGCCGAAACAAGTGGAAATTCTGACCACATCAGACCTAGGCTCTGACTACCGGGCGCACTCACAACCTGCTACGGGCCGACCTACTTGTTATGCATTGCTATTAATAGCCTACTCTATCGTCTTATGTTCTGTGTTAGTCTTAATTATCGTGTGCATTTTTTTTTCTGCCACTCTTCATTTAGCCGTCTATCTTTTTAAAGCAAACCTGGGGCATGCGCCTATGACATCCAGTGCAGCTATCACTGCTCTTGATTCCGGTGCCTCTTGTTTTGCAACCTAGATGGCTCTATTAGGTTTGGTTTGGTTGGTTTTGTGTTAGTCCTTTGATTCTAGCCTTCTACCTATGAACTTGTGTATTCTCTCTGTTTTATTTATACTTATTTTTATACTTTTTTTGCTTTCTGTCAATTAGGGTGTTAGTGTAATAGTGTACTTATTATTAATTTATATTTTTTACTCTTTGTTAAACCATATATTATTTATTATTTACTCTTAACTACTTCCTACTTCAAACTCATGTTCCTAGTTTTAATCTTACTTGCAATGTCTATTATCTTTATTTTTATCTTTAATCTGTGTTAAACTATGTACTATCTTTTCTTCACTTTCATATTGTCTTTGTTTTGTTTCGATTGCCCTTTGGCCCTTCTGGGCTACGGCATAATAAAAAATATCTATCTATCTATCTATCTAGTTCCATGTACTGAGTACTAGTAGTCTTGCACTAAGTACTACTAGTAGTCTACACTTGGTACTAGTACTCTGCACTTAGTACTAGTACCCCTGTATTAAGTACTACTAGTTCTCTGTACTTAGTACTGTAGTGTTAGTACTAAGTACTGAAAATTCGTGTACTTAGTAGTGAGATTTGTGTACTAAGTACTGAGCTCTCAGTATTTTTTTTCCGTAAGGGTATATCTAATTCAAAGCTTTATTTTTTTATTAATCTTCAATTATTTTTTAACCGCCGATGAATTTATTAACTCATGAACACCCGTGGAAAATTGAAGGTTTGTATGATTTTTAAAAGTATATAACGATTAGAAAATTAGAAATTTAAATTTTTCATCAAAATGAATAATGTCTTAGCCTTTCAAAATATGTGTAAAATAGAAAGTTCGAAATGTGCTCATGATTTTTTTTTTAAAGTCATTTTGTTTTTTAAATTATTTCTTGGCATCCCAAATAGCCAAACCTATTACACAGGTCTACAATGATTTTGGTGCCGCTAAAAGTAAAACTGATTTCAAGTACATTCGGTACCCTGATAAAAACTTGATACTTACTTTTTTAATACTACGTGTAGTTTTCGAGATTTCGCAAGGGTTAATAAATTAAAAAGAATTTAATTAATCTATTGAAAAACAAAAGAACGTTTAATTCAAAACATTTAATTACACATTTTGTTAGGGATATACGAAGGTATTGAACCCCATGTATGTATGTATATGTATATTAGGTATAAGTATATGTATTAAGCTGTATTGTTCACGTCCTCTATCTGGACATCTGTATCCGTTAGTTGAGGTTTGCCTCTTGAGCTGCCCACTACTATCAATAAACCTATTTTCTTTTCTATCTACCTTTCTATAGCTACGTCATAATAACCTTTTCCTCAACAGGTTATGGGCCCAGTCCACGTAAAGAAGTAAGAATCGTAAGGGTGCTAAGTCTTTTATGAGTAGGTAGACAGAAAAATGAACAGGGGCAGATTCTAGTGAGTGAAAAGTGAAACGGAAAGACCGTTAGGTGTAGTGAGACATCTTGAGCTGTGTACGTTAGTCGTGAAACATGGCTACGATTAAAATCGATCCATTAGACGGAAGTAATTATGATACCTGGAAAATTCAAATGCGCGCAATCCTAAAAAAAAATGATTTGTGGGAATATGTGACAGGTGACAAAGTCAAGCCTTTACCGTCCGAGACAGACTATGAAAAATGGTTAAGGATGGACGGGAAAGCGGAGTCAGACATCGTGTTAGCCGTTGCTTCGAGCGAGCTCGTTGCTCTCGACGGCTTAGAATCGTCAAAAGCTATCTGGGATAAACTAAAATCTACGTACGAATCTAGTGGACCGGCAAGAAAGGCAACTCTGTTGAAGAGACTCGTGTTAACACGCATGCAAGAAGCAGACGACCTCAAAAAACACTTATCAGATTTTTTTGATGCCGTAAAGAAGTTGAAAGAGATCGGATTGGTAGTAATAGACGAGCTACTGGCTATTTTGTTGCTGTACAGCCTTCCGGATTCCTTTAGTATGTTTAGAACGGCTATGGAAACGCGCGACGAGTTACCGACAACGGAAATCCTGAAGGTGAAGATAATGGAAGATTACCAGGGGCGCAAATCGTGTGATTCAAATACCGGACAAGGCGCCATGTATTCGAAGCAAGTAAACACGCATTACTCAAGGCCGACGTTTAAATCCGAGAAACACGAGACAGGCACCAGCCAAAGCAGCAGGACGTCGAGAGAATGTTTTCGATGTGGTGGTGTAGGACACATAGCCAGATATTGTCGATCTAAATATCCACAACATAATCCAAGTGCGCGAAGGTGCGAGGCCAATGAGGAAAATTCGGCGAGTGAGAGGGATATGAGTCAGGCGTCAATACTGTTAGCCACAACCGAAGAGGCGTTATACAGTCACGATAATAAGGGTGAATGGTGTGTCGACAGTGGGTGCACTAGTCACATGTGCAATAATAAGGATATGTTCGAGAGTTTCACCAGCGTCAATACAGAATTAAACCTGGCCAATAGTGACAGCACACGTATCACGGGGACAGGAAACGTGCGCGTAACCGTCGATATAGATAATCGCGACAAGGAAATAAATATTGAAAAGGTTTATTATGTGTCCGACTTACGTACAAATTTACTATCGGTCTCAAAAATGACAGACCGTGGACACGAAGTGATATTCAACAGAAAGGAAGCAATCGTGTTAGACAAAGACAAAAAGGTAGTGTTACGTGCAGATCGAATAGGTAATTTGTATTATATGAGGAAAAGCGTGTGTAGTGCGAATACCGCGGAACAAAACCCTGAACAAAGGAAACCCATCGACGAGTGGCACGAAAAAATGGGACACTTAAACGAGCGGGACCTAAAAGCGATGGCGAAAAAGGGATTAGTGTACGGTTTAAACATAAGAAACGATGAGAAACTAACAGAATGTGAAGTGTGCCTAAGTGAAAAACAGACGCGTAAACCGTTTCAAAAATGCACTGGTGAGCGTACGAAAGAGGAGTTAGAAATAATTCACTCTGACGTGTGTGGTCCCATGCGCCACCCGTCTTTTTCGGGAAAGAGATATTTCGTTACTTTCATAGACGACAAGACTAGGTGGTGCGAGACCTTTTTCGTGAAGCACAAAAGTGAGGTTTTAAACGCATTCAAGGACTACAAAGCGGTAGTGGAGACATTCACTGGTAAAAAAATAAAAACGTTGCAAACAGACAACGGTACGGAGTATTGCAACAATCGTGAGTTTGACACTTTCTTGAAAAATAACGGTATACAAAGACGCTTGACTGCCCCATATACGCCCGAGCAAAACGGGGTAGCTGAGCGCCAGAATCGCACGCTAGTCGAAATGGCGAGGTGCATGTTGCGCCAAGCGGGTGCCCCCCCAGTGTTTTGGGCGGAAGCAATTAATGCAGCAACTTACGTACGGAATAGATGCCCAACGAGTGCACTTGCCGGGCAGATACCGCATAAGCTATGGAAGGGGAAAACCCCCACGGTGATGTACTTTCAAGTCTTCGGATCCAAGGTATATGTGTTAGATAAGAGGCGAAACAAGGGAAAATTCGATCCAAGGGCGGAACAAGGAATTTTTATCGGATATTCTAAAGAGTGCAAAGCGTACCGAATTTATATGCCAAAGTCCAGAAAAACAATAGTTAGTCGCGACGTTAGTTTTTTGCGTGCGTCGGGTTTTCAGAAGGAATACCGCGAGTTTTTTGAAGAAAACGACAGGTGCAGTGACGTGTTAGTTGAAGAAGACAAGGGTGAAGATCACGAGGTTGAGAGTCAAACAAGGCAGCCTCTAACAGGTGAGAGACGCGCAGTGAAAAGAGGAGCCGCAGTTTCCTGGGAAACAATGGCCCAACCTTCCAAGCGAGGTAGAGGACGACCAAGACTTATACGCACGGGGTCAGTAGGGAGGCCACGAAAGGAATATATAACTGCCAAGGGGTCCGGTATCGACGAAGATGAAGATGACGACCCAGAGAGCGCCGAAAGCGGGGACGAGAGAAACCACGATGTCGAGATAGAAGAGAAGGAAAACGATGAGGTATTTATCGAGACAGTAAATTTTACAGTTACTGAAGACCCGGCGACGTGGCAGGAAGCTAAAGATACAGAAGATGCAGTGCACTGGAGAGTCGCATTAGAAGACGAGTACATCGCTCAGATCAAAAACGGCACGTGGGAAATTGTAAAACGACCGGCGAAGAGGAAAGTCATTGGCAGTAGATTTGTTTTTTGCACGAAGAAAAACGGAGACACGGAGAAAAAAAAGGTAAGGCTGGTGGCGAAGGGATGCTCCCAAAAGCCAGGGGAGGACTTTCGTGAAACATATTCACCAGTCGCGAGATCCACTTCGATAAGGCTTTTGGTAGCCTTGGCCGCGGAGTTGGGACTAGAAGTACATCACCTGGACGTCGTCACCGCTTATCTCAACGGAGACCTCGAGGAGGAGGTGTATATGGAAATGCCCGAAGAATTGTGCGGAGTGCTTTCCAAAATTAATAATAATGAACCTGTAGGGTCTAACGTTAATAGTGCGCGAGGAAAACTCGTAAAAGAAACAGCTAACCGTTGGAGTAGTGCAATTGGTGCAGGCGATGACTGTGTATGCTTATTAAAAAAATCATTATATGGCCTACGTCAATCGGGAGTACAATGGCATAAAAAATTAGTGAGTAAACTCAGTGATCTTGGCTTCGAACCAATGTCACAAGACCCGTGTATGTTTGTATGCAACGAAAGAGATCGCAATAGCGTTATGTTAATTACTATCTATGTAGACGATTTGTTAGTCGCGTCCGACGATTTAGACTGGATGGATGAGATAAAAAGGGCCTTATCAGAAGCGTTCGAAATTAAAGATTTAGGGAAAGTCGACCGCTGTCTCGGTATCGAGTTCTCACGTGATGATAAACACAGCATAACTATGAAACAAAAATATTACACCGAGGCATTACTTGAGCGTTTTGGCATGAGTGAGTGTAAGCCGGCAGCCACGCCGATCGAAATGAATTGTAAATTGGAGAGGCCCGAGCGCGCGAATGAGAGTGAAATGAGCAAATATCCTTTTCAATGTCTAATAGGAGCGTTAATGTATTTGGCCGTTACCACAAGGCCGGATATCGCTTATTCAGTTAACTATTTAAGCCAGTTCAATAAATCTTATAACAGTGAACATTGGAGGGCCGCGAAGCGCGTACTACGCTACTTAAAGGGTACTTTGGAGTACGGCTTATTGTATGTAAGAACGGGATTACCATTATTTGGGGTGGTAGACGCTGATTGGGGTGCAAATGTTGTCGATAGAAAGTCTTATTCGGGCTTCGCTTTCTTGTTAGCCGGCTCAGTTGTGAGTTGGGAAGCGCGCAAGCAGAGAACGGTCGCACTGTCTAGCACGGAGGCCGAATACATGGCGTTAGCGGAGACGACAAAGGAAGCGATATATTTACAAAGCCTGGTGAACAAACTGGGTGTCGTGGATGAGAGTGATTGCGTGGTACTTTTGAACGATAATCAGGGAGCTTTAAAACTCGTTGAAAATAACAACTATCGTTCAAAGACGAAACATATTGCGATAAGACACCACTTTATTAGGGAGGCATTCGCAACTGGCAAAATAGAGTTGAAATATTTGCCAACAGATAAAATGCCTGCGGACGTGCTGACCAAGGGGTTGAGCGGGCCAAAGCATAGAGAATGTTTAATCAATCTGGGTATGGTAAACGTGAATGAATGTTAAAGTTATGTTCAAATCTTCGAGGGGAGGTGTTAGGGATATACGAAGGTATTGAACCCCATGTATGTATTGTAACGTGGCAAACGTTTGGACCTCCTCCGTACCAGCCTAAACGAGCGTATGTAACCCCTGAGAGTACCGAGTCAGGATAGCTAATTTGAATATCTGGCGCCTGTGTCCTAGCGCGGCCATCGATCGTAGATCACCGGATTGGTCTATCGATTACGGCCAGCGCTCACAGGACAAACGGCAAGGATAAGGAATTAGCATACCGGAAACGAAGAGCCACTTGTTGTCTAGCCGTTGATATTCACGTGCCATTATTTCATCAAGTCGAGAGAGAGTTTAATTTTGTAGAGTTTGTGAGGTGTTTGGAGTTTTGTTTAGAGTGAGAATTGTTTATTGTGACCCCTGCGATTTTCTTGGATATTTGATTTGGATTTTGGACTTGACTACTGCTGATTTGGACTTATATACGACCCTTGCCTGCCTACGGACTACGAGCCGACCACGAGGTCAAGGAAACGTACCAGATCAGGTAGGATCCATCCGATCTAATTCTTCCCCTAGAGTCCCGGAAAATTCCTAGAGTCTCGAGTATTAGTAAGGTAACGCTTTTCGTTTCCCGGTGCCGTTCTAGTTCCGAGCCCAGAGAGAGTACCGCATGGTCGTTGAGAACCGGCTGATTTGAATCGGCTGTTGTTCTCCTCGGCTGCCGAGCCTGCGCAGTCGCGTACGGATCGAGTCGTCGCGGCGCAGCCTTCGCTCGAGTCGAGTAAGCGGCCATATTGCTCGAGGCCTCTGACGTCACGCGTCGCAGATCGTCTGCTGCGTGTCAGAGCAGCCTCGTGGCAGAGTACCGAGCCACCAAGTACCGATACCCTTCCCCTCCCAGCTGTTGAGCGATCAGCTGTCAGTCGAGATTAGAAGCATCGGCTTCGAAATCACTGACAGCCGAACCTCCAGCTGGTTGTAGCGAGGAAGGTTAACCCTACCGAGTCTGTGATAACCGTCAATTGCATTTGTTTTCTTTTCAGCTTTTATAATTAAGTAATTTAACGTAGAATCATTTGAGATATTATATTTAGAGCCATTTAATTTATCTCTTTTAGTATAATTTTCCTTCTTTTATAATTAAGTTTAAAACACAAAGTAGCGGTGACAAAGGCCGAAGCCAGATAACAGGCTGGACAAATTAATGTTATCTTTTTCTTTTTTTCTTTTTAAATAATAAATAATCTTTCTAAATAACTGTCGTGTTTAAAGTGTTTTTATTTCACCGCCCTCACGAATCATCCCTCTACCGATAGCTAGCCGGAGCGAGAGAGAGAGAGAGAGAGAGGACTTCTCTCCGAAGTCTGGCGCCCAACAACATCGTCGCTGCTAGTCGGAGGAGGTGGAAGCGTTGGTACCTTATTTGTTAATAGAACGTAGTTCCCGTGGGTAACTACCCGAGCCTGCGGGAATCGCTGTTACAGTATGTATATGTATATTAGGTATAAGTATATGTATTAAGCTGTATTGTTCACGTCCTCTATCTGGACATCTGTATCCGTTAGTTGAGGTTTGCCTCTTGAGCTGCCCACTACTATCAATAAACCTATTTTCTTTTCTATCTACCTTTCTATAGCTACGTCATAATAACCTTTTCCTCAACACATTTTTTTTAAGGAAACTTGTCTAAATGATTTTTAGCAGACAGTAAATCAGGATATGTCATTTTTCTTTTGTTTATACCATGTAATTCTACAGCACAAAAATAACAGTCATCAATGTGATTTTTCGGTTCTGTCCAAATCATCGGCACACTATACTTTATATGATTACGTTTACCGTTTGCCCACTGTCTTGAATGTTCACTACACAACTTGCACACAATGTTTGGAACCCACGGTTTGTTCAGAGCCTTCGTCTCTATATTGAAGTAATCAACATATGTCTTCTTCACTGAATCTGTTATAGGTTTTCTGAACTTTTTCACCACATATTCATCACAAATGTAATAAAATGTATTTGGATTATCTACACAACACCCTCTTGACGACGACATATCGATATTATTAATTAAAAAAAGAAATTAATTGATTATAATGACATGAAGTCATTTTTTTAGGTTATTATCGATCGATACAAACCTGAACGTAGCTTCAAGATTTTGACAGCTTCGCACGACATTTTGCGGGCTAATTAACCAAATTATAACATAGAATTAGCGGCACCAAACAAAAAAATTTTTTTTGTAGACCTGTGTTATGGTTTATTTATTGGCATAAAGAGTTAAAAACATGCTATGATTAGGCTTTCATATTCACAAAATTGATTTCATACACTTTATTTTTGAACATATTCAAATTCAATGTACTAGGCGATTTGCACCAAGCTCAAATATCAGTTGAGTCTAAGTTGCATTGACAATTCTAAGGCATTGTGCCTAAGAAATTTAAATTCAACTTCGACTTGGACATAAAATTTTTGCTTTCGTGCAAGTCTGAGATGAAGAATAAATCAAATTTTTTTATATCGTCGGAAGTTTTCTAAAATAAAAATTATATTTGAAAATGTTGTTTCTAGTTTTGGAAATTATAAACACTTGTTAATTAATACTTCGCTCTGCAAATATCTGGTCAAATCTGATCAGACTTGAACTTTTTTAATCGGGTACATACATAAATTTTGATTAAGATATCCATTATAAAGTTATAAAAGCTATATCAATATAATAAAGTAAAAAAATACATTTGATAAACTCTAACCAAAATAATAAGTTTTTTACTAAATGATAACATCACTTATGAACCTCTTGAAAAAGATCCTACAAAGATCACTGAGACTGCGGTCAACAAATTAGTCTCAAAATGGGAGAAGAAAGGTTCCATCTCTAGCACATTAAGTAGGCAACTTAAATCGCATAACTCGCTTCCATCTAAACTATACTTTTTACCGAAAATTCACAAAAAAGATGTGCCTTTGAGACCGATTGTTTCTAATCTCAACTCACCTACTTATAATCTTTCAAAATATCTTTCATCTATTCTCACCAATGTTGTAGGAAAAACCCAGTACCATGTAAAGGACTCTTGGTCTTTCGCACAACAGATCAAAGGTGTATCCATACCACCAGAGCATTTGCTCATATCTCTAGATGTCACGTCACTTTTTACCAACGTTCCTGTTAACTTAGTATTAGCAGCGGTAGGAAGAAAATGGAGTTTAATCAAAGAACATACTACTTTAGAGAAGAATGATCTCATCGAAGGGATAAAACTTTGCTTAAACTCCACTTGCTTCATTTATGACAACCTACACTACAAACAAATCTTTGGTGTAGCTATGGGTTCGCCTATCAGCCCTGTAGCTGCTAACTTAGTTATGGAACTTCTAGAACAAAAAGTAATTGGCCACCTTTCTTTTAAACTGCCTTTTTACAAAAGGTATGTTGATGACATCATTACCGCTGTACACAAGGATAATATTGATTCACTTCTGAATAGCTTCAACAATTTTCATCCTCGGATTAATTTCACTTTTGAGCTTGAAAACAACAACATGATCAGTTTTTTGGACACCTATGTGATCAAAGAGTCTGATCACCTCATCACTAATTGGTTCAGGAAATCCACTTGGTCTGGTAGATACCTTAGCTTCGATTCGGATCACCCATACCAATACAAACGTAGTGTGGCGGTAGGGCTGTTTGACCGTTGCTTGAAATTAGCTCACCCTAAGTTCAGAAAAGACAACATCAAAATAGTATCTGAAGCACTAAAAGACAATGGCTTTCCTGAACATCTTATTGATGAGGTGAAAAAAGAACGTATTCACAAAACTTACAATTCACTTCAGTTCAATAAACCTTCAGATCTTAATGAACAAAGAATCGGTAGCTCAATCCCTTACATCAGAGGCCTTTCAGAAAAAATCAAAATTATCCTTAACAAAGAAGGGATTCACACGGCTTATAGAATGATCAATAACATTGACAGACTGTTCTCAAATTTAAAATCCAAGACTCCACTGGAAGATAAAACTCATACCATCTACAGAATACCGTGCTCGGACTGTAGTGCCTGTTACATAGGTCAATCCTCGCAACATCTAAAAAATAGAATCAGAGGACATAAATCTGATCTTCGTTCTAGAGACCCTGATAAATCTGCTCTTGTAGCTCATTCTCTTTCCAACCATCACAGCTTTGACTTCAACAACACTACAGTGCTTGACTCAGAAAGTAATCTCAAAAAAAGACTAATCAAGGAAATGATCCAAATAACTAAGTTCGGTGACTCAGCCTGTAACAAGAGAACTGACATTCAAAACTTGAGCCATCTATACGTTGATATTCTTAAACCCAGGTAGTCTATCTACACTTTGGCTAATTACTTGTATGACTAATGACACCTGTCTAACTACTCGTTACTTAACTTTATTTACCTTCGGTACTCTATGCTTGCCTTGTTTACCATCACTATACTTTAAATTTTGTGATCACTTCCCGTCTTCATGGAGCACAGCTAACATCTCAAGTGCTGAGGAAAGTCCTTTTCGGTAATTACCAGCTCTCTTTTTCTGTTGATTTAATCCATTTCCATCGTCTCTTTTCTTTGATAACGCTTTGATGTATTGTTTGATAGACTTTTCACATAACTTGAGTAAGCCTTACTGTATTCAAACAATTTAAATAGCTCTCTATATAGGACACCACGTGTTAACATAAGCTAACTGTAACAACACGTTCTTCACATGTTCCTATAACATGGCCTTAGTCAATTTTTTTGTATAATTTCATCAACACCAATGTTTCCATAGTAGTAGATATCTATAAGAAGCTTTCTCTTTGTACTTTAAATCTGTAACTAGCCTGTAAAACAGACTTTGTTTTCCCGCAGTCTGAGAATGGCCGGCCGTTCGCTGGCCGAAACGTCATTTAAATAAATAATCAGCAACAGTACATTGACCGTCTCCGACTAATTTCTTCTAATACAAACTACGGTCACGAATCACACCAATTACAAAATAATAAGCTGGTGATCGTTTATTTAATATTACTTTAAATTAAATGAAAATAAATTGAGTAGTTAAGACATAATTTTAACCACTTTTGTTACAATTTTTTCAATATTTCCACTTCATCGAGGTTTATTAGGGCAAAGGGGTGCATATTATAAAAAATGTTATTTTCAATTTTTTTAATATATGTATATTCACATTGTTAAGGTGGCTCCGTCACGAACTCGATCAAACCAGAAAAAAACTATTTTTTAATATAGTATACCTAAAGTATAGATCTTCATGCATGCAAAATTCCCGACTAAGTTACCGACCAAATAACAAAGAAAAAAAAAGTTGAAATATGAATTTTTAGCACGGGGGCTTATGGAAGGACTACTCTCCAGAGCCTCTACAGGCATAAAACACGTTATCTCTATGCATCTAGAAAACAGATGTTAACAAAAAACGAGAATCTCGTTCATTGATCCATGAGAATTCTAAATATCATTAAAAAGTATCGAGTCACCGACTTATGTGAACAGATATTCTGTAATAAAGTGATGGAAAAGATGCAGTTCCGAGAGAAATTGTGAACGTATAGAGATTTAGCAACGCCGCAGCAATCAGCTGGCTCTCACGTACAGGCATGGATACACCATACAAGCGTATAGTGAGTCGCGCATGCGCACTAACGAAAGCATCCTGCAAGCTAACCGCAGTTAGCGAGATAGGAGAGTCGCAATGTTGCCGTACTTCTCTATGCAGTACCGTAACGTGAAATTGTTCACATTTTACAGTGTTCTTATTTTCAATATACAAGCACTAATTCCTACATAATATTAGTAACAATGCATTTTTGATTAACTGTAGATTGAAATGCATATATTGTAACTTTACGGCAGTTTTGCGATATCGGTCGATATCGCAAACCGGTCGGTTATTGTGAGTTCTATTGCTCGGTGTAAAAATTTCGGGACTCCTCTTATCGTATATACTAGTGATGCTAATTACGGACCTTGAGCGCAAGCACTCGCAGCCGTCTCCCCACAGATCTGGATGCGCTGAGCACACCAAGACTGCACTCCTCCAACCCTTCCCTCTAAATCCCAGAAACCTAACTCAGACCTGAACTTGCAAGGCAAGCTAAGGCTGTCTCAGACTTGGGAAGGTTCTAGCCCTTCCAAAGCTGTACCTATCTTGAATTTACTCCCCAGGAAGTTGTTGACCAGGAAATGCTTTCAAAGGAACCTGCATCAATGATTTTACTTTTAGTATGATAATTTAAAGAACATTTATTTAATATCCGTAATTCTATGCTGCAGCAGTATACTCTATTTACAAACTTATATCCTAACTTTAAATACTAAGTGTTTGCTCGTTCGACTGAAGGTCGACAGTTAAATTTTATATGATATTTTCGTATGATTTTATACTTATATTTTCGAAATTTTAGAATTTTAACGATATAATGAGATAATTGATATTGGTTGGCTAGGCAGATGTACTCCTGCTATAGGTAGCACTCTGATCAAAAGTTTATTTGTTAAATTTCAAGTGATTTGAGAAACGAATCTAATATTTGAATCTGATAATAGTTAGCGGCGCATTGAGTCAACCTGGCGCTTTGCCTTAGATTGCTATTGAGTAGTAATAACGAAGGTGAGCCAACCTGGCGCTTTGCCGTAGATTGCTGTTGAGCTGAACGGTGTCACGACTTATATACTCATCGTGACGTCACTCAGCTCGTCGTTGTACGAAGCGTCTAGAGTCTTCTAGCGTCTTCGCTCGACCGTTGTAGTTTTAAATGTAAACGATCAGGCATGGGTAGCCTGATCCGTTACAATATATTACTGAAAATTAAGAGAACCTCATTAAGGCACCCACGCGATACGCACCTACGTGACGGAGCCACCTTAATATCTATTTTGATTGGCGAAAAAAATATTTTTACGCTCTTTTGGATTTGTTACGAGAGAGATAGATAAGAGGTTCGTTAGATGTGGGTGAACAAAATTAGTGAGAGAGGCCTAGGATGAGTGACTTACGGGATGAATGTTTAAGAAAAGCTTACACGGGGTTTAATTTCTTTTTACTTAAAAACTCGTGTCTTTATTTAATTTTCCACGATGGAATACAGTTGACCACGAGGCCGAGAAAACGATTACAAAGATGATTCCCACAGGGAGATCTGAGACATACTGATACATATAGACTTCGATTTAGTCCGTAGGGATATACACATACATATTGAATAGTTCTTACGCTCGGTGCGCAATATATTCAGAGTTTGAGTCAACCCGGATAAACACTGCACGGTGGTGTGTGTGCGAATGATAGGCGCTGGCCGTCCAGCTGATTTAAGCTAATAATTATACTTCGCCCGAACAGGATTTATCAAGACGATATTTATCGCAATTAATAATTTTTGTATTATAATAGCTTATTTTCATTTCATCGTACAGTGCCAAAATAATGAAACGAGTGTTGAAGATACTTATAATGAACCGCTTTATAAATGTACATCAATTACATCAGGTGAAGCATTGTTAATGACGCTTCTGTTAGGAGCCCAACAATCGCTACCATGGAAAACTATTACAGCAATATTGTCACTAATCAATACTTTCTTCGGTGATAAAGTTGTTCCAGAATCTAAGTATCACCTTTTCAAAACATTACAGCTAAATGATAAAATTATTTCTTATCATATGTTTTGTAATGATTGTTTGTACTATTTTGGTGCTCAAACTAATTCAAATTTTGAAAACTTAACTTGTGCGAATTGTGGAAATGACGATAAACGATCAAAAATTTCATTTTCTTTAAGTGTAGATATGGAAACACAATTGAAAGCAATATTGCAAGATTGTGTAGTACAACAAGTCTTAACCCTTTGAAGCATACATTTTTTGAATGATCGTATGATCGCGAAAATTGTTACTCGGGAGGTTTTGGGGTCGCTGATAACGAATCTGGAATCAGATTTTCGACATTCAAAATGGCGGATCCAATATGGCGGACCAAAAAATTAAAAATATCGCTCGAGCTTTGTTGAAAAGAGTGTTGCTGAAAATTTTCGTACAGTCACGTTTTGGCGTCCGCCATCTTGTTCCGCCATCTTGAATTTTGAAATTCTGATTCCAGATTCGTTATCAGCGACCCCGAAAACGCCAATGTACAAAATTTCAAAGCTCGAGCGATATTTTTAATTTTTTGGTCTGCCATCCCGGGAAAAAAAAATTATATAAAATTATATATGAGAATATAAAATTATATAAAATTGTATCTTATTTCATGTAATTTTGTATGATTATATCTAGATTCTTACACTAAATTGTATAAATTTTTATAAAATTATATAAAATTATATAAATTTTGTAAAATTTTATATAATTATATATTATCATACATAAATCAGAAAACCCTGAACCGTAGACTTATATATTATTATATATAAATATATATAAAGATATAAAATTTTATAAATTTTGTATTTTGTTATAAAATCATATAAAATTTTATTGGATTTCTTAGATGAAAATATATCATTATATAAAATTATATAAATTTTTACATTATCGTATATAATCATATATTAATCAGCAACCTCGAAACTACAGCTTATATATTATATGATATATAAATATATAAAATAATATAAAATGTTTTATATTTTGTATTTTTTTATAAAATTATGTAAAGCCGTGTTGGATTCTTCTCATTAAATTGCTCGTTTCTGCAAGTATAATTTATCGATCAATATTTAGTATTAATTAACATTTTTGATGATTATATTTATATATATACATAATTTTTGCAGCACTTATATTGATTTTCTTTTTTTTTTTTTGTCTCTTTCGTTAGTATTAATAACTCTTTATGAACTTACCGATATATCAAGGATAGGAAAAGGATAATATTTTGTATGGTTATTAAAAATTTAAAATGTATTTTGAGAAATAAAATTTGAAGTGAGCAGCAATAAAAAAAATTCTACAGAATTTTGGTTCATATATTTCGTCTCATATTATTATATAGAGTTATATATAAAAATATCTAATTTTATATGATGACATAAAATCAGTTAAATATAAGAGTTTATATAATTGAATAAAAATATATATTTTCATATATGATTATATAAAATTATACATTCGGATATATTTTGAGATAAAATTATATCATGCCAAAATTGAGATATCATTTTATATAATTATATATGGTCAACTATATATAATTTTATATAATTATATAAAAAAAATTTTCCCCGGGATGTTGGATCCAACATTTTGAATTTCGAAAATCTGATTCCAGATTCGTCATCAGCGACCCCAAAAACCTTGATGTATGAAATTTCAAGTTATTTCTTCGGATTGACTCTGCAAAAATGAATTTTTCCAAAAAAAACGTCGTTTCGTTTAGTTTGTTCATTTATCAATCTTATATTATAAACAATCATGCTAATTGGACTGTATTTTTATGTTTTTTTATTACTCAAGTAACTGAAAAGTGCAAAAAACCGGATCTGAATACGTTAAAAAGTAAATAAATTAGAAAAATTCAAGAAAATCGAGGTGGTAACGTGGGTTACCACCATGCTTCTAAGGGTTAAAGGAGTTATATAAAGAAATGAAGAAAAGTGCCAGGCAGAATCGCAATAATGATAGAGTAAGTATTTTTCCACATCTACATTGTATATTGTAACTTTCTTGATGTTCTGCGACACTGAAGGTGTCGCAGACCTTAGTTAGTGTGAGTGTCTTTACTCAAATACTGTTTTTAGAGACCCCTGCAAAATTATAACTTAGAATGCCTATTACGGACTTGAGACACTTTAGTGACTAAAGCCGCCTCCCCGCAGACCTGAATGCGTTTTTCGCACTAAGGCTGCCTTTTACCCCTATTCTCAGACCTGAGTACGTGAACGCACTAAGACTGTCTCATGTCAGACCTGGGTGAGGCTAGAACTCACCGAGGCTGTAACTGCGCTAAGTTTGAAATTGACTCGATGACCTGGAATCGGCTGAAAAGGTTGTTGCATCAACTACTCTGCTTTTGAAAGATATTCAAAGATTTCATTTATTTATTTACCTAAAACTCGGTTGCAACCTCAACGAAATTATTTACAAAGATACTTACTGTCTAAATTATTACTATCAAAGAATATATCTTTTTATTATATTGAAACTTGATATAATTTGATTTTGATATACATGATTTTAATTGAATTTGAATTTAGTGAATCTTTAATGAATATTTATCTAGAATTGATTTGTGAATTTATAAAGCTATTCGAAGGGGTGGGGGTCAAAATTTCGAAAGACCAACAATTGGAATGGCCAATATTCCGAATTCAAAAAATACGAATACCAAAATATCGACAGACAAGTAAATTCGAAATTCTTTCTTCAAAAAGATCACTCATCCGAATCCTCATTCAGCTAATAGAGAAATATTGGAGCGCTCATCCATTCGAAAATATATTCACAGAGAGTTTACATTTCGAACAAGTAAAGTGTAGATTATAGTGATGTAGAAAGGTTAGATTTTCCAAATTGAGAATTCAGAATAGCCACTATTTATGATAGCCAACGAGTCGAACCTCAATATTGCTAAAATAAAAATTTCGAAGGAGTATTAGTAATAATCCATTATTTCGAAAGGCCGGAATTTCGAAAGGCCAAAATATCGAAACGCCAAAATATTGCAGAATTACACTATCACCATTTCTCACATTCATAAACAAGTACGGCTCGATAATGATAATCGACAGAATATTGCCGAACCGAAAGAAATTAAACGTGAGGGGTACCTAGCGATTGGGTATTCCGCGACGTTTTTTTGGGTGAGGTTATCGATATACGCGGCATTGTTGTCGTCAACTGAGCCACTTTTTACCATCAACTTTTTGAATGTATGAATAATTCATCAGCTGGTAGTGCTAATTGAGAAACCCCCGTGAACTTTTTAATGTTTCTAAAACGAACTGTTCCGGAGGTGTACCTACTTATTTATTTCATTTTTCTTATTTCAGCGTATATTGGTTAAAACTATGGGTGTCAAAAATAGGTAAAGTAAAGCAAGTGTAAATTTTGTGAAAACTCCCATAAGGTTTTCGTACGTAGTACTGCAAACTGGAAAACTATCTGAAAATATTCGTTGATGGAAGAAGTGGTTTAGTGAATTCAGAATGCCCCATACGTGAAATAATTGCAAGGATAAATTCAAGTATTCAAAATATATATTTCAATCAATAACATCATGACTTATATTATCATACGAATATAAGTTGGAGTGAAAAATTCTTATGACATAAGACATTTTTCTAACGCTTGACAATATTTTTAACAATATCTTTTAACGACATGACTGGTGTCTACAAAGTCATTCATGAATTGGAGTAATTCACTTATGAGCCTCTATACACTGATTTGCATAATTTGACATGCTTTGTACCCTCGCAGGGTGGTATAAACCCCTTAACTCTAAAAACGTAAAAATTTGAAAATTCGTGGCCCGTGTGGTTAAATAAGAGGTTGATTCGTCGGAGTGGGTCATAATGAAACGTTGTTTCAAAATAAAAAGTTTCTCAAACAATTATGACCCACTCCGACGAATCAACCTCGTATCTAAAAACGTAGACCGTAAACCAAAAATAAAATGAAGAGCGAGAACAATACCCGACCGACGTAATAATTGAAAACTAACCGATACGGTTCGATGAAATTTTAATAACTTATAGAATTAAAATATAACTAGGAAGACAGCCAAATCCTCACAGGAGCCTGTGTGAGTAATGTCCGACAGAGGGGACATCGGCGTCTATCATCCTCTGCGGTATCCCAGATTCGTGTTGCGCATGCAACACAGCAGCATCGATGCCCACATGGCAGAAACGTGTGCGTTATACTTTCAAGCAGGCACACACGGCACATCGCACTCGCAGCTATAAAATAAAATTCAAAAAGCAGTACACATAATTTAACATGATATCTAAAGCCGAATATAGTGTAATGACGTCGACGTTCCAAGTATATTAATTTTTGACTATAGATTGAACTGCAGTAACAGCAATCATCAAATTGCATTTCAACACAAAGAACACGCGCCTCTTGAAGTTTTTTTGATTCATTTTTATACATATTCTCACATGTTTAGGTTTATCGCAAGTTGCATAAACTCCTGTCCTTTACAAAATGAATGAATGAATACGAACCATTGTCTGATCTTTAAAAAAAAACTTTGATCTAACACGGAGACTAACAAGGAGACTATCAGGGTCTCGGATCACGGATCATTTGGAACAAACGCCGGCGACACCTCGGTCCACGTTACTCTATAAGAGAAGTGGTCGTGCGGTGTCTGCTGCCTGACGACTGAGAGTAGATTCGCGCTGACCGGTTTCAAAAAATAAATATCAACAGAATAATTCTACAGAAACCAAAACGCCGTATTTCCCGCCAGCATTTGAAACAAACGCCGGCGACACCTCTGTCCACGTTACTCCATAAGAGAAGTGGTCGTACGGTGTCTGCTGCCTGACGGCAGGGTACTCTGCGAACGCTGAACTCCTGTAGAACCACGCGTATTAATCGCTAAATCCACACCTGATCTTCTGGCCTTACAACAGTACAAACTGAGAGTAGGTTCGCGTTAACCGGTTTCGAAAAATAAATATCAACGGAATAATTCTACAGAAACCAAAACGCCGTATTTCCCGCCAGCATTTGAAACAAACGCCGGCGACACCTCTGTCCACGTTACTCCATAAGAGAAGTGGTCGTACGGTGTCTGCTGCCTGACGGCAGGGTACTCTACGAACGCTCAACTCCTGTAGAATCACGCGCATTAATCGCTAAATCCACACCTGATCTTCTGGCCTTACAACAGTACAAACTGAGAGTAGGTTCGCGCTAACCGGTTTTAAAAAATAAATATCAACGGAATAATTCTACAGAAACCAAAACGCCGTATTTCCCGCCAGCATTTGAAACAAACGCCGGCGACACCTCAGTCCACGTTACTCCATAAGAGAAGTGGTCGTACGGTGTCTGCTGCCTGACGGCAGGGTACTCTACGAACGCTCAACTCCTGCAGAATTCGCGTATCCTTCGCGTTCGCTAAACTTTGATCTGCAATATGTCTGTATCGTACTTTACATATCATGAACCTGTTATTATTTATATTCATATTTTCCGTCTAGAGGTGTCTCATTTCAAAAAGATCAAGAAATCTCTACCTACTTTGCTAGCGTTTATTTATTCATTATTCAATATGCTACTTTTTAAAAATAAGAATAATATATTGCTTTCGAAATTTTGACCCCCACCCATATATTGTCATCGTATCTGAATATATTGAAACGAAAAACGCGCGTGTTATGCGTGCTTGCACATTTAAAAAATGTTCCACGATGCCGATTTTTTACACGTTCTCAATACACTGCTAAATCCGAGACGGTTAAAAAAAAAAAAAAGCGGCTGAGTTGACGGAGAATGCCCCATATATACATAGAAATCAAGCGGTGAATCCTTTCTTGTTCTGTAACTTCTTTTTAATATCTATTTCTTGTGATGTTCTGTTCTGCTAATTTGGATAACATAATGAAAAGATTATGTACATCGGAAATTGATTTGCTGGGGGGTATGGAACGTCGAAGTCATCATTTACATATTAAAAAATGTGTGTAGTAATAACATCATCATAAAATAACATGCGCAATTGACCAGAACAGTGTCGGAATTCTATACGTAAGTAAATCAAGACTATATGAACTTCGTTATATATCAAACGCGATATACCACACATACAAGTGACGTTAATAATTTCACATGATATTCTACTGAAATTACATCTGTATGATAAAATCAGAATATTTGGACACCTCCAAGTGAAAATTAAGCGCATGTTATTAAATAAATCAACCATGATGTTATTACCATTCTCCTCGGCCAATACTCTGAGACGGTTCGCTTCGGCTTGGGCTGCCTCCGCCAACGCCGCTTGTCGCTGTACTTGTTCTTGCGCCTCCGCCAGCTGGGCCAGCTGCCGCGCGTGTGCTCTCTGCCTCAGCTCTGCGAATTTAAGGCAAAATAAATATGCTGTTCAGTATTTTAATGTAATTTTTTCAATATTCGATGAAATCTTTAACCTTTTCGTCTCCTATTTCTATACTGCTGCGCCGATGAGCCAGCTTCTGGGGCTGCTACAGAAGCAGAAGCTGCTGGCCGCCGTCTGGCTCTTCGGTGTCTATGCCGATGTCCTGTTATCACATTGTGATGAATACATGAAGATCATATTAGTATCATAATCCCATCCATTTTTTTTTTTTTTATATATGGACAATTATACATTATACATCCAATAATAACAATATTTCAAACTGCAATAATTCACTCATCAAGAAAGAAGTACACTCAATAGCAATCCCTCGGATACGTGAATAATTACAAGATAGATAAAATTTACCGATTGGTTCTGGTACGGGCGATTGTCGGTCGCGAATTGGATGTAGAACGTCCGCTTCCCCGATAGCACCCATGTCTTGTTCTACACGGCCAAATGATATACATATTAATTAAAACTATGAGGTGAAACATATTGATTATAAGACTATACGTTAGTAATCACAAAATTAAATATAATTACCAATCGGTTCTGGTGGTGGCGATTGTCGGTCAGCATTTTCCTCTAAAGCAGCGTCCACATCCTGGATAGCATCCATGTCAAGTTCTACGCAGCCAGATGATATACATCATGATTAAAACCATGAGGTGGAACATACTGATTGAGACTATACGTTAACTAGATTACATGCCCAAACGGGCGATAAGTCGCTAAAGGAGGAAGAAGAAGAAGAAGAAGAGACTATACGTTAGTAATCACAAAATTAAATATAGTTACCAATCGGTTCTGGTGGCGGCGATTGTCCACCAATTGCCTCTAGAGCAACGTCCGCATCCTGGATAACATCCATGTCAAGTTCTACACAGCCAGATGATATACATAATGATTAAGATAGGCGAACTAGTCTGATTGGATAGTATCTCACAGATCCATTCTCAAGATATAAATGCGAGTACATCTAATATTCAATGAATTTACCGATCTCTTCTGGTTCTGGTGTTTGTGGATGACGATTTTCCATCGGGACAATATTCATTGCGTTAACTTGTGCTTCAACTGCGGGGAAAAAATCACATGATATTAATTAAAATCTAAAAATGAGCAACTGTTAAATTCATGAAAGGGCGCATCGTCATTGAATTATCTAAAGTGTGAAGAAAGTATAACTACATTATTTAAAGGTAGTGTGAAAATACTTTGATGAAATTTTATTTTTACTTATGTCGATTACCTGAGCTACGCTGACGTATTATTTATTGTTAGCAAAGACACAATATAAACGAGTTAAATCTTAGACTCTCAATTATTACCAATTGCATCCGGAAACTGATCTTGATCCGCCTCATCCCCAGAACTATCCGATGTGTCGTCCTGATTGCCGGGACCATCTGATTTTTTTAATGATTATTACCGCGTTCATAAACAAGTATTACATCACATGAATATATTCTATGTGAGATTATTTCCTCTATATTACCATTCGCTGGTGCTAATTGTGCTATCTCAGCATTGTCGATGAGCCAATGAGGAGGATCGTTGGCGAATAGCTCTCGATCATAATCAGGATCATCCTCTGTCAAAAATACCATAAATCAATTGTACAATGGAAACTGTCGTAAGCGTACACGAAACCTTGTCACTCGAACGCTGCGATTAAACCCGAATCTACCGGGAAAGTCAGGTATTATCATTCTCAGATTACAAAAATAAGAAGATGATACCCAATCGTATAGCTAGCGGAGCATCTGCTAGCTCAAATTCTGCGCCTTCTCTTCCGTTGGTTTCTCTGGCTATCAGATAGGATACATCGCCTTTTAGAGATGCTGCCTTTTCCACGAACTCCTCAACGGTGATATATTGCATGTGCAGTTCTCGCCATGCTAAACAAATTTGAAATTACATATTGGAAATTCGTAATACGATCATGTATTTTCGAATATGCACTTATATTCGGGCGCGAAGAGTTGAAACTGAATATTTAATACACTCCTACATATCGCACACCTAGATCTAAACTAGGACAAGTCAAAAATTTTATATGCAAGTCGAATTTCATTAAAATTGAAGTGAAGCTAACCTTTTACAAGTTGCTTCTGCTTGTAGATCGTGGCATATCGCGCATGTCGACCAATGGGGCAGTTATTCCGCAAGCGTTGGACGTCTGCCTTAGCGTCGGATTGCAGCTTCAGCAGCTTGCCTTTTTTCAGAAAATACAAGTGATTGAATATGATGCTCCATGAACCAGAACTTGACTGCTAGCGGTAGCGTCGTCTTCATATCATATATACTTACATACGAAATCCCAAGGCGCAGGGTGAATTTCCAGCTTGTGTCCTAATCTACTATTGTACGACTCTAAGACATTGTTCGTGCGTCGGCTCAGTCCAAATACACTATAACCGTGTGGCGTTACGGTTTGTAGCCAATACCTATTATAATAGTCGAGGAATCTGCTGAACCTCCTACGGATGTTAGCAGGTAGCTCGTTTTTTAATCTCAAATATTGACCCTGGATCAAGTTCGCCGGTAAATAAGCTAGGGCGACAATGTTCTTAAAAAATTTCTTGGCTGTCGCATCATCCCTTAGCGTGTTCTGCAATCCTAGTGCCTTCGCTTTCTGGTAAAGCGCCTATGGAGGGTCATTGGTTTTATCAAATGTCTTTCAAAGAATACTATATTATATTTTTCGTGAGTTCATAATAATCGTTTAATCGAATGATGACAAATTTTTTCCATAGGATATTTGCACTAGCAAGGGGTTCATACCGTAACTCCGGTTCATGGATATTGTTCAAAATTTCAAGGGTATTGTCTTATACCTAAATATGAAGCACATCTGCTGTATGACGCTCTGGAATGGACGTTTCTTTTTCCAATTGACAAAATGTATATAGTGAACGAGTTTAGATTGTCAGACCTCAAGTCATGGAATTAAATAAGACTATCTCAAGTGATTTCTCACATCAAAACTTGAAGTCCAGCCCACTTCGTTTATCCCTATCGACTTTCTGCTACCTCCTTGAGCACCAGTTACCGTAACGTCGAGCAATTGATGAATATTTGACAATTCCACTGATACCTTGAATTGATAAGTCGTTACAATTTCGTATACTATCGATCAGATTAATGCGAGCATGCCGAAGAATCTCATTGTCAATAACACCTATGAATCGGTCAAAATATATTATTCAATACGGGAAACGAAAGTGAAATAAATGGAATTGCATGCCAGCGATAAAGAAATCTATTCGAAGCACTCGCAGAGACGAATATGATCTTGATATTCATTTCTGTTCATTGTATTATGCACTTCAATTCATTCCGATCAAATTTTATGCCTTTGACGATGCTGGACACTGTACGATGAAATAGTCTTCCGGAGACCATAATTTTTGCTTCAAAAGGCTTCATGTTCCAAAAGATAACCAAAGAGCTTAAAACTCACATCACTCACTCGAATTGATTTGAAATTTGGAGCACAGTTATTGATTTCTGTCTGATATCGTGATTTTAGATATCAAGCGACAAAAAATAATAATAAAAATAAAGAAAATACTTTCTGAAAATTAGAGCTTCTTTTTGAGTTTTGCTCTGTGGCTGCTTCTACGATAACATTTTGACTGAGTTCTGTGATTTCAAAGCCCTGCCTTTAACTAACTTTTGAAACACAGAGTCTTGCGGAGCTAAAATTGTTGTCTCCGGAGGAATGTTTCATCGTAGAGTGTCCAGCATCATCAAAGGTACCAAAGCTGGCCAGAATGAATTAGGTTACATAGTACGATAAACAGTATAAAATATCAAGATTCCATCGGGGTCTCTTTAGGGGTGCTTCATCATGATTTTTCATCACTTGCATACAATTCTATCATTTCTATACCGCGTCCCGCATTCAATAATGTATTTTGAGCATTTCATACATGTTACTTGCAATTAGATTCTTCGGCATACTCACATCGATCTGATCAATGGGATGTGATATTTTAATGATCACTTGCATTAATACAAGGTATTATTCCGATTGTCGAAGATTCATCATTTGCTCGCCGATACTATAACGTTGGGCTCAAGAAAAGAGCCGAGGAGGACAAGAATTTTAGTAAATTGCAAAAGGACTCGCCCATCCGGAGAGCTATTTAGCAGGTGCTTCATATTTAGGCACAAGACAATACCCCCGAGAGTTTGAGCAAGATTCATGACCTAGAGTAATGGTATATCCCTCCTCCATCATGAGTCTTGGAATGTTTTGAGACCTCATACAGTTTTCTCGACTAATTGACCCCTCATTAGATTGTAAGATACATACTCGATCGTGGTGAGTATTGCATCCCGTACTATGGGCTCTTGGGAATACTTCAACAATTGCATTCCGCAATGCACGCTCAAAATCGCTCATTGCAAGTCGGATGTTATTATACCTCATGACGTCATCGCGAATACACTTCAACACTGCCGTATATGCAGTCTGCGTCTTCCGTGACATAACGACCCACACAAATGGAATGCCCTATAACGCGCAAAAATAAAAATTGTATAGATGATATTAACATACAAAATAATGCTTATTTATTCATAATTTTTTCAGTTGGGTAACTTTAAACTAACAAGGAATCATCGCTAACTCCGAGTGACAGATCTGGCTCGAACTTATAGGGATGTTTTCTAGTATCAAAAAATGAGGTACCTGTTACAAACTAATGATTTGGACCATACCCAAGCTTACCACGATTGTTAATCGACTAAAAATATCTACGAATTTGAGATAGATTGAAAATCGAAGGTCAGTTATAGAGATTTCGAGATTTTCAAATTTTGGGCTTTCAAATAAGTGTGATATAAGGTTTTTTCAGAAGTTTCGTTTAAATGAACGTTCGGAACTTCAGGCACATCGAAAAGAATATTACAGGCATGGTGTGAGCTCGTAAGGGAATTGATTCACGAGAATAAAAGACTAGGTATACTGCAAAGGATCTCTTACATGATCAAATTTAATGCCCATGATGGTGACGAGCTGGTAGGCATCCTGAATACTGGGAGTTGATCGAAATGTTCCATCAATGAAAACTTTTGTCACTTCACGCATTTCAGTTTGTACAAAGTTTTCGTCGTAAAAGAGCGTGTGCTTGTTTCCCGTCTCGTCAGTAACCAACTTTACTGATAGGCGACCACTGTTGTATTCCAAGTTTCTGGCGTAATCTGGATCATTGAGTCGCTCAGCAAATTCTTGGATTGTATCTGGGTGTGGAGGGTAGAGGTTTTTTCTACATCGCTTCATATACGATCTAATACTTCTGAACGACATATGCTCAGCGGCTTCAGGATGACTAAATGAAAAAAAATCACCACACGTCAAGTACTGCATCATATTCACAACCCTCTACATCGCAATATGTATCAAACCATAAAGATAATAGCAACAATATACGGCCCGTTCCATGCCAACTCAGACACCAAAAGTTTGTTGATCGTGAATTGAAAGTGAATCGGAGTAACAATAATATATTATAATTAAATCATGAAACTTACACGGCTTGTAACGAGTCATACAAGTCCCTCAGTCGATACCAATGACGCGCAAGAGCCTCCTTCAGAGCCTCTCTAAATCGCGCTTTGAATTCTGCAACATCATCCGGCAGACAATATTGCGAATGAGGGTTCAGATCCTCGATTGCATTATTGACTATTTTCGCCGTGCCCTGGCAAACGGTAGAGTTTTTACAACGCAAATATCTGAAAAATGTAATCACATGGGAATCTGGAAAGCATAACGAATAACATAAAAACACCGAAAAATTATTGATATAGTTTAGAAGAATATAGTATTTTAGTTCAGCAAATTGCGAATATAACAATTTTTTTTTTTTTTGTAAAATTGCAAGGTCTAGTATCAAATGAGTGACAACAATTTTTTTATTCATTAGTGCATGTGGGCAAGCACCGACGCCGCTTTCTCTGATCTTTACCGAAAATCGGTGCTATCTGGGGTGTACACCTCCATAGGAATACATCGTAAGAATAAAATTCGCAGTAAAATTCTGTGAATCTGAAGTGTTTTTAATTTTTTGAATAAAAAAACTGTCGAAATTTTTTTTATGATCCGGAAACTAGGAGGTTCGCTCACCAAATGCATATGAAGAGAAATCTTTGAAAATTTTATCATCGAAAGATAGATGAATGAAATGCTTCCTGCCAAAATCTCAAGTCCATTCACCGTCCCGTTTTTGATAAATTAATTTTTGAATTTTCTCCTTATACACGTAGAGGTATAGGGAGCCGGTAAGGTTAGTTGAAATCTTCAGTATCACTCGCGCGGTAAGAGTAAATTTCAACTAACCTTACCGGCTCCCTATACCTCTGCGTGTATAAGGAGAAAATTCAAAAATTAATTCATTGAAAAGGGGACGGTGAATCGACTTGAGATTTTGGTAGGAAGCATTTCATTCATCTATCTTTCGATGATCAAATTTTCAAAGATTGCTCTTCATATGCGTTTGGTGAGCCAACCTCCTTAATTAATAGTACTGTTATGGACTCATGAAAACAGAATCTTTAATTCAGAAAGATGAAAAAAATTTAGATCGTAGGTCAAGAACGGAGTTTTTTTTTCAGATAGAAGGAAACGTTTGAGTTTCACGGGATGTGGTAATTTTTCAAGCCTACGAGTATCATTCGCATGTCAATTCCTGTTACTTTCCGATTTTTTCGTTGAGCCGATTTTCAGATTAGGGTATTCTGCGAGTTTTCCGAACAAACCAACTCTCTTTCAATATCGCGACTCGCTCACGGTTGCACCCGGACGTAATGTGTAATTAAACTCGATTTCATTACTAAAGTAATGTGTAATTAAATCGAGTTCGACTTTGGTGTTGTGTACCTGAATGAAGTTCGATTGCACATTAAACACATGTAATTAAATGAGTATTTCTATTAAAAATGTAATAAGTGACTCGCAACACTAGTCAGCGACAATGTATGGCTCTGTGAGAGTGAGGCCACGAGATATCCACTCGAAAGCAAGAGAGATACGCGCCGCTTTATAATGTTTCAGTTTTAACTATAAGATCTAAACGAGACGGTCGACACCGCTGAATGATAAAGCAAACGATTAAGATGATTACAATTTACTATATGATATTTTTTTGTCGACACGCTAAGATTTGTTTTCGTCGAGAGGTAATTTTTAAATATATTTTTCCACATTTTCCATATCAGCCTGTGTATAAGAACTTTAAGACCCATCCCTAGTCGCCCACCTCCTGTTGATACAATGTGACACATTTCGATTATTATCCGAGCCCAGGCGTAAAAAAACGCAAAAAAGGCCAACGCTGCCCGAATTCAAATTCAATTTCGAAAACATAGGTCCAAAAAAATGTTCGTTTCATGCGAAAATAGAGACTACAGATGGTTTTTACATTTTTCGTAATGTAATGTTTTTCGTAATAATGTATATTGTGTTCGGTATTGAAGTTGAATTCGCGCAGCGTTGGCCTTTTTTGCGTTTTTGACGCCTGGGCTCGGATAATAATCGAAATGTGTTACATTGTATCGAAAAATATGATTTCCCACTGAATAGCCTTCGAGAAAAACCTAGCGGGCCAATCTCCTCAATAGCAGAAACACATAAATGTGAACATATTGGTTTTATCTTACATAATTCCTGTAGCCGAAGTTCCACTTTTTTTATATATTCTACCGTCTTTCATCTTCGCCGACGTAGGTAAGCGTCTCTGTGGTCGTCGAGGCATATTCAACCACTTGATAAAATAAGCTAACACTAAGAAATAAACACAAAAATTGCTCGCGTCGAGTCCGATTTCTTAAGTCTAATTAATGAATAAGTATGAAAAATAAGAAAAACACCCTTCGCGCACAGATTGTTTATTACTGAATAGCTACCCGAAACGATTAATAAAACAGTAAAGATTTAGTATTTAGATTCAGTAATTAAGAAAAAGCTTAAATGCTAATATAAATCAAGTCATAATGGCTCACTTTGAGTCCAAGTCTAATAAGTCTAATAATTCAACGACTTGATGAAATAAGCTAACACTAAGAAATAAACACAAAAATTGCTCGCGTCGAGTCCGATTTGTTAAATCTAATTAATGCATAAGTATATTAAAAAAGAACGACACCCTTCGCGCACTTTGTCAATAAGTAACCACCTTAAATGATTAAGAATAAAACAGTGATAATAGGTATATCGAAACAACCATTACAAGACACAAGAACTGGAAAACTCATCCACCTATTCAACCGTAGCGCATTTAACAACGACTATGGCAAGACTGGTGAAGCACGTGATTGCTTTGGATTTTGAAAACTATGGCTGTACGACCTGAAGAATATTAGCGCGCGAGTGGCTTGTCAAGGCGCGGGGTAGGTGACTTTTGCGGGTGAGGTAAATGCTGCGGGGTAGCGAGAATTTCAAACAGAGAGTTTTGCCGCGGAAGGAATCACCCAGACATTTTTGGGAATTTAGATATCTTCGCCAGTATTAACGCTATAAGGCCTATTTTTTTTTCAGTTAAAATATCATGCTGTTGTCGAATCAGTTTCCAATTGGACGTTGTCAAAATGACATTACTTCAATTATTAAGGTTGCACGCGCACGACGTAGTGAGTCAAAATAAAATCCAAATTTTTTTTACTTTAAAATACAAAAAAAAAAACAATTGTATAAATTAATATATCTAATTGATATCTTATTTAAGAACATTCAAAGTCGGCTGGAGTTAATTATATAATTATTAGAAAAAAAAAAATTTATCTCACTTCGGCATTTATTTGCAAGAAATACATCGGGCCACGCTGCATCTAACAGCTGTGTGTGTTGTTGTAGTCATGCAGTGTTTAGTTATAACCCTAATTTTTTTTTTTAAATGAGTGATCAACAACAACAATTTTGATTGAAAAAATTTCTCTAATCTTTGATTACAGGAAAATGAAATCTTTAGAACCTAGGAAAGCAGGCAGTGATTATTTAATTTCAAAATGCGCGCCACTTTTCGTTCAACGTTGCCAAGCTTTCACAGGACTATTTCAATTAAAATATCTCCGAACTCACAAGGTAAAATACTTTTTTTTTATAATTTTTACATAATCTACGAGAATTGTATAATAATATAAACGTCAGTTTTCTAGATTTTAATCTATAGCAGTTATGGTTGAATGATACGGAAAATGTGTGTTTTTAACGGGATTTCCTATAGTTTACATGTTAAATATTCAGTTTTTAAACATTAATTATGCAAAAACTACACGTCAGATCTGACTCAAAAAATTAAATTATATGTATTTAACATCGATTAATAGCATACCTATTACCAATTCAGCTCTTAACCCTTCACAGTCACACTGAGTCGATTCTACCCAGACAGTTTTCAAAAACTGTGAGCGAACTATCCGTCCGAATTGGTTCAAAAAATTACTGTATGTACAATGTACATGCTTTGAACAGTCTAGATGATGTGCAAAAAATTGTTTTATGAGAAAAAAATTGCGACATGTTAAAAAAAAAATGAAAAAAAGGTGAAAATTCGGTGTTAGATATTTGAGCTGAAATTATCGACGGGTGGATTCTATCCAGTGTGACTGTGGAGGGTTAATGGTCTATACTTTGCATGAATGCACGTACAACCTTAAGATACCATGGGAGGCGCATAACGTTTTTTGGGCCAAATCACAGAATGAATTTAGAGTATTTTATTAACAGGCGGAAAAACTTCTGTATGCACTTTTATCGTTCCATATGTCGTAATCCTGTAAATATTTGCCCATACGTCGATCAAAATAAATAAATCAGACTGTATAAATTAATTATGTTAAGACAAAGGAGCAGTAACTTTGATCTTCTGATTCGACAATTGAAATCAAGTTTAATTTTTACTATTCATCATTTTATATCGTCAGCTGATTTTCAGCGAAATAAAAAGAATTAATAAAGGATAACTTCGAAAAAAAAAATAATTAACAAAGCACACCCTCCAAACGAAAGTTGATTCCAAACTGCAACTTTTTCGTCTGATAAATTTTTTTGTACAATCTAATACTTTTGAGATACGGAGGTTCGTAGAAAAAGTTGGAATTTGGAAAAACTCAACAAATGCGAACCGAGAATTCTGAAAAAAATTCACATAAATTCTTTCGATATATTTGTGTCATAGGACAAAATTATGATTTTTTTGAAAGCGGTCAACTTTTCGTCCGTTCGAAACGGCGTGGAATATACCTCATATTACCTCATATACAATCAACACATGATGATTACATACATCAATCTTGTAAAAACTAGCATGTATGAGCCCTTCGCTAAAAGAATAACCTAAGTCGATTTAGATAAAAAAAAAAGAAAAAACGAATGTGAAGAATTATTATTGATCAAAATATTATTATCAATTATTATTCGGAGGGCGCGCATATAGCGCGCCAGTGCAATGGTCATCAGAAAAATAGGTATATTCCGACGAATCAAGATACTTACCGATTTTTTCATACGTATATTTCATGTCACAAAGAGTACGTGTCATTTAATTTGAATAAGGCGCACGGATGAAATATGGCCCGGGACAAAATGGATTAGATCTGAGTAGATCAATGAATTTGATCAAATTTGATCTAGTTAGATCTAAATTTTGGGAAAAATTAGATCTAAATAGATCTCCCAAGATCTACTTGAACCTCGCTAGACATAAAATTGCATTTGTACGTTTATGCGAATTCGATCAAAGCAAATGTAGTGAGATCTCTCGAGATCTGTTGATATCCAATTTTCCCAAAATTTAGATCTAACTGGATCAAATTTGATCAAATTTGATCTAATCCATTTTTTCACGGGGGTTTTTAACTGTTCGTCGGGACTAAGCCATGCGACTAGTTCTCGATCCCATTTTTCATGATAAATAGGACCCTATACGGCCGCCTCGCCGATGGTCGATGAAAACAAAAGGATTGAAATCCGGCTACCGCGGTATACGCAAGGTTGGTTTTGTTAAATGCAGACCCAAATAATCTTAGTTTATAACTTGGTTTTACTTACCTGTACAAACTAGAATTCGAGATCCGATCCGTGATTTTCACATAACTATGTTAAAAACCTTCCCGTATGAAGTTTCCTTGCGGGAGGACTTGCCGTCCGCGTGCTTGCATGTCAATCGCTGTATACTGATAATTTTGCCTAGAGATTTGATCTTGTGCTCATTTCAAAGCTCTTGGAATCTACTTTCACATTATATTTTTTCAATTTCAGTATAGCAACAATGACTATTTGTTATAAACAATTATATTATTGAAATGCGATTTTCAATATGAGAACAGCATTTTGAAATTTTGAAAAAAATTTGAGCGTGTTCCTCGGAAAATTTCGCAGAGGATGAATGAGTTTCAAAAGGCGACTCGGATGAACAGTCTTTTCAAACGTAAGAGGCGCGCCAGCAGAGTCGCGCCAGCAGAATCGCTGTTCAAAAATACTTTCCATTCGAGTTCCATTCTGAAACTGACTCATCTCTTAGTAAATTGTCCAAGGAACACGCTTGGATTTTTTTTAAATTTTCATGAGCATGTTCTCACTTTGAAAATTGCATTTTGATAATACAATTGTTTATAACAAATAGGCATTGTTGCTATAACGAGATTAAAAAAATATAATATGAAAGCATGTTTCAAGAGCTTTGGATCGAGCTTAAGATCAAATCTTTAGGCTGAATAAAAGCGAAGATATGAGCGTTCAAAAGGAGGCGTGTCTCCGTATTTCGCACCGGCTTGGCAAAATTCAACCCCCTGTAACTTTTAAGCTATTGGAGATAAAAAAAATTGGAAATCGTTTAACACATACATTTGACACATATAATCTATAAAAAAAAATTATGTCGAGTTTTAAGAACATGATGTCAAAAAGGTGAGACTTGGATTGACTCATCCAAGATCACTCACACAGGAGTCACGGGACACCGAAGTCCGAAATGTCTGCGCTCGAGGCTCATACACAAAGTTTTCAACTATACGTGCGGCCGTTTACGTATCACACGCTCGCACGCGCAGCGCGGTCGCACGCCGGATTGGTCGAGGCTACGTTTGAGTAAACGCAGCGTCGTGGGTGAGCCGTAGCGAAGCACTTATTACTTATACCATGAATGTACAAAACGGCGCGATATGGTATGCAATATCTCACGAGTGATTATAAGTTAAAGATTAGAATCTTATACTTACCTGTCAGACCTGCAAGGTGAAGTACTCAAAAACGTTCATTTGTCTAGCGGCGTCAGCTTCTAGTAAACCCCGTGGGTGCTCATTAGGCCTGTCCTTAAGAAGGATAAAATCGAATTTCGACGGGGCCACCCCTCAAAGAGGTTCGAAATAATTTAAAAAAAAATTTAAATTTTTTTCGTCCATATTCACCCACCCCTAAAAAGCCTTTTCACCACACCTGCACGGAAAGTACGACTTTCGGCCTGTCGCGTGAGCGGGAAGTCGTACTTTCCGATGCCAGGGGGTGGTGAAAAATAGCATACCTCACACGGGAGTGAAAAATCGGTGAAAATATGAATCTTATTTTCATTCTTCTGGCAACATGCACATAGCGCGCAAATTTTATATACCGTGAGGAAACGTGGAAAGAGATGGTTCTGAGCGCGCAGGCGCTGATTTATTCGAATATTGTTGGTCGGCAGAATCGCGCCAGCAACTCCACCAACTATTCAGTACATAATATCCCTAGTTCTATCGTATGCTAGATTCATAACAAAAATAACCTATTCCTATCACGGTCTGCCGCCATTTGTATCTGATAACAATTGTCAACAAATAGCAGACGGACTCTAGGAATAATCGTGGCAAGTCTGAAATTAGCGGCCCTCGTAATATTCGAATAAATCAGCGCCTGCGCATTTGGAACCATCTCTTTCCACGTTTCCTCACGGTAGAATCTGGTGCGAAAAAGCCTTGATTTGAGCTCAATTTTAATGCAATCAATGCACGGAGACTTATTGTATCATTCATTGAATTTTTCGACAGATCATTTCGGCCCTATCGTCTTCGTTTTCTTCGTTTTCTCCGTCGCCATTATACAACCATGCGGATGAAACAACGTAGAAAGGCGATCTCGGTATTTTTACAGATAATTTTTCTAAATAATAATACTACTGCAATGCGATTTCGGTCGATCATACATACATACATACTAGGGTGTCCGTTATTTACCGAATTGACTTGTTCTTCTTGGGTAAGGGCCAAATTATTAGTTTATAGCCTAAAAACAATTATGCTATTTTTTTAATTTTTTTCAAGTGTCATTAACCCCTGCCTGTAGGACGATACTTGTCCCATTTGATTAACATGGGATTTTTTTCCCTTTTTAGACTTTAATTTTTTTTTCGCTCACCACTTTCATTACCTCATCAAATATTGTTGATTCTACTACTCTTCTGACCTCTCTGGATGGACATATTTTTACATTGATGAAAAAATAAATTTTGAAAAAAACTTCCAAACTTATGAAATTTTTTTTTTTCATCAATGTAAAAATATGTCCATCCAGAGAGGTCAGAAGAGTAGTAGAATCAACAATATTTGATGAGGTAATGAAAGTGGTGAGCGAAAAAAAAATTAAAGTCTAAAAAGGAAAAAAAATCCCATGTTAATCAAATGGGACAAGTATCATCCTACAGGCAGGGGTTAATGGCACTTGACAAAAATAAAAAAAATAGCATAATTGTTTTTAGGCTGTAAACTAATAATTTGGCCCTTACCCAAGAAGAACAAGTCAATTCGGTAAATAACGGACACCCTAATACATACATACAATGTTTTGTCACGTGAAAATGAATAGAAGGAAGCTGATTCCAATTTAAAATGCCTTAGTTATCGCGAAAATCTTATAGAGACAACATTTCTTTTAAGATAAATGTCCAAAATCCACACCGTTGATCCAATTCCATTTTGTAATAGCCTGATTCATTTGGAAATAGATTCCCTATTAATCGTCTAAGCAGAATTGCTATATAGACTGTGAATATTTTTCAATCAAGTACTATTTTTCACCCTCCGTTAAAACGGAGTATAGATTCATAGAAAGAAACGAGTGCTTTGTCCAAAGATATCCACAGCTTAGGAATTCCCCTTGAAGAATTTATAGAAAATCGATTTCCAAACAAATTGGGCTATAAAAGAGTGAAATCGGATGAACGGTGTAGATGTTAGACCAATGCTCTCAAAAAAAAATGCGGTATCTACCAAATTTTAGCAATAACTAGGCAAATAGAAATCAACATTAAATTTATTCCTTTTTCACGTGATAAAATATTGTATGTATCATATTGAACGTGATTAAAACAAATCTAATTTTTAAACTACCATGTTTTCATTCTTTCCTAAATCATTAACTTTTAGTTCCGATTCTATCTCAGATACATCCTTGAGCAATGTATTCGGCGCTGGTTTGGCGTATATTATAACAGCTAGCGCCATCTACTAGCTTCATCAGTTTTGCAGCGCCACCGAACGATACAATCCGTTCTGATACTTGAGTTTCGAAATTTTGCTCATCTTTAAATATGGCCATTCGAGATGTTGGCGTTTCGAATTTTTGGTCTTTCGCTCGAATGAATTCGAATAGATCATCTTTCTACGATTCGACGCATAATAATATTGAACAATTCGAGTTCTCGAGCGTTAAATATTCTTCCAATTCTATATTTAGCTTTTCGCTATCTTGCCCGTTATAAGTTTCATCTTACAAGAATTTTAATTCGACATTTTCATATTCTTTATTTTTTTCCACGACTTTATAGACTTTCGAAATATTGTTTCTTATACATTCTGGAATTCGTACATTTTTATATTCAAACCGTTCGGTCATTCCAATTGTTGATCTTTCGAAATTTTGACCCCCACCCATTCGAAGTTGTGATGTATCGTCGCTATGAGTCAACTCGGTCGCTTGCCTGAGATTGCTGTTGAGCTGAGCGGCGTCACTGCTTATATACAAGCTGTGACGTCACTCAGCTCGTCGTTGTGCGAAGCTTCTGGACTCTGCTAGCGTCTTCGCTCGACGGTTGTAGTTTTGAATGTAAACTGTCAGGCCTGGGTAGCCCGATCCGTTACAATATCTTAAACCATAATAAGTTACAATAGCATTTTCAGTTCAATCTACAGTCTATTACCCTGTTCCAGTTCTAGCGCACACACTCTTCTTCACAGTTATTTATAATCCGGCATTTCATTCTTACTTGGATCGAACTTTCAAAGACCGGCGGTGGAATCTACTGCCCAAAATCGAGCATGGTAGATTTTAAATTGCAGAGCCTCTTGAAGGACCAGTTTGGGCCTGACCATAATGAATTCGACGATAGTGCTTTATTGTTCAATGATGGTGAATTAACAATATATCAACTCATGATCAGACTTTATAGGTTGTATGAGAGGGATAATTACCCAGTCGTGCAGAGTACTGATGATCATCAGTATAATTTCATATAATGCCATGCTTGTTTTTCTCTAAATCTGTGGTAACATTCAATTGTAAAATTTGGTTTACTCAATTTGTCGTAAATAGCGATCGCATCTTGAGCGATCCTGTTTGCTCGGTGTCAGCTGAAAATTAAGGTTTGCCTGAAAATGTTTGTCGACACATTAGGTTCGTAAATAAAAAAAACTTCATATAATGGAAAAAATATAATAATAATGGAAAAACGACACTGGTTGCTGACTGTCGATGTAGAAATACATAAAATAAGTTAGACAATAAAGTCAGCATGAATTAAGTTAGGGACTTTCTCGCTCTATTATAGTCACTAGCTAAACCTGGACAATAACTGACATACGTGAAAATTAACTACTTCCGCCTTCTTCGTGTCTAATCCTTCGAGTGTTGCGCACGGTCGTCTCGTTATCTCGTAAGAATTAAAAGTTGAACTAAAGTAAAATATAACTGTGAATAAATACAGAACAACAAAATATCCACAGCCTTTTATTTAATCATCCTCGCAAATAGTAATCACAACAGTCGATAAAAAAAAAAAACAGCTCTATGGATGGCCAGTTCATATCGGCTGATAAGCGCGGATCCCATAAAAATAGACTTAAAAAAATTCCGGAATCCGTGAGTCAATCTGTGCGTGACCACATCGATACGTTCGAAAGGGTTGAGTTGCACTACACTCGAGAGAGTAGTAGTCGGGAGTACTTGGACGAAGACCTAAACGTTGAAAAAATGTATAAGAAATACCGATGAGTGGATGCTCGTTAGAGAAGATGGCAATGTTGCCTCAGCGCATCATTACAGAGACATCTTTAAGGCCCATCCTTAGTCGCCCACCTCCTTTCCGTCTCGTCGGGGAGACACATTTCGATGATTATCCGAGCCCAGGCGTCGAAAACGCAAAAAAGGCCAACGTAGCGCGAATTCTATTTCAATTCCAAACACATACGTCCAAAAAAATTTTCGTTTCATGCGAAAATAGAGCCAGCGTTTGGTTATTTCTTTTTTCCATTGTCTAAATGGTTTTTCATTGTCCTTGGCTTTAGACAATGGAAAAAAGAAATAACCAAACGCTGGCTCTATTTTCGCATGAAACGAAAATTTTTTTGGACGTATGTGTTTGGAATTGAAATAGAATTCGCGCTACGTTGGCCTTTTTGGCGTTTTCGACGCCTGGGCTCGGATAATCATCGAAATGTGTCTCCCCGGCCCCGTTTTCGTTACATTGTATGGAAAGGAGGTGGGCGACCAAGGATGGGCCTTAATACGTACAATTTGAGCTTCCACAAACCAAAGAAGGATCAATGTGCAAAGTGCACACATTTCCGGTTCCTTGCCGTCGAACAAAGAATTGCCGACCAAGAAGATTACGACTTGCATCAAAACAATAAAATAAGATCTCGCGAATTGATGTGTCAAGATAAGGGGCTTGCAGCACGAAGTAATATGACAGTGTGCAGTGCTTGTTTCGATCTTCAAAAAGTAAATTATTCAGTTTATACCGGATCCACTTTACTTTCAGAACTGAGAGGAAAGTTTACATCATTGGAGACAATTTGTAATCCGAACACTACGTGTTATCATTTTGAATTAACGTTGAATTTATTCTGTTACGGTCATAATTTGACAAAAAAAAAACTCCCATTTTCAAGATTTGCCTCTACACGCGTAACGCTTAGGTGGATTCATCGCTCTATTATGATGATCTAAAATGATCTAAATGAATATTTCTTCAACAGATTCTATCTACGCCGCGATCAGAGACCTCAGTGATGCATTACTGTAGGAAACTCGCAATATACAACTTGACGGTATTTGACATAGCAAATCACAAGGGAACCTTAGGGTGGTCCTTATTTGGGGTGTTGACGAATTTCGACAAGTGCGCCCCCTAGACACGTTCGAAATAAATTTAAAAAAATGTGTGCAAAAACGGAGCGCTGTAGTCCAATTAGAAGACGTGCCTCTAAGCTCGTTTTGTTTCTCATTTGAATAACATGGGATTTTCAAACTACTTCAGTCATTATGTTTTTGAGTTGTCCCCGAGCACGCAAAAAATTCTTTTTTCACATAAATCTGTTGTTCATGGGTACAACTACGCGTATATTTTTCCAAAACTCTGGCAAGCGGCGTCTCGTTGTAAGCAGAAAGCAGGGGTGCTCACGCGCGTCCTGTGTTATCCACGGCCCTGGTGAAGTTTTGTAACAAAATGTACGCGTAGTTGTACCCATGAACAACAGATTTATGTGAAAAAAGAATTTTTTGCGTGCTCGGGGACAACTCAAAAACATAATGACTGAAGTAGTTTGAAAATCCCATGTTATTCAAATGAGAAACAAAACGAGCTTAGAGGCACGTCTTCTAATTGGACTACAGCGCTCCGTTTTTGCACACATTTTTTTAAATTTATTTCGAACGTGTCTAGGGGGCGCACTTGTCGAAATTCGTCAACACCCCAAATAAGGACCACCCTAGGGAACCTACTATATTTGGAATGAAACCATTGCGAAAAGAGGGGCCAATAAAATAAGTAGTTGCATTTGGCAATTCATTTCATCGAAAGTTGAGTCTGGAACCAGGGAATTCAGATTTTATAGCGACAACTGCGGTGGGCAAAATAGGAATAAAATTATATTTTCCATGTACGTTAAAGCAGCCATGGACTTCCAGATCAAAATTACCCACAGGTACTTCTGCAATCTGTGAACATTTTCACCTTCATAATATACTTGGCAGTAGCAACTGATTTTGGATTTTAAAATGAAATGAAAAGAAATAATGATAATATAAAATCAGGATAATATAATCGCCGTATAGGCCGAAGAGCTCTCATGCGGGTCTAGAGACCTGGTCGAGCCTCACGCCGCGCGCTTAAAAATTCTTTTAATGTACTTGGTGCGAGACTCTACCGAGTCTCTTGATTTATTATTATTAATTGTAAAAAAAAATCATCGACCATACTCGGGCCATACTCAAAATGATGGAGACTCGATGCATGCTCGAATAGAGTTGGAATGTAAAAACCGATCCATATACACGCAGAATGAATGGTGCCAATTGATGAGAGAAGCGAAAGTGACCGAACCGCGTTACGCTGTGCACGAAATTCAACAGCAAGAAGTTTTTGATTTTTCAAAATTTTCGGAAAAAAATAAATGGGCTCGAATAAAAATTTCACAATTACGCGAAATAACTATGAATGGAAACGGGGAAATCCAATATAAATATGCTTATGACGAAGCGCTGCTAACTGCATCAATGGACATTGCGATGTGGCAGAATATAAATTTACCAAGAGCTTATAGTAGTAAGCTACAGCTTGACGCGAATAAAAAAAAAAGATTTACAATCGTTACTAGACAAGGGACTGATTCCTCCGAATTGTCGAGATTTCTATGAAGACATTCTGACATGAAAGTATGCCTATGATACGTCCTTGAAAAAATTGAGTTCCTAAATATCTTTAAAATATAAAATATAGATGTATACTTCTGTATTGGTTTCTTGTTTCTCGTATTACTTTTAACTTTCGAAATAATTGTATATAAATAAATATCCCCATTTTTTCTTTGCGAGTTGTGAAAAAATGTCATTGTAGTTGTTATTGCATTGACTTTTCAGCGACAGTAATCTATATGAATGAATATTATATCTGTTAAGGGGGTTTCCCAGTCTAGAGCTCCAGAAAACGTGCATGTTTTTCGAAGCGTTGTGCCGTTGAGGGTTGCAGAAGGAGAATGAATGAAAGAATATGCTTTGAAAGTGCGCAACTTAAGGTGCTTCCCTACCCAATTCCACCAGACCTGAAAATTTGGGAAAAAAGATGTTATTAAACGGAATATCTCTGCCTGGGCACCGAAATCAATGAAACAAACTTCGTCGCGCAATTCTATGTACGATTTCGAACACGTACGGCCAAACAAATGTTTTTTTTTACGCGAAAATAGAGAAGATATCCATGTAAAACGTTTTCAAAGCCGTTCACGTAAACAAAACATTTTTTTGGCCGTACGTGTTCGAAATCGTACATAGAATTGCGCGACGAAGTTTGTTTCATTGATTTCGGTGCCCATAGGCAGAGATATTCTGCTTAATAACACCTTTTTCTCCAATGTTTTCAGGTCTGGTGGAATTGCGTAGGGAAGCACCTTAAGCTTCACTTTGAAAGAAAAAGGTTGACAATATCACCAAAATTCTATTTTTTTATTTTTTTTCCTCAAACCCTCAACGGCACAACACTTCGAAAAACATGCACGGTTTCTGGAGCTCCAGACTGGAAAACCCCCTTCAGGGGGTATATACACCTTTAAAATAATTTTTTTCAAATTGCTGCTACGCTCTGAGAAAACATTCTAGTGACTCAGTTTTTCTACAGTTGATTAGTGCTATTTTGATACATAGTTCATGATTTTTCCAGATTTTATGTCCTCCGCTGAACATAAATTCAGTCCATCGAAGAAAAACCAGTTGTCGTAGGGTACAGGTTGCTGCGTTGGATGAAATTTCTTCAACTTTTGAGGAAATATTCAGTATGAATGTAATTTCGGACCAAACCAATAATTTATTTTATTTATTTAATATATTTGTAAAAATGAAATTTTACTTTCAGAAATGAACGTTTCATTTCAAAAATCCGGAATAGATACTGTTTTTATACACTATATATAATGTATTCTTTTCCCAGAAAATGATTCTGAAGTGCTGGACGCACTACGCCATGAGTAGCGCCGATGCGTGGGCCTTTGTCGTGGGTACTGGACGCGCGCACCGCTGAAACGCCATGTTAAAAATTAGGAAAAAAAATTGGACTCCATGAAACTTCCATCGTGAATAAAAAATTTTATGAGGTAGAATTGAATGAAGAATCCCCTCATATTTTCTTCAGCATGTTATAAACGGCCGATTTCTGCCGAAAAATCTCTCAATAATTTAATCGTTTATAACAAACACAAATTTGCAATTTTTTACAACTTGAAAAATTTCTTCTTATAGGTTATTTTTTCTATAATAATTTATAACTTTGTAAAAAAACAAAAAATTTCATACAAACAACGAAATACGTTTCGGCTTTTTTTCACGTCTATTTCACGTGAGAAAAAGTTTCAATAGTCTTGAAAATTACGAGTACGGATGTTGAAAAACAAACGTCTACGATTCTTCATAGATTTTTGGCTCGGGTGGTCGTCAAGATATACATTTTTTCAAAATCAACATTTCAACAATCTGAAAATATTCGAATGGCTAGGTTGTAACCTTCGCTATCGGCATATCAAATCGTTCTCAAAAATCTTACATTTTTTTCACAATATTTTACCAGCTGTGGTTACATGATGATAATGTGTTTTCGTTTTGAAACGTTAAAATTGAATTTTCGCACGGTATAACGTAGTTGCTTGATGTGAAAAAATTATTTACTCGTCTTATCATTCATCGATACGTTTAATTGCTCGAAATTGTGAAAAAATATTTTCGCTTTCAAATTACACAAAAAAAAAAAAATAATAATCGCCTCATCGCGACTAACTTAGGATTGATATGTTTGCAAAATTCATATAATAGGCATCATATATAAAAAAAAATTGATCGTTACTTTAAATGGGAATAAGCTGTTCAACGAAACTTCAGATAATTTCTTCAATGTGATTTTATGAAAAGACGAGGTGACAGGCGCCGGGCGAATCGAGTTCGCAGTCACGGGCAGCCAGTAGAAGCTCACGTATGCGACGCGAGCGTGTGTTAGTCGATCTATAGTGCGGTCATCGTTCGGTTTCCTCGCAATGACACGGTATATTCCTATATAAAATAATGCATGTCGGATAGTCGCCAATGAAATATCAGAGTCAAGTAGAGCTCAATCGGTTCTGCGGTATTTTCTTATATTTATCAAAGACAAAAGTCGTAGATAGGGAATAGGCTTGTCATACGCAGTAGAGTGGTAAGAAACATTGAAGAATAATTCATACGATAGGGGTTGGATTGACGTTGGAGGAGTTGCAGTTCGTCAATGACTTCAGGCCGTGGCCAGCGTGTTCGGTTGAGTCCACAACTCCTCGTAACCATACATTGTAACGAGAAGTCACAGGTGTCTGGTTCTACTGAGTTCGTCTTCTTGTTCGAGTAATTTATTTCCAACTAGACCTCGTAGTAACTGCTCTACATAATTTTAAATATGAAGCAGTCTCTGTCAACTCAGCCACCCATTTAACTTGAGGTTTCTGGAAAAATTGCGTAATAATTAGTACATGTTATTGGGGATGAACAAAAATTTGGCAAAATTTTTAAGATTTTTTGGTAATTGCATTCCACAAATGTCTTTACTCAATCTTTTTCACGTAGCGTGCTAAATCGGGAGAGGAGATGAAACTTGCTGGCATGAAATTTGTTTTTTCTTCTCCAGCTTCTCGGTGAATTCGAAAACAAAGAAAAATAATCCGACACATATTAACCCATTTTATAAAGAAAAAAACATTGAAAAATATGCCTTTTCTTAATTTCCGCAGTTCTTTTTTCGTTTGAATAAATACCTAAAGAGCGATATTCATAATAGAGTAAAAAAAAAAAAAAATTGGACCGGAGACTTCGATCCTCTTCCAGCAAAAAATTATCATCAGTACGATCATGAATATCGTTCAGATATTTTTTTGAACGAAAAAAAAAAAATCCAAAATACCATAAACCAATCTTGATAAAAGGGGTTTCACTGGCTCGGAATTTTTTTTTTCTAATTTTACCCAGAACTCAAAAAAAAAAAAATATTTCGTCCCAACGATTTTCTCTTCTTCCCCGATTCAGCACGCTACGTGAAAATAATTAAATGAAAATATTTCTGGAATGCAATGACCAAAAAATCTCAATAAATTCCGAAAATTGTTTTTCATCGCCAATAACATGTACAAACCTCATCGGATGTAAATAAATTTTAGAAAGTTGGTACGTCAAGCCGCGCGTGGTATAACGTACACATTAGGGTGTATCACAATAAAAAAACGAAATTCAAATTTATTTTTTTGACCTCCGAATGTGTGTATCCTAATCTCGAAATACACCTCGCGAACGAAATCCGGCGAGAAAAATTGTCACGGTGTGCTAATCGATATTTACCAATAAAACTAGACATCGATTGAGCGACCTCTTAGGGGGGTTTGTCCGCGCTTTCCTTTTGCATGGTGCATTGTGAGGAGTAAATCTGAGGTCCAAGCTTTGGGGAGAAGAAGAAACACAACATTGGACAGAAAGAAAAAATGAAAATGAAAAAAAATAATAAAGAATTAGAAAAATTAGAAAAAAGCAATCGCGAAAAAAAATTATTCGGGTTGTGTTTCTTCGCCTCCCCAAGGCTTGAACCTTAGATTGACCCCTCAAAATTCACCATGCAAAAGGAAAGCGCGGACAAAGAGGTCGCTCAGTCGATGTCTAGTTTTATCGATAAGTATGGATTAGCACACCGTGACAATTTCTCTCGCCGGAATTCCGTTCGCGAGGTGTATTCCGAGATAAGGATACACACGTTCAGAGGTCAAAAAAATAAATTTGAATTTCGTTTTTTTTTTTGACCACCCTAGTACACATACATGTTTCGTTGTGGTTTTCTACTATTATTAATTTTGTAATCGTTTTTCTGTTTATAGGCGACGGAATCGCGGAAAAACTGTGGGAGATGCCGCGACCAGAGTGGCATCGAACACGGCGGCCACGGTCGTGGGCAAGCATGACGAGCAGCGTCTTGCAGAGGCTAGCTAGCCTGAAGCTGGCTTCGGTCACTGTGATGCGGGAAGTTTGGGACTTACCTCCCAACGCTTCACATCGACCCCCGAAATATTACAGATCTCGCAATCAGAAGATGACAGCGATGAAGAAGTGATTATAGAGGAAATCACTTACGAAGTTGAAATCTCGACGGATGATGATGTTGATGCAGATCTCGCAGCACGAGATGCCAGTTCCATCCCGGAGTTTCGCAGCGACATAACGGATAGCTATTATAATTTAGATCTGTTAGGTGTAATATATTGGAATTTGGGTTTAGATTTGTTGCTTTGCTGATGTATGATCAATTATATATCTTTATTCTTCTTCGCACTAATATCGGAATACAACCACACTGTTTCACATCTTTGGAGGGAGAGAGATATATCTAGACCGGCGTATGGCCAACTTAATATTATGTTACTAGGGAATATAAAGCGGGAAGTCCCTAGACTTTATTGTCTAACTTATATATGGGGCATTCCACGTCAAAACGAAAACGGTTCAACCGATGGGTTTCCGATTTTCTTCCAAATTTTTTTTCTTGTCCTCTGTCAGGACCAAAACCTACATACCAAGGCATTTTTCAATTGGAACTCTGGTTTTTTAATGACGAATTTTCGAAAATTTGGTATTTTTTTAAATCTGAAAATTTCAATATTTTTTCATTCAGTGTTAGCTTGATGTAAGAACAAAATATATGCAACATGAAATGTTCGATTTGAACTGTACTTTTCGTAAAAATTTGTATCGAATTTTTTGCTTCAACGGACTTGCAGTGATTCAGAAAATGAATATAAAATTTCGATTTTTGAAACAAGCACGCTTGTGATTTATGATTTTTTTTTTTTTTCAAAAAAACTTTTGCAGCTTAGAAAATTTTGAGGACCAAAACCATAGTGGGCTGACGATTCTATGATTTCTTATGAATTTTTGAATTTTTTGCGGACCGAAACTTCTCCTGAACACCACAAGAGGTGCGTTGAATAATAGTTTTTGTTCGCACTACTCACAAGGAAACCCCCCGCCAAGTGTCTCCCTCCAATTTAAACGAAACCTTGGGAGATTGTAGAGGGGGTGAAAATATTCGACACGTATTTTTTTATAACTTCGGAATTCCGCCCCAAGGGGGTGTAATCAACCCCTGAAAAACGCAGATTTCGCTATTCGATAGGTCGCGAAGAACGAACGGCCGAAGATTTTCGGCTGTTAAGGTGCTACCAGGGGTTTTCGGGGTCGCTGATTACGAATCTGGCATCAAATTTTCAACATTCAAAATGGCGGGTCCAATATGGCGAACGTCGAAACGAGAAATGGTACCAATTTTCGTTTCGACGTTCGCCATATTGGATGTAGCATTCTGAATTTTGACAATCTGATGTTAGATTCGTAATCAGCGACCCCGAAAATCTTCGGCTGTCGTTCTTCGCGAGCTATTGAATAGCGAAAATTTTCACCCCCTCTACAATCTTCCAAAGTTCCGTTGAAATTGGACGGGGAAACTTGGCGGGGTTTCCTTGTGAGTAGCGCGAACAAAAACTATTATTCGACGCACCTCTTGTGGTGCTCAGTAAGAGTTTCGGTCAGCAAAACATTCAAAAATTCATAAGAAATCGTAGAATCATCAGCCCAGTATGGTTTTGGTCCTCAAAATTTTCTAAGCTGCAAAAGTTTTTTTGAAAAAAAAAAATCATAAATCACAAGCGTGCTTGTTTCAAAAATCGAAATTTTATATTCATTTTCTGAATCACTGCAAGTCCGTTGAAGCAAAAAATTCGATACAAATTTTTATGAAAAGTACAGTTCAAATCGAACATTTCATGTTGCATATATTTTGTTCTTACATCAAGCTAACACTGAATGAAAAAATATTGAAATTTTCAGATTTAAAAAAATACCAAATTTTCAAAAATTCGTCAATAAAAAACCAGAGTTCCAATTGAAAAATGCTTTGGTATGTAGGTTTTGGTCCTGACAGAGGACAAGAAAAAAAATTTGGAAGAAAATCGGAAACCCATCGGTTGAACCGTTTTCGTTTTGACGTGGAATGCCCCATATATTGTTACACGCCCCCTCAATAAAGTTTTTTTTTATTTGTGATTTATTGCGCCCCCTGACTATAGGCGCGGCGTAAAACCCCTTCTACCCTTTGTACTTTGTTATAATTGCAGGTTCATTTTTCTTGAGAATTTCACAAATTTTTCCTTAGCCAACGGCTTGGTTAATATGTCTGCTACTTGCTCTTCGGATTTGACATACTTCAAGATTATTGACCCTGCATTTATTTTTTGTTTTATATAGTTAAATTTAATATCAACAAGTTTTACACGCTTGTTGTTCTCGGAATTGTTCCCTAGATTTATCGCTGCTTGGTTATCGACATTCACAACAACCGGATCTTTCACTTCCACTTCAAAATCTTTAAGAATTTTCAATAGCCAGCTCGCTTCAACGACCACTGAACTTCACGCTATACACTCTGCTTCAGTAGAACACAGACTGACCGTTTGTTGTTTTTTTTCGATGATCATGCAATTGTACATTCAAATAATTCAAACACGAAACCTGACGTTGACTTTCTGTCGTTCACATCATTACCCCAATCGGAGTCCACATAACCATACAATACTTTTTCACTTAGATTTCTCTTATAGACTCGCTTTATGTGCAATGTACTCTTAAGGTAGTTGTTCACGTACAGTCCCACCAAACGTGGGTTTCAGACAAGATTTTGAATACTTCTCGATGGGGAAAAAATCTGAAAAAAATCCAGCATGTAGGAGATCCTCGGGAGAATGATTTTGCATAATAATAATTCAAAAAAGTTAATAACAAATTGATGGAAAAAAAAACTGTTCAAGAAATTAGCGGTGACCCAACTTTTTTTTCAGGTGAAAATGATTTGTCAATTTTACTGAATACGTATGAATTTTTTGAGAATTTTGGTGATATTTTGAAAATTGAGATTTGTCAGGTATGAAAAACCTCAATTTTCAAAATATCACCAAAATTCTCAAAAAATTCATACGTATTCAGTAAAATTGACAAATCATTTTCACCTGAAAAAAAAGTTGGGTCACCGCTAATTTCTTGAACAGTTTTTTTTTCCATCAATTTGTTATTAACTTTTTTAAATTATTATTATGCAAAATCATTCTCCCGAGGATCTCCTACATGCTGGATTTTTTTCAGATTTTTTCCCCATCGAGAAGTATTCAAAATCTTGTCTGAAACCCACATTTGGTGGGACTGTACGTGAACAACTACCTTAACGTATCTCAATACTCTTTTTAATGCTGTGTATAGTACCTTATTGGCGTAACTTTGATACCTGCTCAAGTAGGACACACTAGTGCATAAATCTGGCCGAGTGCCCAATGCTGCATACTAGGGTGGGCCAAAAAAAACTTTTAATTTTTTTTTCTTTAGTTACCATGAAAATATTGTCGAAGATGACGAAAAAAAAATTTTGTTAAAGTTTGAGCTCTTAATATTAATGTTAAGAGGTCGCTCATCGTGATTTTTGATTTCCCATTTAAATAACACGGGAAAGTTTTTTTTTTTCATTCGGAATTTTATTGCGCTCGAACGAATTATCGGCCAGTGGAATTGAATACATATACTTGTAGGGAATTGAACGATCTACAAAAAAGATATGATATGATTTTTTGCTTACTCGACTCGTTTGAAAGTTATTCGAGGTTAAAGTTCAACCTTAAATTGTGAATGATGACTTTTACAATTAAAAAAAAAAAATCAAATGGGATCTATTTTGTAGATCGTTCAATTCCCTACAAGTATATGTATTCAATTCCACTGGCCGATAATTCGTTCGAGCGCAATAAAATTCCGAATGAAAAAAAAAAACTTTTTGTAACACCTGCATGGGAAGTTCGACTTCGCGCCCCGTAAAAAGTGCGCGAAGCGGCCGATTCGCCAACAAATCCAAAACTGTTAGGTAATGTCGTAAAACTGTTAGGTAATATTTATTACCTAACGCTAATCCGAGCAAAACGAGCGTAACTAACGCCATTGAACGAAACAAGTGGTGGCTACAATCACTGTCTGCAACATTCAGGTTGGGGCATCGTCACTGTTCGTCACCGCGTGTTGTGTACACGAAGTGCGAACTTCCATGCAGTGTTACAAAAAATAGTATACGACACACGTGCGCGTACGTGATCCTCACACTCGTGTTTTTGTCACCCTCGCTTCGCTCGGGCGACAAGCTACACTCGTGTGAGAATCACGTACTTCGCGCACTCGTATCGTAATCTACTATTCCCGTGTTATTTAAATGGGAAATCAAAAATCACGATGAGCGACCACTTAACATTAATATTAAGAGCTCAAACTTTAACAAAATTTTTTTTTCGTCATCTTCGACAATATTTTCATGGTAACTAAAGAAAAAAAAATTAAAAGTTTTTTTTGGCCCACCCTACTGCATACATGAGACAACCTAATATTTGTCTGCACTTTATTTCTAAATCTTTATCACTTGCCGCCGGTTTAACAAATTGAAATTTGTGTTCCATCGGAGTATTCGTTGGTTTACATTCCTCCATGCCAAATTTATTTAACACTTGTTTCAAGTCAATACCTTGATTTAATTCTGTAATGCCTTCTTTGATGTTTTGATTTACTCGTATTCCTAAATAAATCGATACCATTCCCATATCTTTCATGTGGAATGTTTCGCTTAAATATCTTTTTATATCACAGACTTCCTCATTGCTTGGCCCAAATATTAAAATATCATCTACGAATAACAATAGATACATCTTATTTTGCGAATTACATTTAGTATACAAACAAAAATCATTTTCGGATCGCACGAATCCCTTATCTGTTATAACTTTGTCGAATTTCATATTCCAATTTTTAGGAGATTTTTTCAAGCCATAGATGGACTTGTTCAATCTACATACTTCGTTTTGTTTACCGCTAATACCTTCGGGCAATTTCATGTATATGTCGTAGGCGTTTAGAAAAATCAGGCCGTTAGCTAAAAGCCTAGGCCCTTTGCTAAATGCCGGCCAATAGACGAATTCTTCATGTCAATGATGATATTCGTCTAAACGCCGGATTAAGTTAGGCTGTTGGCCTAACAGCCGGCCATAGGCCTAACGGCCCAGCGGACTTTAGGCTGTCAGAAAATGAACGTTGGTCCGAGGATAAACGTGTAATAAAATATCGTCATAGATGTTGAAACTTTGAAACTTCAATAAATCTTATATCCACATTTAACTACATTCTATTTATATAATTTAAAATATATTATAATATGTTATAAAATATTATAAATATGTTATAAATATGTTGTAAATATGTTATAAATACGTTATTGATATGTTAGTTAACTACATTCAATTGAATGTCAAATGAAATGAAGTACAAAATATATAATAAGAGGTAATGTACTTAATAAATACAATTTATTTGTTGCAACAAGGTGCACTCAAATGGCAACGTGAATTGCATAGTATTCCAGCTTTGAAACATGCACACCGTTTAGTTCGGCACTGATTTTTTGCTGGTTTACAGTTGCACTTCTTGTAACCTTGTCCTCCGCATAGTGACTGTTTGGCTGCAGCTTCTCTCAATGAAATCAGCGATTGTCTTGGTACTTCATCTATTGAAATTACGTCTGTCCCCGATTTCTTTATATCAGTTCTAGGGAACCAACCTTTTATCAAACCGGCTTGACTTCCGATCTGATAAACATCATTTTCCACACCTATTATAACACCGAAAATAGTCGGAAAATCTAATGGCCCTCGATCTACTGCTGGAACTGATAACGTTATTGATTCACCAACGTTTAAATCTGGAAACGTTTCCTTCGAAAATGAAATCATTTTCTCAGCTTCTACTTTTTGTCGTTTGAAACAGTCGTTACGATTTTCGATGAGACGTTTTCCTCTGGCACATAGCAAGCAAAAGATTTTTTCTTCGCCCTCTAGTTTACACAATTCAGCGCATTCAAAGTGCAGTCTCACACTACACCCACTACATAAACTGTCATTTTCATTGAAACTTCTATGACAAATTCCACACGTAAGTGTTACGTCTTCTAGAGTCTCAATATTTTGGAGAATATTGTATTCGTCAAGTGCCTGTTCTAAATCTTCCTCAGTGTCTAAAGTATTCAAAATCTCATCTGGAAGAGAAGTATTTTTCAAACCACATTTAATTGGTCCCAATACAGCTTCATATGGAGTCCTATTTATAACCCTGTGTCGAGAAGTGTTCTTTTGCCACTGGAATAGAAGTACAAAAGAGGATGGATTTTATGGATTAATTACAGTTGATCATGAACGTTGAAATAGTTATTATTTACCTGTACTTCGTAACACCCATGACTCCAATTCGTTGAGTTATGGTCGATCATCCATGCCCGCAACATGTTCTCCACATCAGCATTCGACCTCTCGACACTCCCTTGACTTTGTGGGTGTCGAGGACGTCCGTGAACAATTTTACAATGTGGCCACAAAGCTACCAGTTCATGCACAACTTTTGAAACGAACTCGCGACCGTTATCACTTTGCAAAATACTAGGAGCACCCCAAGTGAAAAAAATTTTGCTCAATTCATCTGCTACATTTACTGCATGTTTCGTCTTGAGTGGTCGCAGGTGCAGGAATTTCGTTGCGTGATCTTGGTAATTCATTAGAAAATTATATTCACCATCACGACACGATTGAAAATCAATCAAGTCCACTTGTCCTCTCATGTTGAATCCATCAGACTTGATTGGTTTAACAATAACACCGCATTTTGGAGCTACTCGTTTTCGATTGCACGTCATGCAACATGATGCAAATAAATTACACGCGAATTTAGGTATGCGCCATTTACTTCTAGCATAATAAAGCATTTTGTCTCTCCCTCCATGACCCGTTTGAACATGAGCTTCCAAAAGTTTGTCATACAAATCTTCAACTGGCACCATAAATATCAGAGGGTCAGTCGCTGCTTGTCGTTTCAAAATGATTCGCTCCTCATCTCCTATTTTCGCAATCTCGTATTTCTTTTCATAATGATAACGAGAGACACTTTTTCCACTGCACTTATCGTCAACTTCTTTCAGTGCATTGATGACACTTTGCTCCTGGTTTTTATTCCAAGCTGCTCTATTACTGCCGGGTTGTTGAGAGCGAAAGTCGGTTAATTTTCTTTCAAAATCCTCGCGATTTACAATACACTCCATGTTTATGTACCACAGCAGTAATACTAACGATCCGAAATTTTCAACACAAAAGTCGCGCTAAATGCTTCGATCGATTGTCAATCAAAACATTTACGTCCATCCGTAGATCAACGTTTATTTTCTAACAGCCTAAAGTCTGCTGGGCCGTTAGGCCTATGGCCGGCTATTAGGCCAACGGCCTGACTTAATTCGGCGGTTAGACGAATATCATCATTGACATGGAGAATTCGTCTATTGGCCGGCATTTAGCAAATGGCCTAGGCTTTTAGCTAACGGCCTGATTTTTCTAAACGCCTACGACATATATACTTCCTCTTTTATCTCACCATACAAAAACGCGCTTTTTACATCCATCTGGAATACTGGCGATCCCAGTTTGTTCGCTACTGCTAAAATAATCCTGAATGTATTAATTTTTGCAATAGGTGCATAGACATAATATATTTCAAAGATTTCCTGCTGTTGAAACCCTCTAGCTACTAAACGTGCCTTATACAGGGAAGGATTTCCTTCATTATCTTGTTCTACTTTGTGGTGTACAAAGTTTGCTATCTATAACCTGTTTATTTTCTGGTGTAGGTACTACAGTCCATGTGTTATTGTCTTGCAATACTTTTAATTCATTGTTCATGGCTTCGCGCCACTTATCGGAATCAACATTACTTACCGCCTCTTTATACGTGGCTGGTTCTTCTAATATGCTAATGAAACCTGTTTCATACTCTGAGTATCGTTTAGGTTGTACAATCTTGCGTTTACCAGGTTCACGTATTATGGTTGAATTTAGATTTGTTAACTTATCGTCGGATTCACCTGATTCACTCACTTCACTATCTTCAGTAAGCCCTTCGTTGCACTCCTTAAATACGCTGCTTTCGGACTGACTGTCGGTTTAATCTGCTTCATCTTGGCTTTCTTCTTCGTTAGCTCCCTGGATGCTGTCTCCCTCTGGTCCGAATTGTATGACTTTGCGTTGGCGTTGTTCTGGGTCAGGAATAAAGGATACTTCCCTTTTTAGAATCACGTCTCCTTTTTCAGGAAAGTATATTCTGTATCCTTTTGTGTTATCGCCAATAACCCACGAACAATCCACTGAGACTCTTCGGATCCCACTTTAGTCTATGTTGTTTGGGAACTAGAGCTTCTACCTTGGAGCCGAAAATTTTTAGGTTAGTTATGTCGTACTTCTTGTTGAACCACAACTCGTAAGGAGTTTTGTTTACTACAGTACTCTTGCCGGTTCTGTTTAATACATAAACTGCAGTATTGACTGCTTCAGCCCATAGTTCCTTCATCAAGCCTTTAGATATCAACATTGACCGTGCTGCCTCGACGATTGTACAATTGTTCCTTTCTATTTTGCCGTTCTGTTCTGGAGTGTACGCTACAGTCTTTTGATGTCGAATTCCTCGCTCAGTAAAGACGTTGGTCAGTTTTTTGTTTACAAATTCAGTACCGTTGTCCGACCTTATCGTTTTGACCTTGTTTCCGGTGTCCTGCTCAGCCAAATTTAAGTACAGTTTTACTTTTTCTGGGACTTCGTGCTTGTTCCTCAAGCAATATATAAATCTGAAACCTGAGTAGTCGTCTTTTATTAACAAGAAATACTTGAATCCTCCAAGTGATGCTACTTCCATCGTACCGCACAAGTCCATATGTACCAATTCACATGTGCGCGAAGAGACCGTGTTACTGCGTTCAAACGAGGTTTTATGCATTTTACCTTTCGCGCAACCGTCACAATTTTTATTGTCTATCATATACGCAATTTGGTGATTGTTTAGAATTTATTTGACGGAACTTACATTCTGATGTCCCAACCGCTCATGCCAGACTGATAGGCTTTCTTTAACATAACTTACCGCTGCCTGTTCTTTGTCACGGAAGCACATCATGTATAGTTTCTGATCCCGGTAACCAACACTTGTGACTTTACCGTCTTTGATCACCTTGCACTGTTTACTGTCGAATGTTACTTGATGTCCTTTGTCTGTTACACTTCTTACGGAGAACAAGTTCATTGTCATTTTTGGTACATGCAAAACGTTATTCAATGTAGTGTTTATCCACTCTTTACCATTATAGGCTTTAACACTCACCGTGCCACTTCTGACCGCATCCAACTCGCTTCCGTCACCTATGATTACTTTTTTGTGAATTGCCAGCTCAGTGTACGTGTTAAACTTTAATTTTGTAAAACACATATGTTCGCTTGCGCCTGTATCTACTAACCAATTTTGGTTATCTTTATAGGTTGCTACTTACGTGTTACTTGTTTCGCCTCTTGTTGGATCCTGCGTATTTTTATGTTCTTTTTTCTTCAATTCATATAGCCTTGTTCTGCATTCGCTTATGTGGTGCCCGAGTCTCTTGCAATAATTACATATATGGCTAAAATATATGGCACAATATATGGTAATTGTATTTTGATATATGGAATCATATATGGCAGAATATATGGAATCATATACAAATATTCGGCCAATAAATTATATGGACCATATATGGCAAAAATATATGGCACAATATATAGTAATTGTATTTCAATATATGGAATCGTATATGGCAACAATATATGGCAGAATATATGGCAGAATATATGGTAATTGTATTTCAATATATGGAATCATATATGGCAACAATATATGGCAGAATATATGGCAGAATATATGGTAGAATATATGGCAGAATATATGGCAACAATATATGGAATCATATATGGCAGAATATATGGCAGAATATATGGCGGAATGTATGGCGGAATATATAATAATTTTGTAAAATATGGTATTCATTTCAATAAAAAATTTGAAGACGGTTAAAAGTTTATTCACGAATATTGTTGAATGTAAATTTGTTGATTTTAATATTTTAAATTATTTATTCACATATGTAATCAGTGACATCGACAATATTCACAATATTTACTTAACAGGTTGTCGAAACAGATCTTAGAAAATATTGATGATTCAAGCATATATGAAATAGTGTATTACATGTGTAAAAATTACATTTTTTTGCATTCTTTTTTTCGTTCATTTCAACTACTCACACAGAATACGTTTAACATTTTATATATAAGGTAAAGGGCCTAGTTATTGATCTTTCAACGGCATCCACCATCACTTTGATCTTCATTTTTTTTTTTTTACTCCGATCTTATTGTGGATTTGATTTTAATTTTTCTTGTTGAATAAAACGTCGATTAACGAGTGACGTTTCGGCTAGCGAACGGCTGGCCATTCTCAGACTGTAAAAACAAGCGAGTCTTGGGAACGTGTGGTTATAAATAAGTCATATAATAGGATAATCAATTAAGAATAAGATTACAGAAGAATTAAGAGCTTAAAAAGTAAATTAACATGCGGCTCTGAACTAGGTTAGGTTTGCACGTGGCGCAAGGTAACCGAAAGTATTCGAAAAGAATTCTTTTGATGATGGAAGAATATACGAAATCCAAAAGAAATATACTAACCAGTTGAAAAACAATAACTTATATAATAGGATAATCAATCAAGAATCAGATTACAGAAGAATTAATTAGCGACTGAGCTTATAAAAAGTAAATTAACATGCGGCTCTGAACTAGGTTAGGTTTGCACGTGGCGCAAGGTAACCGAAAGTATTCGAAAAGAATTCTTTTGAAGATGAAAGAATATACAAAATGCAAAAGAAATATAGTAACCAGTTAAAAGACATATTATCAGTGATTGCATAATGTAAGAGCAAAAGAGTTATTAATTACCTGAACGGACATTCCTCAACGCATGAGATGTTATACGTGCGACGCGACGACGGGAAGTGATTCAAAAATTAGAAGAACAAAGATGGTAGACCAAGCAATGCTAATGACATGTTCTAAATAGTTAGATGAAGTGTATAGTCTGAACGTTCATGCGCTACGCTAGAGTCAAAAGAGTACTAACTGTTAACGAAATTCATTCGGGACTTGAGCAAAATTAAAAAATATATCAATAATCATACAACGATTTATAATGCTTAAATATCTATCCCAAATATTTTTTAGTCATTTATTATAAAATAATAGTAAATATAAATAAGCTATTAATTTGACTTTACTTATATATTCTGCCATATATTGTTGCCATATATGATTCCATATATTGAAATACAATCACCATATATTGTGCCATATATTCTGCCATATATGATTCCATATATTGTTGCCATATATTCTGCCATATATTCTACCATATATTCTGCCATATATTCTGCCATATATTGTTGCCATATATGATTCCATATATTGAAATACAATCACCATATATTCTGCCATATATTCTGCCATATATTCTGCCATATATTGTTGCCATATATGATTCCATATATTTTGACAATATATTTATACATATACATAATTTCGGCCATAATATAACACCACCTATTACCATATATTGTGCCATATATTTTAGCCATATATGGTTTTTCCATACGGGTTTCTTTATCGACCGGCAATCCTTCTTGTAGTGTCCTTCTTTTCCGCACCCAAAACACTTGATACTGTTTCGAGGATTATTGCTCGCCAGAGCTACTGACGTTTCTTCTTCCTTCATCCCTCTTTCCGTTATACGATCTTCTTCGACTCAGAGTCTTGCCGTTAATTCCTTCAGGCTCTGATTTTCCTCGGGTACAGATTCCCAGGCGGCAATAAAGTGTTTGAAGCGCTCTGGTAGTGACGTTAACACCTTCATGATTATCATTTTTTCTGATATCGTTTCCCCAAGCTGGGTGATTTTATCACGGATTTCTTCTAATCTCGCAAAGAGAGTCGCTAGTTCATCTCCGTCACACTTAAGAGAGAAAAACTTTTGTTGTTCACGATGAAGACTCGTTGCTGATTTTCTTTCATACACGGACATTAATTTATCCCACATTTCCAGTGCTGAGGTTGTAGCAATAACGTGTACCATTACCTTTTCTTCTAGGTGCGTTACTATGATCCCCTGGGCCTTTCCGTCCCTCAAAATGGCCAACTTAAGATTATGTTACTAGGGAATATAAAACGGGAAGTCCCTAGACTTTATTGTCTAACTTATATATGTATATTCGTTATATATTCTTATACATATATTTTTTGTTTACTTACTTGGGATTATATTCAACTCGTTATTCAATTATCCAAACGATCGTTCCGAAATACCATTACGTAGTATTACATACATGTGGGGGGAACGCCAACTCGACCAGTGTCGAACTCCGACCGTCTCGAAATCTTTTTTGGTTTTTATTTCAACATTCTACTTGGTGAAAAATGCGTTCAGATTTTTTTTTTGTTTTTTATGCAGCCGTTTATTTTCTATGAATTTTTCCAGTTGATTGAGAAAACCTGAGTCAAAAAACTGAAAAAATGGGCCTTCTCAATCAACTTCAAAAATTTATAAAAAATAAACCGCAGAATGAAATAATCTAAAAAAACATTTTGGACGCATTTTTCACTGAGTAGAATGTTAAAAAAAAAAAAATTAAATGATGTCGAGATGGTTGGGGTTTGACACTAGTCGAGTTGGCGTGGAATGTCCCATATATATCACGTCGTTATTTATTCCGAACGTGTCACGTTACCATTTATGTAAGAAAAACTCGAGTCGGTAACGTTGGTAAGGTTGTCATTCGAGATCCAGACGTTTGACCGTCCCCGTTTTGTCTCGATGAGCGTTTCGCTAGCTCCCGGTAGGTGGTAGCACTTCTGACTGGTTTCATATGGGTTTGAAACCCGGTTCAATTTGCAGAGGGCGCTGCGCCGAATGATAAATTTTGGATCAAGTTCTGTGGCACCTCAATATCAATCGAAGGGTCGTCTGAAGTTGGAATCTTACCTTAATCAAGGCACTAAATGCACTAACTAATCTCAGCACAATCAAAGTAGTTTACGTTCTAGAATTTGTTGGAACAAAGAAAACAAACTAAAAATGTTAGCACTAGACTTTTCGATACAAGATCCAAGCAAGAAGTGAGGCTCCTAGGTCTGTCGCTAGGCAAATGCAATTTTGGGGGAGGTAAAGGATCTACGCATAAAATTAATAGGCGTATTCTTTCTCTGCCGGGTTGTGTCGCCGGCCTGGCAGGGCCTTTTGGCACTTCGAGCTTTGGCCAGGGGCTTGTTAGATAGCTCGGCATGTTCTCGATATCCTGGAAGGCGGAATTTCTGCATACGGACCGGTGAACTAAGCCGGTACGGGACAGGTAATTAGAAGGAGGAAGCTACTCCACGTTAGAGATTCATTATGCAGAGCTCTTCTAGGCATATCTCTGGATACGATGACGCTTTATCCCCCGGCTAATCACTCGAAGACCGGGTGACCCGCCAGGCCGGATGAAATCGAGGGATGATCTTCCTCGGTGTCGTCAAGCCGGAACGGTACAGGAATATAAGATATAGGGAACGGGAAAAACATTAGTACACGAGCTTATAATTACAATTAGGGACCTAGGGCACTTGAGCTGGGACTTCTTGCTTTGACTCGGTTTCTAAAATAAACGGTGGTCACTTCAGTATGAGGAAGAGGAGACGGTTTAATTACGAGGCCTACTATTTCGCCTCGTTACAACCTAAAGGTTAAATATTCGGCTTCCAGCCTAGGACGTAACATAGCCACCGCGAAGCCATTAATGAACATTAATGAACATTACTGTACCTGTTTATTTAGTCCTTTTACTATAGTTTAAGTTTAGTTTTCAGAGTACAGTTGTTATTTGATAACTTAGAATAGAGTCATTTTGATAATTATATTTAGAGCTAGTTATTCATATATTTTCTAATCAAATTCTAAACACAAAGTAGCGGCAAAGCCAAAGCCAGGTAACAGGCTGTCCAAATTAATGTGACCTTTTTCTTTTTTCGGTTAACTCAATGAATAATTTCATAATAACCAATAATTCGTATAAAGTGTTTTTATTTCGCCGCCCCCACGAACTATCCCTCTACCCGAGACTAGCTAGCTGGAGCAAGAGAGAGAGATAGATAGATAGATGGATTTATTGATGCCCTGGAAGACCTTAGGGCAAATTTTACATGAGCAACCAAGTTTAGAAATATAAATTGTCTCAGCAGGGTAATCACAGCATTACATGAACAGCAGTAAGATAATTATAGTGGAAGCAATACAGTACGATCAGATAGAGTGAAATAAGACATTTGAGTATAAAGAATAGTGAATAGTAGTTAGTAATTAAAAGAAAAATAAATAAGTAATAAATAGCAATAAAAATAATAAAAATATAAAATATAAAAGAATGTAGTAAAATATAGTATAAAATAAAATAGTAGTAAAATGGTAAATGCGTAAAAATAAAAATAAATAATAGAGAGAGAGAGAGAAATGCGTAAAAATAAAAATAAATAAGAGAGAGAGAGAGAGAAAGCAGATTTATTCGATTTTGGAGCAAGCTCCTTAACAACCATAGATAAATTACATAAGTTAAGTGATTAGTATAATATACCCTGGTAAAAATTCCCACATAGGAACCTACACAGGACCTACATAGGTACCATACGTATCGTAATTTGGGACAGGTTCCTATAGGAGTACAACTTATAGGAGTACATAGGACCTACGTCGGTATAGCGCGGCGGGACCTATCCAGGTATATGTATATATATAGGATGGAGACCCATATGGGTGTGTATATATAGGAGGAAAACCTATATAGGACCTGTATGTAGGCACGCCTATATAGGTATGGGTCCTACATAGGTCCTTCACCTATATGGTATATTCCTATCATCACACAGATCTGTCCCAAATTACGATAGCCATATGGGATTGGGACCTGTATGGGTATATTTTGACTTGGGTATATTATGTAGGGTTTCCGGATGGTTATATATTCACCCACCCGTATCCCCATATGACTCCCACAGGAACCAGTCCCATATTACGATAGAAACCATATGGCTGTTCTGTTTGGTCCTATTGGGTTCTGAAAAACACCTAGATGGGTTATTGCGGAAGCATATCGAACCTCGTGGGTCCTGTACGCCAACTACGAATACCTATGTGGTTCCTATTGGGTCCTGAAAAACACCTACATAGGTTATTGCGGAAGCATATCGAATCTCATGGGTCCTGTATACCAGCGTAGAATACCCATATGAGTCCTACTGGGGCCTACAAAACACCTACATAGGTTATTGCGAACACATATCGGACCTTACGGGTCCTGTATGCCAACGTAGGATGCCTATAGAGGTCCTGTCAGGTCCTGTAAAGCACCCACGCGGATTTCTGTGGTATATTTGTAGGACCTATACCTTCCCTTGCAGGTCATTCGAACACCCTATGATACCATCATAGGTTCCTACAGGTACCCACACAGGACCTACGTATTCCATGCAAGACCTTTAAGGTCCTACCTCGGAATTTTTACCAGGGTAGCTTAGCAGAAAGTAGTATAATTAGAAATAAAGCAAGAAAATGAAATAAAAGAAAAATAACATAAGATAAGAATTAAGATATGAACTAATAAGACAGAACAACGCGGCATAAGGCCAATTTACAAAACATGATAACGAAGCATAATAATGTAATGTAACACACAGGATATCAAGGTGCATGAGGACTCATACCATTCGATGCACACTCCAATAATAATAATAATAATAATAATAGGCATTCACATTCACACTGACACTCACGCTCACTCAGCAGATACCGATACAGCAGACAGCCCTGCCTCGCTCCTCTCCGCCTGCAGCAGGTAATTGTGACAGCGCCTCCGAAAGTCAGTCAGGGTAGTGGCCGAGGTAACGATCGGAGGCAGCGAGTTCCAGAAATAGATACTAGTTATTAAAAAGGATCTCTGAAAAGCCACAGTGCGAAAAGGAGGAAGGCGTAGCGTGTCAGTCCTAGTCCGATCTCGATGCCTAGCAATGTTCGGGTTCAACTGCAATTGCTCAGCAAATAGCCCGTGTTGACCCATGCAAAGCGCCTGTAGAACAGGCAGCCGATAAGAAAAAGACGACGATTTCTCGGTTCCGGCCACCCAAGGTTACGTCTGTGCTCAGATATATGAACATGACGGGGGAGACGCAGTAGAAAACGCACACAGTTATTCAGGGCAACCCGCAAATTGCCTTCCCGCTCATTTGATATGTTAGTCAGTGCCGCAGCGCAGTAGTCGAAAATAGGAAAAACCAAGGCAACTACCAGTCGGCACTTCAGTGCAGTGTTCAGGGTGTAAGCGAACATGCGAAGGCGATATACAGTACGCCTGCAGACCTATTACATACCTGCAGGACATGCTGGGACCAAGACAGCCTGTCATCTATCAATACACCCAGATATTTGAAACTTGAGACATACTCAACCACTTGATCTCCAATATAGATCGCGGGCATCGAGGAGCCATCCAGTGCATTTATATACCTGGAGGACCCTATCACCATTGCCTTGATTTTTCCTACATTCAGGCTTAGTTTATGTACATTGCACCATTCCAACACATTTCTTAGATCAGTATTGACTAAGCGCAGCGCATCGTGCAGCTGACTGGCCGGGCACCTCAGGTAAATGATCAGGTCGTCCGCGTAAAGTGAGTAGCGACAGTGTTGCAGGCACTGGGGTAGATTGTTTATTGTTAGAGAGTTAGAGTTAGAGTTATATTTATTTGGCGCTCTGGGACAAGTCCCCTCAAGCGCAAGACATTATACATGCAGATGTGCGTTACAAGATGTTACAAGTCAAAAATTGGTGTCTCTACTTGGTGAGAGGTGTGTGATCTAGTGTGGGTAGATGAGTGAGCTGTGTGTGTTGGTCTATTTATGTGTGTAATAATCGTATATATGATTTACAGAACAGATTAAAGATAGATATAGGTGCGAGAAGCAACCGAAAGAGATTAGTGGTATGGTTTGCAGCACCGTTTCGTTTTATGCGTCTGCAGCCGACTTAGGTAGTACCTCCATTCGGAAACTTGGCATGAGGGAAACTGCAGAAAACCTATGCCGGGTACTCAGAAATTAGTGGGGATCAAAGCCGTTTGGATATGCCTGGTGCAGGAGATATTTGAAGAGGTGCGTTTTGAAAGTGGCTTGGCAAGTGGTTTCTCGAATCGTGGCCGGTAGCGAGTTCCAGAAATGTGGAGCGGCGAATCTGTAGGAGTTTTTGAACAGTTCCGTTCTACACGTGGGGACGACTAGATTATTGGATGGCGTTCTGGTGCCACGGCTTGCGACCAGATTTCTGCTGGTTAGACGACGAGCTAGATATTGCGGCTGCTTCGTATGGAGAACATTGAAGGTCACGCATCCCAGGATATATTTCCGCCTTTCACTGATTTTTAGCCATCCCAGTCTTTTGTAGTGCGGCGTAATGTGCTCGTCCCGTCGCAGGTCATAGATGAATCGGATACATGAGTTCAGTGCTCTACTAAGCAAGAGGTTTTGTTCGCCAGTGATGTCAAGGTAGGCCAGGCTGCAGTAGTCGTTGTGAGGAAAGACAAGAGTGGTTATTAGAAGTATCCGCAGGTCGACGGGGATGCTTTTCCTGCTGACTCGAAGTTGGTGGAGTACGGCGTAGATTTTTTTCACTGTGGCCCCTACTTGATCGTGCCATTGAAGATTTTGCGTTATCGTAAGTCCAAGGTGGCGTACGGACTTTGAGTAGGGCAGCTTCAGGCCGTTTACCGTGATGGGGGTTAAATGGTCGAAATCTATGGCGTTGATATATCTAGTCGTCCCGATTATCATGACTTTGGTCTTTCCTGCGTTGAGAGTTAGTCCATTTTCTAGAGCCCATTTGCAGAAGGTGGCTATATCTTCGTTTACCCTTTCTATGCCAGATTCCAGTTCTCCAGGCGCGCAGTGCAGATAAAACTCCGTGTCATCGGCAAAGATGTTGTGATGACAGTGCCTAAGTTTCTTCCCAAGATCTGAAACGTAGATGGAGAACAAGAGGGGCCCAAGTACTGAACCCTGAGGAACTCCGCTCTCAACCATTAACCACTCAGTGACATTACCGCAATGTTCACGAACAGCCTGTCTTCGACCAATCAGATACGAGCAGAGCCATCTTAGGGCTGCATTCGAAAATTTGAGCTCTCTCATTTTGAAGATCAACATGTCGTGACGCACTCTGTCAAAGGCTTTAGAGAAGTCGAAGAAGACCGAGATTGTGACTTTCCTCTGATCGGCCGCATGGCGTGCATCATCAGTCATGCGAATTAGGGCTGAATGTGTGCTGTATCCCTTTCGATAGGCAGATTGAAAAGAATCGAAGAGGTTGTTCTGCTCGAGGAAACGGGTGATCTGGTCGGCGACTATTCTTTCGAGTACCTTCGAGAGAGCAGGAAGTATCGAGATCGGTCTATAGTCTCCGCACGAGGACGGTGTTTTGACTTTGGGGATAGGTGTTATCAACGAGGCCTTCCATTTATCCGGAAAAGTTCCCTGGGTTAACGAGAAGGTAAAGAGATGGTGAATTTGGGCCCGAAGACTCGGCAGGGCCATTCTAACAACATTTATGGAAATCCCATCGTCACCTATCGCGTTGGATTTGGATTGATTGAGGGCTTTATAGTTAGGTCTTCGTTGGATATGTCTTTGAAGTAAAATTTGCTATCACTGAATTCTATCTCCCCGATATAGTAGGGAGCGGTTGATGCTCCTGAGGATACCCCTGCCCCTCCTGCATTCACAAAGAAGGCGTTAAGTTCCCCTGCCGGGAGGTTAAGAGATGAGCTCGTTTTCTTCAGAGGGACGAGTCCTAGCTGCCGGAGCTTGGACCAGATGGATGCCGAGTTGTTAAGGGTTCGGAAGGCTTCGAGATAATACGAGGCTTTGGCTTCTCTAACTGTAATTTGTGCTTTATTCCGAAGTGTCCTAAAGCGAGCATGAAGTGCCGGGTTATTTCTATTTCTCTTCCAAACTCTACGCGCCTTGTCACGCTCGGTTAAAACTGCTTTGATGGCCGCGGTAAGCCAGGGTGCAGGTGAGCTTTTCGCTCGTACTCTACGAACGGGAGCTTGCCGATCCAGGCAATTGATTATTGAGCGATTTAAGATATCCACTTTCGATTCTATTGAGTCGCTTGTGAAGAAGTCTTCCCAGTCCAATTCCTCAAGGTCTAGGAGGAACTGCTCAAGGTTTATTTCACGAAAATCCCGACACAAGAACGTACGCGGGGCATTGCGTTCAACCCTGAGATTGTATTCAACATATATTAGGTCGTGCGCTGATAGGAAAGGAACCTCGTGCTGTCCGTACCCAATGAGTTTCTCGAAGTCGTCAATTATACAGAGGTCTAGGAGAGTGGAGCTGTTTTGAAGATGGTGTGTTGGTTCATAAGGAACAAGATACAGGTTCGAACTGTTTACGAATTGTCTAAGATGGTTGCTGTCAAAGTTTTCTGCCAAAAGATCTGTATTGAAGTCGCCAATGACTATTTGATTTCCATAAATTGGATAATACTGTAGCAGCTCATTTTCCAGGTTTGCAAGAAACCCGGTGTGAGGAGGTCGGTAGACTACGGCTAGAAAGACTTTAGAGCTATGGCCGGGCGAGAATTCCGCTAGAGAGAGAGAGAGAGAGAGAGAGAGCTTTTTCCCGAAGCCTGTCGCCCAACATCATCGTCGCTAGTCGCAGGAGGTACACGTTGGTCCATTTGTTGATCGGTAGTCTTTCCGTAGGTAATATCCAAGTACCGAAAGCACTGTCACCACCTCAATTTCTAATTTATGTAATCGTAGAAGGTTATTTTTTTTTCCGAGCGAGCGAACTGTTCACAGTCTTTCGAGAGGTTCACTCGGTGCACCGTATCTACTACGTTTATTTTGATGACGTTGTGCCTGCGTTTCGGTAGACTAAGGACGGCCCCGCAGTAAGCTCGGAGGGAAAAGTAGTAGCCGAATTCAATGATGGATAAAAGTGAGCAGCCCAAAAAAAGTCCAGCTATTCCACCGAATGAGACAAACAAATCGGACCAGCCGTAGCGAACTGTTCTCTTGTATTTCAACAGAGATCTTGCCCTTATGTTGATCCTGCAAGACTCGTTGGCTGACAGAATTTCTACTTCGGTGTTTTTCAAGACAATATTATCACAGGATTGTAAACAATTACATTCTGACACGCTCACTATCTTAGCGGAGTTACTGGTCAGACACTCGTATCTGCTTATCGGGCACTCTTTAGTGCCATCATTGGAAAGATACCAAGGGACACAATTGCACAATTTGAGGGCATTCGCAATTCTGCAATTCAGCATGCATTCAACATACGGAGATTGTTCGCCGGGGAAGAAGCATTTCCGTTGAGAACGCGTGAGAACTTGAGCCTCAGGAGATGTGTACATTTCCTGCAACTCGGTGTTCATAGTGGCAGGAAACGGAAGGAAATATGAATACAGGTGTCTTAACAATCCAGTATCTTCCTGGAACGTTGCGTATACCCTGAAACAAATGATTTAGTCCACAATTTGCAAAGCAATTCGAATAAAAATATAAAATAAGCAGGTAAGGAGATAGATAAAAAAAAGATCTATAGAATTAAAAAATCGTTCTTCGCTTCTTCTTATCATGGAAAGCAGCGCCGAACTGACGCCTAGGCCAACAAGGCCATGGTCTAGGGTGGCATATTCTAAGGGGCAGCATTTGATAGAATGACTTTTTTTCTAGTCAGAATTTCGAGAAATGTCAGAAAGGAGAAACAAAAAAAAAACAAAAAAAATTGGGAAAACTACTTTTTTCCGACTTTAGTGAAATGGCTATATTTTTCACCTGTGATGCAGGAGCAAAACCGCTCATTCTTAAGGGGACCAGTACAGCGAGAATTTTCAAAAAAATCGGCTTTTCGTTTTATCCAGTTTATGTTAGCTAAAGGTGTTCTCCATCTGTGAAAAAACTGACTTGGACGAAATCGTCAAAGTTTCGAAGTTACCGCCGAAAGTTCGTCATTTGGCTATCGCGATCTGGCGCAAGTGGCGCTGACGCTTGATTCCGATATTGATCACATGATGTATGATCGTCAATACTTTTCCTATACTTTTCAAGGTTGTGTTAGCGTTTCGGTGATTTTCAGTGTTTCGGAATTGAAAAAAATTAATAAACGCAGTACTTTTCAGTACATAAAAAGACTATTTTTCAGTCCTCAATATTCATCAATTTACCGAATATCCAGCGTGTTATCGTTGTACGGGTATTGTGCTTCGAAAAGTGTACCATAACCTTAAAGTAAGTATTCAATCCAAATAGTAATATGTATTATCCCCACCAACTTCTTGCCGACTTGTGGGTAGTTGAATTTTTTCTGTTTTTTGTTCACAGAGTTTCGAATAGAATGGGAAGAAAACATTGAATTCAATATGAGAAGTAGAGAGGAGAACTCTCTAGAAGAATCCACTGCCCCCCAGAAGACCGGCCGCAGATATTCCCCAGCAAAGAAATAACGGTTGATTGCCATAGCAACAAAAAAAAAAAATTCTGAGAAAATAATTCGTGAAAAAAATATCTAAAAAAAAAAAATATGAAAAAAAAAAATTTAATTCAACTTTTGTACAACAAACTTTTGATGTATGAGCCCCTGGAGGAGTAAATACCAATTTTTCTGCAAAAACTTCAAACGCGTTTATCTCAGAACTATCTTTTTGGAGCTGTGTCGTAAGGATTTTAGAGCACCGTTGGACCGAATCAGGTCATCTTGGATTCATTTTCTTCAGAAAACGAATCCTCATCATGTGAATGTAGGAATTTTGAAAATTTTGTGTTCTGGCCAAGTTATTTAAGAAATGAGTGGGAATAATTTTTGGAAATTTGATAATATGATCATAACTTATGACATGATTTTTTATTTTCAGATCCCTACATTCACAAGATGAGGAATGGTTCATCGAAGAAAATGAGATGTTGGAAGATTGAATTGGACCAACGGTGTGCCAAAAACCTTACGACACATGATTTTGAAAAAAAGTTTTTTTTGATGTGAAATAAACTTTGGTTATGAAATAAATTGATTTCAGACTATGTTTATTTCCCTAAAGTCGCTGTACTGGTCCCCTTAACCAATAACACGTGCGCATGAGCTATATTTCATTCTTTCCTCTGGGAGTAATAGAGTTGACAGGAGGAAAGAATGAACCTGAGCGCGCGCCAACTACGATCAGTGCTTTCTGTGGTTATTCTAAATTTTTATCTAGAAAAATAATAATGCTTGAGGTTATAAACGAAGGCACATTTTGATAATTGTAGGCATACAAAAGTGGCGCTTTCATGCATGTGTGATAAAAAATAATATAAACAATTGAAATTACGAATCGTAGTTGGCGTTCGCTGGGCATCAATAACAGCCCCTTGATCACCAGACATCAATCGTCAGTTTTTCATGACATCGGCTATTACTAATTCATACGCTCGTTATCGTTCAACAAATGTTCGTGAATACCGTGGTCAAAATGAATAATACAAACGACGAAGACGAAGAAATCTGGAGTACGCCCCTGGAATAGGGTCGTCCACGAATTTTTTTTTCATTTCATATTCCAGTAGTATGGGGAAAAATAATTAGGACGTATTTTTTCTTTTTTCGTTTGAACAAAAATTGCAGTATATATAACGAATTGAAAACTACTAGTTTATGACGTCACCCATGTTAAGGTATATCTATATATATCAAAATCAGTGAACTTCAATTGCTTATAACATTCGCAATTTTCATCGGAAAAAAAACAAAAAAATGATCCCACTATTTTGAGTTATTTTCTACTTGATGCGCCCCAAAAAGTGAAACAAATTTTTTTTCTGGACGACCCCATTACCCGAAGCCGCTGAAATACTGCGTAGCAATTTACTCCCTGCTATATCTAGAGAAAAGTATGAAGCTGTATATGATACTTTTATGCAGTGAAAAATAGCCATAAAAAGTGAAATTCGTCACAGAAAATGTCATATTGACGTATTTTGGTGAATTAGCTGAAAAATACAAAGCTCCAACGCTTTGGGCCAAATACTCGATGCTCCGAAGTACGATAAGCATCAGGGATAAGATCAAACTGGAAGATTTTCGAAAAACTGGCAGCCTTTTTGAAGCAGAGATACAGAGACTACCATTGAAAAAATCAAGTTTTTTCCGTGCATGAGATGAAAACGTTTATGCACGAAGCTCCAGACAACCGATACCTGGTCACAAAAGTCAGCCTCTATAATACTCATCCATTTACAAATCTAGTTTATTGACAAATCTATTTTATTCACAAATAAAGTTACAAAATTTCAGGTCGTACTTCTTTTGGCATAAGAGTAATTCCACGTCAGACCGGACAGCTTTCTGACCACGATGTCACCGATTTTGCTATAATTTTTTTTACAGGTTCTATCAAACAAATGAATTCATCAAACAATTTTTTTTTTGTCTTTGGCCCCTATTTTCCAAGTTACACGAGGGTGAAATTCAGGAAAAAGAGCCAAAAATCGAAAACATACTCCCCTTCAAATAGTGATATCTTTGCCCAGATAACAAAATGTCTGCACAGTGATGGCATATGAGCCCGCACGCGTGCGGATTTACCCGCACCGTGTGCTCTCACCTGAGCCAGCATTTGCGTCATCCATGGAGATGCATATCGCTCGCATGTCGTGCGTTAGGTTCAAATGCGACGCATATCGCTCGCACATCGTGATAATGCATTTAGGCTTATGAATGATATTTTGAAAATCAAGGAAAGTAATAGGTTTAAACAAAATCTATCAAATGCAGTATTTATTGATAACCATTTTTTCTGTTCACCTTTCTATTCTCTTTGTTTTATATTAATTTCTTATAAAATGATTATGAGATTGCATTTTATATTTTAACAATATTCAGTAATATACAGGGTATAGTTTTTGGCAAACGACTTAGTCACGGTTTATGGAAACAACCTAAATTAATAGTAACGTAACTGACTTTTTTAATGCCAACGGGCAATGACATAATGTAAATATGAACCTTAATTATTATAGAAACAGAAATATCAATCATTATTATAGTAACGTAACTGACTTTTATCATGCCAACGGGCAACGACATAATGAAAATATGAACGTCAATTATAATGGTAACGTAATGGACTTTTTGAACTTCAACGGGTAACAGGATAATAAAAATCATCAAAACTCTAACAAAACACTTATTGTAAGCTTAATGAAATGGATTCTGAGCCGGATGTGTTCGACAATTGAAGAAACAGCCAATCGGCGCTCTGCATTTTTGTAATCTAGAGTGCCGATTGGCTGTTTCTAGAGTTGTCAAACACATCCGGCTCAGAATCCATTACGTTTAGTGTACATCCAACAACTCGTTCAACAATAATATTCAAACTAGCAATTTCTAACTTTGGCTAGGAAAGAACTATTCATCTTCTTCGTCATCACCAAATTCTCTATCTTCTGATTCGCTGTTGGAATCTGTTTCAGCTTCCGAATTTTTCAAATTTTCGAGTCGTTCTAATTCCTTGGTTATTTCATCAGCGCTAAGCTCATTAACATTAGTCTGTACTTCACCATCGAAGTTTTCGTTTTCTTGTTGTCGATTGTTATTTTTTTCTTCTGTTCCTTTTGTTCCTTTGGTTTTCTTTTGTTTCAACAATATCTTTTGAGAATTGCGATATCTTTGTTTTGTGGACCGTAAAACGTCTAGCACCTCATTTTTGAACTCATTCTTGTCTCTAGGGCCAATGAAGTAGGGACAATCTTTCGCAGCCACTGGATTAAAAGAAACGGTTGGTGTTTCATATACCTACCATACATATATAGAGAATCTTCAGTGACACCGGACGGTAATCTTCCCACGGTAAAACCAACACAGGTGTGCACCGCGTGCGTGATCTATAACTGACCTTCGACTTCAATCTATCACAAATGGAAAAAACGGTCCGAAGTTGTGTTTTCAGGGCGAAGGACTTGGTACTCTCTAACTTTCTTCATAAATTCTCCCTCAATGGTAAAAGTCCTCGTAATTTTGGTTTCCGTGTCTTTCAATCTGATCACCATAACATCGCCACGATTCAGAAAATCGTCGTTGCAGAGTTTGGTCAATTTACTACCTCGGCATGCTCGTGTGATGATTTGAGATCGTTTTAGTTCTGGTTTAGGGTTGAACTGCTACCAGTAGTATGTATGAGACTAGGGAGCCTATCCCCGAGATTGCTCGCAACTATGCGTCCACGAACAATTTACGAGCAGCAGAAACGTGCACGTTTCGTGCAACCAAAGAATTGCTATCCACGAATGATGTTCAGACCACTCGAATGAGGTTCGTATACGCTTCTCTATCTTGTTATATTATACGCGGCAACGCGGCAATTTTCAATCGAGTGATCCAAATATGCGCTTTCGCGGGGAGCGTTTGAAAACAAACGCGGGTAGATTGACGCGAGCCTCGAGTGTCTTTATTCATACCAATTTCGTTATCAATCTTCCTTAAAATGACCGACGATAAACGAAGGTGCGGGAATATTACAAATGAGCAGAAGACACTTTTAACAGAGTTTATGGGAAAACACCCAACGTTGATTAGTGGAAAATTTAATTCTAAATTCACGCTCAAAGATGCCGTGAAATTGTGGGAAAACATCACGCTGGTGTTAAACGCTGCTAATGGAGCTCAAAAATCCTGGAAAGCGTGGCGTAAGGTATGTATATATATACAATACAACACAAATTAATTATGCGCGAATTTCGTAGTCCATCGTTATTGAACTATCATTATTGATTGTTTATCATCGGTATTGAGCGACAAACAAAGTCTTTTATTGAAATCCTTCCCACAGTCGTGGCAAGATTTGAGGTCACGCAGCAAATCAAAGCAGGCTGATATCAAGCGCCACCAGTCTAAAACAGGGGGAGGACCAGCTTCGGAAGAAACATTAACCGCTACGGAGGAACATGTTCTGACGTTGATTGGAACAACAGCTGTAGACGGCCATGCTAACACGGAAGAGAGCCAAGTGAGGCTCGTATCCATAAATGAGGTACAAATATTTAATAAAAAAAAAAATATTGAATGATTATTCAAATAATTCTATATGTATTATAAATAATTTTTTCTGGAATTAGTTTGCCCCTACTAACAACGAAAAAGAATATGAGGTTGACTATTTAGACGAAGACGTGGACCTTGCTGTAGTAGCTAACACGCAGATGACTGCGGAGGAACAAATCATGCCTAGTACCTGCACTCTTATTCCTGTTGCTCCCGAAACTACTGGGCAATCATCGCAGCTAGCTTCCCAGCAAAAAGAAAAGAAAAGTTCGCAAAAAGACCCAAGAAAGCGTACTGCGTTGAGAAGGCTGGAGCACACAATGGATACTGCCGATGAATTGACAAAGATTTCTAGACTGACATATGATCTTAAAGCGAAGTTTTATGAGCAAAAAATCGAGCTGTATAAAAAAAATATTGCAGCAAAAGAACGCATTGCTTGTGCGTTAGAGAAGATCGCAAATCGCGATCAACCAACGTAAATTACAACACATACGCACACACGTATAAAGATGAACCGAGAAGCAGACCCAATGTTGATTTTTGTTCAATAATTCGGTGAAGTTTCCCGATATTATAATTAATACATGTGATATAATCTTAATTCTCATTACTATTCTGTAATTTTCAAATGTTGAGGCAATAAAGTTTAAATATATTGATTTGCAGTCCGATTCAGACTCTTGTGAAATAATTAGTAATTAATCTTCTTTGCACCAATCTACCTGCAGCAAGATCTGGATTGATCCTTCTTGCGTTGGCTTCGTTCTGGTTACCTGCAAGATCACCGTTGCGCACCATTCCAAGATCTAGGTTTTCGTCGCCTTCTTGAGGATCAGGATCTGGCACGTTGTGTGTTATACACATATTGTGTAAAACTACGCAAGTGTTAATTATTTTTGAGGCGGTCTCAGGATCATAATGAAGGGTCCTATGCTTCAGTAGACAACGAAATCTCATCTTCAGCACTCCATTGCATCGCTCTATGATAGAGCGACAACTCATTTGCCTTTCATTGTAGCGTTCTTCTGGCGTATCTGGCAGCGGATTGGCAATGGGTGTAAGGAGCCATGGACGTAATGGATATCCAGAATCACCTAAAGATTATACCTGCCTATGATTACTGCGAAAGAAGTATAAATAAAAAAATATATGGGCGAATCCTCAAAACTTTTGATATTCCAGAAATAAAAAAAAAAAAAAATTCAGAGCACACACTTTAGCTTTGGTGAACACTTTTGGTTAGCATTAATATTAATATTCTTACCTAGTAAGAAGAAGTTCGGTTCTCGTAAAACTCGATGTAGATGCTCCATTGCAGGCAGAACATTACAATTGTTCCATATGTACACATCATGGGTACTTCCTGGAAAACGTGCATTAACATTTAGGATTTTCAGCCGCCAATCACATACCTGCAGAATCATAAATTATGTGTTAGTATGCAGGTGCCATATTGAATGCTATTATAAATATAGTGTTATACTTACTAATTGCACGTTGATTGAATGGTATCCTTTGCGGTTTACATATAAATGCTCGGGATATAAGGGATCGTTAACTTTTGGTGGGACGATTGCCACATGAGTGCAGTCGATGCAACCAATCACCCCTGGAAAATGATACCTGGCATGGAATCTGAAAGTCAGAGCACATAAATTACAGATACCACATTTAAAAAAATTATTCACCCGAACTGAATCTAAAAGATGTATCGTTATTCAAGAGATATTGTGTATATCAATATGAAACCTACTCTTGACGCAGTGCTCTAAACTGCTGTAACGTGTTCGGAAATTGAACCCAATGGTTTATGATCTCTGGCCTCGTGACAGCATTGACGACTTCATGGATGCAACGTGAGATTGATGACTGACTCACTGCAAAATTGACGTTTCGCCCAATATCCATTTGATAGCTGCCACTGGCAAAGAATCGTAAAGCTATCAAAACCTAATAAGAACAATCTGATTATAAAATGGCTTGCATGGAAATACATAGTATATGAGGTAGTCCACCTCAACTCGGCAGCATTTTACCCTGACCCTCTACGATATGTTTCAATATTTTTTATCTCATTCAACCCATAGAGAAACGTACTCTCAATTTTTTTAATTTTTTGGACTACCTCATGTATATTTATGAAATATGTATACTTACTGTCGCCCGCGTATGCATAAAACATAATTCTTATTTTCTATTCAAGTGAGAAAAGATATATTAAAAATTTTCAAATTACCTTTGTCGAAACATCCAAGGCCGATGTTCTGGATTGTGGAGTCATATACGGCTCTAGGGAATCGATTAAATTATTCACCAAATCTTTGGTAAGTCGAAAGAGCTTGACAAACTGCACGTCACTCAATAAAAATGGGTCATCCCGCACATGGAATCGCCTATGAGGCAGTTCAGCGTCATATTCGGCATTTTCTACTGCATTTATCACTTGCAGATTTATCAAATCATTTAACGCCATTATCGGGACTTAAAAGACGCTTGCGATTCTGAATGATTTCTCTACGACAAATATGCGAAAACCGAAAACGTATACGCAATTGGAAAGCGAGTACGCAAACCCCACTCGTTGCAGAGCGGACGAAAAATTGCGCGCGCGCTTCTGTTTCCCGCGTCAGGAATACCAATTCAATGTTCCCGCTCGCAATTTGGCGATTGCGCATACGCTCGAATCTCGGGGATAGGCCCCTAGAGCTGTCGTTGAGTTCATCCCTCGTTTCACACCTAAGGTAAGCAGGTTTTTGGGTGATAGATGACTGATGTGAATATATATACCGTGCCATAATGTGGAAATTACAGGTTCCAAGTGCGCAGGCGCTGATTTATTCGAATATTACGAGGGATGCCAATTTCAGACTTGCCACGAATATCTCTAGAGTCTGTCGGCTATTTGATTCCGATTGTTATCAAATTCAAATGGCGGCAGTAAGTAGCAGAAATAGAGTACTTTTGTTGTGCATCAGCAGACGACAGAACTAGGGATATTACTGAAAAGTTGGTGGAGCTGCTGGCGTGATTCTGTCGGCCAATGATATTCGAATAAATCAGCGCCTGCGCGCTTGGAACCTGTAATTTCCACATAATCGCACGGTATAATAACGGAATAATCGTTTATTGGTAATGATTACAACGATGGTAGAACCATCTATATGAGTGTTACAAGTTGTAGAGCTTAAGTGAAGAGTGATTTTTAGTTAATGATTTATGATTCTGAAGCGAGTCTAAGAGCGACTGCTTTTTTTGACGATTTGGATGCAAGTGCTCGAGTGCAAGTGCAAGTGCAATATCGGTTACTGTTGAGCTGAATGATGAGATCATTGTTTTTCATTGTTCTCCCGCGCATGAGCACGTTTTTATGCAGGTGCAGTTTTATGGGTGCATAAGAAGGGATGCAGTTCTTTGAATGTAAGGATTAGACTTCCTCTGATTAGAGGCTGTGAGACTGGGTGCATGCACAATGTTATGTTTTGGGTATTAAGAATGGGGTGTGGGAAAGTAAGGAGTAGTATGGGATACGTAACACTCGCTTATGAGCCATTCCACGTCAAACCGGACAAAATGAATCAAAAATTGACCTCGATGTTACCGATTTCGCTATAATTTTTTTTACGGGTTCTATGGAACAAATAAATTCATCAAACAATTTTTTTTTTTTTTTTTGGCGCATATTTTCCAAGTTACACGGGGGTGAAATTCAGGAAAAAGAGCCAAAAATCGAAAACATACTCCCCTTCAAACGGTCATATCTTTGGTTGTATTCATCTTAGAAACTTCCCTTACGGAAAAAAATACTGAGAACTCAGTACTTAGTACGCAAATCTCACTACTTAGTACACGAATTTTCAGTACTTAGTACTAACACTACAGTACTAAGTACAGAGAACTAGTAGTACTTAATACAGGAGTACTAGTACTCAGTGCAGAGTACTAGTACCAAATGTAGACTACTAGTAGTACTTAGTGCAAGACTACTAGTACTTAGTACAGGGAACTAGTAGTACTTAGTACATGAGTACTAGTACAGATTTAAAGAATACTAGTACCGAGTACGAGAGTACTAGTACTAAGTTGAAGAGTACTATTACTAAGTACAAGTGCACTACAGTACTCAGTACTGTGGCACTTTGACCTATCAGTACAAGAGTACCAGTACTATAAGTACACAAGTATTAACTGTGAACAATACCGCAGTACTATTACTTGAAATAATACTGCAGTACTATAGTACTCGAACCAATACTCCAGTACTCGCACTCGAACCAATCCTACAGTACTAGTACTCGAACCAATACTGCAGTTCTCGAACTAGTACTGCAGCACTCGAACTAGTACTGCCGCATTAGTCCAAGTTCAGAATTAATACTACTGCTGTACTACAGTGATAGTCCAAATACTATTATATTGCAGTACGTGGACTTCATATACTGTACTGTACGGTTTTAGCTAGTACTTATTGGACTAATACCGAAGGGCTAGAACTGAAAGTAATACTTCAGTCATACTACACTAGTACTTGCCACCTACTTATATATCCCTTCTCAGTAATTTTTGTACTTGAAGTACTATGAGTACTGTGTGTACTCGCGAAATAAGTACAGCAGTACTTTGGCAGTACTTCAAGTACTGCTGTACTGGTAGTACTTTCAGTATTTTTTTTCCGTAAGGGTACGATTTTATAATAATTAAATAATTTATGTTGTAGAATTACCAAATACTTACCTTATTACTATGCTATTTAAACTTTAGTATTCGAGGTGTTAAAATATTGTATTATATGGCCCGAGGACGGACCATGGTCAGGACAGCCGAACTGTAAGGTCAAGTAGTCCATGCAGACAGATGCACCCATACATGCAGTTGTTCTTTAGCGTATGTTTTGTTATAATATAATCTTTCAGAGTAGTCGTTGTTTGACGTTAAAATAGTACAGACGTGTAATATGTACCTTTTGGAAAATAAACGTTTGTTAATTTACATAATTTATTTAATCATATGAAATCCCGACCATCCTACATGGGATACTTAAACTATTTTCCCAAGCAATTCACATCACATGAATCAGCTTCACCTGATGGAGTAGACTTTTCCGTCAAATCGACAAATGACACTCTGTGCTGCACAGGCATGGGAGAGCGACAGGTGGAATGATGAGGAGAAGGAATGGGGAAGCGACGGGCGGAATTATGAGTAGAAGGAATGGGAAAACGACGGATGGACCGATAAGAACAAGGAATGGAAGAGCGACGGGCGGAAGGATGAAGAGAAGGAATGGGAGAGCGACGGGTGGAACGATAAGGAGAAAGAATGGGGGAGCGGCGGGTGGAATGATGAGGAGGAGGATTGGGAGAGCGATGGGTCGAATGATGAGGAGAAGGAATGGGAAAGCGGTGGGTGGAACGATGAAGGGATCGCTCCCGGAATATCGGCGAATGATCCGAGGAGCGTGCTATGCGTGATGGTGATCTGTGCGAAATAGAGTTTTGCGAAGTATGTGATGTGCGTGGTTTCGAACTGTATTTTCAGCAATGGCCAACACTCTGAAATCTTGCTCTGGCACCGGAGTATTCCGTTTGCCTGTACCAAGCAGGGTCTTTCTTTGTTGGGCACTTTCAATAAGATCATTCCATGTCTGAAAGTAGCATACCAATGAGATAAATATATGGGGAATTCCATACGAAGCCGACCAATCCGTGACCCCCGACCCTCTTTGATTTTGTTGAAAATTTGCTGTTAGTACTGAACAATTCGTAGCTTGTGATATTCATATCTTTATTTTTATATGTTTTACCGCGTGTGAACCAAGGATCCGTGTTTCCTCCTTGAATTAATAACGCAAGTAGAGTGATTTCATTCCAAACTTTTTTTTTCATTTTATCTACTTGCGTTATTAATTCAAGGAGGAAACACGACTCCTTATACCCCATGTATATACCCATATACTTTCAGGGCAATGGAGATAATAATACAAATTGTCCGAATACATTTTTTTTAAAGAAACGCTACTCTCATTATGATATTTATAGTATCAATACATAACAATTATTACATTAAATTAGTTGAAAATTAATACACTGGTCCAGGCCTTGATGTCTTTTGGATCGCCCAAAGAATCCAATGTCCCATTTAACTCTGCCCACAAATCATTGGTACGATTAACTTCACTCAATTTTCCGTTCGCGAAATCAGCGTGTCTCTCCATAAAATCCACCATCACTTTTATCTATTACTTATTATATTACATTAATTCTATTTTATCTATTACTTATTATATTATATTACTTCTAATATTTTTCTTTGGGTCGCTGTCAAAAATGTTTGAATTAAATTCATTGATGAATTTAAAAAAAATCAAAACACATCCAAAAATACCCTTGGTTTTGGAACATAGCAGGCCATTTTTTTGCGAAAAATAATCGATATGCAAGTCTTCCCATTCTTTGATCAAAATAATGCTTGGACGCATTGATAACGTGAGAAATTTGTTAAAGTAATGAAAAATGTATTATGATTACCTTTGTAGCATTCTTACTTATTCTCGGACACATCGTTGGGGATGTACACGACTGCGCAATGTTTTAAAATAAATATTTTCGTTTAACGTTCCCTGTTAACCGTCGCCCGTCGCCAAGCAGAAACGATTGAAATTCAAATTTTCGATATATCGTAAATAACGCGCCCAGCTACACCGTGAATTCCATTGCACAAATTTTACGATTGAACTATCGATAGCATTTTTTATTTATTTTTTTTCAGTCGGTAACGAAAATTTCCCGAAGAACTCGAATATAAGTCGAGGGTGATTTTTGTTGGTGATAGTACCAACGAAGATCCTCGAATTATATTAATATAAACTACACCCCGGAGAAAAGTTTCTTGATTCATACCGGGAATCGCCGACTTGACATGAGTCGGGATGAACGAAGTTGACACAATTCAAGCCGCTGACGGCTTTCAATCCTGCCGTGACGAATCCAGCATTCGTAATTTTAAATCAGCATTTGTCATCTTTTTTCGCGGGAGCAATGCCACAGAATCTAGCAGATATTGACCGATTGATTTATAAAATGTATAATTGATTTATAATCTTGCAATTCTATCGGCTTGATTGCCGTTGTTGCCACCTTATGATGAAAAGTTATTAGAATAAAATAAAAAGGCAAGTATTTAAAAAGTATTAGTAAAGTTTGAATTCCAGTTAAACTCAATTTCGTATTAAAAAGTCTCACTCGATTGTATTCACTGGGGTATATGGTACTCCAATTTCCTGAACAAGACTAAGTCCAGTCCCATATTTTCCGAATATTGATGTTATTCTTTCGTCAAAATCATTCAGAGGGGGTTGCGTGGGGCTTTCATTACCCGTTCTTCGTATTTGCTTAGTGTACTGTGCTTTTTTTCTTTTGGCCGCGTTCTTAAGGAACTTCCAGGTCTGAAATGGAATGCACCAAAATTAGTAAACTATTAATCGTACTACAAGTCACCGTATTACTGGCATTATCTGTGGATGTAAGTATCGCATGATGGAAGATCTGGCGTACACAGTTATTTGTTCTACAGTGATTACAACTTTCACCTTTATCCATGCAGCAACGCTTTTACAAGCAGCCCCGGTTTTGTTCAAATTTTCGGTCTGGTCTTGCCACATTTGCTTATATCTGTCGTGGCCCAAACGACCAAGATCGGTTATGTGACCCTTGTCAAATGCAGAGTGCCCTGGCGGAAATATTTTTACGAATTTTCATGAATATTTTCAATAATTTCTACGCATCAAACTATGACGTTTCACGAAACTGACTACGAATTTTCAATGCATTTCGGACAAATATTAGTTTTGTCGTAGTAAGCTGTAGTTAAAAATCTTAGAATTTCGTAATTTCTAGTTGAAGACGTACTTGAAGAATTTTTTTTTTTTTCAAATGTCATAATTAATGCTAGACAATATTCGTAGGAAGTTAGAATGTATCGTAGATTGTCATAGAGGGTCATAGTTCTGCTGGAATTTCCGAATAGAAACGGATACAAAAAGAGTGTATCCGTTTCAACTAGGTTTCTGGTTCCGGATATTCGGACATGTAATCAGATTATCAGATTATCATGATAGAGGATCACGTTTCTATTTCTGAATTCGTTTGTGTCGGTGTTACCCAATCAAATTTCTCATTTTATTTTTTCTTTAACATTGTGTTTTCATGTGGGTCACCCATCCAAATTCTGGTCGCAGATGAAATTGCTTAACTTCGTTGATCAACTGACGTCCGGTGTCGATCTGGATCTAATCGTCGCCTGTTACAATCTTCAACACTTTTCGACTCAATAGGTAAAGTTTGATTCGTGAGGATTCACATCAATATGTATGTAACTGTAACTGTTGACCCGTGGCGGGTTAATTTTCAGTGAAATGAAAATAAATGATTAAATCTAGTGATAAATTCTGTCACCATATGGCATCAAGTTACAATTAATTATGAGTGTTAACGACGTCGTCGCCGGGGGATCTTACCCTCCCCAGTCCAGAATCCGACCCTCGGACTATTACTTTACTTGCACTCCTTCACTCTAAAACCCCGAAAACAAAACTTCATTTTTCGGGTTATGTCCGCAAATTTGGGATTCGGCCCCACTGTGCACTGCAACGAAAAATATCGTTTGTAACACGGGCGTAATACTTTATGCCCTCGTATGATGCCGTAATCACTCGGGGGCTATCTCCGACGACCTTCGTGTACGGCGATCACACGCGGGTATAAAATTTTACGCCCTTGATTTCATAATTGGGTGTAGGAAAATCTAATTGTTCGAAAATTCTTGTAGAAATTTGTAATTATTCACAAAAATCAATTGAAATCTGAGTAAGAAAAAAAAAAAAAAATTATTTTGGGGTCGTAAATTTCCGTAATAGATTGTAGAAAATTTTAATTATTCGTAAATGGTAGAAATTCGTGAATATCTATGAAAATCGATTGAGAACTACAAAAAAAAAATTATATTTTCCGGGGTCGTGAATTTCCGTAATAGATTGTGGAAAGTTTTCATTATTTGTAAATTGTTGTAAAAATTCGTGAATTCAAATGAAAATTGATTATGAACTACAAAAGAATAAAACATTATTTTGGGGCCGCAAATTTCCAAAATAGATTATAGATAATTTCTCTAATTATTTGTAAATTGTTGTAGAAATTCGGGAATTTCTATGAAAATCGATTGAGAAGTACAAAAAAATTTTACATATTTTGGGGTCGTGAACTTGTGTAATATATATGTAGAAGGTTTTGATTATTTGTAAATTATTGTAGAAAATCGTGAATTTTTAGGAAAATCGATTGGGAACTACAAAAAAAATTACATATTTCGGGGTGGTAAATTTCCGTAATATATTGTAGGAAGTTTTGATTATTTGTAAATTATTGTAGAAATTCTTGAATTTTTAGGAAAATCGATTGGGAACTACAAAAAAAAAAATTACATATTTCGGGGTGGTAAATTTTCGTAATATATTGTGGGAAGTTTTGATTATTTGTAAATTATTGTAGAAATTCGTGAATTTCTATGAAAATCGATTACAAACTACAAAAAATAAATGATATATTTTGGGGTCGTACATTTTCGTGATTGGGAGTAGAAAGTTTTAGTTATTTGTAAATTGTTGTAGAAATTCGTGAATTTCTATGAAAATCGATTACAAACTACAAAAAATAAATGATATATTTTGGGGTCGTACATTTTCGTAATTGGGTGTAGAAAGTTTGAATAATTCGTAATATTTTGTTGAAAATTGTAGGATTTCCTAATTATTTATTAAACGTAATAAATTTTCATAGTAATTCGTTAAATTCTATGACAAACTGTTACGAAATCTATTGTTTCCTACGATTTTTCACAAAATCGTCATTTTCATAAAACGTTGTAGTTTGTCGTACAAAAAATTTCCGCCAGGGTGGCTTTCCATATAGCACAATAGTGCCTCCAATTGGTTGATATCAGCTCGATCGTGTGGCATTGCTCTTGCAAAAGAAAATTACAAATGATGGGTCATCAACAGGGCCCGGACTTTCGTGCTGGATTCGTCACGGCAAGATTGCGAGCACTCGGAAAAATAAGCGAAATTCAAAAAATCTAAAAATTTCTGAGATGATCGAGAATATTTATTATAGGGGCAATTCCACCTCAAATCGGCCGAGAAATGACCTCGTATTTTTTGAATCGCTTGAAACTTTCTTTACTTGAAGTCAACGTCAAAAAAGTGGACCCGTATTTTTTCGTTGGTCCAAAAAAAATTTTTTACGCTAGTTAGGAATTATGGCATTTGACTGTATAAGTGGCGCGCGGGCGGCTTTGAGAATTAATATCACGGGTCCCCTTCACCGTAAAGAGAGGTTCCAAAACGCGTTTAAGGCCCATCCCTGGTCGCCCACCTCCTTTCCATACAATGTAACGAAAAACGGGCGCGGGAGACACATTTCGATTAACATCCGAGCCCAGGCGTCGAAAACGCAAAAAAGCCAAGGACAATGAAAAACCATTTAGACAATGGAAAAAGGAAAAAACCAAACGCTGGCTCTATTTTCGCATGAAACGAAAATTTTTTTGGACGTATGTGTTTGGAATTGAAATAGAATTCGCGCTACGTTGGCTTTTTTGCGTTTTGACGCCTGGGCTCGGATAATCATCGAAATGTGTCTCCCCGGCCCCGTTTACGTTACATTGTATGGAAAAGAGGTGGGCGACTAGGGATGGGCCTTAAAAGGCGATGAAAGACACTTTTTGATGAAAATTTTCAACTTTTCAAAAAATAAAGTTTTGTTGTTTTTCTAAGCAATCAAAATGTTTATCGATTTTTTTCGCAATCTAAGGCCATTTCTTAAATTCTAAAAAAAATACGATCGTATTCCTCATTCTGACTACCGCGTCGTACGGGGCTCGGCCAATGGCGAGGCGCCCGGCTTTCCATACATGGAATGACGCCGTAGAAGCAAGGCGCGCGGCGCGGTAACCTGACGCAGCGCCGGACAAATAATTGTAAAAAAAATAAGTAGAAAAATCGCTCCATCAATTTAAAAAATTTGCCATCTTCAGAATTGAATAAGGAATGCGACCGTATTTTTTCAGAATTATAAAAATGGCCTTAGGTTGCGAAAAAAATCGATAAACATTTTGATTGTGTGACGGATACCCGGATGCTGAAGGCTCCGGTGTTCGGTTAATTATGATTTTTAAAGAGATAAATCCCCGAACGGCTGGAGATTGCTCTTTCGGATTCGCTTGAACAAAGTCCTAAGGTCACCTGCACTCTCTGTGATTTGACTAGGAGGTAGTGATATGAATCTAGGTTTATTCGAATATAACAATTAGAAAATATTACAAGATTGATAATACGATATAATAAACTGTGCTAAAGACTTATTCCCGATAAAATGTATAACAGAGGTAAATTGAACACAAGGAAAGGTACGTATATAACATAAAGTTTGATAATGAAAAGGAAGATAGAGTGGGAATTGAGTCTACCGAATTTACCCCTGAGCGTTACCCGAGCCAATTCCAAGAACCCACCGGTCTAGCGACTTCCTACACGAGGATCCTGGTGCAGCTTATGCCGAGTAGTCCGATCCGAGTCAGCTGTCTGGTTGATGGACTTTCTTCGAATCTGCTCTCTGGTCTGCTTCACACGCAGCCCGTTGTCAGGAGTCTTCGTTCATGGTTAGGCGTGGTCCCGGGTACGCGTTCAGAGGGGTGAGCACTTTGCTCAGCTTTCGGTCATAATTCGACTGCCTGGCAATTACCTCGGTTTCGATAAGGAAACCTCGGATCGCTTTAGAGTGGGATTTTCTGTAAGTCGCGGAATCGGCATTTTGGTGGTCATCGCGCTCGGACTCACTTCCTGCTCTACCTTCGGTTGAGCGCGCGCGTGTAGGAATGCGCTGACTGCACTTTATGGAGTGTATTAGAAAATATAAAATCGCCAGCAAAAATAGGAAAAAAGGGCCGTTCATAACAATTGCTTGGAAAAACAACAAAACTATATTTTTTGAAAAGTTAAAAATTTTTATCAAAAAGTGTCTTTCATCGCCTTTGAAACGCGTTTTGCCACATCTCTCTACGGTCAAGGAGACCCGAGATATTAATTCTCAAAGCCGCCCGCGCGCCACTTTTACAGTCAAATGCGATAATTCATAAAAAGCGTAAAAAAAGTTTTTTGGACCAACAAAAAAATACGGGTCTATTATTTTGACGTAGAATTCACGTAAAAAAAAGTTTAAATCGATTCAAAAAATACGAGGTCAAAAAACACCCAAAATTGGCCGATTTGAGGTGGAATTGCCCATAGGTGTGTTCGGTATATGCGCTTGATTCGCTCGGAGCTCTTATGTCTCTTTTCTACCCATGAATATTAGAAGAAAAGGGGTAGAGCCGGAGCATTCGAAGTAGTCAGATCTATATTTACCGAACTCAGCTTATGAAAAACGGCGTTGCTAACGACAAATTCGTCCTTATATTTGCACACGGCGTGAGCAATCACCTTGCTTATTCCTGCTTTCTGCGTTGCAAGTTTGAACGTGATCTACGAAGAATAAGGGAATAGCGTCGTAAGTATCATTGAAAGTAATTGGGTGAGTTAATTTTCCGTAGTGTATTTTCCTAACAGCCTGCGCCAAATTCGATTATAGGGTACTCGATATGTTTCTTGCTGGTGCAGCGGCAATAGCCGTTGAAGAAGATCAGGAGGGGCAGCAGAGGCGCATTAGACGGCATCAGCTGAGAATCCGCCGAAGGGAGATTCAGAATGCATCAAACCCTTTCGAACTCGATCCGGAATATTTTAGAAAATTATACAGGTTCAGTAATGGTTTATCAAATCTAAACTACTCAACAAAATTAGCGGGTCAACCTGATTATACCGAGCCATTTCCAAACGCCTTGACCGATTTGATTAAAATTCATACCAGAGGTAGATCGAAGTGTCCCTAACATATACCCAGACTTACAATTTTATTGGTCTAAGGGTTGCAATGAGGCACTCACAAATCCAACCCCGCGCGAAAAATCAAAGTCACAGGTTTTCGATCTTTGGTTTTAATCCCATATCCGTGCCTATAAAAGTGTTTGAACAACCTTAGGTCCAATCAGTACCCCTTACACATCCACCAGACTCATACTTGCGCTTATTCAACCCTTAAATTTTACCCCTTCTGACCATATGGATCGGAAGATTTCTAGACTTTTTGGTGACTGACTGCCCGAATGAGTTTTCGAATCGACTGTACGTTTCAGATAGTCACGCTCAATCCGTTTTTCAGAGCCCCCAGCCCCTAACCACCCCCGATTGTCCCTTAGCTCAATGTTAGGTCTGAATCTCCAGTAGCCGAATTTCGAAGTGGCGATCCACTGTACCACGATAGACAGACCCCGCCGCAATCTTGATATTGGCCAGCTCTACTGACAGTTCGACGCCCAACTCTCACCCTCAATTTTCACCCCGTACGGTACGGCACGACATCCAGCATCTGACATCGAAAATTTCACTCAAACCTGCTAAGGTGAATGAAAGGACTGCCAAACTACGGTGAAACCATGCAGAATCCTAGCAACCACCAACTTACCCTTTCGCGTCGTGTCTTTTCCTATAGTGAGTAAGGTGACGTGTTTTGGAATAGGGAAGGGTAATCAGCTGTCGACTTGGATGAACTTAAAGCTTTATTGCACTGAAATTTTTCAATCACATCCACTCCAAGAATACCACACACCCTTCTTCGCTATTGAAAGCTGTTCAATGTCGGGTCGGTCCGCCCCGTGCGTTGATCACCGCTTGGCACCTTCGCCGCATGCTGGAGATCAGGTTCTCGATCTTTCGCTGCGGTATGGCGTTCCACTCTTCGGTTAAAGCAACCCGCAGCTCTATCAGCGTTCGTGGGGGTTGTGGCCTACTGCGAACAGCACGCTTGAGTTCGTCTCATAGGTGCTCGATGCAGTTGAGGTCAGGGCTGTTCGCTGGCCACTGCATTGTTGTTATTCCTGCTGCATGAAGGAAATCTTGCGTGATATGTGCAGTATGAGGTCGGGCATTATCCTGCTGCAGTACAAAGTTTTCTTCTACAGCTTCTGCCTGTGGTAGGAAGTGAGGATCCAGCACTTCCGCTATGTAGCGGTCAGCATTAAAACCTGGAGGCAGTATGTGTACGAGTTGTGTCCAGCCATGGTACCGGATGCCTGCCCACACCATGACCGAGCCGCCCCCGAATGCTTTGGTTTCTTGTACACACTGCGGTAAGAATCTCTCACCACGGCTCCTCCACACACGACGACGGCCGTCATTCCCAGCAAGCTGGCACCTTGACTCATCCGTAAACAAAACCCTTTTCCATTGCTCTTGCGTTCAGCGTATGTGGCGGCGGGCGAAATTCAGCCTATCTTCTTTATGTTGCCGGGTGAACGCAGGGACTTGTGCCGATTTTCTACTCTTCAGTTCAGCTGAATGGAGTCGTCGACGGGTAGTCTGCTCAGAAATGATGTTGTTCGTTGCATGCCTGTGCCCTTCAGCAAGCGAGCGTCCTTGCGTTGTCCTTTCGTTCAATGCACGTCGGACGATGGACCTGTCTTCACGTGCTGTAGTCTTTTTTTTACGGCCCTGTCCTGGTCGTCGGTCGTAAGACCCGGTCTCTCTGAACCGTTCGTACGTTCGTTTGTTATGAATTGTGATTGTAGTTCATGAGAATTATGAGTTGTCGTCGAGTTCGTTCCTCGTTTTACACCTTTAGGTAACCGGATTTTGGGTGATAGGTGACTGACGTGAATATATATATTGTTGCAAAAACGATATTTGCTTTAAGTAATAAGTTATTTAAAGTGGGTTCCCGAGAGAAATAAAGTGAATCTGGAGAAATTATATAATTGGGCAAAAGGGTTATATATTCTGTAATATAGTTCTGCACTAGTAGTGAGCTAGAAACAGACTGATTTGTTTTACAATAATGCTTGTTGACTCAGCAACCGAAGTTCTTATATTTACAGAGATGTCTTATATCATACAGGCTACTAGATGTTGGTCGTACATAATTGATGATGTAAGGGTGATTTTACCTAATATAACAATATGATAACTGGATGGTTGTTTATTGGTAATGGTAACAACGATGGTAGAACCATCTATATGAGTTTTACAGTTTTATTGAGTCTAGGCGAAGAGTGATTTTGGGTTAGTGATTTATGATTCTAGAGCGAGTCTAAGAGTGACTGCTTTCTTTGACGATTTGGATGCAAGTGTCGAGTGCAAGTGCAAGTGCAATATTGGCTACTGTTGAGCTGAAATGATGAGATCATACTTTTCATTGTTCTCCCGGGCTTGAGCGCGTTTATGCAGGTGCAGTTTTATCGGTGCATAGACGTAGGGATGCAGTTCTTAGAAGGTAAGGGTGAGACTTCCTCTGATTAGAGGCTTGGTGACTGGATGCGTGCATGATGTTATGTCTTGGGTATTGGAAGTGAGGGTGGAGGAGAGTATGGAATAGCATGGAATACGTAACACGCCCATCCCGGGGGAAAAAAATATTGCTCCTGTGAAGCAGGAGGAAATTTTTTGTAAGAGTTGAAAAAGAAAATTTTTTTTTTTTTTTTTTGTAAAAATTTGAGAAGAGAAAAAAAAAAAAAAATTTGTAAAAATTGGGATATTTTAGATGTAAGATTGTATATTTACGTTAGTGAATATATCTAGGGGTACGTGATGTAGGGATGTGATCTAGGGATGTGTGTGTGGTGTCTGTGTGAGTGGCGCTTGAGAGCAGGTTGCTGTCTCTTGTGTTTCTGGTGGGTCATTTAATTCGATAGAATTTTGATTAGCTTGGTGTCTGACCACTTGGTTATTTGGTTTCTATCGAATTGTCATTATCAAGGCAATCAGTCCGGTAATTACCTGTAACGATAATTTCGGTCCTAGCCTCTCGACAAGTTTGAAGAGATACATTTATTTTGCGAGAGTAACGTTCGATGTTTTATTTCCGAGCGAGGGCACTTGACACTTGCAAAATCAATTCTGGTCCCCGCCAGTGAATAGAAAAAAGTGTTGGAAATCCGTGAAAACCATATTGCTAAAAACAAAATGTCAACATACCTTGATCACTTATTCCCCCGCAGGAGATGTAGTACCAATGAAAGCATGCATTGCTTCTCCTATCATCGTTGATGGGGCTTCCTGAATTATCGGCATTTCGGTACTGGGAAATAGTGCGCTGCTTGCAACTGAAGTATTTGGAGTTGATGCGTCCATATCAAAAATCTGCAGCTGTGAATTATCTTGAAACGAGGTTTCGGCACTTTTTGGCTCCAGAGTTGATGCATTTACGCCCGAACTCATAGCTGCAAATTCCTTTAGAGTGACGTTTCTGTATAATTTGGCCCAGTTGGCTTCTGAGTTAGAGGCCTACATTTGTCTGAAAGGTGTTTTCTGAAGTTTGATAGAATCCATCGTGGCTTCTCGGTCCCACGGCTGATGTTTTTAGTGAATTCCAAAACTTTCAGACACAAACCGCACTGAAGATTTGCATATAAACTGACCGATCTACTTTGGCTATCTTGTTGACTGCTTATGCTGATATTTGAATCGTTTCGAATGGAGTCACGTACAGAGTCATCCAATCCTGTCATGGATGAAAGCATTCTCTTTATTTGTGCTTCGATTTTCTTTTTCTCGCGAGTTTGGTCAATGGCAGCTAGCCAAGCAGTTGGCGTTTGTTGCTCGGCTTGTTGTTTGTTGTTTGTCGAGGGGGTTGAAGCATTAACATGAACTATTTTGAAATAATCAATGGGCTTGCTTCTGATAAACGTTGACGTATCGAGCAAGACTGATATGTCGCCAGGAGAGAACTTGAAACTCGCAGGTTTCTTATGAAAGATACCGTAGTAATCTTTCATAATAATCCCTTCTTCTTCCGTTAACACTTCAAGCATCATGGATTTCGCAAAGGTTTCGAGATCATCGATCACTTTGTTGTTGATGTTTCTAAATGCAATTGGGTTTTAGAAGTTACTGTACCTCAAAATGTTTTTGAGATATCTTGGAACGCCGAGACCCAACTCATCGTGAAGTTTTTGCCAAAAAAGTGCGTGATACTTTACTTCTTCCATATCTTCCCGAGTATCTGCACCTGCCATTGAATTATTTCCTAGCGATGCCATGTTTCGCGGTGCTTTTATCGTCTATAATCCAAAAAAGTAGTTTATATCGAGGTTTATATTAATGGAAAGCATAAATGGAATCGGATTATCTTCGTGGTTACAGAATAAATGACGCTTATTAACAAGCATTTGATTAACGTATATTCGTTAATGTTCTTTCATCAGAAAGTTTTCTTTCCTGGGATATTAATTACAAAAATGTATTAAAACAAGATTAATTGGTTCTGCGAATTGAAAAACATCAACCAAATGTACATTTTCTATTTGACTGTTCTGTTCATGACAAAAACGTTAATGTGAATGAGAGTAATGGGGATATGTTAATTAATTTGCCACTTAATGTCATCCCTGATAGTGATATTCATCATCAGAATAGAATAACAATTTCATTGATTCGTTATAATTTTTTTTTTCAACTTCCGTTTATGATTATCATTTTTTAATTCAGATCGAATTTATCGAATGATAATTTATTATTGCCGAGATTCAATTATTCCGGAATAATCAAATTATTGTAATACAGATGTCATTACATTCTGATATTATTCAAAAAATTAAATTGTAGTTTCAACGAGAGTTTAAAAAATATCTATTTGGAATATATGACGATTTCGTGAAAATATAGAACTGGCGTACAATGAATTATTTTCATATTTTCTCGAAGTCAACAGTTTCAGTTCAGCGAATGATTCGCTTCAGGGTTTCGAATTCGAATCGAATTTTTAATCATTTAGTTATATAAGATTATGAATAGACTGTTGGTGGAATAATTTTCCGAATTTTCCGAAATTTACAAAGTTGTGTTGAAGACGGCAAAAATTCAAGAGATTCTCATAACGGTTGTTAGGTTATGTGTAATTTTCTCATAAACAGTATAAAGATCACGAGATAGGTACAAAGTAACTTCCTCACAGTAATATATGCAGAATTTTAAAGTCGGATGATGTTGGATAATGTTGATTAAAAATATACAAACCTTTTTCGTTGGGATAAACTGCCTGCATTTGATTTTCGATTCGTTTCAAAATTAAACAATCACTTCGCGGCGTGAGGGGGGTAAGCACGTGGATGCTCACGTAGATGCTTGTCAAACTGTCAAACAACTTCGATGTTAAAAATTGATATAGGGGGCTTTCCAGGCGAAAACGGCCACTTCGGAAACGGAGTGTCACAGATTTCAATGGTTTTCACATATGTTGTCGTCCATGTTTCACCTTGGATCTCAGGTGAGTCCTTTCGTCTTGCTGACCCATCGCCGCGATGCTGGCAGAGGTCGTAGCGCCGCACTCCACAGTCATTATCTCCGGAACGACTCAACCGAATACAAATGTTAAAAAAGCCATTTGTCCGTAAATTCGTGACCTTTATAATGCTTATTATGGAAATTTGAAAATTTTGAACCATACCTCGAAAATGACCAATTTCGTATTTTTAAGCACTTATATCCAGGCTGAAAATTTTCAAAAATTGCCGTAAATTACCCTCTTTCCATGTTCTATTTACCCCCCGAAGCAAATTCTGGGCTCTCCAACGGTTCGAGAGTTATAGGTCAAAATGTGTTCTCCAACAGAGTCCGATTGAAATTACCGATTGCCTGCGTTATAGTTTTTTTTTTTTCTTTTTCTTTCGCGAAATGTTGTTAAACACAAGCCCGCCGAATGTTACTATAGAGACATCTAAACAATTTAGAGATAGCCTGTTACAACCGACACTGGTTTCTCTTAAATTAACTGGTCTTAAAGGCAATGAGTACTCCGATTTATCAGTGTATAAACCCTTTCGGATTAAACCCGCATCGAAAAAGAAGATCACTACGTAGCGTTCCAGCATCTGTCGCAAATCTACATAAGTTTCCGAAAAGTGCTAAGATCTGCGATACTTGTCGAAAAAAAATCAAAAAAGGGTGGCCAAAAGTGCCTGAAGCAACAGCCATAGCCTCAACAAGTAAGGAAGATGACAACTGGACCTGCTCACAATACTCCTACACATCCACGGACGACGCCGAAAACTCCCAATCCGAGAACGACTCTCAGACAGTATGCGAGTTCGAGATTTCTGACAATAAGAGGCGGAAGGTCGACAACGACGGAGAATATCGGGACCTGCAGCAAATGCTAGAAAAAATGATTAAGAAATTCAAAGATGAATCAACTTCTATCGCTGAAAGATCACAAATTCTGACTCTCGTGCCTGATTCTTGGAGCATACGTAAGATAGCTGAAATTTTCGGTTGTTCACGTCATATGGCGAAGTGCGCGAAACAGCGTTTAGCCGTACATGGTGTGAATGGTATAATGTCGTCACGAGCGCCGAAATCTGGACATGGTTTGACTGAACTTCAAAGGCAGCTTGTAACCGATTTTTACGAAAACAGCCAGAACAGCCGTATTTTATCCGGTATGAAGGATTACATTTCTGTAAAGAAACCAGATGGTACCCGTCAAGCGATGCAGAAGCAGCTCATACTTTGCAACTTGTCGGAACTTCATCAACTTTTTAAGGAAAAACACCCGGACTGTAAAATCGGATTTTCTACCTTTGCCATGTTACGGCCGAGACACTGCGTTTTAGCAGGTTCAAGCGGTACACACACGGTGTGCGTATGTGTTTACCACGAAAATGTCAAACTCATGCTCCATGGTGGCAACGTGAGCAATCTCACAAATAATAGTGCGCTAAGATTGACCTCCTACCGTGATTGTTTGGACGCCATTACGTGCAAACATCCAACACCAGAGTGCCACTTTGGTACGTGTGAAGAATGCAAAAATTCGACTTGCATTAAAGAACATCTGGAATATATCTTCCAATTGCAAAATATTGAAAAAATTGAGTACCAAACATGGCGCAGCACGGACACAGCCAGAATGATAACAGAGGTGTTATCAACTGACGATTTCGTGGATCAGCTATGTGAGAAATTGAAGACACTGAGATCTCACGATTACTTAGCCAAGCAGCAAGCAGCATATCTAGATCACCGGAAATCCTCTCTGACGGACGGCGAAATTCTCGTTCAATGCGACTTTGCTGAGAACTACGCATTTCTTGTCCAGAATGCTGCTCAAGCTTTTCATTATAACAATGACCAAGTTTCAATCCATACCGCTGTCTATTATTATTTAAAAGACAACGTGATGAAGCATCAGAGCATGGTTATACTGTCGGACGATCTGACACATAACACTGTCGCCGTATATGCTTTCCAGAGACTTCTTGTTAGCCATCTCCAGGAGAAGGATATAGCGATTAAGAAAATCATTTATTTCACCGATGGAGCAGCACAGCATTACAAGAATCGCTACAATATTTCAAACTTACTCCAACATCGTAAGGACTTCGGTGTTGGTGCTGAATGGCATTTTCATGCAACTGCCCACGGGAAAGGGCCGTGCGACGGAATCGGTGGTAATCTCAAAAGATTAGCGGCACGGGCTTCTCTGCAATTACCATCTACCCAGCAAATTTTGACGGCTGAAGCTCTCTTCAACTGGGCGAAAGCTAGCCTGACGAAGACGCATGTGCTTTTCAGCTCAAAAGCAAGACACGCAGAGATACAGGAGTCTCTTAAAGAAAGATTTGCTGCCGCAAAAAGGGTTCCAGGCACACAAAAATATCATTCATTTATTCCCCTTGATAACGGCCAACTGCAAATGAAAAACTTTAGTTTTGCGGAATCAAGTGATACTTTTCCCAAAAACAAGCGAAGCGGCGACTAAGGGATTTGCGTTTCAAAATGATGATCACAGAAAAAAACAATTATTACACAAAATTATGTAATATCTACCTATAGGAAAGGATAAAAAAATGATAAAAAATAAACATATGATATATCCAACGGACGACTTCGAATTTTACAACTAGACGGTATGGATGGATGTGTGAATGAGTAGGGCGGAACGTTGCGTGTAGATGTGGCGGAGGGGCAGCCCGGCGTTGGCGATCGTGAAGTCCAATCGATGTATTATTCTAAATAAACCTGAAGAGTTAACGAGTATAAGTCGAGTAATTATTCCTGACAAGCAATTAATTATTCCCTTTCCTTGAGTTAAAGATCTATAGCATTTATTTCCCTAACAATTAAAAAAAAAAAAAAAACTATAACGCAGGCAATCGGTAATTTCAATCGGACTCTGTTGGAGAACACATTTTGACCTATAACTCTCGAACCGTTGGAGAGCCCAGAATTTGCTTCGGGGGGTAAATAGAACATGGAAAGAGGGTAATTTACGGCAATTTTTGAAAATTTTCAGCCTGGATATAAGTGCTTAAAAATACGAAATTGGTCATTTTCGAGGTATGGTTCAAAATTTTCAAATTTCCATAATAAGCATTATAAAGGTCACGAATTTACGGACAAATGGCTTTTTTAACATTTGTATTCGGTTGAGTCGTTCCGGAGATAATGACTGTGGAGTGCGGCGCTACGACCTCTGCCAGCATCGCGGCGATGGGTCAGCAAGACGAAAGGACTCACCTGAGATCCAAGGTGGAACATGGACGACAACATATGTGAAAACCATTGAAATCTGTGACACTCCGTTTTCGAAGTGGCCGTTTTCGCCTGGAAAGCCCCATAGATATAGCAACCAACCGAGCATCCAACACAAGTGACTGTCAATGCGAGCGTGCGAGTATGCGCACGGCGTTCGAACACGCAAGCTCGCGCGCAAGCGATCGCAAATATCATTCAAAGACTCGTCGAGACTCGTCGGTACTCGCAATACTCGCCGATACTCGGTCCTTATTTCATATCATTTCCGTGCTACGCGCTTTCTATCGCCTATTATTTCGTAGAACTTAACTTATTTGACTAAATAAAGCTGCTTAGAACTATAAACCTTATTTTTACAGTCTTCTCAATATATTGTTATTTTATTTACTCGAATTTATTTCAAATCGTTATTTTAGATTGAGTTTTGATTCTCGAGCGATACTCGGGAGTGGCTAGCCCCTCGATTCGACAAATGACTCCCTGCCGGGAAAGAATGACACGCGTCGTCGCTCTCTCTCTCTCTTCCATTTACGACTTATCGCTCTTGCGAAACACACGCGTCGTTCGCTCAGAAAACCGAGGACCAAACACTAATTATAGCGTTCTCGGTTAGGACGATTTTTGCTGCACTTGCTTGCACTAGATTCCAGTTTTGCACCGTGCCGTTCAGAGGGCGCAGCGACTCGAAAATCCCTGGTGGCAAAGAGACGCAGAGAGATTGTACAAGGTTTGTACGAGCTAGCTCCACTTTGAATGAATAAATGATAAATAATAATAAGAATGAATAATTATAGAGAGTCATATACAGGGTGCGCCAGAATGAAGTTGCCAAAATGATAGGGGTAATAGAGGAGGTCGAGCTGAGTAAATCGACCCACATAACATGTGGTCTCCGAAGTCGCGTTCGCGACATACGGCAGGTTAAAAAATCTCGCTACACGCCGCAATTTAGGCAACCGAGTACACAGCAGGCAGCGGTTAGCAGTATTGTTGATAAGCGCGCTCGACTACTGATTCAAACCATAACACTTTCAAATCTACGAATTTCAAACGTCAACACTCTTGGCATTCAAGTTTCCCCAAGCATAACAACAAGGATGCGTGATGGCAATGGCCTGTTAGCATTCACTCACGGTAAGCTGTGTCCACAGTGAATCGTTATCATTCAGTTTTGCCGTTTGTTCCGAGTGTTTCATTGAAATGCCTCGATTCACGTTTAGTGAGCAAGCGGATATGCACCTTGCCTATGGAGCTGCAGGCGGAAATTCACGGTTAGCCCGACGCATTTATGAGGAGCGCTTTCCTGGCAGGTGTCCAACCCGACAGACGTACGTTCGCATCTGTGGATCGGAGGTTGCGCGAGATGGGTTCATTCCAGGTATGTTTTAGATAATCATTCTTCGAATTAGTCGAACAGATGAAAAACAAGAATCATTGGTTGAATGCAGAAGAACACGCCTGGACAAGGGCGTCCAAGAACCGTTCGTACTCTGGAGCGAGAAGACGAAGTGCTGCGGCATCTTGAAAATACCCCGTCAACCAGTACCCGTGCGGCCGCATCTTCACTTGGCACCAGCCAAACATCGGTTCGCCAAATTTTGCACGACGACGAGCAGCATCCATACCACCTGCAGAAAGTTCATGGTCTCCGTCCTGAGGATTATCCTGCCCGGGTAGAGTTCTGTCGGTGGTTGTTAGAATGTGACGCAAACGACCCAGAATTCTCAAGGAAAATTATGTTTTCTGATGAGTCCTCATTCACGCGAGAGGGGATGTTTAATTCGCGCAACAGTCATGTCTGGGCCCAGGTTAACCCCCATGCTTCTTTCACCCATGCACATCAACGAAAATTCAGAGTTAACGTGTGGGCGGGAATTATTGACAACCAGCTAATTGGTATTCACTTACTACCGCCACACTTGAGTGGCCGGATCTACCTGATCTTCCTGCAAGAAGTCCTGCCGGAATTATTGGAAAACGTTGCACTTGGTATCAGGCGCCAAATGTGGCTGCAGCATGACGGGGATCCAGCGCATTTTGCAATTAATGTGCGAGATCACCTCAATAATGTCTTTCCGAATTCATGGATTGGTCGCGGTGGTCCGTTTCCTTGGCCTCCTAGGTCACCGGACTTGAATCCATTGGATTTTGGAGTATGGGGATTTTTGAAAAGTCTCGTGTACGAAACACCAGTCGATACCGAAGAAGAACTCGTAGTGAGAATTCAAGTGGCGGCGTATGAACTCCAGCAAAATGATCACATCTTTGCTTCAATGCGTCAGTCTCTGCTTCGTCGAGCTCGACTGTGCATCCAAGTCGGAGGTCGTAACTTCGAGCATCTTTTGTAACGACCGGTTTGCGTAATAAAATTTGGTTTGGAATTTCTGAATTTGCAAGCGATATTCATTTCCATCACGCATCCTTGTTGTTATGTTTGGGGAAACTTGAATGCCAAGAGTGTGGACGTTTGAAATACGTAGATTTGAAAGTGTTATGGTTTGAATCAGCAGTCGAGCGTGCTTATCAACAATACTGCTAACCGCCGCCTGCTGTGTACTCGGTTGCCTAAATTGCGGCGTGTAGCGAGATTTTTTGACCTGCCGTATGTCGCGAACGCGACTTCGGAGACCACATGTTATATAGGTCGATTTACTCAGCTCGACCTCCTCTATTACCTCTATCATTTTGGCCACTTAATTCTGGCGCACCCTGTATAGTGAAGAGAAGCTGCCAATTCGGATTAGGGCAAAGTTTTATTGCAGCAGAATCTTTTCAAATTGGGCAGTTGCCTATGATGGTTTTATCGGCCGGACAATTTAACCTCACTTATGGTGACATAATGCCATTTCATTAGATAAGTATACAATGTAGCCTTCTGAAATAATAACTATAGTATTGTTATATTAGGTAAAATCACCCTTACATCATTAATTATATACGACCAACATCTAGTAGCCTATATGATAAAAGACATCTCTGTAAATATAAGAACTTCGGTTGCTGAGTCAACAAGCATTATTGTAAAACAAATCAGTCTGTTTCTAGCTCACTACTAGTGCAGACCTATATTACAGAATATATAACCCTTTTGCCCAATTATATAATTTCTCCAGATTCACTTTATTTCTCTCGGGAACCCACTTTAAATAACTTATTACTCAAAGCAAATATCGTTTTTGCAACACTGGTGTCAGAATCGGGATCTTACCGAGATCGATAGAGTGAATTTTTGAAAGAATTAGTTGTGATTGTGAAAAGAATATAAAAATAAAAGAAATGTCTCGTCGCCGGGCTACTGCACCCTCTGACGAACCTCAACCAGCTGGTAACCAGCTAATACCACCACCTCAAGTCGACCTGATAGAGCGAGTTTTTCAAGCCATGGCTGCACAACAACAGGCTGATTTAATTGCCCAAAGAGAAGGAAGAGAAGCTGATTTGATAGCGCAAAGAGAAGAACGAGAAGAACGCCGAGCCGAACGTGAAGCAAATTTGATGGCTCAAAGAGAACGTGAAGAGCGCGAAACCTTAAGACTGAGGGAAGAACGAGAAGCAAATCAGGCAGCCCAACAGGCTACCCTTTCCCTCCTTATGAGACATCTTGAACCCCAACGAGTGATTTCCCAGACCTCGACTCTCAGACGATCCCCAGTGACGAAAGAGGAAGTACTAGAACAACAAAATATACGGTCTGTTCAAACTTATGAGGAAGAAGAACCTTCCCCAACTATTCGTAGACCTCGTACGGGTGGAGCGGCAACTTTTACACCGCACACTCGTACAAATACTCAAAGCGACCGAATTGAAGGCGCGATTCGGGACGCAAAAGCAGTAGAAAATATCAATTTAATAAGTGGAGATCAAAACCTAGAAAATACTATTGATATTCCCCTCAATTTGTCTCGCGCCGGGAGTAGTCGCGACAAAAAAATTAATGACATCACGACAAATACTTGTAAAGAAGGTTGTACTGAAATAACACAAAAATTTTCAAATAATTTGAAAGTTAGCTTCTTTGACGGGTCAATACCATGGGCCGATTATGAACGACAGTTTGAAATAATAGCTTAAATAAATTCTTGGTCTCCAGTCGTTGAAGCCGGACAACTCGCTGGAAGTTTGAGAGGTCCCGCTTTGGCTGTTCTTTCAGCTCTTGCTAATTCTGATATTAAAAATTATGAAAAACTCAGTACAGTCTTACGATTAGGATTCGGAAATCATCTCATTTCAAAACTTTCTTTAACGCAATTAGGACTTGAAAAAGACAGGCTAAAGAAGAAGGTCTTGCTTCACTCGGTCTAGAAATAGAAAGACTTGCTAGAATAGCTTTAGCTGATTGCAATGAATCCACTAGAAATATGTTAGCGTGCGACAAATTTATAAACGCAATAACAGATCCACAGTTGACACATACTCTTAGTTTAACGGGACCTTCTTCTGTCCAAGAAGCTGTCATCAAAGGATTAGAAATTGAAGCTTGTAACGTGGCCAAACCACGACCCACATAAAATTAGGATCATATGGTTAATAAATCAGGCCGCCTGTCAATGGCGCGCGCCATCTGCCATCAGCGCGGTCACCTATAGAAGACGCCATCTACCACGGCGCAGTAAACTATCGCCTATCGCCATTTTGCCTAGGATTTTTCTCGCTAACAATGTGAGCAGTCGATTTAATGAGCTAGCAGCAAATATCGATATTTAATCAGAGCAAGTCTCTCTGGGGATATCCAAGTGTGAAGCTAGCGGGGTTGTTTCGGCCTCCTTGCCTGTTTGACCACTTCGGTATTCCTATTGCATTTTTATATACACAGCTTCGCTCTAGAAGTATTGGTGAAGCTAGCGTGGCTGCTTCGGTCTCCTCGCCTGTCAGATCCGTGCTTCTTGCAAGCACAGCTGTTGAATTTGATTATCAGTCGAGTCATTTCGGGATAAACAAACTTTATTCAAATTCAAAATTAAATTAGCGTAGTAAATAAATTCATTTAACACTCATACTCGAGCCAACAACTCTTTCAAAGACCTAGCTGTCTAGGCACATATATTTTAAGTTATCGTTTTAACATCACCATACACTTTAACCATCCTATGTTAGAGTTACAATATTTATATCAAATAATCACCTTCAATATAAAAAAATAAAAAAACATTACTAGTGATTATTATAAACTGTGTGAATTCAATTAATCAACTACCATCCCAATTATAAAATACAAGTAGGCCCGTGGAGAAAGTCCAAGCACCCTGAGATAAGAGACTACGTCGGCCTTCTGTCGATATAAGTGAAGAGTTAAATTAGAATTAACACAAAATGGCGCCCAACGTGAGGGCAGTTTCTACTTAATAATAATAAATAAATAAAAAATATATATACACTTATAGAATTGGGGATGGTTCTCACAAGAAGTGCGAAAAAAGCAGACGTCAAGATGACGCATCAAAACGGGATGGTAGTCGACGATTTAATTCAGACATCAGATGAGGTTGTCGAGGATTCAGATAGGGGTACTTCGGGCCCAAGCAATGTAAAAACTCATGAAAAACAAAATCACAGTCTAATAAATAGTCTATAAGAAATAATCACAAATTTTCAAGTAGAAATGCAACAGGAATTCAAAAAATCTCATGATAAAATAAACTACTCAACAAAATTAAAGGCCCCCCTCCCCCCAGCCTAACCTGCCATTTCCAGACGCCTTGACCGATTCAGCTGAAATTTGTACCAGGGATATTCCAAAGTGTTTCACACTTGGGCCCAAAGCCGATTTTCTGTATCTTTAAGGGTTGCGATGTGGCAGTCCGAAGACCAACCCTCTGCGTAAAATCAAAGTCACAGGTCTGTGGCACCGTGTTCCAACACCGATTTTGCGCCCAAAAAATGTTTGAACAACTCTTGGTCGAGCCAGACGGTTCGGTCCACTGCTGAATCATACACCCACCCCAATTCAACCCCTTCGCTCCCATCCCTCTATCATCCGAGGGTAAAAAAAACATTTTGACACATTTTCGAGCATCGGAGACCCACAGGCGTTTCCGAATCGTTTTTACGGTTCACCCGAGCACTTGCAACCCACCCGCCCCTGAGCAACTGAAACCAACCCCTGAACAACCCTTAGCCTAGCGGTCACTTTTCACTCCAAGCTACGGAATCCTAGACTCATCATGCACTGTACTCATCATGGATGGGAGGGTTATTCAATTTCAGTTAAAACTCCCTAAAGTGTATCAGGACACACTTTAACGGAGCTGATCCCAAACAACCCCTTACTTACCCTTTCCCTACTTCATCTGCTTGTGGAAGCACATGAGGGTCCACCACTTCTGCTACATAGCGATCGGCATTAAGATGGAGGTGGTATGTGCACAAGTTGTGTCCGGCTATCAAATCGGATACCTGCCCATACCAGGACTGAGCCGCCTCCGAAAGCTCTAGTCTCTTGGACACATTGAGATTCGAACGTTTCATTACGGCGCCTCCATACACGTCGTCGGCCGTCATTCCCCGCTACCTGGCATCTTGACTCGTCCGTAAACAAGACATTTCTCCACTGATTCCGCGTCCAGCGTACGTAATGGCGGGCGAAGTTTATTCTGGCTTTTTTTTGTTGTCTAGTAAGCGCAGGAACTTTGGCCGGCATTCTATTGTGAAGAAACGATGTGCCTGTCTTCACGCTCTGTTGTTTCCTTCTTTCGGCCCTGTCCTGGTCGTCTGTCGTATGATCCGGTCTCTCTAAACCGTGCATAAGTCCGTCGGACGACGGACGGAGACTTTCCTACAGTTCGGGCGACCCACTTTATCGAATACCCGCCTTCCGCAATAAGAGTAACGATCCCGATCGCCAGCGCCTTCGTAATTGCTACTCGCGGCAAGAAAAAAAAAGTACTACACCTAGCATCCGAAATCAACAAATGCACTCATACAGGCATCAACTCTTCGATAACAGATCGAATCCGAATTAATGCACGACGTTGCTTGGCAACAACCTGGCGACATTGCTGTTTATGATATTATTCCGCTACCTCAAGAACTCAATAGAAGACGTTTGCCTTTGAAGCAAAAGTGCACCAAAATTCGGTTATCGCAAAGTCGACGGTTTTTCATGGCGCGAGTAACAATTACGAAGGAGATGGCGATCAGGATCGTCACTCTTATTGCGGAAGGCGGGTATTCGATAAAGTGGGTCGCCCGAACTGTAGGAAAGTCTCCGTCCGTCGTCCGACGGACTTATGCACGGTTTAGAGAGACCGGATCATACAACAGACGACCAGGACAGGGCCGAAAGAAAAAAACAACAGAGCGTGAAGACAGGCACATCGTCCGAAATGCTTTGATTGAACGGACTGCATGTGGACGCTCTCTTGCCGATGAGCTCAGAACGGCAACGCGTATAGTCGTATCCGACCAGACTGCACGTCGGCGACTTCGTCAAACCCATCTGCACAGTAGAAAGCCGGCCAAAGTTCCTGCGCTTACTATACAACAAAAAGAAGCCAGACTCAACTTCGCCCGCCATTACGTACGCTGGACGCGGAATCAGTGGAGAAATGTCCTGTTTACAGACGAGTCAAGATGCCAGGTAGCGGGGAATGACGGCCGACGACGGGTATGGAGGCGCCGGAATGAAAGGTTCCAACCTCAATGTGTCCAAGAGACTAGAGCTTTCGGAGGCGGCTCAGTCATGGTATGGGCAGGTATTCAGTATGATAGCCGGACACAACTTGTGCACATACCACCTCCAGGCTTTAATGCCGATCGCTATGTAGCAGAAGTGGTGGACCCTCATGTGCTTCCACAATCAGATGAAGTAGGAGAGCAGTTCGTTCTGCAACAAGATAACGCTAGGCCTCACACTGCCCAGACTACACGGGACTTCCTTCATGCGGCAGGAGTAAGAACAATGCAGTGGCCGGCAAATAGCCCTGATTTGAACTGCATCGAACACTTGTGGGATGAGTTGAAGCGTGCTGTACAAAAGAGGCAACAACCTCCGCGAACCCTAGCGGAGCTTCGTATCGCCTTGACCGAAGAGTGGAACGCTCTTCCTCAGGAGAAGATCCAGGTCCTGATCAACAGTATGCGACGACGATGCCAGACTGTGATTAACGCGAGGGGCGGGCCAACTCGTTATTGACGGTGTTGAATGTCCAACTTGGATCATCCAGTATTCAATTTCCTGCATTTTAAAGTTCAATAAAAGTTTAGATTTAACAAAGCTTACAGTTATTACCTTCTCCTATCCCAAGACACATCACCATGCTGACCACAGGAAAAAGAAGCTGCGAAAGGGTAAGTAAGGGGTTGTTTGGGATCAGCTCCGTTAAAGTGTGTCCTGATACACTTTAGGGAGTTTTAACTGAAATTGAATAACCCTCCCATCCATGATGAGTACAGTGCATGATGAGTCTAGGATTCCGTAGCTTGGAGTGAAAAGTGACCGCTAGGCTAAGGGTTGTTCAGGGGTTGGTTTCAGTTGCTCAGGGGCGGGTGGGTTGCAAGTGCTCGGGTGAACCGTAAAAACGATTCGGAAACGCCTGTGGGTCTCCGATGCTCGAAAATGTGTCAAAATGTTTTTTTTACCCTCGGATGATAGAGGGATGGGAGCGAAGGGGTTGAATTGGGGTGGGTGTATGATTCAGCAGTGGACCGAACCGTCTGGCTCGACCAAGAGTTGTTCAAACATTTTTTGGGCGCAAAATCGGTGTTGGAACACGGTGCCACAGACCTGTGACTTTGATTTTACGCAGAGGGTTGGTCTTCGGACTGCCACATCGCAACCCTTAAAGATACAGAAAATCGGCTTTGGGCCCAAGTGTGAAACACTTTGGAATATCCCTGGTACAAATTTCAGCTGAATCGGTCAAGGCGTCTGGAAATGGCAGGTTAGGCTGGGGGGGGGGGGGGCCTTTAATTTTGTTGAGTAGTTTAGATAAATACAGAACAGAACTTTCTACAAATATAGAGGAAGCAAAAAACGAGTTACGATCTGAAACCGCCGCTCAAATCAAAAGATTAGACCAAAGAATTCAACTCATTGACAAACAGAATACAAGTAGACAGGCACAGCCGCAAGCATTAGACTTCGATAGAATAGAATCAGAAATTTTACAAATTCGTAACGCTACAGATAGACAGCTGCCTATATTGACAAGGTTAGCTAAGGAATAACGAACCCGGTGTCCCGAGTTATAGGTCTATCTTACTTAAGTTTCAGATTTTAGATAAAGAAGCTGAACACGAATAAGGCTTCGTGATATTATAGTTATTCATGTTCCGGGAATTAGTTCGTATATCTATTTCGCGTTACAGGCAACGAGATATCAATTTATAATCCGCGATTTGTAAGAGTATTTTATTCAAGTTTCAGGAATTAGTTCGATCAGTTATCAGCGCGAGAATCCGAACTCATTTCATTCAAGTAGCCTTTGCTTTTGCTTCTGGTTCTACTTCTGCTTTTTTATCTGCATGCTTTTTTTTCTGTAAACGCCTTGATAGGAGTTAAAACACCATGCTGTGGCGTAGAGGCTACTTCGGGGCTGAAATAATACCCCTGGCGAAGGGCATACACGCACTTGCAATGGTGTAACAACTTGGTATCTGCTAAAACATCACCCCACAAGGGATGATTCTACTTAGATCACTAATTAATTGAGCTTTTTTCTCTTCTGCATCAAAATCAAAGAGATCCTTCACATCTTTGTTTGCAATAAAGGAAGTTAATCCTATCTTCGTCTGGTTTCTAAGGAAATTTTCAGGTTGCTTGGGTAGAGAAAGAGGGAGGCTGAGAGGATCTTCGACTAGAGACATGAAATCAATATGGGAAGAAGGTTCTATATTAAAAACCCTACTTATTTGTCCCCTATATTTAGGATCTCTACAAAGTGTCCTGATCAAATGCATGTTGGAAGAAAGAGGATCTTGTACAAATCTTGTGCAAAACTGAGAGTATAGGGATATAGGATAACCGCCTACATTTCTTGACATGAGAAGAATGCTTATGATGAATTCCTGAGGCTCTTCTTTGAGTCTGTCATATTTTGTGAGAAGCTTATGAGCAGCCTCAAACAGGGTACAATAAAAAGCAGCTGAAGGTGTTGAGTCCTCTGATGCAAGTGTTGCTCCTGATGAATAAAGACCAGACATTTCACCATTCATAGATGGAATTGTAATATTGGCTTCACTGGATAGCCTAGAGGCCCTCTTCAACGCATTGCTAACCTGTGCACCTCTCAAGTGATATCTCCGGGCATATACAAATAATTGACTAGAAACCCAGATCTCTTCAGGCTTCACAACTATGCCCATATTTAGACGGAGGTCTCTTAGAGTTAAGATGAAATGGTTTATGTACTGATCTTTTGTCATATGGAGTGTCAGCAAATATTCAGAAGGCGGAATCCTGAGAAGAATTACTTGATTATCTCCTTGTCCCAATAGTGTAGCTGATGTCCCACATCTCCATGATGCCAGTAATATCACAAGTATAGTAGCTAATGTCTATCTTGAAACAGGAGGTAAGATATGATAGGAAAAAGCTGTGTGAATGCATAGACACCTACAAGACCAAAGAGTTTATCAAGTTCCTCAAACAGAAGGGTCACAGTCTCGTATCTAAAATTTGTGCACCATGATGAGAAATCAAGAACAAGGAAAACTTGCTCTGCACCTTGCATCTGGACAATGGGCGCATTCATTCTGAGGATCGTTCTCACCAATCTCTCCTCACTCATTGTCCTGGACTGATGCTTAATAAAAGAAAGAAGATGGTCTGATATGTTCTTTTCAGTGGATGTCTGATAAAGTCTCATATGAAAGGTCATTTTACCAAAGAAGCGGGCATTTGTCCTTTTGAACTCCAATTCTTTGGGAACTGCTACTGTGACTCCAGTTGGTGGGAACTTCTCCTCTGCTTATCATATCTATTATCATCTTTACGTCTATTTTTTCTTGGAGAAGATAATGTATGATAACACTCCTAGATGTAGGAGGTGCACTCCAAGGAAAGAACCCATACAAGGTCCTATGTGCTTGTTTATCATACTCATGAGGCCACTGATCAAGAGCCGGTATAATCGTTTTATCAGCAAGAAGATCAGATGCCTCTACATGATAATCAAACTCTATATTCTTCTTAAGACTAATGTTCATAAAGAGCTCATCCAGCTATTAGTCTTTATACACTCCTCCATTCTTGGGTTCAAAGGATCTGCTATGTCTAAATCTGGCCATTTCTTGTATTCTGTGAAGTAAGATTTACAGAACTCTTTTCTGAAAGCATATACCATAAGTTTAGTGAACTCTGGATCAAGATTTTTCATGACAGTTCCTTTTTCTACCCAGCTCATAACACTCTGATCCATGTCTACATTAGGACGTCCGAAACATTTCCACATGCCTGACAACTCAAGAGAAAGATGAGCATCATCGTAAGTATGATTAACCCTAATTATCTTGCGAACAAACCAAGTATTGCTATACTCATACTGGGAAGACAATACCTCATTCAAGAAACTAGGCTTAAGTTCTATGTCCCTAAGAATAGAACCTATTGCCAAGGAGGGCCAGACCTTTATCAGAGCGTAAGCCTCTTCTCCATACCTTCCTACAAACTGAGAACCTATTTCTAATATAGTCACTACTTCCTCATAAAGGTCCCAACCAGGATACTTATCTCTCCTTCTATTAGCATATGAGAGGACATTAAACCAAGATAAGAACATGTCTTTGACACACAATAAGTGATGGTATGTTATAAGCTATGAGGAGGAACCTGTATGAAGAATCACAAGATTGTTGAAACATACGCCTTTCAGGGATCCGAGACAGAATTCTTTAGTGATGTCTTTCGAGAAAGAGACTGCTCCCATAAAGGTGTCAAACTCACACTTAATAGAATAGGTCTTTCTTAGCATCTTTGTAGAATGAGAGTTTAGGTGTTTACTATAGCCATAATAATCAAGTTGAGCTATCCTGGTGCCCTCTATGGCTATAGCTTCACACAAGTTGTATTTGTCTTGAGTGTTGGTCTTGCATAGGAATTTGTCTATATTTCTGCAAGCCCAAGAAACAAAACTTGAGGAAGGGAGTAATTCACAGAAGTCAATCCTGATTTCATCTAAGTATTTGAGAAGATTTCTATGCTCTATTTTAATGGCCTTGGGCTCATTCCTAAAATCGCTTAAGTATTTTGTCTCTGATGATGTAAGTGCAGAGGCCAGATGTCTATCTCTCCTATAATATCTAATTTTCGGCCTATGAACCCTTGTACTCTCATCATCAAGTATCTCTCCAAGGAGGTCGCTCATGATGAAAGAGTGTTTTTTCTAGTGTCTTGTTGGTAGGGTAGGACCAGAGGCTAGGTGCCAGGGAGCTATATTTTGTTATATTGCTCTCGCTTAGTGCGTCGACGCTGCGATCGCACCTGGCCGCCGGCTCTGCGTCCGGTCGGCCAAACGTTGTTTAACGTTTTTTTTATATATTCTGCTGTTGTATATATATGATATACAATTTTCTCGGGCACCTCAGCCGTAAATGCAGCACGGTATAAAACCCGGTGTAAGATATTCGAACATTCCTCCAGTACCCCTCGGCTAGATATTAAGCGTCGGGGACCGTGAAGTGACGGTAGTCGCGGACGACTAGTCGCTCGGATACGAGAGCGTTGATGCCTCTGTGATATACCTGCTGTCGTCCAAAGACGACAGCGAGAGTCTGGTTACCGCATATGGGCCATTCGGTCTGTGACACCGACCCGCGGTTATGCTGTGACAATATATTGGACGCGTGTCGACCCGTTGACGATGAATCCGAAGCTCAAGCGAGCAGCGAATCCCTAGTCACGGTCGAAAAGTTCGACTGTTCAAAAATTTCGTGTATATCTATGTGAGACGAAAAATATCGGTCCCCGAAATAGTCCGACAACTTATTCAGAGCCACGTGCGAGAATACAGAACGAGACTACGTTCGAAATTCTGTTCTCGGCGGCAAAGATTCGTTGCGACGATCGGGACCGTCTCGCTCCATAGTACCTTAGTACCATAGGACCCTAGTAGTTTTCTCGCAATTCTAGGCTCGCGCTCGCATATCAAGAGTTCATGAAGACATATGAGCAACTAGGACACATGAGACGCATACCGCCGAGCGAGATTGATAATCCTCGATCATGGTACTTACCACACCATGCTGTGATACAGTCTACCCCTTCAAATTGGAAACTCCGTGTGGTTTTTGACGCATCACGTCGCACGCATGAGCAGTATTGTTTAAACGATTTTCTGATGACTGGGCCCCCACTGCAGCGAGACCTCTCATTGATTTTACTGAATTGGTGCCAATATCGGTTTGCATTTACAGCTGATATTGTCAAGATGTTTCAGCAAATCAGTATAGTCCGTGACGATCAAGATTTACATAGAATCGTTTGGATCCCGACCCCAGGAGAAGCTCCCGTCGAGTATCGTTTAACTACGGTTACATACGGTACCGCTTGTGCTCCTTATTTAGCGATCAGAACACTCGCGCAATCGGCAACCGATGAGAAAGCTCGATTCCCACTAGGGTCTAGTTGTTTAGAGTCGAATACCTACGTAGATGACATATTCGTCGGAGCAGACGAGCTTGCGCTCGCCATACGCAAACGAACCGAATTAGTTGAACTTTTAAGATCAGCGGGAATCGAACTCGACAAATGGGCGTCAAACCACAAGGATCTCCTCCCACTCCGTATGACACACAATACAAATGCAACGCTGAAGCAGATTGACCGCCACGATTCTGTCAAAACACTCGGTATACACTGGAATCCAACTCTAGATGCTTTCAGTTTCAGCACGTTACCACTCGAGAGTTTGAACGGAGCAGTGACGAAACGGTCTGTTCTTTCAAGCATCTCACGTATATTTGACCCCTTAGGCTGGCTCTCTCCGATTACGGTTACTGCAAAAATATTGATGCAGGACCTTTGGATATTGAAATGTGAATGGGATACCGCCTTACTAATCGATGCTAAAAAACGGTGGCTGGAATATTGCGACTCGCTCTCCTCGCTGCACGAGCTCTCCATCAACAGATGGCTTGGATTTTCATCGAATCTGTCGTGTCAAATTCATGGATATGCTGATGCATCTTCACGTGCTTACGCAGCAGTAGTCTACCTGCGCATTGACGATGGCAAGGGACACGTTCTGGTTTGACTTTTAGCCGCCAAATCAAAGGTTGCACCGGTGAAAACCGTGAGCATACCAAATCTCGAGCTGTGCGGAGCAGTCCTACTCGTCAAGCTCATGTGTCATTTACGTAAATTAAATTTCCTCAAAGCCTTTCCAATGTTTATGTGGTCTGATAGTCAAATCCTCCTCACATGGCTGAATAAACACCCATGCCACTGGAAAACTTTCGTCGCAAATCGCGTATCTTTGATACAAACAGAGTTGCCATCAGCGGTATGGGCACACGTCCCAACCGCCGACAACCCAGCAGACATTGCTACTCGCGGATGCAAACCTACTGAACTGAAACATTCGGATCTGTGGTGGCACGGGCCGAGCTGGCTCTCATTACATGCTGAAAACTGGCCTCGCCCACCGGAAACTGTACGAGCTGCTCACGCTCAAACAACTCCGGCAGAGCCAGATATGCTCTGTCAATTTGACTTCGAAAGTGAGTTCTCTCTACCAAAGGGACCGGGTGGTAAGGGTATGAGGAGGGTGTTCGTGCCGACACAATAAGACACTCAGTGAATTAAACTGAAGAGAATTGTTTATTTGCATTGAAATGAAAGTTGAACTGAAACTAAAGGTTAATGATATAACCAAAAAACTTGGGGAGCAGCCCCTAACTTGAACAGAAATAATATAGCAGTGCTTGTAATAATATAGAGCAAGAGCCCGCGACGGCCAGGCCTTAGTTAAATAATAAAATGCAAAAGTTTCTCTGTGTATGTCCACTATACAGGTAAGAACGATCCCAGGCTATGAAACTTGGGTCGCGGTGGCTTTGGCAGGTAACAGGTAGTAAAGGTGTGTAAAATTGTGTCTCAAAGTGAGTATAGTATAAAGCTTAGTTTTCATATATTTTATTAGTGATAATCTTAGAAATCACCTCGTCCACAGCCAGACACTTAGTACAGTTGCAACCCCCTGCCAGGCACCCTTGAAGTAGGGTTAATTTTATTTATACTTAAGTTATAGTATAAAAGCTGAATTTTATATATGTTACTTGGAGAACTATAAAATGATGTTTCCTCAGTAGCCAGGCAGTTGAGATAGTTCCCCCATATTGCCAGACACATTAAAGATCTATTGTTGGTGCGACCGCGAGGAATATATGCGTAGCGGGTGCGAGTGAGATAGTGCGTTCGGCCCACGGCGAACTTTTATTGAGCATCAGGCCATCAGCTGTCTTTTATTCTGTATTCTGTGGTAAACAATTTTAGATTTATCAAGAAAATTTAATATATAAAATTATCAGAGACTAAAAATTAAGTTTTCAAAAAATTATTTAGTAAAATTTTACGCAAATAAATCTTTAAATCAACAATTCAAAAATGTAATAAATTACGTTTTAGAGTTTTGTAAGCTTCATTAAATATTCAATTCAATAAAAATTTCAATATTTTGCAAAAAATTTTTTTACCATAAGGAGGGAATAATTATTGTGATAGTAAAACATTTAATGAAAAAGGAGTTTAATTTTAATTATAGCCATTGTATACAAAGTAAAAAAAATAATATTTCAAACATTTTATTATTTTTATTAAATTCAAAAAAAATTTCAATTATTTTCATCGTTCTCGTCGATATCTTCATCATCCTCATCACTGCTACTTCTGTCTGTGGTGTGGTCATCGTCAATATCTCCCTCTTCGTCATTTTCTGTAATAATTAAACCAAGTTGAGGTGGTTCTTCCCCTACAGTCCCACCAAACGTGGGTTTCAGACAAGATTTTGAATACTTCTCGATGGGGAAAGAATCTGAAAAAAATCAAGCATGTAGGAGATCCTCGGGAGATTGATTTTGCATAGTAATTATTCAAAAAAGTTATTAACAAATCGATGGAAAAAAAACTGTTCAAGAAATTAGCCGGTGACCCAACTTTTTTTTCAGGTGAAAATGATTTGTCAATCCTACTGAATACGTATGAATTTTTTGAGAATTTTGGTAACTTTTTGAAAATTGAGGTTTGTCAGGTATAAATCTTTAATGTGTCTGGCAATATGGGGGAACTATCTCAACTGCCTGGCTACTGAGGAAACATCATTTTATAGTTCTCCAAGTAACATATATAAAATTCAGCTTTTATACTATAACTTAAGTATAAATAAAATTAACCCTACTTCAAGGGTGCCTGGCAGGGGGTTGCAACTGTACTAAGTGTCTGGCTGTGGACGAGGTGATTTCTAAGATTATCACTAATAAAATATATGAAAACTAAGCTTTATACTATACTCACTTTGAGACACAATTTTACACACCTTTACTACCTGTTACCTGCCAAAGCCACCGCGACCCAAGTTTCATAGCCTGGGATCGTTCTTACCTGTATAGTGGACATACACAGAGAAACTTTTACATTTTATTATTTAACTAAGGCCTGGCCGTCGCGGGCTCTTAGACTAAATATTGAATAGGCTTAGTGAAAAAACATTGTGTAGCAATTAGTAATAATTTAGTGAAAAACTTTCGTAGTGTTAAAAAAAGTAGGCAAGGTGTTCGCGATGCCTCGATCTATTTACACGCTTTCGGAGAGAATAGAAATGGTAAGGCAACATTGTCAAGGTATGAGCTATCGGCATATCGTGGGTAATTTTGCTGGAATCTACCCAAATCGACCGATTCCGTCCCTCGCAACGGCCCATAAAATAGTAAAAGGTTTTGAAGGTACGGGAAATGTCGATCCGGCAAAGAAGCATAAGACAATTCACCAGAATCGAAGACTTTCCGAAGGTAATTTTAATCAAAATGGTAAGTGTGTAAAAAGAAAGAGACTGAATATTTCGAACTTCAATAAAATGTTCACAGAGATCAAGCTCAATATTTTCTTGGCCGTGGTAGAGGCACATGGTAAGAAGCCGTTGTCGAGAGTTGCTTAAGAACTTCAGGTGTCGATAAGTTCTGTGTACAAGACACTGCGGTCTCAGCAGTACAGAGCCTACAAGCTCCAACAACATCAAGAGTTGCAGGCGAATGATGGTGAACAGCGGATGGCCTTTTGCGAGCGCATGATTGATCACTTGAACGCAGATCCAGGACTTATCGATCGAATTTGTTTTTCCGATGAGTGCACCCTTCAGCTAGTCGGTGCCCCCAATCGACAAAATGATCGAACTTGGGCTCAGGAACCGCCAACCGAAGTATTGGAGACCGGTACGCAGTACCCATAGAAAGTCAATGTGTGGGTTGGCATGATTGGCGCTACATTGATCGGGCCCTTCTTCATTCGAGGAAATCTGAACGGCGCCGAATACCTCCGGCTGCTTCGTGAGGAGATAGTGCCTGCGTTAAGAGCCATCGAAGGGTTTGTGAGTATGAGTACCATGAGTAACTTTTGTATTTTATAAAGCCTAGTCACGTACTATCACTAATTTTTTGCAGGGTTCACGAATCTGGTTCCAACAAGACGGTGCGCCACCACATTTCACTCTTGCTGTTAGAGCGTTCCGCAACGAAGAGTTTCCGGAACGATGGATCGGTAGAGGCGGTCCAATACAGTGGTCTCCACCTTCGCCGGATCTGACGCCACTTGATTATTCCCTGTGGAGTTACTTGGAAAACAGAGTATACGCTGGAAGCCATATGGCAGGTATTCAGCAGCTGCAAGGCAGAATTACTGAGATCCTCGACAACATGGATCCCGAAAAAATCTAAAACATGAGCCGTGCTTTTTACGACCGCTTGGTTTATTGTAGTGTGGCAGAAGGACTGTATTTTGAGCAACTCCTCAGACGTCGAGCACGTTGAGCGAGGAACCATGTTGGGTCGTTCCACGACACTGTAAGTTCCACAACAGCCATACTCCGAGCTACAGTGACCCAAAGCCGGTGAAGAGTACCAGGAGCGCTGGTAAGAGTCTCTGAATGAGCCACGACGATACCCGCTAAGGCTGACTCAAGCTACAGCAAAGCAGATTTCTGGAGTTAAGTCCCTCGATAAGCCTCGACGACAGAACCAAGCCGCAGCGAAGCAGGTTTCTGGAGTTGAGTCCCTCGATGAGCCTCGACGACACAATCAAGTCGCAGCGAAGCAGTAGGTTCATGAAGTTGAATACCTCGACAAGAATAAACCAAGGCCCTCGATGAACCTCGACGATACACCTCGAGGCTGACTTAACAATGAGGTTCGTCGAACGCCTTGATTCAAACTTGATTTCAACCTCTAACGCCATGGTGTCTATCGATTCTCACTTTTTTGTTCCAGACGCAGCCCTGATGTTGGAAATGGCTAACACAATCGTCAAGGAATCGATGCTCCTTGATTTATCACTATTGAACAATTTGTCAGTAATCCACTTCTCCAATCCGAAGAGTTTATTCATTATTCCGTATTCGTTGTTCAACTACCGCAGCATGTAATACGAATTACTGATGTGCCGTAATTTTTTATAATGTAATTAGTAATCATTTTCTTGTACCAACGATTTAACAAAAACATCTGGAAAATTGCTTGATTCGTAATAAATTGATTAATACTCAAACCTAACATCAGTTAATAAATTTTGTTGATCAATCGACTAAATTAACTTCCTTACCTGATCCAATTTTCCCGCAACTCCATTTATTCACATGATTCACTAATTTTCTTGAATAAAGCGCCTGATATCGAAATCACATTAATTAGGTAATATTCGCAGAATAATTCCTGCACGGGCAGAATTCGTTGTACTTGTCCTTCCGTTCCATTCTGTCTGACGAAATGCTTCCAACTCTCAAATTTCACGCGCGCTATTCTGGAGTTCGTACCTAATAAGGTTAGCTTGAACAGGGTATGGTTGAACGCAATATCACTAGTCCGAGCCCGAGCGAGTTTTAGGTTAGTACCCCTAGCGTTTACCCTTTACCGTCCACGAAAAGTCACGGTACATTGCAATGTAAGTGCGAGTGGCATGGTGTGGACCGGGTCCAGGGGCAGAGCCCCTGGTGGTGGGGGTGCAGGGGGCAAAGCCCCCCATTAAAAACAAAATACTTTCAGAAATGATTTTCGATAGCATAAAATTTTATTAGTCTTCGAAACTAAAGAAATGAGGAAATTAGAGATAAAAAAAACTCTTTTTCTTTCACTTCTATATATCCTTTTTCGTAGTCTATCGATGGAAACGCAGGTTCCAGATACAAGTGATATGAGCGGATCCACGTCACTTCACTCAAAAAAAAACCGTCAAGTTACGGATCTTTGCGCCATTCAAAATATCTTTAGTACTGTGGAAAAAAAAAATACAAGTTGGAGGATTTTGAAATTTTTTTCAAAATGGCGGAGTTAGAGCTACGTGAATTTTTGTAAACTGCTGTTGCACCGCTATGTTTGAAAATTCATATCTCCGAAAGTATTCATAGGAGCGGGCTGATCCTTGAATCATTTTGTTCGTAAAAGAATGCGCTTTTATAGAAAAAAATTTGTTCACAAAAAAAAAAATTCCTTCAATTTTTTTTTGTCGTTTTTTTTTTTAATTTCGCTGCCATTTCCGCGGGACTCACAGAAATTCCTGAAGATAAATTTTTTTGGATACCCGAATCCTTCCCCTTCAACCCTAAAAAAAAAAATTCATGGAGAAAATACCCGGGCCGGAGAAAAAAAATGAAACGTCTTGTCGCGCGTCGCCGCGCGGTCGATCTATTGCAATATTTTGGTGGCTCTGGGAAGTGCAGATGTTTTTAGCGATGATTCGCTCGATGACACTTAGTAGGACACCTCTGTTTGAAGTTAATTCATAATTTTCATGAAATCAAATTTTTCTTTCTTTCATCTTTAATTTTGTTTTGACGAGTTTATGAGATATTGGAATGACCGCATGTAATTTCAGAGTGCCACGAACTGTCAAGGCTTTGTCAAATCGATTTTGTAAAATAGATTCTTCTGCTTGATGTTCTGCAGACGTACAGTACGCAGAAGATATGCTTCGAAAATAAGAATATGCCCAATTATATAGAACCAGCGGTGTTTGAATAGGATCGGAATTGCCAATCCGTTGTAAACTCACACGTGAGGCTAATCTCTTAACAGTTCCACCTACCCCATCACACGGCCCTTTTCCATGTGATGTGGCAAAAAAATGGCATTCGGCTGAAATTCTTTTTGTTCTTATATTGGAAAGCTGCTCCATCGGAGAAATAACTTATTTTTTCTACAGGAATTGAATCTTGGAACTTCTCTTCCATAAAGTTGACTAACTTTTTTGAAATAAATGAACCGCAACTGTATTATGTTTCAGATGCTCTGAAATTATCACAAAACTAAAATGTCTCAACTGGTCGTCATCGTAACTTTTATAGTAAACCACGATTGGATGAATAGTCGCCTGATTATCGCTCCAGTGAAACCCTCGCGTAGAATCTCGTACAACGAATACATAATTCTCAGCGAAATCGCATACTACCAAAAATTCGCCAACTGTCAAGGTCTCTTTTGCATACTGTACGTCTGCAGAACATCAAGCAGAAGAATCTATTTCACAAAATCGATTTCACAAAGCCTTGACAGTTCGTGGCACTCTGAAATTACATGCGGTCATTCCAATATCTCATAAACTCGTCAAAACAAAATTAAAGATGAAAGAAAGAAAAATTTGATTTCATGAAAATTATGAATTAACTTCAAACAGAGGTGTCCTACTAAGTGTCATCGAGCGAATCATCGCTAAAAACATCTGCACTTCCCAGAGCCACCAAAATATTGCAATAGATCGACCGCGCGGCGACGCGCGACAAGACGTTTCATTTTTTTTCTCCGGCCCGGGTATTTTCTCCATGAATTTTTTTTTTTAGGGTTGAAGGGGAAGGATTCGGGTATCCAAAAAAATTTATCTTCAGGAATTTCTGTGAGTCCCGCGGAAATGGCAGCGAAATTAAAAAAAAAAACGACAAAAAAAAATTGAAGGAATTTTTTTTTTTGTGAACAAATTTTTTTCTATAAAAGCGCATTCTTTTACGAACAAAATGATTCAAGGATCAGCCCGCTCCTATGAATACTTTCGGAGATATGAATTTTCAAACATAGCGGTGCAACAGCAGTTTACAAAAATTCACGTAGCTCTAACTCCGCCATTTTGAAAAAAATTTCAAAATCCTCCAACTTGTATTTTTTTTTTCCACAGTACTAAAGATATTTTGAATGGCGCAAAGATCCGTAACTTGACGGTTTTTTTTTGAGTGAAGTGACGTGGATCCGCTCATATCAGAAAAGCAAGGCTTATTTGATTTTGATAGAATTATATCATTTTTCACATAAATTTTATTATTCGTAAATAGTATGTAATGTTAAGTTGACATTTTGATAACGCAATTATTCAATCAGTCATATGTATGTTAACACAACTTGACACAAAATTGAGAAAATTGAATAGCAAAAAGTTATTTTGGAAATTATCTTTTCCAAACGGAGAGAACTTCATTAAAATCACGTATCAAAGTATGTGAATCGGGCACTTCGCACACTACTAACACGGCATGAGGAATTGAGTTTCGCACACTGAGTTGAAAATAGTACATTACGATACGAGAGCGGTAAAACTTTTTCTGACGAGTGTGAGGCTGCAGAACGAGCCGAAGGTGAGTTTTGCAATCACAGGAGATGAAAAGAAGTTTTTCCGTCCAGTATTGTACAAAATTTTTTTTCGTAAGGTGTAAAAATGGGAATTGGTAAAAAAATCCTGCGGGCCTCAGCTTGTGCAAGAGCTATTTTTCTATGAATGGGAACAAAAATATCGATGAGCGATACTCGGACAAAATGAAGCGTTTTTTTTTTCAACCGCCCCAATATGGACCTACGGGGAAACAGTGTTTCTACAGGATAACTTATTGTATTACCACACGGATAAACACCACATGGTTGTGTTTGTGCGAGAACGATCGGTACTGGCCGTCCAGCTGATTTGAGCAGTACTGCGTGAATTGGACTTTGCCCGAACACTATGTGAAGATATTTCTCTTCATAGTCATAATTTTACCCTCGCAAATCGAATTCGAGTTACACAAATGTTCACAGTTTCTGACATATGCCCATTAGGGCAGACATTAAATTCAATCTTGAGGAAACAAACCCCACAGTTTGAAGAGGGAAAAAAAAAAAATTAGTCCCAAAACGAAGTTTCTGAAATGAAGTTAACACGTGCCGGTAAGGTCTCAAAGTTTCCCATTCAAAACACATGCATTTTTACGGAGCTCAATTTGAAAATGCACTGTGAGGCTAATTTGATTTCGTAAAATCTTAAACTAAGTGAAGGTATAAGGTATACAGGGTGAGTCTCTTCAAACGTCCAAAATGGGTGGGACTTACTCACGGCGAAGTCACGCCCATTCAGCCAATGAGACCAGCTGTTACGCAGATTATGTTGAAATGTGGTTGGGATGTGAAAAACAAGTACGAAGACTTGACAATAACAATGTACCGTAGAAATTTATTTTGGATGGGTACTGGTGTCTAAAGTAAGAATTGAAACAACAAAAAAAACCAAGAACTGTGCCAGCTATCGAGTCTTTTATTCGAGCTTATAATTACAAAAGTTGCTCGAATTGTTGGCCGTCATTCTCAATGCAAACATCGAGTCGGTTTCGTAGTGATTCCCAAACCGACCGCAGAGTTGACTGTGGAATCGACTGGCACGCTCTTCTTATTTTGATCTTGAGATCATCTACATTCAATGGCTGGGTTCGGTAAACCTCATCTTTTACGTGTCCCCAAAGGAAAAAATCTGCAGGGGTCAGGTCAGGAGATCTTGCTGGCCATTGAAATGTACTACCTCTTCCAATCCACCGCTCCGGAAATGCGTCTTCATGGATGTTGATGAAATGGATGCAATTTTTCCGTTATTCGTCAATTAATCGCGGGTCACAAGAGAACATGAGCAGTTATAAAATGCATTTGATTGGAAAACCTACTTACTATTCAAATGAGCTCTAACATCTCTCGCGAAATGTGGTGGCGCCCCGTCGTGCTGAAACCACATGCGTTGGCGAGTAGCTAGAGGAACATTCTCCAATAACTCGGGTAGAATAATTTGTAAAAAATCAAGGTATCGGGCACCTGTTAGATGTCCGTCGAAAAAATAAGGACCTATTATAGCATTTTCATAGATACCGCACCAAACATTAACTCCCCATTGAATCTGAAATGCTGCTTCTCGAATCCAATGAGGTCTTTCTTGCGACCAATAGTGCATGTTATGCCGATTGACCACACCCGAATTATTGAAGCGAGATTCATAAGAAAACATAACGTTAGATAAAAAATCGTCTTCCGCAAAGACTTTTTCGGTCAACCAATGACAAAAGACCATCCTGTTCACATAATCATCGCCATGCAACTTTTGCACAAGCTGCACGTGATACGGGTGAAATTTGTGTTTCTTTATAATTCTAGATACCGACGATTGACTGATATCAACTAAACCTCGACTAATTTCTCGAGTACGGATGTTAGGGTCAACAGAAATAGCGGCTAAAACTAATTCTTCGTTAACACCGCCTGTAGCAGGTTTAGGTCTGACCCCTGGTCGTTTTTGTACGGAACCCGTTTGGCGTAAGCGAGCTTCCAATCTTAAAAAAACTTTCCGGGATGGCAAGTTATTCCTCCTGAGAATCGGTACAGTATTCAACACACGGTTATTATGAATGATCATTAATGAGCCGAAAAAAGTCATACTTATTGACAAAACTCCACCAGAAGTTCAGATACCAAAGTCAATGTATCGAACTTGACAATAAACTTATAATCCTGATTTATTCCTTGACACAATGCTGTTACTTACCTATTCGGATATTTCATCCTATAAACTCTAGCAGCACTATTTGCATTATGACGACATTCGCCATAAACAAGCAGCATGTCGATATACTCGTCTGTGGTAAACATATTATTTCACCAATTGTTCCCGGTACGAGTGATGGATGTATTGTGATACACTGTCGAATTCGTGATAAGGCATTGCTACCCCATCCCCACCCAGATAATTGTTTACCTGATTGGCTGAATAGGCGTGCCTTCGCCGCAAGTAAGTCCCACCCATTTTGGACGTTTGAAGAAACTCACCCTGTATGTGTACTAATACATGATGAAAAATCAAGAATATCATCTCTTCATCGATTTTACGGCCTGAAGTTCTAATTTTCAGTAAGTATCCTGCGGATTGAAATTCTATGACTATTTGAATATCATTTCTGGAGTAAAATTTCTCGAGGAATTCAGGGGAACCAATAAGAAATCTCTACTTTCAACATTGTCTGAGATATATTGATTTTTATGAAAAAAAAAAACTGGTGAAAACTGAATTTTTCGATGTATTTCTTTCTCAAAATTGAGATGAAAAAAGAATTTTAGTGTGGAGTGGGATCATGATCAGATTCATCGGTATGATATCCTCGATTTTTCCTCATGTAGTGCACATACCTGATACCTTCACATAGTTTAGGATTTTTTGAAATAACATTAGCCTCACAGTGCATTTTTGAATTGAGATCCGTAAAAATGCATATGTTTTAAATTGGAAACTTTGAGACCTTACCAGCACGTTTCAACTTCATTTCAGAAGCTTCGTTGTGGTACCAAAATTTTTCTTTTTTTTTTTTTTTTTAACTGGGGTTTCACTCTTCAAGATTGAATTTAACGTCCACCCTAATTCCCATATATACTCCGAGGAATAGGTGAAACCGAATGGTACATCCGCACAGCCACCTAATATTTCATATTCTGATGGGGATAGCCACTCGTTGCGCTAAAAAATCTCTAGGGTGATTTTGGCGCGCGGTCGATGCAACTCGGCAGCCATTGTTGATAGAAGCCGGCTGACTGTCAATAAATCGCGTAAGGTGGACATGTGGGGTGATGTTCGTTTATTTGAAGCAAATGATGAATGAAATGAATAAAACCTACGTGAATAAGCTATGAATATTTATCAAAAATCGATCAATCAGTTTTGAATGATATCTTAATATAATCAACGAATTAACCTCAACTATAATTGGAAATTAATTAGAATTAAAGAGTTCATCGGGAAGAATCAATTCAAATGAAATTAATAATTGTATCCTGGGGTTGAGGCTTCAGTAAATTGAACTAGGTAAGTGAGAAAAGCTTTATTGAAGCTGAATAGAAGAATAACAAGAATAATTGTCATGTTCTAATAAATTAGTCTTCGTTACCCAGACAGCACTAAACTCCGAAATATGTCCTATGGATGTCCTATGGACTTATCGACGTCTCATGAAGGTGTTACGGATATCTTTTGGAGTTTTGTGCTGTCTGGGTACAGTCATTTAAAACTGATTGATCGATTTTTGATAAATATTCATAGCTTATTCACGTAGGTTTCATTCACTTCATTTATCATTTGCTTCAACTAAACGAACATAACCCCAAATGTCTACCTTCCGCGATGTATTGGTAGTCAGCCGGCTTCTATCAACAATGGCTGCCGAGTTGCATCGACCGCGCGCCAAATCACCCTAGGCATTTTTCAGCGCAACGAGTGGCTACCTCATGAAAATACGAAGTATTCAGGTGTCTGGGCAGATGGACCATTCGGTTTCACCTGTTCCTCGCGGTATGTACACGAAAAGTTTAAGGTTTTGAGTATCGCCGGCTATAGTAGCGACTTCACGCCGAAAGAATAAAGCAGCAACTGCCCACAACCTGAGAATGAGTAACTGCTTGATTTCGAAGAAAGGATTTGGTTACCTGGGAGAATGAAAGAAATGCGATTATTTGGTGTCATGTTGCAACATTACTTGCTCCTTGTATAAAAATTTGTGCCTCAGTATACCACGAATTGAAACTGAATAGAAATAGTAACTGGAATGAGTTTTAATAACTTCCTCGAGGAATCTACGAGATGAGCTAGAGCGAGACTTTGAAAATGAAGCTCTTGTTATTTGTATGAAGCTGTGCCTTGTTGATTCTCAAGTATGCTAGCTTGAGCATTAGGCTCTTTGCTGGTTGGTTCGCTCCGGACGAACAATCAGAGGCATGGATAACAACGTTTTTGTAGCCTGCAGCGCAATGATCATAAGAAGTTAACGACACGTTCAATTATTTTACCTGGTAGGAAACATCGTGATGTTAAAGCTGAAAGAGATTGGCGTTCCGTCGATAATACGTCCAAATGATGGAAGCATGCAGCAAATCCCAGCAGTTGTGACTATCATCTTGAAAGAAGAGCAGTTGAGTTCTTTTCGGCTGGGTCTAAAAAACAGTAAGTTTGTAAATTTTTTTATTTTAAGAAAATAGGAGGATAGGTAGAGACACTGGGCTGAAAGTCTACAATATTCAATAAAAATGGCGGATTTCTCGGGAAGAAACGGATTTCATCTGGATCTCAAAAAATGGAAAGCGAAACACTCAGAGAAACTCAGATTCAAATCATGAATATGTTCGGAAACATTTCTCATATTTTCTTTAAGGGGGTACATACACCTTTAAAATAATTTTTTTTAAATTGCTGCTACCCTCTGAGAAAACATTCCAGTGACTCAGTTTTTCCACAGTTTATTAGTGCTATTTTGATACATAGTTCATGATTTTTCCATATTTTATGTCCTCCGCTGTACATAAATTCAGTTCATCGAAGAGAAACCAGTTGTCGTAGGGTACAGGTTGCTGCGTTGGATGAAATTTCTTTAACTTTTAAGGAAAGATTCTGTATGAATGTAATTTCGGACCAAACCAATAATATTTCATGAATTTAAGTTTTAGACTGTAACGTTTCCGGTTTTCCCAGGCTGAAAGCTATAGGGAACTCCGGACGTTATTGTGAATTCTTTGTCTCGGATGTGAAGATAATAGGTTATATTAAGGAAATCGCCATTTTTCAACGTGCTTAGGTGGGGAAAAGTTGGTTATGCCACAAAAAGCCACCTGTTTCTTATTTTATTAATTTTCTATCTAATTACGAACTCGGAGTTAAGAAAAATCATGATCTATGTATCAAAATAGCACTAATCAACTGTAGAAAAACTGAGTCACTAGAATGTTTTCTCAGAGCGTAGCAGCAATTTGAAAGAAATTATTTTAAAGGTGTATGTACCCCCTTAGGGTACCCCCTTAAGGGGACCCGTATCCCTTGCCGGCGTAATTTTATTGTCAGATTAGAGAGATGTTAATGATATTGTTAACCCCTGGTGCAAAAACTTTTCGCCAAGTACATTAATGTGGTCACTACCCCCAAAAAAATTCACCAACAAAAATTCTTCCTCGACAAAAGTGGTACTATAGAAATGTCTACTTACAAAAGAATTGAAATCAGATACAATTGCCAAGTACATGTCTTCTGTATCACAAAAGTTTACAACAGAAGAACAGAAAACTGAATAGTCTTGTATCGTTCACTCGCTACGCTCGCTCACTCGATCGGCTCTTGATCATCACAGGGAAAAAATCAGGAAAAAAAATTTAGTACGTGGTACTTGCGGGCCATTTATGAGTAAGTACAAGAGTATTTACTTAGGTCTATGTATCATTTGTTCGATACATATTGCTATAATGGCCCGCCAAGTACCACTTCCTAAATTTTTTTTCCTGATTTTTTCCCTGTGATGATCAAGAGCCGAGCGAGTGAACGATACAAGACTATTCAGTTTTCTGTTCTTCTGTTGTAAACTTTTGTGATACAGAAGACATGTACTTGGCAATTGTATCTGATTTCAATTCTTTTGTAAGTAGACATTTCTATAGTACCACTTTTGTCGAGGAAGAATTTTTGTTGGTGAATTTTTTTGGGGGTAGTGACCACATTAATGTACTTGGCGAAAAGTTTTTGCACCAGGGGTGCTTTTTGGGGTTGATATCACCACTTTTTGTACAATTTTGCTTGACTACCTAATAATTGTGCTCGCTTGCTACGCTCGCTCGATTGGGTTTGCCTATATCCTCGCTTGCGAGGCTTGCTTAGTTGTCAGCATTCTGCCAATTGTTCCTATGAACATCTCAATGCATGTACGGTGATGCATTTTATATCATCCGAATCCCTCAAAAAGCAGCAATGTTAAATGTGGTAGTATAATTTTAAATAAATGAGAATAATGTTATAATATACACGTATGCTCATACTTTTCTGTAAGCCTTAAATTTCTGTGGACAGACGTAACATGTGTTCTTTCATTAAATTCTACGAATTGTTTCGTTAGAATCCGGTATAATTCTATATGCCTGCAACGTGTAACCCAGCGCGCAGCCCTCCTCCTGTCTCATCTGGGCTTGGGACCGGCAATGGCGGAGTTACTTGAACGCAGGGTTATAGTTGCAGCTCATGATTAAATATATATGAATATTAGATAAATGTATTGCAATTCTTAGGTAGTTTTTTTTTTTTTTTTTAATGCAGCTAGGTCGTCTGCAAAAAGAACATGTACGCGTCCTGTACTCATAACGTCAACTTCAACTTCGGGTCTGAACCGAAGGTATCGAAATATATAGAATTGAGCCTATTGATGCAAGACTAGCGTAGAGCATAAAATGGAAGTTTCTGAAGTCAAACAATTGCATTCTGCTCTATTCGTTCGACTCTACCCATTTCTTGTATCAAATCACACTATCCCGATGTCTTGCAACTTTAGCGTTTTCTCTCATCATCCTCTCTTCTGAAGCGATGACCCGCTACAAAATTGAACAATCCATAAAAAAGGTTGTTCTCCAATAATCACATTCATAAATGAAATTACGCCGAGTCTAAAACGAATAAATAAATATAGATGAGAATCTCTATCACCTGACAAAGAGGGCGTCGATCGATCATTTCTTTCATAGCGAATGAGTATTTTCATTGAATTTGTCGTGATAGCACTAATCTGAATTTGAAGAAAGCTTAAGAGACTTGAACATACAGACACAGGTTGCATACCAAAATCTAAGAAATTTATGTATTGAAATTTGACAGTAAATTATGAATATATAGTTTGTACGATTAATTTACATGTAATCATAGATATTTATACAGACTTTGAGATCGCGCTGAACGAAGAATCTAAGCTGTTTGTAAAACATGGATTAAAAATTATCTCCACCGAAGGTCAAGGCACTACGTTGACGTGGAGTGTAGAATAAAGCCTATCGGAGTCCAACACACAAGTCGACTTACAGTCTCGTTTTGACTAGAGGATATAGATCATAAAACTCGTCGGAATCCTACGTATAACGTGGACTCACAATTTGAGTCTGAGCAGACGGGCCTTCGGAGATGAGCTTAACATAGAGCTTGAAGTGGAATTCGCTGCAAACCAACGCTTGAAATCGGCTTTATTGGTCTGGCTCCTTGCCGTTCCTTATATCAAATCATGATATCCTGATATTTTTCGACTTCAACATTTGCTCTTGATTTACCATCATCAGACTTCCTCAGGCGGTAACTTGCTAAATAATTAAATCCCCAAAAAACCGTTTCCTCCAATAATTGCATTCATAAATAACCTCAAAAGCTCAATATCGTAAGATTCAAGATTAACCTATCGAAACATTTTTGCTGGTGACTATCACATTAATGTACTTGGCGTAAGGTTTTCGTACCTGAGGAGCTTTTGGTGGGTATTCACTAGTTTTTGTACCGTCAAATTTTCTATTAATCATTGCTCGTACTTTCTTTTATTTCCTTCATTTGGATTTAAAAAGATGAAATGACAACACGCGTCTGCTAGTGTTGCAGACGATTTTTGTTTGCGATACTAGCGCCGACTACGTTGTGACTATCGTACTCACGCCACTCTATACAACTTTTGTGTGGATTTATCCCTTCTATGTCATGTTCCCAGATGCGTAAGGACGTATGTTCTGTGTATGAGCGTAGGACATACGTCCTGAGTTTAGCGACGCGATGTGATTTTATGGGAATGGTTTTAATGGGATGAATCTTGGTCTGAATTTTTGTGTGGACTTTCCCTTCTATGTCTGTTCCCAGACCCGTAAGGACGTATGTTCTGTGTATGAGCATAGGACATACGTCCTGCGTTTAGCGACGAAATGTGATTTCATGGGAATGGTTTGAGTTGGCAGAATCTTGGTCTGAAGAACAGGAAAGAGAAAATTTGATACGAGGAAACGAGGTATCAGAATCTGTAATTAATTATATCTCAGCACTCCGGACACCGATTTAATCGATTTAGGGCTCAAATGAAAGCTTTTTATGCCCACATCTTAAATAAAATTAGTTTCAATTCGTGTATGGTGTGAGGTGAAAGAAAACGAAGATACTAATTCGCGGTATAGGTTAGGGTAGTTGCCTCTCGGGTATATAGACTCGTTGAGTCTCGCGCTTGAAAAAATTTTTTTTTTAATGTACTTGGCGCGAGACTCTACCGAGTCTCTTGATATTAGGTAAAATCACCCTTACATCATTAATTATATACGACCAGCATCTAGTAGCCTATATGATAAAAGACATCTCTGTAAATATAAGAACTTCGGTTGCTGAGTCAACAAGCATTATTGTAAAACAAATCAGTCTGTTTCTAGCTAACTACTAGTGCAGACCTATATTACAGAATATATAACCCTTTTGCCCAATTATATAATTTCACCAGATTCACTTTATTTCTCTCGGGAACCCACTTTAAATAACTTATACTTAAAGCAAATATCGTTTTTGCAACACTGGTGTCAGAATCGGGATCTTACCGTGATCGATACAGTGAATTTTTGAAAGAATTAGTTGTGTTTGTGAAAAGAATATAAAAAGAAAAGAAATGTCTCGTCGCCGGGCTACTGCATCCTCTGACGAACCTCAACCAGCTGGTAACCAGCTAATACCACCACCTCAAGTCGACATGATGGAGCGACTTTTTCAAGCATTAGCAGCCCAACAACAGGCAAGTCTAGCTGCCCAAGCAGCACAACAAGAAGCCAATATTGCGGCACAGAAAGATCGAAGAGAGCGAGAAGCCTAACTTCGACGCGAAGAAAGGGAGAAACTCTTCGACTTCGTGAGGAGAGGGAAGCCAACCTGGCAGCCCAGCGAGCAGATCGTGAGACAAATTTGGCGGCCCAGCAGGCCACCCTTTCCCTTCTTATGAGACGTCTCGAACCACAGGAGATGATCGCACAGACCTCGACTCCTAGACGATCCCCGATGAGGATCGAGGAAGTTGTTGAGCCAGGAAATACTCGGTCTGTACATAATCATGGGGAAGAAGAACCTTCCCCAACTATTCATAGACCACGTACGGGTGGAACGGCGACTTTTACGCCGCACACTCGTACAATACCACATAGCGACCGAATTGAAAATTCAATTCGGGACGCACAAAATGTACACCATACTGACCATATGGCTGGCAATAATACCCTAGAAAATTGAGTTATTAATAACACTGTGCCTCTCAATTTGTCTTGCGCCGGGAGTAGTCGCGACAAACAATTAAATAACACGACTGTCATACATAACGAGACTGTATCCAAATCGTCTAACCTAAAAGTAAACTTCTTCGACGGGACAATACCGTGAGCAGATTACGAGAGACAATTTCAAATTGTAGCTAAAGTCAATTCGTGGTCTTCTATTACTGAGGCCGGGCAACTTGCCGGAAGTTTAAGAGGCCCTGCCTTGGCCGTCCTATCAACTCTCGCCGATTCCGATATTGAAAATTACGATAAACTCAGTGCAGCTTTACGTTTAAGATTCGGTAATCAACTGATTTCTAAATTGTCTCTAACTCAATTGGGACTTAGGAAACAGGGCAAAGAAGAAGGTCTTCCTTCGCTCGGTGTAGAAATTGAAAGACTAGCAAGAATAGCTTTGCCAAATTGTGATGAGTCCACTAGGGACATGCTAGCTTGCGACAAATTTATTAACGCCATTACGGATCGAGACCTAAGATATACTCTGAGCTTAACAGGAACTTCTTCGGTCCAAGAAGCAGTAATTAAAGGGATGGAAATCGAAGCCTTGACAAAACACCATTTAGGAGTAGGAAAGGTTCGTCAAATTGAAACAAAAATACCTGCTATTGACCTGACTAAAACTGTCACTCAGAAAACTACTCCCAGGCAGCAAACAAATACCAATAATAATAATAGAAATTACAATAATAATTATAATAGAAATAATAATAATAATTATAATAGAAATAATAATAATAATAATAATAGACCGAATTACGGAGACAAACCCCCGCTAAAATGCAAAGTTTGCAAAAAAATAGGTCATGACGCGAATCGATGCTATTCATTAGAAAATTAATTGAATCCAAAGATGATAATACTCAAAATACTCAAACCTCTTGGAGGAAAGATAGTGAAAATAAAAATGATAATTCTCAAAAATCTTCAGAAGCTCAAAAGGGTTCTTCTAACCAAAAAAACTAGTTTTTGATGATTTAGAAGGGCGAAAGTCATCAAGTGTTCGACCCAAAAAAAGCCCTATTTTAACTCATTTTCTTTTAAGGAGTCTAAGACAAACAGGCTTATATGCGCGTGGGACTGTCAACGGAATTAACTGCTTCTGGGTCATAGACACTGGGGCAGAAGTGACAGTCGTCCGCTCGGATCTCCTAAAATCTATTAACCCTTCTCAACCATATACTTCTCTCCGTACTGCTACAGGAGAAATAACTCCAGTTTTAAAAGAAGTTTTAGTACAGATCAATGTGATAGGGTGTATCGAGTCTTCGCATAAAGTTTACGTAGCAGACATTGAGGATGAAGGGATTTTAGGAATTGACTTTCTTTCAGCACATAATTGTGTAATTTCTACAGAAGGGAACTTATTGATATCGGGTCGACACAAGATTATTAACCTCTCTTAACCAATAGGAACAAAACTTTTGAATTTCCTCAGATTCAAGTTATAGACATTTCTAAGGAAGAAATAGACCCTTTGCCTGATCATTTACAGAATTTATTCAAAAAATCTTCTTTGAGTTTAGATTTGATTCAAGAAGATAAATTTAAAACTTTAATAGAGGAATGTCAAGACGCTTTTGCTAAAAATAGCAACGATAAGGGAAGAAGCAATTTGGTAACTCATACCATTGACGTAGGAGATAACCCCCCAATTAAACAAGCGGCTAGGAGATTGCCCTTGAATGGCCGAGAAGAAGTGGAGAAAATGGTAAATGAAATGCTCGCCATCAACGTAATAGAACCATCTTCAAGTCCTTGGGCTTCACCAATCGTTCTCGTCAACAAGAAGGATGGAACAAAAAGATTTTGTATTGACTACAGGAGGTTAAATGACATAACCAAAAAAGATTCATACCCCTTGCCAAGGATTAAAGAAACCCTCGATTTAATAGCTGGAGCAGAATGGTTCAGTACTATAGATTTACAGAGTGGTTATTGGCAAATAGAAATGCATGAGGCAGATAAGGAAAAAACAGCTTTTGAAACCGGTTTAGGAGGATTATGGCATTTTAAGGTTATGCCCTTCGGGTTATGCAACGCTCCTGCCACTTTTGAAAGAACGATGGAAACCATCTTGAAGGAAATAATAGGAAAGAAATGTCTGGTGTACTTGGACGATGTAATCGTTTTTGGAAAAACGTTTGATGAACATTCAGAAAATCTTACTGACGTCTTTTCTCGTCTTAAACAAGCAGGACTCAAGATGAGTCCAAAGAAATGTCACCTCTTACAAAAAGAAGTTCACTTCCTTGGACATATGGTCTCCGCAAAAGGAGTGAAGACAGATCCTGAAAAAATAGAAAAAGTATCAATTGGCCGTCCTGTAGACAAGGAAGGTATTCAATGTTTTATAGGGCTTTGTACTTATTATTGTCGCTTTCTAAAAGGATTTGCTACCATAGCAAGGCCTCTTCATCATTAACCGGGAATAAAGTTCAATTTGAATGGTCCGAAGATTGCGAAGAAGCTTTCATTAAATTAAAATTTTATTTAACATCATCTCCTATTCTTGCTTATCCCCAAGTAGAACATCCTTTTATATTAGATTCAGACGCTTCTCTTTTTGGAATAGGTGGAGTCTTGTCTCAAATTCATGATGGAAATGAAAGAGTGGTTAGTTATTACAGTCGCGTCCTTAGTTATAAACTGAAAGGAATTATTGTGTAACTCGTAGAGAATTGTTAGCCGTAGTGAAAACAGTAACTCATTTCCATCATTATTTATACGGGAGAAGATTTTTGATTAGGACAGATCATGCTTCTCTTAAATGGTTACTCTCTTTTAAATCTCCGGAAGGACAGGTAGCTAGATGGATGGAGAGGCTGGGCCAATATGATTTTGAAATCCAACATCGTGCTGGACAGGCACATGGTAACGCAGACGCCTTTCCTAGAAGACCCTGCGAAGGACCCACAGAATGTAAACAGTGCACCAGATTAAATAAACAGCAAGGCGAATCGTTTAGAATCTGATCGATTACTTTCGACGGAGACCTGAAGCCATGGAAAAAGGCTCAACAAGAAGATGAAGTTCTATTGCAAATAAAGGCTTGGAAAGAGTCTAAGTTACGCCCAGAGTGGCAAGATGTGTCCGCTAAGAATCAAGATTTAAAAATTTATTGGACTCAATCGGATTCCTTATTTTTAATGGATGGTTTACTATACCGAAAATGGGAATCCCCAGAAATGAAAGAGATAAGATGGCAGCTACTAGTACCAAAAGAGAAAATACAAGAGATCCTCCAACATTATCACGATTCTCCTTCAGGAGGACATTTCGCTTCTAATAAAACCCTGGGTCGGATTAGAGAACGATTTTTCTGGGCTCGTTGTAGGTTAGACGTAGATAATTGGTGTAGGTTATGTAAAGTTTGTATAGCAAAGAAGGGTCCACGCAACAAGGGTCGAAGTCCCATGCAAATATACAACGTCGGAGCACCCTTTGAGAGAGTGGCTATGGATGTACTCGGGCCGCTACCTCTTTCAAGATCTGAAAATAGATATGCCCTAGTTATTGCTGATTATTTTACTAAATGGCCCGAGGTCATTCCTATACCTAATCAGGAGGCGAAGACCGTTGCTCAAACTTTTGTCAGAGATTTTGTTTGTAGATATGGGACTCCTCTTGAATTACACACAGATCAGGGTCGTAACTTCGAGTCATTATTAATGGAAGAAATATCTAAAATTTTAGGAATTAGAAAAACTCATACAACTCCCCTTCATCCTCAGTCTGACGGAATGGTAGAACGTTTAAACCAAACTCTTTTAGGTTATCTAGCTTCTTTCATTGATAAAAGTCAACGAGATTGGGACGAATGGATCCCTCTTTTTTTTCTTTCATATAGATCAGCTGTACACGAGACAACAAAACAGTCTCCAGCCTCTATGTTAATGGGTAGGGATCTTCGATTACCATCGGACTTAGATAAAGGACCCGTTCCTTCGCCAGATACTCTCCAAAATGATTTCGTTTCTACTCTAAGGAATAGATTAGAATACATTCATAATTTCGCAAGAGATAGGATACAGGTTATGTCAGACAGAACGAAAGCTCGTCACGATATTAGAGCAAGGGACCTCAAATTTGAAACGGGAGATTTATTATGGCTTTTTCAGCCAAGAAGAGAAAAAGGACGATGTCCTAAATTACAATGTAATTGGGAGGGTCCATACGCAGTAATTGATCGAATAAATAGCGTGGTATATAGAATACAACGTTCTACACGAACAAAACCTAAGGTGGTTCATTTGGATCGCCTGGCCCCTTATGAATCAAAAACACTTACCAATAGTGATAAAATCAAAAATATTCGATCTTCAAATACAAATAAAAGTCGATCTATAGATAATGACTTTTCCCTACAAAGGGATGACCAAACTTTTTTATTGGATTCTTCCAGGTGGTCCAAGGAACTACCCTATGGAATTAAACGAAGAAGTGATAGACCGCTGACAATAATAATAGAAGGAAATATTGGATGACTACTGGAACCGTTAGATGAATATCGTAACGTAGCTGGCGAAAACTTACTGGAGAAGATGTATAGATCCCCGTAAATATGCGTATCATTTTCAACATCACGCGGCTATGACAATGCGAAGTAGACACTTGACTCAGACCGCGTTACCTAATAAAATTATAGAAAGGTCAATTTTTAGTTGTAATTGCTTTATTGAGGCACGTAGGAGAATGGGAGATTTTGAAAACCTTGAAGCTCATCTTTTAATGGAAAACGTTAGGGTTTTGGTTAGCGAGTCCCCTGCCTTTGAAGTTGACTTGATCGTTTATTTGAGGTTATCTCCGGAAGAATCATTCTCACGAATAAATTCACGCGCTCGTTCCGAGGAAGACGGTATTCCTTTAGATTATTTAAAAGTTCTTCACGAGGTTCACGAAGATTGGTTAGTTAGAAAGAAATTTGCGACTCTTCCAGCACCAGTCTTAATCTTAGACGCCGAAGCTTCCGCAGATGACGTCTATATGAATTTTTGTGAGGTTATGAAGCCATACGATTTTTAGATTATGCTCCGAGACAACTCGGAATGATTCGGGTTGGCTCGGAATAGTTCGGGTTGAGTCGGAATAGTTCGAGTAGAGTCGAAATGATTCGGAGTTCATTGATCTAAATCGAATTAATACGAGAATCAATAAGACAAATAAAAGACAGATTTAAGTAATAAAATTTTTTTTTTTTATTATTCCAAATTTCCAAAAACAAAATATATATGGAATGTTTATCTTAATAACGATTGGTTATAATTTTCTCAACTACGTGTTTAGTGAGAATTTTTAATTTTTCACAATCCTCACACTCAACCCCCTCCGCTACTATCAAAAGAGGGTTCTTACACATAAAACAAACACCATATCCTCCTCTGACATCCAATTCTCCAACGAAACTTCTATGAAGTCGAGTGAGTCCAAGAGATTCCTCTTCTGGAATCCTAATAAATATATTGAAAATAATTAATTTCTTTAAAGTCAACATTCTATATATTGATTTACGAATTAGACATAAAAAAAAAAAAAACTTTCACTTACTTCATGATGAAACAATTCACACATGTGAATAAGGGTGAATTGGTTACTCGGACGGCTGAGCCGCTGCCGTATTTCACTTTGCCCCACTCGCTCGCGAACCACTCTTTCATTTCAGTTATTATGCTTTCGGGAATATTATTCCAATTAAATTGAGATAATAAAATTCCCAACCTGACGGCTTCTTCGTTCAAGGACATGATTACGAATGACGCTATCTTTAGCTTCATCTTCTTAGTAGCATTTATTAACAAAAGATAATTTGTTTTAGAAGAATTTCTATTGGTTTTCGGAGAAATCCTCGTTTGGTAACTAAGCAACATTTTTATGATAGGACTCTGATTGGTTCTCACAAGAGTCTTTATTTGTTTAAACAAACTTTGTTTTATTAAAAGAGCGGCTATAGGCCATTTGAAAGTTATTCATTTATTTCAATGCTAATTCCCGCCGAAAAACGTTGCTAAAAGTAACGCTAGGTGTCGCTTCGGTATATTTCAAAAATTCGACTTTACCGCCATAATAAGGGATCCGAGCGGAAAATTTCGAGATTTAGGTTATGTTTTTAGTTTACAAACATTAACCCAAGTTTTTGAGCTCCCGAAATTCCGATAGTAGGATTTCCTTAGTAAGCGATGAAGGAACGATATTGCGAGATGAAAAGAAGGAAGCCTTACCCATCCCATCCTGACCTATTAATCCGGTTTTCCACTTCTCTCCAGATAAGATTGTTCCAATTTATATTTATAACATTTATAATAACATAATAATTTAATTTGTCCATAGATTTTATTTGGAAATCATTCATTCAATATTACATTTCAATTTATTATCAGGATTATATATATAAAAAAAAAAAAAAAAAAAAGAAGAAGGAATCTATAATTTGAAAGAGTTTGAAGAAACTCTTCAATGTGACCTTATTATTTCAAGAGACTAGCATTTGTCCTCCTATCTAGGTCGTTATTTGATTTATTCGAAGATATTTTTGGAAACGAAGGAACTTTGCGTTGTAACGATGATAGAGCCAACCTGGCGCTTTGCCGAAGATTGCTCTTGATTGTAACGAATTGAGTTTTGAAGTTTGAGTCAACCAGGCGCTCTGCCGTAGATTGCTGCTGAGCTGAGTGTTGTCGCGGCTTATATACCATCCGTGACGTCACTCCCCGCACGGAAATATATATATGCGAAAAATATATGCAACATATATGTCGCATATATAACATATATGTACGCAAAATATAAAAATGTCGCATATAGTCTAACATATATGTACGCATAATACATATATGTTTGATGAGTTTTTCATAGTGTTGACATCTATGTCGACATACATGCCGCAACATTTATGTTGACATTTATATCAAACTTATAAAAATGAATGTTACTTATATGTTAGCGCAAAAAACAAATATGTCGCATATATGTCGCATATATTTTTCGCATATATTATATATTTCCGTGCGGGTCAGCTCGTCGCTGCCGTCGGACATTCTCGATCGTACTGTGTTGTGGTGTTAAGCCCATGACACAAGAAAAGCCGTACGCCGTAAGACGCATCACCTACAGGCCGGTCGGTCACCTACACGCGTACGTGATTGGTCGGCGCTTGGTGTGCGTGACCGACCGGCCTGTAGGTGATGCGTCTTACGGCGCACGGCTTTTCTTGTGTCATGGGCTTTAGTTTGCAACGGCTGGTTGTTTCAAAATATAACCTCTCAGGCCTGGTTAGCCTGATCCGTTACAATACATATGGGGTATATTCGAGTATATGTCGGTATATAGGGTGGATTCGAGTATAAACCGGTATATAGAATACATTTGAGTATCTATCGGCATGTAGAGTATATTCGAGTACATATGGGATATATTAGAGTATATGTCGGTAGATAGGGTACATTCGAATATACACTGGTATGTACCCAAATATACGATAGATAAACTCAAATATACCCTGCATACCGGCACATACTCGAACGCACCCTATATATTGTAACGAGGCAAAATAATAGGCCTCGTAAATGAACCATCTCCTCCTCTGAACGAAGTGACCACTTTAATTAAAAATTAGAACCCAAAACAAGAAGTCCCAGCTCAAGTGTCCAAGGTCCCTAGTTGTAATAATAAGTTCATGTACTAATACTTTTTTCCCGTTCCTCCCTATCTTATATTCCCGTACCGTTCCGGCCCGACAACATCGAGGAAGATCATCCCTAAATCCAATCCGACCTGGCGGGCCAGCCGGCTTTCGAGTGATTAACCAGGGGACAACGAATCCTCGTATCCAGAGATATGCCTGGAAGAGCGCTGCATGACGAATATCTAACCAGGAGTAGCTTCCTTCTGCTAATCATCTGTCCCGTACCGGCTTGGTCCACCGGTCCAAATGCAGAAATTCCGCCTTCCAGGATATCGAGAACATGACGAGCCATCTAACAAACCCCTGGCCAAAGCTCGAAGTGTCAAAAGGCCCTGCCAGGTCTGCGACGAAACCCAGCAGAAGAAGAATACGCTCATTAATTTTATGCGTAGATGATATACCTCCCCCAAAATTGCAACTGCATAGCGACAAGCCTAGGAGCCTCACTTCTTGTTTGGATCTCGTATCGAACTATTGCGTATTGAATATTTTTCAATTTTCGTTCTTTGTGCCAAATATTTGCTAATACCGTAGCTTATTTACTGCTTAACGTAAATTTCTCTCTCTAACTTCAGTTAGTGTTGTTTTGTGTATCGATTAAGGTAAGATTCCAATCCTAAACGACCCTTCGATTGACATTAAATTGATTAAAACAAATTCGTTTCTAATTGCGTCGTTGTGACGCCGTCCAGATATCATCGAATTGTCATGCTGTAGTTTCGTTTGATTATTGATTATTGTTCGCTGTGTTCCCCCATTGTATGATAACGCCTTATTGACCGATTTTTCGAGAAAGTATCGTTATTCCTTATCGTGTCGTCATTAATTACCGTACCGTCATTTATTATCATACCGTCACTCCCCTGTCCTTTGTTAAATATTTTATTATTAATTCTCTTTTTCTATATAATTAATTGATAACTGAATCTCCCTCATAATTGTTGTAAAATCTAATCCAAGAAATAAGGATTTCCCACGTGGAAGAATTTGTTGCGTAGTAAAAATACGATAATTGATCTCGACGGCTTGTTGAGCCACGTGTTTCTGGAAGAGTCGATCTACAGGCTGTAGAAACTATATTGTGATGTTCACCTGAGTAATTTAACCCTTGATTAACTGAACAGAGTGCCCCATTCTCCCCTGAAACCTTGAGCTGGTATAATTATTGTGATTTAAAGTTAATAATTGTAATAGATTCTAACGTCCCTTGTGTTAGTCGGTTACTGCGTAGCCACGTGACGTGTATCGTGTAACATTGCCTTGGCCATCTTTGTACTACCTTATTTGAATTCGATTCCGACGCCGTGCATTTCTCTAGGGAATATTCCGTGTTATCGACCCGTCCCATTAGTCACTAGAAGTCCGCAAATCATCGATTCTGGACTTTTTGATCCCTCTATGTTACCGACCCATTTCCTAGGAACTAATATATTTCGATGATTGATTCCTGTTATACCATAAGATATTGTTTTCTTTCTTTTTGTCTCAGTGACTTGTTCTAGTTTACCTACCTCTGTGTTCTATATTCCCTTATGTTCTGTATTACCCCCTGCCCTACTCTTATGTGTGTGACCTAGTCAGTCAGCTGTCTTTGATATTATTTTCCCGTACCTTGTTTAATTGGTATTTAATCCGACATAAGTGATCGGCCTTGACTATTGAATTGTTTTATCGTGTGTATTATTGTTTTGTTCGTGTTAATTGTTATCACCTATAATTTTGTGTTACGGGTTTCTTTGTGATTAAATCCATAAACCTAAAATCCTTTTTCTTATTTTTTTAATCTACATTATTCCGCCCCCATGTTCCCCTCACGCTGAGCTTACCGTGTATTATCGTAGTACTTTTAGTTAATTATCTCGTCGCTATATTTGTATTTATTATATTTTATTCAATTCTTTATTAATATTATTTCGAATTTGATTTTAACGTCATTTTGTTACCGTGGTATCATTTAAGGTACCTGGCGCCCAACATATCGTACCTTCATCGGGAATTAACTATTTTTAAAATCAGCTCTAATTAGTAAATTCTTCGGTGAGCCAATCGTGGCTAGAGTGTCTGACTTTGTAGACGTAGTCGGTCAGGCCTTAAACCCAGGTCGTTGGTAGGCACGTCACAATATATACTTGAATATACGCAGTCAAACGGTTAGAATAGGTTTAGCTACGCCACGGAAGCCACCCACACATAGGCATACACCCACACATGCGAAATACCCAGACGGTGGCTGTGGCTCCCGAAAGGTTAGAATATGTTAGAATACGTTAGAATGGGTTAGAATAGGTTAGGTTACTTTAGAATAGGTCAGACCACCCCACTAATCCCCCACACACACACACTACTACTTACTACTTAGTTTTGTCGGGGGAAAACTATTGCTGGCCTGTGGAACTAATTACATAAGTATTTGGAGTAAATATGATATCATTATCAATCAAGGTGGTATCACGGTTCAACGATCATACACATGGTAGTGATCCTGGCATCATCGAGGCAGCAATCATCACAAATGAGATGAAGCGCAGGGCGGTAGAGACTGTCGAGACTCCTGGTCAAGTTATGGCCAATGCGATGGCGGGTACTTTGGCAGCAGTGCAAGGGCAACTTCCGAATAGAGATGCTCGGCGTAAGACTATTCAACGGAAGAGCAACGCAGTTCAGGCTATGCCACCATCGCCAAAAGATTTATTGTCCCTGGAAATACCGGAAGAATATAAATATTATGTAGTTTCACCGAACGAAACCATATTATTTCTCCTGGGAGACACAGGAAAGGCTGCAGATCGGATTCTTTTATTTGGGCGAGAGGATGCCCAAGAATGGAGCTCACTCATAAAGAATATATACATAGACGGCATCTTCAAAATAGCGCCATCGTTATTTAGTCAAGTTTTCGTAATTCTTGCGGAACGAGACGGATATGTCTTTCCTGTCTTGTATGCGCTGCTCGCTGATAAGAGACAGGAAACATACTCCAGATGTTTCAGTGTTATTAAATCGGTTTGGCCAGATTTCAATCCCGAAAATGTGAATTCGGATTATGAAATGGCTGTGTTGAATAGCATTGCTGAGCAATTTCCTGAGGCAGAAATCCGGGGCTGCTTATTTCACCTATCCCAAAATATTAAAAAGAAATTGGGCAAAGAACATTTATTATCGCAGTATAATAACGATGCGGAATATGCACTTAAAGCCCGAATGATCGTCGGGCTAGCATTTGTGCCCACAGAAAATCTATCAGAAGCAGTAATGCTGCTGTATGACCATCTTCCTGCGACTTTACAAAGAATTTTGGACTGGTTCGAGGTATGAATATTGTATTAATTCTGTATTTCTGAATCCTTGCACTGCCATACATAATCTTGATTGTCTCTCTATCTTTCTTTAACGACTTAATGCTCTTTCAAGCATGTAGTCAAATCCTTAAATAAATATATATATTTGTATATATTTTTAATTCTTATATTTGATTATATATCTATATTATAATAACCTCACTTCTTTAGAATCCTTCAGCTGAATCAATCTTAGTACTTATTTTAATTTTGTTTTTTTCTATCTCTTTAATAACTCTGTGAGATTCTTCTCGTAGGTACTTCCAACATTAACTCTGGTGATTCCATTATTAAATTTATTAATGTTTGATAAATATTTTCAACACTCTCTCTCTTTCCATTAACGACTTATGGCCTTTTCGGACATGTAGTCGAAGAAATATTTTCAACTTCTTCTTCTTCTTCTTCTTCCTTGAACGATTTATCGCCCGATTGGGCATGTAGTCGGATATAAATATTTTCAACAATCCTTGAACAATCTTGGTTGTTAGTTAGTTAGTGAGTTAATGAGTTAATCCATTTGTGACTTATCGCCTAATTATAATCTTGGTTGTATCCATGGAGACTAGAGACTCAGAGCACGAACTGCCACGGTGATTGAGAAGCGAATTCGAACTGGACCCTACTGAGCCCACTAGCGCCAACCCGTGACCATATATTTCTGTTCGCTCAACTCTCTTCTCTCTCTTTCTTTTCCTTTAGAGACTTATCGCTCTTACGAGCATATAGTCGAACTGTTCGCTCAACTAAACCGCAGTTCGTGTTTTTGGTCTCTAGTCTCCATGGTTGTGTCACAGACGGTTAAGGCCGGTTTACATATGACATTCACGTTTCCGTTGCTGTTCTCGTAGAGAATTGAAATAGACGAAACGTATAGGTATCGTCTATAACCGAACAATAGACGATACTATAGATTTCGTATATTTCAATTCTCTACGAGAACCGCAACGGAAACGTACCTGTCCTATGTAAACCGGCCTTTATTCTCTTCAGAAAATTTAAGTCTACCTAACTATATGCTACTAAAATTCCCGGACCTCGTTCAGAGTGATTCGTTGTAATAAATGTTAGACTTTTATTTATGGTTTAATCATTTCCTTCCTATGCTTTTTGACGCTTGAGTTTGATATAATATACATGAGGTAGTCCACCCCAACTCGGCGGCATTTTCCCTGACTCTTAGCGATCTGTTTCATTTTTCATCTTATTCGACCTACAGAAGAACGTACTCTCAATTTTTTTCAGATTTTTCGGACCAGTCGTTCTCTAAAAAAAAATTAATGAACCTCGCTTTCTGAAAAAAAACGCCTTTTTTTAAATTCTTTAAAAATTCACAAAAATTCTGTGTCACAAAACAAAGTTCTGAGCCATAAATGACAGTGAAAGTATTTTCATTCATTTTTCTATTTAATTTAAGAGGAGAGATACATGTAAATTAAAAAAAAAAATATATATATATATTTTTGCAATATGATTTATGGCTCAAAAATTTTGTTTTGCGACACAGAATTTTTGTAAATTTTGTGAGAATTTTAAAAAAGGGCGTTATTTTTTCAAAAAGCGAGCTTCATTAATTTTTTTTTTTTGAGAGAACGGCTGCTCCGAAAAAACTGAAGAAAATTAAGAGTACGTTCTTCTGTAGGTCGAATAAGATGAAAAATGAAACAGATCGCTAAGAGTCAGAGAAAATGCCGCCGAGTTGGGGTGGACTACCTCATATGTATAATTGTTTCTAATATAACTTTAATGTACATGTATGTTAATACTGTTGTTCAGGTTAATTATATAGGACGTCTCCAACGAAACGGGACACGTTTGGACCCTTTATTCGTGCCCAAAATTTGGTCCGTGTATGAAAGAGTTTTGTTGAGTCAAAATAGGACTAACAATTTTGCGGAAGCCGTACACCGAACTCTACAAAGAGAGTTGGATGTTCGATGTTCGGATGAAATCCTGCATGCTCTGGTAGAAACCCCCTGCAGTAGTTTAGGTATGAGGTGAGTGAGGTAGGTATAAGGTAAGTGAACTTACGCGTGAGCTTGCATTTTACTATGCTATGGGTAATAAACGATAATAATCAGCGGAAATATATTCTTCAAGTCGTAGCTGCGATTTGCAAAATCCGTTGGCCCAAATGTCCTGCGCTCGAACGTCCAACGCCAAGACGTCCGGCGCCAAAACGTCCGGCGACAAAACGTCCGTGCGCCAAAACGTCCGGCGCCGAAACGGCCGGCGCCAAAACGTCCGGCGCCAAAACGGCCGGTGCCAAAACGGCCGGCGCCAAAACGGCCGGCGCCAAAACGGCCGGCGCCAAAATGACCGGTGCCAAAACGGTGGCGCCAAAACGTAACGTACCCCCACTGGGAGTACCTTACGTACACAGGTAGAGTGGGGAAAGCTATAAAACTCGCTCAAGCGGAACGAAGGGGAAATTTGCTTGTGGCGAGGGAGCTGATATCGAGGTAGTACTGTATAACATTAACACCAGGAAGAGAAGTTGATGTAAAATAAATATAGTTTACATAATGTTGTAATATAATATAACCTATGGTGCAAAACCTTTCGCCAAGTGCAATAATGTGGTCCCTACCCAAAACGGAGAAAGAAAAATGACTACGTACAAAAGAATTGAAATCACATACAGTTGCCAAGTACATGTCTTCTGTATACCATAAGTTTACAACAGAAAATTGAAGAAAGAAAAAAAAAAAAGAAAAAAAAAATTGGAGTATGTGGTACTTGGCGGGCTAATATTTTATATCATTATAGGATTATTGACATGGTTCTATTGCTGTTTCTTGTACTTGTCTACAAAAGGCCCGCCAAGTACCACTACCTCCACATTTTTTTTTCTTTCGTCAATTTTCTGTTGTAAACTTGTGATATACAGAAGACATGTACACTAAAGGTAATGGATTCTGCGCCGGATGTGTTCGACAATTCTAGAAACAGCCAATCGGCGCTCTGGATTACAAAAATGCAAAGCGCCGATTGGCTGTTTCTTCAATTGTCGAACACATCCGGCGCAGAATCCATTACGTTTAGTTTACCTACTTGGCAACTGTATGTGATTTCAATTCTTTTGTACGTAGTCATTTTTCTTTCTATTCCCCTAACCGCCCTAATAGTCGCTTATAGAGAGGTAGTACCTACTGTATTTGAAATTGGAAAAAAAAATTTGAAGTCATATTTGAAAATTACTTTTTTTTTTCTTTTTTATCTTCAAATATAACGTTAACATCATGGATGAGAAGTTTACGTGAAATAAATATAGTTTACATAATGTTGTAATATAATATCGATGGACTAATGCCATACGGGCGTAAGGGACAAAAAATTCTGATACTGAAAAGGTGGTGGGTAAAGTACATGTTGAGGATTTGAAACCCTATGTTCCCTAAGCATGATGGGTTAGTAAAATTACCGCCTACGGAACTCTATCCCTGACTACTCCTGTTCGAACCCCCAGATCTCGTACCGTATCGTCTCGTCTCGTGAGAAGAAAACCTGTAGAGTATCAAGAAGATGGAGGACGACGAAAATAATACCGCAAACCTCACCGGCTGGCGCTGACTCGAAGCCTGCCGAGCATTTTTCGATGCTGTGGCTGAGGCTAATCCAACCTATTGGACCCAACTACAAGCTGCCGCATACGAAATCGCGGAGGAAAGGCGAATGGCGTCCGAAGGCCCCAACCACGCCATAGTGCGAGACTTCCCTACGATGTGCGATCAGAGCACGCAAACGGACTTTGGCCAAACCGACAGTGCCACACAAACCGAGCAGCCCGACCGAGCTGACAATTGCAGCCAGACGGAGACTCGCCAGGTTGCCGAATGCTCCACTCAAACCGAGCCCACCGTGGTCCCCAAAGCGAGGACATCGACAACCGCAACCACCTCCGAATCATTGCCGTTCACCTCGCCCCCACGGTAGTTTCGCCGCAACGCGAAAATAAAGACCGTTTCCGCGACTTGGACCCCTCACCGACTCGTTTCGAGTTCGCGCCCAGACGAGCCCGAGAGTAATATCGTTCCGCCAAACTTTTCCAAAATTCCTTTTCGGCCTTAAAACTCAAAATTCTATTTCCATCAAAAACAAAACAAAAAAAAAAAAAGACTGAGGACAGGGAGAAAGTCACTCCCTGTCTCGCAAAAGACTGATATCCAGTATTTAATTTTCATTTCTTTTACTTTATATAAGATACCCTTTGAGGATTCATTTATCGTTCCGCTCACGACACCCGTGAGGAATACTCACGTTCAACCTACTAGTTTTTAAGTTACCTAGTCATAAGTTTTCTTTCCTCTTCTCTCCGTTCGGAAGAAGCAACTTCGACCGTTCTGCCGACCTCTGCCTTCCAACCAATCAGCTGGAAACAGACAAAAAGCCTTAACCGGCCAAAACCTTTGTTTTCTATTATCGTCTCGCCACTCTGGGATGTCACCCAGTAAAATGGTGTTACCATAATCTAAGCTCTTACTTAACTTCTACTTATCGTATCATTTTCCTATTATTATCGTATCGTTTTCCCTTATTATCGTATCGTTTTCGCATTATTATTATCGTACCGTCAGTTTTTAAGTATAGTCCATGTGATAAAGCTGAAGCCAAAGAAGGACTAATGAAATAGATAAAAACTAATCAGTCACATTTGTCATATTTATTTGAAACTTTCCTAAATCCTGCTACAGCTGCGACCGTACCCTAGACTAGTAGGACACCCAAATTTCGTACTTACGCCTCAAACCATGCAAAAGCCAGACACCCAGTCAACCAGCAGAAATCAATCGAACAGTCGTGACTTCCATGAGTTAGGTATGGCCCTTTCGGCCTTCCCCAGGGAGGGAAGAGTTGTGACGTTGCACTTTGTGCAAGCGTCCCAGGGACTAACGAACGCGATAACCAGTGTGCACGGTCGGCAGGCTACCTGGGATGAGCCAAGACAGAATTAGGCAGGTTATCATATTTCTAATCCCCTTTTTGTTTATGTTACTCTTTTTCTTATGAAAATTGTAATCCGCGCCTCGGCGCGCAACGGAGTCAACATTCACCGAGGGAGCAACCTCCCCAGGCTCGCCCGAGTTGCAATGACGATGGCCATATCGTATCGAAACTGGATGCCGCGATGGTAGCGTATACGGCTGAGCGAATTAAGTAACTCAATACAGCCCCTTTCATCGACGACTATTCAGCCTGGAGCTAAACCAGAGAAACAACATCTACCCTCCTGATTATCGTACCGTCGACGTGTTAGCCGAGAAAGCTGACGAATATCGTCTCGACAAAGAGCAGCTACCTCGTGTGAGGAGGTTTTGATGACCTTCCACGACGCAAATGATGCAGCCGAGGCGAAGACCCGGTTTAGGATCGTCCCGACTGCAGCCAGATCCGCCAGGCAGGTAAACTTTTGATGAGTGGACGACTGGAGAGCTCCTCCGAGTCAACGAAAATCGGGGAGTAAGAAAATTACGATAACATGGAAGCCCGTCTTCATTATGATTGACTCAACTCCGTTGCGACACGATTTCGATTTTGGAAGTAGCGCGCCTTAGTCAGTCCGATGTCCAGAAAACAGCTGAGATCGCTGCCAGGACATCGACGAGTCACGATCCAGATCTAGAAGAAAGCATAATTCCGTCACCGAGATCCCAGTGTGAGACGCAACAACTGTCCGCCAGATCTGCCCCACTTACGCTACCTAATTAGGCCAATCACAGGAGCACGTGAGGAAGTTCGCAACCCATCATCTAGCGAGCCGAAGGAAGCACCAAAGATCCGTCTCTTCTAAGTTCGACTGCCGACTGTGCCGCACCTGTTATCGTATCGTCCCGTCTCGAGTTTCATTTTATTAGTGTTTCAAAATTTCTTTCTCCAACTCAGCTTCATTTCCAAATTTATGGTCTAGTAGTATTAATTTAAAAGTGAAGTTCAGTGCCTTGAGGCCAGAAACAGCCGTAAGGTAAGCTTATCTAATTTATTGTGGAGTCACGAACTAATTCTGGATAAATCGTATGGTATCGAGTACGAATATTAAGTAGAGTATAGTTTTTCTACGCAGGCGTTAGGCCATGAGGTCTCGTCGTGCTGTATTATTTGATTGATTGCATTTTTATTAATAATATCGTCTCGTACCGAATCTATAACATTCTTTGACTTAATTATTGAGTTATTTTGTGACTGGCTGTCTTTTTGGTTGCTTAAGCATGCTTTGAGGTGAAATCCTCGTGCAATCTAGCACAAAATTTGCTATTAGTTAATTATTACGGAACTTAGTGTCCTATTCTTTGTAGTTGAGCTACGATCTTTTCTTGATTTCCTAGTAGTGAAATATTAGTAATTCTATAATCTGTCTTGGCTATCCTGGTTATTGCGAACGTAGTTGTAGCCATGGAGAGCACTAGTCTCGTCCCGTTTTCCTCTTTTGTATCATATAGTTTGTTCAAGGAAAATATCCACGTTAGGATTAAGTTAATTAATGGAATTCGATTGTTCGGGGTTAAACCCTGATTTATGTAATTCTTTATAATTCAATAGAAAATTTATCGGTTGAACTTGTCATTCTGTAAATTACAGTAAAGATCATTACTTAATTATCGTCTCGAATCAATGTGAACCTTGTTTATCGAATATTGTGATTAAAACTCGTTATTGAGCGTATCAAATCAATGTGACTCTAATTTATATCAAGCTGTGATTAAAAACGCAAATATCGTACCGATTCAAATCTGTGTTCTTTTTCTTGAAGTAATCCTATTATCCATCTGGTGACCTACACCCCTTTACCCTTTGATTAATAGATTGAACTAGCCGAAGCACATCCGTCGTAAGTCTATGGTAAAATTTGATGTTTAATTAATAACTGACGCTGTTCGCGTCTGGCGCCCAACAAAAGTCTAATTATTAGTAGTATTTCTGAATTTTATGGGTTTTGAGTAAAACTAGAGATAAGCGCCGTAGGGTAACGCGAGGAGTTTTTCGTCTTCCTCCATCCTTAGTTGGAATCGCGGTTACAAAATGTTTCCATCATCTCGTTACCTTTTTGGCTGTACGATATGATCATGTAAGATAAATGAAATGCACGTACTTTCATTCAATCTGAATCTTCTCATTTTATTGTTATGAATTGATTCTAATATTTCCAGGCCATACCATTCGCACATGTCTGCATGTCGAAGAAGCTGGAATGCAGCGATAAAGCTGTCTTGAATGAAATCAAAACGCATCTCATCAATCCTGCACTTGTGCAGGTTGTTATGACTGATTTTGAACGGGGTCTGCGAAATGCCTGCAAAGACGTTTTTGACAATGCACTTATCGCTGGCTGTACCGTTCACTACGACCGTGTATGTAACATTTCTATTCATAGTATTCAAAATGTCGTTGACTCTACAAGAAGTTTATCGCTTGTAAAATCTGGCGTACGCCTAATATTATATGCTATAATATCTTTATGCTATAATATCTAATCATTGAGATCTTTTAACACGAGGAGTACATCATAATTGATGAGTTAACTTCTCATTCACTTCTCATATTTACGATATGTACGATATTTACGAATAAGGTATTTAATAATGAAGGTATTTGTCAAAAAAGTCATGGCCCTCGCGTGTCTGCCTGCGGATATGATCCAGCCTCAATATTTAGAACTAGTAAATGGCTTAGAAGCCCCGTTGCGGGAGGAGCTGGAGCCATTCATGGCATATTATCAACGCCAGTGGCTGACTATTGTCAAGCCGGATGGCTTCAGCGTCTTTGGACTATCCAAACGGACGAACAATGTCACTGAGTCCTATAACAGCATACTGGCAAGAGAGCTGGGAAAACATCCTAGCGCTTGGACGTTCATCAGTTAGTTGATTTGCTGTAATTTATTACTACTGTTTCTGAATAAGAAGAAGGTGCTTTATGATAAACGTACAGATAACCGTCCGCTACTTTCAAAGGATACTATGTCGCGAAAAATGATCTGAAGGACTTTGTTCTCGATCTTTACCATAGTGTTCCGTTTTATAGATATTCGAGTCTAAAATATCTTAAACAACTAGGTTCGGCTCTTTTTGGCAACTTTTGTAATGTTATTTTGTATTGATACTGTTGTTTTGATACTGTTTTCATGTAATTATATTCTATTAGCGGAGCTGGCTAAGCTGACGACGAAGGCTAAGGATGATGGTGCTAGCCTGGAACGAAACGTAAAGATCAGTCGTCATCCTCGTTACGTAACGGGTTATAGACAGAATCTATTGGGAAGAGGTTTGTTTCTCATATTTATTTAAATTGAGGACAGAATTAGGTACATACAGCGATTCGGAGTAGAGATGTTCAAGTATATGGCTCAAATCAAGGTACGTTTGTGTCTTGGAAGTGAATATTCCATATAGCACAGTCACAACTAATTGAATATCACGAGTAGGAGTACTTGAAATTGGGAGTGCAAATTTGTTTTCCCATTTGATGTTCGCGAAATCAGGTTTCTATGGACTATCCCCATATAAAAAATGATACAATTACCGAATACGTTCGTGATTTCAAGGTATTATTATTTGAATAGGTTGGAAAAAGCTGATGTCAGGAGACCTCACTGCAGATGAATTTCTGTCTACGACAGCCAACCTCAAACGCCATCTGACTCAACGCATGATTCGCATGGAGAATGATGTGTCGGAGGCTGAGGACGAATTGGATGGAGATCGCTACGATATTCCAGCAGGTACGTACCATGCGTGAGGGTGGTCGCTGGAAAAAAAGTTATCTTTGATGGCCTGCAATCGGCTCCAAATATGGAAAAAATAAGTCTCTAATTTTTCAGATTTTTATTTTGACTCCCTATGGACCCTATTTTCACATGAACTTTTTTTAATTCGTAAAAATCCTAATTTGAGTTGTGTCTAATTTAATACAACAAGATTGTATCGGATACGTTTTAGTGTTATATATTACACACAGCACAAGTAAAAAAATTGAAATTATTATTTTACATATTTTGATATATCGATTGACTCATTATTTTCTATTGATTTTTCTTTCGTTAAAGATATAATTTTTCATTATATCATTTTTTAATACAGCTCATTTTCTTGTATTGGTAAACTTGATGTTACATTGTGCCTCCGTTTCGCGTATTTCACATGAGTGCTTAATATTTCAATGCCACAGTTCTGTAGCTGATTCTGTCATTAATTTTTGTTGTAAATAGTTTGAAATTCTTACGAAAAAAAATTAAAACCATCGCCAGAGATTCAATCAACGTGTATTATGTTGTACTCGAATTGATATTGTTTTATTCAAATATGGGCTTCTTAGAGCCAAGCTTAAATAGTTGTATCACTAAAAAAAATGGATAGAAGACATCCCTGGTAAAAATTCCCACATAGGAACCTACACAGGACCTACATAGGTACCATACGTATCGTAATTTGGGACAGGTTCCTATAGGAGTACAACTTATAGGAGTACATAGGACCTACGTCGGTATAGCGCGGCGGGACCTATCCAGGTATATGTATATATATAGGATGGAGACCCATATGGGTGTGTATATATAGGAGGAAAACCTATATAGGACCTGTATGTAGGCACGCCTATATAGGTATGGGTCCTACATAGGTCCTTCACCTATATGGTATATTCCTATCATCACACAGATCTGTCCCAAATTACGATAGCCATATGGGATTGGGACCTGTATGGGTATATTTTGACTTCGGTATATTATGTAGGGTTTCCGGATGGTTATATATTCACCCACCCGTATCCCCATATGACTTCCACAGGAACCAGTCCCATATTACGATAGAAACCATATGGCTGTTCCGTTTAGTCCTATTGGGTTCTGAAAAACACCAACATGGGTTATTGCGGAAGCATATCGAACCTCGTGGGTCCTGTACGCCAACGGCGAACACCTCAGTGGGTCCTATTGGGTCCTAAAAAACACCTAGATGGGTTATTGCGGAAGCATATCAAACCTCATGGGTCCTGTACGCCAACTACGAATACCTATGTGGTTCCTATTGGGTCCTGAAAAACACCTACATAGGTTATTGCGGAAGCATATCGAATCTCATGGGTCCTGTATACCAGCGTAGAATACCCATATGAGTCCTACTGGGGCCTACAAAACACCTACATAGGTTATTGCGAACACATATCGGACCTTACGGGTCCTGTATGCCAACGTAGGATGCCTATAGAGGTCCTGTCAGGTCCTGTAAAGCACCCACGCGGATTTCTGTGGTATATTTGTAGGACCTATACCTTCCCTTGCAGGTCATTCGAACACCCTATGATACCATCATAGGTTCCTACAGGTACCCACACAGGACCTACGTATTCCATGCAAGACCTTTAAGGTCCTACCTCGGAATTTTTACCAGGGATGCAACTTAATTAAAACACCCACGACTCGTATGAAATAACCCATATACGATTTTTTACTATGATTTACAGAAATATGAATATTATCGTTCATTATTCGATTCAGGTTTGTTGATTAGATTTTTCATCTGAAAATCACTGAAATTGGGATTTTTACGAATTAAATAAAGTTCATGTGAAAAGAGGGCCCATAGGGAGTCAAAATAAAAATCTGAAAAAATTAGAGAATTATTTTCTCCACATTTGGAGTCGATTGAAGGCCATCCAAGATAACTTTTTTTTTAACGATCACCCTAATATCCGTATATCCATTAAGGTGTGCCTTAAAAAACCCAATTCTGAATCGGACTAGAAGACATGCCTAAGTGTCCAAATCATTTCCCATTTAAATAACATCGATTTTTTTTCCAAAATTTTTCAATTCCAATTTTTTACGTAGCCAACAGAAGGTAGAATAAAATCATTCGATACTTGAAATCTACCTCATATTAGTTGAAGTGCATAGAATAAAATCCTGGTCGTTGCAAATCATCTCGTATGTACGGAAAAATACATTTTTAAATGAAATGAAGAACTGAATCTTTCAATATCGAAATGGACAAGAAAGCATTGATGGGAATGGAAACTGGTGTTTCACGACACGGCCTATCAATCGCCGTTACAATGAATGAGAATTTCTTTGGGGTATTGATATTCTTGAAATGATTTGCACAAAATAACGTTAGATATAATTTTTTTATTAAATTTAATAATGAGGTACAATTCTCACATTGATGTCAAACATCATCACAAACCGTTGCTTTTGTTTCAGATGCATATACAGAGAGATTGAAGTAATGGTTTCTACTCAGTCAAAGCCAACTCGGCACACTCCAGGTTTTGTGTCTGTTTATTGCAGGCCGGCCATCCACTTTTCTTTTGTTTTTCTCGAATCGATGTCTTCAGAAAGCAAATCAATTCAACCACAGAAAAAATGCAGTGGGCCGGCCTGCAATGAACAGATGAAAAACCTGGAGTGTGTCGAGTTGGCTTTTACTAAGTGGAAACCATCGCTTTAATCTCTCTGTATGGATCTACGATAGATTTGTATGATTTTTTTACCTTCTATTAGAAGTGAAAATCCCAAAAAAATACAATGTTATTCAAATGGGAAATTATTTGGATATTTAGGCACGCCTTCTAATTGAGATAAAAGGATGAAATTGCGGTTACATTTTTTTTCATTTTTTTCGCAATCATTGTAGGGGGTGCGTCTGGTCGGATTCAGAATTGGGTTTTCTAACGGACACCTTAGTAAGCACGCATGCTTCATACATTGTGATTAATAAGTCTATGAATCTGTTCGATTATCTTATTAGCAAGTCGCTTGAACGCGTATGCCTACATTTTTTTCTCATGCAAGCGGTTCGCTGAGTTCAATGGTTGAATGGTTGAATTAATCGGTAGCTGACCCTCTTGGTCTCGGCGGGTGTCTGATGATTTTGTCTTCGATACAGTGTGTGGGGGATTCCACTCTGCAGGCACGCATGCTTGATACATTGTGGTTAATAAGTCCACGAATCTGTACGATTATCTAATTAGCGAGTCCCTTGAAAACGTTTACCTACAATTTCCGACACGCGCGGTTTCTCGAGTTCAATGGTTGTTTGTGACCGAATTAATCTGTAGCTGACCCTTTTGATCGGTTGGAAGATGTCCGATGAGTGTAATTACCAACTCTTTGTACATATGCGGTGAATCTGTAATGAGGTGAGGTAAGGTGACGATGTAATCGTGATTTTGTCATTTTCATGGGAGGTGATTTTTTTCCTCACCCGCATAAGTATAATTAATATGTATAATTAATGACTTCCTGTTTTTATGGGGTGAATGCGAAATGAGGGTATATTAGCATTTTCGAATACTTATGCTTGGGTGCAAAAGTCCAGATGAGTGAATTCAAAGATTCATTGCTATTCTGGGTTTTTGAGCCGAAGCATCTTTCCAACAAGCTTTTCTACGATAAATCTTCGTATATAGGCTTAATGACTTTTAAAACTGAGTCAGTTGAAGGAGGATTCGTATATTGAAATTCATCCAAAGTATCTCCACACGGAAAAGGTTTCGGGAATGCTGCAGCGCCAAGCGGCAGATGGGTGAGTTATGCGTGTCTAAAGACAGGCGTCCTCTCTGCGACGGAACGTTGCGTTCCCTCGCGAGAACGCTGCAGTCTACGAGACGTTGGACCTCCGTATTCTGGAACGGCGCATTGTAACGTTCTCGCGTAACCATGCGATTTTGCTATACTGCAGCAGTAATGCAGTTGAAGAATTTGTTTTCAAATTTGAACAAGTGAGTGCAATGCATGCATTCATTGTTCATTGGAACAGCTGAGATAGGTATTTATTGGTAAGTTATTTCAGGTATATTAAAAGCATGTGTTCTAACCCCTCAGCTTGTTGATCATAGCCAATATTTTTCAGATTTCCTAACAAAGTTTGAAACTTTTAAAGAAAAGATGAGTGCATGCAATAAAATGGAAGTTTTAATAGTAGAAACAGTAAACGTTGACAATCTTCCAATGTATATTGTAACTTTACGGGAGTGTAGCGACACTGAAGGTGTCGCGAACCTGCCAGTTATTGTGAGTTTTTTACTCAAGTTTAATTTTTGAGACTTCTGCAAATCAATAACCCAGTGATACCTATTACGGACTTGAAACACCGTGTGTTTGAAGCCGCCTCCCCACAGACTTGAATACGCTGAGCGTACTGAGGCTGCAATTTCCCAACTATCTTTATATTTTTAGTTATTTAAGATATTTTATTTCCTGGCTCAGACCTGAATCGCTTAGCGACTAAGGCTGTATCAGACCTGGGTGAGCTTAGATCTCACCAAGGCTGTACCTAGCTGATTCGTTTGAGTTTTGATCCTACAACCTGGAAATGGCGGAGAAAGGAGTCTGCATCAATATTTCACCATTAGAATAATCAGAATCTTTATTTTATCTTACCTCGACTACGGTTGCAACCAACTCATTTATATTCACAATGTTGCTTATCGCTAATATGACTGATTCTATATTGACAGGTTTATACCGCTAACATGTATCTTACAAAGTTTGGTGAATGTGCTCTTGAATAATTCAATCAATTAATTTCTATTTAATTTGATATCAACTGAATTAATTGGAAGTGAATTGGTATATTAAATTTATAATTTATATCCAAATGGAACAAACGATTTGATGCGAAAAGATCGTTAGGGCGCTCTGCCTCTAACGTCTGTTAGTAAGAGAGTAGTGAGTCAACCAGGTGCTATATCATGAAATTGCTCTAAGTTGTAATAATGACGATGAGCCAACCTGGCGCTTTGCCGTAGATTGCTGATGAGCTGAGCGACATCACGTCTTATATACTAGTCGTGACGTCACTTAGCTCCTTGTTGTTCTAGTACGTCGTGTGTATTCGCAATGGCTGGATGTTTCAAATGTAACCGCTCAGGCCTAGGTAGCCTGGCACGTTACAATATAATAGAGCTAAACGAAAATACAGACTTGTTGCTCCCTCCTTATATGCGTTTCCTCATATCTTGAGTTATTATATAACTACATACAGGGTGTCTCGGAATTCGCGCACCCGAAGCATACCGGCGGATTCCTCGCGAAATATTAAGACAAAAGTTACCTATGCAAAAAAGTCCGCGGGGACTTAGTTCTTCCGTAAAAAGGACCTAATAACGAACCAATCAGCGCACGTCGATAGGAAAGACTGTCTAAAATCCACAAGAATCCGCACTCTGGAATTTTCATTGCCGGAACCGACTGTCTAATGTCAATCGCTCACGGTGGCTTTAAGCGCGGCGGGAAGAGCGGGGAACACATTATTGTCTTATTCTCCCTAGTAAGGCGGACAGCGATGCGGATTTTAATATATCGCCAGTTCCAAATACAAGTTATATCAGAAAAGCAAGGCTTGTTTGATTTTGATAGAATTATATTATTTTTCGCATGAATCTTATTATTTATAAATAGTATGTAATGTTAATTTGACATATTGGTAACGCGATTATTCAATCAGTCATATGTATGTCAACACAACTTGACACAAAATTAAGAAAGTTGAATAGCAAAAAATTATTTCGGAAATTATTATTTCCAAACGAAGAGAACTTGAATATTTTCACATATGGAAGTATGTGAATCGGGCACTTCGCACATTACTAATATGGCATGAGAAATCGAGTTTCGCACACCGAGTTGAAATTTTTTTTCTGACGAGTGTGAATTGACAACACGACCCAAAGGCGAGTGTGCAATCACACAAAATCAGAAAAAGGTTTTCCGTCGAGTATTGTACAAGATTCGACTTTATGAGGAATGAAAATGTATTGAGATCTATGAAATGAGTTAGAGCATTTGATATCTTTAAAAATCTGGTTAAATCGTTTGATACCTTGAAATATGCTATTCATTAGATTATTGCTGGAATGACAGTAATTCTTTGAAATCATTTGAAATTACATAGCACCTTTCGAGTTTCCAGAAAATTAACTGTAGTATCCAACCATCTAGGCAATTATGGAATATTTTAAGCTCATATATACTCATATACACTATAAATGATAGGTTGTTGACCAATCACTTCGAACTTCACTTTATTTTTATTATTTACAGGCGTGACGCGTCGTAAGAGCCAATATTCCAGGATGACAGATGAGCAAAGATCACAATCTGCATTGATCTAGAGATCGATACGTCACTCTTCGACACATTCAGCTCCTCATCATACATGAACCTGGTCAATCGTCCATTACTGGAATTATGACATGGCCGCAGATACGTATGCAAGCTCAGAATGTCCGCCAGTGTCTGACGCCACAAAGCGAGTGAAAAAATTGATCTGGACATCACATTTTAGAAGGTATGCTATAAGAGTCGAAATTTCCCAACTCACCCTCACCATGGGTGAAATGCGATATATTTTAGTAATTACTGTGACATTTCTATCAGATGATTGATCGTTTGTTGATTTGTATGATTCGCACAGTGGCCTGAATTGGATTGCAGTAGACAAACATGCAAGCTCCGAATAACCAACATTGCAGTAGACATATGAGCCTGTTACTGCGTCAGGCAACACAGTCTTCCAAGCTATGGCTGAAAAATTACCTTTGAAGTGCTAAATTAAAGTTAAAACTGTAAATTGAGGTTGAAGTTCGTAACGTTAATGTAACAGAATATTCGTTGAAAAAATGCAATATTTCGTAATTCAAATGTTGTTAGAATTGTAAAATATGCGAGATGAACATATTTCACACAATTTGAGGAATTATGCACCGTTCTTGATCCATTTGAAACGTTCGAGCCTTGAATTTGGGAATTTTTCGGCGAATATCTTGTTGAAATAAGTTACGAACTTCAACCTGATACTGTATAAGACAAAATCAAGTTCTATTCAATGAATTATTTATGTTTGTCACAGTTGACAATTGAAATGAATGTGTTTGTCTTTCATTGAATGTTTCTTCCCTTGCCCAAATCCCGAATGTACTTCTTGTAATGATCAAACTATAATAACGTTCAACCCTGCTGAAATTGAATGAGCAATCCTTCTCAATTCTCCTACTTGCAAAACAAAGTGAACTCCTACTTGCAAAAAGAAGTGAAATCCCACGAAAAACATCCAAAGATGTAAAAAAAGCCGCCAAGTACTGATACAAAAATCACAATTGCTTTATAAGCAAAACGGTTCGCCAGTCTCTGTTGTAAAATCAAGAAAAAAACCAAGCACCGAACGTACCCCTGCGATCTCTCAGCAATTTGTTGAAAAAAAAAAAAAACTCAAACTCGAACTCAAGTCTATGTCGTGAAGTCGGAGTTTTGTGTTAGGATATCGAAGCATCATTCCAAGAGCTACGTACTTGACGGGCACATTCGATTCCTGAGAGCTATACGGACAACCCGCGAAAATTAAGTTTTCAATGCGACAGCAATTAAATACACTGGAAAACTAGTTATTCAAACGAATAAGCGTATCAGAAGATACTTCTACGTGTCCCTAACTATGTGTATGACTTTACAGACATAAATACTATAATCAATAAAAATCGTGGTCGTTCCATTGTCATTGAATTATCAGATCAGACTCGGAACTCTGGAATCACATATCTCATTATGGAGCTAATGAGCGATGTACTACAGTGAGTTTTCCCATGATAGCTGAGATACCGTAGAGCTCGAGTATGTAGTATTAATTATGGAATAATAAACTGATCCACTTGCAAAACGGTCGAGTCAAGAAAACTCTACTCTGCTATTTCGGCATGAAACTTAAAACTTGCAGCTACGGATATACGTGTATGTTATAAGTAGCATAGAGTATGACAGTTTGATATAATGATGAATATAAAATTACTATATTCCATCGCTGCAACGCGGGCAGAAAGTAATCAATTTCTGACCAAAGGGAATAAAAAGTGATTTTGCGGTCGAAAAAGTAAATGTGAAAGGCAGAAAAAAAACTCTAAGTTTGACCGATTCTAAGTTTGATTGATTAAATTGCTGTGTTTGATCAGTGGATGCAATATGGACATTCTATCTAGTTGGGTAAAAAGTAATATATACTACACGGGAGGAACGAATTTTCACCTTATGCTCGTGCTGAACCTTGCACTCAGCAAAAATCACGCACTTTCCTCCCTAGTAGCATAATGTAGCATTGTTGCTCATTCGCTTCCTATGGGTGGGTAAATGTGAATGAAAAAAATTGAAAGAATTTGACTTTTTTTTTTATATTCTTTCGAACCACTTTGAGGATTAGCAACATCGAAACTCGATTTTACGTTTCTCAAGGACAGGTCTAGTGTGCATTAAGGCTTATCGTAGTTCTTAGAGGAAGACTGCAGATCTTGCTATCAAATTTGGGTTAAAAAGCTGCCTCGCGCGCAACATTTGTATTTAGTTTTATCATAATGAAAATGAGATATCTCAGTACTAGACAATGACCACATGAATTATAGTTATGAATTTTCATTTTGTAATTGTTTTGATATTATTTTTCCAACAGGTTTCGGTTCGATTACTTTGGTCATAAAAAATAAAACCGATGATGAATTTCGAAACCAATCCCAATGTGGCTAGACTGTCGCGATCGCATAAAGTTCAAGAACAACCTTTTGAACTGAGGGCAGTGTTTCACATTAAGTCAGACGCATTGTATTATTAGGATGCATGCCCTCTGTCTATGCGAGGTCTCAAAACTCAGCTATCGTTTTATAATGGAAGAATATAACAATTTTTATTCTAAACAAGTAATAATTTCAACTAATCGTGAGATCGTCTAGTTAAACGACTACAGCACGACGGAAAAATCTTGATACACCATACTAATTAGTTTTTTTTTTTTAGATGCCAGAGGTTGATGTTACCGAAACTGCATATGATATAAAAATGAACATTCGAGATGAAGCTTTGATAAAATCGATCGGAAAGGTATACGGCGCTTTCGAATTTTTCGGTATCTTACTTGGGATCGAAAAAATCGGTCCGGGCCGAGTAAAAAAGGCAGTTGGTACAAGAGAAACCTAATAATTGGCCGCCATGGGCTGATAACGAATATAAGGCATTTAGTGGGAATATAAATCTACCCAATTTCACCTTAAATATGCCGTCAACGTAGACCTCGCTAAACTACATTGGGGACAATGATTTTCCTAATTCGCTGATTTTTGCTCTCCATGATAACAGGCCCTCGCACGGCGATGGAGGCGTCTGGGCCTAACTAATGCCCCAAGGGCTTTGTTGTCATTGGCTATGGCGCTACCGTTGACTCCAGCCGAAAAATTTACAGACGGGCTTGAATTATTAGCCGTGATGGCCGATAGGATTGCGGAGGACAACCCAGCGATTCTACAATTTATGTTATACCTGCGATGGTATTGGGTTCCACTGGCCGCGGTCGTCAGTGTTCACGGGTGTCCGATCCGGACAAATAATCTCGTGGAGTCCTTCCACAACGAGGCCAAAAGAAAGCTGGGAGGGCTTCACCCGAATATTTGGAAGTTCGTCGGTAGGTCAGCACTCGTTCGCATTAAAATGCGCGCCAATTCACCTCAACTTGCTCTTCCCACAGCCTGTTAAAGCCTCGCGTTTCTGAATTACATGATTATTCATAATTAGAAAGAATTCACATGGCTTGAAGAAGCAGGCCTGCTCAGAATGTGTGAACGAACATCGATATACTAATGTCATAAATCTGGCAGTGGGCTGATAACTCATTTTATTTTTCAATTCCCAGAACATCTAGTGGAGCTGATTGCGAACCAGGGGCTGGACCTCGTACGATTGCGCAACGGAGAGCGACCGAGGCGACCGCGGACACTCCGTAATATGGCGCGAGACACGCATATCAGGGATGCGCAACACAGCCTCAGTGTCGATAGGTAATGCAACGATGAGCTTCAAATGTGTGGTGTAAAGCTATTAATGCTCGACCATGAAATTTTCCACATCCACAGAATAATTTGTTCATACAGCTATGGATTACATTTACCATTCAACAAACTATAATATATCTTGTATTCCCTGAAGGTACACGTTGATGGAGTTTTTAGAGCGGTGCGCGGCAAGGACAGCTGACGCTATCGAGATCCTACGCCGAGACGAGGTAGTAAAAGGTCAATAACCTTATGATTGACCTTTTCTCACTCTTGGACGTGATATCTCACGACTCCAACAAACCAAACCATTTCACAGGATAGTTGTGCTAAAGCGTCGCGCTATCCTGTCATGAGATATTTCGGCCAAGAGTGCAAAAGGATTACTATCATCAATATTCAAGTCGATTACCTTTAGCATAACCATTACATATACCACAGAAGCCGGGCTAGACGATGAGGTGGTGCAACCTGGGCTAATGACAGCTGGGGAACCCAGGATTGTTGAACCAGGTAACGTTTCAGTGTACTGTGATGTTCGCTGCAACATTCTACAACGTTCTCCAACGTTCTTTAACTTTGAACTACTATCATTGGCCGTTACCTACTAACCCTCGGCGTAACTTAATAACACCAACTATTCGTGGTTTTACGCGGTCGCAGGCGAGGTAATGGAGTTCGGGGCAACGGACGACGTGCCCGCGATAGACATCTACCAGTGGCAATTGTGCCACCACCGGTGGAACGTGCGGAGCGACCCGCACCCGAGGACCACCAGCCTGCACCTCAAGAGCAGCCTATGGAGCTAGAGCCGGTACCTTTAGCTCCAGGCGAAGACGCTGCAGATGATGAGGTAGTATGGAACGAAGGTACGTCAAAATGTGGAAGCATCCTCGTTAAATAATTTCCGCCGAGAGGGTAACTGTCGAAGTTTTCATAGAATAACTATTGCACACGCGGTTCATACATATCACTGGTCACGACCATCCGAACTGAAAAACATTGGGCGACATTTATTGATGAAACATTTCCTTCATGTAATTTCGTGGAGAATATACGCCCAAGGGGCTGCTCACTTGAAAAATCATTGGACCATTTTATCCGAAATCAGACAGCCAATCGCTGAAAGTCGCCGAAAATCGCTTGAATCGCTTGATTCCTGATCTCCTCATGATTTCTCAACATGTACAGGAAATCATGGGGAATCTCAAAAAATTCACGTGTTTTCAGGAATCGCTGGGTATCACTAATCCCCGGTCCAAGCGAGCAAACATTTATCTACCGTCTATATATACAGGGTGATTCAGAATCTCTTGAGGGGTTAACAACCCTTGTCAAAATTGGGATCGAAAGTTCCTCTGCCATTTTTGCGAAAAACGATTTTTTTCCTTGGGACTATAACACATTTTTTCAACATCTTTCACTAAATAAGAAAGTTTTACCGAGAAATCTCTCTAATATTGAAAAAAAAAAGACTCATTGTCATCATTTGAGATTCTTTAAAAATTGACAAATGATATAAAAACTGAAACAAAAAAAATTGTTGAGAAAAAATCGTTTTTCGAAAAAAAATCATTTTTTGGAAAAAAGGCTGAGGAACTTTCGATCCCAATTTTGAAGAGGATTAACCTCTCGAGAGATTCGTCACGAATTCTAAATCACCATGTATGTAGATACTAGGGTGGTCGTTAAGTCGGGATGAAAAATGAATTTCCCGGGCCGCCTTCCAAATCGACTCCAAATAAACCAAAACTAATCCTGTAATTTTTTAGATTTTCATTTTGACGCTTGACCCTTGACCACAGAGGACGAACTTTTCCATTTAAAATGCGCGGGGTTTCGCGGTCTTTTCAGTTATTATTTTACTATAGGAACAATTATGGGCCTGAGATTTTGAGAATCTCAAGAATTAGTCTACGATAATCCTGCTGTGTAGCGAAAAAATTGCCACTACCTTTAAACTTTTGTATGGGTTATCCCATCCCAATGGAATGATTCTTTTTCCAATTTCATCGATTGTTCAAAAATATTGACAATATAATGTTTGCCGATGTTTGAATATTCGATGAAATTGGAAAAAAAAAATGAAATCATCATATTGGCCGGATGACGCGTACAAAATTTGGAGGGTAAATGGGTGGCAATTTTTTTCCACACAGCAGCATTATCGTCGACTGATTAGTGAGCATTTCGAATTCTCAAGCCCGTAATTAGTCCTATAGTGAAATAATAACTCAAAAGACCGCGAAACCCCGTGCATTTTGAATGGAAAAGTTCATCCTTTGTGGTCAAGGGTCAAGCGTTAAGGCCCATCCCTAGTTGCCTACCTCCTCTTGGTCGAAATGAGTCACATTTCGTTTATTAACCGAGCCCAGGCGTCAACAACGCAAAAAGGCCAACGCTGCGCAAATTCAGATTCAGTTCCGAACAGATACGTCCGGAAAAATGTTCGTTTCGTGCGAAAATAGAGTCTACAGATGGTTTTTACATTATTCGGATGTCTTCGAATTCAATTTCCTCGGCGAATTAAGTAAAAACAATGTATGGACTCTATTTTCGCACGAAACGAACGTTTTTTTTGGACGTATGTGTTCGGAATCGAATTTGAATTAGCGCAGTGTTGGCCTTCTTTGCTTTTTTGACTGCTGGGCTCGTATAATAATCGAAATGCGACACATTTTCACCAAGAGGAGGTGAACGACTAGGGATGGGCCTTAAAATGAAAATCTGAAAAAATTACAGAATTAGTTTTGATTTCTTTGTAGTTGATTTGGGGAGTTTTGTTTTTAACGACCACCCTGAGGGATACATATTGACAGTTTAGAACTCAATGACTTCTGAAATTTAGAAATCGCTTGTGATCGTTGGAATCAGCAGATATCACATGAAATCGCAGGTAATCTCATTGATTCGAAAATCACGGGTATTGCAGTTGGAATTACAAAAAATCGATTCCTTTTTGAAATTGTGGTGCCACTGAATTCGAGAGTGAGCAGACCCTGAAATACGGTCTACGGTCCCTATACAAGGGATGTGCCTTTTACTAACTTTTTAAGTATTATCATACGAGTTTAGTTGTGTACTGTTCTTCTTCAATTCTAGATGATTTCCATCTACCCGAAGACGATTTTGAGGAAATACCGGTAGCAGATATTGAAGTACCTTTCTATCCTGCGGTGATAGGTGAGCATGCTCCAGCAGAAGTTGGGCGCCCTGCAGGAGCATGCATTGTATGCTATTACCACTCTGCGACGCACGCCTATATACCCTGCGGCCATCAGTGCTGTTGTGCAGCTTGTACGACAGAAAATGGCCTGTGTTATCCGCTATGCAGGGAGGATTCCACGGGAGTATATCACATACGGTCGAACCCGTAACTTGCTTAAAAAAAAAAATGTGAATATCAAAAGTTACTATTATTATTGTTATTTTTTCATCTCGACCTATATCCTATCACATAACTGTTTTGACTATTGTAAGGATACTATAACAATATACCTATTCGAAATAACCCGCGCATAACTATCACCAGCGTGGTCAATATAATAACATCATAAATTCGACATTTGACTAAGATAGTAGGACATAGGTATAAAGACAACTAATCCTTCTTGGCCGGTGGATCGTGGAGACGAGTAGACGTAGTGTTTAAATTGTCACTCTGCTAAATTCGAATCTTTGAAATGTAATTTTGATCTGATCAATAACCGTTCTCGATTTAGTCTCAGTTTCGATTATTTATGACGAAACACACGTAACGACTTCGGAATCCTATGGATATACGCAATTGACGAGGAAATTGGAACTAATCGATATATTAAATAAGTATCGCCATGTGCATTTATAACATGATTCTCTAGACCATCCGGCCATGCATTCTTGTTCTATTTAATATATTTTCAATGATAAGGAAATAATCCAGTATATGTCTGTATTGTAAATTTCATGTTGTCACATGTTTTGTCCCCCACTCGCCATTCGTGACAACATTATTTTTAGTTCTTACCAAATGCGCAAGCATTTGTATAGAGTGGTGTGCCGTCTTGTTTTGTCCTTTTATTTTATATGAAATTATAATATCGTTTGTGACGACATTTTGCTTATCTACCACACCTGTTTCTACAATTAAGTACATTTTGTTCATGTCGTTCAAATGCAATTGATATGGTCTTAACCGTAACATGCTTCCTTAAAAAAGAAGTAAAAAAGCTATTGACATTCTTTGAATTCTGAAATCAAATCTTCGAATAAATGATTTAATGTCATCCATTATCCGATTTGCGTTTATTTATTGCAATGTTCCCCACAACCACTTACATCTAAAATTCATTTCTGACATCCCAATACAATATTTTAGTCATTAGGAAAGAAAATCATTACACTATTTTTATATTATCAGTTATCCACATTGTTATAATATTTATTACCTACATCCACTGGCATTGTGCTTCGTGTATACCGAATGATTCCTCTCTTACATCTCAGTGATTTTGGGCGACTCATTTTTGGATTCCGTCAGAGCACAGAGTTGTATATCTATAGATATACTCTGACGGATCTATAGGTATACTATGATAGATGTGCTCTGACGGAATCCAAAAATGAGTCGCCCAAAATCACTGAAATGTAAGCGAAGAATCACCCGGTACAGGCAGGTACGGGTATGGTTTCCACTCAGTCACAGCTAACTTGGCACACTCCCGGTTTTTCGTCTGCTTCAGAGATGGGCACGTCTAATTACTTTCCAAAGTCATTGTTTGATTATTTTTCTAATATCTTCGGCCGTAATCATTATTTTCCAATCACAATTCGAAAAATCTGTAGCCTATTGTCTTACCCTTTGGTATCAAACGAAAAAAGACTGATTTCGGTTCGAAAAAGGATGAAAAAAACCAAAAGATTAAAAGTAATTAGGAAAAGTAATTAGCTAATTACTTTTACTAATTACTTTTAATCTTTTGGTTTTTTTCATCCTTTTTCGAACCGAAATCAGTCTTTTTTCGTTTGGTACCGAAGGGTAAGACAATAGGCTACAGATTTTTCGAATTGTGACAAAAAAATAATGATTATCGACGAATATATCAGGAGAATAATCTTTGATGAAGTAATTAGACGTGCCCATCTCTGGTCTGCTTATTGCAGGCTGACCATCCACTCTTCTTTTTTTTTTTTCGAATCGACGTCTTCCGAAAGCAAATCAATTCAACTAGAGCAAAAATGCAGATGGCCGGCCTGCAATAAACAGACGAAAAACCTGGAATATGCCGAGTTGGCTGTGACTGAGTTGAAACCATACCCGTATCCTCCCTGTATATATAGGGCTGGCCGTTTACGATCACCATTACTTGTGTACCTTAAGGTGGTCCCCAATTTTGTCGAATTCAAATTTCCATAGCATGCTCCCGCGGGCAAAAGTGTCTCGTAAATTTGAAAATAAGTCACCCAAATTCCAGATCTCTGCCTCAATCCTGAGTATACTGTCCACCAGCTTTCGTCATCCCTGCGTATTGTAAATCAAGTGGGTCTCAGCACCCATTTTGCGTCCGCTCGCTTTGCAAGCTAGGCAACGACTGCTGATTTACTGGACTGTCCTGCTACTTGAGCGCTCGTTGTTTTGATTCTCGCGCTACGTCGTGTGTTCGTGTTTACTGTTTGTGCGAGCCATTCGCACATCTAACAGCGAGTGTCAACTCTTCTCAGATTAAAAGCACCCACACACAATAAATATCGAGCCGATAATTATATACAAATTTAATTTTCGGAGCTGTAGCTTACGAGCAAATTTTTTTCACCCCAATTATGGGAAAAATTCCGTTTGTTTATTATTTCAGTGTATCACGAGTGTTTCATAATGAAGAAGTCGAAAAAAATGACATTGAGGTAGTCTACATTTTTTTAATGAATTAACACGAATAACATATTACAGCTTGTCTGTTCGGTAGAGGCGAATAGCGTGCTGCCGTCGAGTCGCAAATAAATTCGAAACCCAAGACATTAGTCTGCACCTCTGCGAACAGGTCGAAATTCGGCGCCGGCGGTAGCTTACGGCCGCTTCGGGGCAAGTCTTGGGAAACGGGCCCCGGATCAAAAATTTATTGACTATTGAAATCTAAAGTGGGCCTAAAACTCGTGATAATATTGCTAAAATTCAAGTCGTTACAAATTTCATGCTCGATCGACATCGCAGCTAAACCATTCAGTCGATCTTGACACATAGCGGATCGCAAGTAAGTTTATATATGAGCCTTAGCTTTGAAAAGGTCCTTCCACCCGACGCGGAGGTTACTGGTCATGTTAGTACAATTCTTTAGGCCATGGTGAAATTGGGATATATCTCATTCCGACGCCTGAGCGGAATATCATCCTATCTCAAAATACGTTCATAAACTATCCTATCACAAAATGCGTTTCAAGACTAATCATATCTCGAATTTTTATTGGCAACCTTTCTATCTCAAATGATAGTTTTCACTCATAATTCGAGGTAGGATGATTTTTAAACACATTTTGAGATAGCATAGAATAGTTTCCAATTACATTTTGAGAAAAATTGTGCTCCAAACGTGATCGGCTGTGGCCCGACCGGGGAGTCAGCAGCTTATAAATGACGGCCTCGTCAATTTCTGAGAGTTTTAGAATTACGAGTAATTCATAAACAGAATCTAAAATGAAAATAAAGAAAAACTAATATTTATGGTGCCGCTCTACCCAATTCCACCAGACCTGAAAACATTCGGATAAACGCGTGTAGAAGAAATTAGAAAATTAGAAAATTACTTTTATTTCATTACAATTGTGTTTGCAAATTACATAGGTGCTATTAAACGGAATATCACTGCCTGGGCACCGAAAACAATGAATCAAAATACGTCGCGTGATTCTATGTGCGACTCCGAACACGTACGGCTTAAAACATGTTTTTTTACGCGAAAATAGAGAAGATTTCCATGTGAAACGTTTTCAAAACCGATTGATTTCGTTTTATTGATTCCGGTGCCCAGGCAGAGATATTCCGTTTGATAGCACCTCTGCACGCGTTTGTCCCAATGTTTTCAGGTCTGGTGGAATTGGGTAGGGAAGCCCCTTCACTGTCAGTGACCTCTATAGGGGCAAAACAAAGTCATGCCACTTTTACCTCATGACCCCTATAGGGGCATCTTGACAAAAACATATTCAAACTATTACAATCTCATTGTCCATGGGTATCTTTTTGTTTTTTTCCCTTTTTTTTTCCAACACATCTTTGGCACGAAATGTTCTTTTCCACCTGACAGCGAAGGGGATAAGAATGTTATTTCAAAAAGATAATAATTTTCAAGTTTGTCAAATATTTCAAATCGGTTACATTTCCTAAATATGAAAGCAGTAAATACATTTTTCAAAGTGAAAAAGCAGTAATTCCCAAACTGTACTGCTTTTACCCACTGAGATATATGAGTACCGCCTTTATGAGGCCCGCGCCTACTACGCGGAAGCGAAGCACGGCGCATCACCGAAAACAGTGGTGCATCGTCTTTTTTCTGTAGTTTTTTTTATAAAAGTGTGCATGATATTCATTATAAACTGCAATGCACCACTGTTTTCCGTGCTGCGCCGTGCTTCGCTTCAGCGTAGTGGGCGCGGGCCTGTACTCTTCATTACCTGTTATGATTATATTTTTAATATGATGTAACGTTACAGGCGACCTAGGCCTGACCGTTAGCATTTCAAATTTCAACCGTTGCGAACGCCTCGAACAATCTAGCAAGTTCGATCGTAGCGACGAGCTGAGTGACGTCACGACTGGTTTAAAAGGCGTGACAGAGCTCAGCTCGCTAGCAATTCACAGGTATAGCACCTAATTGTCTCATCATTCTTTGTTTACAGATGCTATAGGCATAGAGCCATAGCAATCTATCGCTTCACATATTCAAATTGATAGAATCGTTTATTATAGAAATAACGTCTCAACATCAATTTTTCTTATCAAATTATAAAATAAATTCAAACAATCTCAAATTAGTAAATTGCACAAATTATAAAAGTCACTGGTATAAAATACTTAGCGCAAAAGATCAAAGATCGCTTAGCGATACCTTAAGTCATATTTAGGTTATATTAGAATAAGTTTTGTTGTACGAAGAACAAATTGGTTGATACGATAAAAGAAATCTCAGATATAAAATAAATGTTTATTCTAAGTTCATGAAACACAGGTAAACTTTGACGCCGATTCTTTTCTCCGCCATTTCCTGGTCTCTACCTTTTTACTAACAAACTAGATAGGTACAGCTTCGGCGAGGTTCGTCCTCGTCCAAGTCTGAGACAGGCATAACCTGCGTAAGGCAAGTTCTGCTCTGAGCCAGGGAAACTAACTTCAATTAAATTAATTGTGGGATAGGTGGGAGGCGGCTGATAGCGCGAAAGCGTTTGAGGTCCGTAAAATTAGAATCATTCGAGTCATAGTAAATTTGTTAGACGGGGTCCCGAAATAAAATTCGAGTAAAGAACTTCACAATAACTCCAAGTTTGAGATATCGACTATATCTCAAACTCACGGAAAGTTACAATATTGTAACTTATTGCATATGTTTCACCAGCTGAAGGCTGGTGAAATTATGCTAGTTCGCGTGTGTTCTTTGTCACGGGTAATGATTTGGAGCTCCTCTGGGAAAAGTTGAAAAAACCCTTAATTTACCCTAATACAGACTCGGATAGATTTTTCACTAACAGAGCTGCGTCCCTACGGATCTGGGATATGTTGAATTCTTCAGACTAGGATAGGTGCTATAGAGCTACCATAGCTGTTGAGGTCGACGCACCGATACTGATATCTAGCTATAAATGATTTTAAATTGACTGAAAAGTAAAGTTTTATTTATGAAACAAGGTTATAAGAAAATAAGTTGATAAAGATCAGATTACTGATAATTATTTGAATGATCATATGATCACACGTTATTTTTATTTAATAAGAAAAATGTGTTTGTTCGTTTGGAACATGCTATTTACAAAAATTATAAGTGAAAATGCAGAACATAATATAATAATCGTGAGTGAATGATGTGTTTTGTTTTTGATACTTAACCTAACTTATTTTATACGCGCACTTGCTCAATGGCCGGACTTTGTCTTGCTATTTATAGCATTGCTAGTTTTAGCTTGTTTTTGTGATATGATTCGTTTTGTTTGATTGCTCGATTTGTTTTTTGATATTTTGATTTAGGTGCTGCTTTAGCTAATTTGAGTAATTTTGATTCTAATAGATGCCGCTTTGGCTATCTAATTGAAGAAGTGAAATTTAAATTTTTTAAGAATGTGGCCGCTTTGGCTCTTGAACTATATCTATGAGAATTATTAAGTGAAGTTATGAGTCGGTAGGCCGCTTTGGCTCGAGTCCGCTAACTAGGCATCGTCTGCCTGCCTTATATACTGTTCGTGACGTCATAACAGGTGATCTGTTATGCGTGAGCTATGTTGCGCGCTACGACGCTGCTCTATTACATGATGTATCGTAGTATGAGTGGATCGCCTATTGGCAATACTACGAATACGTTACAATATTTTATTGATATTGAAATGGACATAAGTGGTACAATAATTATTGTCTCATCACTATCGAATCACAAAATATTGAATACTGATTGAAACTTATTGATCTTAAGATACAAGACTGATTACAACGGAGAATATAAAATATTGAATAATTATTTGAAAGTTAAGCACTCCACGAGAACTAGGTTATTTTAGGAGCCGCCTAATTTGAATAAACTTCCGCGCATTTTGGGGTTATCCGATGTAACGATTTTATCGATCACCTGTGCGTCCGGGGGGTTATGTGGATTGACGTTATTTGAAAAAAAAAAAACAAACGAAGTTGATTTACCGACCGAGCATATTCTGTCATATAAATTTCATACCAACTGTGACGTTGCACTTTGCATCTGTCACAATCGGGACACCGAAAACAGTGAAGACGTGAGGACGGACAACTCCATAAAGTAGCCAGGTCACAGGTCATAGTTTAGTTTGATTATTGCTTATGTTATCTGTCATTTATTCTTTTTAATCTATCTGCAAATACTGTAAAATGTCGATGCTCGGGAAGACTACGCAAGGACGTCGAGGGATTCATCCGACGTCTAAACCGAGGTCTTTCCCGAACTACTAATTCCCGTCTTCTTCTTCAACGCTCTTGGTAGTGGATGCCGCTGGAAAGGTCGAACAAGGACGACTCACTGAGTCATTCCTCCCGTTCCCGCAGACTACTCAGCCTGGCGCTGGACCACTTCGCGTCAACTATTTCTGGACGTCTAGGCAATGGTCGAATAGAGCAGGGCGAAAACTAAAAGTAACCCAACAAAAGCTTCCCGTTGTCCAAGACTTATCGACCTAGAGTCGAGCTAGACCATATCATCGACTTTCTCGTCATCGTCCCGCTATCGTGGTTACCCACGAAAGGTCCCGATAGTAGAATTGCAATCGTGTGATGCAGGCCTGCTTGTAAGCCTTCCGCACCGCTCATGGGGAAAATCTGGATGCAGATCCGGTTATTGGGGCATCAGAACTCCCGCCAGATCCTCTAATTGGTCAGTTTTTACAGTAAAAGCGCAATTAGGGTGCACTTCGTCCCGACGATGATCCCGAGGAATCCCGAGACGCAAACCAGAGCTCAGAAGAAGAGAGAAGAGGAAAGAAACCGCCAAGTCCCGTCTACTACATTTAAAGCTTCCCGCCATACCGTCCAACTAGCTACACGCCTGGACAAATATTCAAAAATCAGGCAGAATTGCACAAGGTGTTCCCGAAAATATGTCCAACTGTACTCGACACCTGATTCGTCGTCTCAATTACCTTTGACGATCGGCTCGACCGCATGGAAATCCCGAGGCTATAAATCGTAGGACGACACAGGACTCAGCCTACTTCTACGCTGGTCCGTCTTCACGTCTAGAACTACTACAATCCCGAGTGTCCCGACAGTGTTATATCGTTTATTCTATCGTTTATTCTATTCTGTTCAATCTTTTTCAATCTATTCCCGATCTATTACAATAAAATTAAATACGAACACTAAGTGACGTAAAATAAGTGATCCCGTCTCGTACGAGGAAGTTCTATTTCATCTATAAGGTAAGACCTATTTTCTGTAAAACCACGAGTTCGCTCATGAATCCCGTTTAGTTCTTTGGTCTGTTATATATTATATTTGGTGTGACGTAGGTCACGATAACGGCACGTAAGTCTCAGACTTCGTCCCGAGTATTTAGTATTTTGTCTTATTAAAAACGGATTCCCGAGTTGACTCGTGCTTAGCGTCTATTTGTGGGTTTTCTTCACCTATTCTATTCTTTCTTTATCTCACGCTGCTTAACGCATGTTGTAGAGCTTAGTCACTCTTTTCTTTTCTTTAATTCACGAATAAATGATAGCAATCGACCTGTAACTAATTTTCTGGAGGTAGCGAGCGTAGAAGCAAGCATTATTATTTAATTTATAGTTCTTAGTTCTTAATATTTGATCTGATTTATTCCGCATGATTAGTATAATCATCCTCTGATATTTTTCCCGTTCCATCTAATATTGTATTTCGCTTTATATCGAGCTGCACTGCTTTGAAAGTTTTGCTATTATCCTATTGTATTTTCTGTGAATATTATTCATGATCTAGTCCCGATATTCTCGAAATAATCTGAGTCATGACGACAATTTTGCAAGCATCAAGTTCTATCCCGTATCATTACGATTATTTTGTTAAATAAATCAATCAGATATAAAATGTTAATCATTCTTGTTTAATTTGGCAACCCTGCCCCTCTACCGTTAATTAATCTGAGCTAACTAGCAATTTTCGCCGTCAATCGTAGTATTTGTTATATTTGTTATATTTCAAGTGACGTTTTTACGTCTGGCGCCCAAATCGAGCTTTTCTTATTTGTTTATTAACTATTATATTACGTACTGACGCCGAAGTGCACGAAGGACGGGTCCGCCCTTACCCTTAAACAGAACCTTGCGTTGCACAACTTAAAGACAATTAAAATCAACGTGTCCCTACGGTTGCTCAATCTCATCAAATAAGGCGCTTCAGGATCCGATTCCTTGACTGTACAATACATAGTCAAGGATTTGCTCGATAAACACATAATCCGCGAAAGTTATTCATCATACGCGAGTCCAATAGTACTTGTGAAAATGAAAACCGGTGAATGGCGAATGTGCGTCGACTATCGGGATGTCAATAAGAAGGCTGTCAAGGACCGCTACCCCCTGCCCCTGATCCATGATCAGATTGATGCCCTTTGCAACGCTGTATATTTCACAACGCTTGATATGAAAGCAGGATTTCATCAAGTAAACGTGTCCGAGGAATCGAGACGATACACCGCATTCGTAACGCCAGATGGCCATTTCGAATATAATCGGATGCCCTTCGATTTCGCCAACGCACCATCATGTTACCAGCGTGCTATCGATAAGTTGCTCGGAAAATTGAAAGGAAAGAAAGCTTTCGTTTATTCAGACGATGTACTAGTGGCATCAAAAACACTCGACGAGAGACTGAACGACCTTAAAGAGGTACTGTTAGCCCTCGCTACAGCTGGATTTTCGCTGAACTACGATAAGTGCTCATTCTTCACGAAAGAAATAGAATACTTAGGCGTATTGATTAGTAGCGGCTCGATTAAACCAAGTACCACAGAATAACAGCGCTGACAAAAAGTGCTGCACCGCCCGATATAAAAAGTCTCCGACAATTCATGGGACTAGCCAGTTATTTTCGCCGCTTCATCGATCACTTTGCTATCATCACTGCACCCATAATCAAGCTACTACGGAAACACGTAATTCCAATGGACCAACGAGTGCGAGCAAGTACGGCTAGCCAATCAATCGTTTAACCAGCCAGCCGATACTACGTATTTTCAATCCCGACTTAGCCACCGAACTCCACACCGATGCAAGTGCGATTGGTCTTGGAGCTGTACTTATACAGATCGAAAACGATATGACACGACCAATAGCATATTTCAGCAGGCAGACTTACGAATGCGAATCACGATACCACTCGTACGATTTGGAAACGCTAGCAATCGTTGAAGCAGTGGATCACTTTCGTGTTTACCTCTATGGGCTTCAATCCACTGTATACACAGACTGCAACTCTGTACGGGCAACAGCGCTTAAGAAGAACCTACACCCACGTGTGGCTAGATGGTGGATCCGTCTCCAATACTATGATTTCTCAATTGAATATCGACCCGGTGGTAAGATGGCCCACGTGGATTACCTGAGCCGTAATGCACCCGCCGCATCGGTGCTAATCACCCAAGGAACTTCAGCGAACCCAACCCTCAAAGAACAACAACTGGCAGATCCTTTCTGTGCACGCATGAGGTGTGGAGCCGAGCAACATCTTATGTACCAAGTAAAAGGAGGACTCGTCGTGACCAAGGAAATACCCCAACGTTACTTTGTACGAGTGGCAGCTCGCTTGCAAACGGAGCGTCTATATCACGACGAAGCAACGCATATTGGTTGAAATAAAGGATTGAGCAAGATGAAAGAAGAATTATCATGGCCCCGCATGGTGCGTGCACTACGAAAATACGTCAATAACTGCCGTGCCTCTGTATTAGGCAAATCACATACGTGCAAACGAAGAGGAGTTTGGCAGAAGGAATCCTCGATTCAGGAAAAACTAGACACCTGGCATATTGACCATGCAGGACCAATGGTAGCCTCAGGAGGAAAGACCCAGATTTTAGTGATCATCGACGCCTACACCCGGTATTGCATGTTGCATGCAATACCCAAGTAGACCTTGTCTACTGCGCTGCGCTCGCTTGCTTGACGACACGCCAAACTTACTGGTATACATACCGCGCGTGAAACTTTGCCGTGAATTTTCTCGGAAACCAAGCCGTAGTGCATAAATTCCCGTTAGCCTGGTACTTAGGGCAAATATCTCTACAACATACCTGAGTCCCATCAAAATCCATTTGTACCAAGTCTGGTCCTCCCCTTGTCAGTATGAATTTCTTTATTCGTCGTATTATTTAATTGTTTCTCGCGACTACTCCCGGCGTAGGAGAAATTGAGAGGAATGTTATTACCTGTATTTTCTATGTTTTGATTGCCAGCCATGAGATTATCATGGTGTACTGCTCGTGCGTTCCGAATTGAATATTCAATTTGGTTGCTTTGAGGAATTGTACGAGTGTGCGGCGTGAAAGTCGCCGCTCCACCCGTACGAGGTCCACATAAGGTTGGGGAAGGTTCTTCTTCCCCATAGTTTTGTACAGACCGAATGTTAGCTGGCTCAACAATCTCCTCGATCCTCACTGGGGATCGTCTGGGAGTAGAGGTTTCGGAAATCATCTCCTGGGGCTCAAGGCGTCTCATAAGGAGCGACAGGGTGGCTTGTTGGGCTGCCTGATTCGCCTCTCTTTTCTCTCGCAGACGAGTCGTCTGCCGCTCTTCGCGCTCGCGCTGAGCCACTACATTTGCCTCGCGTTCAGCTCGGCGTGCTTCGCGTTTTTCGCGCTGAGCTGCTAAGGCGGCCTCTCTTTCTTCTCTTTTAGCTATTAGACTGGCCTCTCTTTCTTCGCGTTGTCTAAGAGCTTCACGTTCCTCACGATCACGCTGTCGCGGAGCTTCTCGCTCTTCGCGTTCTTGTGCCATCAAATTAGTTTGTTGTTAAGCTGCTTGAGCAGTCAGACTTGCCCATAGTTGTGAGGTCAAGGCTTGAAAAAGTCGCTCCATCAGGTCGACTTGAGAAGGTGGTATTAGCTGGTTACCAGCTGGTTGAGGTTCGTCAGAAGGTGTAGTAGCCCGGCGACGAGACATTTCTTTTCTTCTTTAAATTCTTTTCACAATCACAATTAATCCTTTCGAAAATTCACTCTAGCGATCTCGGTAAGATCCCGATTCTGACACCAATGTTGCAAAATGTGTTTTGCGATAAGAAATAAGTTATTTATAGTGGGTTCCCGAGGGAAATAAAGTGAATCAGGTGAAATTATATAAATTGGGCAAAGGGGTTATGTATTCTGAAATACAGGTCTGCACTAGTAGTGAGCTAGAAACAGACTGAGTTGTTTTACAATAATGCTTGTTGACTTAGCAACCGAGATTCTTATATTTTAGGAGGTGTCTTTTATCATATAGGCTACTAGATGTTGGTCGTATGGAATTAATGATATAAGGGTGATTTTACCAAAAGTAACAATACTATGAAAATTCAAGCCTTTCCAACCGTGATTCGGAGGTTTTGTACCTGAAGGGTTCGCATCTTTTGCACCTTCATACAAAAAATATTATTATCCTAGTTTGCCATTGATCAGCCCCTCCAATATCGGGGGTATCTTTTGAATTTCCAGTGAGCTATGAAAGTGCGAGTTCGCATCGAGTTTTACACATTCTGCAAACCAACCAGAACAGAAAATCGTCGAAAAAACGACTTGACTTCGACGATCTAGTGAAAAAACAAACAGTAAGTATCGTTATTCTTCGATATCATAGTTCACATGATGGGTATAGTTTGTAACCGATATTTCATATTGCAGACATGGATCATCAAGTACTAGACGCTGACAACTAGCAGGGGTGGGAGGATGGTGAGGGGGATGACGGGTATGAGAGTCCAGATGATGAGGTGCTGGGTGGAAGTCTACTATGATGATGGCATGCCGATGTGGGTGAAGTTAAGACCACCGGAGGAGAATGTCGAGGAGCCAGTGAAAAAGAAGGATTGAGGGATGGAGGATGAAAATAAGTAGAAGGAGGAAGAGAAAGATGTGAATGAGGAGAAGGAGGGGTAGAAAGAGAAAGAGAATAGGGTGGGTAGGAGGAGGAGGAGGTGTACTTTAGAATAGGTTAGACTGAAGAAACATAGTTTAAGTTGTTTTTAAGAAAATTGTTACTTTAGAATAGGTCTGACTTAATAAATATAGTTCGAGTTAGTTTCAAGAAAAATTGTTACTTCAAAATGGTTAGACTTAAGACGTAACAAATAAACACACATATATTATCAGATGATTCGCGTCATTGATTCCATAATATGACACCCTGTCACTCTTTAAGCATGTCAGCATACATAACCTCTACATCGCTATAGAGATAAGAGCAACATACCTCAAATGAAGGAAGGAAGAAAAGAAAGAATGAAAAGTGGTCATAGTAGGTAATTGGATGCCGATAGCTATCCTCATTAACCAACGCTCTGAGGAGGGCCCCCACTCGGGCCGAAACGTCAAAATATTGACTCTTAATATGACCTTAATATCCAAGAATCTTCTCCAATTCACATACACTTGAGGTCAAGAAAACATTTTCAATTTAAAATAGTATATTGTGCAACAATGAATGAAACAAGGTGAATGCAGGCCAGGGTAAAGTTGTCTGCTCGCAGCCGAAAGCAAGTCCTGACATCACCCGTACCTGCATTCATGTTTCATCCCGTGTCACACACTATGTTTTTCATAACATATGCTCTGGAACTTCAACTGTCAATCTGAATGATAATTGAATAGTCTGCAATTTACAATAAATATGGAAAATAACGTGCGAGACGGTAAAAGTAATGAAAATACGGTGCGAGTCGGAAAAAGTCGAATGCGATTCGTTAGGCATAGCGTTGTCGATAGTCATCATAGCCCGCAGTAGTTCGGATGGTTATGAAATCGCAGTGATAACGTACTTGAAGTGGGGAGTCCGGCGATTTTGGTATTCAGTCAAATAAAATTGTTTCGAATCGCGTGAACTCATTCGACAATGTTCGCCTAACGCGAAAGTGAACGGCCCCTCGGTCACAGGAGAACTCTATCAGCTCATAGTGGAAGTGACCCATACACGGAGAAAAAAGTATCGCTCTCAGAGCTATATTGTATAGCTACAGTAACTATACGCAGTTGACTATCTATCAGATCGTTACTGTAGCTATCTAGTAGATAGCTCTGAGAGCGATACGTTAGATAGCTAAAATAGCTATACGGGATCGTTAGAAGAGCTATACACTTCGCTGTCGTGTTGCGCGTTGACAAATTTTATAGCCTCCAAAATTTGAAGATATATTTATTTTGTTGATAATTAATTTTTAAATGACCAACATTATATAAAATATTATTACCAAATTTTATTTATTATAACAATTACAGTCCAAATATATTTAACAAATCTAACTGAAATAGAAGATATTTCAATAGTTATTTCACACAATTTTATAAATCATCACGAAGTACAATGAAAGTTTTACTTGGTTTTTTTATTAAACCTGTTGGACGATATAATATATTTTCTTAAAATAAATAAAAATAAAAATTATGTCTGTTCATTTCAGTATCGTTAGGTTATAGGTTAGAAATGTACATTTGCTTACGAAAAAAAATACTTACCTGTGAATGTATCAAGATAACCAATAAGACCCCACTCTATCAAAATATTATGCACCCACAAATCCATATTCAATTGATATAATTATTTATAACATTATTTCAACTAGAAGCGTCTAAAACAACAGCACGACACTCGAATTGGCGCGGAAATGAGAGGGCGCTGTAAGAAGGCTGTTGAAAAATGTAGTATAGCAATTTCAGCTATCTAACAGATAGCTGGAATAGCGATGTCGTGTTGTTACCATACGAAAACGTATCGCTACAGTAGCGATCTACGAAGAGCTATCTATTAGATAGTTCTGAGAGCGATATTTTTTTCTCCGTGTACCGGAAAGTGTTACCGGAAAGTCGGACTTGGTACATGAATAGCTATTTTGTAACACATGCACGATTTTTGCGTTTTTTTTACCCATTAGGCGGGCGTCAAGTGGCAGTTCTCAGACGAGCGGGCAAAAAAATTAATAAAAACGCCCGCTAAATTATTTTTCAATATTTTCAAGGAAATTATCACCAATGAAGAAAAAACCCGAAAATCGTGCTGTCAAAAAAAATATGGTGTGTACCAAGGGCTAAGTGGGCTTTTTGACCTTGTGTGGTTGCAGTACTTGTCTTTGGCTCGCAGATGCACTCGTCTTCGACTCGTTCTAGCTCGCCTCTGACTCGTACTGCAAACTTTGCTCCCTCGTGCGTTTGCATTACTCGTCTCCGACTCGCAACACGCACTCGCCTTCGGCTCATGCTTGCTCACCTTGACTCGTAATGCAAACTCCACACTCGGGAAAAAAAGACTGACTTTTCGCCCTTGGTACACAATATACGATTCACGGAGATTCAGCGGGAATTATTTCAGTCAAAGTTGATATATCTATTAGAAGCATCCAATATCCACCACAAATAGGCATTGCATGTACAATTGAAGGTGAATGTTCCGTATGAGAGCTAACTTTTATAAATATGGAAGATCTCTCAATTTTTTCTAACCGTCCTGAAACTTCCATACTTTCTATTGTTGCTGCTAGTATAAATTCCTCTCTGTGTGCATAAATTTGGTAGGTCAGTGTAATAATTGTAAGACATTACGATATTGTGGTGGCGCTGCGAATGAACCGCTCGCACGTCGGTGCATTCCGCTCGAAAAATTTCTTGAGGTGTACGGTGTTATCCAAATCATCAGGATAGGTCGTGTTCGCTGCAAAAAGTTCGAAGTCCCAATCGTAGAGTCGTTTATAGAATGTATGGTCGTATTTCTGCTGAAAACAATGTGCGTTACATTTTTTTTTCCAATAACATTGGTAAAATAGGGCAGCTTTGGAGAATCACAACAAACCCCCCTTTTCACTTCTCCCCCCCCCCCCCCCCCCCCGGTGCTAGACCTTCCTCCCAAGGTTGGCTAGGCCCTTCCCTCTCGAGGTTATCCGTTGCTGAGGCGTGCCTCTGTCCCGCTCGTACCCCTCCCTGACCCTACATAAAAAGATGCACGTGAATTAAGTACCGCCATTCTCGAACTTTGAAAGAACAATCGTTGTGCTGATTTGTGCTAGGATTGTGCTCCTTTGTGCCGCAAACAGCAAATCGATAACTTCGAAATAACACCGAAAATTGCGATTTTTTTTTTGTTCCAGCACTGCCATTTCCATTTTTTTTTAACCACTGAAGCGGCAAGAAAAATCTTACGCTGAGTGCCTTAAACGCGGAACAAAAAAAGTATTTAGATTTGCACGAAATTTGGTACTCGGGGGTTTTCGGGGTCGCTGATTACGAATCTGACCTTAAAATGCAGAAATAAAAATGGCGGATTCAATATGGCGGACATGATGCAAAAATTGATCTAAGTCGAATGAGACTTGGTACTCGGGGCTTTTCGAGGTCGCTAATCACGAATCTGACCTCAAATTACAGAAATTCAAAATGGCAGATCCAATATGGCGGACCAAAATGCAAAAATTGATTTGAATCGGACGGAACTTGGTACTCGGGGGTTTTCGGGGTCGCTGATTACGAATCTGGCCTCAGAATTGATGAATTCAGATTCATCGATGAAACATGGTGGACTCAGATGCAAAATTGATAAGATTCGGTTGAGCGATGAGGGTAGTGAGTAACTAAAAAACATTCGACTTTTTTTTATTGATGACTGCCAAAGAACCGACAGTGCTAAAAAAAAGCAACAAAAAGAAATAAGAAATCATTGTTTTCATTGCGACCATCTTACGTTTTGAATTTGCGTGCGCCATACAGGATACACTATTTTGAATTTCTGTACTTCGAGGACAGATTCGTAATCAGCGACTTCGAAAACCCTCCGAGTACAAAGTCTCATCCGATTCGGATCAATTTGTGCATTATAGCCGCTATATTGAATTCACCATTTTGAATTTCTCCATTTTGAGATCAGATTCGTAATCAGCGACCCCGAAAACCCCCGAGTACCAAGTTCCATCCGATTCAAATTAATTTTTGCATTTTGGTTCGCCATATTGGATCCGCTATTTCGAATTTCTCTAATTTGAGGGCAGAATCGTAATCAGCGACCTCAAAAACCCCGGGGTATCAATTTTCGTGGAAATCGATCGACACAATCACGAAATAATCGATGTACCATATGGCATCAATGCCGCTTCGGGCACGGAAAAAATATGCGCCATATGGCGTCAATGCCGCTTAAGGGGTTAATTTGAATACAGATCATAGACGATCAATGTCATGTTTCAATCAAATGCCAGGTATAAATGCATCGACGCGTTAATTTCAGCAAACACGGCGAAAACGCCAGCGGCGAGGGGGCCGCCAGTGGCGAAAAAAATGGGTAACTTCTTCTTCATTCAATTTCAGCAAACACGGCGAAAACGCCAGCGGCGAGAGGGCCGCCAGTGGCGAAAAAAATGGGTAACTTTTTCTTCATTCAATTTCATCTTATAATAAAATTCAGGCCAAAAAATCAACGTACCAATTGAATATTGATCGTATTTTTACTTCAGCTCGTTTTTTTAAATTCTTAACAAGTCTGAATGACAAGTCTACAAACTACTTCAATCCCAGTCCTCGTTCAGCCGTTGTCGCTCATGATTTCGCAACACATACAATGTATTTATTTGCGGCGATTCGTTCCTACATTCATGGTGTAGCCCAGTCGAATTAGGATTTGACCCGGAAAAAATTGTCAGTAGCAATATTCCTTCGGAAATCGTTGGGGGGGGGGGGGGGAGGTGGTCACTGGCAGTCCACAGTTCGATTTTCGGGATTCGCACCCCGTTGCGCCATTTTAAATTTGAGGGTGAATTTTTGTTTATTAAATAACTTGTTTATTTTCAATTTGACACGAAAAATGGTAATTACCGAAGTTGTTTGGAGTTAAATTGCCTACAATTTTGGTCTAATCCGACTGGGCTGGTAGTTTTCAAGTCCCAGCTGTTTAAATTCACTTGCGTGTACCTAGTGTACACAAATTTACTAAATTTCGATTCTCCAACGGGCCGCACCTGGAAAAGTTCATCAAGGTGGGAGAAACAGATTATGATGTCCAAAGATGCGGATTTTCGGTTGAGTGGAAGATCGGGATTATTTGATTTTTCTTTTGCTTTTCCTTTTTATTGATCGTATGATTAATAATCACTGAAGTATGAGTTTAAACTTTTTGTTTCAGCAATCCCTCGGAGAATAAGAAGAGGAAGAGGGGGAAGGCGAGCGGCCGCAGCCGCGGTGCGAAAAGAGGCGCTGGCCAAGGCGCAAAAACAATTTTAAATTTTAATTTTTATTAAATCAATAACTAATAAATAATATATATCATCAACAAAATTTACCAAATGTATTCATTCAAAAAAAATCCCTTTCCCATTCCTCAATAATATGTACAGTAGGTGTCCGTTATTTCCCAAATTGACTTTTTACACTTGGGTATGGTCCAAATATTAGTTTATAGCCTAAAAACAATCATGGGAAAATGAAAAAAATTTGAATAGTCCATCTAAATAGGTCAGAATAGTAGTAGAATCAGCAATGTTTTATGAGGTAATGAATATAATAAACACAAAAGCAATTAAAGTCTAAGAAGTGCAAAAATCCCATAATAGTCAAATGGGAAAAGTATCGTCATTCAGGCAGGGGTTAATGGAACTTTAAATTTCTTTCCGTTATTATTGGAGGTAGGAAAGGGGATGGAGGGAGGGGGGGCCACCCGCCCACCCACTTCCCCCCCTTCCTCCAGGGGGTTATTTGGACTAAGTCCACTGCTCGAGTTTAAATTCATCTCGACGTTTCGGGCGCTGAAATCTGCTCCCGTCCTCAGGATGGTAGTCTGGCGACTTCCCATGGCAGAGTGATCAAATTCCGTGCTCCCACCGGTATATATAGGTTCGTTGTTGGTGGCGCCAGCTATGACTGGTGGCGCCGCCTTGGCTTGCTCATGGCCTCCCTCACCTCATCCCTGTACAAAGGTAACCAGAGTTTGTTAAGTTCTATGCTGAGTTGACTTACAGCATTTGGTGTGACTGCTATGCAGGCTGACTCCTTCAATTTCCGTTTGATAGGATTGGATTCCTTCAACAATATCCGGGCATCATCCCATTGGAAGTAGTGTTCATTCTCCCAGGCGTGATCGGCCAATCTCGATTTCGATCGTTCGCCCATTTTAACGTTTTTCCGGTGTTCCTGGATGCGAATGTTTAATGGCCATCCAGTTTCGCCGATATACACATCCCCACATTGGCATGGAATTCCATATACACACTCCTTGCTTTCTTGCGCAGTCTGTCGGGGCTTGGTTTCTGTCAACAAGCCACGCAAAGTGGATGTTGATTTGAAACGTACCTCGATGTCATGTGCTCTGCATATGCGACGGATCTTCTCCGCAGTCCCCGCTATATAGGGGATCGTCATGGCAAACCTCGGGGTGCCGACGTTCATAGAGTGTTCCGACCTCATTCCTTGTGTGATGGTAGTTCGGTGCTGCGCTTTTTGTTGCGCTTTTTGGATGACACTATCTGGATAGCCGTTATTTCGTAGAGCTTTTCGCACTATTTCCAGTTCCTTCCTTAGGCCTTCCGGGGTCGTACTGATCTGGAACGCACGATCCATAAGACTTTGCGCCACACCTTTCTTCGTGCTCCCTGAGTGGTTCGACTGGTAATCTAGATATTTTCCCGTGTGCGTGGGTTTCCGGTAGACGCTCGTTTGCAAGGTATTTTCCCACCCTCTCTCTACTAATGTATCCAGAAATGGGAGCGTATTGTTGTCTTCAACTTCCATTGTGAAATGGATCGACTCCCTTACGTTGTTTATGTGGTCTTTGAAAACCTGTAATTCTACTTTTCCATGCGGCCAGATCGCGAAGGTATCGTCAACATATCGGACCCACAAGGATGGCTGGAGTTTTGCTGTCCGTAAGGCCAGTTCCTCGAAATGTTCCATATATAGATTTGCCATTACCGGCGACAGAGGGGAACCCATTGCCATACCTTCGTCTTGCCTGTAGAACTTGTCCGATACCTGAAAGTAGGTGGTGTTTAAACACAGACCGAGTAGTTCGATAATACCTTCTACGCTCAGATCAGTTCTCTCTTTCAACGTCAGGTCCTGTTCCAGCCTTTCCCTGGCAACCTGCAGAGCTTCTACGGTAGGGACATTAGTAAATAAACTTTCAACATCGAAGCTCACCAAAACATCTCCGGGATGTACTCTTTGGTTACGCATCAGTTCTACAAAATGCAAAGAATTTTTAACGTACGACGGGCTCTTTCCAATAAGTGGTCTTATAATCGGTACGAGATACTTAGCCAATGCATAACACGGCGAGTTCCTTGAGCTGACAATTGGCCTAAGAGGGACTTCAACCTTGTGGATTTTCGGTAAGCCATACAGATGAGGTGGTTTGCTATGGTGAGGCGTCAGCCGCGTTCTGAGCCTATCACTCAGTACACCGCTGTGCTTTTTCAGTGTTCTGTACACCTTGCCCTCATGGCTACTGGTGGGGTCTTTCTTTAACAAACTGTACTTACCCTTCTGCAGCACTTGGTTGATCTTCTCTTCGTAGCTAACCGCGTCCATGACTACTGTGGCGTTACCTTTATCGGCCGGCAATATCTTAATAGACTTGTCCTGCCTCAATGCTTGAATCGCTAGCCGTTCATTCTTGTTTATATTAGACAAGGGTTCCACTTTCACGGCTTTTTCCAGGGTGGATCTGAGTTTGTAGCGGAGTTCTTCGCGCTGTTCCTCCGGTATCCGTTTAAATTTCTGTTTTTTCCATAATTGTTTTTAGGCTATAAACTAATGATTTGGACCATACCCAAGTGTAAAAAGTCAACTTTGGAAATAACGGACACCCTAATGTACAGAGCAATCGCGTGAATTTGGTCAACATTGCCATTTATTGTAATGAGCCAAGTATAATGTCATTCAATTTCAAGCTTCGAGTTAGTTATGAAATCTCAAAATTACCTAAAATCCATCATCGCCGTTCAGGTAGATTAAAACAAAATGACATTCTTTAGTCAATGGTTTGACACACTGTATCTTAACGAGAAAAAAAAAGTTGAGCTTCAAGATACAAATCATTTTCAACTTCATTCCATTCCCCATTAGACGAACTATAAGCCGTTAGTGTGTGAAAATCAAGAGGTATAAGTAATCGTTCAATATGTGTTCAAAAACGTATTTTTTTTCACGTTGCCCTCCGTAGCTTAATTTCAACTCGTCGTCACTCTTGTAAAATAGCTGGAAAAAAATATTCAAATAAATGTGCTGAATCTTTGAAACTTTCTGCGTGTCATATGACTTGAATTTCGATGGAATTCCAGAAATTGTGGTCGGGATGGTTAAGAATAGCCCACCAAGTAGCGATCTCGGAGACAGGTAAGAATAGGAGGATGCAATATAGTTCGTCTAATAGGGAATAGAATAGCTTGAAAATGATTCATATCTCTAAGGTCTACGATTTTTTGTCATCGAGATACATTGTGTCAAACCCATAATATATCTGCAGTCAATGACCATAAGTACAGTGGCTGCGAACTCGAACTTCATACTCATCGGCTCGCGCCCACCGTCTTCGCGCCGTCGAAGACGACCGATCAGTCGAGCCTCACTGGTTGTACGGTGAACACTGTTTGCAGCATTCATTTGTCTCTACAATATTACAGCAGCGTTCAATTCACAGGTGTCCCAATTTTATAGTATTGCTTGTTAGTCAGAGCATTCTTGTAAAGATTCCTCTATATCAGTGAAACTACCAGTGAGACCGACTTTAGAATCAGTAGTTAATTGATAACAGTGTTTGCTTGTTTGTGACTCAATTACTAGTGAAGTATTTCCGCAGACACGTGATTAACGCGGTAAGTAAATAATTGGAGATTATTGTAATTTTTACAGAGCCGCGTAGACGAGGTAATAAACATAATCTGCACCACCTGCCAGTCGGTTTTCGTCTTTCACGTATTCGGGATAGAATATTTTTGATAACCAAAACAGGACAATGAGTCAGGATACCGCGAAAAAGAAGACGCATTATTGTCGATGCGCGTACACCGGGTGCGGTACACGCAGTAGAGACGGCATACCCGGTCTCAAATTCTTTTCAATTCCTGTCAGCGATAGAGACCGATGCATCGATTGGTTAGTCAATAGTAGTATCGATGATTATGTAGAGCTTTCGGACTCGAAACTGAAAAAAATTAAAATTTGCAGCAGAAACTTTTCACCCGCTGATATTTTTCCGTCCGGTTGTTTGAAAAAAAGCGCGGTACTAGATTTGTATCCAGTATCGGATTCGGATGTCGAAATGAGTGTCTGCAATGCACCGCAGGATTGGGAAATTGAGCGTGCCCAACTTTTGACTAGGATAAAACGGCAGAAACGTATCATTGCGCAGCTGAGACAAGACAATGGTCAGCTTCGCGGTACGTTGAAAACGAAAACGCAAGCCATTCGTCGATTAACAAATCGTTCGAAGCACGGCATAATTTCTAATTTGGCTCTTGCCATGGCGGTCGCAAGAAAAGTCAAGGATTTCGTCTTGACTTTCGTTATGATGCAGATTTTCCATAAAACCAGTACCCATTATACCGAGATTGAGAAACAAATGGCGCTAAAAATACATTACACGCCCCCTAGCTTGTACAGAAAAATGCGAGACGAATTTCACTCCGCGTTACCTTCGTACAGTACAATTAAGGATTGGTTCGGAAAAGTAGAACTTTGGCCAGGTATTTGTCCCACAATGTTCCAGCATTTAGCAACGAAAGTGTCTTCCATGAGCCTCGACGAGCGTAACTGCGTTTTGTTGTTTGACGAAGTTAGAATCAAAAAGGCGTTTGATTTGCACGACGGGAAGCAAAAGATCGAGGGATTCGAAGAGCTCGGTTCCTTTGGCTGTTCGTCCGGTATTGCTACAGATGCGTTGGTTTTCATGGTGAGCAGTTTGTTTCATAACTGGAAGCAGCCCGTAGATTACTTTTTAAGTGCCGGTGTTGTCAAGTCTCAAAATTGACGGACATTCTAGACGGTGTTCTCGATGCTCTATTTGACGTGGGACTGCGCGTTCGGGCAACCGTGTGCGATCAGGGCACCCAGAATCAAAGTGTGATATTTTCCAAAGTGACGGATGAAAATCCTTCTTTCATACACAGAGGTTTCAAAATATTGTGTTTTTTCGATTGGTCTCATCTCGGTCAAAGTTTCAGAAACCAACTATACGCCCATGATTTTCTGATTTCCGAAAATGGTAGAGTGTCATGGGAAGATTTAGAGTCGTTATGGAACCTTGAAAAGGACAAAGGGACTCGAGCCGCGTGTAAGCTGTCTGATAAACACGTAGATCCACACAACTTCGATCGAATGAAGTGTAGCTTGGCTTTCCAGGTTTTTAGTCGTAGAGTTTCGGCCGCTCTGTTTACAGCTGCAGCTACCGGTAGCATTCAGAGCGAAACCGTCACCGCGACGGCTAACTTTTTCTGGACTTTAAACGATTTATTTGATAATCTAAATAGTCGCAGTGCAAACGATGCGAATGCAAATAAATGCGCGATCTCCGATCTAAGGCCAGCCGTTGAGCAAAATTTGCGAAAACAACTCGAGGCGTGTAAAACTTGGCGTACTATCACGGACAAGGGCCTTAAAACACCACCGTGCTTTAGGGGATTGATCCTGTCCCTGACTGCACTCCTGCAATTATGGGACGATCTGAAACTTGAGGGAACTAAGTTCCTCCTGACGTCGCGAATGAACCTAGATCTACTGGAGAATCTTTTTTCAATGATCCGTATGCACGGTGGAACATACGATCCCAACCCCAGCTCGAAAATATTTCGTCTTTCGTTACAAACAAATATCGTAATGAATCTTGCTAAGCCTGCGCAGACAACCAATGGTGCAGACGACGAAGACGAAATACTTATGCAACAAGAAGGGTATAACGCGTATGGTGTTCCAAAATCGGTATCGCGCAACGCAGCGTCTTTTAGAGAATATCTCGCGGATCGTGAGGGACCATTAAACGACGTAGACGTGGAAAGGATAGCTGTTGAAGCAGCAGACTATGACACGTCACTTGAGTCTTGCGCGATCGAATATTTTGCGGGGTACGTTTTGAAGAAGTGTACCACGAAAAGTAACTGCCAAACGTGCATGTCGCTCATGATCGACCACAGTCAGAGCATGGTGGACGACAGGCAATTGCTAACGTTCTTCCGTGCGTACGCGACACTAGATAACTTAGAATTGGGTCACTTATGCGTGCCAAGTGATGAGTTTTCTATGGCATTCAGATTGATAAATGCAGTGTTCGACCGCGGGTATCCGTGCATTAGAGGTGACTATTTGATTCAAGATCAATTGTTTCCTCTGATTGTGCAAGCTGTTCACCAGAGATTTCCGGGGTGGTTCGAGCACGAATCGTGTCGCGATCATCGAAAGGATTTTGCGTACTTCATGATGAAAGTCAAGATACGTAAGGATACTGTTTGGCTCGGCGAGAAATTTCGTACAAGCAAACAAGGTGGTCGCTTCAAGCTACTGCAAAAAATTAGAAATCTACAAAACGCGTAGAAGAAACATTATTTTCGCCATGCGTTACTTTACACTACTACTCTATCCTGTCTGCACGGGCCTTCGGGTCAAGCGACAGCCTTCTGTCTGCACGGGCCTTCGGGTCAAGCGACAGCCTTCTGTCTGCACGGGCCTCGGGTCAAGCGACAGCCTTCTGTCTGCACGGGCCTTCGGGTCAAGCGACAGCCTTCTGTCTGCACGGGCCTTCGGGTCAAGCGACAGCCTTCTATATTCGCACGAATTTTTATGGCAAAGTGCAAATCTTTGACAAACAGTTCTACAGCTGTGCGTCGAAGAAAATTATAATCTTCGGGTGTGAATATAGTGATATGGAGAACTACGTTGATTTACCTTTCCGTGGTGTTTTCCGACAACGAAGCTTTGTATAACTTCGGCTAAGAAATCAACAACCGCTCAATGACCAAACCTTTCCTAGAACACCTTTCCTCTTTCCCATCCGCTCATAAGATCACTTCCCTTTCTTATTTGATAGGCATTAAACCACATTGCTTCACATCGCAAGGTTTGAAACGGAATATTCAAGTATTCGTCTATTGTAACTTCTATAGAAACCAAAAATTACATCTAAGTCGTCCCGAATGACTGCAAATTCTGATATTTGGTACCTGAGGAGGAGATACAATACATTCAGAGTCCATTTCATTTAATTTTAGACCTTTCAAATATTCGGCCGTCTAATGTTCGAATCGCTAGGGGGAGCAAACTATTTCCTAACATTTAAAGACGACGCCACCGGATATCGGTTTGTTTATTTCTTAAAACACAAAGCTGATGTGTTTGATCATTTCAAGGTGTTCGAGAAGAAAGTACGCAACAAATTTTGGCAGTCGATAAAAGTTCTGAGATCAGACAACGGCCTGGACTTCTGCAATCGAAAAATGAACGAGTATTTAGAAGCACATGGTATCAAGAAGGAGAATACAGCACCGTACACTCCAGAACAGAATGGCAAGGCGGAACATGACAACCGAACAATTGTCAAAAGCGCCCGTACGATACTACAGGCGACACAACTTCAGCTGTATCTATGGGCAGGAGCGGTAAATACTGCAGTCCATGTTCTAAATCGTTCGGTCGAACCAGGTGGCGAGGCCACTCCCTACGAAAAATGGACAGGCAAGAAACCAAGTGTGAGTCATCTGCGCATCTTCGGATCAACAGCCTTTACACACATACCAACACAATTCACCAAGAAGCTAGACGTACGAGCAAAGAAAATGATCCTCGTTGGCTATGAAGGAGACTCTGAAAACTACCGAGTCTACGATCCTGATTCCAAGCAAATAAAGGTAGTGAGAAAGTCACATTCCACGAAGTAACAGGAAACCTCACGAGCAAAGCAGGAGAAGAGCACGATGAGGACATTATCTTGCCAGGATCCATAGCAGGGGACGAGAACAATGAGCAACAACAAGAAGAAAATCCAAACGCTGAGAATTAACAGCAAGTTGAAGTCGAGCAAGTAGAAAACCGAGCAGTTGTTCAGCCAGTACCAATTGTACCACCAGCAGAACAACGACAACTAAGAGATCGAGAATCGATCAGAGCACCAGTAAGATACGAAGTGGACGTAGCGGAGTATGTTGCTCTGAACACGTATACCGAAGCACTAAATAGCGAGCATGCCACGCAGTGGGCGGACGCTATAAGAAGAGAACTCAAAGCACACGAGAAGAACAACACTTGGAAAATAGTACCAAGAAATCCAGGCATAAAAACAATAGATTCAAAATGGGTATTCAGAGTAAAGACAGATCCAACAGAAGACATAGGTCTGTCCAAAGCAAGCCTTTGCGCACGAGGACACCTACAACGATATGGAATCGACTTTTTTTGAGACCTTTGCACCTGTAGTGCGATATGACTCGCTCAGAGTCCTGATTGCAATAGTTGCCGAAAAGGACCGCGAACTATTGCAATTTGTCGTCCAAACTGCATTCCTACGGGGAACTGACCGAAAACATCTTCATGGAGATTCCAGAGGGGCTCAACATTGAAGATGAAAAGAAAAAAGGAAGTGAGAAAAGTGTAGTGTGTAAGCTCGAAAAGTCACTTTATTGGTTAAAACAATCACCAAGGTGTTGAAACCAAAAATTTAGTTAGTTTCTAAATCAGTTCAAATTCAAAAATAGTGAAGCTGATCAGTGTATTTTTATAGGCATGGTAAATGACGAAACAGTGCTGTTAGCTTCATTTGTAGACGATGGGCTCATTGCTGCAAAATCAATAGAAACTCTAAATCACTTAGTAAATAGTCTGAATGAAGTGTTTAGCACTACTATCGGGAATTGTAGAACCTTCGTAGGATTACAAATAAATAGAGATAGAGAGAGAAAAGCACTAGTTATACATCAAAGCGCGTATACAGCACAGATAATTAAAAGGTTCAGAATGAGCGACGCAAAAAAGGTCAGCATGCCAGCTGATCTACATGCAATTCTGCATCCGGCAGAAGAAGATAGCATTATAGTAGATAACGTACCGTACCGCGAGGCTGTTGGATCACTAGTGTTCCTAGCAACAGTATCACGACTGGACATTGCTTTTGCAGTAAATCTAGTCAGTAAGTTCATCAATAATCACACACGTGAGCACTGGTGTGCAGTGGAACGAATTTTTGCTCATCTTAACGGAACAGTTCATTTTGGAATCGAATATCTCGGCGGCGGTAGCAATTCAGAATAATTGGATATTCCGATGCGGATGACGCCAGTGATGTCGAAACACGGAGATCAACAACCGGGTACCTATTTTGCTTATCAAATGACCCCGTTACTTGGTCCTCCCAGAGGCAGAAAATAGTTACATTAAGCACAACGGAGTCAGAATACGTAGCAGCAGCTACAGCGGCAAAAGGAGCCATCTGGCTTCGCAAATTATCGTCAGATATCGGATGTCCATGTGAAGAAGGACCGAAGTTACTAGTAGATAATCAAAGTGCCATAAAACTAGTAAAAAATCCAGAATATCACAAACGTACTAAACATATAGACATCCGCTATCATTATATAAGAGAAAAGGCTGAAGCAAAAGAAATAAGAGTAGAGTATATTAGGGTGGTTCAAAATAACCCGACCCCCAAATTTTTTTCGGGGCCCACTCTGAAAATCTTCGGGACGATGAAAAAAGATCCTCCACGCTTGATAAGCGCAAATCGATAAGATTTAGAGGTCGCTCAAACACGTTTTCTGCCTAAATTCGTCGTTTTCCTCGTTTTCGCGTTTTCATTTAAAAAAAAAAGGTTTTCAATTAGAAATATTTCTAATCAAGGGCTGCCCATTTTTTTCTCAATCGAATACACCATAGAGACTTGAGAAAAAGTTCCAAAACCGTTACCGAAACCATAGATAATGAGATAAAAAATCTTTCGCGTCATTTTTTTGTGATTTTCACTTGATTTTAAAAAAATTCCTGCTGGCATGATTTTTAAGGGATATAACTTTCGCGTGGCTAGATTTGTTTATCAAGATCTATAGTTTCATACAACAAATAAGGAAATCATAAGATACTCCATTATATACTCCATTATATATATATCCATCTAATATTCATCTGCTCTCTGAATTGGGCTCAGGTTTGGAGCGGTCGTCGGCGGATATATTTTTTATATTTAATGTAATAACTCAGGAATTAATTCATTGGATAACTTAGATTCTATCCGCGTTATATAGTATATGCGGATTTTTAGATGTTTATTATATTCGAATTTTGATCGAAGGTACAAAAGTGGGTGAGTTTGAGGTCGTGGGAATTCGCGAATGGAGTATCCTATGATTTCCTTATTTGTTGTATGAAACTATAGATCTTGATAAACAAATCTAGCCACGCGAAAGTTATATCCCTTGAAAATCATGCCAGCAGGAATTTTTTAAAAATCAAGTGAAAATCACAAAAAAATGACGCGAAAGATTTTTTATCTCATTATCTATGGTTTCGGTAACGGTTTTGGAACTTTTTCTCAAGTCTCTATGGTGTATTCGATTGAGAGAAAAATGGGCAGCCCTTGATTCGAAATATTTCTAATTGAAAACCTTTTTTTTTTAAATGAAAACGCGAAAACGAGGAAAACGACGAATTTAGGCAGAAAACGTGTTTGAGCGACCTCTAAATCTTATCGATTTGCGCTTATCAAGCGTGGGGGATCTTTTTTCATCGTCCCGAAGATTTTCAGAGTGGGCCCCGAAAAAAATTCGGGGGTCGGGTTATTTTGAACCACCCTAGAGTATATCCCTACTGAAATTCAGAAGGCCGAAATTTTTACGAAGGCACTGCCGAGGGATCGTTTTAAGAAACTCTGCGATATAATGAACGTAGGATCAGTTCAAAAGCAAAACGCTCAAACGGCGGTAGTGTTAAGGTGGTATGAGTCAGATCATGAGTGTATGCGTGAGTCCTCGCATTTTGGTATACAGTGCTCTCCGTCGTCTGTCTGCCGCCAACCGATCGGAAGCGCTCGGATATAGTCGTGAATCATTTTAGTCAGTCTAAGTCTTCTTCGTCTAGCGAGCGGTTCGTAATCATAAAACTAACGTCTATTCATATGCAAATTCTAATAAAAAAAAATCACCGAGTTAAATCTCTTTCTCATTTACCTCTCGCACAATCCACAATACCGAGACTATCACAAGAATCAAATACAATAGAATTAAACTATAATTTCAACTTTCGGAAAATAATTAAGAACAAATAGTGGGATTTGCCAGCAGAACCATGAAAGGCGCAGAACTCAATTATTTTACTACCGAGAAAGATTTATTGGCAATCGTATTTGCACTCGCAAAGTTTAGATCTTTCATCATCGGAGCTCAGCCTACCATACGCACAGACCATGAGGCATTAACCTTTTTGTTTTCTTGCTAATAAATAAGTTCTTGATTAGCGCGATGGGCCTTGTTCATTCAAGCTTATACGTTCGAGATTGAACACATAAAAGGTACTGAGAATACAATAGCTGACATTCTCAGTAGGCACCCACCTGAAACAAAGGAAAATCGGGAATCTAAACTTATGCAGTCTAGTATGGCACCCTTAGGGGCTGTCCATTTATCACGTAAGGCGTTTATGGGGGCGGGAGGGATTCAATATTTCTTACTCTATCTTACTTGGGGGGGGAGAGGGACTACGAAGACATCTTACGTAAGATATTTATTTTCTTTTTGATCGGAAACTAGCTCTACACAGAACAATTACTTTGAACGTAGCGCGAAAAAATTTGCCACGCCATGCTGGCCTGGTGACAAAATGGTGCACTACCTTCTGGACAACAAACTAGGTTCTGAATGACACCAGCGCCGTAGTACTAGTCAATACTTTTCCTATGGCAAAAGAAGTGGGTCTGGGAAGTCCCGAAACATTACATTTCATTTCATATCATTGATTTAATATTTGTGTCATCGATATTTCGGATATTCTTGAAATTGTCATCCGGTCATTTCGTTATAATATCATTAATGAACATAAATTCCGTTGGAGAATTGCACATAAAACTACATGCGTTGTATAAGAAGTGTAATCCTACCAATTCAGGTCAACGAAATCAGAAAGAAGCAAATAAATTATGGAAATAAACGAAAGAAAAATTAGGTTCGGATAAGAAAACATTTCAGAATAAGATATGCGAAATTATAAAAAGTTTGGATGAAAACGCTACAAGGAAGAGGAGCAATTCATTGAGCTTTTTCGTGAAAGTAAATACTCATATAATACTTCTTATCAATTTCGACGAAGCATTGCGAACACTCCTTCTTCGATACCACCTGAACCCGGAAGGTTCAGCGGAAGAAGCTCGGTGGAGGCTATCAAGATATCATGAGCGATCTCAGAATCGTAACGCCACCTGGGTACCCGAGGAACACGAACTTCCAACCGGTCCTACCCGGTCACGGTATAGTGCCACTACGTTGCCTAGTGTTTCGAATATTCCGCGTCCTAGCGCACCTCCACCGCTTGGATCAACGAGCCGAGAGCCTCCAACCCCTTCGCCCAGAAGACTGACACCCCAAACTCCAGTACCGACTCCCCCTGTTCCCTCACCGCGTCGGATGGTTACGACACCTCCTCAAGGTTCGGTTCCAGGCCTGTCTACTAACAATACTACGCCTTTAGGTCATCGAGCTGCAGCACCCCCGAGTTATCAATCAACCGATCGTACGCTGACTACAGGTCGCTCGCGCTCGCGTCTGATAGTTTGGTCCAGCTCGACAACTATGTCCTCATCAGAAATGATAGGGAGGGCAAACAGGGTGGCGGCGTGGCCTGCTATGTGCATGACTCTCTTAAAGTTAAGGTTTTGGCTTCCTCGCCCAGCCTGTTCTCAAATGCACCTGAGTTTTTAATCTTGGACCTACGCTTTGGTAATGTGAGACCTCTTTTATTCGTATCTATGTACAGAAAGCCCAAAGGCCTTCTTTTTAACGATTTTATTCAATGTTTTACTAGATTTTCATTTGCATATGAGAACATCATCATTGGCGGCGACCTTAATTGTAATTTACTCAGCTCCAATGTCGAGGCGATGTTCCTGCGTGAACTAGCCTCGGCCCATGCGCTTCATATTGTGGCATCTCAAGCCACGTTTCACACTCAGACTGTTGACTCGTTGCTAGATGTCTTTATCGTAGACAACCCTGATAAAATATTTAGCTTTTCTAAGTCCGATGCGCCATTTATTGCGGGCCATGACCTAATTGCGCTCTCTTATAAGTTTGACACTAATTGTACTAGGAGAAAAACATTAACTCGTCGTAATTTTAAGCATTTTAATTCTGCTCACTTCTTAAGTGAACTCACCTCTGTGCTCTCTATAAGTGACTTTAATATTTTTGATCATAGTTTATCACCGGATAATATTGACCTCTTTGCTGTTTCCATCTGCAATACTTTAAATACAATTACTGAGCTTCATGCACCTATGCAAACTTTTCAAGTTTCAAAACCTCACGCGCCGTGGTTCACTGATGAGCTCAAATCCAGAATCCGCATGAGAAACGCTTTGTACAAGCAAGCCAAGCGCTCGGGTAGCGTACTGGGCTTTGCCATCTATAGACACCATCGTGATTTGCTCTCGAATGACATGCGACGCGCTGCTGATGATTACGTTCGTTTGTCCTAGCGCGGCCATATCGATCGTAGATCATCGGATTGGTCTATCGATGACGGCCAGCGCTCGCAGGACGAACGGCGAGGATAAAAAATTAGCATACCGGAAACGAAGAGCCATTTATTGCTTAGCCGTTGAATAAATTCGCGTGCCACCATTGTAGTGAATCGAGATAGTTTAGTTTTGTAGAGTTTTGAGAGGTATTCGAGTGTGCTTATAGTCATTATTTCGTTTATTGTGACCCCTGCTATCGTTTATTGGACTTGGATATTGGATTTGGACTTGATTACTATCGAATTGGAATTACACGACCCTTGTCTATCCCCGGACTACGAGTCGGGCACGAGGCCAAGGAAACGTGCAGATCAGGTAGGATCAATCCGATCTATTCCCTCTAAGCTAAATAACCCCATATCGAGTCTCGAGTAATTACCCGGGAAAAAAAAATTATATAAAATTATATATGAGAATATAAAATTATATAAAATTGTATCTTATTTCATATAATTTTGTATGATTATATCTAGATTCTTACACTAAATTGTATAAATTTTTATAAAATTATATAAAATTATATAAATTTTGTAAAATTTTATATAATTATATATTATCATACATAAATCAGAAAACCCTGAACCGTAGACTTATATATTATTATATATAAATATATATAAAGATATAAAATTTTATAAATTTTGTATTTTGTTATAAAATCATATAAAATTTTATTGGATTTCTTAGATTAAAATATATCATTATATAAAATTATATAAATTTTTATATTATCGTATATAATCATATACCGCGAGAACCAGGTGAAAGAGAATGGTCCGTCCGCCCAGACACCTAATATTTTGTATTTTCATGGGGATAGCCACTCGTTGCGCAGAAAATCCTTAGGGTGATTTTGGCGCGTGGTCGATAGCTTCGACCCCAGGATATATTTTTCAGCGCAACGAGTGGCTATCCCCATGAAAATACGAAATATAAGGTGTCTGGGCGGTCCGACCATTCTCTTTCACCTGGTCCTCGCGGTATTAATCAGCAACCTCGAAACTACAGCTTATATATTATGATATATAAATATATAAAATAATATAAAATGTTTTATATTTTGTATTTTTTTATAAAATTATCTAAAGCCGTGTTGGATTCTTCTCATTAAATTGCTCGTTTCTGCAAGTATAATTTATCGATCAATATTTAGTATTAATTAACATTTTTGATGATTATATTTATATATAATATAATTTTTGCAGCACTTATATTGATTTTCTTTTTTTTTTTTATCTCTTTCGTTAGTATTAATAACTCTTTATGAACCTACCGATATATCAAGGATAGGAAAAGGATAATATTTTGTATGGTTATTAAAAAATAAAAATTTAAAATGTATTTTGAGAAATAAAATTTGAAGTGAGCAGCAATAAAAAAAATTCTACAGAATTTTGGTTCATATATCCCGTCTCATATTATTATATAGAGTTATATATAAAAATGTCTTATTTTATATGATGACATAAAATCAGTTAAATATAAGAGTTTATATAATTGAATAAAAATATATATTTTTATATATAATTATATAAAATTATACATTCGGATATATTTTGAGATAAAATTATATCATGCCAAAATTGAGATATCATTTTATATAATTATATATGGTCAACTATATATAATTTTATATAATTATATAAAAAAAAATTTTCCCGGGTAGTAATGAAAGCTCTTCGTTCCCAGTACCGTCCCTAGTTCCAGTCCAGAGAGTGCCGCATGGTCGTTGAGTACCGGCACGTTTAAGCGTGTTGTTGTGCTCCTCGGCTGTCGATTCTGCGCGGCCGCGTGTCGGTTTCGTAGCCGCTGCGCAGCATTCGCTCGAGCCGAGGCAACGCCATATTGCCCGAGGCCTCTAACGTCACGCGTCGCAGTCGTCTGCTGCGTGTCAGAGTACCCTTGCGGCCTAGTACCGTACCGAGTTCCGAACCCCTTCCCCTCCCAGCGGTTGAGCGAGCTGTCAGTCAGAGACTAGAAGCTGCACGTGCATCGTGAAGTCTTCGAAATTGACTTGACAGCCGTACCTCCAGCTGGTCGTGGCGAGGAAGGCTAGTCTCTACGAACCTGTGATGATTGTCAACCGTACCTTTCTTTCAGCTTTGTTATAACTAGCCATATTTAGAGTAGAGTCATTATTCAGAATCTTTTCAGATATTATATTTAGAGTCGCTTAATCTATTTTCCATTAGTATATTCCTTTTCTTTAAAATTAGTGCAAGAACATAAAGTAGCGGTGAGACTAAGCTGAAGCCAGATGACAGGCTGATCAAATTAATGTCATCTTTTCCTTTTTTCCTTTTTAATCAATAAATTATCATTCCAAATATATTTCGTGCAATAAGTGTTTTTATTTCATCACCCTCACGAACTATTCCTTTACCGATAGCTAGCCTGGAGCGATTGATTGATTGATTGATTAATATATTTATGCCCTGGAATACCTAGGGGCAAATATGAATACACATAAAAACAGAAGAAGCAGGTTTTAGTTACAAAGGTAAAGACATCAACTGAGCAGAAAGTAAATAACAAAAAAAAGTAACCGTAGAATAATAATGCTAAATTAAATAAATCAATGTAGGAAATGCGCACTAATGAATAGTATAAAGTAAAATACCTAAGAATAGGAATAAATAGATTAAAGTAAACGATACAGAGTAATATAAAAATAATAAAAAGTAGGACAGCAGAAAGCCGATAGAGCAGAGAAGTACATAATTCATACAAACGCAAAACTGAAGTAGTTAAAAATATAACAAAAATAAAATAGAGTAAAAAGAGATAGAATAAACATAAAAATAAAAGTAAAAATAAATAAAAATAAAAATAAGAATAAATATAAATAAAAATAAAAGTAATACGAGAGAGCGAGAGAGAGAGAGAGGACTTCTCTCCGAAGTCTGGCACCCAACTACCATCGTTGCTAGTCGGAGGAGGTCGAAGCGTTGGTGTCTTATTTGTTAATAGATCGTAGTTCTCATGGGTAATACCCGAGCCTGCGGGAATCGCTGTTACGCTATTAAAGACCCTTTGTTATCTTTAATCTTTCAATCTCATATGATGGACAAGTGGAAGGTTCGCAAATTTAAAGGCCTAGCGTAACCGTGCTTGTTTGGTGTTGACCATCTTTCTTCCTCGCCTTTATTATTTTGTTTCGTAAGGTCAGTATTGTATAATTTAAACCAACCGCTAATCCATAAGTTCATAGTTGTTTTCATGATTTAAATTCATTATTTTAAGTATGGTTATTATTCAAACTCATTACTTTTAAGTATACTCTTCGTATTGTAGAATAAAGAAAAACTGTTCTGTCCTGAGGAGGGCCCACACTTAGGGCCGAAACGTTGACACTGATTGAAATCTTCAACGTTTATCTGACCTTCATTTCCAAGAATTTCTTCTACATATTCACTTGAGGTCAAGAATTTTGTTTCTACATTACGATTTCTTACTTGGGGTCGAGGGGGGAATCAAAAATGGGTAAAAATCGTCTTACGTAATGAATGGACGGCCCCTTAGGTAAAGAGATAGATTAAGAATTAAGAAAAAATTTTAGGTTCTTTTAGAAATATCAAGACATTAAAATAACAGAATTAGTACAACCTGAAAGTCTAGCAAGAAATGAAAGCCTAGTTGTAGAAAATGACATACTGTACCACAAAGGTCCAGGGGGCAGTCTTCAAGCTTATATACCAGAACAGTTGCTAAAAAGTTTGATAGATAAATGTCATGAGGCTTACGGTCACGTCGGCTCATCAAAATGTTACCGATTACTGAAGGGGGTACATACACCTTCAAAATGATTTTTTTTAAATGACTGGTACACTGTCATAAAACATTTTATTGACTCAATTTTTATACAGCAGATTACTAGTATTTTGAACTTTTATTGAGGCATATGAAAAAATATCTGGATTTCGTCGTTGAGTAGTTCTGGGCCACCGATGAAAAAGCAGTTGTCGAGCACACAGATCGCATTGTTGATTGAATCTTTTTGAAATTTGGAGGGGGTATTCTACATTGATGTAATTTCGGACCCAACCAATAATATTACATGAATTTCAATTTCAAACCTGGAATTTTTTTATTTTAAGACATTTTTCCAAAAAAGATGAAAAAAACAGAGTGTTAGCTAGTTAGAATGATAGAAGACAGATATTTTTTCTATATATCATTGGTTTCGTCCGGAATTACGTCATTGCGGAAAATTCACACTAGATTTCAGAAAGTTTCGATGAACGATGCGACCTGTACCCTACGACAACGAACAGAAAATGTAGTTCCCGGGAAATCAAGTTTTAAGATTTCGCTTATGATTAATATGGTGAATCTGAAGCTGTTCTCGTATCGATGCGTTATGAGTTGAGCCTAGACACATAATATGCGAGGTGGAGGTTTGTAGTGATTCTTGACCTGTTCTGTCCAACAACAGTGTCCAGTAGTGATGTGAGAAGAAAAATAAATTGCCCTAGGAAAAATCTGATCAAAATTTTTCAAAACATAAAATTTCTTTAGAATTCTTGATTTTCAATATTTTTGAGATTCAGAAGATGCTGGCACAATTTTTATCAATATTCCGAAAATTCTTTCATCTTTCAACAGTCATACCTTTTTTCTTATAATATTCATCAAATTTTTGCAATTAATTGTAACTTATTGCATATGTTTCACCAGCTAAAGGCTGGTGAAATTACGCTAGTTCGCGTGTGTTCTTTGTCACGGGTGATGTTTTGGAGCTCCTCTGGGAAAAGTTGAAAAAACCCTTAATTTACCCTAATACAGACTCGGATAGATTTTTCACTAACAGAGCTGCGTCCCTACGGATCTGGGATATGTTGAATTCTTCAGACTAGGATAGGTGCTATAGAGCTACCATAGCTGTGTGAATTCAACGCACCGATACCGTTTTAATCAGATCTGGGATTGTCTAACTCTTCAGACTAGGATAGGTGCTATAGAGCTACCATAGCTGTTGAGGTCGACGCACCGATACTGATATCTAGCTATAAATGATTTTAAATTGACTGAAAAGTAAGCGAAGTGCTTTTCTGAAAGAAATGATGAAAATGCGGTTAAGTTGGAAAATGAAAAAGAAAGATCAGATTCCTGATTAATCAAATGATTATTCAATCATTTCTGTTTTATTCGTTATTTGTTCTTGTCTCTGTGTTCTTGTGAACGTCTATTTACAAAATTATAAGAATAATGGTTGAACATAAAATAATAATTGTGAATGATTGAATGAATGGGAATGAATGATGTGAATGATTTGAATGATGGTTTTCCTTAATTTTAACTTATTTCTATTTGTGTTTTGGTTTGGCTCAATGGCCGGACTTTGTTTTGTCTAAGTTTGTCTCGATCAATTTTCTGTTTCTTTATTTTAATTGAAATGCCGTTTTGGCTAAGTACAATTTTGTTTGGTTTCTATTATTTTTTGAACTGCCGCTTTGGCTAGATCGATTTTATTGAAGTTGATAAAAATGCTATTTTAGCTAAGTTGAATATTTGAGTTTAGGATTTGAAATGAATTTTGGAAATGAATTTGTAATGAGTCGGTCGGCCGCTTTGGCACAAGTCCGCTGCTCTGGCTTGAGCAGCTCGCCTTTTATATGTTTGCTAACATCACACCGACGTTTGGCTGCCTAGGTATTGTATCCCGTGATACAATACCTGTATGTCTTGTGTATGTGACGTCATCGATAGTCAGCCTATTTGGATATAGGCTGAACACGTTACATAATATATTATAGAAATACTCTTTTTTTTAGAAATCTGAATGTGTAGTCCCCTGGCATCGATTTCAAACGTACTTTTTGGTGGATCATCTTCTTTCGGTTCTGAAGTCTCATCTCAGACATATATACACTGTGTTGGTTCAATAATGAAAATTACTATTAGTTTGAATTCGTGATAAAAACACGACTATTTACAAATAATCGGACACCTAACCTCGAAAAAATGTAGATCGCAGCCATGTGTTCTGTCAATGAGCACAATTGAAAAGAATTTTTGAAATTAAATATGTGTAAAATTCATATCTCCGAAAGTATTCACCGGAGCGGGCTGACTCATTTTTTTCGTAAATCAATTCAATTTTTTTTCGTCGTTTTTTTTTTTTAAATTTCGAAGAAATTTCGAGAAAAAAAAAGGTAAATTAAAAAGTAGAGACCATTTTTTAATCCATTACCTTTTTTTTTTGTTTTTTTTTCCCATCAGCATATGTTCAGAAGAGACAATTCTTCTATGTGATTTCGTCCGCGCGATCCCTTTTATGATCCGGGGGCTCATTTGTTAAACGTGATGTGTGATATTTTTAGAATTTCATCGAAATTACTATGTCATGTGGCCAAAGAGATCGGAACCTTCTTTGGGATAAATGAATCGCTTTTTTACACTCCCGCTTATACCGTTGGAAAAGTTCACCACGCAGCTTTTGGTAAACTTCTATTTCGCGTCAATACGGTACGAAGAGATCTCAAATCCAAAGGTTTGATGAAAGGAAAAGTGCTTGCAATCAAACCCACGATAATTTCTGGTGGCGGTGCGTTGAGAAGTCAGATTTCAGTTGATTATATTCACTCATTTAGATAGCACGACTGAGAACTTTCGAGAAAAGTGTGCAAGCTAGAAAAATTGAAATTCTTATATGAGCATTTATTTCTTGTCCAAATACCTTGAATTACTAGGAGAACACGTCCACGGGGCAAAACGGGCACCGGGGCGAAACAGGCACCAAATAAAAAAACGTATTTTGGATCAATAATGACACAAAAAAGCAATGTTTTTTATTCATAATCGTTCAATTCTATCGGCTTGATTGTCGTTGTTACCACCTTCTGATGCAAAGTTATTAGAATAAAATGAAAGAACAAGTATTAGAGGATGTAATTAGGTTATACTTAGCCTTCACTTTCATTTTTGAACAATTTTCATTTCAATTAATATGTAAATTTTTGAAAAAAGTTGTATCAAAGTGTTCAAAAAATCTGATTCGATTCGAATAAAAAAAAAAAATTGATGAACGATTTGACCTACTCTCCGCTCTTTTTTTTTTATTCATTCTTTTTTTTTTGTTGCTTTTTTGTGTTATTATTGATCCAAAATACGTCACCGTATCATAAAAAATCATTTCCGGCAAAATTATTGTTTTTTGATGTGGTGCCCGTTTTGCCCCGTGTTCCCCTATGTGTAACGCTATTAACATTTTCGTTCGATTAATTGCCGTATAATCCTAAGAACTGACGAAGAAATAAAAAATTAATAATATTATCAATATTTGAATGAAGTTCTTGACATAACATGTAGCGCCAGTGCTTCATTTTTTTTACTTCTCAAAAAACAGAGGGCAGCGCAGATGAGTTGCAACTTCTTCAGGGCAACACTAAATCTTGGGAACAGATTTTGAGCGCGTGGAAGAATACATCCTCGTTGCGCAAACAAATCTCGGAAGATTAAAAAGACAGGCTTTGGCAATTCAATGCTTTCAACTGTCTTTCTCATAAAAGAGGGCCAGAACTGGTGAGACAGAAAAATGACTTTCCTTTTTTAAGATCACTACATCATTCGTAACTTTATCATTTGCGCAGATCAAATCAGATTTCTCCAGGGAGTTCCCTAATGCGCCTGAAAATCCAACACACACTTTGAATGTCTACAGAGACAGCTTGATAAAGCTGGTGCTCTCCAGAAATATTGTGACCAATGGCAATGTCCATTGGCTCAAAAGTTTGGCCTCTGCAGATTTTCCTTCAGGTACCTCAAAATGACGAGTTCTTTGCTATAGGTATCTATGTACCGAAAGTGTTGTAACAATGTAATTTTTTTTAGATGAAAAGATCGTAATAGTTTTCATGGTCCTTTCGTTCGCTTTGAAAGCTAAAGAGGCAAAGGTAGCATTTAGCGAACTATCAATTGAAAAGCTTAAGTGTGAAGAACCTTCCGTGCTCTCCTGTAAAAAAAAGGAAAGAGAAACTTTCATTTTCCACGTTGAGGTGAGTTGTAGATTTATTAATATTTACTCGAACACATTTGGGTACATTGTCACTTCCTCCTTAGTTGTTTTTTCAAAATTTCAATTTCTTTTTATTTGAGTAAATTCAATGAGTTTGATAAGGGTCTTTGCTCTTGAAATGAAGATGTCTTTCATTTCATAAAGGAAAAAATATAATTTCTACCAAGGCATCATATCCTTGTCAATTTATTTTTCTGATTTGAGATTCTACATGCATGGTTCCGCTATTGGCTGCAAAATTTGTTTTCTGCGTGGCGTGTGTTCGTAGATTGTCCATTACAGCTGCTCCAAAGATCTCGGAAGAAGAAGGAACTTTCGTTGCTGTAAGTATAATAAATTTGTGTGCTCAAATTTGCTAGATTGTATCTCAAGGTAGTCCATTTTTCATGTTTAATTTTCAATTCCATTTGTACAGTCATGTTCATTAAGACAAACTGAAATGAAACTATCATTCCCTACTCAAATAGGGGTAGGGGGAATTTGACGATAAAACGAAAACGTTGCAGTTTGTTTACAAAACGAAGCGTTTCAGTCGACCGCGCGGCGACGCGCGACAAGACGTGTTATTTTTTTTCTCCGGCCCAGGTATTTTCTCCATGAATTTTTTTTTTAGGGTTGAAGGGGAAGGATTCAGGTATCCAAAAAAAAATGTATCTTCATGAATTTCTGTGAGTCCCGCGAAAATGGCAGCGAAATTTAAAAAAAAACGACAAAAAAAATTGAAGGAATTTTTTGTTTCGTGAACAAAATTTTTCTATGAAAGCGCATTCTTTTACGAGCAAAATGATTTAAGGATCAGCCCGCTCCGGAGAATACTTTCGGAGATATGAATTTTCAAACATAGCGGTGCAACAGCGGTTTACCAAAATTCACATAGCTCTAACTCCACTATTTTTGAAAATTTTCCAAAATCCTTCAAGTTGTATTTTTTTTTCCCAGTACTAAAGATATTTTGAATGGCGCAAAGATCCATGAATTGACGGTTTTTTTTTTTGAGTGAAGTGACGTGGATCCGCTCATATGTATTAGGGCGGTTCAACAAAAAAGCTTAATTTGTTCCCAGTATTGCTCATCGATATTTTTGTTTCCGTTCAGAGGAAAATAGCTTTCGCACAAGCTGAGGCCCGCACAATTTTTTTTACCACTGCCGTACCAATGTCGACATTTCGAGGAAATACAGCTATCTGGGCATTTCAGAGTTCCAATATCAAGGCGCTCTTCGAGGTTCTCGTTCGTCTCAATATTTAAAAAAATTCTGTGGAAGCAGGTATCTGGTGGATATTTAGTACTGCCACTTATTGACAATAATTTTCAATTTTCAATATCAATGCGGCAGTATTAAATATGATCCGCCAGATACCTGCTTACACAGAATTTCTTCACATGTTGAACATGAGAACTTCGAAGAGCGCCTCGATATCTGAACTTCGAAATTCCCAAAAGGCTGCATTTTTCCAAATTTTAACATGAGTGCGGCAGTGGTAAAAAAAATCTTGCGGGCCTCAGCTTGCGCGGGAGCTATTTTTCCGTGAACGAGAACAGAAATATCGATGAACAATACTGGGAAAAAATGAAGCGTTTTTTCGAACCGCCTCAACATGTATAACATGGTAACTCGTAGAACGCATCACAAGTCTGGCACAAACCAGCACAACCCTTATTATTTTTTTCTTTTTCAAATACGATTTTCTCGAAGACCGTCCGAGATATCGCCTCACCGTTTGCGGCACACTGCAGCACAAGTCAAGCACAAACCAGCACAGACTCTATTTTTTCAAAAAATAAAAATAGCGGTGCTGGCCAGAAAAAGAGATTTTTCGACATTCTTGGTGTTTTTTTCGAAGTTATTGAGTCGCTGTTTGGGGCACGAAGGAGCACAATTCCAGCACAATAATTGTTTTTCCAAAATTCCAAAATGGTGGTGCTAACTTCACGTACGTATAGGGCCCAGACGACCTTGAGGGGGAAGGCTGGCGCCAGAAGGAGGGGGGAAAGAGGCGTTTGTGGCATGATGCCTCAACCTCTTACCGGATGAATTTACTTCGCGTATGAAAAAAAAAAAAATATCCGACACAGTTTTCGTCACAAAAAAAAAACGACACTTCTAACTCGTGCAGTTCAAACGCGGGTGATATATTAAATTAAAATATATAGGTTAGGGAGTGGAAATTAACCCTTCGAAAAGAGGGAATTTCAAGGGGTTGCCGCATTTATTGTTTTGCTGTATGGGTATAAATGTGCCTTCATCCGGGAAGAGATTAAGGTAGTAGTCTCGTAAGCACTTTTTGAGATAGATTTTGATGCGGATTTGTATAGATGATGTTTGGAATGCTATAAAAACATTGACTTAATTCGGAGGGGCTGAATCGTTCAGAAGTCAAGATATTGATTAGTGAAAAATAGCGATTTCACACGCGCTCTCATGGCCAAAATCGGATTTTCTACTATAAGAAAAAAATGACGACATAGATTTTGAAAAAAACTCAGCCCAATGGTGAAATAATCCTTTCTACATTGAAACAAAAAAAATATCTGCTTTCACCGTTCCAAACAAAGAATAGAAGCTTCAAAATTAATAAAATAATTAATAAAATAATTAATAAAATAATAATAATAATTATTATAATAATAATAGTAATGATGATGATGAAAATACCAATAATGAAATAATGATAACGATCAAAAGTTTTCGAGTACACCCTGGTGAATGGCCGAGCAACTACCATGACACGCCCTCCAAACTTTTGGCTGATGATTTCGCGAGACTACTACCTTCAAGCTGCGCTCATCTACGAACATTTTCATATCATTCAACATATCGAAATAAATATGAGTTAGTAAAGCCATAATGAGAATCTGACCGTGGGTGAGGAAATATGATTGAATAATTCCCACGGAGGACAGATATAAAATCTCGGCAGATCAAGTGGCTCATCATTGAATCGTAGTTCCAGGCTATTCATCATCGGGTCCGTCTGGAATCTTGCCATGAGCGTTAAGATGATGCCCAGTGTCGCAACGGTCGACGCCACAGTGCAGACAAACCAGCCGAACCTGTACCATCAAGCAATGATCATCTACTATGCATGGTCATTTGAAGGCGTAGTTAAGTGTGTACACACCAAGAGGCTCTCTTGAAAGCTCACAGCCAACTCGACACTACATAAATTTCTCATCTGTTTTTCGCGGGCTAGCCATCCCCTTTTCAATTTTGAACAGTCATTTATTGAATCCTTTAACGGTCTTGGACAGTTCAAAATTAAAAAAAGAATGGCCAGCCTGCGAGAAACAGACGAAAAACTTAAGTAGTGTCGAGTTGGCTGTGACCGACTGCGAGCTTTCAAGGGAGCCTCTTGGTATGTTAGATATCGATGTACAAAATTTCATGCGAGATGATTGAATTTGTCTCTCATCCTTCCAAATTGTTGTATATCTTGATGATCCAAATCATACGATAATGAATAACACATCGAATTTTGTCATCTTTTGGATTTGACACTATTTTGAAAATTTGAGTACAAAATTCTCTGTATAACGCAAGCATGTTTTACGCTTTCTTAAAGGGGTATCCACACCTTTGAATGGGTCAAAGTTCTGAGGAAGAGATTGATATTTTACCGCAAACTTGTCTGATCAAATCCAAAAAAAACATGAAGTTTGAGGAGGGATTGACCCTCATTATATTTCGTCTCGTTCTCGAGATTACGTATGTAGTACTACTTCGTTCCGATAGGTGTCACCACAACGTTCAACCACATGAAAAATCAACCGTAGGCTCCCTCTCACGCTGCCGAGCGGTAGCGCCTCATTATATTTCGTTGTGCGAAAGGTGTCAGTTCGACGGGACACAAATTGCGTCTTTATTGCAAGAATAGTTACAAGATCAGCAGAAGGACCACACCCCCGTATAATAGGTAAGTCTCACAAGCGATGTGACATAGCAAGTCACAAATCTCCCCAAACTACGCGGGGAAACCGAAGCATTCAAAATGAAACGAAAAAACACGAAGTTAGCCGAAGACGATCGGTCACTAGGACCGATCGTCACTCGAGTAACTACCGTGCTCACGATAAGTGCTTAACCGAGAAAATCGCAACTTTTGTGAATTCCAAGCCTCTATACGCTAAGGTCAGTACCTTTTTAGTCAGACCTATAATAACCTCGTTATCAACCCTTTACCAAATCTAACGTCACCCACTCACACATCCACACACGCTCACACAATTGTACCTAATTTTAAGGATATACTGAATAAACTAATTATATTGTCACACACACACCGCAGAGTCGTCACTCTCCCCTCACCACCCCGTCCTCGTCTCCATTTAATAGTGATCGGATATCAATCCGTTACAAATTGGCGCCCAACGTAATAATCCACAATACCCCATAAACAAGTAGGACGTTAAACAAATTAAAACAATAAAACACATTTCACAAAACAGACAAATTCAAAGACGAACGGTTAGACACATATACACACATACATACAAATGGCAGAGAGAAGACATAGCGAGCCGGCGTTGCCATGCGGCACACAAGCACACGGCCCTATACGTGTGCTTTTTGAAAACAACACGGCAGAGTTAGACGGTCAAAACGGGCGAAACACACATAGATACAGACAGACACAGGAAAATCAAATACACATTCTACCACGCATGCAAGTACACGAACCGTTTAGAGATGATAGACAATTTAATACACAGGGAGAAATTAACGGAAGGAACATAGGAATGCAACATACATTACAAAGCACGCGAATCCTAAATACACCGGTAATACACTTCGAATCACCAGGGACCGCACACAGCATACAACCAAACCACACACACACGAACACACACGAATACGCCTTCTTCGAGAACAATCAAGGACGAGAAATAACAGGGGCAGAAACATTCATAGGCACTAACACGCGAAACATACAGCGAATTCAAAACCTTATAGATTTAGACCCACCACAAACGCATCCGATGATATATGACACACAGACAATACACCCACAGAACACACAACACTTTATCAACAGCCAAACACAAAATTCGATAATACCGATTACACAAATACAAACGTGGAACATAAAATACACCGGAGAACCTAGCGAAGATCTATACGAATTTTTACAAAACGTAAGAGAGCTACAAGTAGCATATGACATACAGGACAAACAACTGTTGGACAACCTCATACCTATACTAGACGGAAAAGCAAAACAATGGTACAGAATGCACAGAGGAGGATGGAACACACTGCAAGAATTTGCAGAACACATACAATACACATTCACAGATACAGGACACAGGGAGAGAATAGAGGAAGAAATAAAAAACTGCATACAGAGAGAGAACGAACGAATTTCAGAATTCATAATAAGAATCAGAACGCTACTCACACAGCTAAACCCACAATACACACAGATACAGGAACTAGAGATAACGCACAGTAAACTCAAACTAGAATATAAGCAATACATAGGCAGACACGAAATAAAGACGTTCCAACAACTAGAAAGCGCAGGTAAACACTGGGAAAAAGAGAAAGCACGGGAGGAAGCAAGACAGAATATCATGAGGAACCAATACACACAACAAGCGAAACACACACACACACAGGGAACCCCACAAATACAAACACAGCAACGTAGAGTCTTACTACCAACACCAAACATAGCACCGACATACACACACACAACTCAACCAAGACCACAGATACAACCACCACCACGCCCGGCAATCACATACACAGCACCGCGATACACACCACAACAATACACGCGGACAAACACAACAGAACAACGATGCTATAACTGCAACGAACCAGGCCACATGAGATGGCAATGCACAAAACCACAACAGTCGGGAAACGAGTAAGGGAACAGCTAACACGGGTGGAGACAGTTCCCCAAACACACAACACAGACACACCCGAACACGTAATATACACAATTACACACAATCCGCGCGATCCGAGATTTCATATAAAATTAGAGATGGACGGATTAGAATTCAATGCACTCATAGACACGGGATCAACACACTCATACTTAGGACAAAAGATCGGAGAAATTATAAAAGAAAGATACACAGACATACAAGATACACCTAACACTACAGTACTAGTAGCAAACGGCTCGAGCGCAGGAATAACAGGAATAACAACACGATTAATGAGAATAGGACACACAGCGAGATGGGTGGAATTGGGAATTATTCCAACGTTAGCGTGGACATGCATAATAGGCATCGATGCAATTAGACAATTTGGCATGAAGCTAGACTTCGCAGATAACAGCTGGTCCATGAGAGAAAAACCACACTTAACATATAGGATGGAACGATGGCCACAGACAACCCCAATACCACTACAAATCGCAAACACACATGAAGAAAACATAGAACAGAAAGACGATAAAGACGAAGATAAGAAACCAAAAAAAGTAACAGAACCACGCAAAGAAACAAGGGAACAGGAAACACAAACACACACCAAACAAGCAAAAGCAGCGGCACTACAAGAAAAATTAGCGAGGAAGGCGCAAGAACAGTCGCAAAACACAGGGACACAAAACAAAACACACATAGACACAGACGTACAGAAACAAACACATAGAGACACCACACCAAAGCAAAAAGCCTTACTACCAACTCCAAATTTCCCACCAAATCCTAACCTTTATAAAAGCGCACAAGAACAAAAAACAGATAGGAGAGACGAAACACACACGTACACACCACGACAACGAAAAGCATTGCTACCAACCCCAAACTTTCCACCCAATCCAAACCTATACCCAAGAAACCATGCACCCCGAATCTGCAATGGAATTCAACAACTCACAGACACACAACACACAGAACTACAATCACTACTAAGAAACAAGATCACCTCACTACCAGGACAACTAGGCCTAACACACTTAACAGCACACAGAATAGACACACAAGGACACACACCCATAAAACAAAGATACTACATGGTGTCACCGAAAATCAAAGACGCGATATACGCAGAAGTAGACAAAATGATTGCAGAAGACGTCATAGAACCATCAGAGAGTGATTGGTCGAGCCCCATAGTAATGATTGAAAAACCAAACAACACATACAGATTTTGCCTAGATTTTAGAAAAGTAAACGCAGTATCACGTAAAGATGCATACCCCCTACCATACATGACAGCAATACTAGACAAATTACGCCCAGCACAATACATATCTAAACTCGACCTTAGCCAAGCATACTTCCAAATACCACTACACGAAGACAGCAGACACATAACAGCATTTACAGTACCGGGAAAAGGATTATACCAATTTAAAAGGATGCCATATGGGCTAACGGGAGCACCAGCGACCTTCCAAAGATTACTAGATAAAATAATTGGACCAAAATCAGAACCGTACGCATTTGCATACCTAGACGACATAATAATAGTTACACAAACATTCGAAGAACACTTACACTGGCTAGGGAAAATATTAGATAAAATAACACACGCAGGACTTACAATTAATCCAGATAAATGCGAATTCGGCTGCTCACAAGTAAAATACCTAGGCTACATAGTAGATAAACACGGACTACACATAGACACAGACAAAATACAACCACTAACAGACTACCCAGAACCAAAAACACTTAAGCAGTTAAGACGATTAATCGGAATGGTCTCGTGGTACAGACGATTCATCCCGAATTTCGCACACATAACAGAACCACTCACACGATTATTAAAAAAGGAACAGAAATGGGTCTGGGGAGAAGAACAACAACACGCAACGAACACAATCAAACAATTACTCACAACACCTCCCACACTAACATGTCCCGACCACACACTACCATTCCAAGTACAAACAGATGCGAGCGGAACAGGCATAGACGCAGTACTCACACAAACAAAACAAGAAATAGAACAAGTAGTTGCATACGCCAGCCGTGCACTGAGCGAGGCTGAGCGTAAATACACGACGACAGAGAGAGAGTGCCTAGCAGTGATTTGGGCGATACAAAAATTTAGACCGTATTTAGAAGGGTATCACTTTACAGTCATCACAGACCACAGTGCATTAAAATGGCTACATAATTTAAAAAACCCGACAGGTAGATTAGCTCGATGGGCACTAGAATTACTAGAATACGATTTTGAAATAATACACAGAAAAGGCTCAGCACACCATGTACCTGACGCATTATCACGATTACACGAAGACGAAGAACAAGCACAGTTAGGCGGGATAGAAGACACTACAGACAAATGGTACACATATGAAAAGACACAAGTACAGACACGACCGGAGAAAAATAACTCATGGAGAATACGCGACACACATCTATATTTCCATGGACCCGATCCACTACACTCTAATCTACTACCAGACACAAACCCGTGGAAACTAGTAATCCCGAAAGAAAAAATCACACAAGTACTACACGAAAATCACGACACAACACAAGCAGGACATTTAGGGATAGAAAAAACATACCAAAGAATAGCTAAAGAATACTTCTGGCCAGGAATGTATAGAGACACAGTAAACCACGTAAGAAAATGCGAAATCTGCCAGAAAACGAAAGTGGAACAAAGACAACCAGCAGGCCTCATGGGGCATAGAATCATAGAAGAACCGTGGACAGTAGTAGCCTCCGACATAATGGGTCCACTTCCGATTTCCAAGACACGACACCAATACATAATAGTCTTCCAAGACCTATACACGAAATGGAGCGAGATAATACCACTTAAAAAAGCAACAGCTCAAACAGTAGAACACGCACTACACACACACGTTATATCACGTTGGGGAACACCACGCGTAATATTAACAGATAACGGTACACCATACATAAACAAACTGATGCGCGAACTAACACAAAAATTCGGCATCAGACACACAACCATACCCCCATATCACGCGCAAGCTAACCCAGTAGAACGAGTAAATAGAACGATAAAAACCATGATACAAGCATACATAGAGAAAGATCACAGGGAATGGGACATACACTTACAAGACTTACAATTCGCATTGAACACAAGTACACACACATCAACAAAACACACACCGGCATTCTTAAACCTCGGAAGAGAACTGAAACCGACACAATGCCTACGAGATCAGCTAGAGAACGAGGGAGACATAGAAATACAGGACACAGACAAATGGACAGACCACCTACGCAGATTACAGATAATCAGGGAGGAAGTCCAAAGGCACTTAACAGAAGCAAACGAAAGACAGGCACACTATTACAATCTAAGACATAGAAACAAGGAATTTAAGGTAGGAGATAGGGTTCTTAAAAAGAACCACATATTATCGTCAAAGGTAGAACACGTAGCAGCTAAGTTAGCACATAAGTACGCTGGACCATTCATAATCACAAAGAAAATTTCACCGACAATATACGAGGTAACAGCTGAAAATGGGAGAAATGCCGGAAAATGGAGTATAGATAACCTAAAACTATACATTTAAAAAGACATGTAACTAATAATGCATTCAATATATTACAGACAGAGACAATGGAAAGGACACACAAACGCAAGACACCACTACTACAGACGCCAGGACAGCCAACACACACACATCGCTACACGACACGAGAGACAGTACAAGCAGACAGACCAATACAACACCAATACAACATACACCCACCGACGGAAGCACGACGCACACTACTACCAACACCCAGACAGTACACGCTAGTCACAGCACCCACACCGAAGACACCACTGCTACCGACACCGACACAATACACACCAGGTAAAACGACGCACAAAATCCCACTACTACAAACACCCGGACTACCACCACACACACACAGATACGCAAACCCACCCTCCACACACAACACACCAACAAACACAGAACCAACCCCAGGCACATCCAGACAGACACCAGACACAATTACACGGGAACACACAACCCCATACACACGACCAAAAAAACCAACCACAGACACACGAGACGAAATTACGGAACTAAGAGACAGAATAGACGCACAATTTAAAATTGCAGAAGAGACAGACAGATACATAAAATACAAAAACAGAAACACAAAAAAATACGACACAACACCAACACAACCACCACTCATCGACCTGGACAATCTACCCCCCTACACACCACCATCTCCTCCGAAACAGACAATACCAACACTAACACTAACACTACCAGTACACAACAGAGCCATAAAACACCAAAGACGCACACGCACACGAACATACCCACCATTCCCTAAACAGAATTTGATAACACCAAAAGAACATACTGCAAACACAACACCGGAACAAACACTAAAAGACACAGACTCAGACACGGAACACGACACCTACGAAACAGCAGACGAAATGGACACAGACACACTGATAATCGAGATAGACGACACAGACACCACACTAGACACTACACAATAAGAAAAAAACAAAAAAAAAACAAAGAGCGGAAGGGAGATAAGGAGAACAAGGAGAGAGGGACGAGAAGACAGCAGAATGAGAAAGAAAGAAAACGACACGACACGATAACGAAACGACAAGACAACAGAACGACACGAGAAAACGGGAAAACGACACGACACGACGAAAGAACACCACAACACCAGAAGAAGACAACGAAAACGACACACACTAGAAAATAAGGTAGAAATAACAGTATAAAGCTGGAAAATAGTCAGAAACAATACACAGTCAAAGAAAACAAGAAAATAACACAGTAAATTAGATAGAGAAAGCACACACAGTAGAAATAAGGAAAAAGTACAAAAATAGAATAAGTAAAAGCATAATAGCATAGTATAGCAGATAAAATAATTAGCAAATAAGTTAGTAGTGAGCAAAGTACAAATTATAAGAGATAGTAGAAAATAAGACACAGTACACATACACATAACACACATACACGAATCGGTTCACCCTATAGGCTTCACCCCGCGTAGGGAGGGGGGAGTTGTGACATAGCAAGTCACAAATCTCCCCAAACTACGCGGGGAAACCGAAGCATTCAAAATAAAACGAAAAAACACGAAGTTAGCCGAAGACGATCGGTCACTAGGACCGATCGTCACTCGAGTAACTACCGTGCTCACGATAAGTGCTTAACCGAGAAAATCGCAACTTTTGTGAATTCCAAGCCTCTATACGCTAAGGTCAGTACCTTTTTAGTCAGACCTCTAATAACCTCGTTATCAACCCTTTACCAAATCTAACGTCACCCACTCACACATCCACACACGCTCACACAATTGTACCTAATTTTAAGGATATACTGAATAAACTAATTATATTGTCACACACACACACCGCAGAGTCGTCACTCTCCCCTCACCTCCCCGTCCTCACCTCCATTTAATAGTGATCGGATATCAATCCGTTACAGCGAAAACGGGAGGCAAGAGAGATGGAGAAGCTGCGGAAGAAGCTACGTGAGCTGGAAAAGAGGATTGACCACGGAGGGACGAGCAACAAAGAAAATGGCGACTCGGGATCGTCTTCTCGGCCACACACCCCGAGAAGCCGTTCACGTTCCCCGATGAGACGACCGCGTGCTTCAAGACCGCTCCAGGAGATGGTTCGGACATCATCGGCGAGTCGATCTAACACCCCAGACCGGACGCCGCCTCGGCGATCACGGAGACGCTCGCGAGCACGAGCGTCTAGGCGGCCATTTTCTTCAAGCCAGTCATCATCTAGCCCATCTCGGGCACGCTCGCCAACTTCTCGAGGTTCATCAAGGGTAGGGCCAATTTCACGTGAGCGAGCAGATAACAAAAAGGATCAACATCCACTTGAGGGTAAATAAACATTTTTACTTTCGTCCCATGTCTGTTGAACCTGTACGAGAGATAGGGCTAAGACACTAAAAATTCGACTGAACCTGCACTAGAGGCAGGGCAGAGTCGAGCAACGGACAGAGAGAGCATGTACTGTGAGACATTGACAAATCTGATCCATACATCGTTCATTATTTTTTTTGTAGAAAATAATCAGAAGACGAAAAGCGACCAAGCGGGGTAAAACCCAGTACCTCAAGTTGAGCTCGTTGGAGAAGTGGCAGGCCCGAAGGTAGACGAGAGGATCCTAGACCTCCTGGGAGCCGACCCTCTGGCGAACAAGCCAGGAGAACTCAAGCTTCACCTTAAATTAGCGGAGAGGTGGAGGAACTATCTCAGGGAGGGTCTTAAGAAAGACGAGCTGGAAGAATTGATGCTCAAGTACCGTAGGACAGGTGAATGTCACCTAGAAGCTGCAAAATTGAACGCTGAGGTACAAGCTGGCTTGAACGAGGCTGCAGCGAAGAGAGATAAGTTCTTCGTTGAATCACAAAACATCATAGGCACGGCACTGTCAGCTTTGGGTACCGTTATCTTTGAGATGCTGAATTGTCCAGAGAAAAGCACAGACAATATCGAACAAATTGGGAAGCTGGGTGACATCTGCATAAATAGTCTAAGAGCTGGTGAGCTTTTTAGTTACGTCATTTCATAAACAAAATTTTCCATCTTATCATACTCTCTTAACATAGCTGATAATTGATTCGGAAGTCTGCCTGGCCTCCAGTACTGGAGAACGCGGTGGGAGGGGCGCAAAGGGTTAAAAAAAATCAATTAAAAAACGTCATTTCATAAGCGCTGATTTTTTGTGTGGTAGCAGGGAATGATATTTTGAGTTGAATAGTAAAAATGGCAGACACCTCGGTCGCTGGAAAAATGGCTGCAGACAACAATAAAGACGCGCGAAAATGTATCTAACTTACGTCATGCTATAAGGGTTGGAACAAAAATAAACTTTTACAGAAAGTCATCCAAATTCTATATACGAAAGGGCAGACAAATATCTTGACCCGAACACCGTGGCAGACAACGAAAAAGACCGGTAAATCCGCGCAGATTTGGAAGCGGGCGCTATAGTTATTTTCGATTACCAGAATTTTATTTCGTTATATTGTTATATAAGCAGAGTGAGCATATGTATTGTTAAGTATTATTCATAATTACTATTGTTATTATTATTATTCATTATTTTAAAAATACGAAATATACGTAAAAGTGGCTAATTTGTTTTTATACGTCTTCAAAATCGTCAAATAATTCAGTCAATCGTCAATTAGTTTGAGTATTATAGTCAGAGCCCACAGTCGGACGAAGACACTCTCCGTGCATTAATGTCTACAAATTTCAATCGATATTTTCTAATACTATGTCTCACGCTTTGCCAATTTGTGTAGTTTGTCGCTCCGAAAGTGATAAAGTGATATTATTCAATGAAAACACGCTGGAAAAATGTTACAACGTGAAGAATATACGCTTTAAAAATAATTTGAAATACGGTGATATTGATTTACCGTCTGATTTAAGTTCCACGAAAGGGTATCATCATAAGTGTTACAAAAATTTCACAGCAGTAAAAAGCAAATATTTCGATACAGAAATAATTGAAATACCTAGCACGTCTTCGGTATCATCGCAGCCATCTACCTCTTCCCAAGACATTATTAGTGTTGAAGAAAGTATCGGAGTATCTGCAGAACAACAGTCATCGACGGAATTGCAGGATACTGCAACATGCAGCGCCGCTCAATCAAGTATACTAGTATGTATATTTTGTGACAAAGCCCGACTAACTATAAAGGGTAAAGAAATTCCGTTGCGTACCGCCGAAAAGACTTCTTTTGAAGATATTATAAAGCTGTGGGCAACCGAATTAAATGATTCTGAGTTGTTAGAGAAAATCAACAACACTACTACATTCAAATACCACACTAACTGCAGAGTCTCTTATAATAATAAATTTGAATCAGCTGTACGCTCAAAACGAGAAGGCACTACTTGGCACAGAACACGAAACTATCATAAGCAAGCGTATAAAGAAGTATGCGCTTTACTCGAAGATAACGTAGTACAAAGAAGAAAATGCCTCTTTTTGAATTTTTTGTGCAACTGCTACAATAGTATTTTGCGTCAAATATTAGAAAAGAACTCTGAGCCTGAAGAGAAGTTATTTACTGCACAACATTTGAGGGAGAAAATCGTGAAAACATTTGACAAACAAATCAAAATCATCAATTTTCACAATCACAACATAGTTACGCGGACAGACGTTATCGTGGATGATTCGGTTTATTCATCTCTAAAAGAAGCAGATAAAATTCGAGATGCAGCGCTTATGCTTCGCGAAAAAATTTTCAACATAAAAAAAAATGCATTGCCAAAAAATTTAACAACACAAGATTCAATCAATGGTGAATGCTCGATCCCAGAAGAGTTGCAAGATTTTTTAACAATATTGATAGGTGGCATAAAGCTTCGGCGCAGAGAAAGCTCGGAGAGTTTGCGAGAAGTTAAATCTTTTGCTGCAGATCTCATTTATACTGTTAGAAATGGCCAAGTAAAAACCTCTAAACACATAACTTTAGGTATGGCGATGAAAAGCCTAACAAGTAGCCGAAAGGTAATTGATATTCTCAATAGATACGGTCATTGCTGCAGCTACAACGCAATAGAAGAGCTTGAAACGGAAGCAACTTTTGCTTCTACCAACCGTTCAAGAATTTGCCCACAAGATATTACACTATCTGCAGACTTAAATACAGGTGTTGCCTTCGATAATTTCGATCGATATGTCGAAACTTGCAGTGGCAAAGACACACTGCATGACACTGTCGGGGTTATATTTCAAAATGTAAACGACGCTGTTAACGTTAATACGTCGGAACCAGAGAATAATGACGAAAGATCTGAATTAGCTGTCTCAAAAGGCAAAAAAAGAAGGAGAACATTCGAAGCGATTATTCCTGAACTGGAAGCATACCCAAAAAGACCGCGAATGGTGGACGTTTTACTTCCGCTTGATAATCAAATGCGCCAAACATTACCAGATAATCTGAACTCGATTAAAGAAATTGATCAGCTTTGGATGCTATCGCATGCATTCCAAATACCGAATACACCAATGTGGGTAGGGTTTAACAGCAAGATAGTACAGGATGACAGCCCGAAACAAAAAATGTCGTATCTTACACCAATAAATATATCTCCAACGAATTCATCAGCGGTGATCGAGACCATGATTCAAGCTCAAAAAGTTGCCAATGAATGTCAACAACCATACATTCAAGTTACCTACGATCTAGCTATTGCCAAAGTTGCGCTCCAAATTCAGGCAACTGAGCGCCCAAGATTTGATAATATTTTCATTCATCTTGGCAGCTTCCACATCATGATGGCGTTCTTTAAAGCTGTTGGTAAATTTATCGACGACTGTGTATTATCTTACATGATGGTTGAGAGTGAACTGTTAGCAAGTAGTTCAGTCAACGGATTTGTCAGTGGTAAACATTTTAACAGATGCAAACGATTGCATCCGATGGTTGCCTTAGCTTTCGAAATTTTGCATTTTAGAGCTTTTCTCGATCAGGAAAATTTGCAAGTTGACGCTGATGTGATAACAGAGCTTTCACAATTTCAAGAAAAGAAACTATCGAGCCCGATAGTCGAAAATAAGGCTCTTGCAGAATTACTACAGAAATACTCAGTACATCGAAAATTAACAAAGGAGGGACAATACGGGAAAACACCGCAATTCTATGTGATGTACATCGATATCATTAATTATTACCTACTTTTGACCAGAAGCATCCGAAATGGAGATTTTGCACTTTTTAAGTATATTTTACCAAAAATCGCCAATCTTTTTTTTACGTTTAGCCAACCCAATTACGCACGATGGCTCGTTAAATACCATGATAATTTGATGAAGATTGACGAAACTCATCCAGGATTGCAAGCACTTTTCGAGCAAGGTTGTTTTGGAGTAAAACGAACCGATAAGCCATTTTCGAGACAGCCTGTTGATTTAACGTTGGAACAGACGATAAATGCCGATGCGGCACGACGATTGACAGGGGTCATACATTTCACTAACTCCATATCTGCTCGGCAACGGTGGGCAAGGAGTCACAGCATCAGATCAACAATGATTTCTCATATATACGACGAAAGTGGATTGCAAAAACCGCAAGACATTACTGCTGATCTGGAGCGACATCAAATTATAAAAAATTGTACTCATCTTCAAAAATTCATTGACACAGTGAACAGGAATATGAATCCATTCAAACCAGATTTAGACAAGCAAGTTTTGTACAATATTGCTACAGGAAGAGCAGCTTCAGATTTAATTGCCGATTTCCTTCTGAATATCGAGAAAACTGGAAATCAGTTGCGAGAAAATTTTATTTCGGAATGTGTGTCAGCGAATGATAGATTTGAGAAACCTATTAAAAGAAATATCATTTCAAATTTTTCCGGTACTTCTGTAAAGAAATCGGTCAAAGTGGGCAACAAGGTACAAGAAGTAAAAATGCAGAGAGATCTATTCGGCCGTATGCTAGGAGTCTCTATGGAACAAAATATTGACATTGCAAAGATTCTGTCATATCCGTTAACACCTGTGCCGATGTCTATGTGTCACTTGGATGGAACAATTTGCAAGACCGACAAATCTGCTCTTATGAAATTATTGGAAAAAAGAATTACGAGCCAGTCACCACAGCACATCGACGTGGTAATATTGGATGGATTTTTTATGTTGCATCTAATAAAAGAAGTTCCAAGAACATTCGGCAACATATCGAAAAAAATCCTCCAAATGGTCACAAGATTTAGCGCGTCAAGGATAGATGTTGTTTTCGATGTATACATCTCGCCATCTATCAAGGATAATGAACGTGCGCGAAGAGGCGGATTCGAAAATCGTTCGTACGTAATTTCTGGTCCAGAACAAGCAAGGCCTGCTGATTTTTTGAATGAACTGAAAAACGTTAACTTCAAACAAGCTCTTGTTCGTTTCTTAATCGCACATTGGGCAAGCGACGAAATGGCTGCATTTATCGGTACCAAAACCATATATTTGAATTTCGATAAATGCTACTATTACAAAGTCATTAACGGATCTGTGGAGAGAACAATAGACGATCAATTATCTTGTGAGAGCCATGAAGAGGCGGATACTAAAATAGTTTATCACGTTTGTAAGATTAACTTTGATGCAAACGTTGTGATCAAATGCTCCGACACAGATATTTTGATTATAATGCTGGGTAACATGGACCACTTGAGCCACCCTGTACATATTTGGATGGATGCTGGCGTTGGAAACAATCAAAGATTCATTGATATAACCGCATTGCATAATAATTTAGGCGAAACTATATCAAAAGCCTTACCAGGATTCCACGCAACGACCGGTTGTGACTACAATCCAGCATTTTTTAAAAAAGGGAATAACAGACCGTTTTCAATTCTTCAAAAAAGTCCTGAATATCAGGAAGCTTTTTCAAATTTGTCGGATTGCAATCTATCAGAATCTGCAAGGGACGCGATATTCTCAGTAGTGGATAAATTCATTTGCCACATGTATAGCGCCCAACGAGCGAGTAACGTCAATGAGGCGAGATTCGACATTTTTGCTAAAACCTTCAAGGTCAAGGACGTGAATGAACCATTCCATCAAAAGTTTAAAAATATTGACGCCTCAAATTTGCCGCCGTGTACATCGGAACTGTTTCAGCAGTTACTGCGAGCACGTTACATTTGCCACTTGTGGCGAAATGCTTATTTGAAAAACCCGACGCAATTACTCCCGCAATATAATGGCTGGAGAGAGACGCAGGGAAAGTACGAAATACTTTGGTTCGAGGGAGAACAATCACCACCCTTAGTCAATGACGTAATAATTCAAACCACGAGTCAAGATGAAGGCATGGATGTTGCAGGTATACATATTTATTCTATAAACTAGTCGTGCATACGGTCACTGCCACACTTTCATTACCTTTTTTTTCAACTTTACAGATGACGAGGACGTTGAAAATAATTTCGACGACGAGTACAACGATGGCAACAGTTCAGACGAATTATTTGACGATTTTGGAGACGTATAAGAACAAATTAGCCACTTTTACGTATATTTCGTATTTTTAAAATAATGAATAATAATAATAACAATAGTAATTATGAATAATACTTAACAATACATATGCTCACTCTGCTTATATAACAATATAACGAAATAAAATTCTGGTAATCGAAAATAACTATAGCGCGCGCTTCCAAATCTGCGCGGATTTACCGGTCTTTTTCGTTGTCTGCCACGGTGTTCGGGTCAAGATATTTGTCTGCCCTTTCGTATATAGAATTTGGATGACTTTCTGTACAAGTTTATTTTTGTTCCAACCCTTATAGCATGACGTAAGTTAGATACATTTTCGCGCGTCTTTATTGTTGTCTGCCGCCATTTTTCCAGCGACCGAGGTGTCTGCCATTTTTACTATTCAACTCAAAATATCATTTCCTGCTACCACACAAAAAATCAGCGCTTATGAAATGCCGTTTTTTAATTGATTTTTTTTAACCCTTTGCGCCCCTCCCACCGCGTTCTCCAGTACTGGAGGCCAGGCAGACTTCCGAATCAATTATCAGCTATGTTAAGAGAGTATGATAAGATGGAAAATTTTGTTTATGAAATGACGTAACTAAAAAGCTCACCAGCTCTCCGTCTAAAAGCAGAGTTGGTGACTAGAAAAGCATTCATCCTACCAAATATCCAACAGCGGGATCCAATGTATATTCCCTCCCGCTCCAACGGCAAATCGTGGATCTTTCTTCTTTTATAAATAAATTATTATTAATTATTATGAATTTTTTATTTTTTTTGTTTTTTCAATTTTTTTTCAATTTTTTTTTTCAATTTTTAATTTTTCAATATTTTTTTATATTTTTCAATTTAATTAACGACTCAACACGCGCCGTCCCCCATCCGATCGACGCGCATCAAAGAAGGCCCATTTCATGCCCTTATCATAAAAAGTACAGTGTGCATCTGGGGGGATGGACATTTTCCCCCCCTAGATGCACAATATACTATTGTTCTTATATTGGGAAGCTGCTTCATCGGAGAAATAAATTATTTTTTTTATAGGAATTGAATCTTGGAACTTCTCTTTCATAAAGTTGACTAACTTTTTTCGAAATAAATGAACCGCAACTGTATTATGTTTCAGATGCTCTGAAATTATCACGAAATTAAAATGTCTCAACTGGTCGTCATCGTAACTTTTATAGTAAACCACGATTGGATGAACAGTCGCCTGATTATTGCTCCAGTGAAACCCTTGCGTGGAATCTTGTACAACAAATGCATAATTCTCGGCGAAATCGCATACTACTAAAAATTCGCCAACCGCCAAGCTCTCTTTTGCGTACTGTACGTCTGGAGAACATCAAGCAGAAGAATCTATTTCACAAAATCGATTTGACAAAGCCTTGACAGTTCGTGGTATTCTGAAATTACATGCGGTCATTCCAATATCTCATGAACTCGTTGAAACAATTGTTTTTTTTTTGTGAACAAAATTTTTTCTATGAAGGTTCATTCTTTTACGACCAAAATGATTCAAGGATCAGCCCGCTCCGGTGAATACTTTCGGAGATATGAATTTTCAAACATAGCGGTGCAACAGCGGTTTACAAAAATTCACATAGCTTTAACTCCGCCATTTTCGAAATTTTTTCAAAATCCTTCAAGTTGTATTTTTTTTTTTTTTTTTAGTGAAGTGACGTGGATCCGCTCATAGGTTAGATTCCAGATGATTCGGTCCCACAGTTATGGTAAAATATGGGGGTATATACCCAGATATAGGGGTATATACCAAGATATACCTAATTTTGTTGATATACAGGGCGTTCCAGATTGAGCGCAACAAATTTCGTGGGCAGATTCCTGGATAAATTCTGAAACGAAAAATCCTCTGCGAAAAATTCCTGTGACCTACGGCTACCCAGCTAGAGAGCATCTAGGTTGACCCATCACAGAGCGAGTACAGCAGAAAGTCAGTGCCGGGTCACGAACGCTATTAATGCTGTGCCCGTAGCTAGAGTATTCCGCTTGTTCACTAGAGTTGTTCATCCAATTTTTGGGTCCTCCAGGTGTTTCCCTTCCTAGTTCTCGTCGTCCGGGGTATTTCCTTCATAGTCTCCGTCATCCAGGTATCCCTCTTCATAGTTTTCGTCATCCAGGTATCCTTCTTCATAGTTTGCGTCGACCGGGTATCCCCTAGCGTAATTCGCGCGTACATAGTCTTTTCCACCAGAGTTTACGTCGTCCAGGTATCTCTCTACATAGTTTCCGTCATCCAGGTATCCATTTTCATAGTTTCTGTCATCCAGGTATCCCTCTTCATAGTCTTCGTCGTCCAGGTATCCGTCATCATAGTTTACGTCATTCAGGTATCTCTTTTAATAGTTCTCGTCGTCTAGACATTCGTTATTACAGCTTTCCTCGTCCAGGTATCCGTCATCATAGTTTTCATCGTCCAGGTATCATCTTCATAGTTCTCGTCGACCGGGTATCTCCCGTCGTAATTCTCAAGTTCCAAGTTTTTTCTTTCATAGTTCTTGTCGTCCAGGTATCCGTCATCATATTTTTGGTTGTCCAGGTATCCGTCATCATAGTCTTCGTCATCAAGGTATTCGTCTTCATAGTTTTCGTCGTCCAGGTATCCCTCTTCATAGTTTTCGTCGTCCAGGTATCCCTCTTCATAGTTTTCGTCGTCCAGGTATCTTCTTTATACGGGGAATACCTGGACGACGGAAACTATGAAAATGGATACCTGGATGACGGAAACTATGAAATAAGATACCCGGACGACGTAGACTATGATGGAAAAGACTTGGAACTTGAGAATTACGACGGGGGATACCCGGTCGACGAGAGCTACGGAGGGGAATACCTGGACGACGAAAACTATGAAGACGAATAGCATGAGGACGAAGACTATGATGACGGATACCTGGACAACCAAAAATATGATGACGGATACCTGGACGACAAGAACTATGAAAGAAAAAACTTGGAACTTGAGAATTACGACGGGAGATACCCGGTCGACGAGAACTATGAAGATGATACCTGGATGACGAAAACAATGAAAATAGATACCTGGATGACGGAAACTATGTAAAAGGATACCCGGACGACGTAGACTATGGTGGAAAAGAGTTTGTACGCGAGAATTACGTCAGGGGATACCCGGTCGACGAAAACTGTGAATAGGGATACCTGGACGACCAAAAATATGATGACCGATACCTGGACGACCAAAAATATGATGACCGATACCTGGACGACAAAAACTATGAAAGATAAGACTTGGAACTTGAGAATTACGACGGGGGATACCCGGTCAGCGAAAAGTATGATGACGGATACCTGGACAAGGAAAGATATACTGACCAGTGTCTAGACGACGAGAACTATGAAAAGGGATACCTGGATGACGGAAACTATGTAGAGTGATACCTGGGCGATGTAAACTCTAATGGAAAAGACTTTGTACGCGCAAATTACGCCAGGGGATACCCAGTCGACGAAAACTATGATGACGGATACCTGGACGACGAGAACTAGGAAGAAAAACACCTGGAGGACCGAAAAATTGGATAAACAGCTCTAGTGAATCAGCGGAACACTCTAGCTATAATAATAAATAATATTTAATATCTTCGAATCTAACAGAGACCCCACTTTTTGGTAAAATGAATTTTGTAGATGAGAGAATAAAGAACAAAATTATATTTTTCAAAATGGATTCAAGGTGGGGGAAGGGCATGCTTAGACTATTTAAATAATCAAATTGTTATTAATTCTAATTTGTTTACAATAAAAAATTGGTCCAAAAGACACTTCGAAAGCTTACGTAACAAAGTATAAATTAAAAAAAAAACGACATTGATCCGATCAGTAGAACTGGAGATAATAAACTTTGAGTAGGAGAAGATTGGAGAAAATCCAGCGATTTATCAAAAATTCATGTGTAGATGCTTTCGAAAAAAAAAATTTTGACAGCAAAATCCTGAAATACGTGTGAACTAATTTTATGCATATGAGTTGTGAGAAAAAATTCAGATGATTTCAAAATGTCAAGTTTGGAAGGTGTGCGATTTGTAAAAGAATGACCCATATTTGTATGAAATTTAGAGCAATCAGTGTTTGCTGATTCAGCTACTTGATATTCTAGATCAGCAAAAGTCTTTTATTATAGCGCCTATAATTGACCAGCAAGAACTGTATTACTGTACGGCTGACACAGATTTTTTCAGTGCATGAATTCAATCTACTTTATTGACAAGCCCTTAGAATAAAACCAACATCAGCATACTCATATTATTAGATGAGAAAAGAGACAAAAAGCAAAAAAACAAATTTTTCTCAATCACTATTAAAATCATTGGGTAAGAGAGTTGAAATTTTGAGACATATATTTTATTAGGTGGAAACCATAAGCCGAGTGAAATTTCAATATTCACTTTGGGCACTTTCACTGTTCTTATCCGACTATACCCTTTCTACCTCATCCAGCTCATACCACGGGGTCTATAACAGTATATTACGATACGAGTGAGGTAAAACTTCTGCTGACGAGGGTTGCAATCACATGAGATCAGAAGAAGTTTTTCCGTCGAGTATTGTAGAAAATTTACTTCACAAGGTTTGAAAATGGGGGTTTTACCCACGCAAAGCGTGGGTAAAACGTCCATTATCATACTGTATGAAGTAAATCTATTTTTAGCTCAAGCCCAGGAGATTAGGCGCTTACGAAAACTGTAATATGATGTAAGTTGCCAACCAAGTTACCTCTCTGCCTTTGATCTAGTCGGATTAGCTACGTAAGCGATTCCATGGAGAGCAGCCACCCTCGGATACTCTTTGGCTCGGCTGCGCAAGCTGAACCTTAGCAAAGTCTTTGACGGTTTATAGCTGTCCAAGCAGGCCATTTTACCAAGAAATATCTGCAGGTCACCAGAAAACTTTTCCTCTACGCGGTGTTGCTGTGGGCTGGCCTGCCAAGCTATTTGAACTCTGCCAACGTGAATTGAAATTCCCGCAATTTGAATCCACGATCGAAACTGAAACGCGATAAGCATCTGCACGAACAGTTTCAGTCTGGTCATGAATATTTACATCCTGCATATAAATAGATAAGAGAGGTGCACGACATATATAATTGTCCGGTTTGTTTCATGCTATAGACGAACCCTCTCAATCTTCATCCTGTTGAAGTGAAAGTATGCATACTGCATAGTATATAGATTCATACTTTCGTGGCTGCAACACATATATACTATTTTCGAAAACTCCATAGTCACGAGAAAACGTTCTCATGTACCATGTAATGAACAACGGTTCATTTATATTGAGTAATTATAATATAATTACGCTACATAAGGTAGATTCTTTTCATCAAAGTGCGTCAAATCAGTGTGAATTGAACAAACTCAAATTTTGTTGACAAGGAAAATAATCAGGCAGACCGCGAATCGAACCCGGATCTATGGAGGCCTAATCGGGGACTTAATCCACTAGACCACCTATAGCTGCCCAACAAATATTACTTTCCTACTTCCATACTTACTCAAAATAAATGAACCGTTGTTCATTACATAGTACATGAGAACGTTTTCTCGTGACTATGGCGTTTTCAAAACTAGTATATATGTGTTGCAGCCACGAAAGTATGAATCTATCTAATATCACTCGACACACGAAAGGTAAACAAACGCATATAATGACAAGAGAAGTGGGAAGGTAACATTCGTTGGGCGGCTAGGTGGTCTAGTGGATTTAGTCCCAAGTTAGGCCTCCATAGATCCGGGTTCGATTCCCGGTCTGCCTGATTATTTTTCTTGTCAATAAAATTTGAGTTTGTTTAATTCAGACTGATATGCATAGTATAATCCAAAGGCTATGTGCTGTGCTATGGAAGCTGTCCGATTAATCGTATGTCATGTTTCTTTAACGGGTCATAAAATATACACTAGCCAGACATTTTAGAGTAATGAAGTTCGAGGAGATAGCTGCGTTCGAACAAAACAAATTTGAACAGTTTTCCATTTCACACGCATCTTTATGTTTGGAGCTTGTAGATTGTTTTAAGCCATCAACCCCCTAATATCCAGGTCCACGTATGAGGACGATTTTAGCATGTGCATGTTTTCCTCGAAGAGTTACGTTGAAAAATGAGATCACGAATTAGATTAAATAATCTCATTTTTCTCATGAATAATCGATGCAGGTATATTATATCGCGTGTCCTACGTATATAAGGTCGTATGCGGCAACATGCAACATTCAACCGCGTGTCAAGGTAACAGGGTATTTAATTTCTTTTTTGTCCCGCAAACGCAGATTTCAGTGTAACTGATTTTCTATCTTTCTTTATCAATGTTGAACTATTTCTCTGTATATTACTATAAATTTTCAATAAATTTTAGGTTCCAGACTTACAGAATAATCACACTTGAACATTAAGAAAAAATAATGATTTTTTTTAACAATAAATGCTTCCATTTATTTTGAATATTCGATATTTTATATGAAATATTTTACACGTTATTTTTCGTATAAAAATGAGTATTTAAACTCGAAAGGAAATTTAAAAAACAAAACTCAAACTCATTCGATTTGAAGAATCTATTTATTATGAAAATGAATATTGATATTGCTTGCATGTGCAATATTCAATGACACGTGATCATACCGTTTTGGTAACAAATCGGATGATTTTGTATAGTTGTAGTCGACTGTGCTTCATCTAATTTTTTTTTCTCTGGTTCAGACGTTGCACCTTCACGAAATGTTCCCGCAATGACACTGGTGATCTTCGCTCATTTCCCTGTTATGATGCAATGAGTCTTCAATATACCCTTCTGTGACTGAAGTCGACACCCATCCATCAATTCTCCTTAGATCTGTCATTGTGAAGCCTATACCAAAAATACAAACAAATTTAAAATCTTTACTACGTAACATATGGGCATTTCCACCTTAAATCGGCCAAAAATGACCTTGTATTTTTTTAATCGTTTTAAACTTTTTTTACTTGAAATCTACGTCGAAAAAGTAAACCCATATTTTTTCGTTGGTCCAAAGAAATCTTTTTCGCGAGAACCTTGCGAGAACCTCGTGGAAACCGGCTCCGTAGTAGAAATTTCGGTAGAAGATCGGGCTAGCTCTCATATCAGAGCGCCCGATTCATTTTCGTAAAATTAAAAAGTAATGATGAAAGAAAACAAAAAGTTAAAAAAATTTGACAATGCTCGTCGTTACTTGACCCAACCTACGCGTTATAAAGATGAAATTTCATTTTACATCTACTGAAAAAATCGCGGCATTATAATCGTGCCCGCCGGGACTTGAACCCACGTCCGCTCGGTTATCAGTCGCACGCCCTAACCACTACTAGTCCAACCAATAGAGGAAAAAGAGAGGTTATTCTCACACTCAAATATAGCAGCAAATGACCTTTACTACCTTTTAAAATATAGCACGTGGATAAAAACCTCGTTGTTGGCCCCAGAAAAATCGCTTTGTGGAATTTTTTAAACAACAAAAACTGTCAAAAATTGTCATTTTTCTGGTTTTTTGCAAATATCTCAAAAAGCCATGGAACAATCGTTAAAATATCAATGGGACTTTTGTAGGGAACTTAAAAACCTACAAAATGGTTTTTTGTGCAGCCGGATCGGTGCATTTTTCACTGAGAAAATTCAGAAAAACCTGTAAAAATAGACCATTTTTCGAAAATTCATAACTTTGACAAATTCAAAGCTGGACAAACGATCTTGCAGGGAATAATAGATAATAACATGTAGTTTAACTGTACGCAAGATGGTTTCTGTCCGATGGGTAGTTTTTGCACAATCGCGTTATAAACAATTTCAAGGCTTATCTTGTAAAATGCGGGAATTTAAGGGAAATTGTCCTATTCAAATTTTCTAAACGGCGTCTGAAAGTAGAGATCAAAATCTTCAATTTGAATATTTTGGATTTTCACCTAGGGTGTGGGAAATGTGTTTAAAACGTCCCCGAAAGTTGCTCCAAACGCTCTGAAGTGCACTCGAGGCAGAGTCGGGTACCGGTAGTGGGGGAACCAGCTAGCCGAGGAGAGTGTCTTAGCGCGACGGGTTGCTATCTAATGCGGCGCGGCTTCGCACAGCGAATTCTTACTTTAACAGTCTATTTTTGTGTATAGGTTTTTGTGGTAATGTTTTTTTTTTATTAACTATAATGTATTGTTTAATCTTTATCGATTAAATCTAACAGTCGCTCTGCGAAGCCGCGCCGCATTTAGCAACCCGTCGCGCTAAGACACTCTCCTCGGCTAGCTGGTTCCCCCACTACCGGTACCCGACTCTGCCTCGAGTGCACTTCAGAGCGTTTGGAGCAACTTTCGGGGACGTTTTAAACACATTTCCCACACCCCAGGTGAAAATCCAAGATATACAAATTGAAGATTTTGATCTCTACTTTCAGATGCCGTTTAGAAAATTTGAATAGGACAATTTCCCTTAAATTCCCGCATTTTACAAGATAAGCCTTCAAATTGTTTATAACGCGATTGTGCAAAAACTACCCATCGGACAGAAACCATCTTGCGTACAGTTAAACTACATGTTATTATCTATTATTCCCTGCAAGATCGTTTGTCCAGCTTTGAATTTGTCAAAGTTATGAATTTTCGAAAAATGGTCTATTTTTACAGGTTTTTCTGAATTTTCTCAGTGGAAAATGCACCGATCCGGCTGCACAAAAAACCATTTTGTGGGTTTTTTAGTTTCCTACAAAAGTCCCATTGATATTTTAACGATTCCTCCATGGCTTTTTGAGATATTTGCAAAAAACCAGAAAAATGACAATTTTTGACAGTTTTTGTTGTTTAAAAAATTCCACAAAGCGATTTTCCTGGGGCCAACAACGGGGTTTTCATCTACGTGCTATATTTTAAAAGGTAGTAAAGGTCATTTGCTGCTATATTTGAGTGTGAGGAAAAATCTCTATTGGTTGGTCTATACGCTAAACTTCCATATGATATATGGCTCACACTCTCTTACTTGTTCGGGGCCGAGGGGTTAAGGGGGTATTCACACCTTTGAATGGGTCAAAATTCTGAGGAAGAGATTAATATTTTACAGCGAATTTGATAGTCTAATCAAATCCAAAAAAATCATGAAGTTTGAGGTGGGATTAACCCTCATTATCCATATTCAACATTGAATATTACTTTGAGTCTAATAGTAGTTACGCTGAATATAGAAGAATACAAAATGACTCGGTTGTTGTAAAGAATCAGGAGCACCGTTGGATCGATTCTGGAATTTTTGGTCTTCAATGGTTCAGAAGGGATGCCTCTATCAGATAAACACACAGCTTTTTGATGTGACCATTTTTGCTTGAGATAACAGAATGAGTAGAGAAACAAAACTGAAAAATCACAAAAATCTCAGTAAAAACTGAATGAATCAGGCAACTTTGGTGATATCAGAAAGTTGTATGTTCTGTAACGCAGTTTTCGTTTGGGCGAGGAGAACCTACGGCTTCGCTACAATTCGGCACCTTTCCGTGTTAACTTACTGAATTACTAAATTGTTGGGCGCCAGACGCTACTGCGTCGTTTCGATACGAGCGGATCATCCACGTCACTTCACTCAAAAAAAAACCATCAAGTCATGGATCTTTGCGCCATTCAAAATATCTTCAGTACTGTGTGAATAAAAAAAATACGACTTTAAGGATTTTGAAAAATTTTCAAAAATGGCGGAGTTACAACTATGTGAATTTTTGTAAGCCGTTGTTGCACCGCTTTGTTTGAAGATTCATATCTCCGAAAGTATTCACCGGAGCGGGTTGATCCTTGAATCATTTTGCTCGTAAAAAAATGCGCTTTCATGGAAAAAATTTTGTTTACAAAAAACAAAATTCCTTCAATTTTTTTTTCTCGTCTTTTTTGTGAATTTCGCTGCCATTTCCGCGGAACTCACAGAAATTCATGAAGATAAATTTTTTTAGATACCCAAATCCTTCTCCTTTAACCCTAAAAAAAATTCATGAAGAAAATACCTGGGCCGAAGAAAAAAAAATAAAACGTCTTGTCGCACGTCGCCGCGCGGTCGATCTTTTGCAATATTTTGGTGGCTCTGAGAAGTGCAAATGTTTTTAGCGATGATTCGCTCGATGACACTTAGTAGGACACCTCTGTTTTGAAATTAATTCATAATTTTCATCAAATCAAATTTTGCTGATGCGGAAAATAATTTTGCTGACGAGTCAGTCAGTACAATACACCTATCTAATCTAATGTATTAAGAATACGTGACAAATAAAGTACGCTTTTCTGTAAGAATTTTCTAGTCTCCAGTCATTAGAAGAACCTGTCCACCAATATCCACCTGTGCACCAATCCTTAACAGGTTTTGGGCCGAGTGATCGAAAAACAAATAAATCAGGTTTAGACTTCTCGTTAGTTCGACACGTGAAAGAGTGCGAGTGAACTAAAAGGCCGGTACGCCACGTGTGTCATACCGAAGTTAATTTCTCGCGAATCCGAGTTTAGTCGTGAAAAAAAAAAAAAAATGTCAGAAGACATATCCACGAGAAACTTCACGAAATTCGACGGATCGAATTACCAGATTTGGAAGTTCCAGTTAATTGAGACCATACATGGAGGTGGTACTTGCCTCGGTGGGCTTGACAGAGCTCATATCAATATTTGAAGTACTACTCTACTTTTATTCACGTAATGCCTACACTCGGCGCCGAGGTAACGTGTGAGGTTAAGTATGCCGCACGAGATTGTAAGCATAAGCGGATGAATATTTATATAGCTGAAAAAATAACTTTGAATTTTTGTGACTGGTATATTAGGGTGGTCCTTATTTAAGGTGTTTTTGAAATTTTCTGCGGACAAGGCGGAAAAAGTTTGCGAATAAATAAAAAAAAAGGACGCAGAAGTTGAAGTCTGTAGGTCAACTCAAAGTACTGCCCACAGGGCAGTGAATTTTCCTATTTAATTTACATAGGAACTCGGGCTCAATGCATTTTTTTTTTCTCTGCCTTAATAAGGCTTCGAAAAATCTGAAATTCGGCATACGTCTACCCTATAATCATAGGTATTCCATAAAAAATTGGACAATTTTCAACGATAAAAGTTTCGGAGTTCCAGAACGTCAAACTCGTGTTTCGAAGTCGAAAATCACCATTCTTACGTTCTGGCACTTCGAAACTTCTATCGATGAAAATCGCCCAATTTTTTGTGGAATACCTATGATTATAGGGTAGATGTATGCCAAATTTCAGATTTTTCTAAGCACTATCAAGGGGACCAGTACAGCTTGAATTTTCGGGAAAATCGGTTTTTCGTTTTCTGCAGTTTATGTTACCTCAATGTCTTCTGCATCTGTGAAAAAATTGACTTCGACGAAATCGTCAAGGTTTCGAAGTTACCGCCAAAAGTTCGTCATTTGGCTATCGCGGTCTGGCGCAAGTGGCGTTGGCGCTTGATTCCAATATTGATCACATGGTGTATGATCGCTTTTACTTGTCCAAGATTTTTCGAGGTTACGTGAGCGTTCCCGTGATTTTCAGTGTTTCGGAATTGAAAGAAATAAATAAAAACAGTTCTTTCCAGCGTATAGAAACAGTACTTTCCAGTACTAAATAATCATCAATTTATCGAATATCTAGCGTATTATCGTTATACGGGTGATGTGCTTCGAAAAGTGTACTATAACCTAAAAGTGAGTATCCATTCCAAATAGTAATATCTATTATTCACACTACGCTCCTGTCGACTTGTGGGTGGTTGAAGTTCTTCTTCTTTTTTTTCACAGATTTTCGAATATAATGGGAAGAATTTATTAAATTTAATATGAGAAGGAAAGATGGCAACACTCTAGAAGAATACACTGCCCCCGGAAGACAGGCCGAAGATGTTCCCCTGCAAAAAAATAACGGTCAATCGCTATAGCAAGAAAGAGAAAAATTTAGAAAAAATTGGTTGCGGAAAAGAAAAATTTTACTGAAAAAACAAAAGAGAAAATGTAGAGAACACGTACGTTAATTGATTTTTCGTCCTTCCTCTAAATTTTTTATCTATGCAATGCCCTCCTTCATCCATAACATTGCACGCATGTGCGTGATATTGCTGCAGCCTGAGTCATATTAATTTTCGGTTTTGTGATTTATATACTTGATTGCATTAGTACATTGCCAATACCTTTTTCTACTGCTGTATAGATTCAACTTCAACAGCATGTGGTGTTGGAAGTCATTGACTATAGCAACGAATCAAAAGGCCGTCCTGCAAGCAGTTCGGGTATCGAGGTTTCGGAAATCACTCCTCGAACAAGGGACGTCACTGATTCTGAAAACACTGAGACAACTACTACCCAAACAACACAATTGGCAAAACGCCGAGTTATAGTCGACTTATTTCAGTCATATTTTAATCGACTTTAATGCCGACGCGAATTCGACGTTAGGCTGACTTTATGAAATTTCGGCTCGGGGCATCAAACATTGCACGCGCAGTTCCGATTGTGATTCGTGAAAAATGCTTCCGCCCGCTTCTTTTCCTAGTAAATATCAGTGCACGATACGCAGCAGAGCAAGAAACAGGAGAACAATCTAGTAATCAATATCTTTCTGGATCAAGTTTTCGACTCGAATCGCACACGTGATAAGGTAAGATATTCGATATACTATGTATCTTGCGTAACTTGAGGAAATTCATATCACTTCCGCGTGTTCCGCGATAACATAACCTCAACGTCGCTCGTTCTCGTCGTACCTACCGACTATTGACCGTTAATTTTTTATGAATTTTTGAAGTCGATTGCGAATGCTCATTTTTTAAAATCTGGAAAAATTAGGGAATTTTTTTTTAATTATTTGGAGCTGATTTTGGGGGATCCAAGATGAATTTTTTTTTTACCCCATCTCAGGACCACCCTAATACATACGCTCATGACTCGGGCGAGAGTCCATAGTTCACACATCGTTCGGAACCTTGCCATACATATATTCTCAACAATATATCACTTGTACCTTTTTTCGAATTTGAACTTTCATTACTAAAATGTAGACTTAACCCTAGAATGGTACAGTTATTTTTTTTGGCCTTCTAATGGCACACTGGGGCACAAATGTACCCCACGCGTTGTAACCCGATTATGGGGGTTATAAATATTGAATTAAATTTTTTTACGTACATGATTCTCTTCGTTTTTTTTAACGAGGAAGCAGATGGTACCATTTAAAAATTTCCGGAAATTCGAAAAGTGTGTCACAGTTTGATCCGAAGGTAAAATAAAATTGAAAATTGGTATAATTTAGTACTTTTACAAAATTTAGCATAACTCAGCGAATTTTCAACTAAATTCGAAAATTCAAAAAGATTCTGAAACATAAATGAATGATCTAGAACCGGGATACAATGGATTTTTGATTTATTCCAAAACGTATAATTATTCCGGCAAGTCAAAGTTAGGAATTTCGGAAAATCAGCAAATTGGTCAGAGTGGATAAAAAATGGTTTAAAAACATTTCTCCTGGCTTGGTAAAAGCTTTTTATTATATTTCTTATCAAAATACATCAGATTACGGTAGAATAATACATAAGAAATGTCATGAATAGGAAAAACTATTCTGATAGGCATTTGCCGCAATGAGTTTTTCTGTGGTCTTCGCATACGGAAATAATAAAAAAAAAACTGAAAAAAATTAATTCACTGAAAAATATGAATTATGTACTTACGGGGATCCAAAATGATAAAAAATATCAGTTGACACACCGGAAATTCGAAAAAAAAATAAAAATTCACCGAACGAAAAGTGTCTGTTAACGGAAAACTGGGGCACAAATGTACCCCACGCGCATTTTGTATCCGTTTCTGTTGAAAGCTATCGCCAGAATGGCACTATCCACCATCTCCCCGCTCTCTCAAGACTCTAAACTGAATTATGGTTCAGGTCCGGGCTCGATTCCGAGCGATCTCTGCTTTTGCGGAAGATTCAAAATCAGGTTGGGGTACGAATGTACCCCAGTGTGCCATTCTAGGGTTAAAATAGACTTCGAAGCCGACTATGAGTCGTCTTTTCAAGTCGACTTCAGGTTGCCTAAAACCGGGTCATAAGTCGACTTTTCGTCGACATGCTGCCAAGACTTTTCGTTGACTTGAGACTTTTTCGGACGACTTCTAGTCGACTTGTAGCCAACTTTGTATTGTTTGGGCTAGTCGAGCCTCGACATCAAAAGCTGCTGTACCTGCAGACGTAGCAACTTAACTAATGAACTGCGAGGCCTTAAACGAAGGAGTAGAGCTTTAGATATAGATTTAAGATCTATACTTGAAGAGCATCCTCTAGGACGAGCTATCATTCTTAAATATGAATACAAGCGAGAATCGAATTCGGTTGTAACGAATTTAGTGTATATCCCGCTACAATTAAGGGCTTTTGAGCGCTCCTCTGTTTTACGGACGGAGTGCGCATTTTCGCCCAGTTGTCACAACCGCTATTTAGTCGACGGATCACGTCTCTATTGCTCCACTAATCACTCTCAGATTTTGAAGGGGTGATCCCCAGATTATCAGCTAGTGCGCGCTGGTTTCCGAAAAGTAATCGAATGAAATTCCAATTAATCATTGATTTATTTATTACGAAGCTGTGAAATCAGCTGACACTAATACATTGCCGATACACAGACACAGGGTAGTAATAACATTATTTTTTTGCACTTCATCTGGCAAACCGGTGCTGGGGATACCAGCGCGCCGTACAGGCTCTCGTTAGCAATCTTTTGATATTATTCCGCGGTAAATCAGAGTAGCAGGAGCAACAGCAGACGTCGACTAAAATCCGAAGTGACAGGCTAGCGTCGACACGAATACATGCAGAGACTGCCCTATAGATGTAGTCATTTCAATAGGGTTCTTGAGCTGGGCGCTAGAGGCGCTCTTCCGATCGAGAAGTTGTCGGGGCTCGCTCAAAAGCCCTTAATATGAAAGGATTTGTTACCATAATAAAGGAGGGTGGGGGTCGAAAAACCGAAAGACTAAAATTCATAACGACCGTAATTCCGAAATTTCAAAGTTCCGAAAACCAATAATCCGAATGAGCATCATACAGAGGGTCCATAAATTGGGTGGGGGTCGAAAAACCGAAAGACTAAAATTCATAACGACCGTAATTCCGAAATTTCAAAGTTCCGAAAACCAATAATCCGAATGAGCATCATACAGAGGGTCCATAAATTCGAAATGAAAAAATGTAAAATAAGAAAATGTCGAAGGTGAACCGATCAGATGAGTACAAATGAGAATTGGCGAACTTTCGAACGACCAAAGACCCGAATGATAAAAAATACCGAATATTCGAAAAAGCAAGTCACACATTTTCAGATGAGTCAGAATTTATAAAAATTAAGTACCGAAATGAAATTACAGAATGACCGAAGAAGCGATGCATCAAAATACCGAATGATCAAATACTCGAAGGTGCAAAATCCCGAAACTTGTATGAGAATGCGGCGTGTCAGTTCTGGCCGGTAAGAGAGCACCACTTTCGGGATTTTGATTTTTCGGAATTTTGAGTTTCGGTATTTTGACACATCTGATCTTTTAGTATCGGATGTATTGATTTTCGGAACTTTGCTTCATCGAGGTAACGGCTGTTCGGAAGTCTGATTTTCGGGTTTTTGAACTTTCTGTTTTAATACAATGTGCATTTCGCTACGTTCGAGATTTTGAAATTCGGAAGAAGGTTTTTTGGTATTACCGTGCTTCGCATATTTTCAAGAATTGTGAAAACACACTTCGGAATTATGGTCTTTCGGAATATGTGAATTAGGATTAATTGACTGTTCGGTGAAAATGGTATTCGGGATTCCGATTTTCGGAATTTCGGTCGTTATGAATTTTGGTCTTTCGGTTTTTCGACCCCCACTCATGAGAAGGAATTTACTTGGTCTTCTTTATTTATTTAAATTAAATTCTGGATTCGAATTTTAGCTACTTTCGTTTGATTACAAAGAAAGAAAGAACAAACTAACGTGAGATCGTGAGACTCTGATCAATTCCAAATTACGCATTCATCCATCCTCATACATACATTATAATTAAAATTACGCCTAATCTTTCGTGGAAGGATATTAAACAGATTTCGCTACAAAAGCCAAAGCGCTGAATTTACGGTTAATTACAGATTTGATAAAGTTAAAAGAATACAAGTTTCCTGAGTTATTGATGCGAATAACTAACAATTCAAAAGTACTTATCCAGGGGTAGAAGATATATAGAAAGTGAGAACGTGTTTCTTCCGTCTTGAGATTTTGGAGAGTTATTTTCCACAAATGACTCCGTAAAGACGTCAAGGTATGCTAAAATTGGTTGAAGTGATGATTAATGATGAACCAGATAAAGGATGCCTGTGATATTTCTGGATTTCGTTCGTGATGTCTCACTCAACCTCGTGGCAGGATCGATGGAAATGCGCTGTCTTTCTTTACGGAATTCAATTACTCTTTTGAGTCGATGATATTTACTTGTCTTTCACTTTCTATAGTTAGACCAATTTACAATTGAACGTTGAAACTTGTTTCTGATATGTGATGAAATTAATTATATACTTGAAATTATATTTCATAAAGAAATGCGAAACTACGAGAGATTACAATATATATGTACAACTACTCAATTAGGCGTCTTCTCGTAGAGTGACCGAGTCACGTTACTGCGGAAGCTATGTACAGGTAATGTGACTAGTGTCCTGATTTTATGATATATTGCTGACCTATTTAGTGAGTCGGTAAGAGATATTCCTGTACTTATAGTCCAGTAATTGATCTAGAGAAAGAGGTGGAAAACGGACATATAGGCTACTTTTTTTTTGAAATCGCTTCTTCGTAACATAGAGATAAAGAAACGAATTGTTCACAGTCTGGAAAAGTTGCGCAACATTTGTTAATTAACGAATTAAAGAAAATTAGGACGTTTTGCAATACATTTTCATGAATATCTCCGTTGCAACGCGAATCTCAAGAAAAATTATACTTATCTTTTTTGATCGAGATAAAATTTCCTACAATATAAGACTATTTGGATGGTCAAAAGTTCAAAATTCAATTAACCATGAGCCTGAATTTCGAAAAATTGGGCTGTTTTTTCAATCTCTTGTAATTACTTCAAAACTTGTTTGATATTCCTAATAATCCTGATAATGAATGTTCATGTGAATATAAAAAAGTATGCGAAACGCGGTTATGACTGATCCAATAGTTTTTGAGATATTGATTTTAGAATAATTTTTAGCGCCTTAATTGCAAATTGCGCCATGGGAAAACAAAATTTTTCCATCGAGCGAATATTTTTGTGCCCATACTGTAGAGTGTGTAGTGTTATGATTTAGGATGTTGAGGTGGTTGAGCTGCCACCATTGTTATGAATTAGGATGTTGAGATGGTTAAGCTGCCACCATAGTTATGAGTTGGGATCGTAGTTGATGAGAGTTACGAGTAGTCGTTGAGTTCGTCCCTCGTTTTTATACCTTTAGGTAACCGGATTGGAGTGGTAGGTGACTGACGTGAATATTCATATATAAATGGTAACTGAATGGTTGTTTATTGGTAATGATTACAACGATGGTAGAACCATCTATATGAGTTTTACAATTGTCGAGTTTGACTGAGAGTAATTTTGGGTTAGTGATTTATGATTCTAGAGCGAGTCTGAAAAGTGACTGCTTTCTTTGATGGTTTGGATGCAAGTGATGAGTGCAAGTGCAAGTGCAATATTGGTTACTATCTAACTGAATGATGAGATCATCCTTTTCATTGTTCTCCCGGGCTTGAGCGCGTTTATGCAGGTGCAGTTTTATCGGTGCATAGATAGGGATGCAGTTCTTAGAAGATATGGTGAGGCTTCCTTTGATAGGAGGCTGAGAGACTGGGTGGATGCAGGATGTTGTGTCTTGGGTATTGAGTGTGAGGGTGTAGGAGAGTGTAGGGTAGTATGGGATACGTAACAGTAGTATCGTTTAAAACTTTTGAAAAATTAAAAAAAAAAAAATTTTCCATGTTTAAAAAAATATTTTAGACAAACATAAGAAATTACTGGATAAAAAAACAGGAATAACTTTATGGTTTTACGTTTTTAAAAATTCTCCGTTCCGTACTCGATTAGTGATTTAAAAAACGAGTATTTTGGAAAAAAAAAAGTTTTGATCGGATAAGTGGTTCCAGAGATATGGAGCATAACGCGTTTTGGCTAATAAAAATGTAAGTAATGTATATTTTACTTGAAACTTCACATGCAGCTTCTTAAATATATGTAATCTAGTTGTTAATATATTTCATCGGAAGATATGCCATGCATTCTTAAATGCGCTGCTTTAGATAATGGGAGATTAGCGCTGTCGGAGGCATTATGCGGCTGGGCGCCAGTGGAGGGGGTCGCTCCCTCTCTCTCTCGTGCGCGCTCGGTCTCTCTCGCTCTCATGACCACAATCCGCACTGCGAACTGATTCAACGTTTGATGCTCTATAACTGTTTATAGAGGCTCTAATTAAAAAAAATCATAGAGATAAAAGTTGTTGTAAATTACCTGAAATATATTAGAAAAATATTCTTCAGATTTTCCAAACATATTGAAATGATTTTTATTTTACTATATTTGATCAAATAATTACTGCACTAGAGGAGTGCAGTAATTGTCCTCCTTTTTTTTGTTTGTTCTGTCTGGTTCAGTACTGGACCCTCTAAGTTTTTTTCTTGAGATTCCTCAGATATGACTTTATCGTATTAACGATCTAAGAGTCTCTCATCATTGGAATTTTTATAGGTATTATCGAGAGTGAGATTGTCTATTTCGGGATTTCGTTATATCAGGTGTGTGTTTGCGCCGGTATGTTTGTAGGGATTGGTACGATACAATAATATTTTGGCTATCTGGCCAAGGTAGACCTGTCGCTGCAGAGGTTTACCCAGGCCAGAGGCTAGACGAATAAAATATTATTCGTTAATTTGGGTTTATAATAATTACGAGACTGTTTAATTGAAAATTTCAGTATTAACGCGTAGAGTTTATGGTGTGCGGCAATTGATACTTTACTAAGTGACAGAATCGAATTGCGATTATTGTGTATGAATTAAATTTTGCGTTCCAGTGGAACTAAGAATATTAAATCAAGTTAATAAATGAGTGGAGTACTCGTTTTGGAAAAATGTTAATGAGCCTGGGCTATGCTCAGAGGATCAATTGATGTCCGGCGCAATGCCGTAATCAATTGTGGTTAATTGTAATAGGACGATGTACGTCGGGGTTATTCGCTATGTGCATCAATACAAGTAGCGCCACAAGTGACGAAAAATGGCAAAAAAAGTAGGAACAGGATTTGGTCTGATTGGGTAGAATTTCTTGGCGCGTTTATGCAATTCGAATCCAGCCTATGAAAGTACCGGATTTTTCCTACTGGAAATGTTATTTACTGCCACTGCGAGCGCTGGCGTCGAAACTCGCAGCCGCTGAAGGTCATGCACACAGCGAATACTGAATACTGAGAGTGAGAGTCCGGTGACTCGGGTTTATATAGGTTCGGTTCGACTCGTTCTAGAATGTTCGATTATTATTTCCGAGTGATAGGCTAGATGCCGCCATAGATATAAGGTTAGTAGATTGGACAAGTTGGCCTTTAAAAACAGTGTCGCGCCATGAATGTAGGCGGCACGACAGTCGAAAAAAGCTTTTTCGTGTATTTCGCTTCAGCACTCTCTTCTATCAACAGAATTGCGTTTTGGTGAACGATCTGCACACATTGATCGATAATATAGATATTTAATTTTATCAACAGATTTTAAAAATTTGCACATTATCCAGTGCTACCTTATCAACGTAGAATGTTATGATTTGTAGCACAGTATGAGCTCAATAATAGCTAAGAGCTGAGCTGCGGCATATGCGGTCACCCTCAAAATAATACATATGGGGCATTCCATGCCAAATCGACCTGGTCCTGACCCCCGACTTCTCAAATCTGGTCCGCGATGGTTTGTATCATTCTTCTGACTCTAAATAGCAATCAGAATTTTTTTCAGATTCAACAAAATGTATTCTAGCGCGTCATGAATTTACGAAGTTTTTTTTTTTCAGCACCTCGATGGCCCTGATCGAACAATCTGAAAAAATTCTCAAATATTCTGTATCAGAAATCAAAATTTTTATAACCATTATTTATAATGTCTGGGCTGTTGCTCCAACCTGTTTTTTAAGCTTTCTAATCATAATTTTACGTCGCTATTCTCGAAAAACATAAAACGTTTGAAAAAATCTGAAAAATTTCCAAGAATCCTTGGCTATCGTTAGAAATATTCAAGCAGAAGTCCACGGTGTATTGATACCCACGATTATTTTTTCATTTTTGTTCTTCGAAAAAAGCTAAAAAAAAACAGATTGAAGCGAAAGTTCAGACATAATGAATTTTAGTTCAAAAATTCTCATTTGTGGCACAGAATTTTGGAGAATTTTTTTAGATTTTTCGATCGCAGCCATCGAGGTGATGAAAAAAAAAACTTTGAAGATTCATAACGTACTCAAATTTATTTTGAAAAATCTGAAAACTTGTAATTGCTATTTAGAGTCAGAAGAATGATGTAAAAAATCGCGTATGAGATCTGAGAGGTCGAGGGTTAGGAACAGGTCGATTTGGCATAGAATGCTCCATATATATGAGTGCACCAATTACCTGTAAACGATTTGTGGCGAAAATGTCAATCTGTCTGCAATTTTGATATTTTATATAATAGTATGTTGGGGAATACGGGGCAGAACGGGCATCAAATAAAAAAAAAATAATGTGGTCGGATATGATTTTTTATAAAATACGGCGATGTATTTTGCATTAATAATGATACAAAAAATAAAAAAAATGAAAATGAATTTTTTCGTTTCATTTTTAATTTTTTAATTTTTTGTGTCATTATTAATCCAAAATACCTCGCCGTATTTTATAAAAAGTAATTTCCGACCACATTATTATTTTTTTTTGATTTGGTGCCCGTTTTGCCACGTGTTGGCCCCTACGGTGATGTGAAAATCCCCCAAGTTTCGGACCCCAAAGCCGTTCACCATAGATATCGTCCACTTTTACATTCGAATTCTTATCGTGGCCTTATCATGGAAAAAAATTATCCCACATATTTTTTGAGTGAAAAAAAAAATTTGTTTTTCGAAAAATAATGATCATCACCCCGTTAACATGAAAAAATAATAGAAGCCACTAGCCTAACGGAGCGCATTGCATTTCTAGAGGATATACATTGTATATAGCTGTAGTATAATGTCACCGCGTCATAAGTCTGAAAATCGGAATTCAGAATTCAGAATTAGGCCACGTGGTATTTTTTGTTGGTAAGAAATTAATCATTTTACCAACAGAATATTTAGATGATTCAAGCACACGGGTAAAATTTTTGACTATATCGATAGATGTTCTATCTTACCACTAAATATAGATGGCAGCATTCGTTGTCACTATTATTTTGTGACATACTGCTATATGACTCCGAATTTTCACAACTTGTCCAATCTACTACCTTATATCTATGCTGTAACCATCGTAGCCTCTGTCACTAGCGTCTGAAAACAATAAATTTTTATAAGTATTGTCCGTATAACTTGGTGCCAACTTTGATTCTGGATGGTTCATAGGTTTCGAGTATTTCTTTCGTTTCAGGAGGATCAAAGAAGTGACTAAAAAACGCAACCCATGCTTAGATGATCCAGGACATTCTTGTACGAATTGTAATTTCATATGCGTTTGAGAGTTCACAAACCTGTTGAATAATGTATTGATCAGCATAGCACGAACTGCTCTGTCGTCAATCCGTTCGTTATTTGCAGCATTTTCTGGATCAACTACCGGGGCTGGTAATATGATATTTTCGTCCAAATCAGGCTCAATATCGTTTGCATTTATTGCTATATTGTGCAGGACTGAAGTTGCAACAATTATCGCCAATGTCCGTGCAGTAGTTACTCGCAAGCCCATGGATAAGCACGGAAATCGGCGTTTCAATACGCCAAACGCGCGCTCTATGACGTTCCGTGTACGAATGTGGGCATCATTGTACGCGTTTTCGGCAGCAGTTGCAGGATTCAGCAAAGGTGTCAGAAGGTAGTTCTTGCACGCGTAGCCACTATCACCCAATAAATAACTGTTTGGGTATTCGTTATTTTCTAATTGGGCTCTCAAAAATGAATCTTCGAAAATCGTGGAATCATGAGTAGATCCTGGCCAGCGCGACACGATATCCATAAATCTCAATTTTGAATCACATACTGCTTGGACATTAATTGAGAACCATCCCTTGCGGTTACGGTATCGTTCGCCATTTTCACCTCCAGGTGACTGAATTCGGATATGCGTGCAATCGATCGCACCGATTACACTCGGGAATCCACCCACGACGTTGAATCCAATTTTGACCTCGTTGAGTGCTGCTTGGTCGTACGGCATATGAATGATATCACGTCTTAACATGGCAATGTGATGCGTGACTTTAAAAATTATACGGCACACGGTTGCCTTCGATACGTTGAAGTGATCACCCGTACATATTTGAAATGAACCAGTTGCATAAAATCGTAAAGTGATCAGCAGTTGATTCATTCCTGTTATTGGATAGTTTCTCGCACTTTGGGGTTCTAAATGATGCCCGAACCGATTGTATAATCCTTCAACAGACTCTTTCGAAAGCCGAAACCGCATTTTGAAATCAACATCGTCGTAATCGTGCAACGGATGATTGCGGGGACGGAATATTCGTGGACGTCTAGGTCCTTCTTCTTCATCCGAAGATGATGAAGACGATGAAGAAAGAAGCATTCTAGAAAAATAAATCAATATATGTGCAGACTGATATTTTTCCTGATGGTAAAGTATGTAGTAACTAGTTAGGGAAAGAATTCAAATTGAAAAAAATAAAAGGTCAGACTCACCTGTTATCCATCGGTCGCACCCGCAGTCGAAATGATAATATATACCAATAATATAAAATATAATAATATACACTGATGATATACAATAATAATGATAGAACGTTAACAAGAAAATATAAACCTTGAAAAATACACAAAAAAATACACAGCATACAAGAGATGCGAAAATTGTCAGTTTTTTAGGTTATTCGACGTCAGTTAACTTTATAATATGCAGAATATAGTGAAGTCATTCATAGAATAGCGCTATTTGTCGTTAGTGAAACAAACAAGTTTTATTCAATGAATAGCGAGTTATTCATCGTTGGTGAAACCGGGCATTATACCAGTAGACAGTGATAATTCTGGGGAATCTGATTGTTCTTCCGATTCAGATGATGAGTCTGTAGGTGATGATGACAGCGTTGCTGATCTTGGTGAATTGAAATCTTTCAGGACAGTCTTCGCTTCCTACACTGATTCTCAAAAAAAATTAGAAACGAATCACATTTATGATTGGATTGATGGCGAAAAGAAATATACGGAAAGTTTAGAAAATGAAATATTCCTCAAGGATCGTGATCGTATAAAAATAAATTGTAAACAGCTCTTTGACCGAAGTTTTCGGATTTTTCTTTTCAAATGAAGTGAAACAACATATTATTGAGTGTACTAAATCTAATGGGTATCATCTTTCTTTGGATGAATTGAACAAATTCATTGGAATCATAATTTTTAGTTGTTTCAACAAGAGATTCGCCCAGCGAGACTATTGGTCTACAGATGAATTTTTGCGAGCTCAAGCAGTAGTCTCGTGTATGGGTGTGAAAAAATTTAAAAAAATCAAATCTAGTATAAAACTACATAAACCTGATGATGAAAATAAGGATGACAAAGTTTGGCGGGTAAGACCTTTGACAAATATTTTCAAGAAGAATATTTTACAATTTGGTTTTTTTTCATCAGCATTATCGATCGACGAAATGATGATAAAGTATTTTGGACGGTGCTCTTTGAAACAATTTATCAAAGGTAAGCCAATTAGATTTGGTATAAAAATGTGGGGTCTTGCTAATGCTAATGGATATTTATTTGATTTCGATATATACTGTGGTAAGAATGCAAAATGCAATATCTTACCCAAAAGTTCTCTTGGTAGTCGCGTCGTCATCCAAACAATGACACAGTTTTTGTCTGTAATGACCCCACGTCATTTATCAAATTACCATGTTTACTTCGATAGTTTATTTTGTTCTGCTGATCTCTTGGTTCATTTGAAAAAACTTGGGTTACGATGCACTGGAACGGTAAGACAGGATAGAGTACCAGTCAAACATAAAATTAACAAAAAAGAAGATGAACGTGGAAACTACCATGCAATGTACGACAAAAACAGTGGTATCAATTACATTACAGTAATGGACTCTAAGCCTGTGTCGATATTGTCTACGGCTGCTGGTGTAAATCCCACTGCTCGTGTTAAACGTTATGACAAAGGCGAAAGAATGAAAAGAAAATTAGATTTTCCTAGAGCTTTTTCTGCATATAACAAAAATATGGGTGGTCTTGATATTCATGACGAACATTGCAACAAAGTTTTGCCCATATTTCGTTCCAAAAAATGGACATGGGTCATTTTTATAAGGTATATCCAGATGTCTATCACAGATGCAACTGTATTATTCAATACTGCTTCGGCAGACACTGGTGAAAAGATTGGAACTAAGGATGTTGTTATAGCTGTGGCTAAGAGTTATTTCGATAATAAAAAATCGAATTCGAAACCTCATGAAGTAGAACAATCTACCAAACAAAAATATTGTTCTCGCCAGAACTGTAGTGTAAGGACAAGAAAATTGTGCAAGACATGCAATACATTTTTCTGTAAAACTTGTTTTGATCTAGTACATTCACAAGAAATTTGAAAACAAAAAACAGAAGATGGTAAAAAATATTAAAAAAAAAAAAAATATAAAAACATGAAAAAAAATAAAAAAAGTAAAAAAAAAAATGGTTCTCTTCTATCGTTCACCTCCCCGTGGTGAGAACCGGGCAACACTTTATTTTTCGGTGGCTAAGTAACGATTTCATTTTATATAGTTTGCAAGTTAGATATTTTTGTTCAATATGCATAAAATCAGTATATCGTGATTAATCGATAAATATCACCTAGCAAAACTCAATATTGTTCTGTACTTACGTAGAAGTTTCCAGAGGCAAAAATATAAATTTTCCGTGATTTTCGTGGGTCTTTTTTGATTGAATGATTTTTTAACTTGCTAAGGAATGACTGAACAGAAAAATGTTGTTGAACAAAAAGTCCTCAAAATGACTCAAGGAGTGCATGTGAATTTTTTCAGAATTTTTTGAAACGATTTTGAATTTTTGAAAATATGGTCCATTTCCGAAATTCCAAAACTGGTCCAAAAAATTCATACGTCTTCTTTGAGCAATTATGAGCACTTTTTATTCCATAAAATTTTTTTGTGCAGTCGATAGTTTTGGCGTAAAAAATTCATGAACATTTTCAGGGCTCTACCGTGAAAAAGCCGCCATTTTGGAAAATTGAGAGAGGAAAAAAATCCGCTCCTCGTGGTTTTAGAAAGTTTGAACATCGAGTGCACGATTCCTGGTGTTACTATGATTAAATGAAAACGAGAAAAAATTAAAAACCGTCTTTGAAAAAAAAATTCACGCTGAAAAATCATATTTTTTTTTTTAAATTGCAAAATTCATAATGTTAATGACATTTTTTCGAAAATCCAATGCCAGATTCTGAAAGAGCACACTCAAAAACCCCTGGTGTAGGATTTTGGAGGAAAAATATGAGGTTTTCGAATAGCTACGGTATCCTTGAAAATGCGTGCACAAAATCGTCCATTTGCGTATTAATGGGTTGTGCGCTGTAGTTATGACTGTATTGACATAGTCATCTGCGGATTCGCTATTATCTAACCTCGTTGTCACCAGTGTTCTCAAGAGACCGACCTTCCGTGTGAGCCCTGAGTCTTCGAAGGTGCTCTCCAGTCTGTCCCACTCCCAAGCCTGCTTGGCCGTCGTTGTGTCCTGGATGTGTACGTAGTTGATTGGATCTACGGCTAGTATAATCCTTGACCTAGCTCTGGTTACTTTCTTCGCGTCGGCAGCGTATCCTTCTTCTTCCGTAATACATCCCCAGAGGTCCTCAAGTTCGAGAGACGCTCTTATTGCGAACTTCCAGGTCACATAATTTTCTCTACCTTTTAACTTCTGTATTTGAGGTAGGCTGTGGGCTGGAGCGTGGGATGGCATCTCGAAGCTTCTGTTTTTTTTTGGTTATGTGCGATTTTTTTTCGCGTGTCACCAAAAAAGTCTGTCGTTACTTATTTTCTTCGTGCCCGACACTACTTCGCGTATTTTTCACGGAATATTTTTCTTATTCTTTTGTTGTGTGCCTGGGCCCATAACCTGTTGGGATCGAGGTTTTATAGGCGGATTTTAGAATAAGACCTTGTGTATGTTTCAGAGCCGCAAGCGGAAGTAGTTTTATTTTATATATAACATGGCCGACCGCTTTTGTGTCGCTACATAGGATTGGTGGAAATATAAGGCGGTTATATTTAAACTGGAAAGTTCGTTTACCTTATTCTACAACTACCGTGGCACCTTAAACACGAACTATATCAATGTTTTGTGCGTTTGGGAGGAGAAATCAGTTCCGATGTTGAATTAAAAAGCTGTGAGAAATTTAATTTGAATTTATATAATGAAATCATTAAAAAAAGCTTTGTTAAACATACAGTTATGTCAAGATATTACGGAATGTCGTGGAATAATAAAAAATAGTATTTTGTATCGTACTGGGGATGGGTTATTCCTTTCTCGAGGTGGATATCAATATATGATGGTAATTGGAAAAATTTGCAAAATATTATATGATGAAACTGAAATATATTTCATCTTAGAGGTTATGCAGACTGAATTTATAGCACATTTAAGGGCATATAAATTGGGAGGGCTGTTAGAATATAAATGTTTGTCATTTCATGAGCTCATTAGTTTTGAAAAATTACATATTTATAGGATAAATTCCACTTTTTACGTAAAACCAAAATATGGATTGGTTGAGTATGCCGTGTAAGAACTCCATTAATTATCAATTCATCATTTATGTATAATAAAATGAAAGCTTGTATTTATTACTTCGAAAGAATAAATTACTCTACTTTATAGTTATTAATTCATTAAATGTTTATTTTAAACGATTGTTTATATAACTAAATTTAATAAGATGAAAATATTCGGAATTCCAATAATTTAGAGTTAAAGTAAATCAATATTGGCCTAAAAACTTGTTAATATTAATAACATCTATGAAAATATACGTGAGTAAATCATATTAAATGGCGGAACAAATAGGTAATACTTTGAATCTAGTATTCAATATATGCGTATAACCAAGAATTAATATTTCATTAAAAACTGATTAATAACAGCATGGTGATCTTCAAAATCTGTCGACATGACAAATTGTCAAAAAAAAAACTGGTGAAAGCTACAACAGTAGATGAGCTTCTTGATACTGCAAAAATCAAACTGGCATTAACAGAAGAAAAATACAAGGTATCCAAATTTGGTTTTATTCATAATTATTGCTTTATTATTATTACGAGTCGAAGACGAGTATTGCAAATGCGCTCGGCGTGAAAGATCTTTGCCTCCATGGTGCACACGATATTTTATATAACAAAAGCATGTTTTACAAGTTTCACGCTCGATTCGGTGGACAAAGTGGACTCCGACTACATACAACTTAGACCATGTACTCCTGGACCGCGCGTACCCGCATCGTTCACGCACAAACAGCACAACACCACCGCCATGACGCCCCCTGCGATCAACCCAGATTATAGAGTACGAGGAAAGCGCTACCTGCGCATCGACGATGCGATCATTGAGCCACGTTTCTGTAACTGCAATGAGATGGTAGGGGATTGACCCTGAAGAATTCGCGGAACTCATCAATATGCGCAGGCAGAGATTGGGCATTTAGGCAGCAGGCGTTCAGAGGTGAAATGGATGATGATGACGCCAACGAGTCCGAAGATGAAGATGAACGAGTTGAGGAGGGTGGGCCCAGCGAGCCAGAAAGTCAGATTGAGAGCTGCGCCAGATCAGTGGAAGGCAAGACTCTAATGGGTTTTGATGCAGAGTCCTTACGAGCGAAGACAGCCCCGTCCGCAATCCAGACTTGGTTAGGCTTAAGCGCGGGGAACTGACGCAAAATGCGGGCCCGCAGCTGATAAAGCGGCGCAGGCTGCCGGTGGTTGACAAAGACCTTGCTGTCGGGGTACGTCGAGATGATAGAAGAGGCGCGAAGGTCAGGCACCTGTTTCTTTCCAGCGATAAGCTCCACACACTTCGACTTCGGCGTGAGTTCTAGCAGTATGGCACGAGCACGAGCACCAGCACCATCCGTGCGTTTCCTACCCATACGCTCAGCTCCCACAATGTTCCAAGCAGCCAACGGCACCTTCAAAGTGAGGGCAAGTTTAAGCACGAACCCTTGCAAGTCCTCAGGTTCAACGGCGCTCTCAGGTACACCGGTTATATTAGAAGCTGGGATGCGATATCGCGGCACACGACCCGAAGAAGCATGGTTTCTTGCGTTTGCGACAAACCACCAGAGGATCCACTAGCAGTTGCACCCTCAACAGCCACCAGACAATTCATACATTCGGAGACATCCTTAAAGCCCATGACACAAGAAAAGCCGTGCGCCGTAAGACGCATCACCTACAGGCCGGTCGGTCACGCACACCAAGCGCCGACCAATCACGTACGCGTGTAGGTGACCGACCGGCCTGTAGTTGATGCGTCTTACGGCGCACGGCTTTTCTTGTGTCATGGGCTTAACTACAGCACCCAGGCCCTTCTTGATGTCATCGACTGACCCTCGGAGCGCCTGAGTATCTTTCTTAGAAGACGCCTGATCAGCAGCTAGCGAATCCACCTTGCGATTCAGACAATCCATGTTCGTCACAAGCCGGTTAACATCCCCCACGAGAGTGTCAACTTTATCAGCAGTCGCATCCAGCCTCGCCAGCCGATCATTGATGGACTTCAACACAGCTAGGTGCTCAGATGACGTCTGACACACAGGACAAGACTCACGGACTGCATTTGTGGCAGCTCTAGAAGAGTCAAGCACTAATTCAACTTTAGAGAGCAGTATAAATAACAATAACTTCAATTGTTTTTCTTCATTTCTTTGTGGAAATGTAAATTGTAATTAATTTTTTTCATGAACCATATTCGGACAGATTTTTTGCTCTTCTTCTGTTTGAAGCACATCGAAAATCTGTGTAAGCTCATTGGGAAAAAAAAAACAATTCATTATTTCCTTACCCATTATTGCGATTATAATATTTTCGTTCGATTTCCATATATTACAATCATCAGTTGAGACATCTCAATGTAAATAGAACCATGTACATATTGTAACAGCGATTCCCGCAGGCTCGGGTATTTACCCACGGGAACTACGTTCAGTTAACAAATAAGGTACCAACGCTTCCACCTCCTCCGACTAGCAGCGATGTTGTTGGGCGCCAGACTTCGGAGAGAAGTCCTCTCTCTCTCTCTCTCGCTCTCGCTCCGACTAGCTAGTGGTAGAGGGATAGTTCGTGAGGGCGGTGAAATAAAAACACTTGAAACACGACTGGTATAGATTTGAAAAATATTTATTGATTAAAAAGAAAAAAAAGAAAAAGATAGCACTATTTTGTGCAGCCTGCTATCTGGCTTCGGCCTTATGTCTCACCGCTATTTTATGTTTTAACGCTAATGAAAGAAAGGAAAAATTAAACTAAAAGAAATAAATTAAAGGTCTCTAATATACAATATTTTAAAGGACTCTACTCTAAATGAATTATAGGAAATTACTAATAAATCTGAAAATAAATACAAGGTACGATTGACAGTTATCACAGACTCGGTAGTTCGCCTTCCTCGCTGCAACCAGCTGGAGGTTCGGCTGTCAGTGATTTCGAAGCCGATGCTTCTAATCTCGACTGACAGCTGATCGCTCAACAGCCGGGAGGGGAAGGGTATCGGTACTTTTAAGTCGGTACTCTGCCACGAGGCTGCTCTGACACGCAGCAGACGATCTGTGACGCGTGACGTCAGAAGCCTCGAGCAATATGGCCGCTTACTTGACTCGAGCGAAGGCTGCGCCGCGACGACTCAATTCGTACGCGACTGCGCAGGCTCGGCAGCCGAGGAGAACAACAACCGATTCAAATCAGCCGGTTCTCAACGACCATGCGGTACTCTATGCGAGACTCGGAATTAGAACGGCACAGGGGAAACGAAAAGCTTTTCCGGACTAAGACTCGAGACTAGATGGGTTTTCCGGGACTCTAGGGGAAATATATCGGATTGATCCTACCTGATCTGGCTACGGTTCCTCGGCCTCGTGGTCGGCTCGTTGTCCGGGGATAGGCGAGGGTCGTGTCGGTCCAAATCAATAGCAATCCAATCAAATATCCAAATCAATAATCCAAGAAAAATAGCAGGGGTCACAATAAACAGTTCTCACTCTAACAAAACTCTCCAAACACCTCAACAAAACACTAGGAAATTAAACTCTCTCGATTCACTACTATTATGGCACGTTACTGTATCACGGCTAAGCAATGAGTGGCTCTTCGTTTCCGGTATGCTAATTCGTTATCCTCGCCGCTTGTCCTGTGAGCGCTGGCCGTAATCGATAGACCAATCCGATGATCTACGATCGATGGCCGCGCTAGGAAAAAGGCGCCAGATATTTAAATTAGCTATCCTGACTCGGTACTCTCAGGGGATACATACGCTCGTTTAGGCTGGTACGGAGGAGGTCCAAACGTTTGCCACGTTACAATATATGTTGGTATATACATATGGGGGATTCCATGTGAAATCGAACGAAAAAACGAGATTTTTTCCCTAACCCATTTTGATCTTGTTGCCCTTTTACACAATTGAAGTATATGTCGAAAGGATCAGGCATGAATTATGTCAGATTTTTGTGATCAAGTGTTTTCAAATTGAATGAAGTACAATTGCGCAATAATTTAAATTCTACTGAATTTTAACTACCTCAATAATTAAAATCTCAATAGATTATACATATATTCATCACCCAACTTATACTTTTATACAATTGTCATTTCCTTGAAAAATTAAACAAAGGCAGCTGTGCGATAATTTAAATTATACTAGATTTCACGTATCCCAATAATTAAAATTTCACGCGACGCCCGACCGGAAAATTTGATTTTCACGATTTTTCGATTTTTTAAATCAACGTAGCTTGGTATCTGGATGAACTATGAAAAAAGATTTTCGCTCTGATCGGTTCAGTACTTTTCGAATTATTTAAATAATAAAATTCTGAAAAATAAAATAAAAATGATGATGTTTTGAGAATGCGGGAAAGGATTCAAATGAAAATCGATACCGTAAAGTTTTTTGTCTCGCTGATCACGAATCTGAAGTAAGATTTGCAAGATTCAAATTTGGTGTATTCGATATATTGAAAAAAATCTAAAATCATTTGGATTTTGATGAAAAATGGTACTCGCAGGTGTTTCAGGTCACTGATCACGAATCAAAAAACGGAAAGTTCAAAGGCTGGCTCATGGTGACGTGAAAACACTTGATCATAAGAATCTGAAATAATTCATAGGTAATCCTTTCAACGTATACTTCAATTGTGTAAAAGATCAACAAGATTGAAAAGGGTCAGGGAAATCGATCGTTCGATTTGACATGGCATCTTCCATACAGAATAATAGAAAAATCAGATATGATGAAATAGGATTCCTCCTTTGGAACTAATTTCATAATGATCCGATAGGTCGCACAAAAATGAAGGGTCAAATGTGACAAGAAACTACGGAACGAATTACGAAATTTATGGAATCGAGGACCCTTGAGAAATTACGTGGAAACATTTCTACTAAATTCACGGGAATCGGAAATCCTCGAACACAGCGCATTAAAGCAGGATCCCGTGCATGAGGCTCCTGATCTTCAACTCCAAAATTTAGAGAAATCTAACGACCATCGTGACGCTGACTTCATGACTAATTCAAGCAATGACAGCAGTAAAGACATCACAAAGATTCCCAATTCTGATACAATACGTACGCCGAGCATCGATTTCAATATCATTACGATTGTCGGGGATGGCAATTGCCTTTTCCGATGCTTTTCACACGCATTGTACAAGTCGAAAATTTTCATCATGAAATACGTAAAAGAATTGTTGATTATGTAGTAGATCATTGGACGGAAAATGTTGGTATCTTAGACGCCACATGCGAAGAAATGCTATACCAAAGTTCCGAACACTACAAGTGCATAATGGAGGCCAATAGTACCTACGGTACCGACTTTGAAATCGGTATCTTTTCTAAAATATTCAAAAAACACGTGAAAGTGTATAAATACAGATAAACTCAAATGTATAGGCACAGTTAACATGGAAGGAGTTGCCGAAATTGATATCAATTACGTCAACATATTATTTAGTGGCAGACAGAGAAGTGGCCATTACGATATTTTACAAACAGAAAATAAAAATAAAGGTAAAAATAATAACAATTTCACGGAGTATAGGGTAGAAAATGATAATGTTGAAGCTTCGCTTAATACTGATTCTGTAATAGAACTTTCAGAATCTAAGTATGACAAGAATAGTAATGATTGCGAGGAAAATACATTACATAACTCAGAAATAACAGAGAGTCCCGAAAAACTAAATTCTTGTGAAATTCGTACGGACGCACATTTTAGATCATTGCGATTTCCATTTTCAGTACGTTGATGACAAGTCTGTCGATTCGTCCGAATCGATCATATCACTATCCGATCAGATCCGATGTGACAGTCGTTACAATTCTGAGGCAAGTTGCAATATAAGAAGTTCAGGCTGCGAAAAATGAAGAATTATAGAACTGGACGAAGTTAAAAATCCCGACAATGATCGTATTTCTGTAACGTCTACGAATTCCTTCGACGACGGCTACAATCAATTTTACAGCGATACCAACTTTTCTGACATTCAACCTGTAACTGATCGTTCAACGAAAATAGAATCAACCGAATCTTGTTCAGCAGACGTTACCGAGAGCCATGACCAGCCAACAAAGAAAGAAAACGGTAGTAACGAAAGACCAATCTATGAATTTTTTGTGGGCAAAATCAGAATGGTTACTCAAATAATAGCCACCAACCGTGGATATACAGGGTGGCCCATTTAACGTGACCACCCTAAATATCTCTGTTGCTTTTACAGTTACAAGAAAAATGTTAATAGATGATCTTTTTGATTTCGAAGGGCTGATACAGTAGTAATAAATTCGTTTTTTTCAAGGTCACAGTTTTCGAGTTCTCAAGGTCATCAATAGTTTTTTAAATGGGACCATGTATTTCTGATATGACGGTGTTGTAGTTGACACTGAGACGAATCCAACGATCTATGATATCATGACCTTGAAATCATTTTTCACCCTAATACAAGTGTAAAATCGGGAAATAATATGCGGTATTGACAATAAGAATATTCGAATAATCTAATTCAATTTCTTGGGCAGAAAATTTATTTCAACGAATGTTGATGTTTCTGATGTTTGTAAATACTGGCATTGTACTGTGTGAATTTTAAACTGTACAAGAGTACAGCATGTTTATCACCTATCAACTATGAAATCAGTTGACAAGCCTATCCAGTCTGAGTAAGAAGTGATAAGCCGCATAAAAAATGGAATTTTACAGTCAAGCAGAGAAAATGGAAATGATTCTCATTTACGGCGAGACTGGCAGAAACTCTGTTCAGGCGCAGGAACTTTATGCACAACGCTATCCAGGCAGAAATCATCCTTCCCGTCGATGTTTTGATTGAATTGTTCATTTATTGCGTGAAACGGGCAGTGTCAATTCACGAAAACGGAAACGTCGCAATACTAAAACCGGCGAGGAAGCAGAGATTGCCGTTTTGGCTGCAACAGCTTATGATCCGCAATTGATTTGTCGGCAAATCGAGCACTATTCCGGCATATCCAGGACGAGTGTTTTGCGAATATTTGGACGGCATAAATTCCATCCGTACCATATTTCCTTACATCAGGAACTTCATGGTGACGATTTCGCAAATAGAGTTCAGTTCTGTGAATGGGCTCTGCCCCCACGAAAAAAATATATATGCTAGGATATATGCATGGAATATATCCTAGGATATATGAAGTCATATATGCTAGGATATATGCCGCATATACTCAAATTTGCCCAAAGATATATGCTAGCATATATGTCAAGATCATATATGTGATATATATCCTAGCATATATTCCGGTATATATACCCTAGCATATACATACCGGGAAGAAATCTTGATAGTATACAGGTGACTGCGCACGCGCCGAATAATTCATTTTCATTGGTCGATAAAGTCGTCACGCAGTGATATTTGAGGCCAGCTTGCCTCAGCATACGACGAAACGCGCGCATGCGTAGTCGCCTGTATACTATCAAGATTTCTTCCCGGTATATATATACTCGGTGGGTGGAAATGTTTCCACGCATTAATAATCGAAGTTTCAGGTGAGAGCATATTGTATTATCAAAATTATCAATACATTCAAATTATACATTTTTGCATAATGAATTCGGTTTGTAATTATCCACATTTTTATTAGCTTCAATGAAATCGTTAGAGAGAAAAATCGACGCGCTAGATGGAATAATGTCTCCAGGTCCTGCAACGCTCGTGATTGATGATTATACCGACGATGAAGAGGTGGAATACAGTGTCCATGAGGAAAATGTCATTGAGATGAACGCTCGTAAAAAACTAAGATTTTCAAACACGGAAGAAAATTTTCCAAGTACGAGCAAAGCGTCTGACTCTGTAAGTGTGTGCTGAAATGATACAACATATTTTATATTTGACTTATGTATAGTAATTAAATCAACTGATTGAAATTTTCATAACTTTTTCCTTTTGCTTACGTCACAATTGTGCACAATAATTCGAAAACTGATTACTTATTCAATTTTATTTGGTCTCAGGATAATCTCACAAAAAACCGTTCAGAAGAACACCAATCGAAACCCACTGATACTGAGTTCGTAACCAAATACGATTTCGACAAAGGTAATAATAATAGCATATTATGCACCAATCGGTAGAAAAAGTCTCTGTCCCATATTCTGCAAAATCAAAGACTAAATAAAAACAGTCATATTCATGCCCGTGTTACGAAAAAATATTAGATTAATATAACTAATAATCTTGTAGTACTATAGAGTTTATTATGAATCATATTTGAAACTCCTTCACAGCAATGCTCAACATTCAAAATTTGATTAAATCTACGTATCAGTCTGCTCACTCCAGTGATGAACGAAAAAATTCGACGGAGAGATTGAGTACATCAAAATTTTCAAAAAAAAACAACAACAGGATGGTGCGTATATATTTATGTACAACTACGTAATTTAGCACAATGATCAGTTCAATAAGATAATACTATTTTAATATTATTATAGAAAGAGCTTGGTCATGAAGGAACAGGGGTTTTTATAACTCAAGACCAGTGGGATTCTGCGAAAAGCAAAGCAACCTTTACATCCATGGCGACATCATTGCTTGTTTCAAGTTTTTCCATTGATATTCTTAAAATCAGTAACTACAAAGGTGGAAGGTCAAAAAATACCGATGTAAAGGAAAAAAAATATGAGGCACTTGATGCACATATCATCAATGCCATTAAAGGTATTATTTGTTCAGTAAAATCTGTATTCATGTATTACCTCCAGGGCGGTAAATTAATTATTTCAAAAAAATTAAAATTAGAAAATTGAAAATCAATTCCAACTTTAAATTTGGAATTGAAAATTACAAATTTTATTTTCAATTAAATTTATACCATCAAATATTAAATTAAAGAATAATTTAGAAATTTTCAATCACAAATATCGAATTAAAAAATAATTTCTGAATTTTCAATACCAGATACCAAATTAAAAGATATTTTTTCTATATGAATACCATAATTGTCTATTAAAAAATGAAATGCAAATTTTCAATTTGAAATATTACCTCAAAAAATAATTTATAATCTTATATTCATGAATTAGAAAGTTAAAAAAAAAGTATGAAAAAAAAGTTCATCAGGAAAAATTAATTATTTTAAATCCCCCGACTGGCGATGCCACGTAAAAAGTAAGATTAACAAAACAATCAAAGAATAATTTGAGATAAATATAGTATCTATTCGAAAAACATAAGTACAATGTTATGTAAGTATACAGGGTGGTCCATTTTAATCTCCGCAGGCGAATATTTCGAAAATTAACAGTTATAAAAGAAAAAGTTTCATACAAAACTTGAAGGGTTTCGAGGGGGAAAGATAATGCTGATATGCGTTGACTTGTAGACTTCGCGAATTCCGAGATTTCGCAAGTAACTTCGAATTTTAGATGGGGAACACATGTTTTGGTTAGGGGCAGCTGATAGAGAAATCAAAGACTCATTCAAATACGGAAGCAAAAAAAATTGAAAAAAAAAAATTTTCAAAAAAAATTGGAAAAAAAAGTTTCGCGATTTTTTTTTTTTTCAAAAGATTCTTTTTTTGTCCCTAGCTTTCAAACACGTTCATTGTTTGTCACTCTAGCTGGAAATTTTTTTCGCCAATTTTGAAATTGGAAAGTTTGAATGTACTAGATTAGTAAAAAAAATTCGTAGATCAATAACGCAAACAACTAACCGCATTCGTTCGCCCGACATAATTACACTGACAACATGTTCCAGCTCATGTCGGACTTAAGAGTGATCAACAATGAATGTGTTCGAAAGCTAGGGACAAAAAACAATCTTTTGCAAAAAAAAAAAAATTCGCGAAATTTTTTTTTCCAATTTTTTTTGCAAAATTTTTTTTTTTACATTTTTTTTTTGCTTCCGTATTTGAATGAGTCTTAGATCTCGCTATCAGCGGCCCTCAACCAAAACATGTGTTCCCTATCTAAAATCCGAAGTTACTTGCGAAATCTCGCACTGAGAAAACAGTATTTTTCTACTCAGTATATTTCTTCTGATAATCAAAATACTTGGTATTGTGTTACTCAGAAAACTTGGTATTTTGATTATCAAAATACGTATACTGATTATCACATTACGTATTTTGATAATCACATTACGTATTTTGATAATCACATTACGTATTTTGATAATAAGAATACTCATTTCATAATACTTTGTATTCTGATTATCAAAATACTTTTTTTTCAGTGCGGAATTAGCGAGTCTACAAGTCAACACATATCAGCATTATCTTTCCCACTCGAAACCCTTCAAGTTTTGTATGAAACTTTTTCTTTTATAACTGTTAGTTTTCGAGATATTCACTTGCGAAGATTAAAATGGACTACCCTATATGTAATCAATATTTTGGATTTATTAATTCATGAATATGAGATTGGCAATTGTTTTTTAAGTTCTTATTCCAAATTGCAAATTCTCATTTCATTTTTCAATAGATAATTATGGTATTCAAATTGAAACAATATTTTTTAATCTGGTATTTGGGATTGAAAATTCGGAAATTATTTTTTAATTCGATATTTGCGATTGAAAATTTCTAAATTATTCTTTAATTTAGTATTTGATGGAATAATTTTTTTTTTTTTATGTTTTAACTCGATTTTCGGAATTGAAGAATGCAATAAAAAATTTGATATAGTTAAGTACTAATATAATTATTAATTCAACGCGCTGTCTTTAACCCTGATTACTTTAATTATTTGAATTTACTGATAAACGTTGCAGAATCTGTGAAAATCCATCACGCAAATTTTAAAGAGGGGCCGTTCGGTACTGCAATTAATAATAAGTGCGCCAAATTGAGATCTGAACAAAAACGTAGAGGGAAAGTGAGTTTATTTATTTGAATACATTTTTAATTTTTGTTCTCTACTATAATAATAATAATGAACAAAAAATTTCTTTAAGGAAAACGATCCAGGAGAGCAGAACGAAGGCGAAAATTAAATTCATAGTTTAAGGTGCTTCCCTACGCAATTCCACCAGACCTGAAAACATTGGGGAAAAAGGTGTTATTAAACGGAATATCTCTGCCTGAGCACCGAAATCAATGAATCAAACTTCGTCGCGCAATTCTGTGTACGATTTCGAACACGTACAACCAAAAAAATGTTTTTTTTACGCGAAAATAGAGAAGATATCCATGTAACAAGTTTTCAAACCCGTTTTACATGGATATCTTCTCTATTTTCGCGTAAAAAAAACATTTTTTTAGCTGTACGTGTTCGAAATCGTACATAGAATTGCGCGACGAAGTTTGTTTCATTGATTCCGGTGCCCAGGCAGAGATATTCCGTTTAATAACACCTTTTTTCCCAATGTTTTCAGGTCTGGTGGAATTGCGTAGGGAAGCACCTTAATATTAATTGATGAAAAAGGGAAATTATACACCCTCATTTATATCGCTGGATTTTCAGTGATAAGTTTTTTCAACCTTACATGTTGAATATTTACGAGTATAAACTACGGTATGTTGTTGAAGGACGATGCATTTACATGGAAAAATATTTATATCTGACGTATAATGGGATATGTCGGTGCAGTAGGGGGCAATATGAACCTACTAACGAAAACGCTTTATTTTCTTAAGTTTTCTACATATTCGTATATATCGATAAAAATAATCAAAAAAAAAAATAATCAAAAAAATAATGATAAGAAAATCTAATAATAAAAATAATTTAATGTTAAGAATTTGTAATAAAAATCTCGAATTTTCTTGGATTATTTCACATGGCCCCCTACTGTACCGAAATACCCTATCATATGTCAGATATAAATATTTTTCCATGCAAATGCATCATCTTTCAAAAACATCCTGTAGTTTATACTCGGAAATATTCAACATGCAATGTTGAAAAAACTTATCACTGAAAATCCAGCGATATCCCATGTTATTTGCATTTAAAAAATATCGTGCTTGCACGCACGTGTTAATGATAAGATGGAACATTTTTTTTGACGCCAAAATTTATTTTTTCAAATGAACAATCGATCTAAAATTGTTCAGGAGGCCATGAAAACGCTTCACTATTACCATTGAGAAGATAGGATTTTACGGATCAGAATATTTATTTAAAAATAGTAAATCAACGATTTGACCGCTAAAACTTGAATATAAGCTGCACAACGTTATTATCATTCAAGTTTTCAAAAAAAGTCCATTACTGAAATTTTGTGGGTTACGACATATTAGAACGTTAGTATCGATATATAATTATGTATAATAATTCTGTGCTAATAATTACGGACTGTTTTTGGTTTTTTTTTTCCTTGTTATCGTCATCGAGAATTGCAAAGTTCCGATAATTAATAGTAATAATAATTAGTATGAATTGATAGTCAATCATAATTTTTCATTTCCGTAATTACATTTCAATTTTGAATAGGCAATATATCGATGCTAAACAAGCTAGGCGAACAGAACGAAACGGGACTAGGAGCCTCGCTCGGATATATTTATTATCAATATAATAATTCCATCTCTGATGATGATTTAAGGGTTGCTCCGGATGAACCGTTTTGCACTTCTATATACACACCATAATGTTATGGTGAATAATTATTATTATTATTACGATATCACTTGGTGCTATCATAAATTAATAAATCAGTAATTCGATTGATGCCCTGTTATCATAAAGAAGAGAGAAATGCATATTGAAGTGGTATGATAAAAATATCTAAAAATTTGACAATCATATTATCATCATTTTCTTAAAACTAAAAATACCATTATTATGAAACCTCATTATGTTTTATTAGGTATGAACTTTATAATTAAAATTTGATTCAAGAATCATGCAAGTAGTAATTAATGAAATGACTTTTTTCATAAGACCTTTCTGTGAGATAACATGTTGGCTACATGACCGGAAAACCTCAAAATGTTAGGAGGTTTCAAACAAACCGGAAAAGTCAGATATTCAATATAGATATTTTTTACTTGAAAAATTTGTATTGTTATGTCTTATATATAAAATAAATATTTTAAAAAGAAATTTACCGCTAATTTTTTGACGTAATCCTATCAAGAATTTTTAATTTTTATATCCTAGGAATATATACTAGTATATGGGTATATATGCCGGAATATATGCTGGAGTTTATATGCAGGAATATATGCTAGGAAATATGCCAGAATATATGCTAGGGTATATATTAGGGTGGTCCTTATTTGGGGTGATTTCGAAATTTTCATCGGACAAGGCGGAAAAAGTTTGGAAATAAATTTAAAAAAAAGTACACGAAACTTGGGGTCTGTAGGTCAACTCTAAGTACTGCCCATAAGGCGTTGAATTTTCCCATTTGATTAACATAGGAATTTGCGCTCATTGCATCATTTTTTTTCTCTCTGCCCTAATAGTGCTTCGAAAAATCTGAAATTTGGCATACGTCTATCCTATAGTCGTAGGTATTCGGAAAAAAATTGGGCGATTTCCAGCGATAAAATTTCCGAAGTCCCAGAACGTCAAACTTGTGTTTCGAAGTCGAAAGTCACCATTTAACGAAATATTCGGATTAATAAATAATGAATATACTTACCTGAGTTTTCAAAGATCATATCAACTATACAACCGTAAAATTAAGTCATAGCAAATGTCATAGAACAGTTGCAGTAAATATTACCGGGAGCATTTTTAATCGAACTTACGATTGCATTTTTATTTAGATCGACTTTAATTACACAGCAATGGTACAATTTGCGTTCATATTTCTAGAAATCCTTTAGAATGGTACTTTTCCTAGCATCGGGAAATTTTTTTCTATATTCGGATACAATTTGTAAGATGAATTCTTTTTGCGCATTATCTTTCGATAAAATTTGATTGTATTCTTGTATTAATTTCACCCCTCTCTCCGCAGTATCATTAACGACTTTTAAATTTTTTACTAGCTGAAGGCCCGTTTTATAGTTATTATTACTTGGCCACTGTGCCGGATCGCTTTCTAAAAAATCTTGATTGGTGCCAAAACGTTCAAAAAATTTGCGAGATTTAGATGAAATAAATGACTCGACAGTTAAATCGCTCAAACATTCGATGTTACGAACCTCCACTCGTTTTGGACAATCTATATTGTCGTCAATGATGCTCAGCCTAGACACCATTTGTCTTTTTATGTTGTTGGGCAATGTTTCGTCGAAAAACGCCATCGCGGCAGTTTCTGGACTCAAGTACCACAAATGATTTTTGAATTTTTTTAGTGATACTTCAGAAATCTTTTGGTCTATCAATTTGTAATCGCACAATTTTTTCACCAATCGCAAATCATTTTTGGGAGCTGTAGGCGCAAAGGTACAGGTAAACCATGTTTGGATATAAATCAAAACGATAAAAATGCAGATGGCAGATAACGACTTTTCTTCGACTCGCGTAAGCTTGAATTGCCCCCGGAATAAAAAGATTTTCAAAACATAGATAGCCTTTGACATCCACCTAGCATGGTGGAAAGCACCTGGTTTTCTAAATTTAACTCCACCCTGGGGAGTTTTACCAATGAATATTCGTACCAATACCAAGAGTTCCTTGTAATCGTCTCTAGGCTGAGCGGACTGCAATTGACTTTGGACAAATTCATCAATATCTTCAACGTGATTAGCTATCACGTGACGAATATCGTTGTTTTCAATTCCAGTGTTAAACTGATTGGTGTTGATACTCAACCAAGCATTCTGAAAACGTTTGAACATAGGAACGTCTGGACCGGTGGTGAAGGGAGTTTTTTCTTCAAAAACAGCTCTTAGTATCAACTCAAAAATATGGTGTCTGCATGGTAGGTATAACAAATTTTTTTCTAGTAATTGTTCTAATAGAACTGCTGCATCACGTGAATTGCCTAGGTTCGATGCCGTAGTATCACAACAGATTGCCTTAACAGAACTAGAAAATCCCCAATCGGTAACTACTTCAAAAATAGCATTTGCTTGGGATACTCCTTTTCCATCTTCCAATTCTGGTACACCTAATAACTTTTCAACGTTGTTGTCACTTATAACTACGGATAACCGTTCTGTTATCTTGTGGTTCGATATGCTTGGAAGCAGTTTTCCGTCCCAATGCAAAACTCCTGCTTTCCATTCAATATCTTTGAATACCTGTTTGATATATTCACTTTTTTTCAAACGCAATTGTTCGCGGTGTCGTCGAATTGACGATCTGTTCAAAATCAACGAATGGGCATCAAAACCCAGTGCTGTAGCAATAGCGGAGATTAAATATACGGCGTTTCGGTCACTTATTTTACATCGATCCAACGTCGCTACTAACTCGTCAGTTAAAACGTTTATTTGCCCACGTGCTCGTTTCGGTTCGATGGTCCAGCTTCCGCATCGACTCCATTAGAATTTAAATCATTGAGTTCGTCCGAAAAATTCGAATAGGATGACAAAGAATTTTGGCTCGGAAGGTGCGTCTCTTGACTCGCATCACTCGATACCAACTCGACCACGTCCTCTGAAAAATGAAATAAAGGGTAGCGTCGTTAATAAATAGTTTATTGAGAATAATATTTCTCCAGTTACATCGCAACTAAATTGAACAATTTTCAAATAATGAATATTATTTTCTCACCCAATAGTTTTCTTTGTGTTGAATCATTTCTCTTTTCCTTCTCCGAGTTGACCTCGATGTTGGCAATGTCTCCGAACCTTGTATCTCTTCTTTGATCTAATAAAAACAATTTTTTGTCTTCGCCGATCCCGTCAAAAATATTTCCATGAGCGATATCGAATAGATTTTCCGACGACGACATAAAATCTTGCTCTTTCTGCCGATTATTTTTTAGTTTTGCATGTTTTTGTAAAGTGCGATATTCATTGTGGAGATTTAATATTTTCTCTATGCAGCGCTGGTCTCTTTGAGTGGGCAAACCCGCTTTTTGCCAAAAAACTTTCACGTCAGTTACTGTTTTCTTCGCATTTTCCGCAATGTTAATTTCAATATTCGTTTATGGTAGAAAAAAACTTTCAAGACTTGTAGAATTGACGGTAATTTGTCTCCATGAATTTGGCTGTCAACATCTCCGATCAAATAAAGATTTTGACGTAAGATCATTTGTGAATCCATACTTTTGCCTCCAGACAATTATATTTTCAATATTATACGTTCATAATACTGATAGCCGAGACGTGCAAATTAGTCGACATAACCACATTTACTTTTTGAATGTTCTTCGTCTGCGCATGCGCCGCTATTGAGTTGCGCATGCGCCGCTATTGAGTTGCCCATGCGCGTGAATCTGTGGCGAGTTTTGAATACGAAATTGAATCTTTTACTCGATTCACGCGTAGAGACTTTAACGAACCACGAAACCGTACTTGTGCCGTTGGACAATTGTATGAATATTATATGAACCATAATGCCGATAACGCTAGCATGGAGAATATTCGAAATTTTTCACATTCGTTTGTCGTCGGTTCGTCGCAATTCGGGTGATTTACGACTTCGAAACACAAGCTTGATGTGAAAAACTCATGTCAATATATTCATTATTTATTAATCCGAATATTTCGTTAAATGGTGACTTTCGACTTCGAAACACAAGTTTGACGTTCTGGGACTTCGGAAATTTTATCGCTGGAAATCGCCCAATTTTTTTCCGAATACCTACGACTATAGGATAGACGTATGCCAAATTTCAGATTTTTCGAAGCACTATTAGGGCAGAGAGAAAAAAAATGATGCAATGAGCGCAAATTCCTATGTTAATCAAATGGGAAAATTCAACGCCTTATGGGCAGTACTTAGAGTTGACCTACAGACCCCAAGTTTCGTGTACTTTTTTTTAAATTTATTTCCAAACTTTTTCCGCCTTGTCCGATGAAAATTGCGAAATCACCCCAAATAAGGACCACCCTAATATATACCCTAGCATATATTCTGGCATATTTCCTAGCATATATTCCTGCATATAAACTCCAGCATATATTCCGGCATATATACCCATATACTAGTATATATTCCTAGGATATAAAAATTAAAAATTCTTGATAGGATTACGTCAAAAAATTAGCGGTAAATTTCTTTTTAAAATATTTATTTTATATATAAGACATAACAATACAAATGTTTCATGTAAAAAATATCTATATTGAATATCCCTGGTAAAAATTCCGAGGTAGGACCTTAAAGGTCTTGCATGGAATATGTAGGTCCTGTGTGGGTACCTGTAGGAACCTATGATGGTATCATAGGGTGTTCGAATGACCTGCAAGGGAAGGTATAGGTCCTACAAATATACCACAGAAATCCGCGTGGGTGCTTTACAGGACCTGACAGGACCTCTATAGGCATCCTACGTTGGCATACAGGACCCGTAAGGTCCGATATGTGTTCGCAATAACCTATGTAGGTGTTTTGTAGGCCCCAGTAGGACTGGGTACGTGACGTTTTGGCGCCGCCGTTTTGGCGCCGCCGTTTTGGCGCCACCGTTTTGGCGCCGGTTATTTTGGCGCTGGGACGTCTTGGCGCCGGCCGTTTTGGCGCCGGCCGTTTTGGCGCCGGACGTTTTGGCGCCGGCTGTTTCGGCGCCGGACGTTTTGGCGCCGGACGTTTTGGCGCCGGACGTTTTGGCGCCGGACGTTTTGGCGCCGGCCGTTTTGGCCCCGGACGTTTTGGCGCCGGCCGTTTTGGCCCCGGACGTTTGGGCGCCGGACGTCTTGGCGCCGGACGTTTGGGCGCAGGACATTTGGGCTGACGGATCTTCAGAATCGCAACTACCTGTTCTAACTTATTCTGATCCATTTTAACGTGTTCTAACCTATTCTAACCTTTCAGGAGCCATAACCACCTTCTGAGTATTTCGCATGTGTGTGTGTGCGTAGGATTAGTGGGGTGGCCTAACCTATTCTAACCTGTTCTATCCTATTCTAACCTGTTCTAACCTATTCTAACCTGTTCCAACCTATTCTAACCTTTCGGGAGCCACAGCCACCTTCTGAGTATTTCGCATGTGTGTGTGTGCGTAGGATTAGTGGGGTGGTCTAACCTATTCTAACCTGTTCCAACCTATTCTAACCTTTAGGGAGCCACAGCCACCGGGTGGGTGGCTCGCCTCAGGTCACGCCGCTTCGCGTCGTGACCTGGGCTCACGATAAAGGAAAATCATCCCTCCCGCCCGGAGACCACCTAGCGGGCGGATTCTCGGGCGGGATTCAAAAAAGGCCTAACCTATTCTAACCTGTTTTCACCTATTCTAACCTTTCGGGAGCCACAGCCACCTTCTAAGTATTTCGCATGTGTGTGTGTGCGTAGGATTAGTGGGGTGGCCTAACCTATTCTAACCTGTTCTAACCTACTTTAACCTTTCGGGAGCCACAGCCACCTTCTGTGTATTTCGCATGTGTGTGTGTGTGTAGGATCAGTGGGGCGGCCTAACCTATTCCAACCTGTTCGAACCTATTCTCACCTTTCAGGAGCCACAGCCAAAACGTCCGGCACCCAAACGTCCGGCGTCCAAACGTCCAGCGCCAAAACGTCCGGCGCCAAAACGGCCGGCGCCAAAACGTCCAGCGCCAAAACGTCCGGCGCCAAAACGGCCGGCGCCAAAACGTCCGGCGCCAAAACGGCCGGCGCCAAAACGTCCGGCGCCAAGACGTCCGGCGCCAAGACGTCAGGCGCCAAGACGTCCGGCGCCAAAACGTCCGGCGCCAAAACGTCCCGGCGCCAAAATGACCGGCGCCAAAACGGTGGCGCCAAAACGTAGGCGCCAAAACGGCGGCGCCAAAACGTCCTGCTCCCGTAGGACTCATATGGGTATTCTACGCTGATATAGAGTCGTTAGGGGTAACCGTGCGCAGTGGGTAAGTGTGCGCATCCTGTTTATCTACGAAGGGCAGAGGGAAAAGTCGTGATATGCGTATGGAACTGAAACGTACGGTAACAAAGACTTAATTCATCTATAAGATTGTGACATCGTGTCGTCCATTTATTTTTTAATAAAAATAAAAAGAATTCGACGCTCCAACTATAATTTTTGTCATCTTGACAAAGATTGTCACATCGAACTGAATACAATCACCAAGGTAAATCAATTTTTTTAATGTTAGTGATTTATTTAAGATTACTATTCTGTATATAATTTAAGGTTATGTTTAGTATGAGTAAAGTTATTTGAGTATCTATCAAAAATCTTGGTCTGGGGCAAGTGTGCGCGGGTAAGTGTGCGCATTCGCACACTTACCCCCGTTGTTTTATGTGAGAAAGCAATGAAGTTTTTGTAAAAAAAATTGACTGATGATGTTTTTTTTTTATTTCAGCTTTTAATCATAATGCCACGTAATTATCGTCGAAAACAACCTGAACGGACTCCTGTTACTGAAGCTCAAATTTCTTATGCAAAAGAACTTTTAGCTAAGGGTAAAAGCAAAAGAGCTGCTGCGAGTGAGATCGGCATCAGTGAGTCATGTCTACGAAAAAGACTCAAACTCAATACAACTGCTTCATCACTAGGTAGATGGAAGCCAACTTTCAATACCGAGCAAGAAGCAGAATTTGTAGAGCATTGCAAAAAAATGGACGAACGATACTTTGGATTAACCATTACTGACTTACGACGTCTAGCTTATGAGTACGCTGAAGCTAATAAAATTGAAAATCGCTTCGATTCGGGCTGCAAAATGGCAGGACGAGACTGGATAGACGGCTTTTTGAAACGCCATCCGGATTTGACTCTTCGTCAATCTACAGCTACTAGTTTAGCTCGAGCGATTGGATTCAATAAAGTTCAAGTGGATCGTTTTTACAAGAACTTGAATGAAATATATAAGAGGTATAAGTTTAAGCCTAACCGCATCTATAATGTTGATGAAACGGGAATGAGCACTGTTCCAAAGAAAACACCCAAAGTTGTATCTACAAAAGGAAAAAAAGTGGTAGGTAAAGTTGTATCTGCGGAACGAGGCATTACAGTTACAGCTATCTGCTGCATGAGTGCTGCTGGTCATTACGTTCCGCCTGCATTTATTTTTCCTCGAAAGAGAACTCGTGATGATTTATTGAATGACGCTCCTTCTCAAAGCATCTGCATGGTATCGGACAGTGGTTTTGTTAACACAGATTTGTTCGTCACCTGGTTAAACCACTTTCAATCCTTTGTCTACGCTACACCCGAAGATCCTGCACTGCTGCTTCTTGACAACCACTCCTCTCATATCAGTTTAGAGGCAGTGAATTATGCTCGCGAGCAGAACATTGTCATGTTAACTTTGCCACCACATGGAAGTCATAAGCTCCAACCACTGGACAGATCTTTTTTCAGTCCTTTGAAAGCTAAGTACTCTGTTGCGTGTGACAAATTTATGTCAGAGTTCCCTGGAAAAGCCATAACACAATATCATGTTGCTAAATTATTCAATGAAGCTTACAAAAAGGTCGCCACTATAGGAAACGCGGAATCTGGCTTTGAAGTAAGTGGAATATACCCTTTCGACGATGATTTGTTCAGCGAGGCAGACTTTGCTCCATCATCAGTCACAGACCAGATGGTTCCTGAAGATCAACAAAGTGTTACTATTGCAATAAAATCATCCAAAACGGATAATGACCAATCCATACCAAGGATTGAGGCATTATCTGATGTTGAGAACAGTGAAATTAAGCAGGTTGAAGAGTCTCTTGCTGAATATGATCCTACAACTCTTATGATCACGAATTCTATTGATGAGCAAGTTTCTACAGAAGCTCCATCATCATCAATGACCGAAGAGTCAACAAACAAAAGCTCAAACAAAGAAAATCAGCATCACCATATCTCAATCTCAACTATCTCCCCGTTTCCAAAAATGAAAGAGAAAAGACGTCGTACGAATCGAGTTGCTATGAAGTCTCAAATTATTACTTCTAGTCCTTATAAACAACAATTGGAAGAAAAAAAAAGACTCGAAGATGACAAAAAAAAAAGTAACAAGAAAATTCGTAAACCAGCATTGAGTGAGGCTAAGCCTTCAAGGCGTGAAAACAAAAAAGTCGTACTGACAAAAAAAAAGTTTGGAGAAAAACCGGAGTCTTCCAATAACTCTAACTCACAAAAATATTTTTGCCCACTTTGTAGGGAGCAATACGCAGAACCTCCAACCGAGGAATGGATACAATGTATTAAATGCATGGATTGGTGGCATGAACAATGTACCACTTATGAAGGAGGTAGTTTTGAATGTGATCGCTGTCACGAATATTCCTCATAAAATTATCAACTAATTTTAAAGTTTCTTTTAAAGATCCAAAGTTTCTTTAAGTTCATTCTTAGGCATCTGATTTTATGTGATTTTATTGTAATAAGTCGATCTCGCATTATTTATTTATCTAGTCTTCAAAATAATTTGTTATTAAGAAGTCCATAACGATTCAAGAACAATGCGCACACTTTCCCCAAATGCGCACACTTACCCGAACAAATGCGCACACTTACCCGCAAAGCGGGTCAAGTGTGCGCATTTTGAATTTTTTTCATTAACCATTTTTTCTTTCTAACTGTCAAAGTTTTATGTGTTATTACTTAATTTAATTATTAGTTCAATAAATACTTTATCATCTGCATGGGTTCTTTTGTCCTTACTTCTTTTTGTTTAATTTTGACATGAACCTAAATCCTTAAGTGCGCACACTTGACCCGAACGACTCTACAGGACCCATGAGATTCGGTATGCTTCCGCAATAACCTATGTAGGTGTTTTTCAGGACCCAATAGGAACCACATAGGTATTCGTAGTTGGCGTACAGGACCCATGAGGTTTGATATGCTTCCGCAATAACCCATCTAGGTATTTTTTGGGACCCAATAGGACCCACTGAGGTGTTCGTAATTGGCGTACAGGACCCATGAGGTTCGATATGCTTCCGCAATAACCCATCTAGATGTTTTTCAGAACCCAATAGGATCAAACAGAACAGCCATATGGTTTCTATCGTAATATGGGACTGGTTCCTGTGAGAGTCATATGGGCATACGGATGTGTGAATATATAACCATCCGGAAACCCTACATAATATACCCAAGTCAAAATATACCCATACAGGTCCCAATCCCATATGGCTATCGTAATTTGGGACAAATCTGTGTGATGATAGGAATATACCATATAGGTGACGGACCCTTGTAGGACCCATACCTATAAAGGCGTGCCTACATACAGGTCCTATATAGGTTCTCCTCCTATATATACACACCCATATGGGTCTCAATCCTATATATACATATACCTGGATAGGTCCCGCTGCGCTATGCCGACGTAGGTCCTATGTACTCCTATAAGTTGCACTCCTATAGGAACCTGTCCCAAATTACGATACGTATGGTACCTATGTAGGTCCTGTGTAGGTTCCTATGTGGGAATTTTTACCAGGGATCTGACTTTTCCGGTTTGTTTGAAACCTCCTAACATTTTGAGGTTTTCCGGTCATGTAGCCAACATGTTATCTCACAGAAAGGTCTTATGAAAAAAGTCATTTCATTAATTACTACTTGCATGATTCTTAAATCAAATTTTAATTATAAAGTTCATACCTAATAAAACATAATGAGGTTTCATAATAATGGTATTTTTAGTTTTAAGAAAATGATGATAATATGATTGTCAAATTTTTAGATATTTTTATCATACCACTTCAATATGCATTTCTCTCTTCTTTATGATAACAGGGCATCAATCGAATTACTGATTTATTAATTTATGATAGCACCAAGTGATATCATAATAATAATAATAATTATTCACCATAACATTATGGTGTGTATATAGAAGTGCAAAACGGTTCATCCGGAGCAACCCTTAAATCATCATCAGAGATGGAATTATTATATTAATAATAAATATATCCGAGCGAGGCTCCTAGTCCCGTTTCGTTCTGTTCGCCTAGAGGCAATATATCGATGTTTAGCAACCTTACTACTTAATATTACATTATAAATATTACATTATTTGTAACGCCGAAAGGCAACAAGAAAGATTGGATAAAGATTATTATTATATAATATACAAATTGTAAAATCTTAACTGCTATTCAAAATTGAAATGTAATTACGGAAATGAAAAATTATGATTGACTATTAATTCATACTAATTATTATTACTATTAATTATCGGAACTTTGCAATTCTCGATGACGATAACAAGGAAAAAAAAAACCAAAAACAGTCCGTAATTATTAGCACAGAATTATTATACATAATTATATATCGATACTAACGTTCTAATATGTCGTAACCCACAAAATTTCAGTAATGGACTTTTTTTGAAAACTTGAATGATAATAACGTTGTGCAGCTTATATTCAAGTTTTAGCGGTCAAATCGTTGATTTACTATTTTTAAATAAATATTCTGATCCGTAAAATCCTATCTTCTCAATGGTAATAGTGAAGCGTTTTCATGGCCTCCTGAACAATTTGAGATCGATTGTTCATTTGAAAAAATAAATTTTGGCGCCAAAAAAAATGTTCCATCTTATCATTAACACGTGCGTGCAAGCACGATATTTTTTAAATGCAAATAACATGGGATATCGCTGGATTTTCAGTGATAAGTTTTTTCAACATTGCATGTTGAATATTTCCGAGTATAAAGTACGGGATGTTTTTGAAAGATGATGCATTTGCATGGAAAAATATTTATATCTGACATATGATAGGGTATTTCGGTACAGTAGGGGGCCATGTGAAATAATCCAAGAAAATTCGAGATTTTTATTACAAATTCTTAAGGGGGGGGAATACTCGAAATTTACCGACTCCGTCTATTTTCTCGAATATCTCCGAAACGGGGCTATCAATCGACTTGTCCTTTCGGCAGTCAATGTTTGACGAGTAATGAGTTCGAACTGGTATGTTTTATCGGATGAAATCGTTTTTTTTTTTTTTTTTTTTAATGGAAAAGTGCGGGCGTACCATTTATTTCGACTTATATCAAAGCCTACGCATCAAAAATGCAAAATCGGCCTGTGTAGCCCGATTTTTTATGGAATTCCGAACATACCGATCCAAAAACATCTTTGTTTCCGACAACGATGAAGGCGGTACATTGCGAATACGATTTTGTGGTAATTTTCGCAATTGTCAAGGGCTGCGAGCGAAAATGGCCGCTCACAGCTGTCGATATGATGCGGTGGTTCCCAGAACGACCGTCAGATGTCGCCGCGCGGGCCATTTTCGAGCTTCTTTATATAAAATAACATGTAAATAGTTGTACTATATATCATATATAATTCAATACTTTACGTTCCTCGCATTATACAGCTATCCATTATAGTCAATTATATAAAAATACATAAAATATAAAGGAGAAGCTCGAAAATTGGCGACATCTGACGGTCGTTCTGGGAACCACCGCATCATATCGACAGCTGTGAGCGGCCATTTTCGCTCGCAGCCCTTGACAATTGCGAAAATTACCACAAAATCGTATTCGCAATGTACCGCCTTCATCGTTGTCGGAAACAAAGATGTTTTTGGATCGGTATGTTCGGAATTCCATAAAAAATCGGGCTACAGAGGCCGATTTTGCATTTTTGATGCGTAGGCTTTGATATAAGTCGAAATAAATGGTACGCCCGCACTTTTCGATTAAAAAAAAAAAAAAAAAAAACGATTTCTTTCGATAAAACATACCAGTTCGAACTCATTACTCGTCAAACATTGACTGCCGAAAGGACAAGTCGATTGATAGCCCCGTTTCGGAGATATTCGAGAAAATAGACGGAGTCGGTAAATTTCGAGTATTCCCCCCCCTTAACATTAAATTATTTTTATTATTAGATTTTCTTATCATTATTTTTTTGATTATTTTTTTTTTAATCATTTTTATCGATATATACGAATATGTAGAAAATTTAAGAAAATAAAGCGTTTTCGTTAGTAGGTTCATATTGCCCCCTACTGCACCGACATATCCCATTATACGTCAGATATAAATATTTTTCCATGTAAATGCATCGTCCTTCAACAACATACCGTAGTTTATACTCGTAAATATTCAACATGTAAGGTTGAAAAAACTTATCACTGAAAATCCAGCGATATAAATGAGGGTGTATAATTTCCCTTTTTCATCAATTAATATTAAGGTGCTTCTCTACGCAATTCCACCAGACCTGAAAACATTGGGAAAAAAGGTGTTATTAAACGGAATATCTCTGCCTGGGCACCGGAATCAATGAAACAAACTTCGTCGCGTAATTCTATGTACGATTTCGAACACGTACAGCTAAAAAAATGTTTTTTTTACGCGAAAATAGAGAAGATATCCATGTAAAACGGCTTTGAAAACTTGTTACATGGATATCTTCTCTATTTTCGCGTAAAAAAAACATTTTTTTGGTTGTACGTGTTCGAAATCGTACACAGAATTGCGCGACGAAGTTTGATTCATTGATTTCGGTGCTCAGGCAGAGATATTCCGTTTAATAACACCTTTTTCCCCAATGTTTTCAGGTCTGGTGGAATTGCGTAGGGAAGCACCTTAAACTATGAATTTAATTTTCGCCTCCGTTCTGCTCTCCTGGATCGTTTTCCTTAAAGAAATTTTTTGTTCATTATTATTATTATAGTAGAGAACAAAAATTAAAAATGTATTCAAATAAATAAACTCACTTTCCCTCTACGTTTTTGTTCAGATCTCAATTTGGCGCACTTATTATTAATTGCAGTACCGAACGGCCCCTCTTTAAAATTTGCGTGATGGATTTTCACAGATTCTGCAACGTTTATCAGTAAATTCAAATAATTAAAGTAATCAGGGTTAAAGACAGCGCGTTGAATTAATAATTATATCAGTACTTAACTATATCAAATTTTTTATTGCATTCTTCAATTCCGAAAATCGAGTTAAAAACATAAAAAAAAAAAAAATTATTCCATCAAATACTAAATTAAAGAATAATTTAGAAATTTTCAATCGCAAATATCGAATTAAAAAATAATTTCCGAATTTTCAATCCCAAATACCAGATTAAAAAATATTGTTTCAATTTGAATACCATAATTATCTATTGAAAAATGAAATGAGAATTTGCAATTTGGAATAAGAACTTAAAAAACAATTGCCAATCTCATATTCATGAATTAATAAATCCAAAATATTGATTACATATAGGGTAGTCCATTTTAATCTTCGCAAGTGAATATCTCGAAAACTAACAGTTATAAAAGAAAAAGTTTCATACAAAACTTGAAGGGTTTCGAGTGGGAAAGATAATGCTGATATGTGTTGACTTGTAGAAAAAAATATGCTAGAATATATGCCAGAATATATGCTAGAATATATGCAAGAATATATGCTAGGGTATACTATATATACCGGAATATATGCTAGGATATATATCACATACTGTATGATCTTGACATATATGCTAGCATATATCTTTGGGCAAATTTGAGTATATGCGGCATATATCCTAGCATATATGACTTCATATATCCTAGGATATATTCCATGCATATATCCTAGCATATATATTTTTTTCGTGGGGGTGCGTCAATTACAAATAAATCCAATTATATTTCGTCGTCTCGTCCGCTAGATCAATTGGTAGTAACGTCGTTACTGATTGGTCCTGCCACAGATTTTTAAATTAAGGAAGTTTCTAGCGCCCTCTACCTCTTATGATGTCACTTCCTATGCTCGCGCGTGCCACGCCACCATTACGTTTTTCTGTGCGGTCCTGTACGCACGCAGTAAAAAAAGTGAAAAGTAGTAATTAAAGAAAAAACCGCGTTACCTAAGAAAAAGTGAAAAAATGAGTTTACAGACGAGCAGGGCTCGCCACCATAAACGGGGGAGATCAAACTCTCCCGGATTCGGAGAAAAAAAACTTCGAAAAGTACAAAGACTACAAAGGGAACTACAAGATGGACGCCATCGTTCCCGAAACAAAGAAAGACGCCATAGACCAGAAAGACGTTACAGGAGAAAAAGATCTAGGAGAGATCAAAGCAGATCCTCTAGTCGTAGTGTTGACGAGCGTCACACTCGCAAGAGATATTACGTCGAGGACACACCTGGACCAAGCAGGCTGTCCTCGCGGGACCAGAGTCCCACGTCATCCAGCGATACATATAGAACCTACACGAGTTCTTCAAGCAGGTCCGAAAAACAAGGTGGCGACATAGAGAAAAGGCCGCTAAAACAACTCCAGACTCCGGGAGATAACGCTCCTGAGTCACTAGACACCCCGGATCTCGACCCAGGTATCCTATCACTCCTAGGCGAGGTCTCATCAAAGGAAGGACCGCTAGGCCCCAAGGTACATGAGGCGCTGGCGGAACGTTGGAAAAAGATCTTAGCCGTAGGTTTAGGGAAAGAGAACCGGTTAGAGCTCATCAAAAAGTACGCACCCCCTGAAAATTGTGTACTTACAAGAGCACCAACATTAAATCCAGAAGTCAAGTCAGCCTTAAACTCCTCGATCGTGAGGAGGGATTACTCTGCAGCTGTTTCCCAAAATCAATTGGGGGCTGCCTTAGCAGCAGTGGGGTTGGCGCTCACCAAGCTGATTCAAAACAAGGAAAAAGCTACACAGACAGACGAAGACCCAACGGCCCTTATCGCCTTTCTGAGTGATGCGGCAAGGATCATGACTGACCTACATTACTATATGTCACTCTCACGGCGATCAACTATCACCGCAGCCTTAAACCCAATCGTTAAGAGAACTGCAGAAGGCAGTGGGGTCGATACTCTTCTTTTCGGGGAGGGTTTTGCTGACAGACTAAAGGATGCACAAAACGTGGAAAGGTCCTCAAAAGCCCTAGTCAAAGCGAAGAAGGCGGAGTACACCTCAAAGGAAACAAAAGGTGCATTTTACACCAAGAAATACACACCGACAACTTCTTTAAACTCCTCTGGCCCCTTCAGTAAAACGAACAACCAAGGCAACCACAGCCGGAGCTCGTACCAGGGGGGGCACAAAACTCAACAGCACAAGCAACGACCATACAACCAGCAAGCTCCACGATAAACGTAAGAATCGCAGGCAGGTTAAATCTATTTCTAGAAAGATGGAAAGAGGTTACCACAGACCCCTTTGTACTATCAGTTGTCAGAGGTTATAAAATCCCCTTTACTAAGAAACCCTTCCAACAGATCACTCCCAGGGAGCCTCTTTATTCTCAGTCAGAATCATCACAAATTAAAAAATTGATAGACGAATTAAATAGAACTGGAGCAATTAAAAAATGCAAAGCACGTAAAGGCCAATTTCTTTCCTCCTTCTTCTTAGTCGATAAACCAAATGGAGACAAAAGGTTTCTACCACACATCCATTAAAAACTCGTGTTTTTCAACCTCTGAAACGGGATAAAAGTCACAGTTTTCTGACCGGGGAAATAAGTAGGGAAAAAAACTCGCCACACGTAAAAAAACTCTGGCAATAGGGAAAAAAACTCAAGTGACAGGGAAAAAACTCTCGAAACAGTAAAATAAACCGCAGAAGTCCTGCCCCTAGCGGGGGATAAAATTGCGTACGATGTTTTCATGACGAGTCGTATAGAAATCGAAGGAGTCGATCCAACTTCGACGTTGTTTATCTGTTGCCATGCAGATATACATCTTCGCTTTTGTTCGGACAGTTACTATAGCTGCAATTATTCTGCAGTTATTGAATCGCAAATGTTATAAGATCCAACCTTACTTTTAAGCGCGTCAGCGAATTCTCGTGTTGTGCCCGATATCAGAAAAATGGGATCTGAACTAGAAAATAACCGTCCAACCACGCCACCTGGGATACGCGAAACAGCAGAAAGTGTTTCATCTCACCTGTTACCAGAAAAATCGAAAGAAATTTATGAATCGGCCTATAAGGCATACGCAGACTGGAAGACATCCAAAGGCGCAAATTCGTCTTCAGAATCAGTTTTACTGGCATATTTTGATCAGCTTGCGAAACAATATAAGCCTACAACCATCTGGTCATTATATTCAAAGCTTAAAAGTACCATCAACATCAAAGAAAAAGTTGACATAGGCAGCTACAAGACACTATCAGCTTTTTTGAAGAAACAATCACGTGGATTTCGCAGCAAAAAAGCCAGCGTGCTTACACCCGAGCAAGTACAGTCTTTTTTGACAGAGGCCCCAGACGACAAATATCTTGCAACGAAGGTAAAATGACAGTACATATAATATACACTTTACGTATACACTCTATCTACAATTTACTATGTTATTTACAGATCGTTCTCATTTTCGGGATTTTCGGCGCATTGAGGACTGATGAATTAACAAACGTTCATGTACAGCACATTAAAGAACAAGGGAATCTATTGCAGGTTCAAGTTCCTAAAACTAAAACGATGCAACCACGATCGTTCATAATCGCTGCGGATTGTGCCAAATACGTGAAACAGTATCAATCGCTTCGTCCAGCGAATGTGCCCTCTGATCGCTTTTTTCTAAATTATCACAATGGTAAATGTACTGCGCAGGTGATCGGGAAAAACAAATTTTCGGCCATGCCTAAACAGATTGCTCAGTTTCTTGATTTACCTGACGCTGCATCATACACGGGCCATAGTTTCCGCCGTACCTCCGCAACAGTACTTGTTGATAAAGGAGCGAACATAGAAACATTAAAAAGGCACGGTGGCTGGAAATCAAGCACTGTTGCGGAGGGATACATAGCGGAATCTTTAGGAAACAAAATAAATATCGGAGCTATGATAATGTCATCTCTGAATTTGCCATCAACCTCTGACGAAAATCGCAATCCCGAAATATCGTCGCCAAAGCGTCTAAGAGAAGACGACTCAATAGACGCACTACCCTCTTCATCCAAAGTGAATTCTAGCTCTCAGCAAAAACTTTTTACATTTGAAAATTGTACGAATGTCACAATTAATTACACAGGAAATCCCAGAAATTCTCCATAATTCTCTATTAGTTGACTGTAACTGTCATTTTTGGCTTAAAAGTTAGATTAGCTGGGATTTGGGGATGATTGCATAATGTTGAAAATAAGAAAGACTGTAATATTGTGATAAACATATCCTGAATATAAAATATATAATCCTAATATAAGTACTTCTAAAGACTTCTGCGTCATCATTATTTCAATTTTAAAAGTATATTTTATTTATTTTTTATTCTTTATTTATTTTTTTTAATTTTTTTCTCAATAATTTCGATAAAATCAATTTAAAAGTCCGCTTTTTTTTTAGTCGGGGGGCTTCGCCCCCCGAACCCCCTACCGGGGGCTTCGCCCCCTGGTCCCCCACCAGGGGCTTCGCCCCCTGGACCCCCACCGGGGGCTACGCCTTGGACCCTTTTGGCTCGTTCTTCAAATTTTGCTAGCTACTGAATCCTTCGTATTCTATTCGCCTCCGTGTTCGCTACTCGGCCTAACCTAACAAAAAGTACTCCGTAATTTCCAACATGGGTTTGCACTCGTCTTTAATGCATTAATCGTAGAAAAAAGTATATGCACCACGGGAAGGAAGCAGGCGTTTTGTCTCGCGCGATATTTGCAGAACTCGTCGTCAGTCTCGGGCGCCTACGGCGCCCTCGACTTACAACTCGTTCTGCAAACATCGGCGCTCGACGGAAAACGCCTGCTTCCTTCCCTAGATGCATAATATACTATTATTTTAAATTTAAAGAAATTGAATAAATTCATATCAACCTCTCACTTTAAGATGGAGGACATCAAGGTCGCACGTCGCCTAGTAACAAAAGGTTGTTTCATGGCAACAATAGATTTAAAAGATTCGTATTTTCTGATCCCTGTAGCCACTTCCTTTCGAAAATTCCTACGCTTTTCTTTCAGGGGAAATCTATATGAATTTACGTGTCTTCCTTTCGGGCTCAACACTGCTCCCCAGGTATTTACAAAAATAATCAAGCCCGTAGCCCACCTATCAAGATCCAAAGGGTTACTGTCAGTTACTTATCTAGACGACATACTCATGATAGGGAAATCTAGAGCTAGCTGCTCAAAGAATATAGAAGAAATAAAAGATTCACTCGAGTCTTTAGGTTTCTCACTAAATATTGAGAAATGCCAACTACAACCTTCAAGGCAAGTCAAATTTCTGGGTTTTGTGATAGACACTGAAAACTTTTGTCTAAAATTACCGGAAAAAAAAAGACAGACTATTAAAAATCTAGTCACGGAATTTTCCAACAAAAGAACTTGTAAAGTTAGGGAGCTAGCAAAACTTATTGGGGTTTTAGTCGCAGCAAGCCCGGCAGTAGAATACGGGACGTTATACACAAGAGAGTTGGAAAGACAAAAATTTTTATCTCTTCAGAGGCTAGACGGTTCCTATGCGGGTCAAATGCACATTTCAAGGGCGATCGCTCCGGACCTCAAATGGTGGGCGGAAACAATCCCTACTTGTCAACGGATTATCCGTAATGATAATTATAGAATGGAAATTTTTTCGGACTCCTCTTCATCGGGTTGGGGAGCATATTGTGAGGGAGAACGGGCAAACGGGTGGTGGAACTTATCAGATCAAGAGCTCCACATAAATGTCCTCGAGTTAAGGGCAGCATTATATGGCCTCAAATGCTTCGCAGGACACCTACGCTCCTGTAAAATATTACTTAGAATAGACAACACGACCGCAATAGCGTGCATCAACAAGATGGGAAGCGTTCAATATCCTAACCTCAATAAAGAAGCTAGAGACTTATGGCAGTGGTGTGAGTCGCGTGATATTTCAGTCTTTGCATGCTATATAAAATCAAAAGAAAACATCGAGGCAGACGAGGAGTCACGAAAACTCCCGGCAGAAACCGAATGGGAACTCGCAGATTGGGCATTCAAAGAAATTAATCAGACATTTGGGGAATTCGACATTGACCTTTTTGCCTCGAACATTAATCGCAAGTGTCCAAGGTTCGTATCCTGGAAAAAAGATCCTGAATCCGATGCTATCGATGCTTTTACAATACCGTGGACGGGTTTACGGTTTTACGCATTCCCACCTTTCTCCTTATTGTTGCGTACCCTAAAGAAAATAAAAGATGATAGTGCAGAAGGGGTCCTGGTAGCACCTCTTTGGCCAACGCAGCCCTGGTATCCACTATTTAAAGAAATGTGGGTAGGTGAACCAATATATTTCTGCCCGCACACTAATTTACTTTTTTCCCCACTTAGAGAGACGCATCCCTTGTCCAGGACTCTTACCCTGGTCGCAGCGAGGTTATGCGACAAGCCTTCTTACTAAAAGGAATGCCGGAGTCATCGATACCCCTCGCCTTGTCATCCATCACGGAGGGAACCCTCAAACAATACGAAACAACATGGAAGACTTGGTGGAAATGGTGTCAAACAAATAACACCTCAGTATTTACAGCCCCCATTTCAATGGTGCTAGGTTTCTTAACCGAAACGTTTCACAAAGTTAATTCATACTCAACCGTCAACTCTTATCGGTCAGCTCTTTCTCTCATACTAAACTATGACCTGGGAGAGAACCCTCTTATAAAACGATTCTACAAAGGAGTTAGTGCAAAAAAGCCACAAATTCCAAAATATTCCTACATATGGAACACAAAACCGGTATTGAATTACTTAACAACTCTATCACCAAACTCGGATCTAAGCTTAGAATTAATTACAAAAAAACTGATAACTATCCTCGCCTTGGTCACGGCTCAAAGAGTCCAGACACTCTCCAAGACCCATTTAGACAACATAAAAATCTCTAACGATACTGTCTACAGGGTGTAAATCATAACTCTGTACATACGCATAGGGTGTATAGGGGATGCCAATACAAGCATTTTGAGGTATGACACCCATGGTCGGAAACTCATCCTAACCACTGTGGAGGGCTTCGAAGGATATGGTACCGCGCGCTTGATCCTAGTGTAATGAATCAGATGTGATCTGCACCTTCGACTCAAAATTTTATTAAGCTGTAGACAACACTACAAAGTTCTTGTATGAGATCAACGAAACGATAAACTTTCAAAAAACGATAAACAATGAGAAAAATAACAAAATATTCGTAGTAGTTCGGGATAGAAGTTCACGTCTTACAATAGGATCTGTTACAGCAGTTGTTCGAATTGCCCGCCACCTTGAAGAAGGCACTTTGTGCAACGTTTGGCCATCTCCTCAGGTATCCCGCCGAGCTCGTCTCGAACGAAGTCACCGGCAGCCACAATTCTAGCCACTAAGTCCATCTCCGTGGCTATAGGCTTACGGTCTTCAGGATACACGAGGTCTTTCATTCTGCCCCAGAAATAAAAAACCAAGGGATTCAGATCCGGGGATCTAGCAGGCCATCCAATGAGCCCACCTCTCCCGATCCACCTATCTGGGTACTTCTGGTTGAGGCCGGTGCCCCATCATGTTGAAGCCACATTACGTGGCGAAGTTCAAGAGGGACATCCTCAACTAACTCTGGGAGACTTCGACTTAGAAAAGCACGGTACACTTCACCGTTCAATCGTGGCGGCAACATGTAAGGGCCAATGAGATGATTCCCTATGATACCTGCCCATATGTTGACCGAAAATTTCCTCTGGCAGCCATGAATAAATTTAGCATGGGGATTTTCTTCGGCCCACATATGATTATTGCGGGTATTAAAAATACCTTCTCGTGTGAAGGTGGATTCATCGGTCCACATGATCTGCCCCGGAAAGTCAGGGTGCTCCGCAGAGTGCTGTAGATACCACTCGCAGAATCGTACGCGACGCTCGTAGTCCTCTGGCCTGAGGTCCTGGACTTTTTGCCGACTAAAGGGGTGGAGCTGTTGCTCACGCAAAACCTTCCAAATCGTCATATGATTCGTGCCAACTTCAGCCGCAATTTGTCGCGAGCTGGTTGATGGAGTGTTTTCTACGCGAGCCAGAATGTCCTCCTCAACACGGGGAGTGCAGATGGTTCTCGCCCGAACTCTCTGCTGTCTATTTCCCTATCACAGAATAAAGCTGATTAGTGAATGACCTGACAGTCGTATCACATACATAATCACCGAAGGGCATACCTTTAATATCCCAGTTTCCCTTAGCCGGGCATGAGTTTCAGCGAAAACGCGCGGGTCGATGAGTGCCCGCCTTGGAAACCGTTCATGATACCACCGTTGAGCAGCACGTGAATTCCCATCACAGGCACCGTACGCATAATGCACATCCGTTAACTCGGCCCAAGTAAGGCGGTTCATAATTAATCGATTGGACTGATGCGAAACGAAGAGCTAAGCTGCTTAGCGTAAAATACACCCGTATGTTCGAATCAGAGTGCGAGTTGTTTACGTAGAGCGATCCCATTGTATTCAATGACTTTAATATTGAGGCTTAGAGGCTACAAAGTGTAACGAATTAGTTTCTGTCCCGCTACAAATAATAGAAAATTGCTGTATAGGAAAATATGGGATTCAAAATAACTCAGAAAACTCAATTAAATTGAACAGTTGAACTGAATTTCATTTAATGGTAAATTAAAGTTATACAGTGATAATTGGCCATGTGGCTGATATTAGTTAGATAGTGGACCTATTTTGTTCTCATTCATCCATCACCATTCATACCTTATTAAAATACGCCTTCCTACAACTAATTACAGCCTAATGTGAAATTGTATATTTAATTATAGCAAAGCTATCGAACGAAGAGTAAGATTTGAAACGGCCGTCGCCGACATTAACATGGATTAAGCGATGCTTTTTTAAATTATCAGTTATGCTAAATGTTACAAGTGAAGTTAAATTGTCCAAAGTTGATTCTAGTTAAACAAATATTGCACGTTATGAAGATCTCGTAGAGGAAAATGCGAAAAAGTCGATTGTACTTATCCCAGTTGCGAAGATGTCGGGTCGTCGAAAACCATGCGGTTTTTCGGATGTTATGAGATTTTCTCCGTTGAATGACTGCGAATAATTGATCAGTATTCTCGCATTTTCCGTATGTGATGAATTCTTTTTCTCCAGTTCAAAGGATGTTGGTGATTTCGATGGATGCGGATATTTGCTCATCCGAGCCTCGTGGCGACCATGATCTTCGTCGAAGGCGATTACGTGCTTTGAGTTATGTTTCGTTGTTTTAATTGAATTAGGTCAAGAACTCAACTTTATGTTCGATCAATTAGATTAATTTAGAAGATGAAATATTGAAATACGTGCGGTGAAATAATTATTGATATTATAAGACTGTTATCTATGTGACAATACGAGGAGTTTAAAAATTATGTACAACTGTTAGGCAAGGCGTCTTCTCGTAGAGTGAGGATTTTGGAGTAGTTTCCTTGACGCGCTGCGCCGTAAATCATGCGCAAAATCTTTTGCTTTAATTGTGCCGATAACTGATAGATGGCAATCTATGGTTGTCACAAAAGGTAAAACTTGTATTCAGCAATTCAGAACTTTTTTAAATTTTGTTTACACGCACCGGAAATCGTGTATTTTTTTTCTTGATTATCAAGTTCATCGTTTTATTGATCTCATACAAGAACTTTGTAGTGTTGTCTACAGCTTAATAAAATTTTGAGTCGAAGGTGCAGATCACATCTGATTCATTACACTAGGATCAAGCGCGCGGTACCATATCCTTCGAAGCCCTCCACAGTGGTTAGGATGAGTTTCCGACCATGGGTGTCATACCTCAAAATGCTTGTATTGGCATCCCCTATACACCCTATGCGTATGTACAGAGTTATGATTTACACCCTGTATATCACTATCCCAGATAGGATCAAGACCACAGGTCGAAATCGACCACAACCAGTGTTAAAAATACCTTTCTTTCATAAGCAACCGGCGTTGTGTGCTGCCTCAGTCTTGTTACACTATTTAAAGAAGACAAAGGTCCTCCGTGATCAGAAGGAAAAATCTCTTTTCTTGACTTTCAAGAAACCCCATCGTGCAGCCACAGCACAGACACTAAGTAGGTGGATAAAAGAAACGCTAAAGGCTAGTGGCGTTGAAACAGATATCTTCTCAGCACATAGCACGAGGCATGCAGCAACGTCGGCTGCAGCAAGAAAAGGAATCAACATCGAAACCATTCGACAAACAGCTGGGTGGACCCCAGAGTCGCAGATTTTCTCTAGGTTCTACAACCATCCAACCAAAGAGTTGCAAGATTTTGCAACAGCCATATTAGACGAGTCTGACTAGATTAAGTTATAGCTATTGCAAAATACAAATATAAATAATGAAATATAAGATTACATAGAGACATATAAAGTACAAATAAAATAATATAAAGTACAAAAAAAAAAAAGTGAGTTCAAAACCACTGTGATACTTACCAAATATTGTTGAAAAATAAAGGTTCTAATAAAAATTTCAAAATCGCTAATTTAAACAGCTACCAATTGATCTAGAGGACGAGACGACGAAATATAATTGTAAGATTGAAAAAACTTACCTAAGTGCACTTCAATCCCAATTATGTGAGTCGTCTCGTCCGAATAGATCAAATCCCACCCAAAAAAAAAAACCCTCCCAATTGCGATTTGAATCTTTAAAAATAATGGTGGCGTGGCACGCGCGAGCATAGGAAGTGACATCATAAGAGGTAGAGGGCGCTAGAAACTTCCTTAATTTAAAAATCTGTGGCAGGACCAATCAGTAACGACGTTACTACCAATTGATCTATTCGGACGAGACGACTCACATAATTGGGATTGAACTGCACTTAGGTAAGTTTGTTCAATCTTACAAATTTTTTCGACAACGTTTTGTTGAGTGACGAATCAACATTCACCAATCATGGTCAGTTGAATACGCATAACATGCACTATTGGTCTTTCGAAAATCTGAAATGGCTCCGGCAAACTGTTCATCAGCGTCCTTGGAGTGTTAATGTGTGGTGTGGCATAATTGAGGACCGGATTATCGGACCATTGTTCATTGACGGCAATTTGAATGGACAGAAATACGTTGATTTTTTGAACAACAATTTATCGAAATTGCTAGAAGATGTTCCATTAGCACAGCGACGCCGAATGTGGTACCAACAAGACGGCTGTCCAGCTCATTGGGAAATTATAGCTCGCGAAGCACTCAATCAAAAATTTCCTGGACGCTGGATTGGTAGAGGTGCAGTTGTTCCTTGGCCTGCTCGGTCACCAGATTTAACTCCACTCGATTTTTTCCTGTGGGAGGCTGTAAAGGATCGTGTTTACCATGATGTTCCGACGACGCCGGCAAACATGCGAGAACGGATTACAAGAGCTTGCGCCGCGATCACACCAGAAACTATTCGTAGGGCAAGATCATCATTTATCGTACGTCTTCAAAAATGTATCGAAGTAAATGGGCATCATTTCGAACATTTGTTGAAATAAATTTTCATTTGTATCCGTTGAAATAAATTTTATCCACAAGAAATTGGATTAGATTATTCGAATATTCTTATTGTCAATACCGCACTATTATTTCCCCATTTTACACTTGTATTAGGGTGAAAAATGATTTCGAGGTCATGATATCATAGGTCGTTGGATTCGTCTCAGTGTCAGCTACAACATCGTCATATCAGAAATACATGGTCCCATTTAAAAAACTATTGATGACCTTGAGAACTCGAAAACTGTGAACTTGCAAAAAACGAATTTATTACCACTGTATCAGCCCTTCGAAATCAAAAAGATCATCTATTAACATTTTTCTTGTAACTGTAAAAGCAACAGAGATATTTAGGGTGGTCACGTTAAATGGGCCACCCTCTATAGATGCCGAATCATTACGAGACCAGCAAGATTTGTTACTTGGACAAAATTTTCGTTGTTCATGCCCTTTGAGATTTTATGGCGGCATTAGGGATAACAATGGAGGGGTTCATGTAGCCTACGCTAGGTGTCTTATTGTGAGTCACAATGCTTGTTTTCGCTTTAACGTATTAGAAATAGACGAAAATGTGATAGAAATAAATTTTTCTTGTGATCAAAAAGTGCCATTCAAACATGATGAAGACACTGTGAAACCATTTTGTCAAATCAGAGGAACGAAGCGAACAGAGATAAAGAAACTTTTGAGATATTGCTCCGCCCGTAAAATTCAATTAGAAGCGATAAATGCATGTGACAAAGAACTTTTGGCTGATGGACACATGCAAAATGTTGTGAATTTGAGAACATTACATACAATAGCCTCCGAAGATCGATCAGATAGCAAACTTGGATTAAAGTCGAGCGATATTGCAGATATAACAGAATTATTCATGACGGAACATCTATTACGAGATCCATTTGTCAGACAAATTTCTTTACCATTACAAGTGTTAATGTTCACCGAGAAGCAATTGAATATAATAAATCGAACTCGACCGGCTGTATTGCATTTAGATGCGACCGGTGGTAATGTGCGAACACCGCAATTTTTGCACTGTAAAAAGATCTTTCATTACTGTTTGATATTATACAGGGCTGGCCAATCAACAATTCCCGTTGCCGAAATGTTAACATGGGAGCATGACATAACATCCATATCAGTATTCTTAGATAAATATAGATCGTTTGTTACTACGACGTGGAATAAGTGGCCATTTATGAAGGCCGTCGTGGTAGACTGGAGCTGGGTCTTCATGAATAGCTTGACGAAATCCTGGAATAAATCGAAAATTGAAACGTACCTACAGAAATGTTATAATTACGTGAAAAATAATGTAAGACTAACGGGGAAAATTATTATTTTGCGCTGTTGCGCATATGTCATGCATCAAGTTTCGAAAACCATCAAGGATTTAAACTTGATTAAAACAAAAACGTTTTTTAATGGAATGTATGGCTCTACTTATTCTTAGTAAAAGTTTACCTGAAATGGAGATGATATTCGAAGATGTATTGTCTGCTGTTTTGAGTAAGGACAGTTCTAGAATTCGGAATTTTGTGTTGCATCTTACAGGGACAAAAATAAACACGAACATGACATGAAGGATATGTTTTCACAGATAGATGACTTGAAACAAAAAGAGCTAGAAATTGAAAATGAATTTTACGAAATGTTTGGAAACAGCACGGCTATTTATGCTACGTCGCCCTTTTACGAACACTTCTGGAAGAAATTGCAATTGATAAAAGCATGCATTGATGCAGAACAAGAATCCATTGGCGAAATCATGAATGACTTTTATGCACCGGAGTTCGCTGAGTATTTCATAAAAACCTTCATGCCGTACTGCCCTGTATGGAGTGCGATGATGTTAGATCTTATAGATCCAAATATATCACGTGTGTCAAATGCTTACGTAGAGTCACACGTAAAAACTTATAAGACTATATTGTACTCGAAAACAAAAAAAATTGGACTGTTGCCGAGGTATGTCGCAAATTACAAACTAATAACGAAGCCTTAGTTAAGGAAGAAGAGTTGAATGTTCCGACGAAAGGAAAAATAAAACTCAGCAATTATCCGTTGTACCCAGAAGAAGCGTCAAATCCTTTCATCACAGAAAAGTGGGATAGGAAAAAGAAAGATATATTGAGCCAAAAAACCAAAATACGGAGAAATGTTCACATAGAAGGAAGAGAGCTTATTAAGTTGAGTAAAAAAATGGAAGGTGAAACAGCAAGGGACATAACTAAAAATGCATGTCTACAAGAATGTACCACAGTTGAAACTGAATCTTTCGGAGTAGTTAAAGATATGTCGCTGCCATTACAAATCAAAAATAGTTGTGAGCCATTGAAATCATTGGACAATGGTTTGATTGATAATATTTTGTATTATTTGGCAAGTAGATCACGAATAATTATGGTTGGTCTTTACTCAGCCGTTACCAACCCCACTCTGGTTTTCAAGGAATTCTTAATCACACCTCGGGATGTCCATACCGTCGTCAATACCAATGCGTGGATCGATGGGCAAATCGTAGATGCTTTCACGACTACACACATGGACGAGTGGGCAAATATGACTTACGTCCCAACTGATATAAGTGGTCACATATTTGGTACTTATTAGGATCGTCGAAAACCTTCATGTCATCAAGTATATAATATCACGGATAATTTGAAGGACACTGGAGATTGATAATGGTTGATATCAAAGATGAAAGCTTGACCCTCTTAGATCCCTTCGGAATAAGTAGTGACACTCAGCGAATGCTTGAGGCATTTCAAAGATATTTAAATGCGTGCAATCAACAATCCAGTTTTTACAAACTAAGAAATGTGAACTGTATATATAATATAATAAAAATAGATGTAAGTTACGAAGTAAGAGTTTCCATTATAATGTAGTGCATTACATGATATCCAATGTAGTGCATTACATGATATCCAATGTAGTGCATTACATGATATTCTTCGACGAATTGAAGAACTCAGTTTGAGTCACCTGTGATCGGTAAATGTGTGTCATTTTTCAATATTATTACTAGTCTCAGCATGGAAATGAAGATGCAAACTCTTTGCAAAAGTCTAGAAACTATCCAGTAGTGAAATCTCTAGTTTACAGCACTAAGATCAAAGTCTGCCAAATGTATTGTAACGTATTCGGCAATACCACCATGCCGAAGCACACCGACAACGAGACACACACAAGCGTGCCGACCAGCAGGCGTCACGTGACACAACAATCGGTATATAAGAGGCCAAGCAACAGCGAACGAGCAGCGTTAGTTGAGCCGAAGCGGTCGGCACGTCTCACAAATCATTATCATTTCGCCAGTCAGCCAAAGCGGCGGCTGAGCATATTAGCTTCACTTTACAAATCATAGATCTTTTAGCCAAAACCGCATTAGAGTCTAAATTCAATTAAATTCAAAAGAAACTTACGAAAGCATCAAAATTTAGAAAGTCTTAAAATAAGCAAAGTCACGACAAAACATTTGAACAAATCAATTTGAACAAATCAATCTAAACAAATCAATCTGAATCAATCAATTTGGAAGACCAAAAAGTCAGAAACGCTCATTAGTCATTAGGTTAGGTTAAGTTATTTCATAAAGAAAATGTCAAAATAGATTAAGGGGACCAGTACAGCTTGAATTTTCGGAAAAATCGGTTTTTCGTTTTTTGCAGTTTATGTTACCTCAATGTCTTCTGCATCTGTGAAAAAATTGACTTCGACGAAATCGTCAAGGTTTCGAAGTTACCGCCAAAAGTTCGTCATTTGGCTATCGCGATCTGGCGCAAGTGGCGCTGGCGCTTGATTCCAATATTGATCACATAGTGTATGATCGCTTTTACTTGTCCAAGATTTTTCGAGGTTACGTGAGCGTTCCCATGATTTTCAGTGTTTCGGAATTGAAAAAAATAAATAAAAACAGTACTTTCCAGCGTATAGAAACAGTACTTTTCAGTACTAAATAATCATCAATTTATCGAATATCTAGTGTGTTATCGTTATACGGGTGATGTGCTTCGAAAAGTGTACTATAACCTAAAAGTGAGTATCCATTCCAAATAGTAATATCTATTATTCACACTACGCTCCTGTAGACTTGTGGTTGGTTGAAGTTCTTCTTCTTTTTGTTCACAGATTTTCGAATATAATGGGAAGAATTTATTAAATTTAATATGAGAAGGAAAGATGGCAACACTCTAGAAGAATACACTGCCCCCCGAAAGACAGGCCGAAGATGTTCTCCAGCAAAAAAACAACGGTTAATTGCTATAGCAAGAAAAAAAAAAAATTTAGAAAAAATCGTTTGCGGGAAGAAAAAATTTTATTAAAAAAAAAATAATAATTTGAAAAAAAAAAAAAAAAATTGAAAAAAAAAACTTCACCTCACTTTTCTATAGCAAGTTTTTTGATGTATGTGCCTCCAGATAAGTAATTATCAATTTTTCTGCAAAAACTTCAAACGCGTTTATCTCAAAACTATGTTTTTAGAGCTGTGTCGTAAGGTTTTAGGAGCATCGTTGGTCCGATTGGGGTCTTTGAGGGCTCATTTTGTTCGGGCGACAAATCCTCATCATATGAACGAGGGAATTTTTGAATGTGTCTGTTTTGGCCAAGTTATTTGCAAATTAGTGGCTCAAATTTTGGAAATTTTAGATTATTGACTGTAAGTTTTTACATGTTTTTTTCTTTTCAGATCCCCGCGTTCATAAGATGTGGAACCGCTGTCTGAAGAAGTTGAGACGTCGAAACATTGAATTGGATCAACGGTGTACCTGAAACCTTACGACACAGTTTTTTGAAGAAATATTTTTTTTGATGTAAAATAAATTTTGGTTGACAAATAAAGTGATTCTGGAGTACTTGAAATATCTTAAACCAAGCTGTACTGGTCCCCTTAAGGAACTTCAAAAGTCAAATATTGTTTTTTTTTTTGAAAAGTAGAAATAAAATATAAAATTTAGATGATCTAATGATCATAAAAATCATACAAGCTAGGAATCTGCTCTTTATTTTCCATTTTCCTTGCTTGCATCACTTAAAACTTCTTTTCAGTCAAATCATTCTTAGCTAGAAGGCAGCTTCGGTGAGTTTAACCTAGACAGCAACGGTATAGCTATAATTGGTACCCGAGTCTGGAAGGTTAAACATATCCCAAGTCTGTAAATAGGCAGCTTCGGTGAGTTAGACTCTGGGCAGCTACGGTATAGCTGTAATTGGTACCCTAGTCTGTTGAGTCTAGCATATCCCAAGTCTGTAGGGAGGCAGCTCTGATAGAGTAACATTTATCCGAGTCTGTATTAGGGTTTTATGGGTTTTTTCAACTTTTCCCAGGAGGAGCTCCAAAAATCACACCCGTGACAAAAAACTCACGCGGACTTGCATAATTTCACCAGCCTTCTGCTGGTGAAACATATGCGGTAAGTTACAGTATATTGACCGAACGTTATGTCTGGTTTGTATTGTCATTGAAGATCAGTATTTTGATGTTTATTCAGAAAGAAGTAAATGTTGTTGCAAATATTATAGAAACGTTTTTTTCTTGTATTTCACAAATGATGGTTCGACTATATGACAATGTACATGAATCAAATACATTTTTTTCAGTAAAATGTCGCCAACATATTTTGTGAAACTGCAAAAATTTCATAATCCCATCCTGCAGCTGTTTTTATAGAATCAAGGTAAAATGGGACGATAGTTTTCAATATTCTCCAAATATTACGAAACGAGGGAGATATTACAACTCTTATTCGTTGAGGTGAATTTCTCGATCATAAGGGTGGGACTAGGGGTGCCGTCCGGGTCTTGAAAAAAATCGGAAAAAATCCTAAGAATTGTATTTGAATTTTATACTAATATTTCGATTAAAACGGGCGGGGTATTCCGACTCTTATTCGTTGAGGTGAATTTCTCGATCATAAGGGTGGCACTAGGGGTGTCGTCCGGCGACTCAAGAGAATCGAACTTAGAATTGTTTCTTTGACACTTGTTTAGATTTTTTGGAATTTTAGTGAAGAAACTACACTGTTAAAAATGTTTATGAATTTACTACACATTTACTATACAAAAGACTCCCAATTTCACAAATTCGGCAAAGCAATGTGAATTACTATGGATTTCTTTTAAATTTGCGAAAAAATTCTTAATTTCATTGAACTTGATACGAAAAGCACAAAAGTGTATCATAAATTTACTAATTTGTATAGTAATTGTATTGTGTTCGTGAATTCACTAAACAATGTTTGGAATTTGCTGGACATACTTCTAAATGTACTAAACAAGTGCACGAGAAAATTTTCATACAGACTTTTAGCATCAACAATTCGTCTTGGCAATGTAAATTACTATGCGGTATTCATAAATTTACAATTAAATTTTTGATTTCACCACACTTGATAAGAGAAACACAAAGTCTAGAATTTGGGCATTCGACGGTTCTGTACAGTGGCGTTAGGGACATGACGCGGTTCCGGAATTTGCAACTGAATTTATTATATCACTATACTTGACAGCAAAACATTTGACTGTTTCTCAAATTCACAAGACCAGCTTAGTAAATCTATCGCATTTGTGTTAAATCGCCCGAGTAAATTCATGATATTGATGAATTTCCGAAACTTAATGTGAAATTCATTGAGTCATTTTGTTAATTTACTAAACACCAAGTTGTAGTAGAAATTTATCAAAAACGCATGTCAAGTTCAATAGTCGGTGAAGAAGAAGATACATATTGCAATGCATTCTATCTGAACTCGAAGTCCAACCTTGAGTTTCACTATAAAGCTTGATGACATATAAAGCTATGGTATTAGCGTTTTCGATTTGCTTGCTCTAGTCTGCTCTAGTGTGCACTGAGAGCACTTTCATCCTCTTCTATCTCCTATATCAGAGTGCGATAGAAGTACACTCAGAGCGCTCCAGAGCAACAAATCGAAAACGCTATATGATGTGTAGGCTCTGAACAAATAAAAAGACATTCGAACAACTATCAATAGGTATTTTGGCGTAGTGGATAGGGCGTGCGACTAGTAATACGAGCGAATGCGAGCGGGCGAGGGTTCAAATCCCGGTTACGACCAAAATATTGTTAGCGTTTTTAGCGAATTGAAAATGTGTTATTCTGGTGTTAATCATATGTCGATGGTCATTTACGTGTTCAAACGCATAAACTATGGTAAAAACTAATTTTTTTTCACAATTCAGGACCTGCGCCAAACCTAAACATAGTAGAAAGGAAAAATCGGATGTTAAATTTGATATGTACATGTTTAGTAAACTTAGTCTACCGTTATTTTGAATTCAATATACGTTGTCATGAAAATTGAGCCACATTCAAACATTAAAATCACAATTTATCATTTCAATAATGATATTCCGTTTTATTAAAATTACTATACCGTTGTTTAGTGATATTATCATAATAGTACAGCTAATATGCAAACCAAATTTCCAAAATTGCAGAAAATATGTACAGTAAATTTTACTTTACCGTATTCGTAAAAAACTTCCTACACTTTTTTAGTAAATTTACAATCGAAATTTTTAACAGTGTAGTCTTGCATGAACTACGGGTCACTTAGGGCCCAATGCAGGAGAATACCGGGCCGCATCGAGACTCCGAAATTCTTGTGAGAGTTTTCGTTCAATTGAACGTTCCGAACTTGAGGTACATCTGTACTTGACATATTGAGAAAAGTTTAAAGACACAGGCTGAGGAAGTACAGACCAAACACTGTCTACCGCGAGGACCAGGTGAAAGAGAATGGTCCGTCCGCCCAGACACCTAATATTTCATATTTTCATGGGGATAGCCACCCATAAGTCGTAGCGCTGAAAATCCCTAGGGTGATGCAACTCGGCAGTCATTGTTGATGGAAGCCGGCTGACTGCCAATACATCGCGGAAGGTAGACATGTGTGGTTATGTTTGTTTATTTGAAGCAAATGATAAATAAAGTTGTAACGAGATGATACCTCCAGTAAGTCAAACGCCGGTCAACCAGTCAAGTAGGTATCATCTCGCTACAATTAGAGACAGCACCGTCCAAGTACTCAAACGCGCCGCTAGGCGGCTACCCACAATAACTCGCCGGCATGCCACGTGACCACTGCTCTCTCGCAGACCAAAGCCGCCGACGGCGCAGACATAAACCTACCGGCTACGCCGTCTAGTCAGTTCTCTCTGGGCAACAGCCTGTGTACGGCATCCAGACTGAACTCTGTCTCTCAAACGTACGGACCGCGGGAAGAGACCCCGGACCGCTTGGCGCGTTCGCGTATTCGCACTAGATACCGAATTCGTAACTTACTAGATTCACCGATATACTTCCAATTTCAAGAGTTTTGATTTAGTTTACTTTACCTAGCAGTAGAATATAGTTATTAATTAACCAAGCAGATTTACGCCAGGAATAGTTCATACCGCCACAAAGGCGCTTATATCGCGGAATACCGCATCGAGTCAAACTATTCGACTCCCGTTCTTTACTTTATGTAATTATACCGCGGAATACCGCATCGAGTCAAACTAGTGGACTCTCGTTCTATACTTTATTAAATTATATCGCAAAGACTACCCTTGGCCTAAATCACCTGGACACTACTAGAATTAGTTCTGACACACCGTAGATATTAAGTACTAGCTAACGCTACCTTCTTGTGTTTAATTATTTTTTTTGTATTTTTTTTTATTTCTAGTCTGGAACCTAAGGATCCACCGACCAAAAACATCACCATTTAAGTAATAAAGACTATAGCTATAATTTTGTTAAACAAACCTTGCCTTCTCTTTTCTTTTGCTATACCAAACCCTACCGGCAGACCAAGCATCCGGCGGAGGGGGACGAGACCCCCAGACCCGTTTGCCGTCTACACCGGGTATCCTTGCACCCCACACTCCACCCGGTCTAGCCGGAACGTTACAAAGTGAATATAACCTATGTGAATAAGCTATGAATATTTATCAAAAATTGATCAATCAGTTTTGAATGACTGTAACGAAGACTAATTTATTACAACATGACAATTATCCTTGTTATGCATTGAATGAACTTTTACTCAGCTTCAATAAAGTTTGTCTCCCTTACCTAGTTCAACTTATTGAAGCCTCAACCCCAGGATACAATTAATAATTTCGTTTAAATTGGTTCTTCTCGATGAACTCTTTAATTCCAATTAATTTCCGGTTACAGCTGAGGTTAATTCGTTGATAGATATCATTCAAAACTGATTGATCGATTTTTGATGAATATTCATAGCTTGTTCACGAAGGTTTTATTCACTTCATTTATCATATGCTTCAAATAAACGAACATAACCCCACACGTCTACCTTCCGCGATGTATTGACAGTCAGCCGGCTTCTATCAACAATGGCTGCCGAGTTGCATCGACCGCGCGCCAAAATCACCCTAGGGACTTTTCAGCGCAACAAGTGGCTATCCCCATGAAAATACGAAATATTAGGTGTCTGGGCGGACGGACCATTCTTTTTCACCTGGTCCTCGCCGTATAGTAAAGTCACCGCGCGCAGAGATTTAAAATTCACTAGCCAAAACAATAGGCTGCAGAACATCAATACAACCGGCCGAAGAAGTATTAACCACAACGATAGCTCAACGTCACAGTTACCGGCGGCACACAATTAACATTAAGGCGCCTTTACAAAGCGCGAACACGAAATGAAGCGAAATTAAATCAAAATCAGCCGACAATCTAGCTGTCAACACCAAGTTTATTACAGATCACCACAACGGCACTATACCCGACTAGACTAAATTAAAATTAGACACAAGTTAAAACAAAATTAGAGCAGAACCGCCACTCAAAAGTCAATAAATCTTGCCAGGCAGGATAACCTGGCAGCCTACAGAACAAAAGAGGCGACTACAGAAAGCAGAGAAAGGGTAAGGCCCACTAGAAAAGATAAAATAACGGGCAGGAAAGACACACACGTTAGCTACCAAAGATGGAAGGCACTCACTCTAAGATAGATAGATAGATAGATTAGATTTATTTATCCATGGCAATGTTGGATAAGAATACCGCGCATTTACAATAAGTCATGCGCGGTAAACGAAAGGAGAACAAAAAACAGAGTACAGAGTAAGCATATAAATATATAGTAAAAGAAAAAGATAATATCAAAATAAAGGTGAAAACATAGAAATAACAAGTATAACAATAAGCAAGAGAGAGCGCGAGGGGAGAACAGGTAAGGATGAAAGCAGAGGGAACCGGAAGGACAGGAGAAAGGTAAATCGAATGAAGATGAGTGAAAGGGCAGACTCGGAGGAGCGAGTAAACTCGGTGTCAAAGAGGTGCTGACGCAGGCGGGATTTGAAAATGGAGTGCGTACGAGCGGCACGGAGATCTGATGGAAGGGACTCCCAGAAATAGATCGCGGACACGGAGAAAGAGCGCCGAAAGGCCTCGGTGCAAAACCGAGGGGTCAAAAAATCGCTCCTTTCACGCCTAGGTGGGGTTAAGGCAGGGTCGGCGGTGCTTGGGCGAACAACAAAGAGGTCTCTCAAGTAGCTAGGACGACCAGAGCGGATAACCAGAAAGAACAGCGAGCCAAGAAAAAATAATCGACGATCCCTAGCACTAAGCCAACCTAGCTCGCGCCGATAAGGGGTGATATGCTCATCCCTAGCAATACCAGTTATAAAGCGGACGCAGCAGTTAAATAGACGCTGGAGCCGGGTGTCAAGAACTCCAGGCACACCATTGAAGACGACACAACAATAATCGAGGAGCGGGAAGACGAGAGTGGTGACGAGATGTACCCGGAGAGAGAAAGAGAGGAGTCCACGAGATGCGGATATCTGTCGAAGAGTGCTGTGCACGCGATTTGAGATGGCATCAACCTGGGGCACCACAGTGGGGCCGAATCCCAAATTCGCGGACATAACCCGAAAAATCAAGTTTTGTTTTCGGGGCTTTAGAGTGAAGGAGTAAGTAAAGTAATAGTCCAAGGGTCGGATTCCAGACTGGGGAGGGTAAGATCCCCTATACCTGCTCTTTTATTCCAGTTCGAAAGTGACCCTCGCTCGAGTTAGACGCAGCGCGCTTCGAGTGAAAATCACAGTGTTGTGTTTAGAACGTGCTGAAGCTGACAAAAATCACGCCAAAAAATTTCTAAAAAATGGATTTGAAAGGGGAAAGTAAGTACAATATTACCGTGAAATTGAAAATGTATAGTAGTGATGCATGTGGCATCGAAAAAAGAATGATTTATCTGAAAATTACCGTAAAACTGCTACGAAAAATTGTAAACACGTAGAGAAAAGTTGAGTTGCTCCCTGTTGTCCCGCGGTCTTTCTTGTTGGAGGTTGTAGATTGATGTATTGTTTAATGGAAACAGCCAAAAACTAGTCCGCATTTTTACGCGCCTGCTGTTGGTGCACATTTTTGTAACGAAAAGTAAATTTTTCGCAATTTCGAGCGGTGAAAACACAAAATATCGGGAAACATATTCTTGATTCAAGAAAGTATTCATGAAGACTGAAATTATCTTGGACAGCGTAATCTTTTCTTTCAACCAACATAAAATTACTTGGTTCAATAAAGTTTTTTCATTTTTTCGGTGTTCCTACATATTTTCTTGGTTCAAGTAGCCTTTTTTTCTATAGAAATGTTGAATCATTGCCTGAAATACTCCAGGTTCGATATCCAATTCATCACGGATTTGTTCCTACTCTTCAACGAATGCGGCTTGGTCAGGATGATCCATTTTTCATGAATAAATGACAAGTAAATCAAACAAACAAAATTCGTATCGATTCATCCTGGAGACTTCATTCAAAAACCATTTTAAAGCTATCGAATGACACTATTATTATATATTCATTTTATTGTGCGGTAACAAACAATTTTATTTGTTATAAACAAGTATATTATTATAATTTTTTTTTTTTTAATTTTAATTTTTCACCTCCATCATAAACTGGAGTCGAATAGCCCCGTTGTCTACTCAATTTACGTTTGCATGAAAGCAGCGGATCACAAGGTGCTTTCGGAGGTTTTCGAACGCGAAGCCTTGTCGATTGTCCGTCAACATTATTTTAAATTGTGAAAAACTCCGCTCGACATCACAAGATGTGGTCGGAGCAAATTCAAAGAGCGGAATATCCCCAAGCTCCAGATTCTTCAGAGTATCAGGAAGACATTTGTTTTCAGATTCAAAGATGCCGTGGATTGCTACAAGTGCTCTATAACCTTCGTTATTATTCAGAACTTTTGTAGCCTTTTCCCGTACTTTTTCATCCGCGTTCTTATTTAGTTTGCTGCTTATTGTTTGGATCTCCATCAATGCGTCTTTCAACGACAAGCCTACAGTTTCCAGTTTTTTGATTCCATAAATTAGACAACTGTATCTTTCTTCTATTTTTTTCTAGTTCACTTCTGAGTTCTGTATGTTGAAAACACCTTTTCATAGTCGTAATAGAGGCTGCTTCAGATGGTAATTCGTTTATGACTTGTTGGACGGCATCGAAATTTTGGCTGTAATAAACTGCCGCCTTTAACCACGTGCCCCATCGCGTTATTATCGGTTGGGGTGGTAACGGTACATCCGGAGCCAATTCTCTAAAAATGTGTATTCTGGATGGAGCTTTCAAGAATACTTTCTTGCCGCATGATATTAAAGTATCGACATTTGAATGTTCATCTCGAACTTGCTCGGCGATCCTATGTAAAGCATGTGCGAGACAAGTCACGTGAATCATTTTCGAGAAAGACTTCATCAACTCTTCACCAGCCTTCTTCATGTATGGCGCAGCATCACTGAGGAACAGTAGAACTTTTTGTTCATTAAAACCAAATGGCCATAGCAATTTCAGAGCTAAATGGAATAGCTCTACAATAGTGGCATGATTGGTTTTCTCTAGCTTTTCCGATGTTAGTAGGAAACACTTCCCAGGTTTTCCGTTCTCGAGACTGCCAACGATTACATTTGCAACGAATCTTCCGGTGACATCGGTGGTCTCGTCGATGCTGATCCAAATAGAATTATTGCCAATTGCTTCGCGAATAGATGCCATCGTTTTCTCATAAACTTTGTGCATGTAATTTTTACGTAACGTAGACTCGTCCGAAATTTTATTTCCAGTGTATTTTTCCAAGAATTTTTTAAATTCTTGATTCTGTAGCTTCCATAACGGAATGTCAGCCGCAATCATAGCCGAGCACAATGCATCGTTAAATGCGATTGGACTTGGCGATGGGTCGGATGAACCAAGGCCGGCGACTTACGACATTTCAGGGTGTGGAGTAGCCAGGTGACGGGGGGGGGGGGGGGGGGGGGGCACTCACAATATTCTTTCTCAAAGTTTTATTGAGTAGTTTTTCCGAAGTTCGATAGCCGAGGAGGTATTGTTTTTCAGGATGAACGTATTCAATATTCATCAATATGTTCGAGATTCTAATCTGCTGGGGGGCTCGCAAGTATTGATTATAGGAAAATATAATATGGCTATTTTCGGAAAAATTTGGATACTTGATTTTATCATAAGATATTCAAAATCCATTCAAAAATTTTAATTTTGAAACAAGGGCTTCAGGGTGTGGAATATCCACTTACTATTCCTCTTGTAATTCTAAACACTTTTGCGCAGTTGTTGGCTTAACTTTTGGCATGCTCGTGCTATATTTGTACGAAACTGAATTTCCATTAACCTCGCTCCTGTCGCGAGCGTTTTTTGTCTTGCATTCAAATTTCTTCCCCTAATTTCTGATAGTGAATCAGATTGTGCTGTGAAATATACTCTGAAAAATACACTGCAAATAAAATCTCGGACGAGTCTACGTTACGTAAAAAATTACGTGCAAAAAGTTTATGACAAAACGATGGCATCTATCCATTAAGCAATTGGCAATCATTCTATTTGGATTAGCATTCACGAGACCACCGATGTCACCGGAAAATTCGTTGCAAATTTAATCGTTGGCAGTCTCGAGAACGGAAGAAAAAGAACGAGAATGAAAAAGTATGGGAAAAAGCTACAAAAGTTCTAAATAATACGAAGGTTATGAATCACTTGTAGCAATCCACGGCATCTTTGAGTCTGAAAATAAATGTCTTCCTGATACTTTGAAGAATAGAAAAAAAATTAAAAATTGAAAAATTAAAATTTTAGTTAAATGAATTAACAACATTTTTCGAAAAATAAATTGATGAAACTTTTCGAAGAAAAATTCATAATTTTTTTTTTTTTTTAATTTAACGATGAAATATTGAATCTTCCCTCGCCGGCAGACGTGAATATTTTCAATATTCCGTGGAAGCAACGACTTTCTATGTCCCTACAAAGAAATTTTTTTATAAGTTCTTCCAAGGCAAGAATAGGAAGCTCGCAAAGTACGAAAATTATCTAAGAGGTATTTGGAAAAAAGCGACTGAGTTTATAAAGAATGCTCCATGTACAAGTATGTTCTGCGGTCATTTTTGTTTCCTTCGATTCAAAGTGACAGTCTACGCCTTCTCAGCAATCCACTCGCTGCTAGCTAGACTGTCATATTGTTTTTAGAGCACCGAAATCGGGGCCTTGCTCATAATCGTCAACGGAGTCCATTAGTGAGCAGCGAAATGTAAGTACTACCATATTAAATTATATATTTGGTTAATTAATTAAAGTTGGAACCGTTTAAATGTGGAAAAATAACGCCTTGTCCCTCATGAAGCGTCCTAATCGCGATTAACATTGCTATTAACATAAGAATATAAGTAGGAGAATATACAACGTTTCGGTATTTCGAAAACATCAGCGCAACCATTTTTATACGTATTGAAGTATAAACGATCAATTCGTATTTTATTTTATTTTATTTTTTTATTTTTTTTTGTTCATTCTAAATAATTACTTCAAATGATGAGAATTAGATTTTTTATGTTCACCGAATGTATGAAAAGGTTCTTTAACTTACACGTCTCTGTTTCCAGACTGAAATCAAAAATGGGGGCTATGATTGGATATACAAAGGGTGAGTCGCATGTGATGATGATCATTGGCAACATTTACTTAATATGCGTTATGGAAAGCTTGCCAAGAACGTTAACTGTACTATATAAATTACGTTGTCATTCATTACATTATTTTTTTTTCGTCAGTGGCAAAGGTTGAATCAATTGAAGAGAGAATATTGGCGATGGAACTTGAAAGGCAGGCGGAGAGAGAGTTGAAGGAAAAAGTGGAAATTGAAAGAAGAAAAGAAGAACAGATCGAGGAAGAGGTGGAAAGGCAGGTGAGCGAGAGACTGGACGAATTTTTCGCAAAAGTCCAAAGGAACCGAGAAATCGAGGAAAGGATGGAGGGGCTGCAGCTAACAGAGTTGCCGTGGAAACCAAAGACGAGGGCTGGCCGGAACAAGGCGGCGCGTGACGCTCGGTATGTAGATCTATACTGCTAAAGGTAGATGGTTGAAAAATGTGCAGATGTTTATAAGAATGATAAAAATCGAATTTCACCAGAATCAGAATCAGAATTTAATTTTAATTTAATTGGAAGGAACAGATGGTGGCCCAAATTCGTATCGTGGAATTTACAGGGTAAATCATTGCTCCAATATTGTAACAAGATCATTTGAATTCAGTATCATGGGTTCGAAACATGGCAATTAACTGTTGCGTCACGGGAAATCTTGAGAAGTCAAAATCATGAGCAGTGTGAGATTACCTCGCTCTCTGAAGTAGCTGAAGTTCGATTTGTCAAATGATTGAAATACCTTTTTGTCGACACTGTGCACTAGGGTGGTTCAAAAAATACCTACGTTCTCAGTAGTTGCTGCTCATCCGTGAATATGTTGTTTGTTATTTTTTGAAAAAATTCCATTTTATTTTAGCTCTGTAGAACAATATTTACTACCGCCTTATTGAAGTGGAAATGAAATGAGGCAGTAGTAAATATTGTCCTATATAGCTAAAAAAAAAAAGAATTTTATTTTGAAATCACAAACAAGATATTCACGGATGAGCAGCAACATCTGAGAACTCAGGTCATCTTTGAACCACTCTACTGTGCACCAGGGTTGTGAGCCATCAATTACTCCAGTAATATGATAACCGATTCGATTATTTATGACATTCGTATTATGTAGTTGAACATTTTCGTGAAGGAATGGTAATTAAAAATGTAATTCCACAATTTTCACAACACTGCTGTGCACCCATGCGAGTATTATTGACCGCATTATATATCACTCATGTTTTGTTTAGTTAAAAACATTTAATTTTAAAATCTAAATGAACAAATATTATGTTAGTTTCAGATTATCAAAGCAGAGGCAGCAGCCGTATTAATAATATAATAATAAAAATAATAATAATAATAATATAATATAATATTAAAAATATTAATAATAATAATGATAATAATAATATTTCAATAATTTCAATAATAATTATGCTAAATATATATACAGGGTGTCTGGAAATTCGCGCACTCGAAGCATACCGGCGGATCCCTTGCGAAATAATAAGCCGAAAGTTACCTATGCAAAAAAGTCCGCGGGGACTTAGTTCTTCCGTAAAAAGGACTTAATAACGAACCAATGAGCGTTCATCTATAGGAATGACTGTCTAAAATCCACAAGAATCCACATCGCCGTCCGCCTTACTAGGGAGAACAAGACAATAATGTGTGGTGAGCGATTGACATTAGACAGTCGGTTCACGCAATGAAAATTCCAGAGTGCGGATTCTGGTGGATTTTAGACAGTCTTTCCTATAGATGAACGCTAATTGGTTCGTTATTAGGTCCTTTTTACGGAAGGACTAAGTCTCCGCGGACTTTTTTGCATAGGTAACTTTCGTCTTATTATTTCGCAAGGGATCCGCCGGTATGCTTCGAGTGCGCGAATTTCCAGACACCCTGTATATATGTACATATCCTTTGTTTGTTTTAATTTGAAAAAAAAAAACAGAATAAATATTTTAAAATTGATAATTTTTCATTATTTATTCATAATTACTGTACAGTAATGTTCATCGATGGTGTTTCCATGGCTCACTATTTTTCCTAGCCTTTCTTTGAGATAGTTTCCCTTTTACAAATATTTAATTTGCCTTCAATGCCAGAGCTGAATCTGAAAACAAGCATGCTTCATAAATATATAATATTATGATTATATCATATTATATATGGGGCCTTCCACGTCAACTCGACCATCGTCGATAATATCCGACTCTTTTCAATAGTTGTCTACAGGTTCAGGATCTGAATCGGCAGCGGAGTTTCTGCGTTTTGCATTTTGATATCGTGTATCCTGATCAATTTTAGCTAGTTCATAGGATTCCTAACAGATTATGTATGTACCTTAGCGTCACGATAAGCCGTTTCTCAGGTAGAAGAGCACGAGGACTCGCCTTAGATAAATGTGCGCGAGCCATGTCGAGTAAATTGTCAAAGGTTGGTATGTTCATTCTTGTGTACCGATAAAACAGTACATCGTCTTCTCCTAATTCTTGATGACGATTATTATAATCTCCTTGATTGAGCCTGCCTTGGTTAATTAGTCTAACCCACCAATGCCGATTCCTCCACCGAGAATTGAGGCGTCTTCTACAGAGAACCATGTAAAATGAAATACATGTCATCATAGCTGCGATTAGAAACTCATTTTCATCCATGATCTGCATGCAATCCCTGTGAAAAATTCCATTAGAAACGGATAGGATGTGAATTCTATCCGTTGCTTCTCGTTCTAGTATGTGTTTTTATCACTGCTTTCACTGACAGAAGCAGATTAAAACTATTATACATGCATTTTCGTACAACAACGTATAGGAACGACATTCGAATCTATCTGGTTCTTGACGCAGGCATAGATATAGCCGTAATAATGAGCAAATACAAACAGGAAACCTATCCGCATTTATCCGCGAGGACTCTAATCGAATTTGTCCGGAGAACCGGATACAAATGTATCTGTTGATATATTGTCTAAGTACTACTGTCTGTTTGTATGCGCAATGCCAGACAGAACACGGTATCATTTTATTCGCCCCAACTATATCCGACGCTTTGCATACATATTAGGATGGCCGTTAAAAATTTAATTTTAAACAAAAAAAAATTCTTTCAAATTTTCAGGATTAAAAAAAAAAAAATTTGTTTTCTGTTTTCCATCAGTTTTGGATCAAATCTGCATATTTTGTGAGACATTTCAAAATAACTGCGGATTCCTCGAAATAAAAACTATGGTCGTCTTGCGCCAGTGTTCTTTACGTTTTTTTCACCTAAAGCAAATTTCCCTCATGCACGCACACTCCTAAGAAAACATGTTGATGAAAACTTCCTATCGCTTCGCTTCGCCATAGTGCGCGTTGAGCTTCATGTGTTCAATTCACAAACGCTGTAACACACTCAGCTTCGCAGTGATAAATTCAAATGTGTGAGCAATGCGTGCACGAATCTGTGCCATTTACAACGGGCTTGCAGATTCGATTCGGTGACGTCCAAAGATGCGTATACATGCTGATAGATCTTGTTGCCGAAGTCGCAATCAGAAGCGACGATTTCGACTGCATATGAGCAATGCAGATAAGAAGCGTTACATTTTACTACGGAATTACAGATCCGATCCGATGAAGTTCGAAGATGCGCACACATGCAGATGAATATGATCGCGGAAGTCACAGACAGGAGCGATAGAATCCGACGCGCGAGCAATGCGAATAGGAACCGTTACATTATAGAGCGGGCTTGCAGAGCAAATCCGTTAAAGTTCGAGGATGCGTGTGAATCCGGATAGATCTGGTAGCCGAAGTTGCAGTCAGAAGCACTGAAATTTGATTGCACGAACAATGCGGACAGCAGCCGTTACTTTAAGAATTGGAATTGTAGTTCAGATCCAACCGAGTTCGCATGTACGTATTGATACGGATAGATCTGGTATACGGCATTGCAGTAAAGAATAAAACGAGTTCGATTCTCACGGAATTGCGATCTCCAACTGTTAGATTGTATCGCGGAATTACGGATAGGATCTGATGACCTAAAGCGACCCGTACAGAGACGAATACGTATTTCATCTGAGACTCCTGGCAGAAGCGAAGACCTTAGGGTGCGCACAGAAAAGCGAACAAAAATCTTTAATATCTATATACGTTATGACAGACAAATACAGATGGACCATTAGAATTCAGATAGCTTACGTTAAAGATATATAGCTGTGCAGATATCAGACGTATAGACACGCATTGAAATACACTCATCGATTATCTCTCGCAGATGGAGCGGATAGGATTCCGTTAAATTCTCATAAGTTTGACATGAAAATTCTGTGAGCTTCTGATGGTTTTCTGTTGGAATTTTTAACAGGGATAATGAAAATTCACAAAGATTATGGGCACATATGTAAAAGTAAAATCATGGACAAGTTGAGACAGTCGTATTATCTACCGAACATAGAGAAAATAACGAAACAAATTTACGAACACTGTGAAATTTGCGCCAAAAATAAAACCCGAAGAAAACATTACGGCCTCCTGTCAAAACTCGGTCCACCAAAAAAACCATTTGAAATTGTCTCGCTAGACACGATCGGAGGATTCGCGGGAAATAGATCGACAAAAAGATATCTACATCTCTTGGTAGACCATTTTACCAGATACGCTTTCATACTCACATCAAAAAATCAGACGGCCGAAGACTTCATACAACTACCAAGAAGAATCCAAGACAAACATCAAATACAGACACTACTTACCGATCAATATAGCGGCATAAACTCGAACGCATTCAAAAATTATTTGAAAAACCAAAACATAAACTTAATCTTCACAGCGGTAAATTGCCCATTTTCCAATGGACTTAACGAACGACTCAATCAGACTCTTGTAAACTGAATTCGGTGCAAGATAAATGGAACGAAGTCTCGAGCATGGTCAAAAATTGCGGAAAAATGCACAGACGAGTATAACCGGACAGAACACTCAGTGACGGGATTCAGTCCGGAATATCTATTATTCGGAAAAGCCGATCCAATAGTACCAGAAGAGTTAATGAAGAAAAGAAGCTTGAGCGACGACAGAGAAGCAGCATTTAAAAATTCGCTAAGAAACCATGAATACAACAAATCAAGATACGATAAAAACCGGAAAAAGCTTGATCTCAACACTGACGACCTAGTTTACGTAGAAAATGGAGCAAAACTAAACCGGAAAAAGTTGGACGAGATTAGACTTGGACCATTTCGAATAATTCGAAAGATTTCAAACACTATTTACGAAATAGACTCAGGATATACAAAACAGCAATCGAACTACTATCACATATCGAAACTCCACCCATATAGTGGGCCCGATGACTTACAATGATTGCACGCGCGCCGTCGGCCCTTTCCCCACCCCGGAGGGGGGGGATGTAAAACAGAAACTCTTTCACCTCACGGGTACCATGATAATAGCATAGACTGCCATACCGACTGATACACTGTTAGACTTCGAGTCGAGAAACACAACAGGTCACAGAGACAGTCAAGAAACGTGGGAGAAGAAGCATCGCTTTCGATTCCTTCTTATAGGTTAGGAACGAAACATTATGTAACATAAACTACTAATTATGATATCATTTAAATAAAATCCTTCTTATAGGCATCAAACTGCTCGATCTCTCTCTTGATTTCAACCGATGTGATTCCCATCATTACATATATATATATATATATATATATGGGGAATTCCATGTATTTTCACCCAGCCTCGGACCATCACCATTTCCAATTTGGTCGTAACTCTAGTACCTTGTAGTACTATCAGATAAACTTGCCCAGAATTTTTTATTTTTTTTTACGTCTTACCGTTTCAGAGTTACACATCATTGAAAAAAAAAATTTGGGGCCACTTTTGAAATTATGAAAAAATACAGAAAATGCTGTGTTAGATTACAAGAATTTTGAGGTGATAACGAAAGTGGTATCTTCATTAGTTCAAAAGTTATGAATTATTTAAGACCATTCGTGTCTGCATTTGGCGAAAGTTCGCGGTTCGATCTTTTTGTTTGAGCGACCACTTTTGAAATTCTGAAAGAAATACAGAAAATACCCCGTAAAAATACAAACATTATGAGACCTTGGCAAAAGTGGTATCTTTATTAGGTCAAAAGTTATGAATCATTTGATATCGTCGGGTATGCAGCTCTAAGATCACAGGTTCTCTGAGACGTGGTCAACCTTCAACAAGAGTGATATCTTCATCAGTTTCAAAGTTATATAATAATTTCTCCGTGAGTCGGCTTCAATTTTCCTGGATAAAATGACATTAATGCTCTGTCAGAGATGCTTTCCAGTTAGAATCATAGTGATCCGAGATCACTTCAGATTCTAACCTTACCCGGAATGCAGCGTTTTTATTGGTTGGCATTAGCTCTGTTCGTTTTAGCTTACACTTTCTACACTTTTCCTACACTTCTTATACACTCGCCCAATAGGTTTAAACTCCTAGCGAAAAGTGTAAAATAGTTAGTTAATAGCTATAGTTCAGTAAAAATGCTGCATTCCGGATAGGGTTAGAATCTAAAGTGATCTCGGATCACTTTGATTCTAACTGGAAAGCATTTCTGAACACCAACATTTTGAGACCCCGCTGAAAGGAGTTTCAAATCAGTTTAATTGACGTTGTTTCTATGCATACTTCAGGTTGTTTATCGGTTGCCATGGAAACATTGCCAGTTCCAAGCGGATTGCGAGGGAGAATCGTAACAAAAAAGTGCATTGAGCTGAAATAATTAGGTATATCAGATGACTTAAGGCCACCGCACACTATTACTGCGCTGCGCGGATTCGCGCTGTGCGGCAATAGTGTGCGGTGGCCTTTACGTTAAGCTTTAACGAGATATACCAAATTTCATGACGAATTCGGAGACAATTAACTCATTACTATAAAATATGCAAAGCTTTCGACGACAAATACGAAGAATGGCGCCCAAATGCTTTCGCAGTAGATGCTGCAATCCTTTTCATATAAGAAAACACAGAAAGGTGTCCGGCTTAAGGCGCCCTAATGCTATTCAGATGAAGAAAATGCCTACACTATCAAACACAAATCGAATATGTAATTCCTGCAGATTGCGAATCGACAAAATAGCAAGGACTAATGAATCTGGTGAGTCTTTCGTACAGCTCAAAGATATGGATTGGTAACCAATACGAACTGCAGCATATTGTATTTATTCAACTACCCCGTATTTTATTCACCTAAGACAGAATCTTTACACGAAAATTTTTTGTGATTCGTAGATGTAAAAAGTGACCCGATAGCTAATAATGATATACCGACATGTACACAAACGTCGATCGATTATGATTCCACACCGGTGACATCTCAAGAGTATGCACCAATGCTGACTCAAGATTCAGATTTGAGCATTAATACAAAACTGCCATTTGTTAATGCTTCATTGCACTCAATGGGCTTGTCTCCAATACAAGGAAAAAAACGTTTGAATCCAACGTTTATAAAAAGTAAAATGGATGATCTGTCTAGATCTTTACAAACGTCTTTGTGTGTCGAACCGTCGCCTCCATCTACTGAACAAAATAGTCATTATTTCATAGAAATGATGACTCAACTCAAACAAAAATTTCACGCGGCTTCTACAAGCTATAATCAAAAAATTCAAATACTATCGCTACTACCAAAGAGTTGGAGTGTTCGTAAAGTTACTCAAGAGATGGGTGCAACTGAGTATATGGTAAAGCTCGCAAAAAAACTCACTGAAGAAAATGGCATACTCTCCGAACCTCGTGCCAAATTAGGTAAGACAATATTATTGTATACTAGTGCAGGCCCATTCGAATATAGTGGTTGCAAATGTCGTGTAATCTGTAGCCAATTTAAAACGATGAAGTTTGCATGAACACAAAAATATTCATATGTGGTCTAGATTTTTGGTATGATAAACTACAAAAAATTGATCCTAGATCGTTATGAGTTATGATCCTCTTGTCTCAAGCATAAACAGTAAACTGCAGTTTGTTAGCAAGATCTAGTGCTTACTTCAATGCTGCTATTACAAAGAAGACAAGCATTCGAAAAGTGTCATTGCATCATGTGTTACGCATACATCTATGTACGAAGTTTTGCAATAAACAAGCGGGACGTTAATCTCAGTTTTCTTTGTAATTAATGTCCGAGTTTTCTCTTTTTTTCTACGAATAATTAGAGAAAGATAGTATCAATAACGTCACGAAATCAAACTGTGGTATAACACTCCTTTGGTTTTCGTCAGATTATAGCTTGTTGCTTGGCTTGATCCAAAGTGACTGTACAATAGCATCAGATTTTCGGAATAATCTAGGAATATGTTGCACATGGCGACAATCGAACTGAATCGCTCCATCTTATTCCGTTTATGGAACAGTATTTCCCGCATTCTTCTACCTTTTGATTCTTTAATTTTTTAAGGCAATGCGTTAAGCCAAAATGTAAAAGCGAAGGTTATATCGTTTTACGAAGACGATGAAATGAGTTCTACCATGCCTGGAAAAAAGGATTACGTGTCAGTGAAAAATAATGAGGGACGATCCATTCATCGACAAAAAAGACTTGTATTGTGCAATTTAAAAGAGCTCTACCACCAATTTAAGGAACAAAATCCTGATTTATCTATTGGATTCTCTACGTTCGCCACACTGAGACCCAAGCACTGCGTACTGGCAGGTGCCAGTGGCACACACACGGTTTGTGTATGCTCCACACACCAAAACATGAAGCTCATGATTTTAGGTAACTATTTTCAACTGTGCTAATTCGTCGATCCCATTTTGTATCGCACTTTTCGTTCAAGGTAATATTTCCACAGAAATTGAGGTATTATTTATAAATTAAAAACCCAATTTACAATAAACAGAAATAAAAATACACAAAATTTTCTCAATTCATGCACGGAATCAGTATCACTGACAATATATTGATTGATTTTTTTCATAGGCTGTAACTTGCATATTCTGACGAAAAACTTGGATCACCCGTTGACTACTTACGACGATGTTCTATTACTGTTAGTTTGCGACGATGCTGAATCGAAATGTTACCTAGGTAATTGTAAAGCTTGTCCCAGAACTGAAATTCTACGGAACTTGCTTGTTCAAATTTTGGATACCAATGATGAGCCCACTATCACCTATAAACAGTGGATTCCGAGGCCACGTACAATCCTAGAAAAGGTTGAAAATCAACCTGCGGCAGACTTCATAGAAGCATTTTGCAAAAATGCGTGTGTATTAATTCAACACGCATTCATCGCCAAACAGCAAGCTAGTTTCATGAAGACATTGAAAGCCTCCTTACTATACCGAATGAATGTCTTGTACTCGTGGACTTCGCTGAAAATTACGCTTTTGTTGTCCAAGAAGCTGCACCAGGCTACCATTGGAACAACAGTCAGGCAACGATTTATACTGTTGTCATGTATTACAACAATAATGGCATCGTTGACCACAAAAGTCTTGTCATTATATCTGATTGTATGCACCATGATGCAGTTGCTGTACACGTGTTCTCGCAAATCATTATCGAATTTGTCAAATCTGTCGTCACCGATGTTGAGAAAATATTTTATTTTTCTGACGGTGCCCCACAACAATTTAAAAATTTTAAAAATTTCGGCAACATTTATTACCATAAGCAGGACTTCGGTATTTCTGCAGAGTGGCATTTCTTCGCCACCGCACACGGTAAAGGCCCGTGTGATGGCATAGGGGGTACCGTCAAGAGATTGGCAGCTAGAGCCAGTCTGCAACGGCCGTCGGATGCCCAAATTACTACCCCTGAAGAATTATACCAGTGGGCTTCTGATCCGAAGAATATTCCGTCCATCACTGTTAAATATACAGATGTAAATAAATATACGTCAACCAAAGATTTTTTGCTGAAGCGGTTTGAAGCTGTCAGGCCTATCTCGCAAACACAAAAATACCACAGCATTATCCCTGAAGAAAATGGACGCTTAAGAGCACGACGCTATTCCAATGCAGAGGAATATGAGACCCATCGCATATTAAAATAGGGAAGTAATAAAGAATAATTAGAGTAGATATCCTATTACTAAAGTTACAGTTATTGTCTAATTTTTGTACGTGTTATATTATATTAACTTGTAGTTCAGATTATACAAATATAACATTCAAGTTTATGTTGTTTGCCGTCGATTATAAAAGTAAATTTGGAATATAACCATGACTCGGGAAACCAGTCTATAACGCTGTGTTGAATAGTTTATAACTTTTGACCTAATAAAGATACCACTTTTGCCAAGGTCTCATAATGTTTGTATTTTTACGGGGTATTTTCTGTATTTCTTTCAGAATTTTAAAAGTGGTCGCTCAAACAAAAAGATCGAACCGCGAACTTTCGCCAAATGCAGACACGAATGGTCTTAAATAATTCATAACTTTTGAACTAATGAAGATACCACTTTCGTTATCACCTCAAAATTCTTGTAATCTAACACAGCATTTTCTGTATTTTTTTCATAATTTTAAAAGTGGCCCCAAATTTTTTTTTTCAATGATGTGTAACTCTGAAACGGTAAGACGTAAAAAAAAATAAAAAATTCTGGGCAAGTTTATCTAATAGTACTACAAGGTACTAGAGTTACGACGAAATTGGAAATGGTGATGGTCCGAGGCTGGGTGAAAACACATGGAATTCCCCATATATATATTGTGGTAACTTTGAACTTGATTTTGATATTTTTTATTCGTAAAAATAATGATTTTTGAAGATGCTATAGTCGATCTCCGGGAGCTCTTCTAAAAACAGGCGTCTTGCGGTAAGCACGATATCTCTGACCGAATCATCCGAAATAAAAAAACAAAAGAAAAATTCGTTAATATAAGGTATTATCTGGCATTTGATCGAAGAAATAAGAAAAATATTAATTTTTAACAAAATAGCGGCTTTAAAAAAAAAAAAAAAGAATAAAAAAAACGATTTTTGATCAAAATTTGAGCCTTAAATTGTTTATAAAATGGAGATTATTCATCGGCGAGGAAAAACCTTCGATCAATTACTAGAAAATATATTTATCAAGCTTGCGTACAAATTTGAGACTGATCGGTTCAGCCGTTTCCGAGAAATCTTGCTGATCGACTTTCAAAACACAGTTTTGAGAAAAACGCGTTCGAAGTTTCAGAACTTCAGCACTCTAGACATAATGAAAATTCGTCTACAGTACATCAAAGTTACGTCAACAGTCTATTGAGAATCATGGACGATGAAATGTTATTAATAATCACTTGGGTGATGCTCTACATATTTGTACAGAGAAGAAGACGCAACAATCAAAGAAGAATACGTCGCCGCTGGTGGGTAAGACCAATGAACTTGAACAGAGACATTCAAGGCGACTACAACAATCTGTTTCAAGAATTGAAATTAGATGCGGACATGTTTCATCGGTACACTCGAATGGATGTACAAACTTTAGAGCAACTAATAAACATGGTTATTCCATATCTAGTGAGATATAATCATAGAGCACTTGCACCCGAACTCCGACTTGCTCTGACGCTACGGCAAGTTTCTTTTGTGCTGGTTGAGTAATATATTAGAAAAGTATACTTTTGTCCAAGCTGGAACCACAAAGAAATGGCGTAGGACGCAAAAAGATTAGAACTGCGTAGACATTTACGTTGCATTATTTCACTTTTACCCGATATTCACAGTCTTCTTAAGGGGGTATTCTGGTCTAGAAATTCGAAAAAATCGATTTTTTTTTTGCATATTTTCAAAGTTTAGACCTTTAAGAATATGCCCTTAAAAGGATTTTTCAAAATTCGAATTATTTTCGGAGATACAGAAGATTTTGTGACGCGGCATCTAAGCCGGCCGAGTGAAGCGAATCACACAATAAACGGCAGATGTTACCGGATAACTTGAGGACTCGTTCTTTTTTGAGGATTCGTTCGTTCTGAAAACATCGCATATAAAGTAGAGGAAGGCCCAATGTATGGAGCTGGGATCGCCGATTAGTCTAAAGTAAGTATTAAATATTATTATCCGAGTTATTCTACTGGAATTGTTTCTCAAACTTCAAACGCGTTTTTCTCGAAACTACTTTTTTCGAAGTGGTTGTCATGATATCTCAAGTTCTACCCGACCGATTTCTTTGTAATTTGGTGTAAATCTTCTTTATATATCTCGCTATCGAGTGAGCCCTGGATTTTGAAAAATTTCAATTTTGAGTATTTTTAAAAAATTCGAAAAGGTCAAAAAAAGAGGGAAATTTTTTTTTTTTTTTTCAAGTCGGCGCCATTTTGTGAATTTTTTTTTTTTTTTTTGGCTAAGGTCTACTCGGTAGCGACATCTTTACTGATTGACAATTTCTCAAAATTCTTTGTTTCAGATCACTGAAAGGGGTGGAATCATGTCAACCAGGGTGCACCGTTTTTTTTTGAGGCCCCCACTTCACCGGCCTGTAATTTGGCGAATTTTGGATTTTTTTTTTTTTATAATTTTTTTTTATATTGTTGAAATACCAATAAATAACATATAAAAAAATGGATACTAAAATTATTCTTCATTTTTTTTTAATCTTAGTTTGAAAAATGCTTAAAATTTAGGCTTCTAGACCAGAATACCCCCTTAAATGCGTTAAAATTAGTATAACTCACTGTTGGAATCTAAATTATCGATATCAAATCAATACCTCGTCTTTACTCTGATAATACCGAGCGGCCCTGCCTTATCGACTTAGATTATTCTTTTTCTCTTTACTTAGGCTACCTTACCTTTTTCTATGGTTATACCTACAATTGTATCGTTTTAATTCTTTATCCTACTAAACTCACGTAGCGTCGTTAATAAACAGTTCTTTTTGCTTAACTAACGTCTGGTTATTGCCTGCATCCATATCTTCTACACTCACTAAATCATCACTTTTTTTAATTGATCACAGATATTTAGCAACAGGTGACCAAATTTTATTTCTGGCTTTTGCGTTCAGAATAGGAGAGTCCACTGCACGGATGATAATTAAGGAAACAACAGATGTGCTCGTGCAGGTCCTTTCACTAGTATACCTCGCAAAGCCCGACGAAGACCAATGGAAAACCATTGCATCGGACTTTTTAGAAAAATGGAATTTTCCGAACTGTATGGGTTCATTTGATGGGAAGCATGTGCTAATACAGGCACCACCGAACTCTGGTTCTCTCTTTTTTAATTACAAAAAGACATTCAGCATAGTACTGATGGCAGCATGCGACGGCAACTACAGATTCACCTTGATTCACGTCGGAGAGATGGGCAGTAACAGCGACGCTGGAATTTTTGGTAATTGTGCTATTGCGCAGCAATTAAGAGGAGGTCACCTCGGATTGCCTAAAGGTACTTCTGAGCTCCCTGGTTCTCCCCATCGCACACCATGCTTCTTCATCGGTGATGAAGCATTTCCATTATCTACGAGAATGATGAGGCCTTTTCCAGGACGTGGTTTAGGCGAGGAAAAAAGGATCTTCAACTATCGGCTATCAAGAGCCCGCTGAGTTATTGAAAATGCATTTGGGATTCTGGCTTCGCGTTGGCGAATTTTTCGCAAGCCTATAACGCTTCACCCAAGTGCAGTAGACAATATCATATTATCCACAGTGTGTCTACACAATTTTTTGAAGAACCAAGACGAAGTCCGAAATCCTCCACGACGACTATACTGCCCGCGAAACTTTGTAGATCATGAGGATAAGAATGGTGTCGTTCACCCTGGTCGATGGCGGGAAGAAGACCATTTCGGATTACGGGGTATGGATGCTGTTCCGGCACAATTCGAGCCACTGAACGCCATAGCTTTGAGGGATTTATTGAAAAATTACTTTCTAACGCCAGAAGGTGAAATACCCTGGCAGTACGAACACATACGTGCAATAGGACATGTACGGGATTGAAATCGTCGTTGCTGTTCGGAGAAAAAACATCAAATGTTTCAGATTACAACTCTTTTTTTTTTATTCTTGCCAATATCATCATCATTATTAATGTAAATGACTAGTTACTGATGAATAACAGCACTGGCGTTGATCTGTACATCTCAAAACCTTATGCGTAAGAAATACGCCTACCCCTTGAAAAATAGAAATCGAAAAATTGTGAAAAAAAAATTGAAAAATAAAATAAAAAACGTCTCTAAAAAAAGCCTGAAAAATTATTTACAAAAAAGAAAAAATAACGCCCTTGAAAATTGCAGGATCTTTTAAGTACATGGAGATCTACCTAGTGAACTCAGCAGCGGCTCGGCACTAGGAGTGCGTTCCATTAATTGCTTTAAGAGCATGTCCTAGTCCTACGTTTACCGGCTTTAAAAAAAGGCAAAACATCGAAGAAACTCCGAAACGATGGTGAGACATGAGACGGTCCTCGGCTAACGAAACGCCCGACAGATGGCTCTGCGCGTAAATCATCGTGCGTAATTATTGAATTACAATTATAATATAATTATTATTTCGAAAATATAATAATTATATTATAATCTCATGTCTCACGATCAGCTGTCAGAAATCGACAATTTTGCACTATTTACATCTTGACTACCGCTCTACTTTCGGTTTGATCGCCTCATTGTTGCGTGAAGCAACAAAATTTTTAGACACAAATGTTCGTCATTGCATGTAGACTAGGGGTACGTTGCCGGTTTTTGCGTTTTTGACGCGTAGACTTTGATATTAACCAAAATAGGTGACACAGACGCACTTGACGAACATAAAAAATTAATTTTTCTCGATTTCAACGGATCTCGGGTACTGGATCGAACCTATTCGTCCCTAATCATCGAATAAATCCATTATATATCATTTTTAACCATCGTTACGGAGTTTTTTCGATGTTTTACTTTTTTTTAAAGCCGGTAAAGGTAGGACTAGGACATGCTCTTAAGCGCTTAGAGTGCGCTCAGAACGTTCCATTATTACACTCAGCGCGCTCACAAAGCGCGCTGAAGAAGATAGCAAGACCCTGACCTAGGCTAGACTGAAGCGTTGAGACTGCCCATGCTCTCGACGGTGTACGGCTTAATGAATATTCGATTTCCAACAAAATGGCAGAATTCGCAGAATTGGCAGAAAACGGCGTTCGAGCCATTCTTGTGGATGCTGCTAATCAAGTTGAGCATACTTTAATATCAACGCTGAAGATGCCGAAAGAATTAAAACAGGTTAGTAATGAAATTATATTCAGATAAATAAAACTGGTCAATTTGAAAAGGCCCATACTTGAGGTTAGTTTCTCTTCGTCATTTGTAACTCGTAATCATATTCACTAAATAATGGTTCATAGCGATGTTTTATTATATTTGATGAATTTTTGGATTTTTGCAGACATTGTATTTGCTTCAATGCTATTGCGCCAAGCGCAGAAAGTAGGTGCTGCGCAAATAATGGAAATGGCAAAAAATGCGCGAGCCGATGATAGCGAATTGAGAACAGCCTCACCGATACTCGAAGATCAGGAAGATGTCAATGATGGTATGTTACCACCATTCTCACCAATAATTGAGCAGGATGTCAATATTGACGCAAATCAAACAGGAGAACTCAGACCAATTGATAATCAGGATGAAGGTACATGATTGATTACATATTTTTAATATTGGATTAGCATATCAGTCCCCTAATATCCAACTAAATTTCATTATTCTATAGGTCTTTGTAACTGGACAGTGCCAATGTGCCTATTGTTATTATCTAGCTACAAGGAAAATGCGGTGAACTTCACGAGCGGCAAAATGTCATGTGTCATCAATGTCATCAATCATCGAACACAACTGGTATGTTCAACTCATCATTTAGGAGCAAGCAAGTATTGTGTAAAACACAACAAGCGATAATGTATTTGGCCATTAGGTCAACTCTTGTCATGGCTAGACGGTCTAAAAGACTTCGGAATCGGCCCTTCAACAATCCTATAGCACGTTTTATTACCATACGTGCTGAAGATAATTTGGTATTGAAGTTCCGTTGGCGAGCTGACAGGTGCCCGTTGTCCTTATATTGTACGAGAACATGCTTCCGAATTGCGTAGGCAGCATCATCTATGATGTGGCTATCGTTTGGAAAGTTGGCATCGTTATTACAAATTCCTTCAGCTTCGGATAATCGGAAGAGGTACTGCAAAAATAGTGAACGGCGCCGTAGAGGATTTAAACCCTCACTCAATATATTGTCTGCCGGACTATCAAGTAGAATCCAACGATCGATTCAAGCAGGCATTAAGAGACGCGCTTTCACGCCATTGGTACAAGCTTCGCGATTTGTATGATTCGTTAGCGGCCCTGTAAGTTTTACAATTCTATTGGATATATATTGCTATTTCAATTCTCCGTTTTTTTCACCTAAATCTTATCAAATGATCACGGAAAAGTGTTCGAGATATCAATGCCCCATTATACATTTAATGCACATTCGAAATTGCAGTGCTAAACGAAACGATAGTTTCTCTATGCAAGCGGCTTTTTCCAAAATTAGCTCTTTCATGCCACTTTTCTCCTACTACTGCGTCAGATTATAATTTTTTACTTAATCGATCTACAATGAAACGGCTCGGTATGTCTCATGTTGTAATTGTGAAATTAAATTCATAGAAAACATACGGTTCTTTTTCATTTAGTCATCCTGAGGCTGCTTTGAACATCTCATTTCGAAGCATAAGAAGCTATATGAAGACGTGGAGGAAAAAACTCTATCCTCCACATCCACAAAGTATTAGAGAGTTTGCCAATCGGCTCATGGATCCGCGATTCGAACGGAATTTAGAATACGACACTGGTCGTTTATTGGTGAAACTGATCACCGAGAGTAGTGGTGCTGATCATGCTTTATTGTTTGATCAAAATTTCGTCGAAACAGAAATGCACGACGTATCAAGACTTTTGATCGACGGAACGTTTCGTTCAACGCCTAGCATAGAAGACGCATACCAACTTCTAACCATCATGGGTATTAAGTTCAACCATGTGAGAAATTTTTCAGCATTAAAAATTTGTATTTTTGCAATCGTCAATTACTCAAAATTATCTAACAATTGTATAACGGCTCTAACTCACAGTACACAGTGCACGCATAGCGTCATGAATGAAAAAGACATTGAGAATGTAACACAATTTCATTTCGAATCGCCCGTCTGTAGTCAGTTTGACCAACAATAAATAAGCATCTTGGGTCTGTTCATTCATAGGGCTTTCCGTTTATATCGGTTGTGATGTCCCGTAAGACAGAAACTGCATATCTAGCAGTCTTGAGATATATTAAGGAGCACATCATACCTCACAACAATACTCGCAATGAGCGATTTCGAACGCGGCTTACGGAACGCAATTGTTGCAATTTTTCCGACAGCTATAAGCACGGGATGCAACGTTCATTACGATCGAGTAAGTACCTTAGAATCCAACAACGGGTTGAGAAGACACGTCACTTTTGATGAAATCTCCTGAGTCGCCAATACTCTGGATATCAATTTTAGCCAAGTTTTTGGCGATTTTAGTGAAATTTAACAAAATTTTATATTATATAATGAGATCATAATTATCATTCTTATAAAAAAGTCAAACAAGATCAAATTTTCATTAATACGAATTTTTTTATTTGAGGACACTCTTGAGATATAAGTAAATAAAATAAGTATTCTTCCCAATAATGATTTAGTTTCGCATGAAAACGAAGCTTTATGAAATAAAAATTTCTGGGGAATAATGATGAAGTCTCTATCACTATTTATCGTTTCACACACGGAGTTTAGTGGATGTGCTGACATTCCGCTGTCAAAAATGCCATGCTCTTTACCATGCAATGACATGTTTGTAGTTCTTTTGAGTCTTGTAAAATTATGTCAACCTTTTATGGATTTCCATCAGATGAATCTTGGTTCTGCTAAAATAAATAAGCACTGGTTATCGGAAAATATTTTCGTCACCTACGAATTATCATCTTCCAGGCGCTTTGCCAGAAAGAAAAAGCTCTTGGACTACAGAACACGCTGAGGGACGACGCGGATGCTAAGAGTTTTTTCAAACAGATATTGGCCCTAACCTATTTGCCGGCTCATTTAATTCAGGCCCAATACCGTCGTCTCACTAATCAATTACCTGCAAACCTGAGGAGACGGTTTAGCCGGTTTTTACTATATTATAATAGGTATTGGCTCAATATCGTGAAGCCACATGGTTTTAGTGTGTATGGACTGGGCTGTCGTACTAATAATATTATCGAGTCGTCATAAGATGGAAACCCGCCCTGCCGCATGGGATTTCGTTTGTAAGTATGAATCTGACAGAGTGACAATGATTGCTGCTAGCTGCAGTCACGCCCTAGGGAATACAGTAGGGTGTGCCAGTTTGACTTTTTTTATTTAAATTTCGTGGTGCTACCTTCTGAGTCACTAGGTCTTTTCAAGAAGACATCCCACATAGTAAAATTTTTTTTTCCGTCAAGTGTAAGTGGTTCCGAAACTTCTTTTTTGCAACATCTGCATGGAAAGTCCTCTTTCGCGCACCATTTACAAGCACCGAAATTAGTGTTTTATCCACATGTGCGCGCAAAACTTTCGCGCACTGCTACCGGTGTGAGAAAAAAACCTTCGCACATTGCTAGCGGTGTGAGAAAAAACCTTCGCACATTGCTAGCGGTGTGCGAAGGTAAAAGCATGTATACATATATTCTCAGTCAGCTCTAGTAGGCTTTTTCGCGAACAGCTGCAGTAGCGTTGTTAATCAATAATTTCGCAGTTGTTTATCTGATCTTCTCCAAGAGACTTCGTTTAAATAATTAATTAATAAATAAAAACTAAAATAAAACGAGATGAATCCAGTTGAAGATGGTGATTCTGTACCGCAAGAGATTCTTGACGCAGCCGGAAATATCTCATCTGATTTGTTGCCTGACAAATCAAAGAAGAAGTATATGGATACCTACGAGAAATTTACTGATTGGAAAAAAGAAAAAAACCTAACATCAACGAGCGAAGCTGCTTTGTTGGTGTATTTCAGCGAGATGCTCAGATTGACAAAACTATCAGCATCAACCCTTTGGTCACACCACTCCATGCTTAAAAAGACCTTAAATATCTACGAAAACGTTGATATATCAACATATGAAAAAGTGAACAGTTACCTGAAGAAACAGAACAAAGGTTATCGTCCGAAAAAATCCAAGATTTTTACTACGGAAGAAATTTACAAAAAAATACAAATTTTCAAAATACTGCAACGAAGCTCCGGACTTACAATATTTGGCTTACAAGGTATATACTGAATTGTACACTACACTAAAATAAATTCTTTTACCTGATGAATAGTCAGATTCGTGTGGCTTAACGGGACTTTGCAGTCGCGGATTCCAGTAAAATTCGAGTCATTCCATCAAGAAATATGTAACTGTATTACACACAACTTAAATTAAATTTACTATTTACAGGTCATCTTGATTGTCGGATTTAGCGGCGGACTGCGGAGGGAGGAAATTTACCATCTCACGACAGATCATGTCAGCAACGAAGGGAATAACTTATTGTTCAGGATCCCAAAGACAAAAAACGATGATCCAAAATCGTTCATCATTGTGGGGGAGCTGTGCAATTATGTGAAAAAGTATCGAGCACTCCATCCTGGAAAACTGAAAAATTTCTTCGTCGCTTACCAAAATGGTAAATGCAAGAACCAAGTTATGGGAATAAACAAAATTGGATCAATTCCAAAACAAATCGCAGAATTTTTGGAATTGCCGAATCCGGAATTATACACTGGGCACAGTTTCCGTCGGACTGCGGCAACATTGCTCGTCGACGCTGGCGCTGATATAACAGAACTTAAACGTTTCGGCGGATGGAAATCTACGTCTGTCGCCGAGGGGTATCTTGGTGAATCCATGAATAACAAAAAACGTACATATGCGAAACTAACAGAGTCACTTGCAATCAAACCGTCATTTTCGAATACTGAGGCGAATCTGCTGCCTGAAATTCCACCTTCCAAACGAGGAACTGCACCGGTAGAAAATTTCGCTGCGTCAACATCCGCAACCTTATCGCTGGACAAAGAAAATTCTGAGCCACCAACCAAAGGAACATGTGTCTTTCAATTCAGTAATTGTACTGTCAACATTACGACAGTAGTCGATTAAATTACTTAAGAATACATTCAAGATCAAATAGATAAAAACTTGAATAAAAACTGAGTTTAATATAAAAAAAGACTGTAAGAAATAAGGATATTAATATAGAGACTAAAGATTACATTTAAGAATAGATATTAATAAGGAGAAACTCAGTTAAAAAAAGAAAACTGTAAAAATATAAATCTAGAGCAAAGGTTCAGTATCTTTAGTATATTTGGTATATATATATAGTACCTATATTTAGAAACTAATAGAAAATAAATAAATATATGTTTTAATAAAAAGCATATATAAATAGGAAATAAAGTTGAATGTTAATTGAAAACGTGTTCTTTTAAATGAACTTTTCTATGATAATAGCCGAACGTAAACTAAAACAACTGTCATGTGTTCCCGTCAGGGAGTAAGGTTCTGGTCAAAGTTAACACACGTCTCACACGATTCGATAATAATTAAAATAACATGAAATGAATTTATTTTTTCAATTCGAGTTCTGTTTCTGTTTGAAGTCGGGGGGCCTTCGGCCCCCCGAACCCCCCAACGGGGGCTTCGCCCCTCGACCCCACCAGGGGCTTCGCCCCTGGACCCCGCCGCCATGCACCGTGACCTGTCAAACCGATTCATAACCCTACCAGAGACTACCGCGCTTGGAACCCATCGGGATTGTCTACCATCGAGGCCAATAATACTTTGCAATCGTATTTTTTTCTCTAGTTTAATTGTATTTTGTCGGACTTTCCATTACAGGTGTAACAAAAAATAGAGTTCGATACGCGTGCGAAAGGTGGCAATGCCGAACTCGTGTGAAGGCACGACACTCACCCTTCGGCTCGTCTTCGGTTCGCCTTCGACTCGCCTCTGGGCTCGTGCCGTGCCTTCACACTCGTTGTGCGGGCATTGCCACCTTCGCGCACTTGTATCGAAAAACACTATTTGTTTCCTTTTCATTTAACACGCAAAAAGATCTATTTTCGGAAAGAAGAAAAAAAAAACAAACAAACAAAAAACATAAAAAAAAAAACACGAAAAAAAAAGTTTCGGAACCACTTAGGCTGGACATAAGAAATTTTTTGAGCGGGAAATCTCTTTTTCTTGACGAGAACTATCCGTTCGAAACGTAGCAAAATATTTTTTTTTTGTGACACACCTTAGTATACAGCATCATTGAAGTGTAAAACTTGCAATTTTTGAGACAGGTAAGCTGCTGAAATTGCAGTGTAATGTAAGAGCAGACGTCGGAAGGCTGCGAAACAATCGCCAAATAGGTCGCCATGCACGATACGACACTATATTCAAACAGAATCAACTCATAAAAGGTTTGCATTACTATTGGTAATAAAATTCAGCTTCTAACTTATGAGTCACAGATCTTTGGAAAAGTGAGATAAGAGATGTAGCGGGTTTTTGTTAGAGTAGTGGTGATCTTTTACTTGTCACCTGTGGGTGAGGCTATGATCGGGATGTTGCAGGCATAATGCATGATACACGCATGATTTCATATCTTAGTTTTGAGTAATTATACTCGAAACTTATTCTCGGACATATTGTGGGTACAGACAGTTCTGATAAAAATTTAACAACGCAATTGTCAATCAATGAACAGTGAACACACCTGTGTCTTAATCGCAGTTGGGGGGGGTCTATGAGCACATTACATCGAGTATTGAGTATTAACCCTAGGTCCTATACCCCAAAATCCGGAAATGCATTAGAACCACAAGTACGTTTATCACATTAGTACCATAGTACAACTTCCAAATGGCAATAATCCTCAATATAAACAACTGGGGTATAGGGGATCCACTTTTGAAGTTACCAATGTCGCTAATAAATCCTGTGAATTAATCAGTGGAACCATAATTCGAATCGAGAATATAGTGCACGACTCGACTAGCAATGCTCTAGTCGTTATTGGCAAAGGATATTAAGAAATGACTGATTTTTTCACAAAACTCTGTGCATCGTCACTACTGGATATTTTCGTTGTTAGTAGATTATCTGCGACTAAATTGTGGCCTGCATCGATGATAAAAAGGAAAATATTTTTAATCCCATATCTACACAACAAATCTGTGGCAATACCCTTACTACATGTAGAATCATTGTAATCCGTTGGGTAATATGATTATCACTTATATTAGAGTATTATAGTGATTCGTGACCGTGGGTTGTAGAAAATAAATTAGTCGGAGACGGTCAGTAGAGTGTTACCAATTTCTATTATTGTAACGTTTCGGCTGGCGACAATAATAAAAATTGGTAACACTCTACTGACTGTCTCCGACTAATTTATTTACTATATTAGAGTACATCACTTATACAACGACCGAAGACATCACTAATGATAAACTACGGCTTGCTTTCTTTTAAACTTTACAGTAAAATATGGAGGAAAAACGATATTATATCGTCGAGTTCGACGATGGACTCCAAGTAATTCCTAAAAATTAGTTCTACAACAAAGATAAAACAAAAGTATTATGGCCAACCAACTTCAAGAATTTCAAAACTTATGATGCTGCTGTCCAAAACATGACGGACGTTGACTCCAACGAGAGTATAATTGTGGCAGTAAAGAGAATTTTTGGTTCAACAGGTAATATATTTCGAAAATATTTTGCAATTAATATTCTACATAGACAGATGTAGGCAATGATCAATGTTGAGTGATGGAGCTAAAATCTAATTCTCTTTTGTTGTTTCATTGGCTTATTTAATTCGTCGGTCGAGTATACAGCTGATAAAATCTTGAATTATTAAAATTTTGTTTTCTTTTTGGAAACCACGCAATCTTTTCAGCAAACTTTCAAAGCGCCAAAATCAAGTTGAAGGAAGCCGAAAAGATCTCCGACCTTAATTCAGATGTGGAATCCACAGTTCTAAGGAAAACAAGGCAAAGACGTGCAGCGCGACGACATATTTGTAGTGATGAGGTCTAGGTAGTAGTTGGGAATTATTGGCCGCAAGTTATCCACGTGGGGAAACGTTGACGATACCGATAAAATTTACAGGAAAACTTCTAAAACCATGTCTAAGTACGTCGGTGTCATCAACAGCCTGATAGCTCGAAAGGTTAGTAGCATACGAAAGAGATAACAAAAATTTAGGTAGAAAATTCAACGTAACCGACCGAATCATAACCCTAAGTTACACGTGCGCGTGATAATGTCGAGCTGTATAAACAAGATCGTTTTCTCTGTGTCTTCACTTTAAAAAAAAATCACTGATTCAATACCGTTGCGGTTACATGATCGGGATAAACCAAATTCTCACGAGTCGAATATTACAGAAAAAATTGAAAAATGGCTGGAAAAGAAGACGTTCAATATCCTCATCAACTCGTCAAATTTGAAACAAAAAACAAAAAAGGCCTGGCCGACATTGACTGTGTGCCATCGGCATGGGTCAGATTCAATATTAACAGTGGCAAGTGCGAGTGTAAGTATCCACCTCCTCCATACGATGAAGAAACTTGTCAACTTTCACACGACTTCGTTAAAAAACAAGCGCTTCCTCTTGAAAGTTGGCCATCATTTCCAATAACTTTGCTAGGACAAGCTCGTGAGTATTTCATCAAATTGTGAGTTTGTAGAATACGGTAATTGCACGCCCTAATTAACAATTACATTCGTTTCATTTAGAAAACTATGCTGATGCGTTAAAGCGGCTAACACAGCTCACAACTGAAGACTACGCATATACAACTGAGGATAATATTTCAAGACCGATAAAGCTGCAAAAATTACTAAAATGTACCGGAAAAAAATTGAAAAAGCAATGCCAAGTTGGTGAACAAATTATTGAAAGTACCACGAATTAGGACATCAAGTCGCAATGACAACTCAGCAAATGGTGGGTAAGATTACATTCTAAATAAATTATTATTTCAATGTAAATAATTTTACAGCGTCCGACATAAGTAATTCAAGCGATAATGACACGACTATAATAAACCGAAGTGATGAATCGAACGAAGACACAGAAGATGAATCGACAGACGAAAACAGTAATATATATTGTAACTTTCCGTGAGTTTGAGATATAGTCGATATCTCAAACTTGGAGTTATTGTGAAGTTCTTTACTCGAATTTTATTTCGGGACCCCGTCTAACAAATTTACTATGACTCGAATGATTCTAATTTTACGGACCTCAAACGCTTTCGCGCTATCAGCCGCCTCCCACCTATCCCACAATTAATTTAATTGAAGTTAGTTTCCCTGGCTCAGAGCAGAACTTGCCTTACGCAGGTTATGCCTGTCTCAGACTTGGACGAGGACGAACCTCGCCGAAGCTGTACCTATCTAGTTTGTTAGTAAAAAGGTAGAGACCAGGAAATGGCGGAGAAAAGAATCGGCGTCAAAGTTTACCTGTGTTTCATGAACTTAGAATAAACATTTATTTTATATCTGAGATTTCTTTTATCGTATAAACCAATTTTTCTATAGTACAATCAAACTTATTCTAATATAACCTATCTTTGACACATCAAGTATCGCAAAGCGAACTTAGAATCTTTGCACTGAGTATTTTATACAAGTGACTTTTATATTTTTCGTTATGTATTTGTTTGAAAATGTTTGAATTAATTTTATAAATTGATAAGAAAATTGATGTTGAGACGTTATTTCTATAATGAACGATTCTATCAATTTGAATATGTGAAGCGATAGATTGCTATGGCTCTATGCCTATAGCATCTGTAAACAAAGAATGATGAGACAATTAGGTGCTATACCTGTGAATTGCTCACGAGAATAAGTAGCGATTGAGACAATTAGGCGCTTTGCCGTAAATTGCTGGCGAGCTGAGCGGTGTCACGACTTATATACTCATCGTGACGTCACTCAGCTCGTCGTTGTGCGAAACGTCTAGAGTCTTCTAGCGTCTTCGCGCGACGGTTGTAGTTTTGAATGTAACCTATCAGGCCTGGGTAGCCTGAAACGTTACAATATATACAGGGTGTATCACCTCAAGTATCGAGAATGGGAGGGACTTGGTTGACGCGAAATCACGCCCTATCAACCAATCAACAAAGAGAAAAGAATCGTTTCTGTTAGCGTCGAAGTAAATAAATACGTAACAGCCCGATTCGAGTCGTTGTTGATATTTTTTCCACACACCAAGAAATTGTATTCAAGTTGTCGTTGATATGTTTTCCCCTACACTAAGAAATTGTATTCACTATTTTTCCCAAGAATTTCGGTCTACGGAATTCTTCTCTTTGTTTATTGGTTGATGGGGCGTGAATTTGCGTCAGCTAAGTCCCTCCCACTCTCGATACTTGAGATGATACCTCCTGTATATTGTAACCTAGCGGGTGTATCTCAGGCTCGAAAACTATAGAGATACCCGCCGTTACTGTGAGTTCTTTACCTAGAATTGAATTTTATGAAAATTGGGCTTTTCTTAGAGGTTGAAAGGTAGGGAAAAGGATGGGTACTCTACCAAAAGCCACCAATCTAACCTTGTGAATTTAATATCAAACTACGGACTCGGGTAGATTTCTCTATCAAAGCCGGCAACGATCGGACTCGGGTAAAATTACCAAAGCCGAGATATCTTCTATCTAGTAGAGCCGGGAAATTACTCCAAGCCTACTGTTCCGATTCAAAATCTGTTCTTTTACGGATCCGGGAATCGTTAGACTCCAAGACCGTGCCTCAGACTCGGAATCGACTACCTTGGCCCTCGGACGCGGAGAGGTTAATCTCAACGCCGTACGCACTTGGTTAAGATCCAAAGCTGGTCCCTGTTGGCTTTTATAGGGATGGAAATTGGTTTGGATTAGGAGTTAGAGCTGAAAAATTACCATTCAAACCGATTTGTGTTTAAACATTAAATAAAGAAATTTAATTTAAATTTACAGATCTGAGTTTATCCTATCCTATTTCTATCCTATGGACTTGTGCTTTGTGCGTTGTTTTGATTCTATTTAATGACTCGATATTTAGAATAATGCTAGGTGCAAATATTCTAATTTCAATTGATTTTATATTCTTTTACTCATAGTTTCCTATCCTTTGATAATATTTCATTTGATTTTATGCTAAAGTGACGCTTTGTCTACTCTACATTAAGTTTTATATTAAAGTGAATTTATATTAGTCATCAGAACTAGGCGTTCTGATGCTAGCAAGTGATTCTATTAGTCAGTCGCTGTGGTGCTCTACCGACTAACGCTCAGGGGCCCGCAACTCTGTACTGAGAGGCGTGAGGCTACTTTAGTTATTTGAGCCAACTGAAGGGGCGCTGGCGGCGCCGTGAGCAGCGCTGCCTTGCGGGCATTCTTGGCGTAATTTAGGACGCCATGCCACGTCGCTACGCGACGACGCCATTACAGTTGTTGTTTGGCGTTCGGCGCAGTTCGGCGTGTATAGATCTTGTGACGAGTTGAGAAAGTTTTCGGATCATTTTTAAAGTAATTAGCAGAGGCAAAGTGACGGTTTGTAGCTACGATGCCTCCTGTTAAGAAAACAACTGCAATGTGGAAGTGTGTGGTGCTCACGTGTGAAACGGATTGTCGAAAAGCTGCGGCCCATCGAATTCCGAAAAACGAGACCAAAGCTCACCTCTGGGTGAAAAGTTTGGGAAATCCCGAACTTTTCAACCTGGGGGTGGCTGAGTCGAATAAATATCGTGTTTGCAGTCGACATTTCACCAGCACTGACTACTTGGCGCAAACTCAAAGGCCTACTCTGAAAGAGGGTGCTTTACCGAGTTTGCGGTTAGCTGTCAGTGCTGGTGTGCAGGAAGAACTTGACGAAGAAAGTACACAGCTTTCAGCGTGTTTGACGCCAGTTCAACCGACTGAGCCTGTGAGAGATCCTAATGTGGATGTTTCCCCGACTATTTCTTCAAAACGGAAACGACCTCTAGGTTCTCAATTACCAGGTCTCTCCAAACGAGAAAGGTACCTGACGAAGAAAGCTCGGAACCTCAGAGCTGCAGTCGCTGTCTGCACCAAGCGGGCTACGACGTTCAAGCAAAGGCTGCAGCAAGCTGCCAAATTATACAAATCACATTCTCTCGAACATTTCACACAGAAATTAACCAGAAAACAATTAATTTCTTTCAGAATGCAGGTACGAAACAACAGTGTATCGCCACAAGGACGACGCTTTTCGATGGAGGAGAAACTCCTTGCACTTTCATGGATGAAAGCCTCAGGCAGGGGATATCGTTTGTTACAATCCCAATTTCAATTACCTTCTACCAGAACATTAGCATCTTTATTAAATAAATCTCCCCTAAATGCAGGAATAAGTGAAAAAGTAATTAGAGCATTGAAAAAGAAAGTAGAAGCATTGAAAGACCTACAGGATAAATTTGTTACACTTATGTGGGATGAGATGAAATTAGAAGCAAATTTACAGTATGACACTAAACTCGATAAAATCATAGGTTTTGAAGATTGGGGAAACCGTAGAACTTCAACGCTGGCTGACCATGCACTTGTATTTATGGTTCGTGGTATAAAGAGTAATTTTAAAATGCCCCTAAGTTTCACATTTTGTGCCTCGCAAACGAAAACTGCCCAATTAATTCAGTTGATAAAGTTACATATAGAAGTCTTGAAAAATGTTGGTTTAACAGTCATCGCATCAGTTTGTGATCAGGGCAGTTCTAACGTGGCTGCCATTAATCAATTAGAAAAGGAGTTTCTCAGAAATAAATTGAAAAATCATGTAGCAAACGATCCCACCCTGATAAGAATTCATGGCATGAAAATCATACCTATTTTCGATCCTCCTCATCTCTTGAAATGTCTTCGAAATAATTTACTAACCAAAGATCTAGAATTTGTGCCTTTGGGGCAGAGCGACAAACAGCGTCATTTGGCAAAGTGGAGTCACTTAGAGCTGCTCCACAATCTAGATCTATACGCCGAAACAGAAACCCGGAGCCTATGGAGGCTCACAAAAAGCCACGTAGATCGGCGATCAATCAAAAAAATGAGGGTCAAGTATGCTGCTCAAGTTTTCAGTAAAACTTGTGCGACATTTCTAGCCATGGCTGCTCGATATGGTACGTAATATGAAACAATACTCCTCGATACTTGAAAAACTTCCACTCATTTTTTTTTAAATACAAATTGTAATTCCAATGTTTTTTTTTCTTTCTAGAATCCAAAACATCATCAGGGACCACGATGCCCAAAGAAGCAGCTGACACCAGCAAAGTATTGGCATTTTTCAATGATGTCTTTGATTCGGTGAATGGATCTTCGAAAGCTGGAGAGAGAAGCAATAATCTGCGTAGTGCTGTGACGCTCGTTTCTAACCATGTGGTGTTTTGGGGGGATGCTCGGAAGAGATTGCAGAAAATGCGATTCGTCAACAGTATGACGCACCATGCTGTTAGGGCAGTTCCTTGTCTCCTGAATTGGAATAGATCATTGGATGGGTTTCACCGAATTGCGAAGCGACTGCTTGTTGACGAACAATTTTCTGCTTTCTCTCCACGAAACATCAACCAAGACTGCTTGGAAAACTTTTTTGGGTCGATACGGAGTCACGGCTGGCGTAATATTGATCCATCATGCAAACAATTCTCTGCAGCATATCAATCCCTGGTTGTCAACACTATCTCGTTTCCTCATTCACGGAAAGCGAACTGTGAAGATGATCAAGGTGATGTGTTGGGAGACTTGAGTTGCATGATGGACAATCCAAGCGCTGCTCAAGAAACTCACGACGACTCAATGGACGATCTACCCTTAACCGTTGAAAATCCTCTCCCGCAGTCCACTCCCCGTTCAATTTTTTATGATCCTATGCAAAATCATGATGCGAGTTTAATAGCCAAAAAATTACTGAAATTTGTTAATAACTGTACAGAGTGTAAAAAGTGTATGTTGGCAAGTGATTCTGATACAAGTAATAACGAAAGTGAAATACGTTTTCCGGATATCCATCATTTGCATCACGTCAATTCAGTTTTTATAGCTTCAGTTCATAATTGTAAAGAATTTTTAAAATCTACACTTCCAGTCCATTGCTTCAGAAGAAAATTACTATCAACATTACATTTTAAACTTAGTCAGAATGAAGCTGTAATTTGGTCGACTTGTACAAAGCATGCAGCTGCGATGAAATCAAAATTCATTGAAATATTGATTTTATTGCAGGTGGATGCTTTTTGTGGCAACGTCAATAAGATACTTGCAGGAAAATATGACAGTGCACTTTATTCTGAAAATTCTGTATATAGGCAGGCAAGAGAATATAGATTTAAACACTCCCAGCGTAGAATTTAGATCTTTGATGCACGGTATACTAAAGTATTTGTAATCAAGCGTCTAGTTTATAGTAAAGTAAATTTGTTAGGTTTGCCATGTACAGTATGATGAAATATTTAGGTTTTAATTTATGTATATATGTATATATAAAGAATAAACTATTTAAGTGATTGATTTACAGTGAAATACATTATTTAAGTTTGACGAGCCCGAGGGTGATATTGTATAAGTTGTTATGAGTATTAGCAAATAATTTTATCAATGTTCACTTAAATGTCACTGTATATAGTGTTTGATCAGTTAGGGTTTTTTGCCTTCTGCTTTTCCCCTACAATAGTACTCATTAGGCTTACATCAGTATTGAATTTAATGGGTTTTTTAGCCTTCTGCATTTTTCACATCAATTTTAAAAAATCTCAGTTTATTTTAATTTGGACTTTTTTTACGACCGTTTTTCTATACTTTTATTGAATGAATTCTCAAGGGGTTTTTGCCCATTTTTGCCACATGCGTTTCCCCTGAATTTGAAATAAATACTAATTGATCATGAATTGAAATTGTTTTTTGTTTTATTTGATTGCACGAACTTGCAATTATCAAAATCCTTTTTCCGAATCAGAATTATACTCTTAGCTAAATGGAAGCCGTTACGGAAAGCGCTAATATGCCTGTTCAAACGACCCGCCATGACATTTAGTGTTTTGAGCCAACTGCAGGTAGCGCGCGTGTAGTGATTAACAGTTCACCCACCGAAGTTTCGCCCCCCTGCTAACGCTGCCGTGCTTGAAGTCGGTGCTCCTTATATAGTCGCTATCCCCTCCTTCTCGTGTGACGTCAGCGCTATGTCGAGCGTAGAGGATTAGTATAATCCTCTATTCCGTTGTTCTCGATATTCAGCTGATTTCCAAGCTATTTTATAGCTTGGTATGTTACAATATATATGAGGTATTCCATGTGAAAACAAAAGTCATTTGACCTTCGGGTTTTCGATTTCGCTAAAAAAATTTTTTTGCATTACTTTTTGCAAGCTCAAACGATATCCGCAAAGGGTTTTTCGACGAATTTTCCTTCGATTTTTTTTCAACCGTCTAACATTGGTGTTACGGAAAAAAATATGTATTTTATTGTCGAACTTCTTTCTATAAGCATTTGTTAACCTCGGTTTTGACTTGCGCAGTCGCATCACTAACAAATTGGATAGCTTGAATCAGATTGTACCAACGCTTCTGAATTTTACCAACATTTAAAACGTTGATAACTAGAAATACATATCACGAAAAATTAAATACTTTCATCAGTCATGCCGCCGTTTGAAATAAGAATAGACCGTTGCTGCAATCCTTATAATCAGAAAAACCATTTGAGGAAAAAAAGGTTACGTCATCCATCTCCGGCATTAATTGAAAAAATTCGTTGTTGGAGTAAACGTCACCTAATTTGCGATATTTGTAGGAAAAAAAAATACCGCTGTAGCTCAAACTGTTCAGCTGATGGGTAATTATCACCTTAAATTATCATGGTGGCCACTAGTCAGGGAAAACCGGGAAGTCAGGGAAAAGTGAGGGAATTCGAAAAATGGTCAGGGAGGTCAGGGAATTTTTTAAGCGAGTCAGGGAATTTTATGGTGACACAGAACAAGACAGAATAAAAGGTCACCCGTGATTTTGTTGTTATTTTTACCTTGCGCGGTATTCTTAATCAATCAATGGAAATAGTGGTGAAACTTGTACGAGCTAAAAAATTATTTGAAAAATTATTCTCCATCAGCATTGATTCAGATCGTTTTTATCATATACTTGAATAACCAGTAATTGGCCAGAAATTCAGTCAGGGAAAAATTATAATTTGGTCAGGGAAAGTCCGGGAAAAGTCAGGGAATTTTTGTGACTGTTTATAGTGGCCACCATGAATTTATGTATAATACAAATTTTAGCTATTTTACATGTAAATTAAAAATCATATAACAGCCGATAATGATGATGACAAAAATATTCTTACGCGCAGTACGTCGTGTGATAGTATGGAAACTTGCATCTCAAGTTTAAGTATTTCCACCGAATTGCCGGTCTTAAATCATGCGCTACAACTGATCGGAAATTCACCGATTTCACAAAAAATAGGGATGAACAATCAAAACGATAAACTTGCCCACAAACTGGATAAAGTTACACAAAATTTAAAGTGTCGACTGGGCGTTAAATATACCGAAGCAGACAAAACAATTCACGATTTTACCACGATGATATCCGATTTAATTGCGAAGTTCCATGCTCCTGAGACTACTTATGAGAGTGAAGTACAAATTTTGACGTTGTTACCGAGTCGTTGGAGCATTTGCAACATGGCCGAAACGATGAAATGTTCATATCATCTAGCCAAGGTGGCAAAGAATATTGTTGCAAGCAAAGGAATATTGTCTATACCTGATAAAAAAAAAGGTATAATGATGGAAAGAATTTATGATTCAAGTAACTTGCATTTCTATTTGATACATTCATCGATTTATTTATGCGATCAATAACAATTTCGCGTAATTATAATTTAAATGAATTGAAATGAAGTTAATTGATATTCAGAATATTCCGTTTAAGAATCAGGAAAATTTACGATTTAAAATACTGTGGAAAACCTTTTTCGGTCCATTATTTCTCTAGATATTCAAATTTTAATTTCTTCTTCGCAAAAGTATTTGATAATAATAAGAATTGTTCGGTCATAGTGTTTTGAACCGAAAATTTTTCTACCGTTACAATAGTGCATATTGCATTTCGCAATATCTCGACTCTTTACTCTACTTCATTGCTACACTTATTTTTGCCAGGTAAATCTATCGCACTAGAATCAAAAGATTTGGTGGTTAAATTTTATGAAAGCCCTGGCGGAAATTTTTTGTACGACAAACTACAACGTTTTATGAAAATGACGATTTTGTGAAAAATCGTAGAAAACAATAGATTTCGTAACAGTTTGTCATAGAATTTAACGAATTACTATGAAAATTTATTACGTTTAATAAATAATTAGGAAATCCTACACTGAGGGAAAAAAGTCGTTGAACCAAAGAAAAAATATTTCAATTAAATAAATCCGGCGGTCACGGGCGTTCAAATAAATATTAGGTAAGTTTAACCAGCGGATTAGTTATTTGAAATAAACCAGATATGGTTCTATTGACAAATGCACAGTTGGAGCGATCATCTAATAAGGTAAATCGATAAAATTTCTAGTTTAGTGTAGCATTTCATTTTTTCAATCTAATGAACGTATTTTCGGATCAAACACCGTATGTTACAGCTGAATATCTTTCCGGGTAAACCAATAAGATATATCATTGATCCAATTGAGATTTGGATGTCGAGATCAAAGACTTTGTCGACGAAAATATATGAGATGATCCATTCAACACTCTCGCGTTTCTGTCGACTACACTGAGAAAAAAATTTGTTAAAACAAAAAAACCTTGTTTAGCCCAACAAAACGCGGCGGTTACGGGCGGCGAAATAAATTTTATGTAAATGTGACAAAATATTGGTTGCTCGAACTAAATCGAAACTTGCGAATTGAACGAAGAAATTTTACGTGCGTGTGAATATTCGTTATCACATTTCATAACTATCGACATGTAGATCGACAAACTTCTCCGATTCGATAAGAAAAACGCCACCTAACTTTTTCGCCCTAACCGGGATTTGAACCCACGTCCGCTCGCATTCGCTATATTACTAACCGCACGCCCTACCTACTACGCCAATCTACCCTATGGTAACGGGTTTCATATTTTCGTATGTATCGAAACCTATGATCAAGGTGTTGAATTAAGAGCTGATAGACATTTTAATCGCAACGATCAGTATTAAGGCGAGATCACACCTGGAAAATGTTGTGAAAAATATGAGCGTAACACGTACAGATTGATGCGATATCGCTAATTAAGTGATTTCATACGAAACATATGGAATAATAAAACTCAGTGACATAAATCTCATTCGTATTAGGAATGAAAAAAGCGATCTGTAAAATCCGTTCCAAATCCGTTCCACAATCGGTTTGGCTGAACGATTCAATTTGTTCGACACAATCATCACAAGTTTCAAACTGAAGTAACATTTAGTCAAATCAACCTAGCGCATTTGACAGAGTTGACAGAGTTATAAGTTTGAATCGAATAAACACGGATGATTTGATTCTATCAAATCACTTGTTTTATCGAACGATGCGTATCGATTGTCTCAAGCATTTCGAATTCGGTTGATTCAATCACTATATTTATTCCAGACAACAAGGTATGTGGTTAATCCGAATACATGCATCCAAACACATTGCCTTTCTACTTCAACCGAATGGTTTTAATCGAAACAACTAATATATAGTTGTTTGAATAAAAAACATAGTCAAATTAACTATATGTTCCGAATAACTCATTTGTTTGATTCAAATGGCCAAGATTTGTTATGGTAATTACAGCTTATTCATTCATACAAAATGATGGTTGAAGCAACTATTTCTTAACCAACAGAATCAGTATATTTGATTCAACGATTTTTTTCTCTCAGTGTACAATTTTCAACAAAATATTACGAATTATTCAAACTTTCTACACCCAATTACGAAAATGTACGACCCCAAAATATATATTTATTTTTTTGTAGTTTGTAATCAATTTTCATAGAAATTCACGAATTTCTACAACAATTTACAAATAATTAAAACTTTCTACTCCCAATTACGAAAATGTACGACCCCAAAATATATCATTTATTTTTTGTAGTTTGTAATCGATTTTCATAGAAATTCACGAATTTCTACAAGAATTTACAAATAATTAAAACTTTCTACTCCCAATCACGAAAATGTACGACCCCAAAATATATCATTTATTTTTTGTAGTTTGTAATCGATTTTCATAGAAATTCACGAATTTCTACAACAATTTACGAATAATTAAAACTTTCTACTCCCAATTACGAAAATGTACGACCCCAAAATATATCATTTTTTTTTTTTGTAGTTTGTAATCGATTTTCATAGAAATTCACGAATTTCTACAATAATTTACAAATAATCAAAACTTCCTACAATATATTACGGATATTTACCACCCCGAAATATGTGATTTTTTTTTGTAGTTCCCAATCGATTTTCCTAAAAATTCAAGAATTTCTACAATAATTTACAAATAATCACAACTTCCTACCCATGCAGGAATTAACAATTGGCCCAGTGTTGGCGAGACACCAAAATGTATCGGTTGACGCTCGGCAGTCTATTATCGCCCAACCCTGGCCCAGAGGCATCAATGTGACGCGCGTTTGATGCTTCGTATACGAAGCTCGGCCAAGAGTCCGCTACTAGCATCGGACCAATGTAAAAATGCCGACAATCGGTCCAGCTTTGCCCTTCAGTCATAGCCCAATATTTGGCACACTATCGCCCCAACAGTGAGCCACTGCTCAGTATTGGAGTATCAAATGTTACAGCAGAGGATCGCCCAGCATTGGGCACACATTGGTTGGTGATTGGCAGTCGAGCATGTAGCAGCCCTGGCCCAGCGGCATTAATGTGACGCGCGTTTGATGCTTCGTATACGAAGCTCGGCCAAGAGTCCGCTACTAGCATCGGACCAATGTAAAAATGCCGACAATCGGTCCAGCTTTGCCCTTCAGTCATAGCCCAATATTTGGCACACTATCGCCCCAACAGTGAGCCACTGCTCAGTATTGGAGTATCAAATGTTACAGCAGAGGATCGCCCAGCATTGGGCACACATTGGTTGGTGATTGGCAGTCGAGCATGTAGCAGCCCTGGCCCAGCGGCATTAATGTGACGCGCGTTTGATGCTTCGTATACGAAGCTCGGCCAAGAGTCCGCTACTAGCATCGGACCAATGTAAAAATGCCGATAATCGGTCCAGCTTTGCCCTTCAGTCATAGCCCAATATTTGGCACAGTATCGCCCCAACAGTGAGCCACTGCTCACTATTGAAGTATCAAATGTTACAGCAGAGGATCGCCCAGCATTGGGCACACATTGGTTGGTGCTTGGCAGTCGAGCATGTAACAGCCCTAGCCCAGGCATCAATGTGACGCGCGTTTGATGCGTCGTATACGAAGCTCGGCCAAAAGTCCGCTAGTAGCATCGGACCAATGTAAGAATGCCGACAATCGGCCCGGCTTTGCCCGTCAGTCATAGCCGGATATTTGGTACAATATTGCCCCAACAGTGAGCCACTGCTCACTATTGAGATATAAACTGCTACAGCAGAGGATTGCGCAGCATTGGGCACGGATTGTTCGGTGTCTGACAGCCGAGCCTGTAACAGCCCTGGACCAGAATTAGCATTTGCGATACGCGTTTTGTGATTGATATACCACCATCGGTCAAGACTCTTCTTTGAGAACCAAACCAATTTTCGATGCCTGTCATGAGCCAGGCATGCAGTCCGACCTTTCATCCTTTCATTTGCGAATAATCTGCGCTCCTTAGTTGTCTAGCCTGAACCAAGAATCGCCCGAGAATATTTCATATCGATTTCTGTTTGAGGAATAGCAGCAGTATGTAATTATAAAATCGATTCATATTATTTCAGTGCACAGCACCCCGGTAGAATAGTAGATTACGATACTACGACATTTTTTATAACTCATCGTCAGTGTGCGAATTTCGATTTCGAAAAAATATCTTTTTATCAGTAACCGTAAACCGGCTGAGAATGTGAATACTGTATTAGACAATATTCTACAGATTACACTATTTACAGTGTGCGGAGTAGGGTGGGCCAAAAAAAACTTTTAATTTTTTTTTCTTTAGTTACCATGAAAATATTGTCGAAGATGACGAAAAAAAAATTTTGTTAAAGTTTGACCTCTTAATATTAATGTTAAGAGGTCGCTCATCGTGATTTTTGATTTCCCATTTAAATAACACGGGAAAGTTTTTTTTTTTCATTCGGAATTTCATTGCGCTCGAACGAATTATCGGCCAGTGGAATTGAATACATATACTTGTAGGGAATTGAACGATCTACAAAAAAGATATGATATGATTTTTTGCTTACTCGACTCGTTTGAAAGTTATCCGAGGTTAAAGTTCAACCTTAAATTGTGAATGATGACTTCTACAATTAAAAAAAAAAAAATCAAATGGGATCTATTTTGTAGATCGTTCAATTCCCTACAAGTATATGTATTCAATTCCACTGGCCGATAATTCGTTCGAGCGCAATGAAATTCCGAATGAAAAAAAAAAACTTTCCCGTGTTATTTAAATGGGAAATCAAAAATCACGATGAGCGACCTCTTAACATTAATATTAAGAGGTCAAACTTTAACAAAATTTTTTTTTCGTCATCTTCGACAATATTTTCATGGTAACTAAAGAAAAAAAAATTAAAAGTTTTTTTTGGCCCACCCTAGTGCGGAGTAAATCATTCTCTACACTCAGTGCGCGAATATGTATCTACCCGGCATACCGCGCACCATAGTGTGTGAATCGGGCACTTCGCACACTACCAACAGACATGAGAAATCGAAATTCGCACACCAACTGGGAGTCGATCAGGCTTACCAGTCATGGATCTTGACCAAACTTATAGAGGTGTTTCCTTGAGCCAAAATATCAACTACCTGCTGAATAACTCTCATGATTGGGCTTTTACTCCATCAATTTACCCAAGTGTAAAATAGAAATCAGCGTAACCTGATGGCTTTTGCAAATAGCCATGAAATAACCAGTTTTCGTGCTGCGTTATAGGATTCTATATTGCACTGAATATTTATACATTGCATACAGTCATTATTGTACATCAGATTGTTGAAATTTAACATCCCAGCTATAGAAAATCACTTTATTCTGCGTCTATTGACACATTGCTTCTCATCATTTGTCACTCGTACCACGTTCATTTGGTGAATTTGAAGACTTCCTGCCACTTCAAAGATGTTGAATATATGGTTAGTTTCAATACATAATATTAGTTTCACCACAATACTATATTTATTATTTCAAGAGAATATACCTATATTAAGGTCTACGCGCACTACGTGGAAGCAAAGCGAAGGTATCGGAAGCAATTGTATGCTGTAGGAGTGTCCAGTTCTTAAAAAACGTGTAAATTAAAGTTGAAGTGAATTACAATTTGATGGAAGGTTCATTCGCTTCGGGATGACGTCCGGAAAATTGCAGAAGTTATGAACAAATCAATATTATTCCGAATCGAATGAGCCCTCAATCATATTTCAATTCACTTCAACTTGAATTTGAACGGTTTTTAAGATGTGGACACTCCTACAGCATCCAATCGCTTCCGATACTTTCGCTTTGCTTCCACGTAGTGCACGTTGACCTTAATATAGGTATATTCTTTTGAAATAATAAATATAGTATTGTAGTGAAACTAATATTATGTATTGAAACTAACCATATATATTCAACATCTTTGAAGTGGCAGGAAGTCTTCAAATTCACCAAATGAACGTGGTACGAGTGACAAATGATGAGAAGCAATGTGTCAATAGGCGCAGAATAAAGTGATTTTCTATAGCTGGGATGTTAAATTTCAACAATCTGATGTACAATAATGACTGTATTCAATGTATAAATATTCAGTGCAATGTAGAATCTCATAACGCAGCACAAAAACTGGTTATTTTATAGCTATTTGCGAAAGCCAGGTTACGCTGATTTCTATTGTAGATTTAGGTAAATTGATGGAGTAAGTGGCCAATCCGGATAGTTATTCAGCAGGTACTTCATATTTTGGCTCGAGGAAACACCTCTATAAGCTCGATCAAGATCCATGACGCGAAAGCCTGATCGACTCCTAGTAAGTTAAAAAAAAAAATATTTCTGACTCTGAATATCCCAATTACTCTGTAACTGAACTGAAAAACTCTGTAACAATTCTGATCATTTCTGAAAATATTATGATGTTTTCAGTTAATTGAAACCCAGAGTCAGAAATATTTTTTCAGCAGATCAGATTTTCAGAAATGTCATCATACAAAGGGTTTGAAAATAATATCAATAAATTGTAATTCAAATATATGTATATTTTTGCATGTTTCATGTATTGTCTCACGATTTTTTCCCAACAGAGCAAACACAGAATAGTTATAAAACCCCAAACGTCGAGTATATAAAGGAAACTTGAGTGTCTAAAAGTGAACTTCACTTTGATTTCACAATCACAGAATAGTTATAAAACCCTAAACGCAAATACAAAGGAAACTTAAATGTCTAATAGAAAACTCGGAGCTGGATTTAGGATTCACATAGTATAAGAACCCCAAATGTCGAGGATACAAAGCAAACTTAAACGTCTAAAAGTGAACTTCACTTTGATTTCACAATCACAGAATAGTTATAAAACGCCAAACGTAAATATAAAGGAAACTTAAATGTCTAATAGAAAACTCGGAACTGGATTTAGGATTCACATAGTGTAAGAACCCCAAATATCTAAAAGTGAACTTCACTTTGATTTCACCAGCACACCCTACTGAAAATGATTATGTGATAAATCATATGATGTTATGAAAGAAATTAGTATGTATGTTATCATATAATTTAACATATTTCTACGACTTAATACATAACAAATCACATGATGAATCATAAAATACGACTTATGAGGTAAAATACATTACAAATCACATACTGAAACTTATGATTTATCATGTGATTTGTTATGTATTAAGTCGTTATCACGAGTTGAATTACATGATAAAATACATACTAATTTCTTTCATAACATCATGTGATTTATCACATAGTCATTTTCAGTAGGGCAGAGTATTCATCAACTCCAAACGTCGAGTATACAAAGGAAACTTAAATGTCTAAATGTACTTGAAACCGGATTTTAAAATCAGAGATAAAAACTCTAATATAAAGGCCACAAATCAAACTGAAAAGTCCAATTGTACTTGAAACCAGATTTCAATCAGAAATAAAAACCCCCAATGTACAGGACACATTTCAAATTTGAATGCCTGAAAGTGATCTTGACTTGAATTCCAGAATCACAGAATAGTGATCATAACTTGTACGTTGGTATATACCGTGAGGAAACGTGGAAAGAGATGGTTCCAAACGCACAGGCGCTGATTCATTTAAATATCCTTGGTGGCAGAATCGCGCTAGCAGCGCCATTTTTGTTTCACAACAATCGAAATTGAATACCAGACGGGCTCTGAGGATATTCGTGGCAAGTTCGAAATTGGCGGCCCTCGTATTATTCGAATGAATCAGCGCCTGCGTGCTTGGAACCATCTCTTTGCACGTTTCCTCACGGTATAGGTACACTAAGGCCCACGCTGATATGGCAGACATCATTCTGTGTCAGGACGGGTTTCGAGATCCCGCTTTCTTTTACCGCCATCTCTATCGCCAGCGCCAGCAAGCCATTTGCCAGTTCGAGAACTGATTTGATTTGGGTTGCAGGAATGAAGTTCTACCAACAATTCTGCGAGCAAAATACAGTTATTCAAACAACAAAACCACAATGAAAAATGTTATTCGACGTGCGGTACACTACACATGTCACCTACACAATATGGATAATTCGGACAGATCGAACAACCTGTAATCACTGCTTAAAATTTCGTATAGAGACGGATATTATGATCGCAGAAAACGCTATAGAAACGGATAACTCGCGTATCAGTTTTCATCCATTTCGATCTGTTTCTTTAGCGTTTTCTGCACATTCTATCCGTCTGTATACGACATTTTTAACAGGGATACACAAAGCGCAGTTTTTATTTCTACATCATAAACATGATTTGCGATGCATGATTTTAGATATAAGCTGATTTCTAACTATAAAGTCTATTGGTTGAAACTTCATTTCAAATTGGTAGTCAACGAGTCTGCAGTTAATCAGATTGTTTCGTTATAGTCATGTAAAATAGCTAGTAGGTTATTTGGTCCAACTTCAGTCCGGAGCTGACTGGATAAATGGATAGCAATTATAGTGATTACCTGACATAGCGCTGAAGACCCTGGTGGAACTGAAATTTAGTTTACCCTTTCCCTTCACAACCCGCCCCTTTCCGCTGTACAGTAGCTGCAGTGGTTTCGCCATGATTGCAGAGAGGATTTTTGATAGCGAATCGTTCATTGTTGCACAGCCATTCTGCATCAATCGCATGTATTTTTTCTAAAATCGTGATAAATTGGCTATAAAAAACACTCACATACAATCACATGATAAACCCCAGCTGGAATACACTTTGAAATATTATTGCAAGTTAACAAGATTTATAATGGGTAGCTACGTACTTTGTACCTCATTCTTCACAAACGTGGATAATTGAACTACTTTGATCAAGTCTTCTGAACTAAAATATTAAACAATACTGCGCTTGCAAGGTGTTGAATGGAAATTTTGGCGCAAAAATTGTATCAGTTACATATAATACTGACAAAATTTAAACAAAATTATTCTTCATTCACGAAATCAGGTATCAGCCAAAATGATTTTTTATTTTGCATAATGATTTTTTAGGAACAAAAAATGAGTTTTTCAGTTGGTAGAAAAATATAGTATAGAATAAATGAAAATGTGAATCATTACCAGTGCTTGTTGGGTTTCATTTTTATCTGTGAGGGCTGTCTCCAATTGAAGAAATTCAGCTATATCTTCGATCGGAAAGTTGACATCAAGAGTGGCTTTGCATTTACTCAAAGTTTCACCAACCGCACGTAAACTTTCTGCTGGTACTACAACCTCCTTCAGGTCATTGAACTGCTGTTTGATTTCATTGATACAGGCTCTGTTCAGCCGCACAAATTTCTTGCATAGTTTTTCTTCCATTTGCAACATTGCTGCCGTAATTTCGTTTTTGATGTTGATACGTTCTTTGTCTGAAAATCATGAGATCATTACAATTCACTCTCAAGTCTTGAATACAAATCCTAAACACATACATCTTTAATTTTTTCTGGATTCAACTAACCCAGATAGCACAAAAATAGATTTCCAGGAGGATGAAAAAAATAGCCCAGTCAAGTCATGATCAGATTCATAAAACCAAATGCATGGAGAATTCATTTCAGTTTCTCAACTTTATTGAGAAAAAAAAAAAAAAAATCTGAATGGTTATCGGGGTTCTAATTATATGACTATAAACATCTTCTCAAGGAAGGCCAAATCAATGAACGTTTGCACGTAAAAGTTCTCGTTATAATGGTGTGGTTTTGTCACTCAACATGATAATAGTAACGATAGAAGGATTGGATCCATTCAAGTCGATATAACAAAAGCGCATCATTCAACTTTGCGAAGACTCATCGCCTCGAGGGGCTATTCACTTGGGAAGTCCCATGTACACTGGTCTCGGAAGTCTTTGGAAGTCATCGGAAGTTATTGGAAGTCATTGGAAGTCTTTGGAAGTCATTGGTAGTCAATGAAAATCCTTGGAAGTTAATGGAAGCCTTTGGAAGTCAGAAGTCGCTTATACACCCAAAATCGAAGTGAATAGCCCCTCGCATCGCCTTGCTTCTCAGAAACAAACTTTAATGAAAAAAAGGAGAGAAGAGATAACAATCAAAATAAAAATATAGCATGCATGCCAAACGTGGAAGAATAGTTACAAGTGAGTGAGGGGTATAAAAAAAGGAGGTGTCACGATATCTCGAACCCGTTGTTGCCCAAAATACATTCCGATTGGCTTTGGGGAAAAAAATGCCTGTTGAGCAGCGCGGTTTTCTCATATTTTCAACTATCCTCATACGTTTGGTTTGTACACATTATGTAATTATTTTGATTATTTCCTTTTCTTCTTTTTTTTCATTCAAGTTTGATTTTTGAGAAGGAAGGCGATGAGTCTTTGAAACATGATATCATCATTCGTTGTCTTATTGACTCAACTAGATCAATTCCTTCTACGATTACTACGACAGTTTTTATTCTGGCTCCAAGTTCATCTCTCCGATTCTATAAAAATCCATGACTTGATTGATGTGATCTCTTACAACGGATTGATTTGGAAGAGAAGTCTTCAATACTTGAATTCATTAGCATTGAGCTGAGGAATTGTGGAAAATACAACACCATCAAGTCTTTACCTGCATTGGATTTTTTTGCTTGTGTCTTGTGACTGCTGACAGGGAGTTGGCGTTTAGTAGAGGGTTCTGAAAAGTGGAAGATAAAACAGATTCAATATCTGTCGCCAAAAACCTAAATGAGAAATTGTGCATGCGTTCATCAGAAGCGAACAGACACATTTACGAATGCGTGTACACTAGAGGTATTCAAACATTTTCGATGGTCGTTTTTTTCACTTCTGGGGGTCTGAAAAGTGGGTTCCCGACTTGAGAATAACTGTCTATAAATGTGCCTGTCGACAATAGGACATGCCACTGCTGTGGCACCTTAACAATGATTAAAATTAAAATGATTAAAATTTTCCTGCTTATAGAAATAAGTTAATTGGAGAAGGCAGTTTTTACGCCTTCATTGCCCTCGCTCACAATTCTCTTTTTTAATTCCGCTGTTTTGCTCAGTTGTTAGGTCTTATATATGTCCTGAAATCGTGCAACATTCATCGAGCTGAAGAATTCCTTATAATTGAATTCTCGATGCAATTAAGAATGTAAAAATTTCATGCGCTATTTAAATGGGAAACACAAACAACCGATGGGCCGCGTGGAGAATTGTCTGTCAACAGGCACATTTATAGGCAGTCATTTTCAAGTGCGAACCAACTTTTCAGACCCTGAGTGAAGAAACTGATCATCAAAAATTTTCGAATACCTCTAGTGCACACATTAATCTGTGATCATACTACTTTCACAGCACAGTGTAGTATGAGGAACATTCATGAATCCTAATCATAAAAAAAGGTAATATAATGTGTATACTGTATATGAATATTGAATACAAAATATGTCTATAACATAAAGTATCAACAAAATGTTGTGCTGCCTAGGATAATTTATTCTTGTCATTAAAATAAGGTACTCACTCTTTCGTTTATTCGCCAAACGACGAACATCTTCTCTGCTAACACTTTTTCCTGAACTTGATGCAGTACTGTTTTTTTCATCGGTGTCAGTCGGTCCTGCATCTAGACGTATACGTTTGATAAAGTCAAATATTACCCATATATGGCTTTTCATCGAGCCAAAATATTGGAGTTGAAACATATTAAAGAAAATAGTACTCTGGATACTCCAACGAGTGAAGCTTTTCGCATGAGCAAAGCAAGGGTGACAATCACACAAGTCGAGAAGCGTTTTCCGCATATATATCGAACCTTGTTTTATAATACAACGCACGTTAAGTTGAATTTTATGCATGCGAAGCGTGCGCAAAATTGAACTTTGCGCACGGCGTGTGGAAAACGTTGTTTTCAACAGCAGATTCCAAAACGAAAAACTGGACTACACATCGATTGTTTTCAACTCTTAAATTGCATTTCCACTTGTGTGAAAAGCAATACAACATTTTGATATTTTATATTGAAGTTTGATTTGACCCAGAAACTTGACTCAGATTGATGATTTGAACTGTGACTTCTGTGATACCAACATGATATGAGTTATTCGGCTGAATGAAAAAGTATCGCTAGGCATATTATGCCTTCCTTGCAAACCAGCATTAGGTTAAAATTTATGGATATCAACTATGGTTCAATCATTAATTATGGTTAGTCAACATAAGAACTTTTACCTGATGATACAGATCTTGTGTCATTTGAATCTTTTGGACTGTGATTCTTGTCAGAATTTTCATCATCGCCACTCAGTTGAGAATTAGCATTGTCACCACTTTTGTTGCCCTGATCGAGCTTATCATCATCGAGACAGATTTTGGATGTATCGAGATTATCATTATCGCTACTCTTGTTACCCTCATCTTCTTTATCAGCGCCGTCACTCTTGTTGGTAGTATGTTTATCAACGTTGGCCTTCTTGTTGGTCACAACGCGTTTGTCAGTCTCCCCACTCTTGTGAGTCCTATCATGTTTATCAACGTTACCACCTTTGTTGCCCTTATTGTGTTTATTGTTGATACCACTCTCGCCAATGACAGGGATTTTCTCCAGTATTCCTAAATTTGATGCATAGGCATCTTTCCCTTCTAAGAGTCTATTTAGACGACGCTTCCCTTGTTCATAGCTTGCTGTAATTGGAAAAAGAAAATCATAAAACAGAATTGATAATGATTAGCTGTATTACTATGACGAAACGTTATTTCGAATTGTACAAGAAACATCCACGAAGAGCTCTAAAATTCCCAGCTTAATATATTACAAACAGAAGAAAGGTAATAAATGTTTCAAACATTATGTTTCATCTATCGTGGTACAAAATTTAATATAAATAAAATATCTAGTCAGAATTATTTTCAAAAACTTGTACAGATATCAACGGGTCCTAAGGGAACCGACATTTCTTGGCGGGCAATCTAAAACAGATGTAACTCAGGAAACGCTACAAGGCGAGTGTAGAACTCCGTGTACAGTAATGTTTATCGATGGGATCCCCGTGGCTCACTATTTTCCCTAGCCTTTCTTCAAATTGAGTTTCCCTTTTACAAATATTTCATGTGCCCATGACCAGGGGAACTTCAGGTTATTAGGAATTCGACAGCTGCGAGATGGAGCAGAGCCACGAAATGAGCCACTGGTCATGGGCAAATGAAATATTTGTAAAAGGGAAACTCCATTTGAAAAAAGGCTGGAAAAAATAGTAAGCCACGGGGACCCCATCAATGAACATTACTACAGCAATGTTCATTAATGGGTTTGCAGTGGCTAACTTCTTTTTTCTGATTTTTTCGGAAACGAGACTCTATTCTAGTCGTATTTCATCTGACCATGGCCGAAATTATAATATTATTTTATTCGATTGTATCCGAAAAACTGAGAAAAAAACAGTCAGCCACCGCGAACCCAATTATGAACATTACTACACTTCCTATACAGTCTTCTGAGTTGTGTCTGTTCGAGACTGCCCACCGAGATATTCCTGTTTTCTTATAACCCGCCGATACGTTCTGTTCGATACATTATCGTATGCATCATTATTCAGAATAATATTTGATAATCGAACCAAAAGTGTTATGTCAAGCGAGGTTGACGTCTGTCATTATATTTCATTTTCTCAAATATATATAGTTAGAAGTATTATCTCGATGTAAGCTCGATTAATTTTTATTCAGATGACTTTGATCTTCATTCAGCATTCAAATTCGCTTTCATATAGTTCTGTACTTGGTTATATAGTATTTATGAAATCGCATAGTATTTCGATACAAATACTATACAGGCTGACCCAGAACTCCCGCACCACCTGGAACAGGCAGGTTCCTTATTGAATCCTGAGACGAAAGTTTCGGGACAAAAACTCTCTAAGACCAACTTTTCTGGAGTTATAAAAAATCGCAATTGACCGCTAGAACTATGGAGCGGTTGACGTGAACGGCCAAAAACTATGGAGCGCCGAAACTATGAAAAGACTAGAAAGACGCTCTGATTGGTCAATCGCGGTTTTTAATAACTCGAGAACTGTTGGCCTTAGAGTTTTCATAAAGGAACCTTCGTCTTAGAATTCGACAAGGAATCTGCCTGTTCAATTCGGTCCGGGAGTTCTGGGTCGCCCTATATTATGGACCTGAATGAAATTGTACTCTTAATTTCCGTTTTAATGGCAATAAAAATTCAAACAACATAATTCACAAAATAGATATCGCGTCTCTAATGCCATCAAGGATATAAAGAAATGATCAAGGAATACGCTCATATTTTTCTGATAATTTTATCGCGTGGTGCTTGCCTTGAAAATCACGTTTGAATAATATATTTGTTTATAACAAATAAAATTGTTCGTTACCGCAGAATGAAATAAATACATAATGATAGTGTCATTCAATAGCTTTGAAATGGTTCTAGAATGAAGTCTCTAGGATGAATACAATCAAAGATATGACCGTTTGAAGTGGAGTATGTTTTCGACTTTTGGGTCTTTTTCCTGAATTTCACCCCCGTGTAACTTGGAAAATAGGGGCCAAAAAAAAAAAATTGTTTGATCAATTCATTTGTGCCATAGAACCCGTAAAAAAAATTATAGCGAAATCGGTAACATCGAGGTTCGAAAGCTGTCCGGTTTGACGTGAAATTACTCTTATAAGTAAAAAATATATGCGATTCTATGTTTTCTTCTTTGCGATTTTCATGTTTTCAAAGTGATAGGCAAATTTTGAAAAAACTATATGCTTTTTTAGTATGAAAATGTCATAAAGGCATATATAACAACGATATGTCTTTATGGCATTAGAGACGCGATATGGTTCAATCTGATACTAATATCCGAAGAGGTTGAAGTTCATCAATATAAGTGGTGTACTTACAAGCTTCTTGCAAGATCTTCACTTTATATTTTGGCCAATTGTTATCGGGGGCAGTATTCAATCTGACGTACTCTTCAACAGTTTCAGTTTCTACACCTCTTGGATATTGGCAGTGCCAAGTCGTTCTTGCTTCACTCAACCAAATCCGTAGTACCAAAGCGAGGCAAGATTTTTTGTAGTTGCGGAAATCAACGACTACGTGGGTGGTCGAATCCAAGATCTGCTTCAGTCTGTAACAATGAAGCGGCAAAGGATATTTAAATACTATCATCAATTGACCATTATTTGACCATGACCACATATTAAATCTCTACGGTGGTCACTATACAAACAGTTCAAACAATTCCCTAACTTTTTTCTGCAAAAATTATAATTCTTCAAACAAACTAGCCACAGCGAACAACAACCGGATTGATTTTTTCACTCGCTACTCAATTTCCCTGACCAGTGGCCACCATGATCTTTGGTAATAATGAAGAACATCACTCATGAGCGTGTAATGGTGACATGAAAGCACTTGTTAATCAATGAGCAAACCCATAATTACACCAAACAACTGCACTAGTCTTGAGAAACGTGGCCCTCTAAGCTGTACTTTGAAACATTGGAGAAACAAAGCGTGATTTTCACTTCTGTTGTGATTTGATTCCTGTTCTGGTACATAATTTATAATTTCAAATACTTACATATACTTGTCATGGCTTGAACTAGAAGTACTGGCTGCCATGTTGTAAAGGTCTTGGGGCTCTTCAAGAACTGATTCTCTAGATTGATCAAACAAAATATTTGATAATAAATAAATAAATAAATAAATAAATAAATAAATAAATAAATAAATAAATAAATAAATAAATAAATAAATAAATAAATAAATAAATAAATAAATAAATAAATAAATAAATAAATAAATAAATAAATAAATAAATAAATAAATAAATAAATAAATAAATAAATAAATAAATAAATAAATAAATAAATAAATAAATAAATAAATAAATAAATAAATAAATAAATAAATAAATAAATAAATAAATAAATAAATAAATAAATAAATAAATAAATAAATAAATAAATAAATAAATAAATAAATAAATAAATAAATAAATAAATAAATAAATAAATAAATAAATAAATAAATAAATAAATAAATAAATAAATAAATAAAAATGAAAAAACAAAAATGGCTTTGTGAAATTTATGCATCGTAAAAGGAAAGCAGGTAAGTGATAATAATAATTAATCCAATTAATGTTATTATGGATACAACCAAATCGTACTGATTAATTTTGCTATTGCAATATGAATTATTGTTATAACAATTGTTAATAATATGATAATTAAATAAGAAATTTTAATTGAGAAATTATAACTATGAAATCTAATTACAAAACAATATTGGTTAAAACAATAAAAAATCTTAAACCTAATTGACTAATCATTACATTTATAATCAGTACGATTTGGTTGTATCAATAATAACATTAATTGGATTGATTATTATTATCACTTACCTGCTTTCCTTTTACGATGTATGAATTTCACAAAGCCATTTCTGTTTTTTCATTCAATTATTTGATTATCCATTTATTTATCCATTTATTTAATTATTGTTTTATTTATTCATTTCTACATTTATTTATTTGTTTATTTATTTATTTATACATTTATTTAGTTAATTATTTATTCAATTATTCATTCATTTATTGATCTATTTGTTTATTTATTTATTTATTCATTAATTTATTCATTTATTCATTGATCCATTTATTTATACATTTATTTAATTATCTATTTATTTATTCATACATTTATTTATTTATTGAATCAATTATTTAGACATTTTATTCATTTTAAATCATTTGACGGCCTCTGAGGCCCATCCCTAGTCGCCCAACTCCTTTTGATACAATGTGACACATTTCGCGTGACTATGCCATAAGGTCGTATGCGCCAATTTTTTTTTTTTTTTTTGCGGATATGCCCAAAAGATGATATATTGGATGAAAAAGATTTTGCCACCAAAAAAACGATTTTTTTTTTGGCGCTTACGACCTTATGCCATTAGTCACGCGATTTCGATTATTATCTGAGCCCAGGCGTCAAAAACGCAAAAAAGGCCAACGCTGCGCGAATTCAAATTCAATACCGAACACATACGTCCAAAAAAATGTTCGTTTCGTGCGAAAATAGAGTTTACAGATGGTTATTACATTTCGCGTAATGTAATGTTTTTCGTAACAATGTAAAAACCATCTCTAGTCTCTAGTTTCACAAGTTTCGAGACAATTTTTGATCCTAAATTAAAAGAGAAAAGCTAAATTAATTCAGCTACTTGATACGCGACGAATGATTTCACAGTGAGAGTCCTTGTAAGGCAACACGTGGCTAACCTCATGCGCAATGTTTTCAATCTTCATCGAAGTTTACAATGCATAGGGACTACTATATATAACAATAATAGCTATCGATATTTTTTCTTACCTGAATTTCAGCATAAAACTCTTCGACGCACATACACGCTTCGCAAGATAGCGGCTAACACACGTGTTTCCCGATCTGCACGTCGCGACGATCACTTCGTGACTGCTGCCGGACAGAAAGCCGTAGTCTGAGAGATTGCGCAGTGACGGTTTCTGAGTTACGGCGCAAGCCCACGCGCTGTATCTGGCATCCGATTCGTTGATTCCAAAGCTACATTTGTTTGTCGACAAGCCGGTAGTTTGCAGGAATCATGAATTATATTGTTTCAAGATTGGCTAAAAAATAAAAAGGGTAATATTATCATTATTACCAAAAAAGTTTTCATTTTTTTTCCGAGAAATTTCAAAAATCGATTATGGATATCTTCAAGCGCTTCGGAAGTTGATCTCATTTCGAGTGACCGAAAACTTCCGGTGAGAAAGTTGTCCATTAAGGTACAAATGAGGATTCTGGAAAGTTTTGCTTTAATCAAATGAATGGTTTAATAGTTACTTTTTCTGACGAGTGCGAGGTTGCAGCACGCCCTACTGAAAATGCTTCTGTGATAAATCGTGTAAAAAAGTATGTATAATAATTCACGTGATAAATTGTATATCTTTATGACCGATATTGGGATATGGTTCATCATGTGGATTATTGTGTGCCTTGTTACGTAATTTATCACAATGTGTGAAAAACACGTGATTTATTATGTGAATTTTCTTGTGATGAAATGTTATTAAGGTATCATTCCAGTGTGACCCTCCGAAAAATCACTGATTTTCGTGATGTTTTTTTCATTGTTAGGATAAAGTAATCAGTCTAATTTTTTTTGTGCAAATCGAGGCAAGAATGAAGAATACAGAATGATTTTTTTTAAGTTGATTTATTGATATTTTTATAACATAAAAAATCATTGAAAAATTCAGCTTAAAAAAAAGTTTATGAATGGCGTCCATGATTGCGGCCTTAATTTTTATCTAAAACAAAAATTCAAAAGAAATTCTTAATCTATAGGAAAGCCGCTATCGGGCTATAGAAGCTTTTTTTTTTTAATTTGACAAAATGGCGGCTGGCTGAACAAAACAGATCAAATTTAGCATTTTTTTCGACAGTTTTTCGTAGAAAAATATAGGAAGATTTAAAAAAAAAAAAAAAGCTTTCAAAGCCCGATAGCGGCTTTCATATAGATTAAGAATTTCTTTGGAATTTTCGTTTCAGATGAAAATTAAGGCCGCAATCATGGACGCCATCCAGAAACTTTTTTTTAAGCTGAATTTTTCAATAATTTTTCATGTTATAAAAATATCAATAAATCAACTTAAAAAAAATCATTTTGTATTCGTAATTCTTGCCTCGATTTGCAAAAAAAAAAAATTAGACTGATTACTTTATCCTGACAATAAAAAAAAAAACACGAAAATCAGTGATTTTTCGGAAGGTCATACTGGAATGATCCCTTAAGAAAAAAAAAAGTAGGTAAGACCGGGAATCGAACCCTCATCCTTCGGAGTCGTAATCGGAGACGCTACCACCTGGGCCACTGTATACTTTGATTACATTTTACAGTTTTACAGTCATAAAGCTCAGCCGCGCTATCTTCACAGTTTTGGAGTCACAAGGATCAAATATGAAATTAATTGTTTGTGAGGTTAATTATAATCATATCTGATCCTTGTGACTTCGAAACTGTGAAAATAGCGCGGCTGTACTATGTAACTAAGATATGCAGCGGCCCAGGTGGTAGCATCTCTGATTCTGAGCCGACGGACGAGGGTTCGATTCCCGGTCGGATCTACTTTTTTTTTCTTAATAACATTTCATCATATGGAAATTCACATAATAAATCACGTGTTTTTCACACATTGTGATAAATTACCTAACAAGGCACACAATAATCCACATGATGAACCATATACCAATATCGGTCATAAAGATATACAATTTATCACGTGAATTATTACATACTTTTTTACACGATTTATCACAGAATCATTTTCAGTAGGGCGTGCTGCAATCTCACACTCGTCAGAAAAAGTAACTATTAAACCAATAATTTGATTAAAGCAAAACTTTCCAGAATCCTTATTTGTACCTTAATGAACAACTTTCTCAACGGAAGTTTTCGGTCACTCGAAATGAGATCGACTTCCGAAGCGCTTGAAGATATCCAAAACTGATTTTTGCAATGTCTCGAGAAAAAAATGAATAACTTCTTTGTTCACAATAATATCAACCCCTTCTTATTTTTCGAGCAATCAAACAATATGGTCTACGATTCCTGCAAATTTCTTTCAAAAATTTCAAAAATTGGGTATTCTAGAGTAGGTTGGGGTAAGAAAAGGACGGAATTTTTCACCTTTCGAAAAACAGGTTTTTTATAAATATTTAAGAAACGCCAAAAGCTACAATTTGTTTTTGGATGAAAAAAAATCGGAAAATCTATTTTTTTATAGGAATACATGTCATTAGCTAGATAGAAAAGTCGTGTAGCAAAAAAAAAAAAAGTCAAGAAAAAGTGGAGAGATGAAAAACAAATGAAGATGTGTGATTATTACTGAAATTTTCGATATACCTGGAAATGTGGGTGATTACATGACTTTTCTATTTAGATAACGATGTTTAAAAATTTGAAATTCGTAATTTTTTTTCCAACTACTCAGGGGCCAACTCCGTGGAGCGAGAAATAGTATTTTTCGATACAATATTTTTTGTAATACCTCCATCGAAAGTCCTGTTTTATGCATCTTGAGGAAAATATTTGAAAATTTTAGAATGTACTCTTGAATATATGTGTAAAATGGTCCCAAAGTATAAATAAAATATATATTCATTATGCGTTAAAAAAATTCATGAAAATCACTAAAAATACACCGTCCTACATCTATTTCCCCCCTTAAAAGAAATATCTAGTAAACGAATTCTGAGGTTACACTACATATAATTACCCCACGTTAAGTCCAGTTTGCCTGGCACCACAAGTGTCGGCAATTGATGAATATCTTGATTGGGTTCAATGGTTTGGAGTTCACAGTGAAGAGATTATTGTTTATATACACTAAAAGATTTGCGATTATTCCTTGTCGCAATCACATATGCAATAACGTAATTGCGTAACTACAGTCGGGTAGCTCTATCATTACACACTTTCTTTCCAGATCCTGGGCGCTGTGGGTTGTCATGCGACGTGCCTTTCGACCTAGTCTTGCTATACCTAGATCCAGTGAGGAACAGGGACTGTTAAAAGCACTCGCTGTTTTGGGAATAATATGTCCCTGAAGCAATATATCTGAGCATTCAAAATTTTCATCGGTCAATACATTGTCGTTTATAGATGAGATCTCTACTATTTGTAAGATATCACCATTTTTTAGTTGTACGACGTTGTCAGGTCGACGAATGCTCAGCAAAGTACTTTTTATTTTTATTTCTTTGATGCTTGTGAATGCTGTCTGTTGATTATTTTTTACTTGTTTGCAGCCAGAAACTGCTGGAATGGGATGCAAAATCAAATCGGATGTCGATACTACTTCAGATAGTCTTCTGATGACTTGGGCTAACGGTGCATTAGGTGTTCTGACCAACTTTTTCAATTTGCCTAAATAGTTTTCGAATGGGAACGTGGAAAACATTGTTAGTGGCATCTTCAGGTTTTCCACATCGTCTGCAATATGGATAAGGTTGTGCATATTCATTGCCTGTGAGAACCTGCCGTAATATTCAGGCATTTCGTCAAAAAACAAACGCAGATATTCTCTCGCTTCGTTTACTCTGCTCACGGCTAATTCTTCGTCGCATAAGATACGACACGCAGCATAGGCTAACAAAAAATGCTGAAATTGGTCATCAGGCAGAATTTTTTCCAGCATGATTCCCCCCGCGTATAGAAGGAAAAAACGGTATTGTGTTGCTTTCCAATTGGCCAAATCATACAAATCGAATGTTTTACGTTGGAATTCGTTAGGTACACTCGGAGACACGCATTGCTGCAATAATTGATTCAATTCCTCAATGAGTGTGTTGGGAACTTTCGTACGGCAGTACTTATCTCCGGTGACACATTTGTCTAAAATATATTTCATCAAACCCTCGAACAACAAGTGCATATTATCTAGTATACAACCATAAATTGGATCGAATTCAGGAATGTCGAGCAGCGGTGACCATTCGTTGTTCGAATGATGCTCTGGTTGTTTCTTTTCTCTAAAAGACTCGTAGGTACGTAAATTACAGTTGCTCTCGGGGAATACACGCTTATTTAACGGCTTACGGGTTTCACCCTTTGTCACACACCGTTCACATGAATAATATCCACAATGCCCTTTGGTACATTTTAAAAAACTCCGCGCCGGGGTGTCACAAACAAAAGCGAGAACTTTGAAGCGGTAAACCTTATTTTGTATTTTCAAACCATTTTCAGTTAACTTGTTGCATTCCGCTACAAAGTCATTTAGAAATTCACCTGGCGATTTTGGCTTGGACTTTCCACAGTAGATACCGACCACAATTGGTTTCGTTTCGAATCTCGCATTGCATATTTGTATCGCAATGGGCCACATGGATATCCGCGAGTGTTTATATACAGGCATTCCATCAACGTTAACTAGGACTTCTATATCATCCTCGTGGAATACCTCGGGCGATACTATTTTTTCAAGCTGCTGTTGAATCCCAAAATATGTATACTCGCCTACATTATTGCGCCTTTTATCCGACATGGGTCGGATCGTATAGTCGACATTACGCCGTGCTGTTTGCAGAAAAGTTTCAGCGGTCTTAGGTAGTTCGCGGTATCCTTCATCCCTCAAGACTTGAAGCAGATCAGTTAAAGCCATATTTGTCAGATGATTAATATTACGCACAGCCCACTCACGTAGTTTATTCGCAAAATTTGGTTGATATTCAGGATTTGGTCGAATAGGGCTCACATGAGGCTTATAGTCGTCGGCTTCCGAAGAACTGTAGACATCATACTCCACCGAATTTGATAATGTGGATGCGTCTGATAATGTTGACTGTGCTGGAGAGGCATCGCTTACAATAGCTTCGGAATCTCTGTTTAAACTTCTATCACTGCTTTCCCTGCACAGTATATTGTCGCGTACAATAGCTTCTGGCTCGGAAAATACTTTCGCGCGACTAGGTTCATCATCTTCGGAGCTACTTGACGATGAAAGTTTGTCAAGTAGCTTTTTGAGATCACGGTATTTTCTGGTTCGACGAGCGGACATGGTCACAGTTCGTTTGTCACTGAACATACCGTGAGAAAACAAAGAAAGTGGCCACTACCGGTGTCTATACCCCCACTCAGCCGAGGCAGGGTGCAAGCACTTCGCCGTGAGAGCCGCTAGCCGTGAACTCAACCATTCTCGTAAATAGGCAAAATTGCGTTGATCCATACTCAGATCGAGCAAACTAGACTTTTGTCCCTTACACCATGATTCTTAAGCGCGTTATTATTTTGCGAACATTTATTGGAAGTTAAAATCAATTGCAGAAACAATTATTCGATTAATAAAATTATCGAATCGTATAAAATAACGGACCTCTGGCAATTTCGAGCAGCTGATCGAGAAGCTAACTAATTATTACTATTGAAACGAAACTATGAACATTAAAATACAAGTAAATTCATATCAGACGTCACTTATAAGCATAGTTTCTTGTTATAAATTGAACAATTCTGAAAATAATTTTTCTGAATGATTTGAACAATAAACGGGTTGTCATGAGATTTATTGTGATTTAATATTGACCATCGACGCGAGTCGGGACAGTGACTGACACGGCTAACGAGAAAGAGCCAGCGATATCAGATAGCCGAAAACCGCGGGACGGTTGTTCAATGAACGGGCCAATCGGTGGCCAAGGGATGGTTCAGCGCCGCCGTAACCCACGAACATACCGTGAGACAACCATCACCGCGAGTCAGGGCAGTGACTGACACGGCTAACGAGAAAGAGCCAGCGATATCAGATAGCCGAAAACCGCGGGACGGTTGTTCAATGAACGGGCCAATCGGTGGCCAAGGGATGGTCCAGCGACGCCGTGACCCACGAACATACCGTGAGACAACCATCACCGCGAGTCAGGGCAGTGACTGACACGGCTAACGAGAAAGAGCCAGCGATATCAGATAGCCGAAAACCGCGGGACGGTTGTTCAATGAACGGGCCAATCGGTGGCCAAGGGATGGTTCAGCGCCGCCGTAACCCACGAACATACCGTGAGACAACCATCACCGCGAGTCAGGGCAGTGACTGACACGGCTAACGAGAAAGAGCCAGCGATATCAGATAGCCGAAAACCGCGGGACGGTTGTTCAATGAACGGGCCAATCGGTGGCCAAGGGATGGTCCAGCGACGCCGTGACCCACGAACATACCGTGAGACAACCATCACCGCGAGTCAGGGCAGTGACTGACACGGCTAACGAGAAAGAGCCAGCGATATCAGATAGCCGAAAACCGCGGGACGGTTGTTCAATGAACGGGCCAATCGGTGGCCAAGGGATGGTCCAGCGACGCCGTGACCCACGAACATACCGTCAGACAACCATCGACGCGAGTCGAGGCAGTGACTGACACGGCTAACGAGAAAGAGCCAGCGATATCAGATAGCCGAAAACCGCGGGACGGTTGTTCAATGAACGGGCCAATCGGTGGCCAAGGGATGGTCCAGCGACGCCGTGACCCACGAACATACCGTGAGACAACCATCACCGCGAGTCAGGGCAGTGACTGACACGGCTAACGAGAAAGAGCCAGCGATATCAGATAGCCGAAAACCGCGGGACGGTTGTTCAATGAACGGGCCAATCGGTGGCCAAGGGATGGTCCAGCGACGCCGTGACCCACGAACATACCGTGAGACAACCATCACCGCGAGTCAGGGCAGTGACTGACACGGCTAACGAGAAAGAGCCAGCGATATCAGATAGCCGAAAACCGCGGGACGGTTGTTCAATGAACGGGCCAATCGGTGGCCAAGGGATGGTCCAGCGACGCCGTGACCCACGAACATACCGTCAGACAACCATCGACGCGAGTCAAGGCAGTGACTGACACGGCTAACGAGAAAGAGCCAGCGATATCAGATAGCCGAAAACCGCGGGACGGTTGTTCAATGAATGGGCCAAGGGATGGCCAAGGGATGGTTCAGCGCCGCCGTGACCCACGAACATACCGTGAGACAACCATCACCGCGAGTCAGGGCAGTGACTGACACGGCTACCGAGAAAGAGCCAGCGATATCAGATAGCCGAGAACCGCGGGACGGTTGTCCGACGAACAGGCCAATCAAGGGCCGAGGCCTGGTTCAGCGACGCCGTGAACCACAAACAGATTGCGGAACAACCATCACCACGAGTCAGGGCAGTGACTGACACGGCAAACGAGAAAGAGCCAGCGATATCAGATAGCCAAAAACCGCGGGACGGTTGTCCAATGAACAGGCCAATCGGGGGCCCAGGGATAGTCCAGCGACGTCGCGAACTTTCAGCTGAGCATGGGGCGATCATTGGGGCCAGGGCGGGCAGTGATATGCGAGATACTTGGGCAAGGATAGATTACGTTGATTATCCAATGTCAACTCAATGATCGTCAGAAGTGTGGGCCAGTCGATTGCCGATGATTGGCATTAGAACTTGACGAACGATTTATTGAAGCTCGGGCCGTTCGTTGGGCCAACCTAAAATAATAATTCATCAACGATTGGGTCGACCTTGACCACCAATGTTCAGTAGCCAAGGCTGGTCCAATGGTAAATCGATCCTATTCGACCGGAAGATGGTTGGAAATTCCTGCATGGGTACAATATATTACGGAAATTTACCACCCCGAAATATGTAATTTTTTTTTTGTAGTTCCCAATCGATTTTCCTAAAAATTCACGATTTTCTACAATAATTTACAGATAATCAAAACCTTCTACATATATATTACAGAAGTTCACGACCCCAAAATATGTAAAATTTTTTTGTACTTCTCAATCGATTTTCATAGAAATTCCTGAATATCTACAACAATTTACAAATAATCAGAGAAATTATCTATAATCTATTTCGGAAATTTGCGGCCCCAAAATAATGTTTTATTCTTTTGTAGTTCATAATCAATTTTCATTTGAATTCACGAATTTTTACAACAATTTACAAGTAATGAAAACTTTCCACAATCTATTACGGAGATTCACGACCCCGAAATATGTAAATTTTTTTTTGTAGTTCTCAATCGATTTTCATAGATATATTCACGAATTTCTACCATTTACGAATAATTAAAATTTTCTACAATCTATTACGGAAATTTACGACCCCAAAATAATTTTTTTTTTTTTTGTCTTACTCAGATTTCAATTGATTTTTGTGAATAATTACAAATTTCTACAAGAATTTTCGAACAATTAGATTTTCCTACACCCAATTATGAAATCAAGGGCGTAAAATTTTATACCCGCGTGTGATCGCCGTACACGAAGGTCGTCGGAGATAGCCCCCGAGTGATTACGGCATCACACGAGGGCATAAAATATTACGCCCGTGTTACAAACGATATTTTTCGTCGCAGTGCACAGTGGGGCCGAATCCCAAATTTGCGGACATAACCCGAAAAATGAAGTTTTGTTTTCGGGGATTTAGAGTGAAGGAGTGCAAGTGAAGTAATAGTCCGAGGGTCGGATTCCGGACTGGGGAGGGTAAGATCCCCCGGCAACGACGTCGTTAACACTCATAATTAACTGTAACTTGATGCCATATGGTGACAGAATTTATCACTAGATTTAATCATTTATTTTCATTTCACTGAAAATTAACCCGCCACGGGTCAACAGTTACAGTTACATACATATTGATGTAAATCCTCACGAATCAAACTTTACCTATTGAGTCGAAAAGTGTTAAAGATTATAACAGGCGACGATTAGATCCAGATCGACACCGGACGTCAGTTGATCAACGAAGTTAAGCAATTTCATCTGCGACCAGAATTTGGATGGGTGACCCACATGAAAACACAATGTTAAAGAAAAAATAAAATGAGAAATTTGATTGGGTAACACCGATACAAACGAATTCAGAAATAGAAACGATCCGTGATCCTCTATCATGATAATCTGATAATCTGATTACATGTCCGAAAATCCGGAACCAGAAACCTAGTTGAAACGGATACACTCTTTTTGTATCCGTTTCTATTCGGAAATTCCAGCAGAACTATGACCCTCTATGACAATCTACGAAACATTCTAACTTCCTACGAATATTGTCTAGCATTAATTATGACATTTGAAAAAAAAAAAAAATTCTTCAAGTACGTCTTCAACTAGAAATTACGAAATTCTAAGATTTTTAACTACAGCTTACTACGACAAAACTAATATTTGTCCGAAATGCATTGAAAATTCGTAGTCAGTTTCGTAAAACGTCATAGTTTAATGCGTAGAAATTATTGAAAATATTCATGAAAATTCGTAAAAATATTTCCGCCAGGGAGTGATGAAATTAGTTCAATGTTGCCAGGCAAAAAAGATGTTGTATCAGTCAAAGATGATTCAGGCAAAGAAAATCACTACCAGAAGCGACTTGTGCTTGGGAATTTGAACGAAATTTATCAGCAATTCAAAAAGTTCCATCCACACGAATCAATCGGATTTTCTTCTTTTGCCAATTTGCGCCCACGGCATTGTGTACTTGCTGGAGCCACTGGAACACATACAGTATGTGTGTTTTTATTTCATCAAAATATTAAATTGATGATGTTAGGTAAATCAAGCTCTTGAAATGTATCTATTTATTCATCCGTTTGTTCATTTACTAAAATTCTTTCTAATTAAGAGTTAATACTTGAGAAAAAAAAATAATATTCTTTTGCAGCTGCTAAATTGTCATCATTGACAGCTAATGACGATCATCAATTAACTACTTGCGAGGACATTTTGATGCTGCTTATATGTAAAGATTTCACTGCCGATTGTTACCTCGGTCCTTGTAACAAGTGTTCTGGGATTATTAATTTGCAACAGCCATTAGCGTATTCGCAAGAAATAATGTGACGAATATCGCCTATAAATGTTGGATATCCACACCACGATGCACACTCGAATCCAACAAATCATCCACTGCGAACTTTGTACAAGAGTTTTGTAAGCGAGCACAAACTCTTCTTCCTCACGCGTTTATTGCGAAACAGCAATCAGGTTACCTTAGACACGTAAAAGATAACTTAGGTGATATTAAATGCATCATACTCTGCGATTTTGCTGAGAATCATGCATTTGTAGTACAAAGCGCAGCTAGTGGTTTCCACTGGAATAATGAACAGGCTACGCTATACCCAGTAGTGGTTTATTATAAAGCGAATGAAAAATTGGAGCATAAAAGTATGTGCATAATATCAGACTGCAAACATCACGATGCAGTTAGTGTATTCGGATTTTCAAAAATTATTAACAACTTCGTTAAATCATTCATGCCAAATCCACATAAATTCTTCTACTTCACTGACGGAGCTCTGCAGCAATTTAAAAATTATAAAAATTTCGCAAATGCTTATCACCATAAACAGGATTTCGGAGTTGACGTCGAATGGAATTTTTTCGCCACAGCTCATGGCAAGGGAGCCTGTGACGGCATCGGTGGAACTGTGAAACGTTTAGCAGCCAGAGTTAGCCTTCAGCATCCTCTAAACCAGCAAATATTGACACCGATTGATTTGTACAACTGGGCGCGGTGATTTAATAACTTGCCTGGTATATCGGTTATGTACTGGGACAACAGTAACTATGAAATAGAAAATAAGTTCATGTTCGAACCTAATACTAATTGGGTAATAAAGTAATACTAATAGTATAATAATAGTACTTATACTTTCATGTTTTCTTTGCAATCCAAGCTTACTTAAAAAAAATGTTTTAGTAATTCCAAAAAATTATTTTGTTTCCCATCTAAAGTGCTTGTAACGCAATTTGAACTCAATAAACAATTACCAAAATAAGTATAAGTGCGTATAATGGTCATGCTTATATGACTCAGAACCAAGGTTAACAAATGCTTTTAGAAAGAAGTTCGACAATGAAATATACAGGGTGTCCGGAAATTCGCGCACCCGAAGCATACCGGGGGATTCCTTGCGAAAGAATAAGACGAAAGTTACCTATATAAAAAGGTCCGCGGGGACTTAGTTCTTCCGTAAAAAGGACTTAATAACGAACTAATTAGCGTTCATCTATAGAAAAGACTGTCTAAAATCCACAAGAATCCGCACTCTGGAAATTTCATTGCGTGAATCGACTATCTAATGTCAATCGTTGACGGTGGCTTCAAGCTCGGGGGGCGGAGTGGGGAACACCACACATTATTGTCTTGTTCTCCCTAGTTTGGCTGTGGTTTCAACCGCTACACCTGTGTAGTAGACTGTTTCAAATGAAACTAAGTTTGTTTTTTTTTACTTCCCACCGATGAAGCAGTTCGGGGCGAATATAAGAAAGATTTTGCACCGAAGCAGGTGCAGAAATAATTTTTTTTGAGCTGGCGCCGAGCATTTTTCTTTTCTCTATTGATTTAATATAGGAATTTTCCTAATTTTTCTTCAATAGCGGATTTTATGATCGAAAATCATCTTCATTTTCGGGCGACAATTCAAGAGAGATGTTGAATATCAGCTATAGATGTTACTGACGATTGTTACATGGAAACAAACATTACAAGATCCATGTATTATTCTTCAATGTTGACTATTTCTTGGGGAAGAATGGCTGCAATTTTGTTTGTTTCCATGCAACGATCGTCAGTAACATCTATAGCTGGTATTCGATATCTCTTTCGAATTGTCGCCAAAGAATGAAGATGATTTTCGATCACAAAATCCGCTATTGGAAAAAAAAATAGGAAAATTCTTATGTTAAATCAACGGAGAAAAGAAAAATGCTCGGCGCTAGCTCAAAAAATATTTTTGCTGCTCCTGCTTCAGTACAATTTTTTCTTATATCTGCCCCGAACTGCTTCATGGGTGGCAAGTGAAAAGAAAAAAACTTCGTTTCATTTGAAACAGTCTACTGTGTAGCCTTCAAAGTCGATTTTATGCATAATTCTTCCTTCTCACTGTGAGCGAATAAACAGTTGGGCTTGGTGAAAAAAACTTTCAACAATCTTGTCGGAAATTTATTTCTCTACAAAAAAGTCCGATGAATAAAGTCTCTCAAACCAGTATTTCAAGAGATATGAGGACTTTGATTTTTTTAAATCAAGAGACTCGGTAGTCTCGCGCCAAGTACATTAATTTTATCCAAGATGTGGACATGAAAAGCTTTCATTTGAGCCCTAAATCGATTAAATCGGTGTCCGGAGTGCTGAGATATAATTAATTACAGATTCTGATACCTCGCTTCCTCGTATCAAATTTTCTCTTTCCTGTTCTTTAGACCAAGATTCTGCCAACTCAAACCATTCCTATGAAATCACATTTCGTCGCTAAACGCAGGACGTATGTTCTACGCTTATACACAGAACATACGTCCTAACGCATCTGGGCACAGACATAGAAGGGAAAGTCCGGACAAAAATTCAGACCAAGATTCATCCCATTAAAACCATTCCCATAAAATCACATCGCGTCGCCAAACGCAGGACGTATTTTCTATGCTTATACACAGAACATACGTCCTTACGCATCTGAGAAGACTACATAGAAGGGATAAATCCACACAAAAGTTGTATAGAGTGGCGTAAGTACGAGAGTCACGACGTAGTCAGTGCTACTATCGCAGACAAAAATCGTCTGCAACACTAGCAGACGCGTGTTGTCATTTCATATTTTTAAATCCAAATGAAGGAAATAAAATGAAAGAAAGTACGAGCAATGCTTAATCAAAACTAATGAATACCCACTAAAAGCCCTTCGGATGCGAAAACCTCACGCCAAGTACATTAATGTGATAGTCACCAACAAAATTATTTCGATAGGTTAAACTTAAATTCTACGATCTCCACATTATGAGGTTATGCGAATCAACTGACGTGTAAAATTCACGGTGATACATAAAATAACAATTGTGAATAATTTTACGATTAGGTTTGGTTTATTTTCATTTATGAATCCAATTATCGGAGGAAACGATTTTTTGGTAGTAACTAGTAAGTTACCGCCTGAGGAAGTCTGACGATAGAAAATCAAGAGAAAATGTTGAGGTTGAAAAATATAAGGATAGCATCATTCGATATAAGGAACGGCAAGAAGCCAGACCAATAAAGCCAAGTTCAAGCATTGGATTGCAACAAGTTCCACTTCAAGCTCTATGTTAAGCTCATTTCCGAAGGCCCGTCTGCTCAGACTCAAATTGTGAGTCAACGTTATACGTAGGATTCGAACGAGTTTTATGATCTATATCCGTATCATCCAGTCAAAACGAGACTGTAAGTCGACGTTGTATGTTGAACTCTGATAGGCTTTATTCTACACTTGATGTCAACGTAGCCCATTGACCTTCGGTGAAGACAATTTCTTAATCCATGTTTTACAAACAGCTTAGATTCTCCGTTCTCAAAGTCTGTATAAATATCTATGATTACCCTGGTAAAAATTCCGAGGTAGGACCTTAAAGGTCTTGCATGGAATACGTAGGTCCTGTGTGGGTACCTGTAGGAACCTATGATGGTATCATAGGGTGTTCGAATGACCTGCAAGGGAAGGTATAGGTCCTACAAATATACCACAGAAATCCGCGTGGGTGCTTTACAGGACCTGACAGGACCTCTATAGGCATCCTACGTTGGCATACAGGACCCGTAAGGTCCGATATGTGTTCGCAATAACCTATGTAGGTGTTTTGTAGGCCCCAGTAGGACTCATATGGGTATTCTACGCTGGTATACAGGACCCATGAGATTCGATATGCTTCCGCAATAACCTATGTAGGTGTTTTTCAGAACCCAATAGGACTAAACGGAACAGCCATATGGTTTCTATCGTAATATGGGACTGGTTCCTGTGGAAGTCATATGGGGATACGGGTGGGTGAATATATAACCATCCGGAAACCCTACATAATATACCCAAGTCAAAATATACCCATACAGGTCCCAATCCCATATGGCTATCGTAATTTGGGACAGATCTGTGTGATGATAGGAATATACCATATATGGTATATTCCTATGTAGGACCCATACCTATATAGGCGTGCCTACATACAGGTCCTATATAGGTTTTCCTCCTATATATACACTAGGGTGGTCCTTAAATACCAACTCGACGAGTGAAGCATGGCAACCTTCAGACAAAAAATCAAAAAACATTGTCCCTAAATATTAGATTTAAAAAAAAATTCCTATAGGTGCCTAAAGAGGTTCGAAGTTTTTCGTTTAAATAACATTGGATCTTATGATTTTTTTTTCTTCCCATTCGATTTTGGGTCAATTTTGCTCCAAAAAATTCCACTATATAGAAAACAAATCAAGCAAATTTTTTCGGTCAATCTGTCTATGATGTTAGCCCCTGAGCCTGATTTTTTTGCACAATTTTACACGAAAATATTAGAATTTTCGATTAGCACCCTTACGATGGGATTTTTTTTAATATTCTGAAGATCGTTTCCGAATTAAAATTTCACGAGGAAGTCAGGGAAATTGAAAAAACAAAAAAGAAACGGGAAAACTTCAGGACTCTTTAGGCACCTGTTAGAATTTAAAAAAAAATCTAATATTTGGGGACAATTTTTTTTTTATTTTTTGTCTGTAGGTCGCCATACTTCACTCGTTAATTTGGTATTTAAGAACCACCCTAATATACACACCCATATGGGTCTCCATCCTATATATATACATTATACATATACCTGGATAGGTCCCGCCGCGCTATACCGACGTAGGTCCTATGTACTCCTATAAGTTGTACTCCTATAGGAACCTGTCCCAAATTACGATACGTATGGTACCTATGTAGGTCCTGTGCAGGTTCCTATGTGGGAATTTTTACCAGGGTACATATGAATTAATAGTACAAACTATAAATTCATAAGTTAATGTCAAATTTCAATACATAAATTTGTTAGATTTTGGTATGCAACCTGTGTCCGTATATTCGACTCTCTTAAGGTGCTTCCCTACGCAATTCCACCAGACCTGAAAACATTGGGGAAAAAGGTGTTGTTAAACGGAATATCTCTGCCTGGGCACCGAAATCAAGGAAACAAAATTCGTCGCGCAATTCTATGTACGATTTCGAACACGTACAGCCAAAGAAAATTTTTTTTTACGCGAAAATAGAGAAGATATCTATGTAAAACGGCTTTGAAAACGTTTTACATGGATATCTTCTCTATTTTCGCGGAAAAAAAAATTTTTTTTGGCTGTACGTATTCGAAATCGTACATAGAATTGCGCGACGAAGTTTGTTTCATTGATTTCGGTGCCCAGGCAGAGATATTCCGTTTAATAACACCTTTTTTCCCAATGTTTTCAGGTCTGGTGGAATTTCATAGGGAAGCACCTTAAGAATATAATATACTATAAAACACACAAGAATATTCATGCATTTCAAAACTAGAATAAAAGTTAAGCACATAAAACCAATCGAAGAAACAGGTGAAATTGTAATAATGTCATTGGAAAACATATTATCTCTATCTCAACTAGTAAAAGTTGGGGAATATGTATGTATTCAACCTAATTCAATTGACCGTGTTTGGTAATGATAAAAACACTAGTTATATAAACATAAATTTGTTAATAAGACATCATCATTATCTTATGTTCAAACTATATATTATTCATTAAACCAGGTATATTCATGTACAGTATCAATAAATAATCAAATAATGTTTAGTATTAGCTTATAACAATAAATTACATTCTAAATTAAAAAATATTATCCTTTTCCTATCCTTGATATATCGGTAAGTTCATAAAGAGTTATTAATACTAACGAAAGAGACAAAAAAAAAAAAAGAAAATCAATATAAGTGCTGCAAAAATTATATATATATAAATATAATCATCAAAAATGTTAATTAATACTAAATATTGATCGATAAATTATACTTGCAGAAACGAGCAATTTAATGAGAAGAATCCAACACGGCTTTATATAATTTTATAAAAAAATACAAAATATAAAACATTTTATATTATTTTATATATTTATACAGGGCGAGTCTTCCCTGGTATCGAATGAGGGAGGGGCTTGTTATCGCAGACGATCTGCTCCTTTCTATTCATACTTGTTATCGTCGTATCGGAAAACCCCACTTTTATTTTCACGTACGGTCAACACTACCAGAAACCTCACTCTGTTATCATAATCCCAAATGAGAACATAGAAAGGGGCAGAGCGTCTGCGATAATAAGCCCCTCCCTCATTCGATACCAGGGATGACTCGCCCTGTATATCATCTCGGGTTCCCCTATCTCCGTAAAGGAGTGCGGGGAACAGGGTTGAGCGCCAACCGAGCGCGTCTCCGGGTGGCGGATAGGAGAACGGCCAGGGAGGATACGGGGGAAGTCAAGGGGACCGGGGACCGCAGGGTACCGGAACCTGAGACAGAGACCGTGGATGCCCTGGTTAGCCGGGGCTATAGGCGACCCGGCTGGAGTAAAAACCGACCCAGGGGAGCTAAGGCCCCGGCCGTGGACCAACTTCCCAAGCCAAGGTGGCAGCTATCGTGCCGAGTGCTGAATGACACTGGGGAACAGTGCCGCAAACGATGCTCTTGGGGAACCGGGCGACACCCCATTGTATTTTGCCTTACCCCCGCAACAGGCTCTGTGGGGGCGGACCTTTACTTCCTGACTACTCGTGGGACCAAATATGGACACTAACAAAAAACAAGACGTAGAGACGGGAGAAAAAGTAACCGGTGAGGCCACTTCCATGGAAGTGGACTCATCGGCAGGCCAGGGCTCCGGGTTCCAAGGGCTGGTGGACGAGGTGGAGACACTCATCTCCATGTCGCACATCGGACCAAAGGACCTGGGGACCGCGACCACTGACGGGGAAGGGGCAAAGGAGGGCTCAGCGAAAGCCGGGACCTCTGGAACCCCGGACCTGAAGGAAAAGAAGGGCAACCGCTCGGGGGCGGCAAAGAGGAGGGCGAAGAAGGCCAGGCTGGCCTTCGAGACCTCCTCGGCATCGAACCCAGGGGGAACCCACCTCAAAGGTGAACGTGCCGCAGCGGGGGCTCACATAGTGGGCAACCCAAGGACGGTACGAGTCACTGCCGGACACCAACGGGGTCAGGGGGCCCGGGCCTGAAAAGGCCCAGGGCTTCCGACAGCACCCCGCCAGAGGCCTACTCAGCCGCCAAGAGGGGCAGAGGAGCCACCGGTAAGCCGGCTAGCTATAAGGAGGTGGTCGAGGCTGGTAGGAGGGTGGCTATTGCACCCTCCGGCTACCCCGAACTCACCTTCGGAAATGGGGAAGTGGACCTGGTGGTGCAGGCGCTGTGCACGGCGCTGGACTCCGTCCCGGAAGGGGAAGGGGTACCGCGCTTTGAGCAGCACCGGTGCGACCAGGGCCTGCTATGGGTGACCTGCTCTGATGAGGCAGCACTCAAGTGGCTCAGGGCCACAGTCCCCCAACTAAAGCCATGGGCAGGGGCCTCTCTCCAATTAATGGAGGGCAGGCAGCTGCCCAGGTTAACCAGGATGACCGCAGTCTTCTCCGGTATTCCGGAGAAGAAGGAAATCATCCTGAACAGGCTTAGACGCCAAAACACTGGTCTCCAGACCCACTCGTGGAGGGTCTGGGACAGAAAAGAGGGACCGAAATCGGTACTTCTGGTCGTGGGGGTCGACGGTCAATCCAGGAGTGCGATAAGGGCTGGGGGCCATCTGGTGCACTACGGACTCGGGAGGGTCTCCTTCAGGGAGGCTCACCAGAGGACGGGTGAGGCTGGGGGTGCTCCCGGCTCCTCGGCACAGGAGGCCGCGGACCCAAAGACAGGGGGAGTAGGCGAGAAATCCGGGGAGAGGGAGACAGAGGCCCAGGCTCCAACTGTGGGGACGGGACCTGTAGCCGGGACGTCGTCGACAAAGGCAGCAGAGGTCGAAGGGAAGGGCTCATCCGACCTAGGGAACCAGAGGAAATCCTCTGGGGCCCTGGGAAAGACGGACCCACCCAAAAGAGGGGCCGACGCAGGGAGAGCAAGAGGTCGGCCCTCAAAGGCCTCCCTGGTAAAAATTCGGAGGTAGGACCTTAAAGGTCTTGCATGGAATACGTAGGTCCTGTGTGGGTACCTGTAGGAACCTATGATGGTATCATAGGGTGTTCGAATGACCTGCAAGGGAAGGTATAGGTCCTACAAATATACCACAGAAATCCGCGTAGGTGCCTTACAGGACCTGACAGGACCTCTATAGGCATCCTACGTTGGCATACAGGACCCGTAAGGTCCGATATGTGTTCGCAATAACCTATGTAGGTGTTTTGTAGGCCCCAGTAGGACTCATATGGGTATTCTACGCTGGTATACAGGACCCATGAGATTCGATATGCTTCCGCAATAACCTATGTAGGTGTTTTTCAGGACCCAATAGGAACCACATAGGTATTCGTAGTTGGCGTACAGGACCCACGAGGTTCGATATGCTTCCGCAATAACCCATCAAGGTGTTTTTCAGAACCCAATAGGACCAAACAGAACAGCCATATGGTTTCTATCGTAATATGGGACTGGTTCCTGTGGGAGTAATATGGGGATACGGGTGGGTGAATATATAACCATCCGGAAACCCTACATAATATACCGAAGTCAAAATATACCCATACAGGTCCCAATCCCATATGGCTATCGTAATTTGGGACAGATCTGTGTGATGATAGGAATATACCATATAGGTGAAGGACCTATGTAGGACCCATACCTATATAGGCGTGCCTACATACAGGTCCTATATAGGTTTTCCTCCTATATATACACACCCATATGGGTCTCCATCCTAAATATATACATATACCTGGATAGGTCCCGCCGCGCTATACCGACGTAGGTCCTATGTACTCCTATAAGTTGTACTCCTATAGGAACCTGTCCCAAATTACGATACGTATGGTACCTATGTAGGTCCTGTGTAGGTTCCTATGTGGGAATTTTTACCAGGGCTACGAGGTGGGCAAGGCCGGGGAGGCTGAGGTGCGGGCCGGGACCCAAAAGACCCTGGACCGCGCACTGGCCAAACCGGCGATAAGGGAGAAGGAGCCCCAAGGGACAGGGGCCCTCTCATCGACGGAAAAGGGGGTAGGGGAGGCTCGGTAACCGGGACTCCCTCAACCGCTAGGTCGTAGGAGGGCGAACAGAGGTCCCATGGTGAGGGACGGGATCGCCATATCACAAATCAACCTACGCCACTGCAAGGCGGCCTCGGCGGTACACAGTCGGGACCTGGCAGTGGAAAACACTGACATATCACTAATACAAGAACCCTGGGTAGTAGGGGGACTTGTAAGGGGTATAGACACTAGCAATGGAGCTCTGATAAGCGCAGGGGGGGACACCGGCCCAAGAGCCTGCGTCTTCATAAACAAAAGACACTGCGCTCTAAGGCTGAGCCAATTCTGCTGCAGGGACCTAGCAGCGGCTACTATCAAGGTGAAACTGGCCAGAGGCGGCACGATCGACGTGGTCGTCTGCTCGGCCTACCTCCCTTACGACTCGGAGGATCCGCCACCCACGGCGGAACTCAGAGCATTGATAGAGCACTGCACGAGAAGGGGACTCAACTTGCTGGTCGGATGCGACGCTAACGCACACCACGAGGTATGGGGCAGCACAAATACTAATGAAAGGGGCTCGGCACTGCTGGAATACCTATCATCCACGGGGCTGGAGATCCTCAATAAAGGGTCACAACCGACCTTCGTCATCCCCACCAGACAAGAAGTGATAGACATCACACTCGGCACACCCAGACTCACCAACATCGTGAGACACTGGCGGGTTCGTAAGGAAGAAACCCTCTCAGACCACAAAAGAATCTCCTTCGACCTGATCGCGAACGCGACCTGGGAACAGACGGAGACCTACAGGAACCCCAAGGCCACTGACTGGACCTCCTACAAGGAGGAGCTGGAAAAAGGGCTAGGGGGGACCTGCCAGCGGCTCAAAACGACAGGGCTAGTGGAAAGAGAGGCGACCAAGCTGCAGACAGCGATCATACAAGCGTATGAGAAGGCATGTCCGCCCAAACAAAGAAAAGCGAGCAAGAAGGTGCCCTGGTGGAACAAGGAGCTGGGCGTACACAGAACCAGCTCTCGTAAACTTCTCAACAGGGCTCTCAAGACGCGGCATGAAGATGACTGGGCTGCCTATAGAGCAGCTCAGAAGGAGTACAAGACTCTCATCAAGAAATCAAAAAACGAGGCCTGGAGGGGTTTCTGCGAGGAGACTGAGGCCCTCACAGTAGTGGCCAAGCTCCGCAAAGTTTTCACCTCAGGACCCCCGATAAAGCTCGACAGCCTCACACTTCCTGATGGCAGTATGGCGGAGAGCCAATCAGACATACTGGCGCATATGCTAAGCACCCACTTCCCGGGCTCCAAGCCTGCAGCAAGGGGGCCTCTTCCAGAAGAGGCACCTAGCAGGAGGGGCCCAGGGGACTGGGGGATTGCGACAGAAATCATCACTCCAACCAGAGTAAAGTGGGCAATTGACACCTTCGACGGTTATAAGAGCCCGGGCACAGACGGGATATTTCCGGCTCTTCTGCAGAAGAGAGGAGACATCCTCATCACCCCGTTGAACGCAATCTTCAGGGCCTGCCTAGCATTATGCTATATACCCAGGAACTGGAGAGAGGTCAGAGTGGTTTTTATACCGAAACCGGGCAAAGGCTGCTATGATCAAGCGAAATCATGGAGACCTATCAGCCTCATGTCCTTCATGCTGAAAACCATGGAGAGGCTGATCGACAGATACATAAGGGAGCGGGTACTGGCTGCAAGGCCGGTCTCTAGGGCCCAGCACGCATACCAAGCTGGCAAATCTACGGAGACGGCACTTCACCACCTCGTTCGCGAGATAGAAGGACCTCTACTCCGGCAGAGTGCAGCACTGTGCGTATTCATGGACGTAGAAGGGGCGTTCGACAACACCTCCTTCAACGCGATATGCGATGCCGCGAAGAGATTCGGGATCAACAACGCGGTGGTGGACTGGATCAGGCAAATGCTGAGGTCCAGGACGGTCACCGCGAGTCTCGGCGAGACGGTGACCAGAGCTCAGGTCGACAGAGGTTGTCCACAGGGCGGGGTGCTGTCACCCCTGCTATGGACCCTTGCCGTAGATGGGCTCCTTGTCAGGCTCGAGGAGCTGGGGGTGACGACCGTGGGCTACGCGGATGACGTGGCACTGGTCGTCGCGGGCGACCACCCCCGGTACATGTCGAGCAGGATGCAGAAGGCACTGAACATCGTACAAGAGTGGTGCACATCTCAGGCATTAAGGATAAACCCCAGTAAGACCGAGATGGTTGTATTCACGAAGAAACGACGCTTCGAGATAGGACCCGTCGAGGTCTTTGGTTCGAAGCTGGAACTATCCCACAGGGTGCGCTACCTAGGCATCTCCCTGGACAGCAAGCTATTGTGGAAGGAACACGTGTCCAAGCAGGCAAGCAAGGCCACGGCCACATACTGGGCATGCAGGAGGATGGTAGGACAAACCTGGGGACTAAAACCCAGGGTGGTCAAGTGGATATACACAGCCATCATTATGCCCCAGTTATCATATGCATCCGTTGTGTGGTGGCCCGCCATGGACAAATCCACGCTACGGAAGACACTGGAAAAGGTGCACAGGATGGCATGCCTGGGAATAACGGGGGCGCTTGGAACCTCGCCCACGCTCGCCCTAGGGGCTCTCTTGAACCTCCCGCCACCGCACTTAATAATAGTAGCGGAGGCCTGGAAGACAGCCCTGCGACTGGTGCACCAAGGACACTGGAAAAGAACGGGTGTGGGGCACACGGTGGTACTACTGAGGGAAGGGGCACCGGAGGTGAACCTTACCCAAGGTGGGGACCGATGTCCCAACCACTACCAGTTCGAGCAAGCCTACAAGGTAGAGATCCCGAGCAGACAGGCCTGGTCTGAAGAACGGGACAATCTGCTCTCACCACGGGGACTCGTATGGTATACGGATGGGTCCAAAACCAACACGGGGGCCGGGGCCGGAATCTGGAGCGAGGGACCAAAGACGAACGTATCGCTCGCGCTCGGGCCCACAGCTTCGGTTCTCCAGGCCGAAGTGTTTGCCATACTTTCCTGCACCAGGAAGATCCAGGCAAGGGAATTCAAGGGCAAGCACATCTACATCTGCAGCGACAGCCTGACGGCGCTCAGATCTCTCAGCGCATGCGTTGTAAGATCGGGGCTAGTCAGAGAATGCGCGGAGATACTCACACAGATCTCCCGCGACAATCGCGTGAAGCTACTATGGGTGCCAGGTCACAGCGGCATACATGGTAACGAGGCGGCGCACTGCTTGGCGAAGGCAGGGGCCCTACGCAACAGGGTCGACGACGGGTGCCTCATAGGTCTACCCCCGACTCACGCCAAGGACCTAGCGAGTGTGTGGACTGAACACAGCCACGCAGACCTATGGTCACAGGCACCAGGCATGGCTCACACGAGGGCTCTTTTCCAAGGGCCCTCCCGTAAGCTGGGGGCCTCACTCATCGTCCTGGAAAGAACCAGACTCAGGCTTCTGGTGGGTCTCATCACTGGCCACTGGTTCACAGGTAAACACATGGTTCGGATGGGGCTCAGAGACGGGCCACTCTGTACCAGATGCGGGGAAGAAGACGAAACCCCGCTCCACCTAATATCACGCTGTAGGGGCCTAAAGGGACCTCGTAAGAAGACCCTCGGGGAAACCTACGACGCAGGTATGAAAATCGAGGACATGGGGGTAGGCAGGCTGCTACAATTTGCTCAGGCGGCATGCCTGACCCCAGCGCCTACAAGCTAAGGTTGCCCTAATGGGCCCGAGCACAATGGTCCAGATGGACTGAGCGCCCGGTCAACCGCTCGACCCACCGAGCTTAGACATACATATATATCATAATAAATAAGCTGTAGTTTCGAGGTTTCTGATTAATATATGATTATATACGATGATATAAAAATTTATATAATTTTATATAATGATATATTTTAATCTAAGAAATCCAATAAAATTTTATATAATTTTATAACAAAATACAAAATTTATAAAATTTTATATCTTTATATATATTTATATATAATAATATATAAGTCTACGGTTCAGGGTTTTCTGATTTATGTATGATAATATATAATTATATAAAATTTTACAAAATTTATATAATGTTATATAATTTTATAAAAATTTATACCATTTAGTGTAAGAATCTAGATATAATCATCATACAAAATTATATGAAATAAGATACAATTTTATATAATTTTATATTCTCATATATAATTTTATATAATTTTTTTTTCCCGGGATCCCAGAACCGAACGAACTACTAATCTATCTAGTCTTCTTTCTCAATTTATTTCACAGTTATTGGAGCGACGTTTATTACTAAGCGAGATTGTAACCAGTCTTGTGATATAATTCAATGAATAAAATGTAAAAAATGTGGGAAACAATGACCTTCAAGATTTCTGCATCTGCAAAAATGAACTTTGGCAAGCTGTAGCTTCCAAACGATCCATCCGAGAGCAAAATTCTACTGGGATTTTTTCTTCCTTGTTCGATTATCTACTGGCGGTATTTTTTACTTTTTTCTTAAGATCTACGCAAACCTCGATTTTCTATTGATTAAAACTTTGGCACTACGTAACTCCGGAACGATTCGTCCGAGAGCAAAATTCGACTAGGGACTTTTCTTCCTCTTTCGATTATCTAGTGGCGGTGTTTTTTAGTTTTCAGTTTTCATTTTAAGACCGATGGATATTCCTTTCGTTGATTATTCAGTAATCCCGCAAGACATGGCACTGTAATCAGATCCTAGGTATTGGTGCTAGTATCAAATTCAGTCATTTTAGATTAATTTGTTCAACTAGTAGTGAATTTAACTTGCCAGTTAAAAAAATTTTTCACGATTCTTTGTACCTGAGTGTGAAATCTATGTTTTTCTTGTAATAATTGTTTGTTACAGTACTTGAAAAAGTCCTGGAAAGGACGAAACGTCGTACGAAGATTTAATAAAATCATTAACCAATAACCAATTATCATTTATGGACAATCCCATGAACCACTGGATTTAATAAAATTCAACATTGCAATGAGGTTACGAAAATTACATGAGTTGCGATGCTTCTGATTCGCGAGGCATAATAAATGAGGAATAATCGTTGTGTTTGTACACAACATCGATAGGTACGAATGGGGGAACTCAAGAACGATAAATGTAGGTGTTTAAAGATTACTGAATTTGAGAGACTTGATTCGGGTTCATAACATAAAAATTGTAGCGCTCTGTGATGCTTGCGAGCAGTAAAATAAACAGAAATGTACGCGATGTAAAATATCCAGCGGGATGCGAGCTAATAAGACTCGGAGTTGCCCTACTCTCTTTCTCTCTTCGTCAGCTGCGCAAATGACCAATGCGCAACATCATCACAATCGCAACTCCTCTACAGCCTATGCCCCCTATCCCTTGGGCTGCGTTTCAAAACGTCACCTGGGTGCTCTCGGGTGTCTTTATCCTTTCTTCATCCATGCCTCCACTCTGCATTATTCTGAGTTGCGCTTTCAACCAAGCGTACGCCTCCTGCATTTGCTTGATACAAGCCTATAACAAGGGTATCTCTTTTTTAGCAACTTCGCTACTAGCAAGAAGATCTCTGCATTATGGAATGATTCTATCTCTTAGCTCTTCAGGCAACCAGTGTGCACTACCCAAACTAATAATAACCAAATCAGCTTTCAATAGTCATTTGTATTTACAATTTATATTGGAGGATATTTCGCTGCCGTTGCATCACTTCATGTACATACCAACTTTTTGTCTTAGAATCTTCGGCAAGCATTTCGAACTTCATTTAATTATTCGTATTTATATACGCAGATATAAATTATAATTGTCAACGAAAACATACTGGTTTTTTTTTTCGTTCTTTAACCAGGTACAATGCCGTTGAATTTTGATAAATTAGTAGATGCTGTAGTGCATTCCGTAAGCACTATCAGTGATTTAGATAACGGCCCTTCAAATCCCGAACTCTTACCTAAAATTTGCCAGTATTTGGGTGTCCGAAAACGCCATGATATCCGAGGACTCCGTGCAAATTTACATTTTTTGTGGGAAAAGAATGATTGAAATTTTTGTGACATCGTAACGGAAGATTATTATGCAGAAGCTTTAGCAATTCTTGAAAATTAACGCCTACCGAAGATAGTTCGCAAGAATCCTGTTTAAAAACGAAAGATGTCGGGAAGACAAAAAAACATCGAAACGTGTCTCAAAAGTCGAGAAATTTTTTTTTTGCATTAGTAGCAGTAATGAGAATCAAAACCTCACGGATAAGCAAACGTGGCAAGGTTTGTCCTGATCAGTTTCATCGACAAATTCGAAAATAATTGCTGCTATCTTCAAGATTAAAATCAACCTGTAGTCTGGTCTTCGAAGGTTTCAAAAGGAGCAAGAATCCAGAAACCCCATCCAAGTTCTGGAACTATGCGCACTGTCGGCAACCTAAATGCCACTGTAGGTACAAATTCATCGGATCGGCGAAGGACCACCAGTATACATACGTCTGCGTATACGTCATTCGCGAAACCAGAGCAAAGCATACGATGCCTCTGAATTACCAGCTGCGTGAAAGACAACGAAAAAAAAAATCAAAGCTCGTTTGGAACACGAAATGCCGTCCAGAATTCACGCGAAACAATACAAGGCCATCAATGAGCGTTTGGCTAAGACTAGCAAGAACTATATGTTTAGGCACTCGTTGGCGGTGTATCAAACGGCTCGGTATGAAGCATTGAGTGAAAATGACCAAGATACTGATGACACTCTCGATATCGTAAAGCGAATTCTCGCGTTCATCACACCTTTTAGAATATATCTTGGATGCACCGAACAAATACAATTTTCGAAAGAAAATCCAGGTTTAGTCTTTCATTTTGATGGAACTGGCTGGATTATTAGGCAGCCATACCCACAGTCAAAGCGCGTATATTTATATTCTGGCGTCATAGTAAAGGTACACAAAATCCTAGCCTTATTACAAATGGTATCTAACGACCACCGAGCCATCACTATTAGGGATATGTTGGTATTTTTCCGAGAATTGTGGACTGGCGCGGGTATTGAATGGCTGCCTTTTGAAACTGTGGTTGTTGACTGGTCATGGGCTAGTATAAACGCGATCTTATCAGCTTGGAACAACACTGGAATTTCGCAGTACTGAGTGGCAGCATATAGAAATCTTACAGAAGGAATAGAGATCAATCTTCTAACAATCCACCTGTGGTATGGGCACATCATGAAAATGGTTGCTACATTCCTTCGCAAAAATCAAGTCGACGGGATCAGAAAGAATGTAATAATGGAAGGAATGGCCGTTCTTTGCCACTGCAGATCCCTTATTGACCTCCGACGCAAGGTGAAATATTTTGCAACAATTCTTCTGTTCACTAGAAAGTCTGAAAATCTGCTCTTGGCCGTAAGGAAACTCATCCGTGCTGATATCACTCACAAGACTTCGGAATTACAAAATAATAGCATCAACAGCGAGGGCCTGGATGACGCTGGTTGTGATCAATTCGATTGCGAAACTGACAAAAAAAGTCCAGCATATGCTTCGAGTCCGTTTTTCGTCTACTTCTGTGCTTTATCACCGATCTTGAAACGTCCGTTAAGGTGAAGTGAAACGTTTGTCAGAACCTCGAAAACGGCAAACAATAGTTCTCCGAAACTACTGAACCGATCGGAATGAAAGTTTGAGGGATTACACATAATTGTGGCAGAAAGTGGCTAATTATTTCACTTTTCCAAAATTTGACAAAAATTTTAACAGATTGACGTACCGACCACATAAATCGCGAGATTATTCATTGTCGCCGTAGATAATCGCATTTTCCGGATAATTACCCACTCCGCAATGAAATACCAAACACTTTGAGCCTAATCCCGTGTCATTTGATGAAGAAATGGCTGAGAATGATTGTTTTTCCGTTACTCAAAACTAAAACACGGACATTCAGTTGAGATCACAACCTGTACCGACATTGTAGCCAGTATACGTGTAAACCAAGCGGCACCAAACGCTGGGTATCTCTGTTTTACCGCTGGGGAAGGCACTCGGCCGTGGCCTTGAAACGTTTCACTTCACCTTAACTGTAGAGATTCCAATGAGGCGGCAGAGGAGAACGAATATCGTTGTATACCTTTCATTGTTTATTTAAAGAAAAACTTACTGCCTTATGCGCCTCTTTGGACTGGTCTCATCCTAAAAAATCGGACTAGGGAGCATTACCCCAACGCTATTGAGGAAAATTTTTGCAAAATTATAAAAGAATCGGTGTGCGAAAATCAAATCCACGCAAAAGCCGGCCGAGTTATTGATAAGCTATACGAAAACGTTCTCTCCACAGTGTAAGAATTAAATCCAGGCCTATCTTCACAGCATATTAGGAAAAGAAAATGCGAATTGATTAACGAGACCGAGGTTGGCCAGCCAGATGACTTCGAATATGAAGAAAATTCAAAGATACCCAAGACTGACGCGCGCCCAGTCATTCATAACAATGTTGATGTGATTGATTATGAAGTAATTCCGAGCTCATATTTGGAATCATATGGCACTAAAAAAAATCGAAAATCAGAGCGTAGAATAAACGAGCCTGGGAACATGAACTCAACAGAATATTGGATGAGGAAACGTCCAAATGGGAAAAAGCGGAGGACGTACCAAGCAGTAACGACGCTGAAGAGTATAGTAGGGGCTCATGAAAATGACCTTGTAAGTGATTCCAGCAAAGAAATTCATTTGAATCCGAACGGTACAGTAACTAATAAGAACTACTACTATGCGGCTAATGTTTATCGAGAATACTGTGTAGGTGTTGTGCCTAAAAGTCCGGAGGAAAGGGACTATTACAGGTACCTGCGAGGCGAAGACTATATAACTCTATTCGGAAAAGCCTGGATCAGTAATATGGTCATTGATTACTGCTACAGTTGGTTGACGTTCGAGACCGCCTGTAACAGCCATAGTAATAAATTTGCATATGTCGTTGGTGAAGTAGCGAGCAAATTTATTGGCAGAGGTGAGTTGGCAGATATGTGTGACGAGTTTACGGCCAACTGTAAATGAGACTAGGCAGGAAAAACTCGGCTGTTGTTACCGATCAATATACATGAGCTACATTTTATTTTAATGTACGTAGACATTGCGGCGGGAATAACATATCTTCTTGATCCGGCGATGAAAAGCGGTGAACTTTATCATACAATGTGTCACAAAAACTTTATTGAAATGTGGCGGCTTATCTTCGGGACCAAGTGTTATTTTACAAGAGGTACCTGTAAATACCCGTATCGAGCGGATGGATATAATTGCGGGATCTTTGTAATTCACTATATCCAGCAAATATTAAGCACGGATGATCTCAAAATCGATCCACTAACATCCGATGATTTTCGCATCAGGTTACAGCACGACTGTGTCGTTAAGTCGGTGGACGTACGCGAGCGATGTCTCAGGTGTGGTTGTGGTGAAACTCGGCGGGAAGAAACGTGAATCGGTTGCGATTGTTGCCGGAGGTGGACACATTTTAGTTGTCTTCAACATCTGAAGGCAACGCGAGAAGAGATAGCGCATAGCTCTTATAAATACTCCAAAAATGACCATCGCTCTTGGGATGCCCATTTGTCTGAATTCCGTTTCGCTATAAATACCGCAACTCACAGCTCAACTAAAGTGACCCCAGCCTTTTTGAATTTTGGACGTGAACTTAGACCTGGTGCTTCCTTGAAAAGGAAGGAAGAAGGCCGTCCCCAGATCCAACCCATACCGCCCGAAGTTTGGGAAAATCGAGTTAGAAGATTATCTGCCTTGCGTGATCTCGTAGCTAAAAATTTAGAGAGCTCTTTCGGGCGACAGGCTAAATATTATAACCGTAGTAGAAGGGATTTAAAATTCACCATCGGTGACTTAGTCTGGCGTAGACAGCATATCCTGTCGTATGCCGTCGACTTCACAGCTTCCAGGTTAGCTCCGAAGTTTAAAGGTCCCTACGTAATATCGAAAGTCTTATCAGCTGTGGTTCATGAATTAGAAGATTGTAATGGTAACCCCGTTGGAAAATCGCACATTAAAGACTTTAAGCCCTACCGTGCCTTCCCTACCGTAGAACCCTCTGAGGCCCGCGTAGAAGAAGTCCCCCTAACACTAGACGAAGTCCTCTCGGATAAATTAGATGCAACTAACGTACCCTTACTCCCTTTAAGGCAAAATGTCAAAGAAAGTGGTGCCCAAGTACCGTTCGGGGGCACCAGCCAGTCAGCGAAACCGGGGCGAGTGGGCCGAGAGGTACCAGCCGCCGCGTCCGTTCCTCGAGGAGCCGAACCTGGAGGTCGACCAGGTGTCGGTGGTAGAAGGGGGCCGCGAGGCACTTCCGCTACTATCCCGACGAAGGATGTTCGTCAGGGAATACCCCAAACAACAAAACCTGTTGGACGCGTCCAACAGGAACCCAAGCGCTATTCCCTCAGAAACCGACGTTGAAACGGAGAGTGAAGAGTCTGAGCTCGAGTTCGACGGTCCCCTGGCAACCTCTTCTCACAACCCAACTCCCCTTCCCCATACCGAAAACCCTTTTCCAACCTTCCAGCCCCGTCCCGCTCCCGCTCCCCTACCGCGCTCTTCTTCTTCTCTCCTAACTTTCCGCCCAACTCCCCTTCCCCATACCGATAACCCTTTTCCCACTTTCCAGCCCCGTCCCGCTTCCGCTCCCCTACTGCTCTTTTCGTCTTCTCTCCTAACCTTTCGCTCAACTCTCTTCCCCCCTCTACGCCGACCTAGCTCTCTTATGGTCCAGCAGCCTCGGCCGAACCTGCCGCGCCTCGCCTCTCCAGTACCCCGTGCACTGGAGCCCACCCCTTTTCCTCCTCCCGCTCGTCCCCTTCTTGTTTCAGCTACCCACCACCTGCCTCCCACCTCCTACCTACTGAAGGATAACTCTTATCGCCTCCCCGAACTCCCCCCAACCCCCCAGCCGCCTAATCCTGTCCCGGCTCCCCATTCCGTTCTTGTCCGCCGGTCCGCTCTGGCTCAAAAGGTCAATCAGGCCTCTAAGACTCCTTTGAGTCCCTTATGGAAAGTAGTTGGGGCCAGCAGCCGGACCGGCATCCCCGCTCCTTCCCTACCCTCCTCTCCCACCGTCCGTCCTCTCTCCACTTTCCCGGGTCTTGATGCGGTGATCCCCCTGCCCGATCAGTGCTGGAACTGTCTGGCAGAGGGACACCGTTATACCGCTTGTCCTCGGCCGCGTCAGGGCAAGTTCTGTTATGGGTGCGGCAGGAGCGGGGCCACCCTGCGGACCTGCCGCACTTGTAGCCCGGCGTGGTTCGATGGCGGGCGAACGGATCGTCCCGCTCCCCTTCCCGTTCCCGCTCCCATTCTCGTTCCCGCTCCCCTTTCTGTTCCCGTTCCCGCTCCCGCACCTGTACCGATCCCCGCGCCAAATCTTCAGGGCGTCTCTCCGGACGTCCTGAGGCTGCTGGCCGAAATCGGCATGATCCTAGCCAGGCGGCAATAGGACTTCCGCTTTTCCTTCTCCTTTTCTTTCTCTTTCCCTACCATACCGACTCCCTACCGTTCCGTTCCCTAACCCCTACCGTTTCGTTCCCTCCTTTTCATTTTTCTTCTCCTTTTCTTTACTCCCGTTTTCTTCTTTCCTCTCGTCTTCTTCCCTAACTATCGTCCCCTACCGTACCGACCCATACCGTTCCGTTCCCTAACCCCCCCCCCCCCCCCCCCCCCCCCCCCCCACCTTTCCCGTTCCCAACCCTGGGATCAACTGGAAAACAACCAACCTCAAGGACAGAAAAACTCCGACCACCTCAGGTATCCCTATGTTCATTTTATGTTTTTCGCTCCGCTCCCTTATAATGGATGAATTTTTATGTTTATTTAATTGTTTCTCATATGACTAATTTCCTTGTACTAATATCCTTTCCCGGCAATGCCTGTTCCCAGGTGTTGACTCCCGAAACCCAAGTAACAAAGGGGAAAACTGAAAAGGAATTGGAATCGGTTACCACCGATAAAACACCTCTCTAAGGCTTCACCAGAGGACTCAATCTCAAATTTTACTGTGAAAATGGAGGGGCTAACCTCCACAGTCCCAGGGTTGGCCAAGACCCATGTTCTATATGAACATCGAACATCGTCGAACTGGCAGGCCGACGATCACGTGGATCCTGTCCGTAAGTGTGAAGAATTGTATTATGCAGGTTGTGACTGGCTTCTGTGCTGCCGCCTTGCCAGGTGATTCTTCGCATTCGGCGAAAATCACCTTCAAACGTGGTCCCGTAAATTACGGTTCAAAATTTTCGTCTTTTGAAAACATCCTACTCATGAAGGTTAACAAAAGTCTAAAAGGATCCATAGGTCGCAGATCAAACCTCTTTTCTATATTGTTTTCAGATTCATTATTTTTTTTCATGCTGCTGGGATCATTTTCGACCCGTGATCCCTCTTTGACGAATCTTCCTCTGGATAAAAATTTGACCCTGGTTTCGAACAAGGTTCCAATAAATTCTGCGGAGGCATCTTCGCCGATCTCGATCCGCAGAATCATCCGTCGAAATGGCTACCAACATTCACTTCCACCCTATATACACAAATCTGTCATGTTACTGTGAAAAAATATCGTGTTCTGATCCCATAATGGAGGATCTCATATACTCCCATACACTTCTCAATAATTCGACTTGAATCATTAATTAATTATATACTCAAAGTGGAAGGTTCGATAGAGTCCCCCATGTATGTACATCAATATGTGACGGAAGAAAGTATGCATAAATGATGGCAACTTATATTCGAACGAACTAGTTACCATTTGAGATTTGAGATTTATTAGTCGAACCATCCAATGCTTCGAATTACAAACAATTGGGAAGCTTGCACAATGTCGAAGTATACACAGTTCATCAATATGATTGTATGCTTTTATTTATAGAAAATGTAAACGTTGCGGGCAATGAGGCCCGACAAGCCCCCAATGGAGCCACTGGGGCCGAAGAGGCTGGAGAAACTCGGGAGGCTGGAGCGATCCGAGGGGGCGGAGCTACCCGAGGGGGCGGAGCTACCCGAGGGGCCCGAGTGACCCGAAGGGTCGGAGTGACCCGTGGGTTCGGAGTGACCCGTGGGGTCGGAGTGACCCGTGGGGTCGGAGTGACTCGTGGGGCCGAAGTGGCCCAAGGGGCCGAAGGGGCGCAAGTGGCCCAAGGAGCCGAAGGGGCGCAAGCGGCCGGAGCGGCTGGAGGTATAGTTGACAACGTAATCTATTTTCATTAAATCATTATGCACAGTCACGACCGTTTTATTTTCATGTTCAATTGTATGATGATATATAACTCATCTTAAATTATTTCACCAAAGCACTTTTGTATATCATTGAGTCGTATATGTTGAGAAAAGCTTGGAGTCCTACAGTTGACTTGAGGTATGCGAGCAACTACTACTAGTCAGTCATCATCATCTCTGATGATGTATACCGTATAATTTCAATAATAGAATGAAGTCTACTTGAACTAGTATAACGATCATTGTTCTGAACTGATTCATGTAGGCTAATTGAGCTCCGGGAGTTGCTTTACCTGATTTTGCTACAAAACTCTTTATATTAATGATGTAATTTTCAATTTTCCAGAAGAAAATGTTGCCCGGCGGCACCAACGCGCCGGGCAAAATGGCGTGCAAGGCGACGGAGGCGCCAGAACTTGGTGGACCTGTTGTATGACCTCGCCAACCCTTACCATGGTATCGTAAGGGTAAGAAAAAGAAGAAAGATGGGGACACCCAATAATATAACTTCTTTCAGTTACCCTTACCGCCATCGTGGTAGGGGTTGTTGTTAACAGAGCATAAATAAAGACATGTGTTATATAGATCATCACTTTTATTTCCAATGTTTCCCACATTTTTTACATTTTATTTATTGAATTATATCACAAGACTCGTTACAATCTCCCTTAGTAATAAACGTCGCTCCAATAAATGTGAAATAAATTGAGAAAGAAGACTAGAATAGATTAGTAGTTCGTTCGGCTCTGGGATAGGACTCTGTTATCAAGTTAGTCAGAAATACACAAGAAATAATGAGTCCGGCTGAGGGACTCGAGATATTTGAGTGATATTGGTGCTTTCTCCTTATAGTTTCTGTTCGTTATTTACATTTTTTATATTTATTCAGATTTTATTTATTATTTTTAATCGAATCATGCATGCCTTCACTCACAAGAAAAGAACATTGCGAGATGCAGATATAAGTAGGAATAGGAAGAATGAAAAATTAATATCCGTAACTATGGGCACTTCAGGAAACGAAAAATGATATTATTCTATGAATAAGAATCTATATCCCTTACGGAAAAAAAATACTGCGAGCTCAGTACTTAGTACACAAATCTCACTACTTAGTACACGAATTTTCAGTACTTAGTACTAACACTACAGTACTAAGTACAGAGAACTAGTAGTACTTAATACATTTCATTTCTAGTTTTAGTACTTATTTGGTACTTTTATGGTTTTATTCTGCTTTGTCACATTAAACCTAGGTTAAGTAATATTAAGTATGCTGTTACTGTATTTTTTCATTTGCCCCAGTGTCCGAAGGCATAATAAACAAATCAATCAATCAATCAATACAGGAGTACTAGAACTAAGTGCAGAGTACTAGTACCAAGTGTAGACTACTAGTAGTACTTAGTGCAAGACTACTAGTACTTAGTACAGGGAACTAGTAGTACTTAGTACATGAGTACTAGTACGGATTTAAAGAATACAAGTACCGAGTACGAGAGTACTAGTACTAAGTTGAAGAGTACTATTACTAAGTACAAGTGCACTACAGTACTCAGTACTGTGGCACTTTGACCTATCAGTACAAGAGTACCAGTACTATAAGTACACAAGTATTAACTGTGATTAATACCGCAGTACTATTACTTGAAATAATACTGCAGTACTAGTACTCGAACCCATACTCCAGTACTCGTACTCGAACCAATCCTACAGTACTAGTACTCGGACCAATACTGCAGTACTAGAACTCGAACCAATACTGCAGTACTAATACTCGAACCAATACTGCACTACTAGTACTCGAATTAATACTCCAGTACTCGTACTCGAACCAATACTGCAGTTGTCGAACTAGTACTGCAGCACTCGAACTAGTACTGCCGCATTAGTCCAAGTTCAGAATTAATACTACTGCTGTACCACAGTGATAGTCCAAATACTATTATATTGCAGTACGTGGACTTCATATACTGTACTGTACGGTTTTAGCTAGTACTTATTGGACTAATACCGAAGGGCTAGAACTTAAAGATACTTCAGTCATACCACACTAGTACTTGTCACCTACTTATATATCCCTTCTCAGTAATTTTTGTACTCAAAGTACTATGAGTACTGTGTGTACTCGCGAAATAAGTACAGCAGTACTTTGGCAGTACTTCAAGTACTGCTGTACTGGCAGTACTTTCAGTATTTTTTTTCCGTAAGGGATCATTCGAGAAGGAGGGAGTCGATCGATCATTTCTCAACCAGTGAAGAAGTAATTTTTTTGATGTACAATAGTGTCAGTTCTAATATTTCTGGCTATTATCATTCCAGCTGTTTATCATTATACCTCAAAACCTAAATTTGAAAACGGATTCAAGTACTTATGGCTAGATTTATACGCATTACTCATCTTAGGTATTAATGAAAATATAATAGTGGATGATTTAAACATTGCGTATTATTATTCCAAAAGGAATCAAGAATGAAAAAAGACCGTAAGTAGAATGCATAGCCATTAGGGTGTGTCAGTTTTTTTTTCTCGGATTCGGGATCTCACCCCCTCAGTATCCCATACTATATGCCATAATGTTGTGGCATGAATTTGAGCAATGTCGGATTTTTTTTAGAGGTTACTCATCGAATTTTTCTGTTTTCCATTCATTTAACATAGGAAATTTTGTGAACATGGACATAATGCCGTATATCTTTTGAGCTTTTCTTGTTAATTGCAACCACTATGCGGGGGATTGTTCACATATATCTACACGGTTTTACGCACCATCAGTCATTTTCTTTTCTTACCCATGCTCTGCAATAAATGACTATAAAAAAAAAAGAAAAGAAAAAAATCACAAAAAATTATGAAAATTTATGAAAAATTATGAAATTCGTTATATCATGTATAACTTTTATATTTATCATTTTTCTACATTTTTTTATGACAAACATTTTTCCGGCGTGTTCCGGCTACAACATTGTACTTCGAGACCTCACTTTTCTTCCATGGTATCGATTCTTTTAAAAATTCTAAATTTTCCTAATAAATATGCCGAATATAATCAAAGATTTTTATATTTTTGTAAATAAGACCCATTTTGCAAGAAAGGACGATGCAGGATGTGATGAACTGGCTCCTGGTGTCATCGGATCCTTATATATCAAGTCTCCGAGAACTACCAGCAAAAAAGATGAAGAAACTGTCCTCTGATGCTCTGCGGCTATTATCTCGTACCCAAGAAGAAACAGATTCAAGCGACAGCGAAGAATCTGACTTCGATCAAGATGTGTAAATATTTTATGAAATAAAAGTTATTAATATAATCACTCTTTACCAAAATGTCTCATATTTTTATACAGCAGACCCAAAAACCCAACCTCGATTTATTTCAGCTATACGCAACGGTATTCCGATGATCGCACAACCATATTTCGGCTGCCATATTGTTTTTTGAAATTTCGACTTCGGATTCGTGATCAGCGACCCCACAAACCTCCGAGTAGTCAATTTCATCCGGATTCGATCAATTTCGAGATAAATTTTCCGCCATATTGGATCTACCATATTGTTTTTGACAATGTTGACTTCGGATTCGTGATCAGCGACCCCAAAAACCCCCGAGCAGTCAATTTCATTCGGATTCGATCAATTTTGGGATGAATTTTCCACCATATTGGATCCGCCATATTGTTTTTAAGAATTTTGACTTTGGATTCGTGATCAGCGACCCCAAAAACCTTCAAGTAGTCAATTTCATTCGGATTCGATCAATTTTGGGATAAATTTTCCACCATTTTGGATCCGCCATATTGTTTTTTTGAATTTTTACTTCGGATTCGTGATCAGCGACCCCAAAAACCCCCGAGTAGTCATTTTCACCGTATTTGGAGGATGTTTTCCACTTTTGGCCACGATTTGGCTGAAATCGTCCGCTGTGCGGCGGATCTTCTTCAAATGACTTGAGGGTGGGCATTGCTATACTCAAAAAAAATATTGGTCATTCACACATCGTTCGAATACATGAACGTATGAAGTCTTCGCCGTCTACGAAATCGTCCCATTACTATCGTCAACAAAAGGATCGCGTACAAAAACTTCGGTTGAACCTAAAGAGATCAGTGAAATTTGAGAGACGACGTCGTCAACTCTTCAAAGCAAAGTCCAAGCAAGATGTCACCGCCGGGCGGAAGGAAGGAATTACCTACGATTCGGCTTGTGGATTCGATATCGGCACCGACTTTGTCGATGCACCAATATTAGATCCTGCAAGAAATGTTATTCCGCCTACTGCCAAAACTGTTTTTTTCGATTTGGAGACTAGCGGTTTGGGAAGAAACTGTGAAATCCTCCAGATTGCTGCAAGATTCGAGGAGGCTGAATACAACGCATACATTATGCCTCTACATAGCATATCACCCAGCGCATCGGCAGTCACTGGGCTCGAAATTCAGGATGGAAAACTAGTTCTCGATTCAGTACGTGTTTCAACACTCTCTCCAAATGTCGCAATACGGGATATTCTCACGTTTTTACACTCGATAGCTACAAATATCGTTTTGATTGCTCACAACTGTTTCGCGTTCGACGCCCCTCTGCTTATTAAAGCTGTACAAGAGCAACAAATGCTTCCTGAGTTTATGTCTATTGTGAATGGCTTCGCAGACACACTCCCAATATTAAGGAGTAAGCTCACACAACGACGAGCTTTGAAGAAAAGCTTCAAGCAGGCGACATTGGCTGAAGAGTACATCGGTGCAGATGCTGCGGCAGGTGCACACAATGCACTAAACGACGTAGCAATATCGCAAAAGCTTGTGGCACACCCAGACATAAACATTACCACGGAACAAATTATCGACAACGCCATAGCAGTAAGCTCTCTGATTACGCAGCAAAAAAAAAAGTCTACACTGCAAGAACCTCAAGACGTCGCTCGCTTGTCTCAAACACCAATCTGAAGTACCGAATGGGAAATCATCTGGTATTTCACCCGGTGTGATAGCAAAAATAGCAAAAGCTGGCATATCTCTGGAAAATCTTTTGCAATCTTACAACACAAGTGGGCGACGAGGACTTGAAATTCTTCTCGGGCAAGATGTTGGCGGTCATCCGCGAGTCACAAAAACTAAAAAAATGATCGACAGTTTGTTTTGTAAATTAACAGAAATCGCAAATAAAAATGAAAATTCACAACCCATAAATGTATTACATGTGTTATTTATTTAATAATAATGAAGAGGTCCAATGACTATGTCATTGCTCCGAAGTATTCTCCTATATAACCCGTTTGAAAAAAAAAATTTCATAACCTCAATTATTGAATCTTGTTCGATTCTAACTTAGGGACAATACATTTTTCAGAATATATTTTTGTAATTATTAATTTTCTCATTAGTGGCACTTTTTTTTGTTGTTCATATTCTGTGGCGACTTCTATTCAATTCAATTCCAAAGCAAAGCTAGGTTATATTTGCAAAACGCATCAGCTGTTACTCGCGACGTTGCCAATTCTGTGGGTCCTGCTCCATCGTTCTGACCATTTTTAACCGGAAATTGAAACTTCTATATAATGTAGTGCTCGAACTACACGGTGAAGTTCGATTTTTTGATTTTTTACAATATGTATTATGTCTAATCTATCAAATATCAGTTTTTCAACGGGCTTGGTTGGATACGTGAGCAGCAAAAACGTGATAACCGCACTTCCGGGTGACCGTCTCCATAAGACGACGTGCTTTAGTAACTCGAAGTGCTCGACTTTGCTATTTTATTGCGGAAAAAGTAAACGGTCAATGTAGCTCGGATTTTGGCAATTGGTGCACGAAGCGTCGGTCAACATTATATAAAAATATCAAGTCCGAAAGTTGGATTCGTCGTAATGATCGTACCCCCTTAATAGATATCGTGCGAATATTCAAGAATACTGACGTAGACCCTGAGATCATTGCGACTGCTGGGGAGCGATTTTTGATCTCATTATACAGAGATGTTCTGTGGAAAGTGGTCAGTCTAATGGCGGCACAATTATTTCTTTTCGCGAATGACAACGCTGCCGCTCGATCACAGACAATCGATCTACTGATATTTTATATGTCTGTGACTGATAATAGACGACGTAGCGGTAGCTGTCACGTCGTAGGTTAAAATGATCTGTCATATTACAATATTGTGTAATTAAATTGTAATATCGTTGATAATACGACGGTATACGATACTATTTCATAAATAAGTAGTACTCAATTGTTAAATTAATTACAGATATCAATTTCTATTTATTTATAACATTAGGTTATAAATAACTGTCTTGGTGAAATTTACGCATCTCGGAGTGATAAAGTTAATTAGGCAATAGCATACGAAATTGATTCTTTATGAATTCATTTCAGGTGTGAATTTCTGTTCATTTGCTACACTATTTACATCCGTGAATTTCTTCGATGACTGACTGACCCGTTGCATCTCTTCGACAAGTAGGGTTACGAACAAAGCGATGTGAATATCATTCAACGAGCGATATTCGCCTTGATTCAGTGAAAGTGTTCCATCCTACGAGGCATCTTTGCTGAATAAAACAATACTCTACATGTCTTCTCAGCCTAATAAGTACGAAAATAGTCCTGCGTAAGTGATGTGTTAGTCCATCAATGCGTGTTCAAGTTTCATCGAGTAATAAATTAATTGAAATTATTGTTCTTACTGTAAATCTATTTAATTGTGTATTTGATTGCTGTGTAGAATAAAGCAAAAATTCATGACTACTTATTTATGAAATAGATAACTGTTGTATTAGGAACGATCCCGGGAAAATTTTTTTTTATATAATTATATAAAATTATATATAGTTGACCATATATAATTATATAAAATGATATCTCAATTTTGGCATGATATAATTTTATCTCAAAATATATCCGAATGTATAATTTTATATAATTATATATAAAAATATATATTTTTATTCAATTATATAAACTCTTATATTTAACTGATTTTATGTCATCATATAAAATAAGACATTTTTATATATAACTCTATATAATAATATGAGACGGAATATATGAACCAAAATTCTGTAGAATTTTTTTTATTGCTCTCACTTCAAATTTTATTTCTCAAAATACATTTTAAATTTTTATTTTTTAATAACCATACAAAATATTATCCTTTTCCTATCCTTGATATATCGGTAAGTTCATAAAGAGTTATTAATACTAACGAAAGAGATAAAAAAAAAAAAGAAAATCAATATAAGTGCTGCAAAAATTAACTGATGTAACTTCCTGTATATGTTTCACCAGCTGAAGGCTGGTGAAATTATACTAGTTCGCGTGTTTTCTTTGTCACGGGTTATTCTGTGAATTATTTGGAGCTCCTCTGGGGAAAGTTGAAAAAACCCTTAATTTACCCTGATACAGACTCGGATAGATTTTGCACTACCAGAGCTGCCTCCCTACAGACTTGGGATATGCTAGATTCAACAGACTAGGATAGCAATTATAGCTCTACCGTAGCTGTCCAGAATCTAGCTCACCGAAGCTGCCTTTTTACAGACTTGGGATATGTGTGTTCTCAGACTAGGGTACCAATTATAGCTATACCGTAGCTGTCCAACACACTCACCGAAGCTGCCTTTTAGCTAAAAATGATTTTAAGTTTGATCTGAAAGAATTGAAATTTGTTAAGATGGAAAATGAAAGAGAAAGATCAGATTCATGATTAATTATATGATCACTCGATCATTTTCGGTTTATTTCTATGTTGTGTTTGTCTCTGTTCTATTTACAAAATTATAAGAAAAATGGTTTGAACAAAAAATATAATCGTGAGTGTTTTTATGAATGCTATGAATGATGTGAATGATGTGAGAATGATTTCCTTAATTTTAACTTAATTCTATTTTCGAGTTTTGGCTCAATGGCCGGACTTTTGGTTTCTTTTTGTTTGATTTTTATCTAAGTTTGTCTAGATTTTATTTGTTAGTTTGTTTGATTTTATTGAAGTGCCGTTTTGGCGAAAACAATTTGTTTTGAAATTTCTATTATTTTTGTACTGCCGCTTTGGCAAGAACGTTTTTATTTAAGTTAATCAAAGTGCTATTTTAGCTAATTTGAATTTGATCTGAATTTTGAGTTTAAGAATTGAATTTATTTTATTCTGAGTTTGTTGTGAGTCGCACGGCCGCTTTGGCTCGAATACGCTAATCATGCTTGACCAGCTCGCCTTTTATATTTTTGTTGACCACACACAGACGTGTGCCTGCCTTGGTATTGTACCACGTGGTACAATACCAGCGCGTTCATCCATGTTTGGTGTCGACTATAGCTAATTCGTTTGGCTATAGGCCGAACACGTTACATTGCCCCCTTTTCATCAGCTGATCTTCTGTGATGGAGTGGCTTCATGGAATCGCTGCAAGGTAAGTTGATGAAAATCTTCCTTTTCCTTTTGAGTTTTTAATGTCATATCTGGTATTTTGTATTTGTCATGTCCGAGTTTCTTTGATTTGTCCGTGTTATTTAAATTTCGTTATGTCCGATTCTTCGTCATATCAGTGATTTTCGTTAAGTCCGTGTTTCTTGTTTTGATATTTCCAATTGTTTGTTAAATCCGTGTGTTTTATTCCTTTCTTTCTGTTTTAGTTCAAGTGGATCGGAAAACGTCAAACTTTTTGATGTGTTCTGGTTTTTCCGATCCATCTATCATAGGTTTGTCGTCGTAATACCACGTAGCCAGTTGATTTTCGTACGGCATATCATCGATAAGGTCGCGTGAATCAAACAGCATCCGTTACTTGAAGTCGTCGACTTACTCCTATTTCTCTTCAGCCGTTATCTTCGGTAAGATGATTTTTACGAAGTATTCTTGATCGACTTGATTTTATGTTGTGTTTTTGTATGTGATTTTGCAAAATATTATCAGTTGAAAGAAAAAGAAATTGAATTTTCTATAGAGTGTGTCCGACACATTGAGCGTTTTTAAAATTAACTTATTTCTAACTTAAATCTAGAAGACTTGCTCGTTGCGTTAGACCTATCAGCCCGTCTTTTGCTATTTCTTTTTATGAATTTATTTATTAAATAAAGTTTCCGATTCTGAGAGTTGCGTTTTACATCTATCAAACTTTTTCGGGACTGAAATTTCCTAAGTTTTGTTTGAATTTTATTTAAATTTAAATCTTTGGTTGGCATTAATTGGTTAAACTTCGGATTTTCTTGTTTAATCCTTGAATTTATTTTAGATTCTTCACCTAATTCTTTAATTCTTTCTATTTCAGGTGTACTACTAATCGTCAACATGAGGCTTGTGACGAGGTTGCCTTTCATGAGACCTCTGATGCCAGGATCGTAATATTTGTCTTCGGTACCCGGGAAGATTTTATTATTTTGAAATAATTCAATAAAATTTGTTGCCCCCTTGCCGTTGATAATTGTTAATATTTTCCCGAAACTATAAGAATTTAATAATCGACCTACTGGACTCATTTCAATTTTTAGTACAAGATGGTTTGACTTAATTTTTGAAATGTTAAGATAGTCGCCAGCTGTCTGGATTAAACTAATCTTATTTGTTTCGAGTGCATCGATATCGTTATTTTTGGGAGGATCGAAGTCTCGGATAATTTCTTTTGTTGCCTGCAGTTGATTTTGAATTTCTGAATTTTCTAGCTCGATTTGATTTTGAAGTAAACTCTGTTGGAACCTTTTTTTAACTTCGCGAGCTATTTCGCTGTCTTCATCTGATCCTTTATTTTTGAAATAATTTTGTTCGTCTGTTTTGGTTTCAAAAAGGTCTATCCGATCTTCGATCTTTTTTTCTATTTGGTCATATTGACCTGCTAAATCTGTTAATAATGCGGCTAATTCCGCGAATGGATCTTTATGGTCCATTTTCTGTTTTGTTTTTGATTAATTATCAGGAATCTGATCTTTGTCTGTCATTTTCCTGCTCTTTGTTTTTACCATTTGTAAATGAATCTAATAAACGATTTTACTTGACTATGACTTTGAAGTCTTTAAATTGCCCCTAAAAAAATGATTTTAAGTTAAACAATGAATTTAATGTGAATTTATTTTATTTAAGTGATTTTAATTTTATTTGAGGAGCCCCACGTTGGGCGCCAAATGTAACTTCCTGTATATGTTTCACCAGCTGAAGGCTGGTGAAATTATACTAGTTCGCGTGTTTTCTTTGTCACGGGTTATTCTGTGAATTATTTGGAGCTCCTCTGGGGAAAGTTGAAAAAACCCTTAATTTACCCTGATACAGACTCGGATAGATTTTGCACTACCAGAGCTGCCTCCCTACAGACTTGGGATATGCTAGATTCAACAGACTAGGATAGCAATTATAGCTCTACCGTAGCTGTCCAGAATCTAGCTCACCGAAGCTGCCTTTTTACAGACTTGGGATATGTGTGTTCTCAGACTAGGGTACCAATTATAGCTATACCGTAGCTGTCCAACACACTCACCGAAGCTGCCTTTTAGCTAAAAATGATTTTAAGTTTGATCTGAAAGAATTGAAATTTGTTAAGATGGAAAATGAAAGAGAAAGATCAGATTCATGATTAATTATATGATCACTCGATCATTTTCGGTTTATTTCTATGTTGTGTTTGTCTCTGTTCTATTTACAAAATTATAAGAAAAATGGTTTGAACAAAAAATATAATCGTGAGTGTTTTTATGAATGCTATGAATGATGTGAATGATGTGAGAATGATTTCCTTAATTTTAACTTAATTCTATTTTCGAGTTTTGGCTCAATGGCCGGACTTTTGGTTTCTTTTTGTTTGATTTTTATCTAAGTTTGTCTAGATTTTATTTGTTAGTTTGTTTGATTTTATTGAAGTGCCGTTTTGGCGAAAACAATTTGTTTTGAAATTTCTATTATTTTTGTACTGCCGCTTTGGCAAGAACGTTTTTATTTAAGTTAATCAAAGTGCTATTTTAGCTAATTTGAATTTGATCTGAATTTTGAGTTTAAGAATTGAATTTATTTTATTCTGAGTTTGTTGTGAGTCGCACGGCCGCTTTGGCTCGAATACGCTAATCATGCTTGACCAGCTCGCCTTTTATATTTTTGTTGACCACACACAGACGTGTGCCTGCCTTGGTATTGTACCACGTGGTACAATACCAGCGCGTTCATCCATGTTTGGTGTCGACTATAGCTAATTCGTTTGGCTATAGGCCGAACACGTTACAATAAATATAATCATCAAAAATGTTAATTAATACTAAATATTGATCGATAAATTATACTTGCAGAAACGAGCAATTTAATGAGAAGAATCCAACACGGCTTTATATAATTTTATAAAAAAATACAAAATATAAAACATTTTATATTATTTTATATATTTATATATCATAATATATAAGCTGTAGTTTCGAGGTTGCTGATTAATATATGATTATATACGATAATATAAAAATTTATATAATTTTATAACAAAATACAAAATTTATAAAATTTTATATCTTTATATATATTTATGTATAATAATATATAAGTCTACGGTTCAGGGTTTTCTGATTTATGTATGATAATATATAATTATATAAAATTTTACAAAATTTATATAATTTTATATAATTTTATAAAAATTTATACAATTTAGTGTAAGAATCTAGATATAATCATACAAAATTATATGAAATAAGATACAATTTTATATAATTTTATATTCTCATATATAATTTTATATAATTTTTTTTTCCCGGGATATCACAATTTAATTACACAATATTGTATATTATATTGCTCGATGAATGATTTTCACATCGCTATGTTCGTAACCCTCCTTGTCCAAGGGATGCATCGGATCAGTCAGTCACCGACGAAATGCACGGTTGTAAATAATGTAGCAAATAAACAGAAATCCACACCTGCAATGAATTCATAAAGAATCAATTTCGTATGCTATTGCCTAATTAACTTTATCACTCCGAGATGCGTAAATTTCACCAAGACAGTTATTTATAACCTAATGTAAACAAATGAATAGAAATTGATATCTGTAATTAATTTAACAATTCAGTACTACTTATTTATGAAATAGTATCGTATACCGTCGTGTTGTGAACGATATCACAATTTAATTACACAATATTGTAATATGACAGTTCATTTTAACCTACGACGTGACAGCTACCGCTACGTCGTCTATTATCAGTCACAGACATATAAAATATCAGTAGATCGATTGTCTGTGATCGAGCGGCAGCGTTGTCATTCGCGAAAAAAAATAATTGTGCCGCCATTAGACTGACCACTTTCCACAGAACATCTCTGTATAACGGCGATAAAACAAATGACACCTTGGACTCACTTCGATACCATCGTTTCGCAAAATCTATTACAAAACGTAAGTTCAATCTTGCTGCGTTGCCCCCTACACGAGAAGCTGCACGACTTCATTCATTCAGGACATACTACCGAGTCCAGGCCTGGTGTGGCGTCGTAAAAGATCCACAGCAATGGGGTTGGCAGAGTAGCAAGATTGGTCTAATTCCGATCCAAAACACGAAAGATTCTGCTCCTCAGGCTTTGCTGAAATTTATTTCATGTAAATGCAAGGCCAAATGCAGCGCGGCTTGTGGTTGTAGGAAAGCAGGCCTAAAATGCTCTATTATCTGCGGTTATTGTAACGGACAGAGCTGCGAAAACGTGCCACAGATTTTGTACGACTTAGAAGACGACGTAAGTGCACTGATAGAAGGATTTGTTAAGGAGTAATAAATCAATTTATTAAAAACTTTTGAGGAGATTTTTTTGGGAGAAAGAAATATTTTTTTACTATCAACAATATTTATTAGTATTAAATAAATTTCTTTTTTATTTAAAAAAAATTTTATTAACACTTAAAAAGCCTTGTTGTATTGAAAAAAGTATTTATTTCCACCAAATAAGATTTGTTAATAGTTAATAAATATTTTTTTGGCGGTCATTGTTGATAGATGGCTGCACTCAATCGAGGAGTTTTACATATATACAATAGAATGCTCGTGTGTGCGTGCGCACCACATTATATGTATCAATCCGCGCCTTGTATGCATATAGTGTGTCGTCATAACCCGTTAAATATCCATAGCTAATTAATTAGAGTGTTTATATGACAACTTGGCGAATTTGATGTCTTGTGTTAAATAATTTATAACATGGAAGAATTGTTAAAATCATGGGATTTGAGTGAATTATACTCGACTTTTTGCGGTAAGTTTATGATTATTTAATGTGTATTCAGTAGTAACTGTACTTAACCTATTCATTGTTTTCACATGTGACTTTTTATATGTTAATAAATGATTTATTAAATATTAATAAATCATTTATTAAATAGTAATAAATATTTTGTTGGGGCAAAAAAATCGTCGTTAATAAATGATTTGTTAACTGTTAATAAATATTTGTTAAAAACCTTCACTCTAACAAATAATTTATTAACTATTAACAAATCTTTTTTAATACAAAAAAATCCTTCTATCAGTGTGCAGAAGAAATCATCGAAGACATCAACATTGACCTAGAACAACCTGGGCCTTCCAAACGAAGCAGGTTACAATAACTACCGAACGAAACAAGTGGATTAGGCCTACCGGGGAAACCACGTTAAAAAAAACGCGCTGGTGACTCTACCTCAAAGTGACTATATATCCTCAGGTAGTGTGGAAATGAGTCGGATAATAGCGGATTCCTGATATAATCAATCCTTATGCAATTAAAGATTAATAATTTCAAAGCATTACGTTGAAAACGGGCGTTTTGAAAAATTATGGAAATCGTCTTCGCTTTAGGCTGTTGCAGTTCGTAAACTGTTCGATCTCGAAAAAAATGTTTCATACAAAAGTTATAAGGAATTGTCTCATCTATAATATTCATTGAGACATTTTCGTAGTAGGACCAACTGGAAAGGAGATATTGCGAAAATAACGGTTTTGGCCGCCAGTTTTCCAAGATGGCGACGCGAGCGGGAGCTCGCCAAGGTCAAAAACTCAGGGAATCATTCATGACCTTGAACCCAACGACCCTGCCAAAAATAAAAACTCCCGGATTTGATGTAGGGCAACCGCCTTTTTTTGTCCCCATTATCAACCCAAGGGAACGTTTCTCTGACGAAAATCAAGTAGTAACGAATGAGTTAGTCAGCGATTGGGTGAAGAGAATGAACAAATTTGATGAGTTACGCCATAGAGTCGAAGAACAAATGCAAACCTACTCGACCAAACGCCTTGCCAAGGCCAATTCCCATAAGATCGATCAAACTGAATTAAAAATAGGTATGGAAGTCTATTACCCAAATAAAAAACTCAGTAACAAAGCAGAAGGCTATACTGCTAAATTAGCACATAAATTCTTAGGCCCAGCAATCATAAAAAGATTGATTGGACCTATGATTGTTGAATTAGTAGATAAAGACGACAAATCTGTCGGAAAATATTACGTAACTGATTTGAAAATACCGCGTAGAAGCTTACGGAATGTTTGAATTGTCCCTATAATCAGCACAGGATGTCGAAGACACCGAAATCAACCACCGGCCATGGTAAACAGAAATTACAACTCCTGGTGTACGAGGAACAAAAGTTGAGGCTTGGAAGCACTATCATTGATTCAGGAAATTCATAACCTTCCACCACCACAACTTAAACTGACAAAACCAACCAGGGTTTCAGCTTCAGCTATTAACGCTGAGAATTTAAGACGAAACCGCATTCCAGCTCGACAACATTCACTGGAACGCTCATCTTCAGGGCAGTTGTCAACTTCCCTAGAGAAACCCGGCGCTATTGTCGCCCCGTCAGTAAAAGTACAGCCGTTGCCGCTAGGAAAAATACCATCCTTCGACGACATACTGAAGGAACTGGAAGTTCCACAACTGGCTAATTCATCCGGCCAGCCACAACCATTATACATGACTGACTGTCGAATCGTCAGCCAGCAACTACTGAAGAAACTGATTGATTGATTGATTGATTGATATTTATTTTATGCCTTGGCGCGCCTTAAGCAAAATTGTAGGTACAAAGAGTGAGAAGAAATAAATCTAATAGAACAGAGTAGTATACAGAAAGTGTAGAACGTAAAATAGTACAGTAATAAAAAGTAGGAAAAGGTTTGGTATGAGTAAAATAATAAAAGTAAAGTAGTAAAATAGTAAGCTCGATACAATAAAAACAAGTGTCGAAAAGATAAAACTTAAAACTAGGAAGGAGTCCACTGACTAGAGTGGGACAGTGACCAGTGGTCCACGAGGTAATAGCGTCATGATGACGGAGTAAAAGGTGAACAAGACTAAATAAAACTAAGTAAAACAATAGAATAAATAAATATATAAAAATCTAAAATACATAGACAGACTACTGAATGGAGCCGCAGGCTCTCCGTGCTCACTCTCACCCAGGTTATAAATATGATATCTTCGGTTTTAATATTAATATTAAGGGGTAGCATCTTGCGCAAATGGGTGAGCAAAAAGACGGGACTTGAATACTTCCAGACTCGACAAGGTCACAATATCGCGAGGCAGTGATTCCCACAGATAAAGGGCGGAGAGAGAATAGTAGATTACGATACGAGTGCGCGAAGTACGTGATTCTCACACGAGTGTAGCTTGTCGCCCGAGCGAAGCGAGGGTGACAAAAACACGAGTGTGAGGATCACGTACGCGCACGTGTGTCGTATACTATTTTTTGTAACACTGCATGGAAGTTCGCACTTCGTGTACACAACACGCGGTGACGAACAGTGACGATGCCCCAACCTGAATGTTGCAGACAGTGATTGTAGCCACCACTTGTTTCGTTCAATGGCGTTAGTTACGCTCGTTTTGCTCGGATTAGCGTTTGGTAATAAATATTACCTAACAGTTTTACGACATTACCTAACAGTTTTGGATTTGTTGGCGAATCGGCCGCTTCGCGCACTTTTTACGGGGCGCGAAGTCGAACTTCCCATGCAGGTGTTACAAAAAAGGAATTACGGTACGCACTTGTTCGGTGAGAGGGAATAACAAACAAGCTTTGCGGTCTTCGCTGGGAACGATCATGGTTGGCTACGGATCTGGTGAATAATTCCTGGATGTATGGGGGGGATTTTTGTCCGCAAATATTGTACATGGCGATACCGAGAAAGTAGCGCCGTCTTGAATTTACCGTCAACCAGCCAAGCTGTCGTCTGTACGGTGTAATATGAACATCTCGACGGAGGTCGAAAATAAACCTAATGCAACAGTTAATGAGGCGCTCGAGCTTCAGATTTAACTCCGCCGTGAGATCAAGGTAGACTAAGCAGCAATAATCAAGTACGGGAAAGATTACCCTTACGGAAAAAAAATACTGAGAGCTCAGTACTTAGTACACAAATCTCACTACTGAGTACACGAATTTTCAGTACTTAGTACTAACACTACAGTACTAAGTACAGAGAACTAGTAGTACTTAATACAGGAGTACTAGTACTAAGTGCAGAGTACTAGTACCAAGTGTAGACTACTAGTAGTACTTAGTGCAAGACTACTAGTACTTAGTACAGGGAACTAGTAGTACTTAGTACATGAGTACTAGTAAGGATTTAAAGAATACTAGTACCGAGTACGAGAGTACTAGTACCAAGTTGAAGAGTACTATTACTAAGTACAAGTGCACTACAGTACTCAGTACTGTGGCACTTTGACCTATCAGTACAAGAGTACCAGTACTATAAGTACACAAGTATTAACTGTGATTAATACCGCAGTACTATTACTTGAAATAATACTGCACTACTAGTACTCGAATTAATACTCCAGTACTCGTACTCGAACAAATACTGCAGTTCTCGAACTAGTACTGCAGCACTCGAACTAGTACTGCCGCATTAGTCCAAGTTCAGAATTAATACTACTGCTGTACTACAGTGATAGTCCAAATACTATTATATTGCAGTACGTGGACTTCATATACTGTACTGTACGGTTTTAGCTAGTACTTATTGGACGAATACCGAAGGGCTAGAACTTAAAGTAATACTTCAGTTATACTGCACTAGTACTTGCCACCTACTTATATATCCCTTCTCAGTAATTTTTGTACTTGAAGTACTATGAGTACTGTGTGTACTCGCGAAATAAGTACAGCAGTACTTTGGCAGTACTTCAAGTACTGCTGTACTGGCAGTACTTTCAGTATTTTTTTTCCGTAAGGGATAGAGATGAGATTAGGGACGCCCTAAGCTCCGTCGAGAGCAAGGCTCGATGGAATTTTAGTTTATGCAGCGTGAAGTGAACTTTCTGAGAGAGGTGGAGTACGTGGGAGTTCCATGTAAGAGTCGCATCAAGGGATACCCCCAGGTTACGTGCCTGTTGAACATACGGGAGAACTTCGCCATTCACAACTATATCTGGAAGTTCCGAGAAATTGATTTGCCGGATATAAGGGCTGCTGCCCATAATGAGGACTTTGGACTTAGTCAGGTTGAGTTTTAAACCGTTGTCCGCTGCAAAGTTGGCAATGGCTAGAACGTCCTCATTTAACAGCTGCAGGCTGTTGTTGAGCTCGGCACTGATCACCAAACGAGCTGAACATCTAGTGAAACGTTTGGAATCTACAAAAGTCGATCAGGGCACACAAACTTTCGTCATCGCTGTTGGAAAGCAATACGTCATTGGATGCGTTAATTGTCGATCCAAGGAACATCACTTTAAGGACTGCCTACTTCCGTACCGTCCTGGATTTTGTCAGATCTGCGGAGCAGACGGATTCGATACAACCGATTGCATCTACCCACACGGTATCGAACACGAACAGGCATTAGGAAGATGCGCAGGGTGCTCCCGAGACTTGAACTTATACTGTCCGGAATGTCCCGACTGCAATATTCGCTACGCAGGAATCGTCGATTGGCTTCGACTTAATTATGCAACCTGGCCAATAGCATGGGTTCCACAGGATCACCGATATCTTGTCAACGAAGGCAAAGAAGTCCTGACTAGAAGAGTAAAAGCCAAATTCGACGATCCGCGAGACTACCCGAATCGTGTCCGCACTTTTCTTGTTCGAGAAAATGCAATTCTCGCAGCCAAAGAGTCGACAAGTCAGGTAGCCGCGAAGGCCGCAGCCTTACCAGAAGAAAAGCGTCAACGCGCGATCCAAGCGCTCGCCACGCCTTTCGCCGACAAATCTTTAGATGAGGTCATGAACGAACGACCGAAACTAGGGGATGGAGAAGAAGTCCGTATAATCATCCCAACTAAATACAAACATCAATCCGCAAAATTCCACCGTAATTAAGCGTGCCGATTCTTTTGTCGATCTCATCTCATTACCTTATATTACTCACTATTATAATCTGTTAATTACCTTAAAATGACTACCTTAAGTCAAAACAATTACCGTTTATGTTCTTTACTTATTACTATGTCAAACTACCTCCAGTCTCTGTTAATAAGACTGAGCGACATTTAAACTTAAAGTCTTACTTATGTTCGACCACCAATATAATGTTTTCTTTAGTCGAACCATATACATATTTTCTATGTATTAAAATATGTATACTGAAACGATTCTGTGTTATCTGTTGTCATTCCTATCCACTCCTTACAAAATTTGCAAGGCTGATATATTGTGTACATGTTGAGAAACTTGCAGGATGGGTTAATGTTGCTCCAGATAGAGATCATAGATTTCGCGAATCGAATCACGCGGATGCCTTTGATGACGAACGTATTTCTTATGATGTCAAGGTTCGAAGGGGGAGAATGTGACAGGAAAATAATATTCCCTCGACATCAACGTTCGACTGACTCCTCGAGCGTACCAAAGTTGTGTCGTCATAATTGTGCTGTCCCAAATTGTATTGTCATTAATCTCAATTGTCTTATTAATTTATTAGATTATTGATTATAAGAGAGATTTGTCAGGTCGATAGGATCATAATTATTTCATTATCTACGACCTCGTGACAATTGAATAGAATAGAGCTATTTCGAGGGATGACACGCATGCGCGAGTTTATTGATTTTCGTTGAGTAGAGATCTAACGACAATAGAGTGGGGAGAGGAGCAAATCCTTAGCGAATAACTTAGATACAGAGCTTCTGGTCAAAGACTCCGACCGAACAACTTGTTCGAAAATTAGCGAAGTCAACCCTCGAGGAGTCTCGACATAGATTAAATCTCGTCAAAAATATATAAAGAAATATTAGTCATTATTATTATTTATCATTCGTCAATTTATAGAGTTAAGTGTATTGTGAATCGACAAAGTTAAAAGGGAATATAAAACGTTGGATAGACGTCCAGGGGTTAACTATCATTGTTCAGATAATTTGTCAACAAACGTAAGTCTTGAATAAATTTATATATCTTTATCTTGAGCTATTGTCTATCTTGTTTCCTCTGTGCATGATCTATCAGCTTTGCAAACAATTACCTGGTCCACCAACTGTACCTACCCTGAGTTAATTGTCTAAATTAAGTAAATTATAAATATAATTTGTTAGTCTACCAGACTAGCTGGCGCCCAACATTATTAAAATTAAATAAAACATTTGCTAGAGCCCTAGCAGTCGCTAGGACCACGACCGCGCTAGGTGAGCAAAATATTTCCGTCTCAATATTTTATATTTTATGATTATATTAATACATTTTAAATATATTTCATTTTATTTTTTTTAGTGTCAAGTCAGTGTCGTGGAAAAGCTGACAGTGTTTTACTTTCAATTATTTGCAGGAGGTACTTCCTCATTTTCATCACATCATTTGAGTATGTTTCGCACACTGGATTTCCTCACAAAGCTATTGTTGTAGTGAAAGCTGCTGCAAAAACACCACAACTAAAGTTGTCTGGCTGTTTTTATACGTTTTGGAAACAAATATCTGTGGCATTCAAATGTGGGTACCGCAATTCGATGTACCTCTTTTCTTCGCCTTTCAAAGAATCATAGTTGGCGCAACCGAGGCTGTCGTATATATTCAAGTTGACTCCATCAAAGTAGATGCAACGCCAATGCCCGAATGCGTTGCCACCGATTATTTGAACATCCCGCTGTGTACTCACTGGTTTTATGAATCGCGTGTGGGTAAGCCAAAGTGTGCTTTTCGTCTCAAAATCTGTCGATATTTTGACCACGTCCAAAAAGTTGGCAATCGATGTGTCGTTCAACAACGATTCATACTCTAATATCTCCATCCGTATATCAGCTATTGGAACTTGCTTGTTGACCGACTCAAGGATGTCTATTTCCACTTTAGTAGGACCCAGAGCAAGATCATCGCCGCAAATGACAACCCAAGGCGCTGCACTATCCGTTGTTCGTTTCATACTTTCTAAAGGCGATTTTAGCTTTGCGGTTTTGAGTGTGCAACGATCCACTTCCGAAGACAATGCGGCCCACTGAGATCCACGGTCTAATCTCTGTCTTATTAGTCTGAGAGGGGCGACTATCCGTTGATTGTCAGACATATAAGAAAGCTCGTCCGAAAATGACATGCTCCAGTAAATTCCTCGTTTGGGGCGTATTTTGAACAGCTTCAGTGGCATTATCCGAGGTTGAGGCTTCGCGCGATGCGGTCCCTCGTCTGACGACGACATAGTCTAAGAATTTCCATGTTCTCAACTGCGTTTTATTATTTTGACGGATCTTATTCGGGGTCGGATTTCGAGTAATCGCGGCTGCTCATTTTTTTCGGGTGAGTCTTGGTTTCCTCGTATGTAGCACTCGGGTTTCTCTGCACCTGGAGCCAAAGTACTTGCGGTGGTGTCTGAAATTCTCATCTCAGTGTCCGTCGAGGCATCCAATGTACAAGATTGTACGTGTTGCGTAACAGCAGACACAGAGTTGCGTCCGATTTTTTCGTGGAGTTTTTCAGTGTATCCTGTTCTCGTACTTCCCCCTTGCGGGTTTTCCAGCAATTCCATCAGAGCAATGTCTTTAGCCTGCTTTTTATTTATGGCTATCTGTTTCGCTTCCAAAATATACTCTGGATCTCTGATTGGTAATTTTCGGATGTACCGACTGTCTACTAGTTCTGGAAGCAAGCAATGCTTATAGAATCTTATCAGTAGTGGTTCCATGTTACTTTTCGAGAATTCATCATTTCTCATTACTTCAACGTACTTCAGACCCTATGGGGTCCACACGGCAAAGTAGCAGTACAGCCTTTGTGTTGTATGTAATTGCCCTTGTACTTGGTAATAGTGATGATGCGATGTATTCATGGTTTCTAGATCGTTTTTGTCAAAGAATTTTGATATTTCGGATACGTTCAATCAGATGGCTTCGTCTGGCGTGTATGGTTCAGCTGATTTCGGACATTTTACTTCCACTATACCATCGTCGTCAATAAGACCATCTGGACTAGCTCCGAGAAACTCCAGCTCCGAATCAATGAAGAGTCCACATGATTTTACTTTTACAGGATTTCCATCTTTCGCCAATTCCCGTTCGAGATCTGTAATGGCAATTGCCTCATGCTCACGTCCCCACATCATACTTGATGTATTCGTGATGGACGGAGAAAGTATCGACTGGACCGCAACAGAACACGATGTGGTACGACAAACCCTTCCGAAATTAGATGCTGTTAACATTTTCCTTCGTAAAGACTGCCAGAGAGCATTATCTGCTTGCGATCGCGTATCGTTCTCAATCTGAACTCGATTTTTTTGGTTCACCAACAACCGTCCAATATGTAGTTCAGCGAGTTCATCATACAAGTCTTGGGGCAAATCAGGTCGTCGGGCGTTTGGACCATAGTCCTTGTCGGTACCGTGGGCTTTCTTGCTCGTTTTCGGTCGACTAGCTCGCGAAATTTGTTGTTTTCTCCTAATTCTGGCATTGCGGCATATTTTGCGTTGACGTTGAACCTCCAAGCTCGCTATCGTAGAAGGTGGCCGTTTGTTCTCACTCTGATGAAGCTTTGTAAGTACGTTCTGTGTATTGTGTTGTATCACAGATCCATCACACCTTGTTTTATAAGACTCTCTCATTCCAAAATTTACACGCTTCCCTCCAATAAGCTCTCATACGATCGCGTTATATGCTTTAGCACAGTTATTGGTAGCATCGTAGAACAAACTGCCAGCATGAAAGCTCAAATATTTTATTGATGTTTCAAGCTGCTGAAAAAGACCTGCGGTTGTCAAAATTCCGACAACGTTTCGTTCGCCTTCGGCTGACTCACCGTTGCAGAAGCCTTTTAGCTTCTTACACTCCCGGTGGTCGCCAAATACATGATACGGTATATTCGAAATATTCTTTTTCAGTAATGCTATTTGCTCAGTTTCGTTCGTGCTCTTCTTTTGTACATTTGTGCTCAAATGATCTGCAATATCCGTTTCTATGACATCTTTTTTTCTATGGGCTACAGACATCTCGATTGCATTCCTGAAACTCTTAGTGCTACTTTAAACTAATTTCTTCGCGTGCGAAATATGGCGTCCCGGAGTTCTCGCAACTTCTTTGATTTTATTTGTCAAATTCCTCAACAAATGATTAACGCATTCTTTTTTTTCAACAGCTATTTGATATAATCCGTAGGGGTTGGCGTCTGGAATTGCCTTATACACACTGCTGTCTCCGTCTGCTATTAAGGTCTTGTAAATCAGTCCATTTACTTCAACACTTTGTCTGAATCCTTCAACAATCGCATCGCTTTCCATTCCGGTTGAAGCTTGATCACGTCCCCAATTATTAAAACATACGTGTTTGTTTGGCTCTTTGTCATGACGTGAAACCGGAAGAATCAGATCAGAATCGCTCAATCTGGCTTGAGTCAAATCCGCGTCAGTTGTATCTGCTGAGTCCAATGAATCGGCCGCGAGCGTATTTCTTAGCCGTTGCTCTTCGATGGTTGCTTCTATCAGATTTGGTTGAAAGTCTAATTCTTGAACTATATTGAGCCTTTGTTCGGTACCTTGTTCATGCTCCGCATTATTACAAGACCGTGAGCCAAATTGCCCTTCGTCTAGCTGCAGATTATCTCGTGATTCCGTTCTATTGCAATGCAAGATATCGCTGTCTTGAACATTGTGTCGATGCTCCGCATACTTGATTAGTCGCTTCTCTAGACGTCTATACATAAACGAGAGAATACTATTAGAACAACAATTGCTGGCATTTGATTATTGGACAGAAATGGAAATTCAGAACAAATATTTTATCTCAATTGTGATGCATATTAGAAGTAATACTTTGATTTTCAACTGAAAATTTATGGAGATCCAATGATGGCCGGACGAAATGATCTGATTTCGTTAAATTTCACAAATATCCGTCTCATCCCACCTGTCCTATCTACATACATAGCATCTATGTCCACAGTACATAGTTTACATTATACATAGAGCATAGTCGTTATTTCTTTCGCTCTCTATATTTTTGCTAGTTTGTTCGGTTCTTTTTGTTTCTAGTGCGGTGTGTTACCCTATCTATTTGCGCGGGGCGACCTGTGTAGCTTGACTCGTCTTATCCGTCCTCTCGTGCGCTGTCGTGGGTGCAGCTGTGAAAATTGCACAATTTACGCGAGTTTGACGTGGCAAATTTGTGATTAAGTGGGATACTGTCTCTTGTTGTCTGACTTATACTTTGTTGTCGTCGGGCCGAGTCTATTTGTGTACTTGTATCCATGGCTGTGTGGGTCGCTCAGGTATCATTTCGTTCGCGCGCGTTGTTGGTCGAACTTTGATCTTTGATTGTGGTAGTTGCCTTACTCAGGCCAGCTGTTCAGTGCCTGTCCGTGTTGACGTTATGTCTGATGAGAACTCTACTATTTCCTCTGCGCCGATTAAAAGGTGCAAGGGCTGCAAAAAGGATGTTCGAAACTCTGCGTACTGCTTCGTCTGCTGTGGTCATTTTCACCCTAGCTGTGGTCATCTTGCTAAACTCATCGTCAACGATAGGCAGATTCTCCGTTGCAAGTACTGTGCGGTGTCAGGCTTGCTGCCTGCATCTTTTTCAGGCGGCTCCGGAGCCAGCGATGCCTCTGCTAAAGTCGCTGTGGATCGCCCTGGTGACCTTGGTGCGACGACTAGGTCGGCAGCTAGTAGAACCCCTACGCTTGAGGAGATACTAAGAGCTATTGAAGCCAACTCCAGTACTCAGAGGGTGCAGGTAGAGCGTATGGAGGCGCTTAATGAGAAGATTGATGGGTTGCTGAGGCTGCCTTCTCGTGTGGACAGCATTGATGCCAAGCTTGATGCACTCGCGCAGACTACGACTGAGTTCACTGCTGAGTTTCGCGCTGGGATCGACGATCTAGCGGCCGAGAACGTTGCCCTCAGAAATCGTGTTACCTCGCTTTCAAGTGAATTATCTGCGGCTCGCACGTGTCACGACGCCAAATTGGAGCGACTAACTGCTCAGTGTGCCGGCACATCATCTATGATCGGGGATATTCAGCGAAGCCTTCTGATTGTAAGATGTTGAACTTGAAACTATGGATCACAGTTCTGCTAATATCGTCAATTATATTTTGAATAGCACAAAGACTCCCATTTTTGAGAAAAACATAATTATTTCCTGTTTGAGAAGTTAATTCACAATGCTTCAAAGATATTGAGAACTTGCTATTCGAAGTTTGTACTCTGTGAGATTTACTAGGCTTGTCTATTTCTCTGTTGCTGGATTTTTCGATTATTCGGTGCACAATTTGTTGCAACGATTGATTTGATTTCCGGAGCATACGTTTCAGCGAACCTAAGTAGTTTTCAAAGGGGAAACAGCTTATCGTTTCGAGACTTCCAAAAGCCCTTGCATCGTTAGCATAGTGAATTAATGAGTGAACATTGTATACGCAAAATTGTTCGCCATATATATGTACAGCATGTTTCACAAATAGTCTTAACCCTAGACGAGGCATGCCGTTTTTCTTGCCCTGTACGGAGCATGTGGGGTCCGGTGGCCTCACGCGTTTCCTTCGTGTAAAATGCTTTCTATAAACGATAATCGGGTTCAATTATAGATGAATCTCTTCGTTTTCCAATAAGGAATAAAATGGTGTAAATCAAAGTCAATTTTCGAACACTAAAATCCGTGAAAAAGTGCGTTAAACGAAAAAAAAATGTGAAAAACATGCAAAAATGACTTTTTTGAAACAAAAATCTCTAAGTTTTCTTCTAATCAACCGATTGGAAAAAATCTAACGGAGTTTCAACGGAGACACAATAAAGTATCAGAAAAAAAATATTACCGTTGCACTTCTTCGGAAAAGTATATTTATTTGAGGATATGAATGTGCCCAATTACTGGACATGCGGAGATGGGAAAAGTTAGGGATAATTCGGTCGCTTCTGGAACTGACATTCCAACCATAGATGCTTTCGCAAAAGCCATCGAATAAAATTGCCCGGGTGTTAAAATATTTGTCATTACAGATTCAGAAATTCAATCGAAAAAGACTATCATAGAAACTCAGTCATCTCAGATTAAGTCTTTTGTTGGCACTCTCAAAGTCCATCAAGTCCGAGGAAGCGTATTTTTACCATTTCAGCTGAGCATGAAGAGTTTGAGCTGCTTTTGCAGCATGGACTTCTGTCCACGCTTCGACTTGGGGCAAATTATCTACCCTCGGCATGACGAGCAAAGATTGAATATCACCGACGTTTATTCGGATTCCGATATCGAAACACCGAGCTGTTCACGACAAGTTTCAAATCAAACCGACAATGAAACTTTCAAGAATGGTGATTAATTCTAAGAATGTAATTGTAAGAATGTTCTTGTTAAATTCCAGCAACGAAAGAAAGAGTATCGCTATGTTGGTGTATGCTCAGACGAGGATGTAGATGAAGGAGAAGTACTGATTACTTTCCTTAAGACCTGCAATGACAGCGCGATAGTATTCAAAGTAGATGAGCAGGATGTTTCCCATGTTCCATTCTAACAAATTTGTAAAAAACTACCTCAACCCAGTCTCGTTCTTCAAGGCGATAGAGTATTTTATAAGTTCGCTGAAGCTGTTGATATCTTTGAGCAATAAGCTTTTGAAACCTAATATATATTATAATGTTCGTTTATTAAGGGGGTATCTACACCTTTGAATTTTCAAAAAATCATTTTTGTTTTTATATTTTATTTGGAATGCTAGTGACCTAATCTACCTGTAAATAAATCGGCGTCGAAAAATCTCGAGGATTCGAAAAGTTACAGCCTCGACAGTGCCGCGCTGCGTTGAATCGTCGCTGCGCGGCGCGCGGACCCACATGTTGGTCTCATAAATATTGTACAAGACCGCGAACACCACTGTCTTACTTTTTTGACGTTTTTATATATTTTGATTGTGAATTTGATTTTGTGATTTTCCAATTGTTTGTAATGATCATTTTTACACATATTTAATTTCCAATATTCTTTTGAATTGTGATCATTGACAGAACACATGGCTGCGATCTACATTTTTTCGAGGTTAGGTGTCCACTTGTTTGTAAATCGTCGTGCTTTCATTACGAATTCAAGCCAATAGTGATTTTCATTATTGAACAAACACAGTGTATGTATGTCTGACATGAGACTTCGGAATCGAAAGAAGATGATTCATCAAAAACTACGTTTGAAATCGATGCCAGAAGACTACACGTTTAGATTGCTAAAAAGATGAGTATTTCTATAATGTAATTATTGTGAAGGTTTAATATTATATATTATAAGAAAATAGGTATGATTGATGAAAGATGAAAGAATTTTTGGAATATTGACAGAAATTGTGCTAGCATCTTCTGAATCTCAAAAATATTGAAGATCAAGAATTCTGAAGAATTTTCATGTTTTGAAAAATTTTTATCAGATTTTTCCTAGAGCAATTCATTCTTTTTCTAGCAACCTTAGCAGACACCTACCGGACACTGTTGTTGGACAGAACAGGTCAAAACTCACTACAAACCTCCGCCTGGCACATGGGTCTAGACTCGACTCATAACACATGGATACGAGAGCAGCTGCGGATTCAGCATATTAATCATAAGCTACATCTTAAAACTTGATTTCCTGTATCTACATTTTCTTCTCTGTGAAAATTAGGAAATAAAGGAAAGAAAAAAAAAAAAAAGTTTAAAAGTTGATTTCTGGAGAATGAATATTTTGACCGGTTGTCGTAAAGAATCAGGAGCATCGTTGGACCGATTCTGGAGTTTTTGGCCTTCAAATTTTCAGAATCGAGGCCTCTATCAGATGAACATACAACTTTTTGATATCACCATTTTTAGTTGAGATAATAGAAAAAATAGAGCAAAAAAATTTTAAAATTCAAAAAATCTTAGTAAAAACTAGATAGGTCAGGCAATTTTTGCGATATCAAAAAGTTGTATGTTCATCTGATAGAGGCTTCTCTTCTGAACAATTGGAGACCAAAAATTCCAGAACCGGTCCATCGGTGCTCCTCAGTCTTTACGACAACCGAGTGATTTTGTATTTTTCTATATTCAGCGTAACTACTATTAGACTCAAAGTAATATTCAATGTTGAATATGGATAATGAGGGTCAAACCCTCCTCAAAGTCCATGATTTTTTTGGATTTGATCAGACTCTTAAATTCGCTGTAAAATTACAATCTCTTCCTCAGAATTTTTACCAAATCAAAGGTGTGGATACCCCCTTAAGAAATATTAACCAAGTAAGAGTATATTTAAATGATTAATGTTGTTCGCTTGTTGCCAAACGTATGCTATATATTTCGAGTTAGATTCTAAATGGAAAACCACTATTACCACAAAATGATATCACAAAATATATATAGGACATGCCACTATTGTGGCACCTTAAAGACCTTGGCTTTCGGTTGAATTCTTTCGGCCACCACTTCTTCAAAACTTCTATTCTTTCATTGATACATCTAATATTTTCTGGACTCAAACGATATCGACGACTGCCATGATCTCTTCTCCAGTTGAATGAAAGTTTTTTCATAACTCCAAAGCAAGAACCATGTGCATAATCGGTGGGAAATAGCGACACTAGACCTATAGCCAAGTTGAGCAATGGGGAATCACCTACTTTGTGATGGACTTCATCGAGTCTTTTGGAAAAGGAATCACCTGTTCTGATGGCAGCATCCAAGTCACAAAATGTCATTCTTCTATTCTTGTATTCCCCCTTAACATGGCATTTATCGCATCCATAATAGCCATTGTGACCTTTTATATTTTTCACATAAGCTCTGGCAGGAGTGTCACAGCAAAACGATCTGCAGAACACTCCAGTTTTTTTATTTTTGAATGAAATCCCATTTTTCAATAGATCTGCCAGCTCAGTAATAAATTTATCAAGATATTCTGTTAGCGGAGGCCGTTTTGGACCAGAATATATTGCTACTGGTAAAGGGGGGGTCTGATATGTGATTGAATATTCTGCATAAGATTAGCCAAAAAGATTCACGTGTACTTTTATGGAGTGGCAAACCATCGATATTGAAGTCGAGCTCATATATTATATCAGTATCCCCAGATTTACTAGCTATGTTCATCAAATTATTTTTGAGCCCAAAATAATAAAACAAAACCATCTCCCATCGGTTCTAGTTCAGTATTTCTGGGAGTGCTCAGCAGTGTACGAGCATCTTTGGGTAAACCTGAAATCTCTGGATTAGTCTGCAGCCAGCTCAACAATTCAGAAAGTGCTGAGTGGCAAATATTGTTACGTAGAGCCCAGTCAGTTAAAAAATATTGTGGTTTGTCAGAATTCTGCTGCAACAACTGAGAATCATCATTTCCATCATCATCAGTGCTTATTGAATTATGATCGGAGATATCTTCTTCGAACTGTTCATTTTGGAATGGACTGAACTCCTTGGCTGGAGCATTACTCATTTCTTGCGATTCATCGTATTGCGATGGACCAAACTCTGCCACTGGAGCATAGACTATTTCTAGAGATTTACCGTTTTGCGCTACCACTAAGGCTTCATTTTTTTGTTCATCGTGAAATGACTCAACATTGAGAGGTCTGAAATTAATTTCTGAATCCATCGCTACATTATCTGTTTTATCAGGACAAGCTGCTCGCTGCACACGAGATTTAGTTCAAGACGAAGTTCACTCGCAGAATACACCTTACTGTGCCGTGTTGATTTAGAAGTATAACTGCGCGTACCTTTTCCAACACAGCTAGAGGCGGGTCTGTATGTTGCCAGCGGTGGCATTACAGAATGCCCAGCACAAAAAAAGGAGTAATTGAGTCATAATAATTATTAATGTATGCCGGCAAATCAACGACCGGATGTCGGAAGAAAAGTGCCGGAGTTGCCAATGCCGGGCCATCAAGATACAGATGCAAGTGTGTTTGAAAACGGCCAAGTGATGGCAACTCGGTTGTGGCAAGATGCAAAATGCCTTGCAGGAAATCAGTACTTGGTAACCAACTCCGTTCCATCAATGGTTGGATACTGGTAAAACTTCACCGAAATACCGCTATTTTACACGTACTGGCACCGCAAAGGCTAGCCTAGACCAGCACATTGCCAGCACTGCCAGTGCTGGGCCATTATGATTTTGGCATTTCTGTGTTTGCTGGGAGAGGACCAATTCAAACAAATGGAACTGTCAATTTTGTACCCGAGTGGAAACACTATCACTAAAGCAAAGTACGACGATCTGATGCAATTAATCACATTTATCTATCCAAAATATAGGCCGTTTTATCAACAGCTGAGAACCGTCGGAGCCATTCAAAGTAAGCCAATACGAGAGCAGACACGAGAATGGCTCGCCGCCTCTATTGTCGGCCTACCGGATCTCGCCAACTGACAAAATGACGATCAGGCAATGGAAACAGAAGAATGCTGATTCCATATTCATGCATAAAACTGTAATATTGGATTCGTTTTGTCAGCTGGCGAGATCGCGGCGGTGGGTGAAACGTCGCGAGATCCAGTAGGCCAACAATAGCAGCGGTGAGCCATTCTCGTATCTGCTCTCGAATGGGCTTACTTTAAATGGCTCCTACCTGAAAACGGCTTGGCTTTCGACATTTTAGGATGAATAATCTTGGTCTTAGATTTTTACAAGGAATCCACCGGTATAAGGAAAGTACCGCATTCTGGATCATCCTGTATAGATGTAACGACTGACGAGACCTCTCGTGTCATATGTAGATTTTGAATAATAGATAATGCTATATGTCGACGTTTCCCGGTTTCCGGTTTCTCTTTTCCTGTAATGGCAGCCTGAATAAACACAGAACCAAACTCCGAATGATATATCCATGTTAATCCATCGTGCAGTTTGACTTATGATTTTGAATAGACTTGTGAACCTCTCCCAAATATTACAATGGCGACGAGGACGAACTTTTTTTTTTGTGTGTGAATTAATTTTTGCGGTAAAAATCGGAAAGTGTGGCCGCGTGCTGAGAGGTTAGAGACATGGAGAAGCAAATCGAATTACTCCGAAAGAAAGTGGCTGAGAGCGAAGAAAAGTTGCAGCAGTTGAAGAAAAAACATGCTGAGGACAGAGATACAGCTGTTATGGCACTCACAGATAAAGAAAACAAAATTGTGGAATTGGAGAGGAGGATTCAGGAATTCAGAGCTGTTAATCAAACGATGGATGAAGCATCAACCAGTGAGCCGCAGGATCTCAATGGAATATCAGTAGGTCCAAGCAACGGAGAACAAGCGAATCAAGTAATCACAACATGTATCGGAGCAATTACGAAGACTGAAAATCGAGAAAGATTATAAGTAAGTTCTGAGAAAAGTTAATTATGGCGTATCTCGAGAATGAAAATCAAAAAAAATATGCCAGAGCACATTGTGGTTCAAAAGAAATGTTAATGGTAATGACCAGTTAGTTGACGCAGGTCCTTTATGTGTGACTATTGATGTTGAAAATGGTAGTGTGAAATTTGAGATTGATACAGGGTCACCGATTACTGCAATCTTGAAACGAGAATTTGAGACGAATAAATTATTTGAAAACCTTAAATTGCAGAGCACTAACAGAAAATTTGAATCATATTCAGGAGTTCCAATTATTCCACTTGGTTTATTGGACGTGAAAGTAAGGCACAAAATAAAAAAGCACCCTTACATGATTTTCGTCGGTTCACTCTCACGAATTTCAGCTGGGTACGTTATATGTAATGATCACACCTATACATGTAAGAAAATCCATTGGAAGCCGTCGAAATATGTTTTCAATTGTGCACAGCTCTGCATAGTTGGCCTGAGCTTGCAAATCACGTATGGCAATTTGTTACAGAGTGTGTTTTTGATTTAAAGTTAGGTTCTAAGTTCACTGCAGCTTTTGTACGTATGACCTATTTACCGATCTCAACATTTGCAAACAAAGTTAGAAATATAAGTGTCGAATAGCAGATAGATAACTTACTGGTACATCCTATTCTTGTTCATATGAAATAATTAATCTCGTATTGGTGCTTTAAAGTATTATCAAAAATTATCAGGAACAAATGTTTTTAGATATCCCATAGCATTTTTGAATCACACCAATCTTTACTTTTCATGAATAATCTTTTTCAATTAGTATTTCGTTCAAGATATTTCTCTGAGCTTTTCTTTAATATACAACATGGAATACTCTGCAATATTAAATGCTCTTTTGACAATAATCTTATCGTTATACGGCGATCCATCTTTAGGCAGAAATATATGTAGTTGATTTAGTTATCAAATCATTCCACGAGTTCATTAAGCGTACATACTTTCCGTCACTTGAAAAAGATGTATTATTTACTGTCGAAAAATGTTTTCCAAAACCCATAAGTACAGATAATACCGAAATTATTAAAGAAATAAAAATTAGAATTCACCAATGCTTCCGAGAACACTGTGACATTTTTAAAGATGTTTCAAGTGAACCTAAACGATTTAATTTGTTAAGACCAAAAGGGTTTATAGAACCTATTTAATTTAAACTTAGAAGACCTTGGGAACATTTAATAGCTAATAATGACCCCATGTTCGTGCAAATTGATAGTTTTGGTGTTTATGTACCTTTGAAACATTCTTTCAAAATGTTCCTAGAAATTCCTGGAATGTTCAAATTCAAAAATGTTCAAAATTTACAATTATGTTCAAGAATTGCCAAAAAATAGCGAAATAATTACCAATATTATGCAGGGAAAACTGTGGATAGATAAATATGCGCAAAAGATTGAAAATGAGATTGTTTTTCCAATTTTTCTGTATTTTGATGAAATAGAAATGAGAAATCGTCTAGGAAGCCATGCCGGCGTAAATAAATTTGGAGTTGTTTATTTTTGTATTGCATGTCTTCCACCTATTGCTTCACGCCTCAGTAGTATCTTGTTTCCAACATTAATTTACGCTGAGGACATGAAAAAATGCACCAATAGAGAAATATTTGGAAAAATTATTGAAGAATTAAATTTTCTTGCTATAACTGGTTTAACGATTCTTGTAGATGAAGTCGAAAAAATCGTAAAGTTTCAATTAATTCTTATTTTGGGGGATAATTTAGGAAGCAATCAAATTTGTGGGTTCATTGATAGTTTTAAATCTGATTATTGGTGCCGTTTCTGTAAAATTACTGCTAAGGAAGCTGCTTCAATGACTGCTGAAATCAAAGCCCGGTTTCGAGATAGACATAATTATATTTTGGATCTTCAAACGCAAAATGTATGTCTAACAGGAATCAAAGAACAGTGTGTTTTCAATGATGTCGATGGGTTTTTCATTACAGAAAATAAATGCGTAGACGTAATGCATGATGTTTTAGAGGGAGTTTGCATGTATGTAATAGGTAAGCTGTTGTATACATTTATTTACGAAAAACATTATTTCACTGAAGCCTGGCTCAATAGCAAATTAAGGGAACTAAATTTTGGTGATGAGAGTAATACTCCTCAGAGATTTAAGAGCATGTCCTAGTCCTACCTTTACCGGCTTTAAAAAAAAGCAAAACATCGAAGAAACTCCGAAACGATGGTTAAAAATGATATATAATGGATTTATTCGATAATTAGGGACGAATAGGTTCGATCCAGTACCCGAGATCCGTTGAAATCGAGAAAAATTAATTTTTCATGTTCGTCAAGTGCGTCCGTGTCACCTATTTTGGTTAATATCAAAGTCTACGCGTCAAAAACGCAAAAACCGGCAACGTACCCCTAGTCTACATGCAATGACGAACATTTGTGTCTAAAAATTTTGTTGCTTCACGCAACAATGAGGCGATCAAACCGAAAGTAGAGCGGTAGTCAATATGTAAATAGTGTAAAATTGTCGATTTCTGACAGCTGATCGTGAGACATGAGATTATAATATAATTATTATATTTTCGAAATAATAATTATATTATAATTGTAATTCAATAATTACGCACGATGATTTACGCGCAGAGCCATCTGTCGGGCGTTTCGTTAGCCGAGGACCGTCTCATGTCTCACGATCAGCTGTCAGAAATCGACAATTTTACACTATTTACATCTTGACTACCGCTCTACTTTCGGTTTGATCGCCCCATTGTTGCGTAAAGCAACAAAATTTTTAGACATAAGTGTTCGTCATTGCATGTAGACTAGGGGTACGTTGCCGGTTTTCGCGTTTTTGACGCGAAGACTTTGATATTAACCAAAATAGGTGACACGGACGCACTTGACAAACATGAAAAATTAATTTTTCTCGATTTCAACGGATCTCGGGTTCTGGATCGAACCTATTCGTCCCTAATTATCGAATAAATCCATTATATATCATTTTTAACCATGGTTTCGGAGTTTTTTTGATGTTTTACTTTTTTTTAAAGCCAGTAAAGGTAGGACTAGGACATGCTCTTAAGAGATCTTATTGAACAGCTTCTTACTTCATATTTATATTTTTATGGTACATTACAACCAAAATTCCATCTTTTGCGTCATTATGCCAGATTAATGGCTTGGATGGGCCCTTGCAAAAAATTTTGGAGGATGAATTTTGAATCTTGGCACAGAAATCTCAAATGTAACGCTCAAAGTACTCCGAGTAACAAAAACTTATTACAGACCATCGCAATAAAACAGGTACTTAGAATGTGTCAAATGATTCATACATTTCGAACTGAAAATTCAACTATATTTGGGCCAATATTGACAAAAGATTCGGAAGTGTGCTATGAATTTGTAAAAATCAATGGTATAGAGTATAGGCCGGGTCATTTTGTTGTCACTAATATGAATTGTCTTCAAAAAGAGTTTGGTAAGATCATTTAAATCGAAGTAATAAATGATAAAGTTATTTTCAAGATCGAGTCTTTTGAGGAAATTCAATTTAATAGCCACTATCACGTGTAGCGTGTATCGCACAAACCAGAAGAACATAGGGATATCAATTACGAAAATCTGCCCTTAATTATGCAGGTTAATTCAATAGAAACTTTAATAAAAAACGAATACTGGCACTGTATTATTCCACGATATATCCTATAAAACTGCCTACTTTACTGTCTAACATTATTTGAATGTAAATTATACAATAAGATATGAATAAATTTACGTCGTTGATTTGATTTTTTGCTTTACCTTGGTGTTTATATAATTATGTAAATCATTCATAATAAATGAATTACTGAGTCATTTCAATCGTTTGCGATCTAAATAAAAAATCGGCAAGAAACGCCTTCAGATTCACATTTAGCATATGGGGCTTCCCAAACAGTTTTCAAAATCAGATTTTGATCTAGGAATTGGAAACATGTGGTGAATAATTTCTTTTTTTTTTTGCCTCAAATTTTTGTAAATTCATTAAAAAATACACAATTTAAAAGAAAAAAAACATTCAAATTGATGCATTTTTGGAAAAGTTATGAGCATTCAAAAATAAAAAACCTAAAATTTTGAGAAATGTCATCTTTTGAACGGCTTGATAAAAAAATTCGAAATAAATCATGGAGCTCTTTTTCGCAGAGTACAAGAAGATAAAAAAATTAAGGACAAAACAAAAATGTCAATTTCGATGGTAGGTCGGGTTGACGTGGAAAGCCTCATATATATTATATACATCGTTTTGCCGTCTGTAACTCTCGCACTCTGCGATGATCACCCACTCAGTTGTCATAAATACATGCCGAGCGCTTGATAGTCTCGCTGTCTGCGATGACCACGCGCGCAGTGACTGCGATCGCAGCATGATAAGTATTCTGAAATGCCCGCGCTGTAAAAGTGGGATGCTCTGTCGCGCGCATGAGTGAGCGTGTGACCGTACTACTTCAAGAAGGTTATGCGAGCGCCAGGCTCTCAATCTGTTTTCAGTGTAGCTATGCTATCATCCTCGCAATCAACTCTACTTTCGTTCCGGAGGCATTTTCCTGAAGAACCCTCAACTTATCTCTTAATTCTATTACCGTGAATTCGTTCGGATCTTTGGTTACATACCCCGTCGATGAACTTGCCACCTTATCGTCGTTAGCTTCGTCTTTGCGTCTTCAAACACGTCGTTAATAACTTTCGTCTTCGTCGTTCTGGTCGCGGTTTTCACAAACGATTCGTCGTAGTTCAGGTAAACTTAGTCCATCGTCATCTACACTACTCTTCACGCGTCATTTTCCGTCTTGCACTTCCAACCGTATCCCGGTTGAGCCCTCAATTTGTAGGATATTCGTTAGAGGTTTGGTTGGAAGGCTAAATAAAATTAATACACAGCAATTCGTGTTGTCAACTGGTTTATTCTATGTCTTGAATCCTACTACTCACTGCTCACTACTTTTGACTTTTCTCCTTCTCGCACATATATACTGTAACGGAGTTTCAGAGTGTACTCCGCACCCTACGGCGTTCCTTAGATAAAATACTAAATTAAAGAAAATTTCAGATAGTGTTGGGCGCCAGACACGTGAGTGTCGTTTTTACGAAAATCTACTAAATAGCAGCGGTACTCAACTAAATACTAAATTGCCGGAACGACGGCCTTAAAGCGACAGCTAACTCAGATTGCCAGAGATAAGGGTAGAGTGGGTGGATTCATCTTACTAATTAATAAAATATAAAACACCAGATATAAATTCCTTCAGTGAAATCTACGATTTCGTATATTGTTCGTAAATTAAGCGGTAACGGGTTTCTCAGTAGGCCAAGCAATAGAGCAGAAAATGAGTGATTCTGTGACAAAAATAGTAACAGGATGCCGATGGTGCCATCACACAGAGGACAGTCCGTGGTTGTATTTTGTCATAAATTCCACTTGCAACAACCATTGCAAACTTTGTTATAAACATTTAAAATCAAAAAATCGTTTTTTTTTTAGTTTTTTGCCTATAAAATCCAAACTAATGAAGTAATCTTGATGCTCCCACAAGATAAATTGTAGAGAATCAGAATGCAAAGAAAATGAGCTATGGAACGACCAGATCGGGTTATTAGTAACGGAGAAAAATCGGAAAAACCCGGAAAAATCAGCCTTTTTTCGAAAATTCATAACTCCGCCATTTTTTGAGTCGTAGCACAGATCTTTCGCGACCTAATAGCGATTGATATGTACTTTATGCGTGCAAAAAACAGGCGCTGTAGGTTCATTAGTTTTTGCACAATTGCAATTTAAATTTTTTTTTGCACTATCTTGCAGCGAGCCTGGATGCTCTGGAGATCGTCCGATCTCAATTTTCAAAAAAGATTTCGGAAGTAGAAGTATAGTACTACAATACGTCTATCCTGATTTTTCGTTAAAATGCTGCTAAATAGGTGAGAAATACGTGCAAATATGACCGAAAACGGCAGAGCGCGTGAAACCGGTCGAGTGGTGGGGGTAGAACGCCAGACGAGGATATAAAGATGTGTAGCAAGAAACATCCGATAGCAGCTTTTCCGTTAATTATGACTGAAATCCGGGTAAAGACTCAGATTTCGCGGGTTCAGGTACCCCAGAATCAAAAAAAAAAAAAGTCTAATAGCTTCAGTAGTTGCTGAGATAATCGAATTTGAAGATTCATGACTCGCGCGCAGCGCGCTTCTATTACTATATATACGCCTCTCCTCGTCTGGCGTTCTACCCCCACCACTCGACCGCTTTCACGCGCTCTGCCGTTTTCGGTCATGTTTGCACGTATTTCTCACCTATTTAGCAGCATTTGAACGAAAAATCAGGATAGATGTATTGTAGTACTATACTTCTACTTCCGAAATCTTTTTTGCAAATTGAGATCGGACGATCTCCAGAGCATCCAGGCTCGCTGCAAGATAGTGCAAAAAAAAATTTAAATTGCAATTGTGCAAAAACTAATGAACCTACAGCGCCTGTTTCTTGCACGCATAAAGTACATATCAATCGCTATTATGTCGCGAAAGATCTGTGCTACGACTCAAAAAATGGCGGAGTTATGAATTTTCGAAAAAAGGCTGATTTTTCCGGGTTTTTCCGATTTTTCTCCGTTACTAATAACCCGATATGGTCGTTCCATAGCTCATTTTCTTTGCATTCTGATTCTCTACAATTTATCTCATTGGAGCATCAAGATTACTTCATTAGTTTGGATTTTATAGGCAAAAAACTAAAAAAAAAAACGATTTTTTGATTTTAAATGTTTATAACAAAGTTTGCAATGGTTGTTGCGAGTGGAATTTACGACAAAATACAACCACGGACTGTCCTCTGTGTGATGGCACCATCGGCATCCTGTTACTATTTTTTTCACGAAAAAATCTCTATTGCTTGGCCTACAGCGATAACAAGGAAATTCAAATATAATCAGAAAGGCCAAATTACGCGGAAACAGTTATCAGAGTAATCTTTACTAATAATGTATGAAAATAACGATTGGAATAATACTTTAGAAATTACTAGTTTGACAAAAGAAGAGAATATTATATTATTGAGCCTTATTCTGCGACGCAGCAGTATAAAAAAACGTAAACACGCCGGTTAGCTAGCGAGCGCTGGAGAAGCGATATAATACAAGCTAAGCTACTTTCCAGGCTACGTATCACCGAGCGATACGATACTCTATAGCAAATTTTCTAACTGCGGCACGCTAGCGATGTTAATTAATTATTTGGCGTTATCAGGACTCAATAAATATTACAGATGAATTTAGGTAAGACGATAGAATAATTTAACAAATAGGAATTCGGATATAGAACTTAGAGCTAACAGATTACCACAATAAATCGCTCAACCAATCCGACCAAAATTCAATAAAAGAGATTATTCTTTTTATCACGACTCGTTCATGCCCGCCCTAGCTCCCCGTAATACGGTAGTATCAGCGAAACCAGGTGACTAGAACTCGAGTCGTATACTCTACTTTGCGGCGGTACGGTAAGCGATATATTAATCGATACGAATTAACACAGTATATCAAAAATGAGCAAATCAAATATAGCAAAGAAATCAATCAAAGAAATCAAATAGAATAAGTAGAACAACTTAAAACTATGACTAACTACGATCAGCCAACCCTCGGGGAGTTGGATGGTAAGCGACACACCATGCACTATTATACTACGACTTAATTAATCAAAGATAGTCCAATAAATCAAAGATAGCGATAGATGAGTATCAGATATTCTCAAAGCGAGAAATTAAGCAAGAATGAGCTATTAAATAGTATTAACAGAGCATAAGCGAAACAGGCAAATAGAAATTAGACTGATAAAGCGAAAGATATTAAGCCAAAGATATTCTAACAAAACTACAACCAACCACGAAGTGCTTTTGCTGAATTTCTGTAACTTAAAGACTATAAAACGAATCGCGTAGCCCGTAGGCTGTACGCTACACAAATAAGGCGTATTAACTACTAGATTACTAACTAAATGCTCCGAAAAGACGGAACTCGAATCAAAAATGCAGAGATACTTATGCTAATAGAAATTCAGCGGTACTTTTCGTGGCTTTTCTAGCTAGTACAGATCATAAAGACCTTACTTTATCGAAGCGATATTGGTGGTACACAAAACTTTAACTGAACTGATTTTACTAAGGAGTTCGGAGGAACGAGAGAGAGAACGAGTAAATCGTGGCACGTCTAAGTACAACGAGGTTGAACGTAGAAGTGATGAGCTCCGGCGACAATTAGGTGGTTCGGTTCGCAGGTTAAAGGTGGGGGACCTCAGGACCTATTAATTATCCTATTGGTCCTGCTAATCCCGCTGTTCGAGCGATCAGCTCGTCAGCTGACCGGCTCAGAGCGAAATCTTCTTGCCTATCGGCAGGCGATAATCGTCGCGCTTCGCGCGATAGAACAGCCGTTCGGCGATATTTCAGCGGCGAGATGATGGCGGGAGGGTGTGACCTTGGCTCTTACTTAGCGATTCCTCTCAAGCTATCAATCCCGAGGGGTGCAATACACAGCGATAGCCCACTGTTTCATGGACTACACAACGGCGAATGGTCCCTCGGCGATACGTTACGTCACTCGTCCTTATGCCGGACTTTGCGTGACGTCGACTTCTAATATTTGATTCGGGTGATGTATAGGCTGGTTGGACTCGACGTGACAACCAGATGCTGGATGGTAAGATGTATCTGCTGGCAGGAGGCCGTATGCAGGCCCTGTTCATTCCCTAGCGATAGTCGACCAAGATCTACGACCCTCCCCGTAGATGATTCGGTACTATCCTGAGTACTGGTATCGGTACCGGACTGCATACCGTCGTCGTCATCCCTGGAGCGGAAGTTCTCGTAGCGGAAGTTCGGGATCGATGTCTTCTGAATCGTCTTTCTCTCTCTCTCTCTCGCAGTACATTAACAGAAAAACACTTCAAATTAGTCTAATTCTATTGCTTATTACTAGGTGTGTCACTTGTATCCCGAGGGTCTAGACGGCGATATATTCTCTCTCTTGCGATATGGCTAAAAATATGGAATTTAGATACTCTTGTGACGGCAGCTAATCTGCAACGTCACAACTCACATAGAATTGCTTCGCTCACACTCATTCCGGATACCTACAATATTGAGGGAATGAGTAATGTAATTGCGGATTATCTGTCTAGATCGCCTAAATTAAGTGAAGAGGAAAAGATAATAAGTGAATTTACATATTTGGATTATATAGAGTCTGAGATTCGAACTATTGATTGTGAGTTAATTGGTGAGGAAACGAAGAGGGATGTTATTTTGTCCAAAGTTTTAGAATACCGTGAAGTTAAGGGGAAACCAAACGATGGCCGCACTATAGTTTGACCAACACACGCTCGTGTTGCGCACGTGAGCTTCTGCTCACTGCTAGTGACTGCCGACTCGATTCGCCCGGCGCCTCGAGGATACTAAACTATAGTCAAGTATCCTTGAGCCTCGGTGACAGGCGCCAGGCGAATCGAGTTGGCAGTCACTGGCAGCTAGTATATACTAGGGCATAATTTTTTTTGATGAAAATTGGACTGTAGGTAAATCTGCATGTACTTAAAAGACCCTGAAATTTTCAAGAGGGCGTTATTCTTCCTTTTTTTTTTAATTATTTTTTAGGGTTTTTTTGGAGGCTTTTTTTTTTATTTTCTCATTTTTTTCATTTTTTTGTTCAATTTTTTTTTTTCACCACTTTTCCGAACGTCTCAACCTCATGCGAAAGAAATCTCTTCTAGCCATTCACTCTTGATTTTACAAAGTAATTTTTTTAATGAATCCTTCAGATTGCTTTCAATCGAGAAAGATTCGGATGACTCAAGAGTGATTTTATCCTCCAAAATCTGAAGTTGCGCATCCAGGCACAATTCAAATTTATCCTTAATCATTCTACAAATATCCTGATAAGTGCACGTGTAATCCATGGCACGTGAACCTAAAATAAAACAGGTATGATAAAGATTTACTAGAAAACGAATGTTTTCATGGAAACAATTTAAATCTCTTTGTAAATGATGGAATAAATTATTGAAACGTTTTGAACACCTGTTACATGACTTATGACTCTTGACGAATAGATCACTGGGTAGAAAATTATTTTATATTCCACAAGGAACGGATATTGTCCGCAGCAGGTACACTCAACGTGTTTGATGTTGACCGGTTCAAGGCCACGCATTTTTCCGACAAATGCGAATCTAGATGAGAACCGCTTGATTCGTCGGTAGCGCCCCTAGTAGCCTCGGAGTGTATGTCGCCCCGATAAAGATTTTGACTCGCTGTTCTATCGATATTGATTTTGAAGGGCTAGACATCGCTAAATTCAACTAAAGATAAAGAAAACAGCTATCCATATCTTTATCAGGACGAGATTCACTCAGAGGCCACTAGGGGCGCTATCGACGAATCAAGCGGCTCTCATCCAGATTCGCATTTGTCGGAAACATGCGTGGCCTTGAACCGGTCAACATCAAACACGTTTAGTGTACAGGTGTACCTGCTGGGTACTATGCACACAGCCTGAACAAACATGCCGAGCGTTGCGCGATATGCGAATTCTGGTTCCCAAAGCCAGATATGCAGCATTCTGCGGGAAGTTTTCATCAATTTCTGATCTTAATAACATTATCAATAGTCTACAATGTTCAAAAGTCTGAGATCTCCCGCGATCATAACTATATTCATACTTCTTGTAGAATTTAAATCAAAACCTAAAACGTTCTTAAAGCCGTTTTACATGGATATCTTCTCTACTTTCACGTAAAAAAGACATTTTTTTGGCCGTATGTGTTCGAAATCGTACATAGAATTGCGCGACGAAGTTTGTTTCATTGATTTCGGTACCCAGGCAGAGATATTCCGTTTAATAACACCTTTTTTCCCAAATTTTCAGTTCTGGTGGAATTGGGTAGGGAAGCACCTGAAGAGGTTAAAGGAGAAAATGAAAAATTACGAAAATTTTCTATATGCAAGTTTTGCATTAGGACGTGCGAATTTGCTTATTTTTACATAAAAAAACACGAATAGAATATACTTACATCGAATGATTAGGTAATACTGGTCTGACTTGATCCTCCAGAATGTTTAGCGGAATGAGGCGTTCTGCATCTTCGTTCAAATTTTCCCGAATATTATTCAATCTAGCACGTTTTTGTTTTTTGCTAACCTCTTGTAAAGATTTATAAGACATACTGTGATATATTTCACTAGCACTATAATTTTCAAACGTTGTGAAATGTGGATTTTCCAACTGCGGCAGTTGTACGCGTACTTTTTTAAGATTATAAAACTCGGGATTTTTGAGCTGCAAAACTTATCCCTCTAGTCGCTACGCAGCAAAACAATCAGGAAATGAATTAATTTAAAATTTCATAACCAACAACTATCAGTAGACTCAGAGATAAGTTTCACATTATTAATTAGTGAGTAATAATGGTACGAGGAAAGAAAAAATTTGCCCTCATTTGGTGGGTTGCGAGTGGTCAATCCGACGTAATACCTTTGACGTCGATTCTGAAGAAATATCGACAAGTCGATGCTCTCGTCACGTTGACATGGAAAGACTTCCAGATGTTACGTGCGACTACACGCTATTCAAAATTTTCACTTTTCATATATATAATATTACCCGTGGGAAGAACTCAGATATACCACGATTCAAAATATAATATTTCAAAAAACCAAAACCCTCTCTGCTAAAAAGTCACGAACTCCGAGTCGAATCCTATAGATAAGAACCTAACACCCTAAGGTAAGCTAAGGTTAGATGCAGCGCCGGGCCTTTGCTGACCCAGCACCGAATAGTCGGTTCGACGTAACTACTTCCTCAATAATTCCATTTTACCAAGAATAGATAGGACCAATCAATACATTAAGGAAGGGTTAGTCAATACCAAATTAATCTTTAGACTGTATGGAAGAATGTGTGAGCAAGATTGTCAAGGATCAGAATGCATGAAATTTTAAATGTTAGCACAAACAGACTGTCTTGAGATTGGGACCGCGGAACACTGTCTTAGGTAAAACGGCTAAGAGCCATGAGTTTACTCATCCGCGTAAAGACGCTGGTCTCTGATAGGCTAATTACCGGGGCGTAGTAACACCTATGCAATGCAACAGCGGCCTCCTGGCTGCATCCAAACTAAATAACTTGTCTTTCATCCACAAAGTTGCATAGTGCACGGACGGGTCCCGAGGTTAAGCAAATAAGCAAGAGTTAGTGATTGAAAATCTTTAAAGTGACGACGCTAAAAGACTTAGCTAATCTCGTTAAATAAAACATCGAATAGCGAAAGCTAATCAAAGTGCATGGACACATATAATACACCTAACAGCCAATTCAAATTCAACTTTGTATAAGTATTATCAATTTCAATTTTTAGTGATAGTTGATTTCCATTTATTGATATTTTATTCGAATTTAGACAATTCAATTATATCCTTAATTATTAGAATCAGTTTACCAAATCAGTTCAGAGACTAAGTGCTTGTGTTACGGTGCCGCGTGTGTATGTTCGTTGAGGTGAGACCACCAGGAGCTACTTATCACCCTACGGCTCTGACTCCATCCGACGGTACCCAACCTCAAGACAGACAACAACGATAAGCCTTATTTTTAATTACAAATTATTACCAAACTAACATAGTGATCAAGACAGATTCTGGTGCAAGTCATTCGCATCAGAATCTCTCTTACTAGGGAAATCACCTAAGAGGGATCATAAAGCCCATTCATACACAAGTCATACGTGTATGAATCGGTTTTGCCTAGAGAATCACAACGCTATTATATTCCTTTAGATATTAATTACATTGTCATTATCCGAGCGCAATAGAGAGAAAGAAAGTTGCATAACAGAGAACCGACATTCATATAGTAATATCAGGCGTATCTAACCTTAGTAATTACCGTTCAGAATTAGATTTATTATTCATCATATTTTTGTCATTTTCACGTATAATTTCTTTCGAACCGTTTAAAGAATATATTTTGTTTTTACCAGATTATTAATCATTTTCATTTGAGTTCACCCTAATTCAGATATAATCCATATCCTATAATTTGGCCTCACAATTAACATCCCTTTTGAAACGTACGGCTCTGTATAGAGCTTGGCAAATAAGGTCCCATATACCGACTTATCAGGGGATAAGTCAAATAAATAATTAATTCTTGGATACGTGAATTGATCTACCATCCGCTCGGGCTTCTCCCTCACGTAACACAGAATAACATCCAGTCAAAAGAAGAAGCAAAAGTAGTTGCTATAAGTGGTAAGAATAACTCAATTGATAGAATAAAGATCCATCCCGCACGGAAATATATTGTAACATATTCCGGATAATAATTGAAAGATACGGAATTGTCAAGATATTTTTTTTTATATTTTTTTTTGTATCAGTCACCCACTCCAGAAGGGAAGTAGGTTGCCAAACCGACACGTCGACCAACCGCATCGATGTATCGACACAGACGGGTGCACTCATAGAATGCATCAGGTATGCACATACGGAGAAGGCAAGAACTGCACGATGGTGGCCTAACTTGTCGACCCGCCAGCGAAAGGGACCAAAGGGGCAAACTACCCAAACGCCTAAGCGAATGCTGAAGCTGATGGATAAGGAAACTGAAACAACCCCTGAATGGAAACTGATTCCAATAACCATGGAACCAGTAAAACTTGTACGCAAGGACTGGCGGGACTCAAATGGCAATATCATCACCAGGGCTTGGCTCGATGAGAGAGCTCGAGCCCATGCGAAGGAAAAAGCACGTGCTCAAGGTAGAGCCAAAAGACTCAGCAGCAGCAGCAGCAGCGGCAGCAGCAGGAGCAGCAGCAGCAGCAGCGACAGCAGCAGCAGCAGCAACTCACACAGCAGTTGCGAGCGATGCTTGGCTAAACGCCGTAGGTACAGCAACCCCGCAACGCCGAAGCCAACCGAATAAAGTAAATGCCGCATATTGAACACGAAACTTTGTAAAATTTGAAAGACCAAATAAATGGAAGCCACTGTGGTCACATGATAGCGGAATACCAATAATAGGCCGCCTAGGCACAACATATTCTTCCGCGTGAAGAAGTAGTCCAGAGAATAGAGCACTATATAAGGCAGAGCACGAGCCGTAGAGAATCAATCAAAGTTATAACTTGAAATCTAAAGTAAAGGTCTATAAATTAAATTCATTGCCAACGATCAGTCATAGTTCAATAATTTTGTTTGTTACATGATTGTAATATTTCTTTTCTTATTTTATTTTTTTGTTTTGCTATTTTCTTTCAAAAGTTCAGTGATCAAGGAGAACGTGCAGTTGCACTTGCCGTTAACAACTAAAATTCGCAAAAGAATGGAATATTCCGCTCAGTGTAAGGCACATGCTTTCACTACCAACAATAAATAAATCGCATATTATTTCTACCCTGTGTACTCCCAATCCAATCCTATAACCACACTATTAATAATTGTATTTTAAATTCTCGGTGAAAATAACGTGGTGCTCAACGGCCCACCAAATCGACACCAGAATTAACTATTTCAGAAATAACCATTTCAGAATTAACCATTTCAGAATTAACAATTTCATAATCATAGTACCAATATTCAGAAGGTAGTTTCACAGGAGACCTCATCGGAGCAATCCTACGATTCTACCGCGTGACTAACAACAGTTCGAAAGAACCTCGTTCTGAGCGTTTTCCAACGACCTAATTTTAATCAAAGTAGCCGTGAGAGGAGAGTTTTCAGAAAAGTCAGGAACGAATAAGCTATAAATTTTCAGACATCAGAACAAAATCTGATTGGCGCCCAACACAATCACGATAAACGGAAAATAGAAGCGCGTTACAATATATATGCGAAAAATATATGCCACATATATGTGACATATTTTTTTTTTTGCGCCAAAACTTATTTTTATATATTTGATATAAATGTCTAGATATATGTGAACATAAATGTTGCGGCATGAATGTCGACATCTATGTCGCATATATGCGCATATATGCGACATAGATGTCGACATAGATGTCAACACTATGTAAAACTCATCAAACATATATGTATTAACATATATGTTATAACATATATGTTATACTATATGCGACATTTTTGTATTTTGCGCACTTATATGTTATATATGCGACATATATGTTGCATATATTTTTCGCATATATATATTTCCGTGCGGGATGATCCGGAGTTGTGATCGACTCCTTGTGAGTTTCATTACATTTATCTTTTTCTCATAGATGATGTAAATGAACTCCACCGGCAGATTGTCACGAAGCATGGGACAAATACCTTAGCGGACAAAATTTTCTCTGAAGACGTAATTGAAAATCAAGAACACATGACGCTAATCAAAAGGTTGGTCAAAAATATACAACGATCAAGCAAAAAAAAGGTTGAAGGCAGAATAGGAAAAGACACTCCTATTCATTTCCCTGAAAATGTTGCCTGCATGAGTCGATTCCAAAAACTTGTACCGTTGTGTCTCCAAGTACTATTGTGTCGTCAGTGGTACATCATCACACACCACCATCATCTTCTCCTTCATGTACCAGGCACTCGTCCGACTCCCCTCAAATTAACACCGCAACCATTCCGGTAACATCAAATTTTGTACTACCATGCAATTCTTCTCCTTGGCCATGCTTATCACAGGATAACAGGAGTATTTTGCCACAGACAATGGATTATCTTGCACCAAGGCCGATCGTTTCATCATACAATACATATCCAAGCCAAATTGTTAAGTGGCGCCAAAAAGGAATTACGCCAGCCTCCTAACCTCCGATGCTATCAGTTTCGTCACAAATGCCACCTAATACTTCATCAGAAACATCGTTTTATACTCCTGCACCAAGCACAATCTTTTCATCATACCTTAAGTCAAATTCTTGATAGGCCCCAGCAAGAAAAAGTCACAGCATCGGTAATACCGCACTTGACCCGGCCCGTCACAAGTGCAACCCAGTACTTCATCACAGATATCTTCTTATACTCCTGCACCAAATACAATCCTTTCACCATATCCAAGTCGGACTCTTGATAGGCTCCAACTAAAAAATAGTACACCATTGGTAACGCCGCAATTGATGCCAGCCTCATCGCATCCTCTTCCGGTTTTTTTTTTAAGTTTTTTTTTTCAAATGTTGAAAAAAAAAAATGAGAAATGAAATTTTTTTTTTTTAGTCTTCTTCCAGAGTTTTTTTTTTTCCGATGTTGGAAAAAAAATGAAATTCTTTTTTTTTTTAATCTTTTTCCAGAAATATTGTGTTTCTTCGCCTCGTCATCGTAGATCATCGGATTGGTCTATCGATTACGGCCAGCGCTCGCAGGACGAACGGCGAGGATAAGAAATTAGCATACCGGAAACGAAGAGCCACTCATTGTCTAGCCGTGTGAAAATCGCGAGCCATCATTTCAGTGAGCCGGGAGAGTTTTGTTTTTGTAGAGTTGTGAGGTGTTTAGAGTGTTTAGGGTGATTATTTTGTTTATTGTGACCCCCTGCTTATTCGTGGGATTATTGATTTTGGACTTTGGATTGGACTACCGCTGATTTTGTTAATATACGACCCTCGCCTGCCCACGGACAACGAGCCGACCACGAGGCCGAGCCATCGTAAACGATCAGGTAGGATCTATCCAAATTACCCGGTCAAGTCTAACCCTAATTCTTCCCGTAGAGTCCCGGAAAACCCCTAGAGTCTCGAGTTATTAGTCCGGAAAAGCTCTTCGTTTTCCCAGTGCCGTTCTACTTCCGAGTCTGAGAGAGTACCGCATGGTCGTTGAGTACCGGCACGTTTAAGCGTGTTGTTGTGCTCCTCGGCTGTCGACTCTGCGCGGCCGCGGGTTAGTTTCGTAGCCGCTGCGCAGCATTCGCTCGAGCCGAGGCAACGCCATATTGCCCGATGCCTCTGACGTCTCGCGTCGCAGTCGCCTGCTGCGTGTCAGAGCACCCTTGCGGCCTAGTACCGAGTTCCGACCCCCTTCCCCTCCCCGCTGTTGAGCGAGCAGCTGTTAGTCAGAGATTAGAAGCTTCACGTAGAACGTGAAGTCTTCGAAATCGACTTGACAGCCGTATCTCCAGCTGGTTGAAGCGAGGAAGGCTAGTCTCAGCAACCTGTGATAATTGTCAATTGTACCTTTCTTTCAGCTTTATAATAATTGACTAGATTAGAGTAGAGTCATTGTTATTCTTATTATTTCACATTATCTTGATTTAGAGTCCTTATTTATTTGTCTCTTTAATATATTTCTTTTATTTTATAATTAATTTAAAAACACAAAATAGCGGTGCAAAAAGGCCGAAGCCAGATAACAGGCTGGACAAATTAATGTTATCTTTTTCTTTTTTTCTTTTTAAATAATAAATAATCTTTCTAATATAACTTTCACGCATTAAGTGTTTTTATTTCATCGCCCTCACGAACTATCCCTCTACCACTAGCTAGTCGGAGCGAGAGAGAGATAGATAGATAGAATTTTTATTTATGTCTATAGCGATATTAGACAACACATGCACAACCACAGAGTATTACAAAAAAGTTACTCCGAGGTAGAGCAGAGGTAGAGACAGAGTATATACATGAGTACTTACAGAGTAGATAGGTATACTATGGATATACTATACTAACTAATCTAGTCTGAACCTAACAAAACGAGAGCCGGAGGTGAGAGCGGAAAAGAAAAAGAAAAGAGAGAAGAGAGATAGACAAGTCAGCGAGGGAGCCTAGGAAGCGGCAACTTCGGCGCGAAACAGGTGCAGAAACAGGCCATGTTTGAAAGAGCCTAGCGAGGACGCGGCTTTGAGTTCGGAGGGGAGAGAGTCCCAGTGGCGAATGCCGGCCACCGCGAAAGAATTGCGGAAGGTGTCGGTGCGAGTGCGCGGAATAACGAAATCACTCCTAGGCGCTCGTGATGGGCGAACAGCAGCAGAATTAGGCTCACGAACGACGAAAAGTTCACGCAGATAGGCAGGACGGCCGGAGCGCAGGATGATAAATAATTGGCAGAGAAGGAAATAGAGCCGTCGGTCCTTAACGCGAAGCCAGCCGAGCTCCCTACGATAGGGTGAGATGTGGGCGTCCCGTGGAACACCGCAAACAAAACGGACGCAGGTATTGAGAAGCCGCTGAAGCTTAGTATTAAGACCTGATGGAAGATCAGCAAAGGCCACGCAACAATAGTCAAACAGTGGAAAGATTAAGGTGGTAACTAACATTTTACGCAGATTCTTGGAAAGCAGCCTGCGAGACGCAGACAGCTGCCTGAGGGTTCCGTGTACGCGGTTGGAAATGGAATTGACCTGGGCAACCCATGACAGCTTAGAGTCGAGGATAATACCGAGATCACGCACACTGTCGACGTAAGGAATAGGGAGACCCTCAAGATGCACGCTAGGTAGAAGATCGAGCTGAAGCCTGGAGATATAGGAACTGCTACCAAGAATCATCGCACGCGTTTTCGCGACGTTGAGGCGGAGAGACGAAGACTTGGACCAGTCCAGGACAGCCTGGACATCTTCGTTGACGCGGGCAATGGCATCCTGAAAGTTCTCCGGCGGAAACTGGTAATATACCTGCAGATCATCCGCGTAAACTAGGTGGCAACTGTGGCTAAGGACTGCAGAGATGTCGTGAATAAAGAGGGAGAACAACAGCGGTCCCAGAACTGAGCCCTGCGGTACACCGAGATCGAGATCTGCCCAGGAAGAGAGCAGACCGTCTGGAGACGCAACCGCCTGCTTCCTACCCTGGAGATAAGAGGCAATCCACTGGATGACATGCTGCGAGAAGTTGAAGCCGATGAGTTTGCTGAGCAGAACCGCATGCGGAATCGTGTCGAAGGCCTTAGAGAAGTCGAAGAGGACAAGGACAGTAAGACTACGTTCATCGATGCCCCTTCGAACATCCTCAGTGAGTCTGAGAAGAGCAGTTTGAGTGCTATAGCCAAGACGGAATCCGGATTGCCGAGAATCAAGCAGGTGATGAGAATCGATGAAGGAAGAGATTTGCTCGTGGACTACTCGCTCAAGAACTTTAGATAATAGGCATAGGTTGGAGATCGGACGAACCTGATCCAGCGAAGAGGGCGATTTGACCTTGCCCAACGGCAACACACGCGCACGCTTCCAGGCCTCCGGAAAAACAGCAGTCGAAAGCGACTGGTTAAGGAGAGCTAGGAGGTAAGGAAAGATGACCGGAAGTGCGAGTCGGACGTCACGGAGCGATAAGTCGTCGAAACCACGCGATTGCGATGAGAAATGACTGATCGCTCGGAGAAGTGCAGCGGGAGAAATATCCCGGAAATAGAACGTGGAGTCATTGTACGCAGGAGACGGAAGGGTGGCAAAGAACTCGGCAACTTCTGCTGCGGACGAGGGGCGCTGAGAGATAGCCGCAAAATGACGGTTGAGATCGTCGATCGCAAAGTCGCCATAGTCGTTGGTACGGACTGGCGCGATGCCAAGGCTGCGGAGCTCCCTCCAAAGGGAACGAGGTTCCTGAATAGAGGAAAGCCGATCGGCAAAGAACTCGGCACGCGCGGAGGAAATACGCCTGTGGAGGTCGTCCCTGGCGTCCCGGTAGCGGAGAAGTGCTGACTGCGTCCGAGAGCGCTTGTATGCCCGATAGAGCGAGTCCCTGGCCCGCGCGAAAGCGTGAAGTTCGGCAGAGATCCACGGCGGCCTACTAGGTTTGATGACGCGTTCTACGTATGGGGCATGCCTATCAAGAGCGGCCGTTATATTAGCCACGAGACAAGATAACCAGTCGTCAACAGGGAGCTGGGTTTCGAACGGTGACCAGTCGCTGTCCGCAAGATCCCTACTAAAAGAATCGGCCGAAAAATTAGCAAACGACCGGGCCTTGATTGACTTGCGAGGAGAGGGGGGTGCCGAAATTCTGACATTGACTGAAATGAGGTCGTGCCCTGCGATGAACGGTGCAGCGGACTGAGCAAAAGAATGAAGCGCACTCTGGTCACTAAGTAAGCAAAGGTCGAGGAGCGTGTCAGAAGTATGGGTGTGACACGTAGCGGCGAAAGGTACTAGGTAAAGAGCACGAGAAGCGCAAAATTCGCGGACGTTGTCAGCATCATAAGATTGGCCAAGCTGGTTAGCATTAAAATCACCCAAGATGACGGAGAGGGGGTAGTCAACGCTGAGACGATCGAATTCAGCTTCAAAGACTGCGAGGTTAGATGCCTTCGGCGGACGATAAACCACAGCAACAAGAAGCTGCGTAGAGCGCGAGGGGCAGATTTCCGCGAATAGAAACTCAGGGCTGCAGCTGTAAGGACCTGGTGATACGGCGAGCAGTTTGGCCCGGAGAGTGTTGAGCACGTACAGCGCAACCCCACCCCCAATCTTGCCAACGCGATCATTGCGCAAAACAACATAACCAGGAAGCGATATTGAAGCATCAGAGACCTGCGCATGAAGCCACGACTCGCTAATAGCAATAATGTGCGGCGAATTAGACGCAAATCGAAAACGCAGTAGGTCGATGTGACCTCGGATAGAGTTGGCGTTGAGATGCACGAGACTAAGAAGGGCTGAGTTGACAGAGCCTGAAGAGTTGGTTGTTGAGTTGACACGCGAGCGCTGGCTAGTTGACGGCTGCGGTGCGCAGCGTCATTCCGACGCGAGTCGAGTGAGGTCCGCCTGCGAGAATACACGCTTCACCGGTGCACCCTGCGCTTTACGCACGAAGATGACACCATCGCGGTGCCAGACGAAACGAGCGCCGGCAGCTCTGGCAGCGGCCTTGGTCGAGATGAGCAGCTTATAAGTATCCGGAGGCAGAGCTTCATTCAGGTTGATGGTGGTGATCGGATCCCCGGGACACGGAACGAGGTCGGCGGTTGTAAGGCGACCCTTGGCTTTCTTGGCCGCAATGACACGCGCGAGAATAGCCCGATTTCGCAATTTAATGATGATCGGCAGAGGCGTATCTTTCCGAGCCCTATCGCGGGTTACGAGAAAACGGGAGCCTACAATGTCCCCATCCACAAGACCGCAGTTCAGCGAGGCGACCACTCGGTCGACAGTGGCCGGGATGGACTCAGGTGTCAAGCAAGGAGCCCCGGAGATGATGAGCTCAGCAAGATCGGATCGGCCGACCCGCTGATCGACCTGGGCCTGTCTGAGTGCGACAACATCAGAGGAAAGTTCGCGGTGACGTACGCTAAGTTCTTCAACTCGAGTCGCACTAGCATTGAGTGTAGCCAATTCGGTTTGCTGGGCTTGAAAAATGAGGCGTAGAGCGGCGAGATCCTCAGAGAGGACACGATTATCAAGCTCGAGGGTCGCGATACGAGCCTCGGCAGCGGCAACACGCGCTTCCAAGGCAGTGATGAGAGCAAGGCGCTCAGAGAGCACGTCGAAACGCTCATCTAGTCGAATAGCTAAACCGGAAATGGACAACTCGGTGGCGGCAGATGTAGATGTAGAGCTAGAACCGGGGTCAGCGCCTACGAGCGCGGCAGGGGGCACAACGCAGTCCGAGGGCGGAGAGCCCGGTGGCGGCGCAGCCGGAGTACGGGAAAATTCTTCCATAAGCGCGCCGCGGCAACAAGATAGAGATTTATCTCTGCGCAATTTGGTATGAATACAGCCAGGATGATAAGAGAGTCGGCAGGAACTACAGCGGCTAACTTTAGTGGCTATAGGCTTACCACAGTAAGAGCATTTAAATACTCGCGGCATGATGGGGTCGACTGCGACTTGACCGACGGCGTGACAGTTGCGGACAGCAGAGATGATGCGAGCTCGGCGACGGATGGATTAGTAGGCACACCACAGGTAATAGCAGGTGGGCGGTGACGTAAGAGCGTATGTAGGCGGAGTCCGGAAGAGAAGCAGCTGTCGATAATCGATGAGACGTATCGATACCAAGGCAGGCATGCGCAACGGCGTAACCAGAACGAAGAGGTTATGTCTCCCAGTAGAAAGCCGGTCGGAAAATCAGGAAAAAGCAGGAGCAGAGAAGAGGCACCAAGGCGTAGAGTGAATACGTCGAAGATTTGCAATAGAGCGCATGCAAAAAGATCTGCAAAAAGACGCCCGAGGGCAGAAGACAGCAGAACCAGCACGAAAAGTTAGGAGCAGTAGTAGAGAGCAGGTGTTGGTACTCACGTAGAGAGAGAGAGAGAGAGAGAGAGAGAGAGAGAGAGAGAGAGGCCTTCTCTCCGAAGTCTGGCGCCCAACAACATCGTCGCTGCTAGTCGGAGGAGGTAGAAGCGGTGGTGTCTTATTTGTTAATAGAACGTAGTTCCCGTGGGTAAATACCCGAGCCTGCGGGAATCGCTGTTACAATATATATATATAATATCCCTCCTTATAATAAAAAAATCTTGACGAAAAATAGATGAGCGTGATGAGTCGCATAATGCTATGTGGATTGCGTGCCATCGGGCGTTTTGCGCTGTTTTCGTATGGCTGTTGTTTTTCCGGGGAATGACAGTTGTTCACTGTGAGTAATTGACAAATCAAAGAAAAATATTATTTGTCTACAAAAAAAAAATAGATAAAAAAGTAGTGCAGATGAAACCAGATGGGAATCGTCTTTTTTGCGCGCTGTCGTATTGCTTGTCGAAAAATCAGGATAGGCATCAGGAGCTAAGGTTGACCATCGTTTCATTTATACTGCAACATTGGGATAGATATGGAAATTATATCATGGGGGACGAGTCACATGGCGTTTCTATAAGGTCAGCAGAAGACTACAAATTACATATGGGTAAGAATGGCGTATACGCCGGTGAAGTAGATTTGACTGCAGCTGCATCAATATTCAAGGTAAATTTAAAAGTTTACATAAATAATAATACTCATCATTGCATCAATTATGATAATCAGCTAGAAAGTTCACATCACTTTGCACTGTTGTTTACCGGTAGCGGGGACAGTGGGCATCATGATGTTCTTGAAAGGTTTAATGAATAAAGGATTGAAAATAGAAAGAGAAAACTGCCAACCATACTAAGCGTTGAAAAAGTTTGTCTTCCTTTCATATCAAAAGGCAACGCACAAAAGAAAATAGAAGAAGGAGAGAGAAAAATTAAAAAATTATAAAGAACAACCGGGTGGCATACACCGATATTAAAGGGGTACGGTTGGATTCCAAAAATTTCGAAATAAAAAATGAGAGTGGCAAGTCTGTAACAGAAGAGTCATTGGTGGTTAAAAAAGGGCGACCGAAGAAAATGAATGAAGAAGAAAGGAGAATTCGAAGGAATCAAAGACAACGTGACCTTCGTAAAGCAAAAAAGATGGGTATAGATACTGGAAAAGTAGAAGAAATACAAATAAATCTATTACAAAATGAAAAAGTAGAAATAAGTACTGAAATTAGGATAGTAGCTACTGACAAGGAGTTACGAGACGTGAATCAATTAAAAGTCCTGAAAGGAAATGGAAAAGAAATAGGATGTTCGAAAAATCAGCGCGAGCACAGCAATGCAAAAAAGATGCGGTTTATTTCAGAAGAATTGAAAGACATGAAACATGCGGATAACTGCAAGATTGAAAAGGTAGAAATTATCAGTGCGGTAGAAAAAATGGTAGAACAGAATATAGATGAGAAGGCAAATTTGATTTTGAATGAAGATACGGAAAAACATACAGACAGCGTGAAAAAAATGGAACAACAGAATACATGGAAGAGAACACGCAAGCCAATAATGTTAAAATATCATGGGGATAGAAGGAATGATATTGTTGCAAAAACGATATTTTCTTTAAGTAATAAGTTATTTAAAGTGGGTTCCCGAGAGAAATAAAGTGAATCTGGAGAAATTATATAATTGGGCAAAAGGGTTATATATTCTGTAATATAGGTCTGCACTAGTAGTAAGCTAGAAACAGACTGATTTGTTTTACAAAAATGCTTGTTGACTCAGCAACCGAAGTTCTTATATTTTGTGACGTGGATTTTTCTTGACCCTCGGATCTGGACCGGATAGCCAGCCTCCAGGGTCAATCCAGTCGACAATTAGCGAAAACCTGAAATTTAATCTTTATATAAGATGTTGGGCGCCTGGCGGATAACCGCCTATTTCAAAAATCTAAACAAACTATACCGAAACGTCGGCTAGCAACAGTACCGCGGAGAGGGGTCAGGATTAATTGAAGGATCAGCTGGGCGTTAAGTAACGACTCGAAGTTTGAATTTAATAACGGAAAAATAGAATTCATTCAATAAACAAAATATGAAAAATATAATTAACAAATCGTGTACCCGGGGGTACTTCCCCGCGGGTATAAAACGGCTACAGGTCGTGTAAAGGCGACCTGGCCGCGATTTGCGAGTTTTACAATACTAAGTAAACTACTAGCTTCCACGTAGGAGAGCAATAACAATGAAAAATAAATCAAAAAGGAAGAACTCGACAAATCAAGTCCTCGTGCGACAATAAATTAGCTAAAACACTAATTACTTCCACGAGGAAATTCAATTTACAAATAATTAACAACAATCTTACAACTAACGAAAGACAGTCTTTGACTCGAAACAATAAACAAGATAACAAAATTCGGGAGGCTCGCGGCCTATCTCAACAACACAATAAGGCAAATCGCAGTCTATGACGTCACCAGCCGTTGAAGACGGCTGGTTCGCCTCCGAGAGACGAAACCTCCCGTTTAATAAATTATTATTTACAATTTTTGACTAAAACTAACTTAACCTAACTCTGCGCCTAACGCAATTATTAAATTAAACAATAACCCGAACAATACGGAATGTTGATTCGAACCCGAAATTAATACCGGCTCTCGGCTAAGCCTCGAGCTTCGTCTCTCCCCGCAGGAGGAAGAGAGAGAGAGCGACAGCGACCGACTATCTATCTCTGTCGCACTCAGGTACGACGAGTATCGACCCAGTTATCTCTAAATCATACGATATTTTACAATATGATATTGGATCGAACTCTAACTCAGATGCAGTGGGACACTGGTGACGGCCTACCCTTCGGAGATCGGCTTAATTCGATTCTCAAAATTCTAAAGAGCCTCGTGGCTGCACTAAGGCAAGATGGCAGACGGCCGTTGCCGAATTCGAATTAGTATGGGTAATGCTTACCGTCTTCCAGCCACCTCATAAATAGGCCCGCTTCTGGCCCAAAGTCCATGACTTGGACCCGGAGAAATCCCTTGGGGTAGCACACCACTAACTCACACACGCAAAGATGTTCCTACAAGGACCACGGGGTCTAAAACGCAACAAACGACTACTCGACAATCAAAAAAAGTTATCCAAAAATTTTGCACTCGTGTGCTCCAGACGCTAGTCTAACGCAGAGTGACTAGACCGCATGGTGCCGGTACTCAGCGCCCTCATTACTCGGTCGAATATCGATTTTTCATATCGAGCGCAGGATCCTTAAATATGGCGACCTATTGTCGCAACGCGCGAAACTTCGAAATTCGCTACGGTGATTATAAATCGGAGGAACACGGGTTGCAGGCTCTTCTTGGTGGCGGGAATCTCCTCCACCACCGATATTCCGCGTTGTAGAGTGCCCTCGGCACTCCCCCGTACTCTCTCTCTCGTTGGTGTTCGTCAAAAGGATCCAAACACTCGGTATGCAGTCTCTTGTGTCCGTCGAGTGGCGTATTGGTCTCAGTTTTGGCCGTCGGATAGGTCTCGGCTCCCCACATGTTAGAGAAAAGTCGTAAAACAAAACAAAAGAATAAATAATATGCTCTATAGTTTTTAGTCGGTCACGGTCGCCTCTCGGAATTATGGTCAGACTTCGGGGTCACTCTACTCATTCACTCTTTTTCAGTCATTTCGCTAAGGTCGTCCAAGGGGTAAGGAGTCTGTCGTAACATGCAATGTTACAATTTACAGAGATGTCTTTTATCATATAATTATTGATGTAAGGGTGATTTTACCTAATATAACACTACCCCCTCCCCCTTAGTAGAAGAGTCGACCCGACTCTTGAGGTGAGTATAACAAAGACCAAAAGTGTGTAAAATCATCATAAGCATTAACAAATATGTGTGTTATTTGGGACGTTGGAGCTGCGGCTCAATAACTTAAAATGTTTCCCAAATTCTATCTGACATTTGTCTCAATCCCAAGGGAAACCGCAGAAAACCTTGAAAAGATAGTCTAGGCTATGTGAATCAAAGTGAACTGTGTAGTGTATAAAATTTTTCTTCGTATCTTGAATCGAAGAATCAGGAATCAGGAAACAGGAATCAGGAATCAGGAAACAGGAGTCCGGAACAGGTGAAGAATTCTATGAGGAAAGTCCTGGGTACTGGAACAGGAAGTGGTTGGAGGGACGACAGGACCAAAGACAAGAGGACGTGAAGATTCCATGAACGTGAAGTCTGATTTCAAGCTCCAAAAAGGTCCGACTCCAAACATCTTCGAATAAATCAAATAACGACCTAGATAGGAGGACAAATGTTAATGTCTCGAAATAATAAGGTCATATTGAAGAGTTTCCTGAAACTCGTTTAAATTATAGATTCCTTTTCTAAGTATATATAATATATATTTTTTTTAATGCTGATATGAATTGAAATGTAATATTAAATAACTTTTTCTTTTTTTTTCTTTTTTGAATAAAATCTATAGACAATTATTATGTTATTATAAATGTTATAAATATAAATCGGAACGATCTCATCTGGAGAGGAGTGGGAAACCGGGTTATTTGGTCAGGATGGGATGGTTTAGACTTCCTTCTGTTCGTCCCAGAATATTATTTTTCATCGTTTTAATAGGAAAATCCTAATATCGGAATATCGGGAGCTGGAAAAACTTGGGTTAATGTTTGTAAACAATAACATAACCTATTCTTAAAGTTTTCCGTTCGGATCTCCTATTATGGCGGTATAACCATATTTGAAATATATGGAAGCGACATCTATCGTTACTTTTAGCAACGTTTTTCGGCGGGAATTAACATTGAAATGAATGAACAACTTTCAAACGACCTATAGCAGCTCTTTTAATAAAACAAAATTTGTCTAAACAAATAAAGATTCTTGTGAGAACCAATCAGAGTCCAATCATAAAAACGTTGCTTAGTAACCAAACGAAAATTTCTCCGAAAAGCAATAGAAATTCTTCTAAAAAAAATATCTTTTGTTAATGAAGGCTACGAAGAAGAAGAAGCTAAAGATAGCGTCATTCGCAATAATGGATCCTTTGAACAAGGAAGCTATCGGACTCGGAATTCTTTTTACCCAATTGAAATTAGATATTCCCGATACTAATATTGCGGCGATACAAATATGGTTTCGCAATGCATGGAGTAAAGTGAAATGTGCGAAAGGGTCAGCGGTCAAGGTGACCAATTCCCATCTGTTTAGTTGCATAAATTGTTACCTAATGAAGTAAGTATCACTTAATTAATAATAATATAATAATAATATAATCGAGAGTTGACTTTAAAGATTTTCATCATTGTATTTTTTATTGTATTTTCTAGGATTCCAGGAGAAGAATCGTTGGGGATTGTCCAACTGCATCGTTGTTTCGTAGAACAATTAGATATGAGAGGGGGCTTTGCCATTTGCTTTCTTTGTAAAACTCCTCTTTCGATAATTCAAGAGGGCAACGATTGCGAGGAATGTAAAAAAATGGAGACCTTGACCAAACATGTGGTAGAAAAAATAGTTAATAATCGATATTCAAACATTCGTTCCATGAACTTTAATTATTTCTAAATAATTTTTGGAATTGATCGACAAAACATTGCAGGATATTATGCGATCTACAGTACCGTTTGGCGGAAAAACAACAATACTTGGCGGTGACTTCAGGAAAGTTTTGCCGATTGTAAAACGTGGAGGAAAAAGACAAATACTAGAAGGGACAATTAAATACTCATTTCTATGGAATATATTTAGTAAACTTAGATGACATAAAAACATGCGAGCAACAGACGACGTACTTTCATTTTCAAAATGGCTTCTCGACATAGGTAATGGCGAAATTCAATATCATTCGCCGGGCGAAAAGATGAAGAGTGAAGATCTTATTGGAGACTTATGTCCACAGAATATTACAAGTCACGAATTAACAAACAGAGCAATTCTTGCACCAAAAAATGTCGAAGTAAATCAGCTGAATACAGAAATTCTACATAGAATGGAAGGCGATCTACTCGAGTCACATATTGTTAGCAAAAGTAATAATAGATGATATCTAGAGTAGGAATAATGATAACGGTAGGAATGAGGATAAGGATTGGGAAAGAGAGCAGGATATGTGGCCGTGCTGGGCGACAGATTGAGCAGCAGGAGCAGAAACGGAAGAATTACAGGCAGCGCATCATCAACATTTTGCAGCGAAAGATCGTCAACATCTCGAAAGTACAAGTTGAATGCTCGTAAACCGCAACCAGAACAGTCACTAGCGAGGAGTCGTCGCGAGAAACCACTAGCTGGTAGATCAGCAACAAAATCAGCAACATCAGCCGCCGATGAGGGGCTTTGAGAGACAGCAGCGAAGGAGTATTTGAGTTCTTCCGCAGAAAATTCCTCCGCGTCTTGCGAACGGGTAGGTGCGAATTTATATTCCAATTGGAGAAAAAATGTGAATAAATACCAAAACATGTAGAGGCCCAATTTATACTGAGGCCGGCAGTGAATATAGTATAATTTAAAACAAATATGACGCATAGCGTGATGTATCGATGTATTGCAATTTTTTCAGATAAAAGAAGAAATCAATGCAGTGAATACGATAACACAACTGTAAACAATCATTCGTTAAAATGGCAAGGGCCCAAATAGACGTGAGTATTCACGACGAATGTTCCTCAATTATAATTATATATAATTATATAACATAACTGAATTCATAAACACCTTTTATAGATATCGAAGATAGCCGATGAAAACGCCAATGCGGCTGACGCACACAAGGTGCGTTCGTTTTACAAGGTAAACGATATTTTAACGTCCTTGAATGAGTGTAGTCTTCTCAGATCTCGAATTAATCTTAATATGATCAATTAATTTTATAGACGACGGCTTAGATGAAATATTGACAGCGGCTGCCTCTGCTGTAGAGGAGGCAGAGGCAGCGAAGGCGGCAGGAAATGATGAAAATAATGAAAATAATTAAAATTATGTTAATAAAAATAAAAAATCATCAATGTTGAATGTTAAATTTTGTTGATTTTTACTTCATACCGGACAGACTCAAGTACGCCTCACATTCGTCTACTTCTTTTCTTTTTTCCGGCTGTCGTTTCCACTCATTCAAAGCCAACTCGGCACACTCCAGGTTTTTCGTCTGTTTATTACAGGCCCGCCATCTGCATTTTTTCCGAAGACATCAATTCGAAAAAAAAAAAAAGAATAGCGGGCCCCATGAAGAGAACAAATAGACGAATGTAAGGCAAACTTCACATAATACAGGTTATTATTTGGGAGAGAAATACAAAAAAATCATTTAAAATATATTTATTTAATTAACGAACATAAAATATACAATTGTACACAGAACAAGAAATATTACCAAAATAACGAAAATAACGAAACTATTTCGGGCAATGTTTAATTAAGATCACTGGTTTTTATTTATCACTACACGGAGAGAAATGTACAGTAAATGTTACTAGGCTTTCTGAAAAACGTAGATGTTACGACTGTAGGAGCCAGGTAATAATTACTATGTAGCACGGTATCGAAAAATTCCGTCTGATATATCTTTGCGAGAATGTCATCATAGCAATGCCAGCATGGTAAATATTACCATGCTGCCTGCTTCAGTGCGTTCCATCGAATATTCACATAACCTCAAACCGACACGCTCTGCTGTCTGGTCGCGCTCACATCGCTACAAGGTAGCACGAACTACCCAGCAAGGTAAATATTACCATGCTGCATAGATCTTTGCCAATAGAATAAAAGTAAAAATTACTTGAAATTAAGTTCCGAGCAACATGGGACTAAGAACACTGAAAAATAGTAGAATTCACCATGTGACATATTGATATTTCCGACGTTTTTTTTTTCACGGACTGAATACTAGGTAGCATGGTAATATTTACCTTGTTTTTCTACGTGCAAAGTAATATTTACACTGAGAAAAAAGGTGTGAGTCGAGACAACTATACCGTATTGTAAGAAGTTTACAGGCCAGTTCATACCGATGCGAGCAGTGTTAAAAAGGTTCTTTGAAATACCTGGTGTCTTCGATATAGTTAAAAAATACGTAGCGCTTTTAAAATCAGAAGGTGGAGATCATATATCAAATATCATACAAACATCATTTCTTAAAAGAAAAATACCAGAAAACTTGAAAACGCAACAACTTAAACTTGTTTTACCAGTCTTCTTCTACGAAGATGAGTTTGAAACAGGGAATCCTCTTGGGTCCCATTCAACGATTTACCAAATGTCGGGAGTATATCTCTCCATACCATGCATTCCACCAGAGTATTCATCGCAATTAAGTAGTATTTTTCTCTGTCAAATATATCATAGTGAAGCTGCAAGACTTCTTAGCAAAGACAAAATTTATGCACGCATCATACAAGAGTTGAATCATTTAGGTACAGATGGCATACAAATGGATATCGGTGAAGAAACTTACACGATCATTTTTAAGTTAGCAATGATCATTGGGGACAATCTCGGTTTGAATGGTATTTTGGGTTACGTTGAAAGTTTTAACGCAAACTATTGTTGTCGTTTCTGTAAAATCACTCAACTGGATTCCACTAAATTATCTATTGAAAACATGAGTTACATTAGGAACATTTCTAATTATCAGACTGACGTCTCATTAAATGACTTTCGCCAGACAGGAATACATACAAACTCTGTGTTCAACCAAGTTGAAGATTTTCATGCAGCAGAAAATTTTTGCGCCGATATGATGCACGACATCCTAGGGGGTGTGGAAGCCTATGACATGGGTCCTGTATTAAAACATTTAGTTTACAATGAAAAATTGTTTTCTTCAGATACGTTAAATTTCAAACTAAAATACTTCAACTACCCTATTGGCTGTAATCAACCACCGATGATCTCTGCAGAACACTCAAAGAAAGGGCATTTGAAAATGTCAGCTGCCGAGATGTTATGTTTCATACTTTACTCGGGCCTTATTTCTGGCGATTTAATCCCAGAAGATAACAGACATTGGGAGCTGTATAAATTATACGTCAGATTTTAGTTATATGCTTACAAGCCTCTGTTTCGCATGACTTATGCGATTTGCTAGCCTCATTGGTTGAAGAACATCATCTTCTTTACAAAGAGCTATTTGGGAATTGCCTCAAACCAAAGCACCACAACATGATTCACTACCCACGTATTATGAAAACAGTTGGCCCATTGCATAATTTATGGGCAATGCGTTTTGAGGCCAAACATCGATTATATAAACAACATGCTCAGATTACCTGTAATCGTAAAAATTTATGTTTCACTTTAGCATGTAAAAGTCAACTTCAGATCAGCCATCAGTTAGTAATTAATAATGTTTTCAAAAATCTTATCAAATTCAAAAATTTCAAGGAAGGTACGGATAAGGAAATTCCCTTTACTGCCAATGTCAGTACATCCATGATAACCCTAAAATACAGTCAAATCAAATATGTTAGTATTAACGGCAAATTATATCGGACGGGCACTGTTGTGTTCTTGCGTTATGAAGAGTTCCCAGTTTTTGCCACTGTCACTAACGTATTTTGCAAAAAAGAGTGTATGTTAGAAGCAATGGAAAAACAACATTTCGCCATCATCGTTAAGATTTTTGAAACTTTGGGTCAGAATGACCACCTCCAAGCGTATCATGTAAAAGCCACTGAATTTTGTGAATTTCTATCGATAGATAGCATCTTGAAATATGATTTGATAAGCATAACTGTTTTTTCTGATGGTGAGCTGTATGTTCCATTATTTTGAGTTTATGATGTAAACTATGATCCTGAATACAATTCGCATTGATTGCGAGTCTTACATTCCTATATGCGTTAATTCGAATGTTTTTCATAATGAATAACTATGATACTTATAGTTATTTTATTTTCTTATTTGTATCTTTTTGACTTTACGTCCATTATTCAAAGTTTGACATATAGGTACATACGTAAATATGAATTCCAACCAATTTCATGTCATTTTTTCAGCTATAAGGTCCGTTAAGGGGGGGCTATGGTCAAATCGTACGAAAAAAGCCATGTTTTCGTGATTTTTTTTCTGACGACACAGTTAAAATTTCTTTACTCAACCAATGGTACATTGAAGTATGACATTCGAAGAATGTTTCATCAAATTTGTACAAAGAAATATTAAAAAATACGGCAATGGCAGCAATTGTTCGGACGTGTCTCGAAAGAAAGTTGAATTGCGGTGACCCTCATAACTTGGTACTGGATCATCTGAAATCCAAAAATCAAAGTTCATTCGTTAGATAATAGTTTTCCCCAGGTAACGCTGTCGAGTTTTTTTTTTTTTTTTGTTCATAATTTTGATTTCGCAATAACAAATTAGCCGATTTTTTCCCAAAAAATTGTGTTTTTCACTTCAAAGTGTTCGAAAAAATGGAAAAATTGGAATTAAAAAAAAAAACTCGACAGCGTTACCTGGGGAAAACTATTATCTAACGAATGAACTTTGATTTTTTGATTTCAGATGATCCAGTACCAAGTTATGAGGGTCACCGCAATTCAACTTTCTTTCGAGACACGTCCGAACAATTGCTGCCATTGCCGTATTTTTTAATATTTCTTTGTACAAATTTGATGAAACATTCTTCGAATGTCATACTTCAATGTACCATTGGTTGAGTAAAGAAATTTTAACTGTGTCGTCAGAAAAAAAATCACGAAAACATGGCTTTTTTCGTACGATTTGACCATAGCCCCCCCTTAACCTAAGTTTGGAATTCAACTGATCGCAAATACAGGTCAGACGTCAATCGATTATGCGGCATGCGTATTAGGCTCGTCCAAAAAAAAAGTTTTTTCCTTATCGTCTCAAAAGTTTCTTTTAGGTTGTGTTAATTCGTTCAACTATTTATTTTATATCGGCAGAAGGCCGACGTAGTCTCTTATCTCAGGGTGATTGGACTTTCTCCACGGGCCTACTTGTAATTTTATAATTGGGATGGTAGTTGATGATTGAGTTCACGCGGTTTATAATAATCAATAGTAATGCTTTATTATATTTAGTATTGAAGGTGATTATTCGATAATTATTTTAACTCTAATACAGTATGATTGGAGTGAATGTGATTTTAAAAGATAACTTACAGCATACTTGCCTAGACAGCTAGGTCTTTAAAAGAGTTTTTTGGATCAATTCTAATATTAAAGGTTCAGTTTACCTGAGTATGTTACTATCCCTAATTGACTTAATGCTAATGACGTGTGTAGACGTGTTGATGTGAATATTGCCTAGACGCTAGGTCTTTGAAAGAGTTGTTGGCTCGAGTATGAATATTAAATGAATTTATTTACTACGTGAATTTAATTGATGAAATTTACTTTGAATTTGAATAAAGTTTGTTTATCCCGAAATGAATCGACTGATAATTAAATTCAACAGCTGTGCTTGCAAGTAGCACGGATCGGACAGGCAAGGAGGCCGAAGCAACCACGCTAGCTTCACCAATACTTCTAGAGCGAAGCTGTGTATAAAAAAATGCAATAGGAATACCGGAGTGGTCGAACAGGTAAGGAGGCCGAAACAACCTCGCTAGCTTCTCACTTTGATATCCCCAGAGAGACATGCTCTGATTAAATAGCAATATTTGATGCTACCTCATTAAATCGAATGCTTACTTTGTTAGCGAGAAAAATCTTAGGCAAAATGGCGATAGGCGATAGTTTACTGCGCCGTGGTAGATGGCGTCTTTTATAGTTGACCGCGCTGATGTGACAGATGGCGCGCGCCATTGACAGGCGGCCCACGTTTATTCACCATATGATCCCAATGTTTATGTGGGTCGTGGTTTGGCCACGTTACAAGGTATATAGCAAATTCTCCCAAAAGCGCAGCCCGATATCTCAACTCTACGAGACGCTCAACGATATTCCGTTTTCCTATATAAATAACACATAAAAATTTTGTTTTTCGTTTTTTCTGCATAAAACTGCGAAAAAAATTCTATTCCAATTTTGATGCACATATTCTTGTGGAAAATTTAGTTCTCTACAAAAAAGGTTTGATAAGGTTTTCTTGTAATCTTCACAAGTGAAAAGTTATCAGGCTTTAAACTGTCGGAGAGTGAGCAGAGAAGGAGCACAGCCAAAAGAAAAGCACGCAGGCGCAGCCACCCGAAAGACGCTGGGAAGGAGCGAAGTCGTTAGCAGCACACAGAAGTGCGTGCGCAGCGGAATAGCGGAAGAGAGGGAAGCGAGAGTCGGCCAAGAGGGGAGCCGCGCAAGGAGACAAAGTAAAACGGAGAGCAAATCACTCAGAAGCCGGCGGCTGAAGAATCAACAAGCAACGAGAGAAAGAAAGAAAACAGAAAATGCAGGCAGAAAGACCCAAAGAAAGCGAAGGGCAGATGGACCTGCTTGAAATAATACTAGAGGAAGTAATAAAGGAGGTGAGAGAGGTAAAAAGAGAAGTGGAATACCTAAGAAGAGAGGTAGAAGAAATGAAGACAGCAGCAAAGAAGGAAAAGGAAGAAAAAACGAGAAAAGAAGAAGACAACGAAGGAAAAGCAAGGAAACAGAGCGGAGAAAACACAGAAGAAGCAGGAAAACAGAAAACAAAAGAGCAGGAATAAGAGGACGACGAAAGAGCAGAAAAAGAAAGGAGAAGAAAGAACATAGTAGTGAAGGGAGTAGGTGGAAACAAGAAGTGGAGAGAAGAAATAAAAAGAATAATAACGACAGCAGCCGGAAAAGCGATACAAATCGTAAGAGAGCGAGAGTGCGGCGGAGCGGACCTCTCAAAAGAAAAAGGAACAGCAATAGTGGAGCTATGGAGCGAAACAGAGAGAAACGAGGTACTGAGAGGGAAAGCGAGATTTGAAATGAACGAAGAAATAAAAATAGAGGAGGACATGCCATTCCAAGAAAGAGAGAGGAGATGGAGGCAAAGGGCCAAGATAGCGGAAGAAAGATATAAGAGGAACTGCGCACTAAAAGAAGCTGCAGAGAAGGAGAGAGTAAGAAACAGAGAGAAAACAGAGAAGAAACAAACGACAGAGAAGTCAGAGCAAGAAGAAAGAGACAAAGAAGAGAAAGAAAAGAGAGAGAAAGGAAAAGAGAAGACAAAAAGAGAGCTGTTAGAGAAGTTAGCAGAAATCCTAAAGGAGCTAAAAAAAGAAGAAGACGACGAAGAGAAAGGAGAAAAAGAAAGAAAGGAAGAAGAAAATAGTCTAGAATAAGATAAAGCATACAATGTAACTAATAAAAAGTAGATATAAGATATATAGAATAGCAAGCAGGGAATCAAAATAAATAAAAGATAGACAGAGAAACACAAAGGATACAGTAACACAATAGAGGCAGGCAGAAAAAAACAACAAAGTAAGATACAAACAGATAGACATAAGGCTAAAAGTAAATAGAAGATTGTAAACCGAAAAAGGAAACAATAAAAACATATTACTACTATCAGGCTTTAAACTCTTGCAACTCAATTAAATTTAACCAGATATAATTGCAGAACGACTATCAAATTTTTTCTTTCTGTAGAGAATCAAATTTCCTACGAAAATATGTGCATCAAAATTGGAATAAAATTTTTTTCCAGAGTTTTACGTGAAAAAAAAAAACAAAAAAAAAATTTTTTTACGTGTTATTTATATGAGAAAACGGAAATTCATTGAGCCTCTCGTAGAGTTAAGATATCTAAGCTGCGCTTTCAGGAGAATTTGTTTTATACCTGAAAGAAACTTTTGACATGATAAGTTTCGGAAAAAAAAAGAAAAAAAATGTTCATTCTGGACCACTCTAATGCGTATACTCATACTTGAGAGTGAGTTCATGTTTAATTATAATGAATATCTATTAATTATGATAAATTTAATGTTTTTATGTTATTACCTAGTTGTGTCTATGATACTTTTTATGTTACACAAAAATCAATGAGTTCATACTCATGAAGACGGGGTTAAAAAGATGACTATATAATTAATATTCTATTATGTGTGTTATTATATGTACAAGTATCACCTGAGTACCTGTTTGGTTGTATCGCACTATTTCGGATACTATTTCATATTAATGTAAACCTTTGTATCTACAGGGTGAATTTCTATCGTCCGTACACTTGGAGTACAGTTGAGTTGGCCAAGAGTCCAATGATTTAGTTGTTTCAGCGTTTCAGCATTTTTCATTCCGACTTTGGACTCCCGGCCGCCTCAACTCTACTCTAAGTGTACGGACGATAGGAATTCACCGTGTATCCTTCACTGAGCCTCACGGCATGAAAGTTCTTTATATGTCTAATACTGATGATGTTAATCTTGTTCGTGTTCCTACAATATACTTAATCTCAAATTGAATTCGATTGGAGTTAATTGAAGTTTTGACTACCTTGAAAACCCACATTCTACTTTTAAGCTAGACCTTAAGTGAATAGCGGTGTCTAAAACTATACCTTACCTCATTAGAAGACTTTAGTAGACAATCAGTGCCATATGATAATTGGCTGTGAGTATATCTGTATAACCATGGAAATGATCACAGACGGAGAAATATTCTCACATATTTGTATCATCAAATAAAGCCGACTAATGGGTACTGATTATACAATATATTGCAACTGTCAAATAGAGAATATTATTCTGTAAACATTCTACCGATTTTTATCCAGATCCATTTACAGGCAGGTATGAACAAATGTCTATAGTGACTATAACAAACTGTGTTGGTGACCTGCACACTCGTTTACAGTCGGCAGGGCAGAAAACTATTGTCAAGATGAATGAGCATATGGCTGCAGGGACTGTTTTTTATTCTTTAGCGCATCACACCCCATGGTTCTCTGAACTAAACGGGCATGGTCAAGTGGACATTAAAAAAAAATTCCGGGAACCATATTGTTATAATTGGCAGGGCAGGAAAGTATTGTCAAGACGAACGAGCATATGGCTGCAGGGACTATTTTTTGTTCTTTAGCGCATCACACCCCATAGTTCTCTGAACTAAACGGGCATGGTCAAGTGGACATTAAAACAAAATTCCGGGAACCATATTGTTATAGTTGGCAGGGCACGAAAGTATTGTCAAGACGAACGAGCATATGGCTGTAGGGACTATTTTTTGTTCTTTAGCGCATCACACCCCATGGTTCTCCGAACTGAACCGGTATGGTCAAGTGGACATTAAAACAAAATTCCGGGAACCATATTGTTATAGTTGGCAGGGCAGGAAAGTAATGTCAAGACGAACGAGCATATGGCTGCAGGGACTATTTTTTATTCTTCAGCGCATCACACCCCATGGTTCTCTAAACTAAACTGTTATGGCCGAGTGAACATTACACAAAAATCTCGGGAACTATATTGTTGATACATGTTATGAATGTAAAGAATTGTTAAGCGAACTACAGACCTCATTTGCATGAACTAATGTAACATAGTATTCTCAACAAAAATTTCATGGTAAAATGATGATCGTTACGGTAACAATGTCTCTATAGTAAACCATATCGTTAAGAGCATCATTTTTTATAGTTTACTGCACGATTATTGTTGTGCCTTTATTTTACCCATGTTTATTGTTAAATTATTGTTACGATAACTATAAATTTTTCTGAGTGTACTTGAAATTTCCCTCCGTGTATAACAACAAGATAAAAAATGAATAAATTTTTAGAAAAAGCAATTAGAATAAACTCAATAAAAAACGAATGTAGCAAATACATGAATTTGCAGCCTACATACTGATGTATACTTGGCAAGGTTGATTCTGGCCCGGAAGTGATCAGGTTAGAGTGTTAAATGATATACCAAACAGCCACTTCCAGGCCAGAATTAACCTCGCCGTATGTATACTCCATTTACCTAGAGAACGACACGCTTGCAACGAGTGCGATAGCGACAGCGCCAACGCGATCGAGGCGGAGTGAGAGAGAGGACGGGGGTCGTACTCTCGGTGAACGGGGTATACGGGGTGAATTCCTAACGTCTGAACATTTGCAGTAGTGTTGAGGTGGCCAAGAGTCCTGCGCCGGCAATTATCTCCCAATTTCAACGGATACGAAAGCCTGGAACCAAACTAACAATTGACAATTATCATTAGTGGCCACCTCAACGCGCGCTGCTCCGAGTGTTGAGACGCTGGGAATTCTCCCTGTATGCGACAGAGTGAGGCGCGTCGCGCCGAGGCCTCGGAAGCGAGCGAAGCGAACGACGAGGCGGGGTTGGTGCGCGACGCGCGCCTTGCTACTACGGCGTCATTCCATGTATGGAAAGCTGGGCGCCACGCCATTGGCTGAGCCCAGTACGACGCGGTAGTCACGAGGTGCGCGGCGCGCGGCGCGGCAACCTGACGCAGCGCCAGACAAATAATTGTAAAAAAAATACTTAGAAAAATCGCTCCATCAATTTCAAAAATTCCCCATCTTCAGAATTGAATGAGGAATGCAATCGTATTTTTTTTAGAATTTGAAAAATGGCTTTAGATTGCGAAAAAAATGGGTAAACATTTTGATTGCTTATAAAATCAAAAAAACCATATTTTTTGAAAAGTTGAAAATTTTTATCAAAAAGTGTCTTTCATCGCCCTTTAAACGCGTTTTGGAACATCTCTCTACGGTGAAGGGGACCCGAGATCTTCATTTTCAGAGCCGCCCGCGCGCCACTTTTACAGTAAAATGAGATAATTCATAACTAGCGTAAAAAATTTTTTTGCACCAACGGAAATATACGGATCCACTTTTTTGACGTCGATTTCAAGTAAAAAGAGTTTCAAGCGATTCAAAAAATACGAGGTCATTTCTCGGCCGATTTGAGGTGGAATTGCCCATATATATTTAATAATGACTGACGAGACTTCTTGTGTCTTTTGTAGATCTTGAATAATAGATAATGCTATGTGTCGACGTTTCCCGGTTTCCGGTTTCTCTTTTCTTGTAATGGCAGCCTGAATAAACACAGAACCAAACTCTGAATAATATATCCATGTTAATCCATCGTGCAATTTCACTTAACATTTTCAATAGACTTGAAAACCTCTCCTAAATATAACAATCTGAAATTATATCATGATGTTACTGGAAATAATTTGAAACCAAAACATCACCACTTAACCCATTATCCAGTGATAATGAGATCGATTGGACCACTTGTACACATATGGTCCCATGAGACACGAAAGCAAGCAAAGAGATGGTAAAGTTGCAGCTCGCGCGGCTATTTCAAGGGTCAATTCACCATATACTCTGGCAATTAAGCATCAATTACAGTTGCATCATGGATTTCGTTCAAACCAAATACCGAGCAATGCACCTACACCTGGTCCCAAACATGCAGTTCAATTAGAAAAAAATCCTGATTACGAAGTGTTTGCATCTCAACTACCTCCTAGTTTACCACTAATCGTGAATTTGATTGCATGGATTAAACATATGGGACTTTTATATTCGCGAAAAGACATTCTCGTAATTATAATTAGTAAAGGGCCGCGATTTTTTGAAATAGAAGAAATTTCACAAGACAGCAGAGGAAAAATTTTGTTTATAACAAAAAAAAAATGCATTCTGATTTTAGTCAGCATATGCAAGCCTACGAAGTAAATGTCTTAGATGATGAATATTCAGTAATATATTTTCATGATGTTGATGATATCAGTTTGATCTCCAGCCTTCCAGACGGAAAATGTTATGTTGCTAATAAGTGATGATGTTTATTATTATTCTATGCGAAGCGGGACAGGTATCGGCCGAGGGTAGGTGAATCCGACGCCCGTCCAGAATCTCAGTTCTTACTACCTTACGACGAGCTTTTCGGAGTCTTAGACCCTGATTGATTCTTGATTTCCCGTGAGTTGTGATTAAAGGAATTTTCCTAGGGTCTGCTCGATTCACTTGAAAATTTTACTGAACATAGTTTAAGGTGTGACAAAAGTATGATAACATTTTCAGCCTCCCCTTTTTTTTTCACCGGCACTAGTTTATTGAAAAAAAATATTCCGGAAATAATCGAATTTTCCGTATCAACCTGACTTATTAATAATTTGTTGCCGGTGAATAAAAGAAAAGGGGTGGCTGAAAATTTTACCGTACTTTGGCTACACCTTGAACTATGTTCAATAACATTTTCAAGTGAATCGAGCAGACCATAGGAAAATTCCTTTAATCGCAACTCACAGAGAATCAAGAATCAATCAGGGTCTAAGCCTCCAGAAAGCTCGTCGCAAGGTAGTAAGGAACGAGATTCTGGACGGCCGTCGAATTCGCCGACCCTCGGCCGAAACCTGTCCCGCTTCGCATGAAATACCCCATACATTTTTCACCATTATCTTATTAATAGTATATTATTATACCCGATACCTATTACCTATTGTTTTTGATACGAAATAAATATTGCAATTTATTAATAACTGTGGAATTTTGTGAATCAATTATGACCAAATCTTTTCTATGCAGTTCTTGAACTTCATTTATAAAATACACCGTGAAAAAATAAACTGAATCACTCTACCTATATTTAAAAATATGCGATTCGATACACTCTTTGACTTCGAAAACATAATAATAATAATACAAAAGTGGTTGATAATATATCGCGTCACTAATACCATACGGTCGTAGGCGCCAAAAAAAAATTTGGTCTTTTTGGTGGCAAAATCTTTTTCATGCAATATGACATCGTTCGTGCATATCCGCAAAAAAAAAATTTGGCGCTCACGACTTGATGGCATTATTGACGCGATATACTTCAATAATAATATAAGCGAAGTGAATATTTGAAGGATTTTTCATCCTCACAGTCTCTCGACCAAACTCTGATACCTACTGCACGTCTACTTTGAAGCTAGACCCCCCTCACTAAGAACTGTTTAATAATCGGATGGTCTCAGCACAAAATCACAAAAACTGTTGAACGTGTTTTCATATTGGCCTTACAATTATGTAGGATGCAACCGAGCCCCCGGATCATAAAAGGGATCGCGCGGACGAAATCACATAGAAGTATTGTCACTTCTGAAAATATGCCAATGAAAAATAAAAAAAGAAGGTAAATGAAAAAAAAGTCACTATTTTTTAATTTACCTTCTTACCTTCTATGTGATTTCGTTTGCGCGATCCCATTTATGATCCGGGGGCTCAATTATCTACTGATTCCATCGAATAATCTATACTATGAAATTCGAATTCCAATGAGAGAGAGATCAGATCAGATCAGATGGTTTTTATTATGCCGTAGCCTAAAAAAAGGCCGAGGGGCAATTGTGCAGTAACAGTACAGAAAATAAATAACAACAAAATAGAAAAAAAAAGTTAATAATACATCCGCATTAAATGATAATAATAATAAATTAAGGGGGGGGAATACTCGAATTTTACCGACCTTTCTATTTTCTCGAATATCTCCGAAACGGGGCTATCAATCGACTTGTCCTTTCGGCAGTCAATGTTTGACGAGTAATGAGTTCGAACTGGTATGTTTTATCGGATGAAATCGTTTTTTTTTTTTTTTTTTTTTTTATAGAAAAGTGTGGGCGTACCATTTATTTCGACTTATATCAAAGCCTACGCATAAAAAATGCAAAATCGGCCTCTGTAGCCCGATTTTTTATGGAATTCCGAACATAACGATCCAAAAACATCTTTGTTTCCGACAACGATGAAGGCGCAAAATGTAGAATACGATTTTGTGGTAATTTTCGCAATTGTCAAGGGCTGTGAGCGAAAATGGCCGCTCGTACAGCTGTCGATATGATGCGGTGGTTCCCAGAACGACCGTCAGATGTCGCCGCGCGCGCCATTTTCGAGCTTCTTTATATAAAATAACATGTAAATAGTTGTACTGTATATCATATATAATTTAATACTTTACGTTCCTCGCATTATACAGCTATCCATTATAGACAATTATATAAAAATACATAAAATATAAAGGCGAAGCCAGCTTCAGACGGTATGGCGTGATATAAGCATCCCTTCTTACATTGAAAATAAACCTCATTCCCGAATTAATGAGCCTTTGGAGTTTAAGATTGAGATAACTTGAGAGGTTGTAGTAGACCAGAGAGCAGTAATCCAAATGCGGAAAGATCAGCGCACGAACTAGCCGCGTCCTCACTAGTGGCGAGAGGGCTGCGCTGTGAAATTTAAGCTTGTGCAGCGATGCATGGACCTTCCTCGAGATCTGAGCTACGGGACCATTCCACGTTAGGTCTACGGACATGTAAATACCGAGGTTCCTGACTGAACTGACGTAAGGCACAGCTACACCATTTATTAATACCGGAGGAAGCGGTAAGCGATGCAACTTATCAAGATACTGCGGGCTACCAAGAATGATCACTTTAGTTTTGGAGATGTTTAACCGTAGGCCATTTACGCTAGCCCAAGTCGACACAGCCCCCACATCAACGTTCAGATTACCGATAGCGGCTAAGATATTCTTAGGAGTTGAACGTAGGTAAATTTGCAAATCATCCGCGAACACCATGTGCTATGTATGCCTGAGCACCTGACCAATGTCGTTTATAAAAACTAGAAACAGCAGAGGCCCGAGGACAGGGCCCTGTGGCACACTAGACTGATTGGCTAGGTAAGTGGTATGACCCCCGGAAAGTTTCTGAACGGCTTGGAGTCTACCCGAAAGGTACGAATGCACCCACCTAACCGCCTCCACCGAGAGCCCGTAGCGTAGCAACTTGGACAGTAAAATTCGGTGGTTGAACGCCTTACTAAAGTCGAACAAAACAAGCACCGTGACATACCTGTCGTCAACAGCCTTCCTCGCATCATCGAGCACCTTCAGCAAGGCCGACTGGGTGCTGTGCAACTTCTGGAAACCTGATTGCGCAGGGTCCAGGATGGCATTTCGCTCTAGGTAAGGCATAAGCTGATTTGCGACTACACGTTCGAGGACTTTGGCAAGATGAGGTAAATTAGCGATTGGTCTTGTATCGGACTCAGAACCAGGAGGGTTTGCATAAGGGCACGATATAAGCCCGCTTCCGAATTTCGGGAAACACAGAATTTGATAACAAGCAGTTAAAAAGACTGGTAATATGAGGCGAAAAGTTTAGCGGGGTAGACATTCCGCCACTACACGCAATAAGGCCCATGCGCTTCAGTTCTGACCAGATATCGGAGAGATCTGTTAATTTAGAAATTCGATCAAGGTAGAAGGCATCCTTTGCAGCCTTAATTTCCGACTTGATGTCACGCCGCAGCACCCGATACTGCCTCATAAGTTCACGTGAGCCCCGGCGTTTAGCTACGGTGTATAAGCGATTTCTGGCCCGGATGCGCTGCCTGATTTGCGGCGTGAGCCAGCCTGCGGGGGGCCTTCGAAATTCGCGGGTTACCACTGGGGCATGGGTGTCGAGCACACTCACGATTGCTTCACAAAGAGCCAGTGCCTGACCATCGGAGTCATCCCCAAGACCAGACACTGCGGACACAATACCCAGGTGCAGATCGGCACCCAAGACTGCTGGATCACAATTTTTAAAATCCCGGAATTTTCTCACACGGCACTCTAGACTCGGGACCGGCAGCTCATACTGAAATTCGATTAAATCATGACCTGCGATAAAGGGAGTTGAGGAATTCGCGTAAGAGCGAAGCCGAGCAGCCGAATCAATTATAGCGACATCCAACCACGAATCAGAGTGTGCCGTGTGATGCGTATTACCATGGGGAACTAAATACAATGAATGACTGAAAATTAAGTCGCGAAGGTAGCTGGCCTCAAAAGAGCCACTGCTAAGGTTACAATTCAGGTCTCCTACTATAAAGATGCTACCGTAATTGTGGGAAAAATTCGCAAACTTGTCAAGAAATCCCTCCAAGAGAATGCCCTGAGGCCTACGATAGATCGCAGGGACCAGTGCTTTGCCAGCTGCAGCGTTAACCTCTAAAATAAGGAACTCCGGTGAGTTGGAAAACAGAAAGGGGGAGGAGGCCAGAACTTTGCATTTGAGAGAATTATGAACGTAGACTAAAATGAATAAAAAGAATAAAATGCAATAATTCACACCCATCATTTACAGGACCTCCGTTTTGATCGAAGTTTTGTATCCCGGTTGTTTCAGTCGAATAGTTCACCTCAGCAGCCTTAGCCTTGGTTCAACGAAGCAGTGCATGAGTTGCGGGTGAGAGGAACTCATTAACAAAAATTTTGCCCATACTTGGATTCTGCGGAAAGACCTCGTTCACTGTTAAAGTGGACTTGGTCCGCTTCATGGCAATGATGTGATCGCGTACCGAAGTTGACCTAAGTACTACAATGAATGACTTAAGACTAATAGAGGGTGAGGTAACGGTTATTGGACATTTCTTCGTATGACACTTATTCGTACCCCACTTCTTCGTCTCCCATTTCTTCGACTGCACACTTCTTCGTCTACGACACTTCTTCGTCCAGGACACTTCGTCGTCTAGACATTTCTTCGTCCAGGTCACTTCTTCGTCTAGGCTTTTTTCGTCTGGACTTTTCTTCGTCTGGACACTTCTTCGTCTGAGACACTTCTTTGTATGAGAAAGAAGGTCCGAGGAAGGGAGTGAGCACACGTTTAGCCTTTCGAGAGTCACGACCACCGTCTGGGTATTTCGCATATGTGTGTGTATGTGGGATTAGTGGGGTAGCCTAACCTTTTCTAGCCTTTCGAGAGTCACAACCACCCTGTGGAAAAAGTCTGATAGAAAATATTAAGTTCCAATAAGAATCCTGATACGTCTATGTGGACCAAAAAATGCGCCGATAGAAATGCAATCATAACTTATCCGTTGATACCAAAAATTGAAATCTATACGTGTTTTCCATATCGTAATCTATAGGATTGTATTATTTTTTTTAATTGATTGGACTTTACTCGGGTAATCGGTTAGAGTATTCATAGGGTTGAATACATCCTGATCGAAACAGTAAATTCATAAGTATACACAGTTACTCGAAGCTATATTTTTTCATCTGCAAATGCATTTAGGTGGTACAAGCTATACATGCATCAGATCTTCCAACTTATAGTTGTATTAGTATTATACAGGATGGTCCGTTCAATTTTTCTATCTGAAACTAACAGTAATTACTCATTTAATTTTTCTCATCTCTATCGTTAATAATAATATATTTACAATACAGAAATGAGATTATGTTGTATTTTCCCATGAGGAAATGCTGTTTCAAAAACACATTAGACTCCAATAACTGAATCTGACATTCCATCAAATTAACCGTAATTGAAACTATAAGCAATTGCAGTTCTTGTTTGTATGAATTACCAAGAGCATATTGTTTTGATATTCATTTATATTTCGAGTCTCGTCCTTCGAGATTACATGTAGTACCGCTACTTTCCACTAGTCTATGCCACAAAGTTCAGAGTAACAAATTTGAATCTGTCTCTCCTGCGCCATCTATACTTTATATACTCTTCATAACGTTTTTTGTGCTAGTAACAGCCACATCGCACATTTTATTCGCATAAGAAAGATAGCATAACTACATAATAAGTCTATCAAATAAGGAATCATCTAAAGATAATTCAAAAGGATCCCCCAAAGATGGGAAAAAGCAAGAAAAGAAGTCGAGAAAGAGAGGAAGAGGACGATAACTTACGTACGAAGGTTTCTAGGTTAGAAAAGATGTTCGCAGTGTTTTTAGAACAAAACAGGGAACTACGAACAGACAAAACAGGTAAAGACTTAAGAAAATCAGTTTCTTGACGGCATGTACTCGATAGAGACATGTACGTGCATACTGGGCTAGTAAAATTTGCACGAAGGAGGCAATAATCACTAGTGCCATTGATACCCATCGGGATTTTTCAGATGGGAATCAGAGGGTTGCTCAAGACAAAGAAAACTTATCTTTGAACCCACAACCTACTGTCTCAGCTAATGTTAGCCTCGAAAGGGACGTTAAGGTCCACAACGACAAAGAACCTGAGCCTCAGTCGACAGAGATAGCTAGTGACAGTGTGTCTGTCACTGAGGAGTGTCCCTTGGACGAGGACGTGGAGACAGTACTTGGTGCTGATCCTTCAGCTGAGGACAAGAAAGCTGTGGATCTGCATCAGAGTTTAGTCGCCAGATGGAATACCTGGTTGACGGAGGGCCTTTCTAAAGAAAACAAGGAGATATTGTTAGATAAATATCCCCGAAAAGGAAACGTGCATCTAGAAGCACCGGAGCTTAATGAAGAGGTAGTAGCAACACTAAATGAGTCAGGTATAAAGAGAGACAGGCTATTTATATCAGAACAAAATCTAGTGGGTTCGGCTATGTCGGCGGTCGGAGAATCAATATCAATGATTCTAAAAGATGATGAGGAACCTGTAGATCGTTTAGTTTTGTTGGAAAGACTAGCGGATGCGGGAAAATTGATGTCGCAATTACATTTCCAAATCTCCTCCGCTAGACGTTCCTTTATTGCTCCAGTCCTGTCAAAACAAGTTAAGGAAATGTTGCACAAAACAAAACCAGGTGCATGGTTGTATGGAGAAAAATTATCAGAAAAAATAAAGGCAGTTAAATCCATGGAAAAGATCGGCAAAGAAATGAAGATTGTTCCTATACCACCTCCGTCAGCGTCAAAAAAGCAAACCAAAGTAACCCCAGGGACCTCAGGTTTACGTCATTTAAACTGGAGAAGCCCATATGCGAGTCAGGGGCAGCCGCATCTGGGCCAAAGACCTGCTCACCAGAAGTTCTCCAAGACAAATTACCAGAGTCCCAGGACGCCGTCCAACCAATTCAAAACCAATCGTCCAGCTTACCAGGACAAGAAGTAGAAGAGGTAAAAATACAAGCGGGGCGTTTGGCTAATTTTATCCACGAGTGGGAGAAAATTACGTCAGACAGTTTCATATTAAACTGCGTTAGAGGTTATGAAATACCCTTCTCTTCTCTGCCACCACAATCATTGAGTTGGACAAGAGAAGTAAAATTTTCTGTCGAAGAAGAAATTTCAGTACAATTGGAGATTAATAAACTCTTGATAAAGGGGGCTATTGTAGAGTGTGAGCCAGTAGAGGACCAGTTCCTATCTCCATTCTTTTTAGTACCAAAACCAAACGGGACGAAAAGATTCATTTTAAATCTTAAAAATTTAAATAAGTATATTCAGACCTCTCACTTCAAACTAGAAGATTTGCGTTCAACGCTAAGATTAATTAGTAAGAACTCGTATATGTGTAACTTAGACCTAAAGGACGCCTACTTTTTAGTTCCAGTAAAACGATCAAGCAGAAAATTTTTAAGATTCAGCTTCAAGGGCCATAATTTTGAATTTACGTGCTTACCATTTGGACTATGCACAAGTCCACACGTTTTTACAAAATTATTGAAACCGGTATTGCACTGTTTAAGAAAACAAGGGCTAGTGTCAACAGCTTACCTGGACGATTTTTTGTGCATCGGGTTTTCTTTTCCTAGCTGCTTAAATAATGTGACCAAGACAAGAGAGCTTCTTGTTAAGTTAGGTTTTATAATTAACGAAGATAAAAGCTCACAAAGACCAGAAACATCGTGTGAATATTTAGGTTTTGTGATAAAGTCGTCAGACATGTCCTTAGAGTTGACAGCAAAAAAGAAAATCAAAATTCAGAGTGTCGCTCAGGAATTTTCACACAGAAACACTTGCCAGATTCGAGAATTCGCAGGTTTGATTGGCCTATTAATAGCAGCGTGCCCCGGGGTAGCATATGGCATGCTGTATACAAAGATCCTGGAGAGAGAAAAATTGAAGGCGTTAATTATCAACGATAGAAACTTTGATAAACAAATGTTTATTAGCAGTAAAGTTAAAGAAGAATTATCCTGGTGGATATCCAGACTCCCTAGATCAGCATGTCCAATTAGAACATTTAAGTTTCAACAAGAGATATTTTCAGATGCCTCCTTGACAGGCTGGGGCGCGCATGCAAATGGGGAAAATATACAAGGTTTCTGGACAGTATCAGAAAGAAAACTCCATATTAATCACCTCGAGCTTATCGCAGCGTTCTTAGCTCTAAAGGCATTTGCGAGGGATTACGTAAGCTGCGAATTGTTGTTGAGAATCGACAATACCACCGCGATCGCGTATATAAATCGGGCGGGAGGCGTGCAGTTTCCGGAATTAAATAAATTAGCAAGAAATATTTGGCAATGGTGTGAGGAGAGAAAGATATGGATATTTGCATCGTATATTCCATCGCGAGAAAATACGGACGCAGACAGGGAATCAAGGAAGTCCAACATTGATACAGAATGGGAACTAAATAATAACGTGTTTGAGAAAATTATACAACGATGGGGTACACCTAGCATTGACCTTTTTGCGACGCGTGCGAATGCAAAGGTGTATAAATATTGTGCATGGAAAAGAGACCCTGATGCCCTGTGCATCGACGCATTTACCCTAGATTGGAGTAAATACTTCTTTTATGCATTTCCACCCTTTTCAGTCCTCACAAGAACAGTTCAAAAGATTAAGTTAGATGGTGCTGAAGGAATACTGATAGTCCCCTACTGGCCCACACAGCCTTGGTATCCTGTATTTACAGAATTACTAATAGACAAACCCCTAATTTTTTCCGCATCAACCGATTTACTAGTTTCCCCATGCAGGTCGCTGAAACATCCGCTGAGCGCTCAGCTTTCCCTGGTTGCAGGGAAGCTCTCAGGAAGGCATACCTACGAAAACAACTTCCAGAAGAAGCCTTCGAGATCCTAACGGCTTCTTTGACTAATTCTACTGTCAAACAATATAACTCAGCGTTAAGAAACTGGTGGAATTATTGTATAAGAACACAGACGGATCCCCTGGAAGCAGATGTCAACACCGTTTTAAGATTTTTATCCTTTCGGTTTGAAGAGGGTGCATCTTATGGCAGCTTAAACTCGGAAAGATCAGCTATCAACCTGATAAGTTCAGTTGATCTTGGCAACAATGCTTCGATTGCTCGTTTCTTCAAGGGCGTATATAAAATAAGACCAACAAGACCCAAATATGAGTCTATCTGGAATACAGAGACACTACTAACATGGGCAGAAGCCCTAGAACCAATGGAAACATTGGAGCTGAAAGAGCTTACATTCAAGTTAGTCTCTCTTTTGGCCCTAGCAACGGCTCATAGAGTACAAACATTGTCCCTCATCAAGCTAAAGGACATATCAGTAACTAATGATGGGGTGACGATTAAAATAACAGATCCTATCAAGACATCTCGAGCGGGAAACCCGCAACCAAACTTCGTCATTCCATACTTTAACAATAGAAAAAAGGTATGTGTTGCCAGAGTGCTTTTACATTACATAGAGAAAACAAGGGAGCTTCGGGGGAGAACTGAATACTTATTTTTAACGTTCAAAAGACCCTACCATAAGGCTACGGCTCAGTCAGTAAGTAGATGGATTAAACACTGTCTAGTATCAGCAGGAATTGATAAACATTTCACTGCGCACAGTACCAGACACGCTGCAACATCTATGGCAGATTTAAAGGGAATTGATATAAATATTATTAAGGATACAGCAGGATGGTCTAAGCAATCACAAGTATTTGCTAAGTTCTACAAAAGAGAAATTAATATCGACAAAGAAACCTTTGTAAAGTCAGTTCTAGGAGACGATGCCGAGTAATACATTATAACTGGAATAATTAATAAACAAAGGATAATAAAGACATAGAATTCAATCTTCTCTAAACATCTACATGTAATCTCGAAGGACGAGACTCGAAATATAATTGAAAATCAAACTAACTTACCTGTAAGTGAAGTTCGATTATAATTATGTGAGAGTCTCGTTCGAGATGATTACATCCCACCCTATCACTCCTGGAGTGACCCTGCCCCATTCCCTAATAAACTGAGACATTAGTTTTTGTTTATTAATTATAAAAATTACAGCTTTAAACTGAATGAAGAGTATATAAAGTATAGATGGCGCAGGAGAGACAGATTCAAATTTGTTACTCTGAACTTTGTGGCATAGACTAGTGGAAAGTAGCGGTACTACATGTAATCATCTCGAACGAGACTCTCACATAATTATAATCGAACTTCACTTACAGGTAAGTTAGTTTGATTTTCAAATAAGCCGGTATGAGGATTTCCTTCATGGTAAGGATCAATCTCTATCGGATATTACGACAATATTTCTTTGATTTTCTATATGTTATATACACCCATATATAAATCTTCACTTATAATGAGAAACAATTTTTTATCGTAAATTTCTTTTTGAGTACCGATTGAGTCAGCTATTCATTACAAGATACAAGTCAATTATTTAATTCGGTATTAACCTTTCAGAAGATTTTGATTTTTGAATTCATCAATTTTATAAATTCAGTTATACGATATTTGTTAGCATTGAGGTATTTTATGAAATGTTTATAATATATATTCTTATTTCAATTACAGTTACGTTAAAACAATTAAAAATATTGGATTGAAAAGTATATTATATTGATTTCCAGTTGTACTGATAAAATACGGTTAATTTCATCCAGAAACAAATTTCACGAAACATTTTTTATTTTATCAGTTGCTACGATTATATTGAAACATTTTTGAGAAATGAATTTTTAATTTTACACAACTATCCAAAAGAATTATACAAAGATTTTGTTAATAAACGGAACGCTCGGTAGCCAATGGCTAATGATTTTCTGTTGGATCTGTCATTGATGATTGCTACCGAGCGTTCCGTCCGGCATTACCGAGAATATTCGGTGAGACCACACGATCCCCTTCCTACGGCAAAACCAACACAGGCGCTCACCGCGTGCGTGAGGCTCGTTCGGGAGGGGATGCAATGCTACTGGCACCTCATTCCGTCCTGAACGAGCCTCACGCACGCGGTGCGCTTGTGTTGGTTTTGCCGTAGGAAGGGGACCGTGTAGTCTCACCGAATATTCACAGTATATCGGACCATGGGACGCCAGCCTAACGAGATTCGGCTGTACATAACTCAAGCCCGCCGTAGTGTCGTAGAAGCCGGTAGTCACGTTCGTTTTAGTTGTTTCTTGGCCGGTGTTATATCGACAAATTAAAAAATAATTTAAATAATTAAATATTTAATTGTGTTTGCGTTCAGTGTTTATCTAATATAATCTTCAATAATCCATTGACACCAACATACATAAGTACTGAATATTTTTATCAAGTTTTGGAAGACTTTTATTTATAATTTTGTTCTAAGTTTGAATTTTTCGAAGAACTAAAGATGATCATTGATCGTTTAGAAGAATATTTATTTTTTTATACTTCAAAACTTCTTCATTATTGTCTAATTTTGTAAGTATTTTACGACATGAGACTCTGCAGTGATTATTTTGAACGATGAAAATATGTTTTAATTTTCATGTGTTGTAAAAAATTGCCGAATAACTGTTCCAATGTGCGTGAATATTTGAGAGAGTTTTTGTTTTATTTCCTTACGATTCACGTAATAATAAGATTATTTAATAGTATTGCAATTTTAAAATAAAGTTTGTTAATGTAATGATATATTTGTTCGAACAAGTGTCGTGCTTGATAGGATCGTATCGGTACTTCCAGTTTTACAGGTAGAATCTAATGGGTACTATTGAAAAGTTAACAACTGTATGTTCGAATTTTCTTATTAAACGATCAATAACCATGGGGTTATAGAAGATTTTATGCGGATTTTCAGCTTGGCTATTGATTAGGGTGATTCATTTCCGCAAAGTTTTTTTTTTTTTCGGTGCTCAAGCAAAATATTAATCTACCTATAGAAAAAAAAATTTCCACCAAGTTAGAGCTCTTAATATCAATTTTAAGTACTTGCAGTTTAAATTTAAAGTTTTCCCATTTGAAATGCATGTAAAAAAAATTTTTTTTTTTTCAAATTTCTAATGCTCGCTCGCTTTTTACAATATTGTGAATCGGTTTTATGGACCTTATAGGGAATTTCACGCTCTTCAAAATTGTCTTTGTGATTTTTTGTGTAACTCGTAGTGGTTCGCCAGTAGGAGTCATCAAAGTTCAACTTTTTGAATAAACATTTTTTTTTCAATTTTTTTCAACAATTCGCAAAAAATAGTGAAAAAAAAAGAGCTGAATCGTAAAAAAAAGTCTTTTAACAAATATTTGATGAATTTACGGCCATTTTTATATCTTAAAACGTAAATAATTGATTAATTTTAACCAATTATGCTATTTAAATTAATTTTTCTTATTTACTATTGATATAATTCTCTAACGTCATACTAATTAACTAAAGCAATCATAAAATTGTAACAGATGCATTCCCCAATCAAATAATTATCATTATTTTTTTACTTTTGTTAGAATATGCCATCACAATATTATTTAATGCAATTATTCAAATAGCAATTTCTACTTATACAACATTGAAGCAAATGAAGTTGACAATAAAAACAATTTACTTTTTCGGAAATGTTAAAAAATTGCAGAATCTAAGTTGCAATTGTATATTTGTTGTTTTTTTATGAATTAATGTGTTTTTTTTATATTTATTATAAGTCGAAAATCATAATAACTCTGAAAAAGTTATTGTTGTAGAGAATTATATCAATAGTAAATAAGAAAAATTAATTTAAATAGCATAATTGGTTAAAATTAATCAATTATTTACGTTTTAAGATATAAAAATGGCCGTAAATTCATCAAATATTTGTTAAAAGACTTTTTTTTACGATTCAGCTCTTTTTTTTTCACTATTTTTTGCGAATTGTTGAAAAAAATTGAAAAAAAAAATGTTTATTCAAAAAGTTGAACTTTGATGACTCCTACTGGCGAACCACTACGAGTTACACAAAAAATCACAAAGACAATTTTGAAGAGCGTGAAATTCCCTATAAGGTCCATAAAACCGATTCACAATATTGTAAAAAGCGAGCGAGCATTAGAAATTTGAAAAAAAAAAATTTTTTTTACATGCATTTCAAATGGGAAAACTTTAAATTTAAACTGCAAGTACTTAAAATTGATATTAAGAGCTCTAACTTGGTGGAAATTTTTTTTTCTATAGGTAGATTAATATTTTGCTTGAGCGCCGAGAAAAAAAAATTTTTTTGCGGAAATGAATCACCCTACTATTGATTGATATCTAATAGGTTACATCAAGGCCCATCTTTAGTCGCCCACCTCCTTTCCATACAATGTAACGAAAAACGGGTGGGGGAGAAACATTTCGATTATTATCCGAGTCCAGGCGTCGAAAACGTAAAAAAGGCCACCGTAGCGCGAATTCTATTTCAATTCCAAACACATAGATCCAAAACCATGTTCGTTTCATGCGAAAATAGAGCCAGCGTGTGGTTATTTCTTTTTTCCACTGTCTAAATGGTTTTTCCATTGTCATTGGCTTTTGACAATGGAAAAAAGAAAAAACCAAACGCTGGCTCTATTTTCGCATGAAACGAACATGTTTTTGGATCTGTTACGTGCGTAGATTTTAAAGATTTCGGTATATATTTTTCTTTTTGGGAAGTCAACCAGGATAGTTCCTAGAACTTCGGGTTTACCCTAATCCTGCTGACTTCTTTCTTTTACACATATATATATATATCCCGGAATCCTAAATTCCTTTTCTTTCTTTGATTTTATAAATTCTTTGAACCTCAACAACTTGTTGTTTCATTTTTCGAACGTGACTTAGAGTATAAAAAGTAACCACATCGAAATATAATATTATTTCTATCGGATGTTTATTCCCTTCTTAAAACGGCTATAAGTCACGTAGGTGCAGATAACGGCGAAGCAACACTGGAACCCCAGTCTTGCTGACCCCTCGATCTCACACTACTATAGGTTAGCGCGTAGATGTAATTTTTGCTCTCTCTCTAATTTCCAAAGAAATAAGGAAATTAAGCTAACTAGAAGTAGAATAATAAGATTTCAAAAGTAAGAATGATGGAAAACTAAAGAGCTATTTAACGGTTCATAATTCAAATATAAGTTCGGATTATTAACATAGTTTGAAGATATTCAAAATATGAGCTAGTGTGAGTAGACTATAGGTGAGGCATGGAATAGCATGGGACCGCGTGACGTCACAAGGGACCAACGCCTACGCTAACTGCAAGTAGTCCCTCAAACCAATCAGGCGACAATTAGCCACTAAGCAAGGCCCTAATTGGCTAAGCCACGCGCGCAGTAATACATACATTGTTGCAACCGCGGGGACCTCGTCGCCTTTGAACTTAAATCAGCGTCTTTCTTCTGGTAAATCGCGAGGTGCGTGGACGTAAAGAACCGTGTGCTAAATAGAGCCAAGAGTTACACTCAATCTTTTCTTTTTATAATTAAAGTGGTAGTGTAAAGGACTCAGTACTCGTCAACCCTAAAGTAATAATCGTGACATAATCCACAGCGTGGTGGTCTGATTATTCAATACTAAATTCAGTGCAGAGACACAATTCGATTATTCTATTAAACGCCTTTGAATTTTTAATAAAAATAACTTCACTTTCCGCCTGATACTCGCTTCGAGTATTTGTAATATTTAAGAATCTTGCTATTCCAACTTTAAGTTAACATTCAATACAGACTATTTCGAATCAGTGAATATTAACAATTTAATTAGCTTCAGTTCCGAACATTAAACGTGATAAATAAAATCTAAATTCTACGCTAATCAAAGGCTTCGAGGTTCTCAAGGTGAGGGAGGCTTATACCTAAATATCGAAAGTAGCCCCATGCTACGCCATCTCAGCCAAAGATAAGTAACCACGATCGCTCACACAAATTCGCTCATTTATAATCATATATTCAAAATCGTTAGACTGTTTTCCAGAATTCTTTAAATTTAATTATTTGCATGTTATAATATAATTTAATCACATGAGTAGTATAACCACGGGAATATCGTAACTAGTCAATACAAGAGGTATTTCGGGGTAAACCCTTCCTAGTAACGAGACCACCCGGCGAGCTTGAACTGCTATTCATACAACCTGCGTTATTTTCCTATTTTAATATAAATCGAGATTGGTATGAATATAAATTTTCAAGACCAAACAGGATAATTCACAGAATTTCGGGTTCCACCCTAATCCTGTTGGGTTACCTTTTTATTATAAAAGAGTTATCAAGATCCCACTTTTACCCTCGATTTATATTACCATATTATTTTTAAACATATATAATTAAAGACATACGAAAATTAGTGGCATACACATTATAAATATAAATTCCTATATTGGGAAATTTCATCATTTACTATTATAGTGAATGAATCAAGATCGAGACAATTCTTAACCTGACGAGCCGAGCGGGGTAATTCATAGAATTTCGGGATTCACCCTAACCCCAGTACGAGACTCCTTTGTGTCAATATAAATTACTAAGCACATAATTACTGATCTTGATTCAATAACTATATGTATTTTATGTTATAAAAGCCATACATGATTTCTTTTATTATTGAATACGATTCAGTATTATTGGTAAAGAGAGAGAGATAGTGAAGCTTTTTCATAGAGAGTTCCAGTAGTTCCTTTTTGATATTATTTCAGTATTTCATTATATTCATTATATCAACGCGTGTGAATCGTGAAGAGTCTTTTATTAAATTCATTACTATTTTTCATTAATAATAAATCTTATATAGTAACAAGCCTTCACGATCCCCACGTCGGAGATCATTATATTTTCTCGTTAATTCATTACTTTGTGAATTAATATTTTATGTTATTCATTTGTTCAACCGGCAATCATTTGTTAGCCGCTTGAATTATATATTTCATATCCATTATCGTTCAAGAATATATATTTGATTTTACCAGTTAATTCTCATGATCATTGAATCACCTTTTATTTTATTATTTTAATCATCCTAATATTCATTAGCCTCAACCATAATTTAAACATTTCAATTGAGCCCTGTATAGGACTAGGCGGCAACGATCCTATTTACCGGTCTATCCCAGGATAGATCTTTTCTTTTAATTTTATTATTTTCGCGCATGTGACGGGTATCCTAATAGTCGACAGGTCCTCGCTTGTCAATAGAACCGTTCGGATAATTAACCACTCTACCCACACCGTCCGTCACAGATCTATGTGTTTGGAATTGAAATAGAATTCGCGCTACGTTGGCTTTTTTTGCGGATAATAATCGAAATGTGTCCCCCCCGCCCGTTTTTCGTTACATTGTATAGAACGGAGGTGGGCGACTAAGGATGGGCCTTTACAACCTTTAATGAATATCAATTTTCTAACATCATCCTCACGTTCTCATCTATTAAAAATTTTTATAGATTTTTATCAGCAATATTACTTTTTATTGGATGAAATACATATAGGCAATTATAAAAAAGATCAAATTTATTCGCAAATACTGTTTTAAAACAGTTTGTGAATGAAGAAAATGTATTGGAACAAACCCTATACGATTTTATCATTTTCTGATTTGGATAACCTGACAAACCTAAATGCAAAACATGATTCATGCATTAAAATGATATCTAGGTATTGCCGATACTTTCTGATATATTATCATAAGCTGTATTACTTTTGATTCAGAGAAATACTTATAAAAAAATATTTAGAGAAGATTTTAATTAACCGTAATTACTTTTTTTGAGCACTACGTGGATACTAAATATGTATTTGGATCTGAAACTAAGCGGATATTGCTAAAACTTTTTCATAAATTCTCATACACTGCGTTATTTGATTTACATCTAATTAAATACATATGAATAAGTATTGAAAACGATTAATTTTAACAGCAATTACTGTTTTTGAACAGTACATAAATGGAAAATCTGTATTTTGATTAACCCCATACAATCTGATTGTCTTCTGATTCGGATTGTCTGATGAAGATTAATATACTAACAGAATGGAAAATCATACTGAAGAGTACAATGTATATGTGACTGATAAAATTTCATAAAAACCATTGTGAACTTATCCGTAATTTCTTTATCAAAACAGTATAGTTCAGAACTGCCGATACTTAATTATACTTTTCTATCTGTTTTACTCATTATAATTCCATCGCAAACTATACAACAAATATGTGTCATTTACTGATACAACCCCATTGACTCTATCGGTCATTTCTTGTATCACAATTCTAGATTATAACCAATTGGAAATACTCATACAATCAAATTTGTCGTTCTTGTACCAGATAAAATCCAATGAATCCATTATTTTTTTCGTCAATCGGTAAATATCCGGAATTGCTGTTTCAAAAACACAATAGTATATAATAACTTCCAATCAAACATCGTATTTTATTTGGATTAATCAGACTTTTTCCACAGGGCACCGTCTGGGTATTTCGCATGTGTGTGTGTGTGTATGAGATTAGTGAGGTAGCCTAACCTTTTCCAGCCTTTCGAGAGTCACAACCACCGTCCGGGTATTTCGCATGTGTGTGTGTGGGATTAGTGGGGTAGCCTAATCTTTTCTAGCCTTCCGAGAGTCACAACCACCGTCTGGGTATTTTGCATGTGTGTGTGTGTGTGAGATTGGTGGGGTAGCCTAACCTTTTCTAGCCTTTCGAGACCCGGGAAAAAATGATTTTGTATGATCATGTATGATTATATATGTTTACTAGGGGGGCTTCGCCCCCCTGCGCGCTTCGCGCGCCAACCCCCCATGTATATATTGATGTTGATCATTGTACATCATTCATAAAATTCGTCATATATTAACAAAAAATGGAAAATTATGGAAAAAAAGGAATTTAAGGTTGTTCCATTAGAAATATTCCGAAAATGAGATGTAATGTTAATTAGTAGTTAATTAGTATAGGTGAATTATAACGTCTTTCATCCAAATTAACAATGTTTCGTACGAAATATAGGTAATATTCTGGGACTGATTTGTTTTTTGTTAATTCAAATAAATTTTTATATTTTTTTGCATATGGATTTACCGTGTTTAGTATTTTTGATATCGTTGTTATGTGTTGTATTACCAAATTTTTATTCTCCTTTAGTCTTTCTTCGGTTGCTTTATAATCGTCGTAAATATAAATTTGTCCACAGTGAGGGTTATCGCCTCTTTTTGTATAAATACTATTCGGGGTGATATGACAAACTTGACCTTGAATTTTTAAGTTATATACTCCTCTTTTTGATTCATTCATTACATTTGCGTTGAAAGTGGCAAACGAAAATCGACTATTATAATATCGAATTAATTCTCTGAATTTTTTATCATGTAATATTAAATTTTTCAAATTTTCATCGTATTCGCTCAAAGGTGATAATTTTACTTTTCCGTAATGGCAACAGCTTTTTTTTGAAAATTCAACCGACCAGAAAAACGCCGAACAATGTGGACAAATGTAATTCATTTCTCCGAAATCTAAATAAGCTTCTTTATTAGGAAATAATTTAATAGCTTGTTGTACGTTTCTTCGTTTTAGAATTCTTTCTTCGTTCATGTTTTCTACAATATCCTTTTCCCTTTTTTTTCGTATCCTTTCTTCTTTCATGTTTTTCACCGTATCTTTTTCCCTTTTATTTTGTATTCTTTCTTCGTTCATGTACTGAATATTATCCGTTTTCCTTTTTTTTTTTAAACGGTCTTCATTCATATTTTCCACCCTGTCTTTTTTTCTTTTTTTCTCTAAACGTTCTGTATTCATATTTTCTGTTCTATCTAAATTTTTTTTACTCATTATCTGCACAATCGTCAGATTTTTAATTTGTCTATTTTCATTTATCAAATCTTTATTTTTGTTATAATACGTACTATTACGAAAACTTTTGTACTCATTCCAGAAATTTGAATTCAAACATTCTATCACATCATAGTGAGCTCGATCCATAACACCAGATAATGAAAGTATTAATTTATGATTACCGTGGGCTAATCCATATTCTCTTGGAATTTCGAAGTTATTGACGTAAACATAAACATGAACGTTATATATAATCACGAACGATTGAATTTCTACTTCACCACCATAAACACTGTTTTTTGACATATATAATTTGTAATGATTTTTGTCTATAATTTTTTCATCGTGAGATGAATCACCTATTATAAAAGCCTCATACAATAACCAATTATTCACGACATCCGCAACGATTCGTAATCTAACCGATCTATGTTTTTCCTCGTCGTTATATAAAAAGTATGCGAATGACCTAAACAAACAGTTACCGTCACCTTTGATAGTTTTTTGAATAACTTTATTCATAGTAATCTGCAAGAAGTTTTTTGATTCTGTTCGAATCCTATTCTCTATTTTATGTAGCGTAGTGTTGACGCTCTGACAAATGTAAAAGAACTCGCTCGCTTCTCCGCTCTGTAGTTCTCGTAGCACGTAGTTCCTTTATATATTAGTCTACTTTATATATTATGGTGCAAAGCATCCATATATTATGGCGCAAAGCATCCATATGTTATAGCGCACAGCAGCTATATATCATTGCGCACAGCAGCAATGTTTCGTTATTTTCTACGAATGAAAAATAATTATATAAATATAGATAATTCAAATAATTATATAAATATAGATAATTAAAATAATTATATAAATATAGATAGATAAAATCACCCAAAGCGGCAACGGGCCAAATTCCACCAAATTGTGTGACCAAATTCCGTCAAATTTGCTCACGGTTCTGCAAGATCCTATTCTCTGTATCCAATATGAATCTTTTGCACCGCCAATTGATTAAAGTCTAGCTATTTTGTCACAAATGACATGCCATCTCATTGACGTCAGAAATTTGTGACTACATTTCATTTGTTCACATTAAACAAATTTACAATAAAATTCGAGATAAAATTTAACTTTCCGAATATCTCATTTTTTTTTAACTATACAGGTGATTCTGCACGCAAGGACGAAGTTCCTAGAAAAGGGACGGTGAAAAAAAAAACATTTTTTTGGCCGTACACGGAAAGAAATGAATGGCGTTTATCACTATGTCGGTATGGCCTGGAGACCCATACTAAAAAACTATCTGAAATATTACCATACAGCATAGTAGATAATGCCATACTTATAGGATTTAATGCAACACAATATTGGAATATTTCAGATAGTTTTTTAGTATGGGTCTCCAGGCCATACCGACATAGTGATAAACGCCATTCATTTCTTTCCGTGTAATAGAATTTTTTTTCTTTTCTCCAACTAAAAAGCGTTTTATTGAAAGTCTACTTATTTTTTTTAATTAGCTTGTTTTTTATCGGCAATTAATCGGAGAAGAGGTTCACATGGCTTCCATGACCTCCCCTCACGTCTGCCGTGCCAGAACCGCAGGGAATTAAGGGTAATAGCACCACATGAAGGGGTTCGCGTGATTCGATCCAAAGGCCCAAAGTGCAAGAGGGAAGGGCATGGGTTCACATGACTCGAAGCAAGAGCCCAAGGCGCGAGAGGGCCAGGGGGGGGTTCACATGACTCGATCCAAGGGTCCAGGGATGGGGGGTGGAAAGCCGAAGAAAGCCGAAGAAAGCCGAAGAAAGCCGAAGAAAGCCGAAGAAAGCCGAAGAAAGCCGAAGAAAGCCGAAGAAAGCCGAAAAAAGCCGAAGAAAGCCGAAGAAAGCCGAAGAAAGCCGAAGAAAGCCGAAGAAAGCCGAAGAAAGCCGAAGAAAGCCGAAGAAAGCCGAAGAAAGCCGAAGAAAGCCGAAGAAAGCCGAAGAAAGCCGAAAAAAGCCGAAGAAAGCCGAAGAAAGCCGAAGAAAGCCGAAGAAAGCCGAAGAAAGCCGAAGAAAGCCGAAGAAAGCCGAGTGGAGCCGACTGACACGGCGGCGGCGGCGGCGGCAAGGGCCCAAGGCGCGAAAGGGCCAGGGGGGGGTTCACATAACTCGATCCAAGGGTCCAGGGATGGGGGGTGGAAAGCCGAAGAAAGCCGAAGAAGGCCGAAGAAAGCCGAAGAAAGCCGAAGAAAGCCGAAGAAAGCCGAAGAAAGCCGAAGAAAGCCGAAGAAAGCCGAAAAAAGCCGAGTGGAGCCGACTGACACGGCGGCGGCGGCGGCGGCAAGGGCCCAAGGCGCGAAAGGGCCAGGGGGGGGTTTACATAACTCGATCGAAGGGTCCAGGGATGGGGGGTGGAAAGCCGAAGAAAGCCGAAGAAGGCCGAAGAAAGCCGAAGAAAGCCGAAGAAAGCCGAGTGGAGCCGACTGACACGGCGGCGGCGGCGGCGAGATATCTTTATAATATAGAGAGATATATGATCAGACCTGGCCAATTTTTGGATCTGATCATATATAGGCAATTATATATAATCATATATGATCATACAAAATTATTTTTTCCCGGGGAGTCACAACCACCGTCTGGGTATTTCGCATGTGTATGTGTGTGTGTGTGTGTGTGCGTGTGTGTGTGTGTGTGAGGGATCAGTGAGGTGGGGAAAAAATGAAACTAATTCTACATCTACGCTACATCATCCCAGCGCACAAACGACGGCATCAAATCGTTCTGCATGAGCGTCAGAACGTTTCAGCACGAACATAGGAAGATGCAAGTACTTACATAAAAGAAAGCAAGATTCTCAAACAAAAAAAAGTTGAGTCAATGAAGTAACCCAACAAAAAAGTATTCAGACGAAGAAGTGTCCAGAAGAAGAAGTGTTTTGGACGCAGAAGTGTCTCGGACGAAAAAGTGTCCGGACGAAGAAATGGCAGACGAAGAAGTGGGGTACGAATAAGTGTCATACGAAGAAATGTCCGACCACCGAGGTAACAGTGGGGTCGGAAGCAGAGGTCGATGCAACGGGGTTGTCACCGACAGCAGAGGCGATTCTCCTAACAAACGGTCGAATGCCCAGGACCTCGCTGATTAAGTCGAGGATCCCGAGCGATGTAAGAACCCTCTGGACGACCGCCCTAGGCGCATCGCGAACCGCAAACGGAATTCCAGATAAAATAATCTCCGTCGACTGGACAACAGAATCAGAGATGATAGAAGCTTTAATAGATTCGATTTCACGCAGGATACGAGTAGTAGTGGCTTCTAGACGAGCGAAGAGGTCATCGTGCTTATCTACCTTGGCAACTAAATGAGGCAGACAGTTAAGTTTGTCAACGATTGCACAGTTGATTTCTGTCTGGCGTGCGATCAGAGCGGTTAACTCTTTGTTGGTAATGTTGGCTTGGTCTATAGCGTCAACCATTTTAGACAAAACGCTATCCATTTCCTGTGTTGACGAAGTACTAGGGTTACAGATTGACTGACTACTTAGGTGACTTAAGCCACTAGGACGGTTCAGACTATCCTTGCAACACGGATTCACAGACTTATAATCTGGGTACGCGGTGCCACAGCCGGGATGGAACTCTCGCTTTCACACGGCACAAATGAGTGAATTTCCAGCAACCCATCGGCGACACCTAAAGCACTGCCGTGACATAGGAATTTTAAATTACTGCGCTCAGGCTGTAGTAGAGAGAAGTATAGAAATCCGTCAAGTCCAAAGGTCGAGTAGGTGAGACATACAGCTGAGCAGGATAGATCCACAAGGACAGGCGCGCATGCGCAGGCAGAGATAACGGCTCGGGATCGGCAAGCCAGACCAGTCCAAATGTGAGGTTAAGATTAAGACAGAATTAGATGATCATCCAAGGGCGAATCCGTCGTTTTATCACTGAGACAAACATAAGTACAATAAAATTAAAACAGAGTTGCTTAATAATAGAGAAAACAAACAAAATGTAGCATCGAGAAGAGTGAATTGAAGCAAAGAATAGAGTGAATTAAAGAATACATAGGAACACAAAGTAAGAAGATGCTAGCAAGGAGAACACTTAGCATAAATAGAATTAAAAAAAAAAAAAGAATATAACAAAAAAGAAATAAAAATTGTGACTGAATACATAAAGTGAGAAGAGACAAGCAGAGAACAGAATAAGAATAAAAATAAAATATCAATAGAATAAATAAAAAATAAAAAATATAAAAATAAAAAATAAAATAAAATAGAATAGGTAATAAACAATAAATAATAATTTAAAAATATAAAATATAAAAAATAATTGAAATATCATTAAAAATAGAATATCATTAAAAATAGAAATTAAAATAGTAAAAATAGTGGCTAGGCGGCGAATAGGTACCGGAATGAAATCACTAAAAATCCAGAAAGTGCGAGGGATCCAGTAGCTAAAAATATAATAAAACATGAAGACAAATAAATAAATAGTAGCGCTGCATGAAAACAGATCAGACCGAGTCCGTATCCGAGGCGTAAAGGTGAGCAAAAAGTTTACGCTTAAGAATTCCTATAGAAGGGGATGAGGCTATGTCATAAGGTAGCGAGTTCCAAAAATAAACAGATGAAAGCTAGAAAGAATCACGAAACGTGGACGTACGATGCGAAGGAATATGGAAAAATCCCCTAGAGCCCTGACGCAGCGAGTATTCCTCTACTGGAGCAGCGCGACGGAAAAGATCTGATGGGTAGGCGGGGGAAACACCATTATTAATGTTGAAAATCAACACCCCCATGAAGTAGAGTCGCCTAGCCCTCACCGACAACCAGCGCAATTGCCTACGATATGGGGTTATATGCTCGTCTCTGCGAAGATTAAAGATTAACCTGATGGCCTGGTTTGTAAGACGTTGGAGAACAAGATTGAGCTCACCCGATAGGTCGTTGAAAACTAAGCAGCAGTAGTCAACAAGGGGAAAAATGAGCGACGTCACAAGTGTAGACTTCAAGTCCAAAGACAGCGCATGCCGGTGGTATTTCAATCTGTGCAGAGCAAGGTTGACCCTATTGGAAATGACCATAACATGGGGACGCCCGGAGAGATTCGAGCTCATGATGACATCCAGGTTACATACCCCACCAACATACGGGAGCACCGTGCCATCAACCGGAATGGAAGGTAGATTAAGCAAATCAATGCGAATCATAAATGTGCCGTTGCCCTGTATGAGAACTTCAGATTTGCTTAGGTTGAGCTTCAGTCCATTGGTTGACGCGTATTTTGCGATTACATTGACGTCATGCGTGATTCTGGCGAGACCATTCTCAAGCCTAGACGGTTGGCAAGTTGAATATATCTGAGTGTCATCAGCGTGCCATCAGAGATTGATTGATTGATTGATTTATTATTATGCCCTGAACTATCTTGGGGCAAATGGGGATACAGCAAAACGAGCAAAATAAGACAAATATCAGATAGATTAAGCAAGGAGCACAGAGAAATAACAATATTTAGAAAATAATACAACAAAAAAGAAAAACAGTACAGATAAAGATAAAAATAAGAATACAATAAAAATACATAAAAAATAAAATAAAATAGAGATGAAGCAGATAGATAAGATACAAAAGTGACATGATGGTCTAAGATGAGAACTATGTGTCGAAAAAATAAAATAAACTAAGATAAAAACATTAAAAATAAGTAGTAGTAGTAATATGTTTTTATCGTTTTCCTTTTTCGGTTTACAATCTTTTATTTACATTTACCTTGTATCTATCTAGTTTGTATCTTATTTTGTTGTTTTCTGCCTACCTCTAATGTGTTGTCTGTATCCTCTGTGTTTCTTTGTCTACCTTTTATTTATTTTGATTCCCTGCTTGCTATTCTATATCCTTATATCTACTGTATTGTTAGTTACATTGTATGTTTTATCTTGTTCTAGACTATTTCTTCTTCGTTTCCTTCTTTTCTCCTTTCTTTTCGTCGTCTTCTTCTTTTTTTAGCTCTTCTAAGATTTCTGTTAACTTCCCTAACAGTTCTCTTTTTGTCTTCTCTTTTCCTTTCTCTCTCTCTTCTTTCTCTACGTGAGTACTACTCTATGTCTTTTGCCTTTGCTCTGCCTTTTTGCGCTTTTTTCTGCTGCTCTCTGCCCTCGGGCGTCTTGTTACAGATACTCTTGCATGCGCCTACTGCAAGCCTTCCTCTGGGCTTGCTTTTCTCTTCTTTCCTGGCCTGCTTTTTTGGTTTTACTGGGTTTTTTGGACGATGCCAGCCTGCGCAACCTAACCTCAATCTGTCAATCTTTCACCGGTATCGATCTATCGATCGATTGTTCGCTGTTGACGTCATGCGTCGGTCGGCTCACCGGCTCTCCTGCTAGGCCTCCGGCTGCGTTTACACCAACAACTGCCGCTGTCTTGTCGCGGCCTGGGCTCCATCTGCTGGCTCATCTCTCTCTGGTCGGTAAGGTAGAACACCACTTTACTCCATCTGTCCGGCCTGCCTCTTGCTCTCATGGGTCCCTCAAAATCGTGTGCTGGCTGCTTCAAACACGTCATCGATGCGGTGCATTGTGTGCGATGCAACTCACACTATCACCCGAGCTGCCTTAAGGTGAAGGCTTCGCGTGCGGGCTCGCTTCAATGCTGTCGGGACACCCAGCTTCTCCTGGCTCGCCAACCGTCCCAGCCACTGCCTTCTGCGTCCTCTTCGTCTTGTAGTACGCAGCCACCGCCTCCGCCTCCGGCTCCGTCTCCGAGGCCCTCAGCAACTGACGATCTTCTCCGGGAAATGAATGCCCGCCTTGACCAGCTCGTGGAGAAGCTTGATGCCTTGCCTGCCATGATGGCCCAAATCCAGGCTAATGCCAGTCGCATCGACGATCTTGAGCAGCAAAATCGTGCTCTAGCTGCTGAACTGGCCGCGCTTGGGTCCACTCGGCTTGCGGAACTGGAGCGTCAGAATCGCTCGCTTGCTGACGACCTTGCTGCAATCCGCGATGTCCAGAGAACCGAACAGGTAGAACGCAGACGTACGTCTGCGCTGGTCCGCGAGCCTGAGCTCATCGTTTCGGGGGCCCTGTGTGCCTCTGCTGGCTCAATTCCCCAAGTCTTTGGCCGGGTGGCCGCTGCTCTTGGCTGTCAGGTTGGTGAGGGTGACGTCGTTTCCTCCAGGTTCCTGGTTGCTCGCTCCAAGGCTCGCAGGGACTCGCCGCTCTCGATTATCGTGAGGCTGCGTTCCAATGACCTGGCCATCCGGTTGATCGAGGCAAAGAAGCGCCGCGGGCGTCTGACGACTACGGATATTGGGTCCTCCTCCTCGTCCTCGGCTTCTCCGGGTCCCGTCACATCGATAAATATCAACGAAGCTCTACCAGCCGATTTGTATAAGCTCCTTATGGCTGTCAGAGTGGCTGCCAGGGCAAAAGGTGTCAAGTACGTCTGGCATCGGGGTGGAATTGTCTTTGCGAGAAGGGTGGATGGTGGACAGGTTAGGCGCTTTCGCACGATGGATGACCTAGCCGTCTTTGATGCGGAGTGACGCCATCTCTCTGCTCCTGTGGCCGCTGGTCGGGTACCCTGTGCACGACCTTGCTCTGTGGCCTCTCACACACGCTCTGGCCCCTCTCTTCTCTCGGTCTGTCATTTCAACGCCAACTCGCTCAGGGCGCACGTATGGATCTTCTGCGGCTCCACTTTTCAGATCAGTCCGTCCATCTCTTGGCTGTTAGTGAGACTTGGCTCCATCCGCAATTCTCCGATGCGCTAGTTGCGCTCCCTGGCTACACGCTGCTGCGGAATGACCGAGTCGGCAAAGAGGGCGGTGGAGTGGGCCTCTATGTTCATCAGGCTCTTCGTGGGAGGGTGCTCGCTGCCTCTCCGTCTCAATACTCTCGGCAGCCGGAATACATCCTGGTGGAGGTTAAATCGGTCTCATTGGCGCCTGTTCTGATTGCAGTGGTCTATCGTCCTCCGAAGGCAGCGAATCTTCTTCTGTTTGAGCAGGATTTCGACAGGTTTGCGCTCGAGTACAGTCTTGCTGTCATCCTAGGTGACTTCAATGCTGATCAGCTCCGCAACTCTTATGATGCGGCAAATGTGAGGGATTTCTACACCTCTCGCTCCCTCTTTTCTGTGCCTTTCACTGCAACCTGTCACATGCACTCCTCCGACACGCTCCTGGATCTCTGCTTCCTGACTGAAGAGTCGGCTCTCCACTCGTTTACCCAGTCTGTGGCGCCCTTTATTGCAGCTCACGATCTCATCTCCGTGGTGCTGCGTCGGCCTGCTCCCCCTCCTTCTGCTGGGGGCTACTTGGCGCGCTCGTATCGGCACTTCGATCAGGAACTCTATTTACGCGATCTCGTGAATTCCGACTGGTCTGCGTTTGAGGCTTCGGCCACTGTGGACGCGAGGCTCAGGTGCCTCCAGGGTAACCTGGCGAGCGCATTGGATCGGCATGCTCCGTATTGTCAGCTTAGGCGGAGGAAAACTAAGCCACCGTGGATTTCACCTGAACTCGGGGACCTTGGTCGTGCCAGGGACCGTCTCTATCGAGCCTACAGGCGCTCCAGGTCCGAAGTCTCGCTCTCCCGTTATCGTCAGTCTCGTGATGATCTCCATAGGAGGATCTCTGCGGCTCGCTCCGATTACTACTCTAGTCGCCTGCAGTCCATCGAACAGCCCCGTCTGCTATGGAAGGAGCTTCGAAGTCTGGGTCTTGTTGCGGAACGGGCTAATGACTACGGTGACTTTTCGGCTGATGAGCTTAATCGGCACTTCGTCTCCGTTTCCCAGTGTCCGTCCTCTGCCTCTGAAGTTGCCGACTTTTTTGCGTCTTTGCCTCCGCCTCAGTACGACGACACACTTTTTTACTTCAAGGACATCTCGCCAAAGGTTTTACTGGATGCTGTTGCGCATTTCACTTCACAGGCTCGTGGGGTTGACGATATCTCGCTCCGTAACTTGAGCGAAGCGCTCCCGGTGGTCCTGCCTTATTTACTTTCTCTATTCAATGCGTCCTTAGGTACCGCTACCTTTCCGGCTCAGTGGAAGCAGGCGAGGGTGCTCCCGTTAGGGAAAGTCAAGTCACCTTCCTCTCTCCAACAGGTCAGGCCAATTTCCAACTTGTGCCTTCTATCTAAGGTCCTTGAGCGTGTGGTGCTACTGCAAGTTTCCGCCTATCTTGAGGAGCGCGGTCTTTTAGACCCGAGGCAATCGGGCTTCCGTCCGGGTTTCAGCACCCAATCTGCGTTGCTCAGGCTAACCGAAGATATCGGCCAGGGCATCGACGCTCGTGAACTCTCAGTGGTTGTGCTCTTTGACTTCACTAAGGCTTTCGACACCGTGTCGCACGCTGCCCTGCTGCCTAAGCTGGCCGCCATCGGGTTCTCGCAGCACGTACTTAAATGGTTTGGCTCCTATCTGGTGGGGAGGTCGCAGATGGTAGTTGGTAGAGATGGTCGCTCGTCGTCCTGGGCTCCGCTCGATCTTGGAGTCCCGCAGGGTTCCGTCTTGGGACCTCTGCTGTTTTCGCTCTTTGTAAATGACCTCTCTCAAGTACTTTGTCACTCGTCTCACCTCCTTTACGCTGATGACCTGCAGATTTACCTACGTTGTGGCGTGGAAGGCCTCCCTCGCACCATCGCAAAGCTAAATGAGGATGTCGTGGCGATATCCGATTGGTCCAAGTCTCATGGCCTTCAGTTGAACGCAGCCAAGACCCAAGCCATCATCGTTGGAAGCTCGGCCTTCATCTCCAAGCTGGACCTTGCTACTGTGCCAACAATATCCCTGGATGGGGTTCCCGTGCCTTTCTCCCACTCGGTTCGTGATCTCGGTGTTGTCATAGACAGTAAGTTGTCGTGGTCTGAACAGGTTGCTGCCATCTCTGCGCGCGTACATGCCTCTCTTCGCCAGCTCTCTGCCGCTCGGCGGTTCCTTTCATTTTCGCTGCGCAAGATGTTAGTGGTGTCGCTCGTGTTTCCGCTCTTCGATTATTGCTGCCTAGTCTTCAACGATCTATCCGGGGTTCTGAATACTAAGCTTCAGCGTCTGTTGAACTCTTGTGTGCGCTTCGTCTGCGGGGTTCCTCACGCTGAGCATGTCACGCCGTATCGTCGGGGCCTTAACTGGCTTTCGGCTCGGGATCGCCGGACCTATTTTCTGCTCGCTCTGCTCTTCACAGTCACCCGCTCTGGCCGTCCCTATTACCTCCGCGAGCTCTTCGTCGAGCGTGGTCCTACAATCTGTGGCTCCTCGCGGCTTACTCGTGGTGATTTTCTCCTACCGCGCATTCGTACGGAGGCTTTTAGGAAATCGTTCGCTGTGTCCGGGGTGTATCTGTGGAATGCGTTACCACTTGAACTCAGGAAGGCTCGCACACTCTCTGCCTTCAAGCGCGGGTTATACAAGCACCATTTTCAGGCTGAAGCCGTCCCTCTGTGAGGTGTTTCGGTCTCTGCGTCCTTGCTATCTTTGCGCATCCGGCTGTTTGTTAGTTTTTTAGTATCTCAACTTCTTGTTTTAGCTCTTCTCTCACTATCCTTGCTTTTCTCCTACTTCTCATGCTTCTTCCTGTGCTTGATCTGTACTTTACGCTTTCCTCCACTCTTCGGCTCATGCTCGCTAACGCTTCTGCTTTCTTTTTGCTCGCCTCGTTTGCCTGATCTTGCTAGCTCTAATTAGTTTTATACTTAGGTTAAGGCCTATTATTTTTTCTTTGTTTTCTCATGCATGTCTGTCTATTTCTATGTACCGTTTACCTTGCATATTTCTTTTGTAAATGCAAGGCATTCTTGTCCAATATTGTCATGGACAAATAAAGTAACTATTCTATTCTATTCTTTCTCTTCTTTGTCTCTTTTTTCTTGCTCTGCTTTCTCTGTCGTTTGTTTTTTCTCTGTTTTGTCTGCCTCTGTTTCCTCTCTGTTTCTTACTCTCTCCTTCTCTGCAGCTTCTTTTATTGCGCAGTTCCTCTTATACCTTTCTTCTGCTATCTTGGCCCTTTGCCTCCATCTCCTTTCTCTTTCTTGGAACGGCATGTCTTCCTCCTATTTTTATTTCTTCATTCATTTCAATTCTCGCTTTACCTCTTAGAACCTCGTTTCTCTCTGTTTCACTCCATAACTCCACTATTGCTGTCCCTTTTTCTTTTGCGAGGTCTACTCCTCCGCACTCTCGCTCTCTTACTATTTGAATCGCTTTTCCAGCTGCAGTTGTTATTATTCTTTTTATTTCCTCCCTCCATTTCTTGTTTCCTCCTACTCCCTTCACTACTATGTTCTTTCTTCTCCTTTCTTTTTCTGCTCTTTCGTCGTCCTCTTCTTCCTGCTCTTTTGTTTTCTGCTTTCCTGCTTCTTCTGTGTCTTCTCCGCTCTGTTTCCTTGCTTTTCCTTCGTTGATTTCTTCTTTTCTCATTTTATCTTCCTCTTCCTTCTTTGCTGCTTTCTTCATATCTTCTACCTCTCTTCTTAGGTACTCCACTTCTCTTTTTATCTCTCTCACTTCTTTTATTACTTCCTCTAGTATGATTTCCAGCAGTTCCACCTGCCCTTCGCTTTCTTTTGATCTTTCTTCTTGCATTTTCTGTTTTTCTTTTTTCTTTTCTCTCACTGCTTGTTGCTTCTTCAGCCGTCTGCTTCTGAGTGATTTGTTCTCTGTATCACTTTGTCTCCTTGCGTGGCTCCCCTCTTGGCCGACTCTCGCTTCCCTCTCTATCATTGTTCCGCTGCGCACGCGCTTCTGTTTGCTGCTCACTACTTCGCTCCTTCCCAGCGTCTTTCATGTGGCTGCGCCTGCGTGCTTTTCTTTTGGCTGCGCTCCTTCTCTGCTCACTCTCCGACACCCCGAGTGGGGGGGTCGACCCCTCGGCCCCGCTCGTGGTTTGAGTGTTCGCCTGTGTTTCTTTTCTCTATCTCTTTCATTAAAAATAAGTACATAGACCGCATAGTTAAGAATAAAATAGACTAGGTGAATAATAAAAATAAGTGCATAGACGAGGATAAAATAGGCCAGTAAAAGACCAAGTAAAAATTAAAAAGAATATAAAAATAAACGTAAAAATAAATATAAAATTAAATAAAAATAAAAATAAAAATAAAAAATAAAAATAAAAAATAAAAATAAAAGGTGATTTGTCATCACCAACGCACACGCAAAAACACGGCGCTAAAACGACTCGGTATCGCTCGCAAAAAGGTGAGTAAACAACCTGGTTTTGAAAATCCCTATGGAGGGGGAGGCGACAACGTCAGTAGGCAGAGCATTCCAGAAGTACGTAGCAGATAGGTGAAAGGAGTTCCGGAGGGTACACGTACGAGGCCTCGGCACGCGGAAACGGTCAGAGGTTTTCGGACGCAAGGAATAAGACGCAGACGGTTCAGCGCGGTGAAATAGAGAGCTCAGGTACGCAGGGGCAACTCCTTTATCAACCTTAAAGGTCATGATGCCGAGAAAATAGAGCCGCCTAGATCGCACTGTTAGCCAGCCTAGCTGCCTACGGTAGAGAGTAATGTGATCGTCCCTCCGTAAGTTAAAGATAAATCTAATCGCATGATTTACTAGGCGCTGTAGAATTAAGTTAAGCTCACCAGTGAGATCATTATAAACTAAGCTGCAATAGTCAATGAGCGGAAAAATAAGAGAGACTACGAGAGACGACCTTAATTCTACAGACATGGCATTGCGGTGGTACTTTAATCGATGAAGCGCATAATTGACCCTCTTCGAAATGTGCATGACATGGCCCCGCCAGGAGAGGTTGGACTGCATGATAACGCCAAGATTGCGTACCTCGTCTACGTACGGCAGCACTACCCCGCTCACAGCGATAGGTGGAAGGTCTGCGAGCTCAATACGATTCATGAACGTGCCACTGCCTAAAATGAGTACCTTAGACTTACTGAGGTTGAGTTTGAGCCCGTTCGCCGCCGCAAAAGTGGTGATGACATTAACATCGTGCGTAATTTTGGCCAGACCCAGAGATTGATTGATTGATTGATTGATTAGTTTATTTATGCCCTGGTCAGTTGTCCATGGGGCAAATGCAAAATACAAAAAAAAAGAACAAGCGAAGTAATTAATAGTAGGTTGTACAAAAGGTGCAATGGTATGAAGAGAGTAAGGAAAAGTAGAAACAAAAATTAAAATAAAATCATACAACAAAGAGAACTTAAGCTCAAAATAACATACATAAGATCGTACAAACATAGAGCACTTCGGCTAAAAGTAGCTTAACTAAAAACTAAGTAATATAAAATTACGAAGAAACGAACAATGAATAAAATAAGAGAAACAATATCAGAGTAAAAATTAAAATTAAAATTAAAAGATAAAATAACACAGCAGCTAGGCAGACTCAGTGTCCAATCCAAACAAATAATTGAAGAGCAAGGGCTTAAGGGGGGAAACACATGGAAACGGTCAAAAATGAGGAGGAATTTCGGGATTTTTTTCTGAAGTCAGTACTACACCAATCGTTTTCAACTTTGGAGGCTATTTTATTTGATATTCGAAGACTTGAAAAAAAATTTTTTCAATGGAAAATAATTATTCATTAGCTGACTGCAACCAATTGTTGTTAAACGAATTTTTCCCGCGACGTCAAATTGCGGCAGCTGTAGTTTTTTCATTTTTCATCCGAAACGAAAATTTCAAAAACCATTAAATTCTGTATGAAAGTACGCTGTCGATAAACCTAAAAAAAGTTAAAAATGTTGAATATTGTCAAAATGGCGGCACTCAGAAAAAAAAGATCGGATTTTCACCGAACATTTTTATGCAAAATGCATTAAAAAAAATTTTTTTTTCGAGATATTGGAGGTTTATCGACAAGGGTTTGCAATTACGCGTCTGAAAAAATTTGGTTGAAGTGAATCGGATAAATAGTTTTTTTTTTTATCGCTGCCACAGATTGCGAAAATGTAGTTTCGAGATAATCGCGTTTAAAGTTTCGGGCAACGGAAAATCAAAGTTTCGGGCAACGGAAATCTGGTACCTTATAGGTGTTTCAAGGCTATTCCGCTATTCCGGGACCATAAAGTAGACCTTCCTCGTATTTGAAGAGCTGGTTTTCTGCCAATATCTCCTGTCTTCGAGTTTGGCGAGCTTCTTTAGTGCTTTCGAGGCGAGCGGCGTTATACCTGCTCCGCGCGCGGTCGCTCAGTTCTCCGGCCATAACATCGAAAGTATTCATGATATCACAACGAAATTTTGAGAGAATATTCTTAAGATGTTGAACTATCGATTCGTGGAATAAAAAAAAAAAACTTTTTTGAAAAAATTTCCATGTGTTTCCCCCCTTAAACGACCTGAGAGTTTGAGCACCGGTCACATCGTCAGGAAGCGAATGCCAAAAATAGATGGCAGATAAGCAAAACGAATCGCGGTAAGTCACTGTACGATGCTGAGGCACTCGAAATACAGTAGTGCTCGATTGGCGAGTGGGGCGGCTATCAAGCGGAACGTGGCGAGCAAAGAGCTCAGACAAATAAGACGGCAAGGTCCCCTGGAGGAGATTAAATACTGTGATGCCTAGAAAATAGAGTCGCCTCGAACGGACAGTGAGCCAGCCTAACTGCCTACGATAAGGTGTAATGTGTGCATCACGTCTAAGATTAAAAACAAACCTAATCGCGGTATTCAGAAGACGCTGCAAGATAGTGTTAAGTTCGCCGGAGGGATCATTATAAACTAGGCAACAGTAATCAAACTGAGGAAAGATAAGGAAAACAACGAGTCTGGCCCTCAACTCACGCGACAAGGCATTCCGATGATGCTTTAGCTTATAAGTCCGACCTCTCAATAGTGCCTCACTCAATAGTTCCGCTTCCCCAGTTTGATGTGCGAACTGCTTCCCCCACTACTCAGACGAGCAACCATGGACTCGGATTTTGTGTAACTACCTTTCAATAGTTCCGTCAGCCGAAACTCCATTTCATACGTATTTCGAAGTATAAGAAAACGAAGAGTCTATACGCTGGCTTACATTGTCATAAAGCGAATGTGTAAAGCTGTCGGAACTATTGAGAGATAAGTGCAAAAGTCTCGCTGGCAAGGTACATGGTGGGGGTATACCGATTCGTGGAAAAACTCTTCCCCTCTCATCCCTGCCCGGAACTATTAAGGGGTCGGACTGTAAATCGAAAAGTTAACTTTATTGGACACCGCTAGGACATGGCCGCGCCAAGAGAGATTAGACCTCATTATAACACCCAGGTTACGCACTTCGTGAACATACGGAAGCACAACATCATTTACAACAATAGGGGGAAGACACGCGAGATCAAGACGATTAATATAAGTACCACTACCTGAAATAAGGACCTTGGATTTGGCGAGATTGAGCTTAAGGCCATTGGCAGCAGCATAGTTGGCTATGACATTCACATCATGCACAATCTTAGCAATACCATTCGCAAGATCAGCCGGCGGGCAGGTGAGATGAATCTGAGTGTCGTCAGCAGAGAGAGAGAGATAGATAGATAGATATATTTATGCCTTGGTAGACCTTGAGGCAAATTTACAGAGAAAGTATAATGGAAACGTAGAGCGTGCGATATGGAATAATAATACGAAAAAGAAAAGAATTACAAAAAAAATAGAATATAAAATCAGATAAAATAATATAAATAAAATTACAATAGTAAATAAGATAAAATATAATAGATAAAGTAAAAATAAATAAAAATAAAATAAAAATAAAAATAAAAATAAAAATAAAAATAAAAATAAATAAAATAAAATAATAAATATATAAAATAGAATAAAGGCTAAAATAGTTAACAATAAATGGTTGAGCGTTGATTAAAAGTAGCGTGCCAAGCGTACGCGAGCGTCAATAATAGAACCGCGAAAAAAAAAAAAAAATGAGAATAAAAATAAAGAGAAAAGTGGGAATACCCTCAAACGCAGCCAGCCAGGAAGGCGCTAGGAGGACTCGGTATCTAGGGAAAATAAATACTTAAACAGGCGTCTTTTGAAGGTGCCAATGGAAGGAGCGGAGGCAATATCAGCCGGTATGGAATGCCAGAAGTAGATAGCAGTAAGGAGAAAAGAGTTTCTATACATACAAGTCCGATGAGCCGGTGCGTGGAAAACCGCAGTAACGGCCCGGCGTGAGGGACGAGAGCTACCTGGCCTGTAGCGTGTAAAAAGCTCGGACAAGTAAGCCGGCACCACACCCAGCAAGACGTTGTATACCATTATCCCTAAAAAATACTGGCGCCTCATCCTCACTGAAAGCCATCTCAGCTGCCTGCGGTAAGGGGTGACATGTTCTTCGCGACGCAAATCAAAGATAAATCTAATAGCGCTATTCAGGAGTCTCTGAAGCACGAGGTTTAGTTCTCCGGTCAAATCATTAAAAACAAGGCAGCAGTAATCGAGCAGGGGGAAGATGAGAGAAACAACGAGCGGAGATCTTAATTCGCGAGAAAGGGCATTGCGGTGGTGCTGGCGAAAAAGAGAAAAGTTAATTTTGTTCGAAACGGACATGACGTGACTACGCCAGGACAGATTAGAACACATGGTGACGCCGAGATTGCGGACACTGCTGACATAAGGTAGTGTAGTCTCACCAACAGAGATAGGAGGCAGGGTAGCCACGTCAATTCGATTAATAAAAGTACCACTACCCTGGATTAGAACTTTAGACTTAGCTAGGTTTAGTTGAACCCTTACGGAAAAAAAATACTGAAAGTACTGCCAGTACAGCAGTACTTGAAGTACTGCCAAAGTACTGCTGTACTTATTTCGCGAGTACACACAGTACTCATAGTACTTCAAGTACAAAAATTACTGAGAAGGGATATCTAAGTAGGTGGCAAGTACTAGTGTAGTATGACTGAAGTATTACTCTAAGTTCTAGCCCTTCGGTATTAGTCCAATAAGTACTAGCTAAAACCGTACAGTACAGTATATGAAGTCCACGTACTGCAATATAATAGTATTTGGACTATCACTGTAGTACAGCAGTAGTATTAATTCTGAACTTGGACTAATGCGGCAGTACTAGTTCGAGTGCTGCAGTACTAGTTCGAGAACTGCAGTATTGGTTCGAGTACGAGTACTGGAGTATTAATTCGAGTACTAGTAGTGCAGTATTGGCTCGAGTATTAGTACTGCAGTATTGGTTCGAGTACTAGTACTGCAGTATTATTTCAAGTAATAGTACTGCGGTATTAATCACAGTTAATACTTGTGTACTTATAGTACTGGTACTCTTGTACTGATAGGTCAAAGTGCCACAGTACTGAGTACTGTAGTGCACTTGTACTTAGTAATTGTACTCTTCAACTTAGTACTAGTACTCTCGTACTCGGTACTAGTATTCTTCAAATCCGTACTAGTACTCATGTACTAAGTACTACTAGTTCCCTGTACTAAGTACTAGTAGTCTTGCACTAAGTACTACTAGTAATCTACACTTGGTACTAGTACTCTGCACTTAGTACTAGTACCCCTGTATTAAGTACTACTAGTTCTCTGTACTTAGTACTGTAGTGTTAGTACTAAGTACTGAAAATTCGTGTACTTAGTAGTGAGATTTGTGTACTAAGTACTGAGCTCTCAGTATTTTTTTTCCGTAAGGGAAGTCCATTTGATCGCGCAAAATCAGCAATAACACCTACATCGTGGGTGATCCTCGCAATGCCATCGATAAGCTCAGAGGGAGAGAGAGAGAGAGAAAAGCATTTATTGCGTCCTGGGATCTGGGATCCCCTAAGGACATGATACACATGCAAATACAAGCAAAAGCATAATCATAAAGTACAAAGAAACGTGGAAAATACAAAAAAAAAAAAAAAAATAAGATGAACCTAAAAATGAAGAAAAAAAATTACAGAATAAATAAAAAGAAAACTAGGAACTAAATGAAAAACTGAGATTACCCTCAAATTACAAAATAAGATGAACCTGAAACGGCAAGGGGGCGTCCACATATTACGTAACGCGATTTTAGGCCATTTTTGACCCCCCCCCCCCCCCCCCCCCCCCCATGTAACGGACCGTAACAAACGATCAACCCCCCCCCCCCCCCCCCCCCTACTTGTTACGTAACATTTCACAGTTTCGTTTTTTGGTGATAAATTCAAGTGTTTTCATTCCTGGGGGCTGAAAAGAAGATCCATACGTCCATCCATACAAGATCCGTGCAGTATCGGTACAGCGCCGACTTGCATAAAACTAAAATAACAAATACAGTAGAATCCCGGTAATTCGTACTGTCAAGGGACCAGACCAATATTTCGAATTACCGGGATTTACGAATTATCGGGATTGTTTTTAAGGGCGATTCTTTTGAGGGGCCGACTGGTTATTACGAATTACCAAGATTTTCACTTTATCGGGATTACGAAGAACCGGGATTCTACTGTAATATAACCTAGGAGCTAAGCAGAGACATGAACTGAGTCTTAAAAACATGAAGAGACCTAGACTATCGCACAGCGGTGGGTTTTTTTTTTTGTTTTTCAGTAAGAATTTTTTTTTTCCTAGTTTCATTGAATATGGCCCAAGATATCAAAAAATGTTCAAGATAAGAGTTGTTTGTGATGAAAAAAAAAACGGTTTTAAAGAAAATTTTCCACTCCTTCAAACTTTGGTTACTCACCACTTCTAAAATCCTCCAGCAGCATACGATGGTCTTGCTTCTAAATCTAGCGCAGCCTCATTTTGGCCAAGCCGCAATTTCCTGAAGGCGATTCGGGCTTCGCGAGTGGCATTCGCTGCTTGGCATCTTGCCTGCTTGAGGCGTGTCTGGTCAGCCTGAATGGCGAGATTCTTTGCATTGGTCCCTGGAGTGATCTGAAGTGCCGACATGATTTGCAAAATGCCGGTGGCTCCTTCGGAAAAAGTTATCGCTGCCAAGTTTGCTCCGATACGCACCAGATTTTGGCCTGTGTAAACCCTTTTCGGGCAGATTTTCCAGATCACGTTATTCAAGGACTCATTGGCGTTCTGAGTTTTACCCCCTATACAGCAAGTGAGGAGTTCTGGAGCCGTCAAGTTTTTAAACACAGGCTTGATCGTATCCATGACAACTTGTGGAAGAGAATGTTTGTGTTTATACTGTTCCACTGTACCAGCCACAGTTGCCTTGTCGTATTGACACCACGAATCTTTTTCACTCGGGCACAGATGATGCTGAGGTCTTATGTCCGTGGAGCATTTATGGTACCAGATTGCCCATATCGCATCACTCATATTTTCAACCAAGCGTGAATTGTTCCGGATAGCATTTCCGTGATAAGACTGCATTCGGTCAATTATTACATCTGTGAGTTGTGACAACCATAGATTGCCATCTATCAGTTATCGGCACAATTAAAGCAAAAGATTTTGCGCATGATTTACGGCGCAGCGCGTCAAGGAAACTACTCCAAAATCCTCACTCTACGAGAAGACGCCTTGCCTAACAGTTGTACATAATTTTTAAACTCCTCGTATTGTCACATAGATAACAGTCTTATAATATCAATAATTATTTCACCGCACGTATTTCAATATTTCATCTTCTAAATTAATCTAATTGATCGAACATAAAGTTGAGTTCTTGACCTAATTCAATTAAAACAACGAAACATAACTCAAAGCACGTAATCGCCTTCGACGAAGATCATGGTCGCCACGAGGCTCGGATGAGCAAATATCCGCATCCATCGAAATCACCAACATCCTTTGAACTGGAGAAAAAGAATTCATCACATACGGAAAATGCGAGAATACTGATCAATTATTCGCAGTCATTCAACGGAGAAAATCTCATAACATCCAAAAAACCGCATGGTTTTCGACGACCCGACATCTTCGCAACTGGGATAAGTACAATCGACTTTTTCGCATTTTCCTCTACGAGATCTTCATAACGTGCAATATTTGTTTAACTAGAATCAACTTTGGACAATTTAACTTCACTTGTAACATTTAGCATAACTGATTATTTAAAAGCATCGCTTAATCCATATTAATGTCGGCGACGGCCGTTTCAAATCTCACTCTTCGTTCGATAGCTTTGCTATAATTAAATATACAATTTCACATTAGGCTGTAATTAGTTATAGGAAGGCGTATTTTAATAAGGTATGAATGTTGATGGATGAATGAGAACAAAATAGGTCCACTATCTAATTAATATCAGCCACATGGCCAATTATCACTGTATAAATTTAATTTACCATTAAATGAAATTAAGTTCAACTGTTCAATTTAATTGAGTTTTCTGAGTTATTTTGAATCCCATATTTTCCTATACAGCAATTTTCTATTATTTGTAGCGGGACAGAAACTAATTCGTTACAGAGTCGACCCTTTCCACCCAATGGTCTTCCATCAGACAGTTTTTGGCCTTGAAGTCTCGATTTGAGTTTGCGCATCTGTGTTCCAAATCTTTTCTGAACATGTCCGCAGCACTTGATTTTGCTCATCGTTACTTCTGGTCCGTAAGGCTGTGGCTTCACAACGGCAGCGTAACTCTTCGTATCTCCATCGCCGATATAGCCGGTGTATTTCGCGTCGAAGTTTTCTTGAGAGCACTGGAATATTTTAACCATGCTGTTCACTTCCATGGCCCCAGAAGAACCGGCATGATTAGCCTGACAGTGAGGTTTGTGGTGGTCGTACCACATTTCCCATTCTTCTCCGGTTTGCTTCCCTTCCATCGTATACATGCGTTACAGTGGGAAGATAAAACTTCAAGATCGACTACCTTTCCTGTTTCGCTGCTGATTACTGTACAAACGCCGTTGCCCTTCGTACTGCTACCGGAGAAATAACTCCAGTTTTAAAAAAAGTTTTTGTACAGATTAATGTGACAGTGTGTATTGAGTCTTCACATAAAGTTTACGTAGCAGACATTGAGGATGAAGGGATCTTAGGGATTGACTTTCTTTGAGCACATAATTGCGTAATTTCTACCGAAGGGAATTTCTTATCGGGTCGACACAAGATAACTCTCTTAAAATTAACCCTTTTCCTGATCATTTACATAATCTTTTAGAAAGATCTTCTTTGAGTTTAGATTCCTTTCAAAAAGAAAAATTTAAAACTTGAATCAAGGAATATGAAAACGATAAAAGGGAAGAAGTACTTTGATAACCCATACCATCGACGTGGGTGAAAACCCACCTATTAAACAAGCGGCTAGAAGATTACCCATGAATGGCCGAGAAGAAGTGGAGAAGATGGTCAAGGAAATGCTCGCCATAAACGTAATAGAACCATCTTCAAGTCCTTGGGCTTCACCTATCGTTCTGGTCAATAAGAAGGATGGAACAAAAAGATTTTGTATCGACTACAGGAGGTTAAATGACATAACCAAAAAAAGATTCTTACCCTCTGCCAAGGATTAAAGAAACCCTCGATTTAATAGCTGGAGCAGAATGGTTCAGTACTATAGATTTACAGAGTGGTTATTGGCAAGTAGAAATGCATGAAGCAGATAAAGACAAGACAGCTTTTGTAACCGGTTTAGGAGGATTATGGCATTTTAAGGTTATGCCCTTCGGGTTATGCAACGCTCCTGCCACTTTTGAAAAAACGATGGATACAATTTTAAAAGGAATAACAGGAAAGAAATGTCTGGTGTACTTAGACGATATAATCGTTATTGGAAAAACGTTTGATGAACACATGGAGAATCTTACTGACGTCTTTTCTCGTCTTAAACAAGCAGGACTCACGATGAGTCCAAAGAAATGCCATCTCTTACGGAAAGAAGTTCACTTCCTTGGACATATAGTCTCCGCAGAAGGAGTGAAGACAGATCCTGAAAAAATAGAAAAGGTATCAAATTGGCCCCGTCCTGTAGATAAAGAAAGTATTCAAAGTTTCATAGGGCTTTGTACTTATTATCGTCGCTTTAGAAAAGGATTCGCCACTATAGCTAGGCCTCTCCATCACTCAACGGGGAGTAAAGTTCAATTCAATTGGTCCAAAGATTGCGATTATTAGAAAATGTTAGAGTTTTGGTAAACGAGTCCCCCGCTTTTGAAGTAGATTTGATAGTTTATTTGAGGTTATCTTCCGAAGACTCATTTTCGCGTATAAATTCACGCGCTCGTTCAGAAGAAGAGGGTATTCCTCTATCTTATTTGAAAGTTCACGAAGTTCATGAAGATTGGTTGATTAGAAAGAAATTTGCGACTCTTCCAGCACCAGTTCTGATATTAGATGCTGACGCTTCAGCTGATGATGTATATATGAATTTTTGCGAGGTTATGAAGCCATATGATTTTCAGATTATGCTCTGAAACAACTCGGAATGGTTCGGGTTGGCTCGGAATAGCTCGAAGAGAGGCGGAATAATTCGAGTTGCGTCGGAATAATTCGGGTAGAGTCGAGATAGTTCAAAAATCTTTACGAAGTAATTTAGACCAAATAGAAATGAGACACAATAAAACAAATAAAAGACAGATTTAAGTAATAAATAAAAATTTATTTGAAAACATAAATTTCCAAAAATTATTTAGAAATAATTAAAGTTCATGGAACGAATGTTCTAATATCGATCAATAACAATTTTTTCTACCACATGTTTGGTCAAGGTCTCCATTTTTTTACATTCCTCGCAATCGTTGCCCTCTTGAATTATCGAAAGAGGAGTTTTACAAAGAAAGCAAATGGCAAAGCCCCCTCTCATATCTAATTGTTCTACAAAACAACGATGAAGTTGGACAATCCCCAACGATTCTTCTCCTGGAATCCTAGAAAATACAATAAAAAATACAATGATAAAAATCTTCAAAGTCAACTCTCGATTATATTATTATTATATTATTATTAATTGAGTGATACTTACTTCATTAGGTAACAATTATTTATGCAACTAAACAGATGGGAATTGGTCACCTTGACCGCTGACCCTTTCGCACATTTCACTTTACTCCATGCATTGCGAAACCATATTTGTATCGCCGCAATATTAGTTTCGGGAATATCTAATTTCAATTGGGTAAAAAGAATTCCGAGTCGGATAGCTTCCTCGTTCAAAGGATCCATTATTGCGAATGACGCTATCTTTAGCTTCTTCTTCTTCGTAGCCTTTATTAACAAAAGATATTTTTTTTAGAAGAATTTCTATTGGTTTTCGGAGAAATTTTCGTTTGGTAACTAAGCAACGTTTTTATGATTGGACTCTGATTGGTTCTCACAAGAATCTTTATTTGTTTAAACAAATTTTGTTTTATTAAAAGAGCTGCTATAGGCCGTTTGAAAGTTGTTCATTTATTTCAATGTTAATTCCCGCCGAAAAACGTTGCTAAAAGTAACGATAGATGTCGCTTCCATATATTTCAAATATGGTTATACCGCCATAATAGGAGATCCGAACGGAAAACTTTAAGAATAGGTTATGTTATTGTTTACAAACATTAACCCAAGTTTTTCCAGCTTCCGATATTCCGATATTAGGATTTTCCTATTAAAACGTTAAAAAATTATATTCTGGGACGAAAAGAAGGAAGTCTAAACCATCCCATCCTGACCAAATAACCCGGTTTCCCACTCCTCTCCAGATGAGATCGTTCCGATTCATATTTATAACATTTCTAATAACATATTAATTGTCTATAGATTTTATTCAAAAAAAAAAAAAAAACATTGATTTAATATTATATTTCAATTCATATCAGCATTAAAAAAAAAAATATATATATATATATATACTTAGAAAAGGAATCTATAATTTAAACGAGTTTCAGGAAACTCTTCAATATGACCTTATTATTTCGAGACATTAACATTTGTCCTCCTATCTATAGGTCGTTATTTGATTTATTCGAAGATGTTTGGAGTTGGACCTTTTTGGAGCTTAAAATCAGACTTCACGTTCATGGAATCTTCACGTCCTCTTGTCTTTGGTCCTGTCGTCCCTCCAACCACTTCCTGTTCCAGTACCCAGGACTTTACTCATAGAATTCTTCACCTGTTCCGGATTCCTGTTTCCTAATTCCTGATTCCTGATTCCTGTTTCCTGATTCCTGATTCTTCGATTCAAGATACGAAGAAAAATTTTATACACTACACAGTTCACTTTGATTCACATAGTCTAGACTATCTTTTCAAGGTTTTCTGCGGTTTCCCTTGGGACTGAGACAAATGTCAGATAGAATTTGGGAAACATTTTAATTTATTGAGCCGCAGCTCCAACGTTCCCAAATAACACACATATTTGTTAATGCTTACGATGATTTTACACACTTTTGATCTTTGTTATACTCACCTCAAGAGTCGGGTCGACTCTTCTACTAAGGGGGGGGGGGGGGGGGGGGGGGGGGGGGGGTAGTGTTATATTAGGTTAAATCACCCTTACGTCATTAATTATATACGACCAACATCTAGTAGCCTACATGATAAAAGACATCTCTGTAAATATAAGAACTTCGGTTGCTGAGTCAACAAGCATTATTGTAAAACAAATCAGTCTGTTTCTAGCTAACTACTAGTTATGGAGTCTAGATGTTAGGAGAACGAACTGAGTCCTTCCCTCCCCAGAAAAACGTCCCCGTTTATTGCGCTAATCGAGCTATAGTAACTGCCGTTTGACTATAGCAAAATATAAACTATCATACGACGCGCCTCTAGTGCCGCTAAGCAAAAGCCTTGGTCACCATGGCAACCATGGGTTGAACATAGTGTGTTTAGTGTTTGACGCTACCGGTAGAGGCGCGTCGTATGATAGTTTATATTTTGCTATAGTATACTGAGCGCAGCAACTCGGACCACTTCTATGATACGGAGATCGTTCTCCTAACATCTAGACTCCATACTACTAGTGCAGACCTATATTACAGAATATATAACCCTTTTGCCCAATTATATAATTTCTCCAGATTCACTCTATTTCTCTCGGAAACCCACATTAAATAACTTATTACTCAAAGCAAATATCGTTTTTGCAACAATATATATAGCAATTTCTCACAACTTGAAATCCCGAAAACGTCAAGAACGCTCGAAAGTGCTCAAAATGTGATGGCGCAGCATAGAACATGTGAGCGTGATGAAATCCAACGACAGCGCTACTTAAGTCGAAATCGCCGCGGCTCGATAACGGTTTTCGGTCGATAACTCCGTTATTTTAACGAATTTCTCAACGCCAATTTTTGCACAGATGAGTATGACCCTAAGGTAGCCGAATCCGCGAAAAGCGAAAAAACGATTTTTTAAAAGTTTGACGCTGTACTGGTCCCCTTAATATCACCATTCTCTTTTCTCCGTGTCAGCTCTGGTTTACTCTTGTAGTTCTTGGTCCTCCTCAGTTGCTTTTTGTATTTCTTCTAGTGTGATTGCTCTTGGTAGGGGAGACCGGGCACAATTGTAACACGGGTCACTTGTAACATTCGTAATTTTCGCCATATACAAGATTTGGTGCCATGCTAATGGGTGGCATTTGAATCATGCTTAGAATATCTACGGTAACATTGCATTTTGCAACGCGTGTTACAAGCGATTCCCGAACCCTTAGACGACCATAGTTACGTAGGGTGCGACGAATGAAAGAAGCACGAATGCGTTAGGTTAACGCCGAGGCTAGAAACTCTCCGAGAGGCGACCGTGACCGACTTAAGACTGTCGAATTTAGTTCTAATTCTTTTCTTTTATTTTACGCATTTTCGCTATTATGTGGGAGACGAGGCTCATACGACGGCCCAAACTAAGACTGATACGCCACTCGACGGACGCACGACACCGAATACCGGGTGTTTGGATCCTTTTCGACAAACACCGCATGAGCTCTAGAGGATAGTACTGGCCAGGCTACCTCCACCAAAGAGACAGAGGACACGGGGGAGTGCCGAAGGCACTCTACAGCGTGGGATATCGGTGGTGGAAGAGATTCCAGCCACCAAGAAGAACCTGCAACCCGTGGTCCTCCGATTCAACGAGCTAATGACACCGTGGTGAACTTTGAATTTCGCGCGTAGCGACAATAGGTTGCCATATTCAGGAATCTTTGGATCGATTTGCAAAATCAATACCAGGCCTAACCAGGGTGCGATTTATCAGCGCCTAGCAGTCAAAGATCACTCTGCTGTAGGCCTGCCTCGCAGGTAGAGCGCCGAGCTCAGTGCTCACTCTAATTGTAGTCTCCAGTATTCCCTTTGAGGAACTTTTCGATGCAATTTTCTTTAGTTTCGAGTTCGAGTTGGTACACCTGGTGCAGCGTAGATCCGAGGGCTCGTCGTCGAGACGCCACGAGGCCTTGCTTTTGGCTGGACAACGGTAAGCGTTAGCCAATTTGACCAATACTAATTTGAATTCGGCAAACGGCCATCTGCCATATTGCCTTAGTGCAGCCACGAGGCTCTTTAGTATTTTGAGAATCAAATTAAGACGACCTCCGAGTCGGTAGGCCGCCACCAGTGTCTCACGTCATAATAGAGTTTTCAGTTTATAGTTTTGAGTAAGATTTTCGAGTTTTGTAGCATTCGAGTGCCTTTTCTAGAGCCGTAGGCTTTGCACCCGAGTGCGAGAGAGATAGTCCTGATACGTCACAGTCGCGCTCTCTTTCTCTCACGGAGAGAGAGGCAGGTCATTATTATTATTTTGAATTTTGTGTAGTCTTCTCTTTTCGCCTACGATGGCAGAGTTAGTTTAAGTTAAGTTTAAGTAATAATTCTGTGAATTAGTTTTGTTAAGCCTTGCAGGCATATGTCAGTCTTTTATCTGTAATTTTGGTTCCGCGAGGGACGTATTTGTCGAGTTACTTATTTTTGCATTATTTTGTTGTGTTATTGCTCTCCTACGTGGAAGCTATTAGTTTATTTATTATTGTGAAACTCGTCAAGCGTGGCCAGGTCGCCTATACACGACCTGTAGCCGTTTCATACCCGCGGGGAAGTACCCCCGGGTACACGATTTGTTAATTCTATTTTCCATTCAAATTTTATTGAATAAATTCTATTTTTCTTCGTTAAATTCTAAACCACGAGTCGTTAATCAACGCCTACACTGAAAAAAATTTGGGCGACCTACCAATATACCCCTAGTGGCGCTGCACTCTGTCGCCTTGAGACGCTACTTACTCAGGTTTGGGGAGCATAGGTACACTTCGTCGGGTGACTTTCTCACCCACGAACGTGAGCTATACACTGGGATTGTAGCTCGCCCGGCTTGGTGTACTGAGTCACCCTAGTAGAGCGTGTGGCAGATCCAAAAGGAGGTTCGCAGCGCATATCTGTTTAACGCCGCTGCGTAACTCCATAGTAAGGCTAGTCGCCCAAATTTCTTTTAGTGTAGCTAATCCTTCATTTAATCCCGACCCCTCTCCGCGATACTGTTGCTAGCCGACGCTTCAGTGCATTTTGTTTAGATTTTGTTTAAAATTTTGAAAGTGGCGGTTATCCGCCTGGCGCCCAACTTTTGTTAAGATCTTAGTTTTTGGCTAATTGTCGACTAGATTGACCTCGGAGGCTGGCTATCCGGTCCAGATCCGAGGGTCAATAAAAATCCACGTCACACACTACATTTGAAGAGTTCACAAGATGCATCTGTTTCTAGAAGGCGACGTGAGAATTGGAAACGTCTTTTCGATGTAGGTTAGTAAATTTTATTTTTGATTTTCGGTGTTTCATTACTGCCGAACCGTTGATGTTACCTTCACTCATTTTGTGTATTTACAATCTACTTTTTACGCTCTTTCGAAAACATAATATGGCAATTGGCATATACTCACATATAATGGTAGAACAGGCCGATAATTGTCAAATTGCGACCGGGGACGAAAGTAACAGTACAAACGGGGAAAATTGTAATATGTCACAATCTATTCAATCATCGATTTCAGCATGCCTAGAACAAGGAAACGATGTACAAACTGTTTTGCCTCAGCCATTTTTCCGAAAAATGATTTTCGTTCCCGGAATTTTTTTTTGCGACAAGCGATTTTTATTTTCAACATTTTTATTTTTTTTTCATATTATTTGTCAATTTCGAGGAATCAAATTATGCCAATGAGATTTTTTTTCTAAATATTGAAGAAATTTCCCAGTGAAAGTTTCTTATTTGGTGGAAGATGTTAAAAAAAATATGCTATGGTTTCAAGGAAAAAAATCATTTCTCGAAAAAATGGTTGAGGAACTTCGGATCCCAATTTTGACAAGGATCAACCCCTCAAGAGATTCGTCATGAATTCTGAATCACCCTATATAGTATAATACGTGTTTAAGTGCAATAATAAATATTCATAGAGAAAATCGATATTGATTCCGCTCACAATCACTTCAACCTGTATACCTGTTCCAATTGACCCCTAGTTCTGTTACGATTGACCCAGGCATAGGGACGCTTGAAACGCTCTGCACATTGTCGTATTATCTGTAAAATCTCAAAGTTTCGCAAGTATTTCTCTTTAATTATGATTGCTTCATGTTGATAAATATTACCCTCACTTACTGTACCAACGAAATTTTTGTAGGTATACGGATATATGAGCACGAAGATGATAACCGCAAAATGTTACAATTGTCCCCGGTCTCCCCTACTGTTTCTTCGACTATTCTTCTTACCAACAAAAATTCCTCCCCAACAAAAGTGGTACTATAAAAATGTCTACTTACAAAAGGATTGAAATCAGATACAATTGCCAAGTACATGTTTTCTGTATAAAAAAAGTTTACAACAGAAGAACAGAAAACTGAATAATCTTGTATCGTTCACTCGCTACGTTCGCTCACTCGATAGGATCTTGATAATTACACAGAAAAAATCAGAAAAAAACATTAAGGAAGTGGTACTTGGCGGGCCATTTATGAGTAAGTAAAAAAGTATTCACTCAGGTCCATGTATCATTTGTTCAATAGGTACACATTGCTATAATGGTCCGCCAAGTATCACATCCTAAATTTTTTTTCCTGATTTTTTCCGTGTAATTATCAAGATCCTATCGAGTGAGCGAACGTAGCGAGTGAACGATACAAGATTATTCAGTTTTCTGTTCTTCTGTTGTAAACTTTTTTTATACAGAAGACATGTACTTGGCAATTGTATCTGATTTCAATCCTTTTGTAAGTAGACATTTTTATAGTACCACTTTTGTTGGGGAGGAATTTTTGTTGGTGGATTTTTTTGGGGGTAGTGACCACGTTAATGTACTTGGCGAAAGGTTTTTGCACCAGGGGTGCTTTTTGGGGTTGATATCACCACTTTTTGCACAATTTTGCTTGACGACCTAATAATTGTGCTCGCTCGCTACGCTCGCTCGATTGGGTTTTCCTATATCCTCGCTTGCGAGGCTTGTTCAGTTGTCAGCATTCTACCCATTGTTCCTACACAGAAAAAAAAGCTTTCTTGATTCAAGAAAATTTATCTTGACCTGAGAAAATTTCATACTACCCAGAAGGAAGACCAAAATTTTCTCGGCTGGAGCATAAATTTTTCTTGAATTTTCCATCTTGATTCAATCAATTACTTCTTGAGTCAATACGTATTTTACATTCGATCCGAGAATACATGATCTTTTTTCAAAGCTGTAAATCTATCGAATCAAGCAGTATTCTCTTGCAACAAGATATATCAAATATTATTCCAAGAACAAAACTTATTTATTTGAAGATTATAAAATGGTTGAATGAAGTAACATATATTTCGAATGAAAAATTTTAGTTACTTTGATCAAATTCAACGTTATTTGTTCCAAAACAAATTTGTTTTTACCCAAGTAGTTTTTATTTTTCAGCCAATCGGGCGTAATATTTTGAACTAATAGTAGCACAATATCAATTCGAGAAAATAATTTTCTCGATTTGGATGAGTGCTTTGTCCTCATGTTACCTATAGAAACCCAATTTTTGGCGATTCTGTTTTTTTTTTTTTTTTATTTCATCCTATTATTTTTTTAAATCTAAAAACATTTATTTATACAAATTGAAAACAATTAAATTTTAATATAATTTATTACTTTTGAGAATCATTTTTCTGCTGTTTGTTATAATGGTAACTATTTTCCCACGAAAACATTCTATGTTTGGGATGTAAGTATATGGATTAGATAATTTGAAATCATATCGGTTTACTTTCGTAACAGGAATTTTAGCAAATTTGAAAAAAAAATTTTTTTTAATTTTGCACATATTTTTTCTTTTCCTTTTTCAATTCTCAATTTTTACTATTGAATATATTTTTCCAGCATAAGTAAGTTGTCAAAAATATCAAGAATCATTTATATTATACGATACAATAAATAATTTCTCATATTTTTTATAATATAAGTGTACTGAACAAAATTTTATGTTCGAAAGATTATTGTCTTTTGTAAAATCTTTTAATCAAATATCGAAGTAAATTGACTTCTTTTAGTTTTGTGTAAATATTGAAATTTCTAGAATAAATACTATTGGGTGATATAAGGATTATAGGTGATAGAGTCTTTATGAAAATAATCATCAACAATTCGATTAAAGAACATTTATTTATCGTATAAATAATGTGAGATATAAATTTTATATAGAATACATAAATTTAAAAACGAAAATATAACATATGAAATAATAATTGAATGAATGAACTAAATAAATGATAATATAAACTTTGATTATAATATAGTTATGAAAATAAAGTTCTTAATGAGTATAATATTAAATTTTGGTTGCATCAACTATTATATAGATTATAGATATTACTCCGTCGTACTTTCTATCGCTTCGAGAATATCTGTTATGTTCAGGGGGACAATATCGTATTTCGTTTTTACTTGGTAGACGCATCTTTGAATTAAGGTATGGAGATGGTGACCAGCTTTGGGATATTTCGCGTGAAAAACATGGAACGATTTAAATAGGCAATCTAAGGCTTCCTCTATTGATAAAAATTCGTATTTAATATCGTCAACCATTAATAAAATTTGATCGATATTTTTTATAGATCCCTGGATTATTATGTACGGTTTTACAGTTTCTTTTTTTCTTAACGCTGCGTTTTGCTGGTGTTCAATAGCTCTATTCACTTTGTCTGCATCCTAGAAATTGATGAAATCTAATTAAATATGATTGTAAAAAATATCTTTTTGAAACTTGTGTACGAAATAGAACATTTTTAATTTTTAGGGGTAATTTTCCCTTGGCAGGAATAGATTTCCGATAAGTCGATGATTTTGAACTGACTGGAACTGTATAATAAACTCCTGTCGATTCAAGAGGAAATTCATCTTTGATTTTTTTTATGAGAATTCCATAATGGTGTCGCTTTGGAGAGCTGTAAATGCAGGAGTAAAATTTTTAAATGCTATTATACACGAATACAAAAAATTGAATATTTGAAATTGAATCTCGAATCGCGAATATTAAAGTGTTTCGATGAAAATCAAACAAATTCGATGTTGAAGGGAAAGTATTAGGAAAAAAAATACACAATATAAATCATAAATACAAAAAAAAAAAAAAAAAAAAAAACAAGGTTTCATTTTCATATAATTCACTACTTTTGAAGCAATCATTTTTTTATCTGCAGATCTAACTTTGTCATAATCCATTCCTCCATGTATAGTATACATTGTATACTTCATTTATTTCACACTATGTTACATCTTTATGCAGTTGAAAAAAAAAAAACATATTTGGGAAGCTCAATAATTCATGATTTTTCATCGTATTATCTTTTGAATGGCGCGAAAATTTTTGTCTGTGATATAGCGAAATAGAATATTCAATAAATACTTATTTGTTTTTCGACCAAGGAAATAATTGGTGAACTATTATAGACGTTAGATACTGTTGTGATTGAGGAGATAACTTTTCACGCTTTTTGTGATCGTTTAAAACCGTAGTTCCTTCCGGAGAATTTTCCAGTAACGCATGGAGATCGAAGTCAGGAAAGGGATTGAGAATTGCGGGATCTAAATTCGTAAGATCGTCCGTATTTGCGGCATTATCAGAATTTTCTGCAAGGACGTCGATTGAACTGCAAGGCTAGAAAAATAAAAATTCCGAAATTCATTTATTAATAGAGCATCAATCGACGACATAATTTGAATGGAAAGAATTCATAATTAAATGAAAACTCACCGAACTTTTCAGAAATTCATCAATCTTCGTTTTAATCATGATCCTCGTAGCCATGTGTCCGCACAATTCCTTTAAGTTTTCATCGGTCAAAGATTTTAATAACCTGATAGTTATTCCATTATCTAGATGGTGAGAACAGAAAATTAGAATTTATTGTTTTAATTATTTAGAATATGATAAATATTTTTTCTATTGATTGTAATCACTGACCGGGTGAGAAAAAAAATGTTTTATAAAATTATCTAGATCTGTTTTTAATTATTTTCCATTCACGATATCTTGTTATTGGTTCTAGGCTGAATGACATTCGTGATTAAAAAATATATTCAATATTTTACACGCGTAGGAATAATGTCAAATAACTATTGTTAACAAACTTTCACAGCTGGAAATAAATAAAACCGTTCCTTCGTAATACGACCAATTATTATTTGTTTTGATCTTGAAAAAGAGGAGTTTTGAAACTGGAAAGTAAATGACACTATATCTTTAATATATTGAAAATATCGAACGTTATCTGATATTACAAATAATAATCTATTGGTTAGCTTTTTTTAGCAAATTGAAAATGTAAAAAAAATATTCAATTTATTTCATGTTATTCAACAAAACTAATTGTAGGAGAATACTTTCGTGATTCAAATTATTCAATGGTTTTTTATTCATTTACTTTTTTGAATTTGGATATAGTAAAGTGATTAACTAACATCAAATATCAAGTGCAATTCTTGTGTATTCAAGTTGTCTATTACTTTGCATTGTACTTCAAATCGTCTCTATTGAAGTAACGAAATGAAAATATGTATATTTATAACTGAAAAGAGTTCGATTATATTTACATATAAGTAATAAATAATAATTTCCTAATTTCTTACCAACGAATACTTTGATAACGTCATCGGTCACTCCCCATTCAATGAATAATTCTTGTAAAGTTTGTTCTTCCGATGGAGGCTGATCAGCCATTTCGATTTACTGAAATCAGTCAGTATTTTATGTATATTTGTGTATGTGATAATTACGGAAGGAAGAAGATTATTGTATAAAAAGTCAATGATTCACTATATTGATAATTTGTTACTTCATGAACTAATGCAAGAGTATTTACTTCTTTCAAATAGATCAGCCTACCCTGTTAAAAATTTCGTATAAAGACGGATAGAATGTACAGAAAACGCTAAAGAAACAGATAGAAATGGATTGAAACGGATTCGCGAGCTATCCGTTTCTATAGCGTTTTCTGCAATTATATCCGTTTCTATAAGACATATGCCGTGTTTCATTTAGTAAGCGAAGTATACTTGATGCACACTTGAGAGAGAAATAATAATATATATATAAAATAAAAATATTAATATATTGTAACGATTTTAATATTTCGTTATAGTAATATAATTATTTAATGTGGGTCCCCGAGGGAAATGAAGTGAATCTGGAGAGATTATATGAATTGGGCAAAAATATTATGTATTCTGAAATACAGGTCTGCACTAGTAGCTAGCTAGAAACAGACTGATTTGTTTTACAATAATAGCTGTGTACACAGCAACCGAGAGTCTTATATTTTAAGAGATGTGTTTTATCATATGGACTACTAGATGTTGATCATGTGTAATTAGTAATGTATGGGTGATTTTACCTAATATAACACTACCCCCCCCCCTTAGTAAAAGAGTCGACCCGACTCTTGAGGTGAGTACAATATAGAATATAAGTGTGTAAAATCATCATAAGCTTAACAAGTTTGTGTGTTATTTGGGACGTTGGAGCTGCGGCTCAATAAATTAAAATGTTTCCCAAATTCTATCTGACATTTGTCTCAATCCCAAGGGAAACCGCAGAAAACCTTGAAAAGATAGTCTAGACTAATTGAATCAAAGTGAAATTGTGTGGTGTATAAAGTTTCTTCGGATCTTGAGTCGAAGAATCAGGAAACAGGAATCAGGAAACAGGAATCAGGAAACAGGAATCAGGAAACAGGAATCAGGAAACAGGAATCAGGAAACAGGCGAAGAATCCCGTTGTTACTTTGAAGAAAGTGCTGTACACTGGAACATGGGGATGTTGGAGGGACTACAGGACCAAGGACAAGAGGACGTGAAGATTCCATCAAAGTGAAGTCTGATTTTAAGCCCAAAGAGGTCTAACTCCAAGCATCTTTGAATAAATCAAATAACGATCTAGATAGGAGAACAAATGTTAGTCGCTTGAAATAATAAGGTCATATTGAAGAGTTTCTTAAAAACTCTTTTAAATTAAAGATTCCTTCTTTTTCTTTTTAAATTGATAATATTGATTGATAATAATAAATCGAAATGTAATATTTAAATAAAATCTATAGAGAAATTTATTATTATGTTATTATAATTGTTATAAATATAAATTGGAACGATCTTATCTGGAGAGAATTGGGAAACTGGATTAATAGGTCAGGATGGGATGGGTTAGGCTTCCTTCTTTTCATCTCGTAATATCATTCCTTCATTGTTTACTAAGGAAATCCTACTATCGGAATTTCGGGAGCTGAAAAACTTGGGTTAATGTTTGTAAACTAAAAACATAACCTAAATCTCGAAATTTTCCGCTCGGATCCCTTATTATGGCGGTAAAATTGAATTTTTGAAGTATACCGAAGCGACATCTATCGTTATTTTTAGCGACGTTTTTCGGCGGGAATTAACATTGAAATAAGTGAATAACTTTCAAACGGCCTATAACAGCTCTTTTAATGGAACAAAGTTTGTTTAAACAAATAAAGACTCTTGTGAGAACCAATCAGAGTCCAATCATAAAAATGTTGCTTGGTTACCGAACGAAGATTTCTCCGAAAACCAATAGAAATTCTTCTAAAACAAATTATCTTTTGTTAATAAATGCTACGAAGAAGAAGAAACTAAAGATAGCGTCATTCGTAATCATGTCGTCCTTAAATGAAGATGCCGTACGAGTTGGGATTATTATCTCCCAGTTTGGGTGGAGTGGGATCCCAGAAATTAACATCGCGGGAATTAAATCTTGGTTTGAAACCGAATGGGGACGGGTCCATTGTGCGAAAGGATCAGCCGTGAAAGTTACTGATTCGGAATTATTTGTTTGCATTAATTGCTATTTATTGAAGTAAGTAAATCAACCATGATTTTTTTTTTTTTTTTTTATAATTATCAAAATAATCTTTGTTATTTTGTTATTTGTATCAGAACCCCGATGGAAAATACTGTAGGAATCGTACAACTACATCGAAGTTTCGTCGATGATCTCGACGTTCGAGGAGGATTCGCTTCCTGTTTTTTATGCAAAAGTCCTCTATTGGAAAAGGTGGAAGGCCTCGACTGTGCGGAGTGTGCAAAAATGAAAGTTTTAACTAAGCACGTCGTGGAAAAACTTACTAATAATCGATATTGAAATCGTGAATTTTTTTTTTTTTTTTTTTTAATTTATAATAAATATTTGTTTAAACAATTTTCATTTGATTCTCTGCGTTTTATTTGTCTTATTGATTCTCCTAATAATTCGATCTAGATCAATGAACTCCGAACTATTCCGATCTAGATCAATGAACTCTGAACTATTCCGATCTACTCGAACCATTCCGACTTCACCCGAATTATTCCGACTCGACCCGAACTATCCCGACTCGAAACTACTTCGGAGTTTCTTCCGAGTCTAACCTAAAAGTCATATGGTTTCATAACCTCACAGAAATTCTTATATACATCGTCCGCGGAAAGTTCAGCGTCTAATATCAAGACAGGTGCTGGAAGAGTCGCAAATCTCAATTTAATCAACCAATCTTCGTGGACTTGGTGAAGGACTTTTAAATATTCTAGCGGAATGCCATCTTCTTCGGAACGAGCGCGAGAGTTTATCCGCGAATACGACTCTTCTGGAGATAACCTCAAATACACAATCAAGTCGACTTCGTATGCTGAGGACTCATTGGTTAAAACCCTAACATTTTCCATTAATAAGTGAGCTTCTAGATTTTCAAATTCTCCTATCCTTCTTCGTGCTTCTACGAAGCAGTTGCAGCTATAAATAGATCTTTCCATGATTTTAATAGGTAGCATGGTTTGAATTAAATGTCTACTCCGCATCGTCATCGCGGCATGATGTTGGAAATGATACGCATATTTTCTAGGATCTTTATACATTTTTTCTAGTAGGTTCTCGCCCGCCACGTTACGATATTCGTCTAAAGGTTCTAGTATTGTCAGAATATTTTTATCATTTAAAAAATTTTTAGTGAATGTTGATTTACCACTTCCAATATTTCCTTCAACGAGTATAGTTAAGGGTCTATAACTCCGTCGTTTAATCCCAAAAGGCAGTTCCTTGGACCACCTGGAAGAATCCAATGAAAAGATTTGATCATCCCTTTGTAGGTAGAAGTCGTTATTTATAGATGAACTTTTATCTATATTTAAAGATCGAATATTATTGATTTTATCATTATGGGTAAGTTTATTTGATTCGTAAGGAGCCAGGCGATCCAAATGAACCACCTTTGGTTTTGTTCGCGTAGAACGTTGTATTCTGTAAACTACACTATTTATTCGATCAATTATTGCGTAAGGACCTTCCCAATTTGATTGTAACTTAGGACAACGTCCTTTCTCTCTTCTTGGTTGGAAAAGCCATACTAAATCTCCTGTTTTAAATTCAAGGTCCCTTGCTCTAATGTCATAACGAGCTTTTGTTCTGTCTGACATAACCTGAATTCTATCTCTTGAAAAATTATGAATTTGTTCCAATTTATCTCTTAAAACTGAAACGTAATCATTTTGTAGAGGACTTGGTGAAGGAATAGGTCCTTTATCTAAATCTGAGGGTAAGCGAAGGTCTCTACCCATTAACATCGAGGCTGGAGACTGTTTTGTCGTCTCGTGTACAGCTGATCTATATGAAAGAAGAAAAAGAGGGATCCACTCGTCCCAATCTCGTTGACTTTTGTCAACGAAAGAGGTTAGATAACCTAAAAGAGTTCGGTTAAGGCGTTCTACCATCCCGTCAGACTGAGGATGAAGGGGAGTTGTACGAGTTTTCCTAATTCCTAAAACCTTAGTTATTTCTTCCATTAATATTGACTCGAAGTTTCGACCCTGGTCTGTATGTAATTCAAGGGGAGTCCCGTATCGACAAACAAAATCTCTAACAAAAATCTGAGCAACGGTCTTTGCCTCCTGATTAGGCATAGGAATGACCTCGGGCCATTTAGTAAAATAATCAGCGATAACCAAAGCATATTTGTTTCCAGATCTTGAAAGAGGTAGTGGCCCGAGAACATCCATAGCCACTCTCTCGAAGGGTGCTCCGACATTGTATATTTGTAGGGGACTTCGACCCTTGGTACGAGGACCTTTTTTCGTTATACAGATGTTACATAACCTACACCAATCCTCTACGTCTAATCTACATCGAGCCCAGAAAAATCGTTCCCTAATCCGACCTAAAGTTTTATTGGATGCGAAGTGTCCACCTGCAGGAGAATTGTGGTAGTGATTAAGAATTTCTTGTACCTTGTCCTTTGGTACTAGTAATTGCCATATTATTTTCCTCATCTCTGGAGATTCCCATTTTCGGTATAATAAACCATCCATTAAAAACAAGGAATCCCATTGTGTCCAATAGATTTTTAGATCTTGATTTTTAGCGGACACATCTTGCCATTCTGGGCGTATTTCAGACTCTTTCCAAGTTTTTATTTGTGACAGAACTTCATCTTCTTGTTGAGCCTTTCTCCATGGCTTCAGGTCTCCTTCAAAAGTGATTGATCGAACTCTAAATGATCTGTCTTGTTGTTTGTTTAATCTGGTGCACTGTTTACATTCCGTAGGTCCTTCGCAGGGTCTTCTGGAAAGGGCGTCTGCGTTTCCATGTGCCTGTCCAGCACGATGTTGGATTTCAAAATCATATTGGCCCAGCCTCTCTATCCATCTAGCTACCTGTCCTTCCGGAGATTTAAAAGAAAGCAGCCATTTAAGAGAAGCATGATCTGTCCTAATCAAAAATCTTCTCCCATATAAATAATGATGGAAATGAGTTACTGTTTTCACTACAGCTAACAATTCTCTACGAGTTACACAATAATTCCTTTCTGTTTTACTAAGGACTCGACTGTAATAACTAACTACTCTTTCATTTCCATCATGTATTTGAGACAAGACTCCACCTATTCCAAAAAGAGAAGCGTCTGAATCTAAAATAAAAGGATGTTCTACTTGAGGATAGGCAAGAATAGGAGATGATGTTAAATAAGATTTTAATTTAGTGAAAGCTTCTTCGCAATCCTCGGACCAATTGAATTGAACTTTATTCCCGGTTAAATGATGAAGAGGCCTAGCTATAGTAGCAAATCCTTTCACAAAGCGACGATAATAAGAACAAAGCCCTATAAAACTTTGAATACCTTCCTTGTCTACAGGACGGGGCCAATTTAATACTTTTTCTATTTTTTCAGGGTCTGTCTTCACTCCTTCTGCGGAGACTATATGTCCGAGGAAGTGGACTTCCTTTTGTAAAAGATGACATTTCTTCGGACTCATCTTGAGTCCTGTTTGTTTAAGACGAGAAAAGACGTCGGTTAGATTTTCCATGTGTTCATTAAACGTTCTTCCAAAAACGATTATATCGTCCAAGTACACCAGACATTTCTTTCCTATTATTTCTTTTAAGATTGTTTCCATCGTTCTTTCAAAAGTTGCAGGAGCGTTGCATAACCCGAAAGGCATTACTTTAAAATGCCATAATCCTCCTAAACCGGTCACAAAAGCTGTCTTTTCTTTATCTGCTTCATGCATTTCTACTTGCCAATAACCACTCTGTAAATCTATAGTACTGAACCATTCTGCTCCAGCTATTAAATCGAGGGTTTCTTCAATCCTTGGCAAGGGGTACGAATCTTTTTTGGTTATGTCATTTAACCTCCTGTAGTCGATGCAAAATCTTTTTGTTCCATCTTTCTTATTGACCAAAACAATAGGTGAAGCCCAAGGACTTGAAGATGGTCCTATCACGTTGATGGCGAGCATTTCTTTTACCATTTTCTCCACCTCTTCTCTTCCATTCAAGGGTAACCTCCTAGCTGCTTGTTTAATTGGTGGGTTATCTCCTACGTCAATGGTATGGGTTATTAAATTGCTTCTTCCTTTATCGCTGTTGTTTTTAGCGAAAGCATCTTGATACTCTTCAATCAACGTCTTGAATTTTTCTTTTTGTATGGGATTTAAACCAACAGATGACTTTTCTAAGAGATTTTCTAAATGAATCGGAAAAGAAGTTAATTCTTCCCTAGAAAGATCTATTATTTGTACAGTCCGACCTCTCAATAGTGCCTCACTCAATAGTTCCGCTTCCCCAGTTTGATGTGCGAACTGCTTCCCCCACTACTCAGACGAGCAACCATGGACTCGGATTTTGTGTAACTACCTTTCAATAGTTCCGTCAGCCGAAACTCCATTTCATACGTATTTCGAAGTATAAGAAAACGAAGAGTCTATACGCTGGCTTACATTGTCATAAAGCGAATGTGTAAAGCGGTCGGAACTATTGAGAGATAAGTGCAAAAGTCTCGCTGGCAAGGTACATGGTGGGGGTATACCGATTCGTGGAAAAACTCTTCCCCTCTCATCCCTGCCCGGAACTATTAAGGGGTCGGACTGTATTTGTGGAAAATCGGATGTTTTATTCCTATTAGTTAAAAGAGCTATTTTGTGTCGACCCGATATTAATAAATTCCCTTCTGTGGAAATTACACAATTATGTGCTGCAAGAAAGTCTATTCCTAAAATCCCTTCATCCTCAATGTCTGCTACGTAAACTTTATGCGAAGACTCGATACACCCTGTCACATTAATCCGTACTAAAACTTCTTTTAAAACTGGAGTTATTTCTCCTGTAGCAGTACGAAGAGAAGTATATGGTTGAGAAGGGTTAATAGATTTAAGGAGATCCGAGCGGACCACTGTCACTTCTGCCCCAGTGTCTATGACCCAGAGGCAGTTAATTCCGTTGACAGTCCCACGCGCATATAAGCCTGTTTGTCTTAGACTCCTTAAAAGAAAATGAGTTGAAATAGGGCTTTCGTTGGGTCGAACACTTGATGACTTTCGCCCTTCTAAATCATCAAAAACTAGTTTTTTTGGTTAGAAGAACCTTGTTGAACTTCTGAAGATTTTTGGGGATTATCAATTTCATTTTCACTATCTTTTCTCCAAGAGGTTCGAGTATTTTGAGTATTATCATTTTTGGATTGAATTAATCTTTCTAATGAGTAGCATCTATTCGCGTCATGACCTATTTTGTTGCAAAATTTACATTTTAGCGGGGGTCTGTCTCCGTAATTAGGTCTATTATTATTATTTCTATTATAATTATTATTATAATTTCTATTATTATTATTAGTGTTTGTTTGCTGCCTGGGAGTAGTTTTCGGAGTAACAGTTTTAGTCGGGTCAATAGTACCCGGGAAAAAATGATTTTGTATGATCATATATGATTATATATAAATGCCTATATATGATCAGATCCAAAAATTGGCCAGGTCTGATCATATATAACCATATATAACTATATATAACTACATATATAGTTATATGTAGTTTGGATTAATAAAAATATTATGCTGAAACATATGCTAAATATATGATACGTATCATTATTTGAAAATGAAATTATAATACTTTCATTTATATAGAAATTGATATTTTTCGAACTCTTGAAAAAAATTCATATTTTTGAACTAGATAATATACCTTCTGAACCTAGATTTTTTAATAATGAAAATTTCTTTTTCAATCAATCTTCGCAGAAATAAATTCATATGTCGCAGCCAGGTCTGATCGGATCCAATCATATATAGACCTGTATATAACTATATATGGGATTATATCAGCCAGGTCTGATCAGATCCAATCATATATAGACCTATATATAATTATATATACGGTTATATCAGCCAGGTCTGATCAGATCCAATCATATATAGACCTATATATAACTATATATAGGATTATATCAGCCAGGTCTGATCAGATCCAATCATATATAGACCCATATATAGCTATACATAGGTTGATATATAGTTATATATAGTTATATATAGAATCATATATACCTTTATATATAGCTTCAGACATGAATGTACAGCCAGACATGATCAAATATAATTATATATGAAGTTATATATAATTATACATAAAGTTATATATAATTATATATGATTATGTATAGTTCCATATATAATCATATATAATCATACATGATCATACAAAATCATTTTTTCCCGGGTAGGTATTTTTGTTTCAATCTGACGAACTTTTCCTACTCCTAAATGGTGTTTTGTCAAAGCTTCGATTTCCATCCCTTTAATTACTGCTTCTTGGACCGAAGAAGGTCCTGTTAAGCTCAGGGTATGTCTTAGGTCTGGATCCGTAATGGCGTTAATGAATTTATCGCAAGCTAGCATGTCCCTAGTGGACTCATCACAATTTGGCAAAGCTATTCTTGCTAATCTTTCAATTTCTACACCGAGCGAAGGAAGACCTTCTTCTTTGCCCTGTTTCCTAAGTCCCAATTGAGTTAGAGACAATTTAGAAATTAATTGATTACCGAATCGTAAACGTAGAGCTGCGCTGAGTTTATCGTAATTTTCAATATCGGAATCGGCGAGAGTTGATAGGACGGCTAAGGCAGGGCCTCTTAAACTTCCGGCAAGTTGCCCGGCTTTAGTAATAGAAGACCACGAATTAACTTTAGCTACAATTTGAAATTGTCTCTCATAATCTGGCCACGGTATTGTCCCGTCAAAGAAGTTTACTTTTAGGTTAGATGATTTGGCTACAGTCTCGTTATGTAATACAGTCGTGTTGTTTAATTGTTTGTCGCGACTACTCCCGGCGCAAGACAAATTAAAAGGCACAGTGTTATTTATAGCTCTATTTTCTAATGGATTATCGCCAGCCATATGGTCAGTATGGTGTACATTTTGTGCGTCCCGAATTGAATTTTCAATTCGGTCGCTGTGAGGTACTGTACGAGTGTGCGGCGTAAAAGTCGCCGCTCCACCCGTACGTGGTCTACGAATAGTAGGGGAAGGTTCTTCTTCCCCATAATTTTGGACAGACCGTAAATTTTGGGGTTCCACCATTTCTTCGATCCTTACTGGGGATCGTCTGGGAGTCGAGATCTGGGACATCTCAGGTTGAGGTTCCAGGCGTCTCATCAGTAGGGAAAGGGTAGCCTGTTGGGCTGCCTGATTTGCCTCTCGTTCCTCTCGAAGGCGAGCCGTCTCTCGCTCTTCTCGGTCACGTTGGGCCATTAGATTTGCCTCGCGTTCTATTCGTCTTTCTTCTCGATCTTCCTGACGACGTCTATCTTCGCGTTCTTCGCGCTCTCGTTGAGCTAACAATTTAGCTTCTCTTTCTTCTCGTAGTCGTATTATTTCGCGTTCTTCGCGATCTTTTTGTGCTGCTAAATTAGCTTCATGTTGAGCAGTTTGAGCAGCTAGGCTTGCTTGTTGTTGTGTAGCCATAACTTGTAAAAGTCGCTCCATCATGTCGACTTGAGGTGGTGGAGTAAGCTGGTTACCAGCTGTTTGGGGTTCGTCAGAGGTTGTAGCCCGGCGACGAGACATTTCTTTTCGTTTTTATATTCCTTTCACAATCACAGTTATCTTTTTCAAATATTCACTCTATCGATCTCGGTAAGATCCCGATTCTGACACCAGTGTAACGATTTTAATATTTCGTTATAGTAATATAATTATTTAATGTGGGTCCCCGAGGGAAATAAAGTGAATCTGGAGAGATTATATGAATTGGGCAAAAATATTATGTATTCTGAAATACAGGTCTGCACTAGTAGCTAGCTAGAAACAGACTGATTTGTTTTACAATAATAGCTGTGTACACAGCAACCGAGAGTCTTATATTTTAAGAGATGTGTTTTATCATATGGACTACTAGATGTTGATCATGTGTAATTAGTAATGTATGGGTGATTTTACCTAATATAACAATATCTACAATTCTTTTCTCAAATAATAATTGTCAATAACTTAACAAAATTATTATCGAATGTGATAAAGTTTGTAATGATGAAAGAAAGCCCTGTTCAAAAGTGAAAATAATTTGAAACAACACGTATTTCCGAATTGACTTTACTTTTGAATAATAAATGTATATTTCATGTTTTATAAATATAGTCATAAATGAATATACGGTAGAGATTACTAATAATCATTCAAAAATCAATTGATTATCATAAAATACCTGCGAAATCACGACTCTGTGTTTGCACTGTTGACACTGATTAGAACTCGATCGTAGCGAGGATCCAACTGACTGGTATAGACTGATAGAGTATGGACAAAAATGTATTGCACTCGTCAACGAGAGGGTGCATACTGCATAAAACTTCGACAATATACCTGAATATATATACCCAAAAACACTTGCTAAGAATTTTTGTAAAATTCCACGCATGAGTTGGTCGGCAGGAAATACTGCACAATTCTTAGAATAAATTCTTTTTTTTTTTATATTTCAAAGTTTCTTACGAAATTGTGCAGTATTTCCTGCCGACCAACTCATGCGTGGAATTTTACAAAAATTCTTAGCAAATGTTTTTGGGTATATATATTCAGGTATATTGTCGAAGTTTTATGCGAGAGGAGTCGAGTGACAGGTTTCGGATGAGACAGACCAGACTGAAAACGTGAAAATTGAGATAAATTGAACTTCGACAGTGACTCGAAAAGATATTAAATGACATTAAGTGACAACGACACAACAGGTGACATATAAAGCTGTGACAAGACAGTGCCGCAAGCACTTTCGCATAAATCCCGACCTGGCACACAGAAAATCAGTATGATAAAATGAGCTATGTACAAATAACTGAAAACGATCCACCACTTCCCAATGCCGAGAGCTGGCAAACAGCAAGACCCGCAAAGAGACGACTCACAATAAACCCCGATACAACTAGACCTACCAAAAAAACACCCCCACAAGATATAATGGCGGGTAACGCAAATACTGGCCAAGACTCAGATGACATGGACGAAGAGTGTACCTCGGATGACTCAGACAGCGACCAAAATGACACAGTGACCCCGACAAATTCAAATTCAAACCAAAAAAAAATGCCACCGATAATCATTAACCAAACGATAGCAAATGCAGCGCAGCTAGCCACACAAATCAGAGGGATATGTAAACACCAGACCACTTTCAAATATAGTAAGCAGAGTGTAAGCGTGTTTACCGAGGCCAGGAGTGACTTTAACGCAGTCAGACAGCTTTTTATCCAGACCTCGGTGGCACACCACACATATAGTTTAAAGTGTGAAAAACCTAAACACCTAGTGATAAAAGGACTACCCAATATGGACACAGAAATGATATTCGATGACCTTAAAACAAACAACATAACTCCTACTAAAGTTATACTCCTAAAACAAAAGACAGAACCACCCCATAGCTACCCCATATACATGGTGACTCTCCCAAACTCACGCCAGGTGAACGAGTTAAGAAAAATAAAGCATATTAACGCATTTAAAATAACGTGGGATAACTTCAGAAATAGCAGAAAAGTGACCCAATGCTACCGTTGCCAAGGCTTTGGACACGGAATCTTAAATTGTGCAAATCCAGCCCGCTGCATAAAATGCTTAAAACCACATCTAACTAAAGACTGCACCAAAGATAAAGACACCCCCCCCCAAATGTGTGAATTGCATGGGAGCACACCCTGCTAACTACAGTAAATGTGACTATTATCTTAAACATATTGAAAAGGTCCAAAGCCTGCAACTAGCCGAAATCAAATCCCATACAAAAAACCAAAACCAAAACAGAGTAGAAAATCAACACCAACTAAACCAACAAACTCCGGAAGCCTCTAAGACAGGAAGCAACGCATCTACCTCAACATTCGTGCAAAACACCCAACAACAATCTCAAATTCAACATCGTTCGTATGCAGCAGCCACCGCAGGAAACGCACAACAACGGCAAGCACTAGAAGTAACGTACACATCTACTAACTCTCATAACAAAAACATAGACGACATACAAAATTTTGCGTCCCTTGTAAACGAGGTCAAAATATTAAACTCTCATTGCAACCTAGCAGACATGTTAAAATTGGTCAAAAAACTCAATGCAAAACTACAAGGCTGTGATGACGCCGTCTCAAAATTACTAGTCATAAGTGAAATCGTTGCCGAACATGGATAGTACCATATCTAAGAAAAACATCAATATTATGTATTGGAACGCTAACGGCCTTTCAAATAAAATCATAGAGATACCTGAATTCCTAGCTAAGCATAATGTTGACGTTCTTCTCATAAGCGAAAGCAAACTTAACAAAAATATTTACTGTAACATTTACGGATACAGATGCTATAGAAAAGACAGAGATGGTGCTACCCGTGGCGGCGGAGTGGCCATATATATAAGAAACAATATTACACACACAGAGCTACCAATTACCACTGCTAGCGCATTAGAAGCTCATGGTGTGATATTACAAAACAAAATCTCAATAATTGCATGCTACCTCCCACCCCAAGTCGCTATAGACACCAAAGAAATACAAAATCTTTTAGGCCTAAGAAATCACGTCTTAATAGCCTAGGTGATCTAAATGCTAAACACCCTCTTTGGCATTGTTTTAACTCCAACAAAAATGGTAGGCTACTCTACAAGTTCGTGCAAAACAAACCATTTAACATAGAATATCCAGACGGGCACACACTCATACCTTCAAACGGTGGGCGCTCGTCCACGGTCGATCTAGCCATAGTTAAAACCATGAACAACCTCGTGAAGCCCGAAATAGTTAACGAATTAAACTCTGACCATTCGCCGGTTTTGATTAAAATTAACGACACCGAGATAGCTCTTACACAACAAAAAAATACCTTAGACTACAAAAACGCGAACTGGGGTAAATTTAGAGAAACACTAGACAAAAAATTAGAAATAGATAGAAAACTAAAAACAACTAACGATATAGAGAACGCCGTAGCAAAACTAACCAAAAACATCAAAGAAGCAATAGCCCAAGCCATACCTACTAAAAAACAATGCACAAATCATAACACACTTCCAGACCACATAAAATCTTTAATCAAAGACCGAAACTATAATAGACGAAAATATCAAAAAACAAGAAATAAACTTCATAAAATAGCACAAACTGATCTGACGCATAAAATCCACCATGAAATCGCTAGAATACAAAACCAAAAAATAGAAGATAAATTAAAATCGCTAAACACCAAAGACCACTCCCTATGGAAAGCAATAAAACTTCGAAAAAATAAAGACAACATCATACCAACCTTACTAGGGCCAAATGGACACATTATAGACAACGAAGCTAAAGCAAACGCAATAGCGAATGTCTTCGAACAAGTACACCACCTAACAAAAAATTTCAGCGATAAGGATACCGAGCAGTTCATAAAAACTAGATACGAACAAATAAGACAAACGGAATTAGAAGCCAAAGAAATCCCATTAATATCACCTAAAGAGATCCATAGTGCAATCAAAACCACCAAACCTAAAAAAGCTCCCGGAAATGACGGTATACAAAACATTATATTAAAGAACATTAGTAAGAAAACATTGGTTCAACTCCTTTACATTTACAATGCATGCTTAAGACTCTCACACTTTCCATCATCGTGGAAACTGGCGAACAACCTTCCATTTAATAAGCCAGGTAAAGATAAACACCATCCGCAAAATTACCGACCGATTAGTCTCCTACCTACCTTGGGTAAAATACTCGAGATAATCATCAATAACAGGATGAAAAAGCACATGGAGGATCGTGGTATCCTAGTGCATGAACAGTTCGGCTTTAGGAAAGCACGTAGTACAGTGCAAACGCTAGCACGCCTGACTGACTACATAAGTACAAATTTCAATATTAACAAGAGCACTGGACTACTGTTGTTAGATATTGAAAAGGCCTTTGACACAGTATGGCATAAAGCACTAATTCATAAACTGGATTACTACGGTCTTCCATGTTACATCAACAAGTTCATTGATGATTATCTTAGAGACAGAGCCTTCGCGGTAAATATATACGATAAAAAGAGCACAACACGAACAATAGTCGCCGGGGTCCCGCAGGGCTCAATCCTAGGCCCAATGCTCTTCTTACTATACAGAAACGACATACCGAAGCACGATAAAACGCAACTAGCACTATTCGCAGATGACACAGCTATCTATTCCGCATCCTGGAGCGAAGATACAGTATTAAAAAACATACAAGAACACATTAATCGACTAGAACCATATTATATCAAATGGAAAATAAAAATAAATGTAAACAAAACAGAGACCATCATATTCACTCACAAAAATAAGAAACCGAAAACAACAATAAAAATGTATAATCAAAATCTAACACTCTCAAATAAAGTTAAATACCTCGGAGTCGTCCTTGACCCGAAACTCACCTTCTCGCAACACGTTGAATCCATTACCCGGAAAGTCAATGCGGCCATCTCCATCTTATATCCTCTTATCTGCCGCAGCAGTGCCGTAGAAAATAAGAAAACTATCTATAAGACGTGTATACTACCAGTTATACTCTATGCCTGCCCGATATGGAGCAACACGAACAAAACAAATTATAAAAAGCTCCAAACCGTACAAAATAAGTGCCTTAGAATGACAACTGATTCAAATAAGTATACTAAAAACGAAATTATTCATAGCCAACTAGAAATAAAATATATTAGAGAACAAATAAAACTGAATACAGTCAAATTTTATACTGAAAAACTTAATTGTATCGACGTATTAAAAGATACCTGCAAAATACTCACCATTCATCCCTATGCCAAATATAAGTTACCGCAACAAGTTGTTATAGATAATAATAATCTAGTATAGTAAGCCTCATATGTGAATATTGTAAACTAGTTTTAAGGTAGCGTTAAGAAAATACAATAAAGATAACTAGGTTTTTGCAAAAAATTTTTTCCTAATAAACAAATTATATCATACCATACAACCATATGAACATGTAACAAGCAAACACACTATAAAATCAAATTTGGGTTAAGTAGCGATACAGGGACCAAAAGACACCTACACACTAAATTATATGTACACATGTAAATGACAAATTAGATCAATAAAGATACATTTGACTTTGACTTTGACGACTAGTTAGTTCTCTCTGGGCAACAGCCTGTGTACGGCCTCCAGACTGAACTCCGTCTTACAGGCGTACGGACCGCGGGAAGAGACCCCGGACCGCTAGGCGCGTTCGCGTTTAAAATAGAGGCCTCACCTCTATTACCGTTCCGCACTAGATACCGAATTCGTAACTTACCAGAATCACCGACATACTTTAATTTCCAGAGCTTTTGATATAGTTTACTTTACCTAGCAGTAGAATATAGTTATTAATTAACCGAGCAGATTTACGCCAAGAATAGCTCATACCGCCACGAAGGCGCTTATACCGCGGGATACCGCATTGAGTCAACCTATTAGACTCTCGATCTTTACTTTGTTTAATTATAACGCGGAACACCGCATCGAGTCTAACTATTAGACTCTCGCTCTTGACTTGATTTAATTATAACGTGGAATACCGCATCGAGTCAAACTATTAGACTCTCGTTCTTTACTTTATTTAATTGTATCGCAGAAACTATCCTTGGCCTAAGTCACCTGTACAGTACTAGAACTAGTCCTAACACGCCGTAGATATTAAGTTACTAGCGAACGCTACCTTCTTGTGTTTAATTATTTTTTTTGTATTTTTTTTTCATTTCTAGTCTGGAACCTAGGAATCCAGCGACCAATAACATTACCGTTAAGTAATAAAGAATATAGCTATAATTTTGTTAAATAAACCCTGCCTTCTATTTCTTTTGCTATACCAAACCCTACCGGCAGACCAAGCATCCGGCGGAGGGGGACGAGACCCCCAGACCCGTTTGCCGTCCACACCGGGTATATCCTTGCACCCCACACTCCACCCAGTCTAGCCGGAACGTTACAAATTCTTGGGTAGTTTTTTTTTTTTCATGCAGCTAGGTCCTCTGCAAAAAGAACATGTACGCGTCCCATACTCATATCGTCAACTTCAACTTCGGGTCTAAACAGAAGGTATCGAAATATATAGAATCGAGCTTATTGATGCAAGACTAGCGTAGAGCGTAAAATGGAAGTTTTTGAAGTCAAAGACTTGCATTCTAGTCTATTGGTCTGACTCTACCCGTTTCTTGTATCAAATCACACTATCTCGATATCTTGCAACTTCAGCGTTTTCTCTCATCATCCTCCCTTCTCAAACGACGACCCATTTCAAAATTGAACAATCCATTAAGAAGGTTTTTATCACATCAGACCACGCAGATCAAGTTCAGTAGCGTTGGCAGGGCGCAATCAGTCGTGTAGGTCTGTGTCCGTGTCCAAACTTACCGCCGCTGCAGCGATTTACCGATCGGCGAGTTAGAGAGAGTTTACTTGAAATTTGACATCCAATTATGAATATAGATACGCACGTTCTAATATGTCGTAACCCACAAAGTTTGAGAAATTGACCTTCTTTGAAAAATGGAATGATATTAATGTTTCGCAGCTTATGTGCGAGTTTCAGCGGTCAAATCGTTGATCTACTATTTTTAAAGAAGTATTCTAATCCGCAAAGTCCTATCTTTTCAATGGTAATAGTGAACCGTTTTCATCGCCTACTGAACATTTTTCCAAATGTGGGATACGACATATCAGAACGTGGGTATCGATTTATAGTTTGTACTATCAATTTACATGTAATCATAGATATTTATACAAACTTTGAGATCATTCCGAACGGAGAATCCAAGCTGTTTGTGAAACATGGATTAAAAAATTATCTCCACCGAAGGTCAAGGCACTACGTTGACGTGGAGTGTAGAATAAAGCCTATCGGAGTTCAACACACAACGTCGACTGACAGTCGCGTTTTGACTGGATGATACGGAGATAGATTATAAAACTTGTTAAAATCCTACGCCTAACGTTGACTCATAATTTGAGTCTGAGCAAACGAGCCGTCAAAGATGAGCTCAACAGAGCTTGAAGTGGTACTCGTTGCAATCCAACGCTTGAACTCTGCCTTATTGATCTGGCTCCTTACCGTTCCTTATATCAAATCATGCTATCCTCATATTTTTCAACTTCAACATTTTCTCTTGATTTTTTATCGTCAGACTTCCTCAGGCGGTAACTTGCTAAATAATTGAATCCAAAAAACCGTTTCCTCCGATAATTGCATTCATAAATGAAAATAAGCCAGATCTACAATCTATAGAAGAATAAAATTCAGAGGTATGGGCAGCTAATAGTCATCTGACAGTTGATAGTCATATTATGAAAGTCTTGTGTCGTGCAAGGTAGACCAAACCTAATCGTAAAATTATCCGTTCACAATCGTTATTTTATTTATTAGCATGAATTTCACACGTCAGCCGATTCGCATAACCTCAAAAGTTCGAGATCGTTCAAGATTGGATTTAAGATTAACCTATCGAAACATTTTTGCTAGTGACTATCACATTAATGTACTTGGCGTAAGGTTTTCGCACCTGAGGGGCTTTTGTTGGGTATTCAGTAGGTTTGGTATTTTCAAACTTTGTATTAAGAATCGCTTCTACTTACTTTTATTTCCTTTATTTGGATTTAATAACATGAAATGACAACACGCGTCTGTCAGTGTTGCAGACGGTTTCTGTCCGCGATACCAGCGCTTGCTACGCCGTGACACTCGTACTTACGCCACTCTATACAACTTTTGTGTGGATTTATCCCTTCTAGGCCATCTTTCAAGATGCATAAGGACGTATGTTCTGTGTATAAGCATAGAACATACGCCCCGCGTTGAGCGACTAAATGTGATTTTATGGGAATGGTCTTAGCAGGTTACAACTTTTGTGTGGATTTTCCCTTCTATGTCATGTTCCCAGATGCGTAAATACGTATGTTCTGTGTATAAGCATAGAACATACGTCCTGCGTTCAGCGACGAAATGTGATTTCATGGGAATGGTTTGAGTAGGCTGCATCTCGGTCTGAAGAACACTCAAGAGAAAACGAAACATTGCACGTGAAAACGGGGTATCAGAATCTGAAGTTAATTATATCTCAGCACTCCGGACACCAATTTAATCGATCTAGGGCTCAAATGAAAGCTTTTCATGCCCACATCCTAGATAAAATTAGTTTTAATTCGTGTATGTTGTGAGGTGTAAGAAAACGGAGATACTAATTCGCGGTATAGGTTAGGGTAGTTGCCTCTCGGGTATATAGACTCGTTAAGTCTCGCGCGTGAAATTTTTTTTTTTTAATGTCTTGGCGCGAGGCTCTACCGAGTCTTTTAATTATTTCTTCAGTTTTCTCTTCTGTTACTTTGTTTCCATCTATTTTTAATAACCTCAATAACGGGTCTGCAATGTTTGATTTTCCAGGTTTGTAGACTACTTTATATGCGCCATTCCGCGTGAAACGGATCAGTCACCTCTCAGATATTTTTTCAATTTTGCATGTCGATTGTCCTCGGGGAGTTAGATTTTTGTGCCACAGCATTTTTCAATTAGTAAAAAATTCGTTGAGTTATTTGCATAAACAAATTCGAGCAAGGTTTTTTTCGAAAATTCATAACTTCGCCAATAATGACACTAGACTCAACTTTTTTTTTTTTTTGTTCACGCGGAAAGTGTCATAGAATGTATGAAAAAAGTTTTTTCATCCATTGTTTATTTAACAATTGAGTTTTCAAAGATTTTTAAAACACACAGCGACACGACTTAAATTTTTTCTTTAAATACCGACATACAGGGTGTCTGGAAATTCGCGCACTCGAAGCATACCGGCGGATTCCTTGCGAAATAATAAGACGAAAGTTACCTATACAAAAAAGTCCGCGGGGACTTAGTTCTTCCGTAAAACGGACTTAATAACGAACCAATTAGCGTTCATTTATAGAAAAGACTGTCTCAAATCCACAAGAATCCGTACTTTGGAAATTTCATTGCGTGAATCGACTGTCTAATGTCAATCGCTCACCGTGGCTTCAAGCGCGGCGGGCGGAGCGGGGAACACCACACACAGTGGCGTAGCGGAGGGCCCCGCAGCCCCCGCAATGCGGGGGGGCCCACCGCTCCTGGGGGCCCCCCGCCTGTGAGGATAACTTCTGTTTAAATGTAGAAAATATAAAATATTGCTAAGCAGGAGTCTCATTAAATACGAAATGGTTTCTTGACAATTATTAGGTTATATAGTTATATTGACTTGTAACTAATCGTTCGAATTTACTACACTTTGCACGACAACCTGGACCGACAACCTGGACCGTAGTCCGGTGATTCCCTGGTTTATGTCTAACTCTTAGATCAGTCGGTATTTATGGTTATGTTTGTATCATCATTACTATTCGCGAAGTCTAGATTGTTACAAATCGAAAAATTATCTTGTTGAGCGCGTTCGAAAAATTTTCGAATTTTCGACAAAAATAAGTGGGTTATTGATTATTAATTGTTGCAAGCATCATTATATTAATACATACATCTGAATTACTGAGGTGAGTCGTGGGTGTCGTGTATGTTATGTCGTAGTGCCGGTGCGTGCCCACACATGCGATACAGAAATGTCGGGCCCAAGTAAAAAAAATTATCTTAGTGGAGCTCAGAAAAGGAAGCTGCAAAAGGAAAAGGAAGAGGTAGCCAGAAAATGTACGAAAATTACATCGATGTTTAGAGTTGTGAGTGAACCTGAAAAACAAGAAACTGGCAATGAGCTACCGACAGCTACTTATACGTCTTCAAATCACAATCCGGACGATGCAATACCCACTGATATCCATGTTACTTCGGAAACAAATAATGAAGAGTCGTGCCATAGTAAATCTACAGCGAGAGAAACCCAACTGTCAGAATTAAATAATCCATATCCGACAGACCGTGGAAATTTTCCGAGAGATATTTTTGATCCTGAGGTGAAAAAAACTATTCTCAACACGGGCCCCTGTCAACCACGAGGACCATTTCCTAAAGATGATAAGAAGAGAAGCTTTTCCACTCACTATTATACGGAGACGACTGCGGATGGTCAAACGTTTCCGCGCATTTGGTTATGTTATTCTCCTAAACTTGACTGTGCCTACTGCCAATCGTGCTGGCTCTTTGCAGATAGAAACGTTAAAACAGAAATGCAATTTTCTTGGATCGAGGGAGTACATGACTGGCAGGGCCTTTCCAAAAAAATCAAAACCCATGAGACATCGGTAAGTCATTTGAGAGCATGTCTGTTATATGACTCGTGGAAAAATGAAAAAACGGTTGACGTTCTCCTGAACGAGGAATGGAAAGAACGAGTCAATTTCTGGAAGGAGGTTCTTAAGAGAATTGTCCACGTTACTCTCACCTTGGCATCTTGTAACATAGCTTTTCGTGGCCATCGCGAGAAAATAGGCGAGTCATCAAGTGGCAATTTCCTGGCAATTATAGAGCTTCTGGCCAAATATGACACTGTTTTAGCAAAATTAGTGGACAAAAATAATAAAGTTAAAACTAAAATCAACTACTTGAGCCCGATGATACAAAATGAGCTCATTAATCTTTTATCATCGAATGTATTGCGTAAAATTATCAGCAGGATAAAAGATTCTTCCTTCTTTTCAATAATATTAGATACTACGCAAGATATTACAAAACATGATCAGTTGAGTTTTATTTTGCGTTACGTACGTGTGTTGTACGATTCTGATAAACAACCCACAGAACTTAAGATCTGTGAGAGTTTTATAGGGTTCATACGAGTGTCAGATCAGAGTGCTGAAGGATTGGTACAGGTAATAGTTAAGACCATCGAAGAAAACGGCCTTTCCTTCGCACAGTGTAGAGGACAAGGGTATGATGGCGCCAGTGTAATGAGTGGCGTTTATTCAGGAGTACAAAAACGAATTCGGGATATCCAAGGCAATGCCTTATATGTACACTGTGCCGCCCACAATCTGAACCTTGTTCTCAATGATGCAGTGCAAAATGTGTTTCCTGTTCGAATATTTTATGATTACATCGGAAGGCTATATGTTTTCTTCAGTGCAAGTATCAAGCGATGGGAACTTCTGACAAATATCATAAAAAAAGAATCGTCACAGGCACCAACTCTCAAAAGACTGTGCCCCACAAGGTGGTCTTCCAGACATGATGCAATTCTTGCTGCCAGATTCAATTTCGTTGCAATATTAAAAGCATTAACAAATATAAACTTGATTTCATCAAAATCGGAAGAAAAAAACGAAGCTAACTCGTTGAGAAAATATATGGAGACTTATGAATTTACATTCCTAATTGTAATTCAGACAAAAATTTTGGAAGCCACTAATTTAATTTCCAAAATGCTTCAATCTCCCAGTATTGACTTAGCGTATGCTATGCAGAAATTAGAGGACACTACAAAAGACTTCAGTAATATGAGAGAGAGTTTCGACGAAATTAAGGCAGAAGCGGCTACTTTGGCAAATAAATGGGGAATAAACAGAGAGTTCAAGAAGACAAGACAAAAACGAGTCAAGAAATTTTTCGATGAATTGTCAGCAGATGAACGCCTGACGGATCCTGAAATAGCTTTCAAAATCGAAGTATTCTACACCAACCTTGATATTGTAACGAAGCAGCTTGTCGATAGATTTCAAGGAATGAAGGAGGTGGTGAAAAGGTTTTCTTGTTTGCATCCTAAAGCATTGTCTACAATGAATGATGATCAACTTTACTCGGAAGCTAGCAATCTCGTAAGAAGCTACTCTGAAGACATCTCAACTGACTTTCCCCGAGAAATCCTACAACTTAGAAGCTTGTTGAGAAAAGAAATTGAAGAACGAAACAACTCTTCAGTGCTAGATTTTGCAACTTACCTGCTACAAAATCACAAAACATTGCTCTCGAGCATTCCGAACACGTTCATCGCCATCAAGTTGTTTTTAACTGTACCTGTTACCTCCGCTAGTGCTGAAAGATCCTTCTCAAAACTGAAACTAATTAAAACGTATCTCAGAAATTCAATGTCGCAAGAAAGGCTTTCAGCATTAAATATTCTGAGCATCGAACAAGACATGGCAAGAAAGCTGGATACTGATCAGATCATCGCGGAATTTGCAACAGTCAACGTACGTCGATTTCAAAGGTTTCAATGAGGAGGTGAGAGATCTTTAGTATCGTTTCGAAACGTTTATACCAACGGTATTCAGAGATTTATGAATGATATATGGGTATTGAGGATAAACTCGATAAGTCGATTTTTTTAGGTATTAACTTTCTTGGGGGGGGGGGGGGGGCCTTTGAAAAATCTGGCAGGGGGGCCCGAAGTATCTCCGTTACGCCACTGACCACACATTATTGTCTTGTTCTCCCTAGTAAGGCGATGCGGATTCTTGTGGATTTTAGACAGTCTTTCCTATAGATGAACGCTAATTGGTTCGTTATTAAGCCCTTTTTACAGAAGAACTAAGTCCCCGCGGACTTTTTTGTACAGGTAACTTTCGTCTTATTATTTCGCAAGGAATCCGCCAGTATGCTTCGAGTGCGCGAATTTCCAGACACCCGTATACTTTGAACTATACCACAGCCTGAGAATTAAATTTAAGGACGTGTTATTTTTTGTTTTCGAGTAAGAAATCATTGAAGTTGGCGGCGCGTACCAATTCCGAGTCGACGCCGCGTGGAACGTAATGGTGTGCATTAGACTGCAGTTCGCCGCTACTCGACGGACGCGTAGCAGCGGTATTCGAGAGTCATTTTCACAATGATAGACACGATTTAAAAATCTGAAAAAAATACTGTAGCTTCCCAATGGCAACTATAAGCGATACGTTGAGTTTTGAGAACGTGTTTTTTTCCGTTTTCGAACTATTGCAGTTTGAAATCATGCTCAGCCTACTGTAACTTACTGCACCAATATCTCAGCTGAAGGCTGGAGATACGGTGCTAGTCCGCGTGAGTATCTTTGTCACGGGTGTGATAATTTTGGAGCTCCTCTTGTGTAAAAAGTGAAAAACCACGAAAACCCTAATACAGACTCGGATCGGATGTTAGCCGACCAGAGCTGCCTCCCTACAGAGCTGGGATATGCCTTGCTAACCGAACCTGCGCGACAGACTTGAATCAAATTCACCGATAAAGAAATCACAGACACGGGTGTTTAGCCAGTGCTGCCAATCAGTGAATCAACCGTAGCTGTCTTTGCAGAGCTAGGGATCGCAATGCGCACCGAGCCTGTCTACCAGACTAGGGATTGGATTAATAATCCGCACCGTAGCTGTCAATAGCTAACGACAATGAAATTTGTGAAATCTAAAAGATTTTAGAAAAATAATTAAAAGAAAAGGAAATTGAAAGAAAAAGATGTAGTTTTACAATAGATTAGATTTAATGAAAAGCGGTTAAATTAGATTGAATTTAACGAAGACAAGAAAAAATACTGCTCATTCAGCTCTGAAATTTCATAATAGAAAATTATAAACCATAGAAAATAAAATAAAGAATACAGAAAAAGATAGTATGATAGAGTAAAGTTAGTTAAATCTAATTTTCTTAAAGTTTAATCAATGTTTCCGATTCATGTTTTTTTTATCAGAAAATTTGTTTAATCCGGGAATTCGTTATGTTTGTTAAATCGCGGTTTTCCAAACCGTGATTGAATTAAATTGCGCCGTTAAATTTATTAAGACGACTTTTAAACTTGCAGTCCAATTTTTCAAGTAGATACAAAATTAGCAAAACTATAAAGGAGAGATTGTGAGTTTTATTAGACTTATTATTTCAACATAAAAATTAGCGATTCTATCAACTTCAATTATAGCAAGTGAAGAAATACGAATTAAGAGCAAGAAAGGTCACGCACTATTTTAGCTACGTGCCTAATAGAGAATTAACAGAAGTGACTCGACGGGCGCTTTGCCACACAATCGGTACCGCGCAGCGCCGCGGACCCCTTTTATAGCGGAATCTATGTGATTCGCGGAATCAGGTGATCCGCGGAATCGCGTGATGCGCACCGCGGGATGCGTAATGGACACGGTCCGGCTGTACTGGCGAGCCAGCACAGCCGGAACGTTACAATACATATTAAGATTTGAGACTGCAATATTTCGAAAACGGATAGGAACACGTTCTTGAAACTGAATGCATCGCTCATGGTTGCCAGTGGGAAACTACAGTATTTTTTTCAGATTTTTTAATCATGTCCATCATTGTGAGAATGACTCTCGAATACTGCTGCTACGCGTCCATCGAATATATGTATGCTAAGCATACATGCTAAAATTTTAAACTGCAATAGTTCGAAAACGGAAAAAAACACGTTCTCGAAACTCAACGTATCGCTTATAGGTGCCATTGGGAAGCTACAGTATTTTTTTCAGATTTTCAAATCATGTCCATAATTGTGAAAATGACTCTCGAATACCGCTGCTACGCGTTCGTCGAGTAGCGGCGAACAGCAGTCTAACGCACGCCATCACGTTCCACGCGGCGCCGACTCGGAATTGGCACGCGCCGACATCTGCAATCAATTTCACAATTCATCACTACTTATTTATGAAATGGTATCGTATTCGCTCCGTGCACACCTATACACTCTCACCAAAGTGAGAATGTGTATTCGTGTACATACATTAATTTTCTCCAAATAAAATGCCGATCCCTACTATAAGCGTCGCCACTAGTATGCATATAGACGACTGAACATTCTTACTTTGGTGAGTGTGTATAGGTGTGCACGGTCCCAATACCGTTGTATTATGAACGATATTACAATTTAGTTACACAACATTGTAATATGACAGTTCATTATAACCTACGATATGACAGCTGCCGCTACGACCTCTATAGATATCAGTCACAGACATATGAAATATCAGTAGATCGCTTGTCTGAGTTCGACCGACAGCGTTGTCATTTGCGAAAGGAAATGAATGCGCCGCCATTACACTGACCACTATCCACAGAACATCTCTGTATATGCCTCTGGATATCAGACACACGCCGGGGGCTTGTTATATATCGGAAAAGGCAAAAAATGTACAGGGATTTTTTTACAATAATATGAACAGCATTTTTCCCGCAATTGATAAAATTCGAAAGTGACCAAAAGAACGGACACCTTGATGGGTATCCATTGAAGAAAACAGCCATCATGGCCAGGCCGTACGAGCACGTGTATTTTGAGCGCTAATTTCTTTGCTATTAAGTTTATAGAGAAATATGGTATTATTATGTACCGTTTTTAGTTATGCTACGCGGGAGGGTTATTCTGAATGCAGCTTCACCACCAATATACAATGATCACAGTAATTGCAGGAACACAGTTACAATACCGGTACAACAATCTCTTACATGCTCACGCGATAGACCGGTTAGCTGTCAGTGGCGCCGGCTCAACTATTTGAGTAGCCAATAGCGTGGCATTCGTTCAACCATACTCGTGCGAGTCAAGTCGGCGCCACTGGGCACGTTCAGCGCATACAACAGTTGACAAGATTTCTGCTAGAGCTCCAATCAACGCACAGGTTACATCGAAACAGGCGAATGCCACGAACCGCTACTTCAGTTACTTTTTTTTTCACAACTTGGCGGTTCTCTCGCTAAATTTGGTGGTTTCTAAATGTTTTTAGCCGGAAGATTTACTGTTTAGCGGTTAGCGAGAAATTTGACGATTTTTAAGGCAATTTGGCTTTTTATTAGGAAATTCGGTGGTTTTCGGCAATTTCACATTTTTCATCGAAAATTTGGTGATTTAAGTTTTTTTTATAACGGATCGATTCACATAATTTTTGTTTTTTCAAAAATTGACATGAAAAAAATTCAAAAACACAAATGCAAATATAGTAAACCCACAGTCAAATGGGAAACCAAATAAACTAAAACTACAATAACATATAAATGCAAATGACGAGTCAAATATGAGCTCAAACAAAACCGAAGATATAACCAGACATAACCCAAATAAACAAACCCCAGATAGATCACATAAAAACTCAAATGGATGAAAAATTATATCGATGGATTAATGCCAAACGGGCGTAAGCCCCAAAAAAAAAAAATCGTTTTTTTAGTGGCAAAATCTTTTTCATGCGATGAAGAATCTTGTGAGCATATGCGCAAAAAAAAAAATTTTTTGTCGGTTACGCCCGTATGGCATTAGTCCATCGATATGTGTATTTTAGATTCAGGTTTTCAAATTCAACATCAGATACAACATTTCACTCGGTGACTGTTGTTTCGATTTACACGCTGATTCTTATATTTAGTTTCATTGACGTGCTCGTTGTCGTTGAGTTGGGTTTCATGTAGGCCATTTGGTTAGTATTAGGGTTCGATTGTTAAAAAATGATGTTTTTTTTTCGGTGGAAAACGTAGCTAGTTCGGTGATTTTTGATGGGAAATAGCGCTGCCAAATCTAGTGGTTTTTGGCGGGATTTGAGAGCGACCCAAGAGGGATTACAACAATCTGAGTTGGCCACACTGGTTGGCATATGAATATTTTCAGTTGAGCTCGAAATGTTTCATAAATGAAATTTCATACGTGGATTAATAAACGCAAGAAATACTTTTTTTTTAAACGCTTTATTGATAAATTATATACGTTAGGTCTTCTTAAGTTTTGGCATAATTTATTATTCTGACTCGAGATATTCACAAGATTCGGTGGCGAACATAATGAGCCTTTTTTTCCCGGGTGTAGAACTTTCAATTGGTGACTTAAAATTAGCGTGAGTTGGCTGCAGGTTCTGAAATTCTGACGGATTACTTAGACTGCAGTTACTATACTGTTTGACTCACAAGTTTGACTGGAATTAATTATTGTAAATTTGCAACCAAGCCGAGACTGCGGTTGCGAGCCATTATTTGACCATTATGACTGTAATCCAAGTATCGTCTTGAACATGCAAAGGCCGAAGAAAGACGACTCCGAGGAAATGGTCGATCAGAATTATAACATGTATATTGACCCGAACTTTTGTCAAAGTTCTGTTTCTGCTCGGACGTGTCATCGTTGGAATTCTAAGAGAAAAAATCATTCTATAGCAACATTAGAACCATTGATTTGCACGACAGAAGGTATATATGAGCGGATCCACGTCACTTCACTCAAAAAAAAAAAAACCGTCAAGTCACGGATCTTTGCGCCATTTAAAATATCTTCAGTACTGTGAAAAAAAAAAATACAACTTGAAGGATTTTGAAAATTTTTAAAAAATGGCGGAGTTATATGTTGCTTTTAGTCTCAGATTTGGCTTATCATATCAGGCACGTACAATAGTTAGACTCGTACAATTAGTTAAAACCCTTGCAGGCGATAAATTTAAAAGCCTGAGAATGAATAATTACTTTTCACGACAACAGTACGATCCCCCCGATGATAAAGTTAGGTTGCATTTTTATTGTGAAAAATGTTACAAAATTTTGCATCAAAGTAGTCCGAAACTTTCAAAACAAAAGTTTGTGGTTTGTCAGGAGTGCCAAAAAGGATATAAATTGTCTATCATGTCATCGAATTATTTTTTCTCAATCGATATTGAATATCAAATAGAAATGATGTTCAGAGATGTTAAAATCCAAACTACACTGATGGAAGTTCTCAACAGACGACGTGGGTTCGGTAACAGTTCAGATACTATAAGGGATGTATAAGATAGCGAATTATATAAATCGGCAATCACTGAAAATAATGCTAGTAGAACAATGACCTTCAACTTCAATACAGATGGAACACCTTTATTTCGCAGTTCCAAACGTAGTTTGTGGCCGATACAATTGACAATCAATGAACTTCCTGACGTCCGCGGAAAACAAATCATTCTGGCTGGAATGTGGATTAGCGATAAAGAACCAAAAGCGGCATTCATGGATTCGTACTTATCGCCGTTTATTAAACAAGTTAATGACTTGAGCACACAAGGCATATCCTTGAAAACCGTTGACGGACGAGTAATCGTGTTAAGAGCTCTTCCGCGTTGTGCTTCAGTTGATTCTGTGGCCCGACCTATTCTCCAAAATCGTATTCAGTACAACGGTTATGACGGTTGCTCCTGGTGCTATATACATGCCAAGTACGTTAACAATTTGGTGATCTCGAAAACCGTACACATGACTACTATTTAAGGGACGTGGCTCAACCTATTTCTCGTAAAGCAATATTCAAGGGGATAATAGGAATATCAATTTTATCAGATTTATTATACTTTAACATGATATGGGAATTATTTACATGCTCTGCTACTGGGAGTCGTACAACTTTTATGGGAACTGTTACTTCGCCCCGATCAAGAGTTTTAATTGAAACCTGTCAAACGTATATTAATAAATCAACGCTTAAATTCAATCTCACCACCACACAATATTCACCGGTTGCCGCGAAATTTGAAAAAAAAAAGGCTAAATGGAAGGCTGGTGAATGGCGCTCTTGGTTACTTTTTTATAGCTTGCCTTGTTCAAATGGTATAGTTCATGACAGAGCACTACAACATCTGAGTTTGTTGGTTAATAGCGTTTTTAAGGTGCTTCCCTACGCAATTCCACCAGACCTGAAAACATTGGGAAAAAAGGTGTTATTAAACGGAATATCTTTGCCTGGGCACCGAAATCAAGGAAACAAACTTCGTCGCGCAATTCTATGTACGATTTCAAACACGTACGGCCAAAAAAAATTTTTTTTTCCGCGAAAATAGAGAAGATATCCATGTAAAACGTTTTAAAAGCCGTTTTACATGGATATCTTCTCTATTTTCGCGTGAAAAAAACATTTTTTTGGCCGTACGCGTTCGCAATCACGCATAAAATTGCGCTACAGAGCTTGTTTCATTGATTTCGGCGCCCAGGCAGAGATATTCCGTTCAATAACACCTTTTTCCCAATGTTTTCAGGTCTGGTGGAATTGCGTAGGGAAGCATCTTAAGCTATCAGATCAGAATCGAATACTTGATATTCCATTAATCGATTCTAAATAACTAAAAAACAATTCCGTAATTTTTAAAGATTTTAATCTCAACTGTGAACCCTCCCACTAATAGGGTGGACTTTCCCTTTTTGAATACACGTGCTTCCGCTATACGCTCGGTATATCTTTTATTGTAAGAATAATAATATTGAGAAAACAATCTGTACCTGTGAGATTTATATTTAGTGCAGGTCATTAGTTTCACTATCTGATAGAAAATTCACATCACTCTACATACCAGGAAATCTAGAGGTCGAATCGCATACCATATAAATCCGAATTTTCTGCACATCGGTAAGTTGTGCAATTCGTCCAGATTGCCTAATATAATAATGTGGATTTTTCATCAAATGGTAGCACTAATGACCACTGAAATCTCGCAGGTACAGATTTTCAAAAATAATTATCACTTTTTCAATAAAAGATATACCAAGAGTATAGACTAAACACGTGTAGGTATTTTAAATGGGAAAATCCACTCTGTTGGTGGGAGGGGTTTAAATTTGCGATAAAAATCTGAAAAAATTAGGGAATTGTTTTTCAATTATTCAGAGTCGATATGCGGCGAGTTGTTGAAAAAATTCGTCCAAGCCCTAATCAAGGACACCCTAGTGTACTTTAAAGCTGTACATAATGCATTACACGTATAAAGCAAATGTATGGGTATAATTTTTTGCGTGAAGTCAAGTAACGAATAAATTCTTGTGCACGCCGATGAAAAATATATAAAAATATATATAAACACAGAAATTACCTATTTCGGAAATTGCAGATGACACGAAACTAGAGCAGCCTTTGGCAGTGCAGAGTTTCGTTTGAGAAAAATCAAGTCTTTCGTCTAGCCAGGAATTTACCAGTTCTGAAGATAAGGACGATGCTGCAATAGGTATAACGTAAAACGGCGTTTGTTCACTATAGCCTGGCGCACAAACCTATTCGTAGTACGGAGTCGGAGTCGGAGTCGTAACACGTACAAAGCGATGCGCGTCGTTAGCGCTCGCACACATAGCGCCAGCCAATCAGACGCGCTCCGATGCATCGACTCCGTACTACGAATAGGTTTGTGCGCTAGGCTTATGGCAGCCTCTATTGCACGTCGAAACTTCCCGGATAGCTGGTACATTATTCAAAAGTAAAAAACACATCGCTAATGTGTCGGTCGTGCAATCTATTATGACACGATTATTGCCTTGTTCTGTTTTTTCGGAAGATGATTTTAGCAGTATTTGGGTTCGGAGATTGTACGTTTAGCTGGTTACTCCGCTTTTCCGAACCTTATTTACCATTTTGAAGAAGATGTTTTCATTTGAAGCATTCTCTATTCTTTCCTCTACTGAAGGATAATCGAAACTAGCACATGGAAATATTTGAAAAATGCTATCGAAAGCACAGGTATTAGATAGTGAAACGGACTGATCCTTAATTATAACTGCATTTTTAGATTTGTGCCCGTTAGTCAAAACCGGAATCTCATGAACTTTTTCATCCGTGATAAATTGGTTTTTTACAAAATCTCTCTTCAGATAGAGTGACGTCTTTTTCTTCTCATCTTTGGATGCCAGACCACCCCAATTTTCAATTTCTTGACTGAAAGTAATCTCATTTATATCTTGCTCCTGCAAAGATTTGCATGCGACACAAATTCGGCGAGAACCATATCCTTCCTCATCATCATTGTCTACAGGGACAGAACAACCGTCCATAAGGTGTACTGATGCTCCGCAAATAGCACATTTGTGGGCACCAGTTGGAAAATTCCCATCGGCACACACTTGACATCGGTGATGCAGCAGCAGTAATTCTGTGTTATCTGCTGTAAGCTGTTCAGAAGAAGCGTTAATCGAGGGTGGCAGCGATTCTGATTGTGACTGGGGCTGCTGTTTTAAATATTTCGCATCAGCTATATTAATCTTCCCTTTAATATAATTTTCATGAATTGAAACGAATTTATCGACTCTTAACGGTAAATTATAATTTTTGAGCAGTCGACTTTTCAGATCATTGAAATCTGACTCCACAGATGCACTTGAGGCTGGCACTCTGCCATATCCGAATTTTTCGCGTGATACGCAAGACCACATAGGTAATTGTTTCAAGTCGTTCAAAAGACGGTCAGCAAGCCTTGGTAAATAATGCGCGTTTACACGATCGCCGTTCTCCATTCGAACCAATGTATCAACTTCAGAATTAATTTCTTTGCCCCATTCGTGCCACCCATTTTCGTGAAATTCGTCTATCTCTTCATCGACGTTGACTGGAAGAAGCATTAAGAATCTTGTAATCGTTCTATCATAACTAATACAAATTACTGAATAATTTCGTTCTAATATTTGTATCAAGAGACTCGGTAGAGTCTCGCGCCAAGTAGAATAAAAAAAAAAATATATATCATAAGGTAATATATCTATATATACGCCACGCGAGACTCATGAAAGTTCAAGTTTGCTGCCAGATCACATACATACACATTAGGGTGTCCCTTATTTTCATCATTTTTCGAAATTTTGGAGCACGCCCCCTAGATCGATTCTTCATTTGAAAAAATGAATTTTGGCGCAAAAAAAAATGTTCTATCTTATCATTAACACGTGCGTGCAAGCACGAGATTTTTTAAATGCAAATAACACGGGATATCGCTGAATTTTCAGTGATAAGTTTTTTCAACCTTACATGTTGAATATTTCCAAGTATAAACTATGGGATGTTGTTGAAGGACGATGCATTTACATGGAAAAATATTTATATCTGACATATGATAGGGTATTTCGGTACAGTAGGGGGCCATGTGAAATAATCCAAGAAAATTCGGGATTTTTATTACAAATTCTTAACATTAAATTATTTTTATTATTATTAATTTTTTTTATTATTATTTTTTTTTAAATTATTTTTATCGATATATACGAATATGTAGAAAACTTAAAAAATTAAAGCGTTTTCGTTAGTAGGTTCATATTGCCCCCTACTGCACCGACATACCCTATCATATGTCAGATATAAATATTTTTCCATGTAAATGCATCGTCCTTCAACAACATCCCATAGTTTATACTCGGAAATATTCAACATGTAAGGTTGAAAAAACTTATAACTGAAAATCCAGCGATATCCCGTGTTATTTGCATTTGAAAAATCTCGTACTTGCACGCACGTGTTAATGATAAGATAGAACATTTTTTTTTGCGCCAAAATTTATTTTTTCTAATGAAGAATCTATCTAGGGGGCGTGCTCCGAAATTTCGAAAAATGATGAAAATAAGGGACACCCTAATACACATACACTAGGAGAGACGATAATAGTTATAATAACAGCGCCAACCGACTTCGCTCGAAAACCTCTATACTGCACAGCTTTTGACACCGACACCGAAAACTGACAAAAACTACTGCACTGAGTCACTTAACAAAGTACGAATAACCAGGGCAGGCCCTGACTTTACACCAATATGATCAGAGTCACCGAAGTAGCCAGAGAACACAGAAAAAGGCAATAATTTTAGACAGAAAGAAGAGCCGACGTGACTAGCCGCCTATCTCGCTAGAGACCTGGAAGAGAGAGTTAAGGCGAGAAGAGCGAAGTTAAGGGGGAGCCTGCTTTAGAGGCTTCAAAAAATCGATTTTTTTTTTTTTGCATAAATGTCTTCCTAAACTATCCAAGAATGTGTCCCTAAAATTTCAGAAGCAAATTCGAAATCTTTTCGTAATTACAGAAGAAATAGTGAGCAAGCGTCGAGCGCGCGCGCTCCGCCCTTCGATCTTTTGTATGTATTATAATCCAAAGGGACTAACGGTCCTTCGAGACACTGTTAACTGTTCGTTAACCAGTTTTTTGAAGAGTCTGAAGGCCAACTCTATGGACCAGGAATCGCTGAGTAGCATATTAATCCGGTAAGTTCAAGAAAATTACGATTCTTTATGTACGAAAACTTTGACGCGCGATTTATCGGTTTTTCATTTTTACGATTCTTCCTAATTGGCGGGAAAGATAGGGAAAAAATCAAACGTCCTATCGAAACGAGACAAAATGGATTGTATTCGGGATTTCATTCTCTTCTAGTTGAACCTAAAAATCCTCAAGAAAGTTAAGATTAACCCACTTTTTAAACAATCTAAAGTGAATTTTTTTTTCAATATGCCAAAAATTGTTGAATTTTTCACTTTTTGTTGAATTTTCTTGGTTTAACTAGAAGCTATACTATTGAAAAATAAATTGTTTTTTGGGTTCTTTGTTTCAGATTCAAATTGCGACCTGCATCTTTCCCGCCGCACGACAAATGCACACTCGAGGCGCCTCGGTGAAATGCTTGTACCAGGCATAATATGACATGTATCTTCATGAAAAAATTTGAGAAGACTGTTGAAATATATATAACAATAAACTCTGAAAGTTTCGTTTCAATCGGATATTTCTTTTCTTGCCAAAAAAATCCTCGAAAAAATCGATTTTTTGAAGCCTCTAAAGCAGGCTCCCCCCTTAAGGTGGTCTAAAATGGAACATATCCTCTGGGATATTATACGGGTCCGTGATACGGGAGGCAAGTTTAAAAGCACGTCGCCTCGCAATGTTTGGAATAACTTGGTCGGGAGACCAAGTCGGAGCGCAATTCGGGCATTGGCTGACCGCAACCCATTTCTTGCCGCACCCACGACAGACGAGCCTCTTTGGTTTTGGGCATTCGCCGCGCTCGTGCCCTGGCTGGTCGCAATTCCAGCACAACGGGCTGCTTGCTGTTGTTGGCACCGGGGTGGTACTGGTTTCTGGCTGGCGCCGCGGGAACATATTCCGGGACGTAGTCGTGGTAGGTTCCGAAGGCCGCTTGGGATACGCGCCTTGAGATGCGTATCGCGAGGTATCTCGGGATGTCGATGGACGTTCGTTTTCAACAGACTCCGACCAGGTCAAAGCTGGCGGGAAGTATGTCACGGTATTACTAAACGTAACATTTCTTTTCCTTGCTCGCGCCTGTTGGAAATCGGTAAACTCGCACCGCCTGCCTTGACTGATTTGGACCAGAGGACCACTTTGGGTACTCTGATCTCTGGTCTCGGGAGTGACTTGAGTGCCCTGGTTTCTGGTGAACGGCGCGTCGGTTTGAATGCCCTGATCACGACTTGACGGTATCTCACGTACTCGGCCGGGTCGTTCGGCTAGGAGAATGCGTATGTCGTGCGCCTCCTTGGCTGCAGTTAGGCCAGCCGATATATCGCGACTAATATAGGGATGGTCGTCCAGAAATTGACGGATCAATTGCTCGTGGGGCTTAATGTATAGCCAAGCCACGGCGACATCGTCCTCCGATCCGAAGAACATCGTCGGGATCTCGGGAATTCGGGATGCGAGCTACGTACGGGATAAATCAAGCAAGGTTATGATAGAATTTCAGATCATTAACATGCACAATTCCCACTGCTTTTCTACCTTCTACCTCGGAAAGTTCACATACAACAGGAGATAGCAATCGACTAATTTTGAATGGTCCATGGAACTTTTTCGCGAGTTTGGCTGCAACATGTTGTGTCGCGGATGATAACACATGTTGTCGCTTCAAAACGAGATCGCTTTGAGCAAAGCGCTCAGGCCTTTTGCGGAGGTTATAATATCCAGCTTGCCTCGTGTGAGCGTTCTCTAGATTTTCAGTGATCCAATCTCGGAGCAGTTGCATACGTTGCATTCGTTCTGCCCATAGTTTTGGAGCTTGCGGCTCGATATCGGGATCTCACTCGAGACCTGATTTTAAAGAGTTTACAGCTCTCGGGATTCTGCCAAAATTCAGAAATGCGGGACTGGTTTCCGAGGACGAATGGTTAGCCGTGTTATACGCGAATCGGAAGTCGGATAAATGAAGATCCCATTCGCGGTGATCAAATTCAAGAAAAGCAATAATCATAGTTTTTAATACACGATTTACTCGTTCAACGGGATTTGCCTGTGGGTGGTAAGGAGGTGTCGTCGTATGTATGATGTGAAACGTTAGAGCTGATTATTTAATTGTGTTATTATTGAACTCGGTACCATTGTCTGTTAATAAGACTCGCGGGACACCCCATCGATTGATGACGTTTTCCTCGAATGCATCGCGAATGTTTTTGCCAGTGGCTTTGCGTAGAGCACAACATTCGATCCATTTGGTAAATAAGTCCTGAATAACGAGAATATACGCGAAACCTGCTTCACTAGGCAGGAGCGGGCCCATGATATCCATGGCTACAACTAACCACGGTTCTCCGACAACGCGTCTACCCATGAGACCGGCGGGAGCAGCTTGCTCAACCTTGCTTCGTTGACAAGTATCGCACAATTTGACGTAACGGGAAACATCATGAAACATTCCTGGCCAATAGTAGGAAGTAGCAACTCTTTTATAGGTTTCATCGGTACCTAAATGTCCAGATTGAGGCGAATTATGAGCTTCTTCTAATACTTCATTACGCTTATTATTCGGAATAACTAATTTCCACGTATTTAGATCGTTCACTGCAGTTCCGATAACGGGATTTGGTCGATGAAAATATAGTTGACCATTATCGATCTTCCAATTCGGGAAGCGTATCGGGAAAGTTTCAACGTCTCTTTTGCGTTTATCGTACCACGGGATACCTTACGGGACTACGGCTGCACTAGCTTCGATATCTTGTTCGGGAATCCTCGATAATGCATCGGGTACGTGATTAAGTGCACCTTTTCTGTAAACTATTTCGAAATCATATCTTAGTAATTCAAGAGACCATCTGGCTAATCTGCCAGTAGGATTCTTCTGACCATGAAGCCACTTTAAGCTGTTATGATAGTCACAGTAATAACTGTGAATCGATAACCTTCGATGTAGGGTCTGAACTTTTAAATCGACCAGATGACAGCAAGGCATTCCAGCTCTGTAACTGAATACTTGCGCTCTGCATCTGTCAAGGTTCTACTTGCATAGGCTATCACGTGTCCGATATCACCGGGAGATTGTGTCAAAACGGCACGTGGACCAACGATACTTGCATCGGTCTGCAACACGAACTTTAAGGAAAAATCGGGACACGCGAGAGTCGGAGCTGATGATAGGCAACGAGGAATTTCGTTAAAAGCATCGGCCTGCTCTTTCTCCCAGATCCATGATTGGTTTTTCCGTAGAAGACGGTTTAAAGGTTCAGTAGTCGTAGCCAAACTCGGGATGAATCTACGGTACCAGGAAGCCATTCCTAAAAATCTTCGTAATTGTTTTACCGTCTTCGGGACAGGATAATTTACGACTGGAGTTACTTTATCGGGATTTACTTGTAAACCGTTCTTATTTACAACAAAGCCTAAATATTTAACTTCGGAACAACAAAATTCACATTTATCGGGATTAATGGTCAAGCCTGCTTGATAGATAGTGCGTAATACGCGGCGCAGCCAATGGAGATGTTCCTCGAATGTTCGCGTGGCGATAATTATATCGCCCAAATAAGCAAACGCATAAGGATCCATTGCTGGTCCGATTAAACGATCTAATAATCTCTGAAAAGTTGCAGGAGCTCCAGTTAATCCATAAGGCATACGAGTAAAATGGAAAAGACCTTTAGTTGAAACGATAAAAGCGGCAACTTCTCTGCTTTCTTTAGCGAGAGGAATTTGAAAATAGGCTTGGCTCAAATCAATGGTCGAGATGTAACGAGCTAATCTTAATTTATCTAGAATCATGTCCATCCGCGGGAGAGGATACGCTTCTTTTTTAAATACGCTATTGACTTTACGGAAATCGATACAAAATCGGTACGATCCGTTTGGTTTCTTTACCATAACAATGGGACTAGCCCATTCACTTCGGGATGGTTCGATTAGTCCTGCGCTAAGCATTTTATCTACTTCGAGATCAATCGCGTCTTGAATTGCAGGTGAGACACGGTACGCACGCTGTCTTATCGCGGGATGATTTCCTACATCGATCGTATGAGTGGTTAAAGGTGTAACTCCTATAACATCTGTAGTAGGCGGGATTTCTTCAGTTAATAAAGATTTTAATTCGATCGATTGCGCATCAGTTAGCGTTATGATACCATTACAATGTGAAATGAATTTATAGGATATAAAGTCTCAAATTCAAATTCTTTAAGAGGATTGTCTCGAAAATGTCAAGTGGAAGTATTGAAATCAGCTGTGATTTGAAAAAGTTCAATAAAGTCTAATCCGAGAATGCACGGGAAATTCAAGTCGGGAATGATTCGCGCGGAAATTTCGCGAGTTATTCCTTGTAATTCCACGGGAATTATCACTTGACCTGTGATTTCGGCTTTTTGTCCTGCAGCCATTAATACGGGAGTGGAACGGGATGTAGTCATAGGGACGAAGCCTAATCTTTTCAATAGATTTTCCCTTTCTGCGTTTGAGAACGTGCGGGAAGATTCACAGTCAAATTGAGATTTTAACGGAGTTCCGTGAATTGATATTGTTAGGAATAGAAGAGAAATTTTACTACGCGAGTCTACCGGACTACAGAATTCAAGTTCGTAACTATGCGATTGTATTTCGTTATTATGCAATTGTAGTTCTTTATTATCGTTATCGTTATCGTTTCTTTCGGGCGTTACTTGGGAGACCGTAATAGCCCGTGAGGACGGCTCCTTTAGGCGTTTCCCGAACAACGGGGACATGTCAACTAAGTGACGTCGTCTTGTCCGCATCTATAGCAAAAGATGCGTCGAGGCTCAGTGCACTCAGGCCAATGATGACCGGATTTTCGGCAGTTGTAGCATGTTGTGTTACGGGAATTCGTACCTTGTACGGGAGTCGACAAAAACGGATTATCACGATTAATCAAAACTTGATAACGCGGGAGGAGATTACGACAGGCATAATCTAGTTGTTCTTCTTCAGGCCAACCGGGACTTAAGCGATCGAAATACGCTCTCATGAAGGTCATATAATCGGCGACTTGATCTTGTTCGCCTTGAGTACGTCGTCTAATTTCTTCACGTGACACAGTGGTCGGAATCGCTGAAAAAGTCGGCAAAATTCAAAATTTCAAGTTTGGCGGTTGGGGTTGGCTTTGAAATATGTTGAAGAGAGGGGGTTACTGCATAGGTTTCTAGAAGGGCATATATATAACCCGGGGGGGAAAAACCCCCCGCAATCTGCTTCGATTTTTGAACGGCTTGATCGAAAATTATCGAAATAGTTGTGATCCCAGGAGATCCTGCGCCGTTTGATGTTTAAGTATATGCAGACTAGTGTCTAGTTTCGGAATTCTCAAAGAAACCTTCCACATTCGTCCCTGCTCGGGTTCACGGCCATTTTGATTGTCGTTGTGCGCGGTCCGGCGCGGCCGGTTCACCACAATAGGGAGGCCTAGCTCGACAATAGCAAGCGTCGAGGTCTACCTGCGCGTTCCATATACCGGGTGTTCTTATATTAAATAGTACTTATGAACATACACGGTGTTTTTTTTTTTATTTCTCTAAAATTTAGTATCACTGCAAAACATCTAATCAAAAAACTGTTGCAAAAGCCATTTATTATGTTCTTATTCGTGATTTTCCCACTGATGAACGAACTGATGAACGTTTTCGGCAGGATCCGGAGTGGTGATGTACACCAGGAAAAAAATTTTCGAAATTGTAAAAAGTAACCTTCAGGGGGACTTAAATACACAGATCTGCCTTCTCGAAGAACACTTCGCAGAACTGCATCATGAAAAAGATTTCGAGATAGATGGAGCTAAAAAAAACGAATTGAAGAAGCTCTTGTGTAACATAAAATCAAGATGGAAAGCATCGAACTACACACTCGATCTATTCTATCTGTGTCCTGATGTTTCCGTGGACATGGTAGAGGACGAGGTAGAGGATGACACGTGATGTATATAGCTTAGATCTATTTTAATATTCTGTGGTGTGACTTAAAAAAAATACACACATTTTGCAATATATGCGTCATATTTCATCCAGCCACTCTTTTTCCTATATTCACGACAAACAACCTTGAAAACCCGGTTTTACAAAGTGTAATTCCAAGGAAAATTTTTGTTTATACCGGTCAACCATTCTGAGTCTTGAATTTAAAATCTCTACATGAATTTCGTGATCAGCGACCTCAAAAACATAAGTACACGAAGTTTCACCCAGATTCGAGAACATTTTGTGCTGTCAGTCGGCCATATTGGATCCGCCATTTTGAATTTTCCAAATTTGACTGCAGATTCATGATCAGCGACCTCAAAAACATAAGTACACGAAGTTTCACCCAGATTCGAGAACATTTTGTGCTGTCGGTCGGCCATATTGGATCCGCCATTTTGAATTTTCCAAATTTGACTGCAGATTCATGATCAGCGACCTCAAAAACATAAGTACACGAAGTTTCACCCAGATTCGAGAACATTTTGTGCTGTCGGTCGGCCATATTGGATCCGCCATTTTGAATTTTCCAAATTTGACTGCAGATTCATGATCAGCGACCTCAAAAACATAAGTACACGAAGTTTCACCCAGATTCGAGAACATTTTGTGCTGTCGGTCGGCCATATTGGATCCGCCATTTTGAATTTTCCAAATTTGACTTCAGATTCATGATCAGCGACCTCAAAAACATGAGAGTCCTGAGATGTGTTATGATCACAACCTTGGTGTAGTTTTGCCGACTTTTTCAGCGATTCCGACCACTGTGCGTGATGAGAATTGTAAATGGGGTTCACCGAATCTATCACGCCAAGCGAATTCAAAATCTCTGAATGTAAGCCAAGTGCGGCGTGAGGTACGGAACCAGTATAAGGCAACATTGGTTGAGAAAAAGGGAATACAACTTAATATATCAGCATCGCGAATATCAAATAAATGTTTACCTTCTTGTAAACGGAGAAGAAAAGCTTCGGAATCTTCGGTACGAGAACCGGAAAAGTGTATATTCCACTTACGCATGGCTTCATATGCGGCGGGAGGAGAGGTAGTTTGATTTGACTTCGGCGAAAAATTGTGTTGTCGCGTCGGTGGATGGAAATCGTCATCCATGAAGTCGTATTGTCGGGAATTAAATCGGGAAAAACGGTTTTCTTGACGAAAATCGGGTTCCTGTCCAGCGAACTCTGGAAATTCCGTATTTTGTTGATTATAGAAGCGAGGTTTGCGTGTAAAATTTGGATTGTCGTGATTAATTGGTGGTTCATTATCGCGCATTGGTAACGAATTCTTACGAATCGATAAAGAATTGTTATGTCTAAGTTGAGAATCACCATTATTAGGTAATTGCGTATCAATAAATCGGGAAGTATTAGCATTGACATGCTGTTGACTATCATCGAGCGGGGAGTGACCTCCGCTCGTCCTCGGGATATTTATTTCTATCGCGTGTGCTGTGTTTTCTCTGTTGTCAGGCGGGATTGCATTTGTTGATTGCGGACTATCATATGCATCGTGGTGTATCTGAAGTCGGAAAGGGTCGTTTTGTACGGGAGGCTCTCCGGTAGGAGTTGGAGGCTTATCGGTATTTTCTCCACGTTGAGACATTAGGAAACGTGATAATCGGTACCTTAAAGTGGGTACTGTTCCTTCAGTCGACAAAAAACGATCGTTGAGTTCAGCGCACAGCTGTTCCGCAGAAAGTGAATAAATCCACGCGTGTTTAGAAGACGGCCGTACCATATAACGGTGAAGTTGAATTTTTAACTATAGCTTCCCGGGAAAATTTTTTTTTATATAATTATATAAAATTATATAAAATTAGATATGAGTTTTGGCCATATATAATTTTATATAATTATATAAAATTATATATAGATAACTATATAAAATTATATATAATTATATATATTTATATATATATTTGTATAGATTCATATATAATTATATCCAGGTGCCTTTCTCAACAAACGAACCGTAAAAAAAAAACCAAAAAATTTGCGCAAGTGTGAATATGCGGATCTACATTTAAAACTCCATCCGGATATTTTTATAAATCAACAAGCATGGTAGTTCGCTACGAAAAACGTCATCCGATTTTTTTTACCTTAACGGGATTTGAACCCAAGTCCGCTCGCCAATTCTCTTACTAGTCGCACGCTCTACCGACTACGCCAAACTACCTTATATAGTATTGAGCTTCATATTTTCCAATTTGTCGAAACCTATGATCAAACTGTCGAATTCAGAGCTAATAGACATTTGATTGAATGAATTTTTTGTTCAACAATAATATAATAATTGACACTGTACAATAATGATTTATTATAATCATTTTGATAAATTATAATGAGAATAATAAAACTCCACGAAACAAATTGAAAATTCTACTCGCTACTCTTCGTCAAAAATGAATCCTTTCCAGCCACATAAGATCAAACATTCTTGACTGCTTGCGAATGAAAATACTCAACCAATTAAAAATTCTTTCGAGGCCGTGGATGATTTTATACACTCTTATACAATTTTATATAAATTCTATATAATTCCATTTAATTCTATATAATCTTTTTTTACTCGGGTTATCAATATTAATATACCTCCCTATAATGACATGTTAAAAGCTACGCGTCGCGATAATTTATATTATCATAAGATACCAAAATTCACTCTTTCAAATGATAATGTAAAAATTTATACTTATATTTGTGATGCAAAACGTTTAATAAAAACTATTGAAAATAATTTCATGCTATACATCTAATAATATTTTTGAGAAAATTTAATTTTCAACGACCACCCTAATAGCCATATATTATATAATTAGAGATGGATCTATATATAATCCATTACATAATTATACATATAATATTACATGATTATATATGATTATATATAACCATATATAATTATACATAAACTGTTTTGCAATTATATATATAATTATGTATCATTATATATAACATTACATGATTATATATAATTATATATAACCATATATAATTTTACATAATTATAAATAAACCGTTCTGCAATTATATATCGATACTGAAATTCTAATACGTCGTATCCCACAAAATTTGACATTTTCACTTTTTTTGAAAAATGGAATCATTATAACAGTGTGCAGCTTTTGTAAAAATTTTAGACGTCAAATTGTTTATTTAGTATTCTTAAATAAATATTCTAATATGTCGCATCCCACACGCAGACTTTCGCGTATTCTAATATGTCGTAACCCACAACATTTCAGAAATTGACTTTTTTTCAAAAAATTGAATGATAATGATGTTGTGCAGCCTATGATTAAGTTTTAGCGGTCAAATCGTCGATTCACTATTTTTAAATAAATATTCCAATCCGTCAAGTCCTATCTTTTCAATGGTGAAAGTGAAGCGTTTCCATGGCCTCCTGAACAATTTTACAATTGTGGGATACGACGTATTAGAATTGCAGTATCGATATATAATTATGTGAATCATATATATATAATTATACATAATTATATATAGATTATGTATAGATTATATATAATCATATATAATCATATATAATGTTTTTTAATCGGGTTATTTGTTCTGTATCAAAAACTTTGTTCAATATATACGTAATAATAAAAATATTATGCGTTTAGAACAGATCAATATTAATATTAAGGATTCTATTATAGTTTGTGAATTTGTAAAATTATACCTGTGAATAGAGGGCTGCGGAAATGAAAAAAAAAAATTTTACCTCTTATGATGAATATAATTATATATAAACTTATATAGATGTATTTGTATATATTTATATACAACTATATATAATTTTATATAGTAATATAAAGCCATTCGATACGGTGTTATATAAAATTTTATATAGTTTTATATAGTATATTGTGTACCAAGGGCGTAAAGCGGGCTTTTTTAGACCGAGTGTGGAGTTTGCAGTACTAGTCGCAGGCGAGGGTGCACGAGTCGAAGACGAGTGCATCCGCGAGCCGAAGACGAGTACTGCAACCACACGAGGTCAAAAAGCCCGCTTAGCCCTTGGTACACATCATATTTTTTGTAACGCATGTATTGATTTCTGCGGCACTAAGGTGTCCTTTTTTTGACATGGCATCTCACAGCTATGTTACAATTGGATTGCATTTTTTCGACAGGAAAAAGTAAGGTAGTAGGTAACTGGAAAAAGTAAATAATATGATAAAATAAATATGTATATATATATATATATATATACATATATATTAAGCGGTACAAAAAGAATCCTTTTTGTACCGCCGGTACAAAAAGAATCCATTTTGTACCGCTCTTTTCAAATGATCAATAAACGGCTACTTTAGGCCCTATTTTTAGGTCGGAAAAACGCAGAAATCGTGCATGTGTTACAAAATAGTATATTGTGTACCAAGGGCGTAAAGCGGGCTTTTTTAGACCGAGTGTGGAGTTTGCAGTACTAGTCGCAGGCGAGGGTGCACGAGTCGAAGACGAGTGCATCCGCGAGCCGAAGACGAGTACTGCAACCACACGAGGTCAAAAAGCCCGCTTAGCCCTTGGTACACATCATATTTTTTGTAACGCATGTATTGATTTCTGCGGCACTAAGGTGTCCTTTTTTTGACATGGCATCTCACAGCTATGTTACAATTGGATTGCATTTTTTCGACAGGAAAAAGTAAGGTAGTAGGTAACTGGAAAAAGTAAATAATATGATAAAATAAATATGTATATATAATACATATTTATTTACTATACATATATATACATATATATTAAGCGGTACAAAAAGAATCCTTTTTGTACCGCCGGTACAAAAAGAATCCATTCTGTACCGCTCTTTTCAAATGATCAATAAACGGCTACTTTAGGCCCTATTTTTAGGTCGGAAAAACGCAGAAATCGTGCATGTGTTACAAAAAAATTATATAAACTTATATATATTTGTATATATTTATATACAACTATATATAATTTTATATAGTAATATAAAACCATTCGATACGGTGTTATATAAAATTTTATATAGTTTTATAAAATTATATAAACTTACATATATATTTGTATATATTTATATACAACTATATATAATTTTATATAAACAATTATATATAACTATATAAAATTAGATATAATTATATAAACTTATACATAATTATATATGATTATATATGATCATATAAAAAAAAAATTTCCCGGGGAGATCCGTTGAAATCGAAAAAAATTGATTTTTTATGTTCGTCAAGTGCGTCCGTGTCACCTATTTTGGCTAATATCAAAGTCTACGCGTCAAAAACGCAAAAACCGGCAACGCACCCCTAGTCTACATGCAATGACGAACATTTGTGTCTAAAAATTTTGTTGCTTCACGCAACAATGGGGCGATCAAACCGAAAGTAGAGCGGTAGTCAAGATGTAAATAGTGTAAAATTGTCAATTTCTGACAGCTGATCGTGAGACATGAGATTATAATATAATTGTTATATTGAAAATATAATAATTATATCATAATAGTAATTCAATTATCACGCACGATGATTTACGCGCAGAGCCATCTGTCGGACGTTTCGTTAGCCGAGGACCGTCTCATGTCTCACGATCAGCTGTCAGAAATCGACAATTTTACACTTATATATTGATATTCTACATGATTTACTTGAAGGCGTTCTTAGATATGATATGGCTTATATTATTGACAACTTCATCAAATCGAATTTTTTTTCGTTGACACAGTTTAATATTATTCTAAAATCATTCTGTTATGATCCAAATACAAAAAATAAGCCTGTCGAAATTACCAGTTCTCATCTTAAAAATAAATACATAGTTATGACTGCCTCCGGAATGCTCACTCTAGTCAACTTTTTTATTTTAACCCTTTCACTGGTGCAGCCTTTTTTACTGTACGTGCCAAAAATGGTAGGACAATAAACTAAACAAATTATACGATTAACTATGAATATAGGGGTTTTTGGGGACGCAGAATAAATTCTGATGGTTATTTTTGCAAATTTTTTATTTCCAACCCCTAAATGAGGGGTTGTGGGTGAATTTTCCAATTTTTTTAATTAATTAATCCGCCATTCTGAATTTTTTAATTCTGACCTCAGATTCGTAATCAGCAACCCCCAAAACTCTTACACACCGAATTTGAAATGAATTGATTGAAAAATGCAGCAGTTATTCAATTTGATCATATATGATACATCGCCAGTTGTGGCACGACTTTTTTTTGATCATATATGATACATTGCCAGTGAAAGGGTTAATGTTCGGACACTTAGTCCCGGCAGAAAATGATGTTTGGGAGCTGTTTCTTTCATTAAAACGAATTACAGATATGTGTAGTAGTCACAAAGTCACTACCGATACACCGGCTATGTTACAAGTCGAGGTCAATGAATATTTGATTCTTCGTAATGAATTATTTCCAGGAACTTTGAAACCTAAACACCATTTTCTTATTCATTACTCCCTGATTATGCTCTTGATTGGACCATTAGCAAATGTTTCAACTGGACGCAATGAAAGTGAGCATCAAGAGGGCAAGCAAGCTTCTCGTGCAGCTAACTCGCGAAAGAATATAAATCACACGATAGCTATTAGACATCAATTAAAATTGAACTTTAAATTCTTTTCACAAGTTAATTTTGTTTCTGAATTCACTGTAGGGCCACACTCATCAGAAGCCTGCTCAATTCCCCCTATTATGTTAGTCAATGATTCACCCATTAATAACTTCAAATTATTAAAGTGGATCAAAGGACAAGAGTTCTTTATTAAAAGTGGAACAATTTTAATTCTTTTTTAAGTAGATGGACCTAGGTTTTACAAAGTTGAGTTTTGTTGTTATTGTCAGCACAATAATAATCTTCTCATAGCAACTAAGGAATTAAACAATGTTTACTTCGATGAGCACTTTGATGCTTATCAAGTACTCACAAATGAAAGTTATGATTGACATATATTTACAACATGTGATATTAGTGCTGGGACTGCTATTATAACTTATAAAGTCAAGTTGGACGATAATTCTTACTAAATTCATAAAAAATACATTTGAACTAATTTAAAGAATAAATTTCATCAATAGTAGCAACTATAATTAATGTAATGGTGAAATGTAAAAATATTGAAATAAATATATGTTTAATTAACTGTAATCAACTGTTCTTATCATTTAGTAATTGAGCTTCATGAATATCCTTTATAAATTATTCAATAAAAAAAAAAAATTGCAAGACAAAAGTTTCTTATTATAATTTGTATATTTTCCAATAATTTGGCAAAAAAATTTTTACTGTACCGAGCATATTTATTATTTTGTAACTTTATAGAATTCCACTTTATTGACCTATATATTTTACTAGGTTTGCATCGTAATTCTTGATATAATGTATAAGACTGTGTATTATCTTAAAGTAGTATTATTTGTTTTACAGAATTTACGATGTAGCATCGTACAAATTATTATAATTTGGTTAGAGTCCGCCAGTATGATGTTTTATAACATAAATTACAATGTTCCCAAAGTAATTTTTCATAGGATTTTCTTTCCGTGTATGACGGGCAGTCCGTAGTCCCAAAGACATTGCTGGAAACCTTCGTTTCAATACCCCAAAGGTTTGCTCGATGCAGTTCCTGGTACGTATATGTGCTGCGTTGTACTGCTCCTCTGCTGGTGTAGTGGGATTGAGGATTGGCGTCAGCAGATACCTCGTGCAGCGATATGCGCTATCTCTGAGCACAAAACAATTATTATAATTATCTGCTTCTAGCTGAACGTGAAGCATGGATGCGTTAAAAATGGTGCTGTCATGGGTTGATCCTGGCCATCGGGTGTCTTCTCTTGAAAGAGTTATCCATATTATTGTATGTTCTCAATTCTCAGACAGCTTGCCTAAAACATTTCGTAGAGGATGAAATGTACAAAACGCTTCTTGCCATTCTTAAAAAACTTTTAGACCGGAAATCGGCTGTGCTATGTACTGCTGTTCGAGATTCGAAAGGAAAATATAACATGAAAGGCACTACTCTTTGTAAAACTCTCTTTGGTATGTATATGAATCGTGAAAAAAAAAAAACCAAACTATTTGTACCGATGTGCATATTTGTACAAATTGTAATACATATTACAGAGTTAGCGTGCAAGAATTGCACATGCGAGAGTGGCAGACCCATAACTGAAAAAAACTTCACTAAAGCTTTGGGAAGTATATTCAATAACGCTAAGGACTAGGTTAGATAAGTTAGCGCTACCAAGTGAAACTATACGAATTCGATTTATTGGATAATTTGCCGTTATTTAGCCGCTAATTAGCCGTGAAAATTATACTTTTGCCTCGGTCGAAATTTAAAAAAAAAATTGAAGGCCACGCCAAGTTCACAGATACTTAGCGTTCATGGCCGGCAAGTATATTGAGGAGCGAAGGAGATGACCACACTCGAAATTTTCCGTGTATGGTTTTACCACACACGAAATTCGATCATTGCCAACCAAAATTTATCGATTTACTACAAATTTTATACTACAAATAAAATCGCGAGTCGACAGAAGTTCAGTTTGGGGTCATGAGACTTGAGAGGCGCTGGGGCGCTGGGGCATCACGTGCGCCATGAACTACTAGTCTCTCTGTCTCTCTGTTTCTCTCTGCGGTCGCTCGGGACTGTCAGCGCTCAGCTGTGAGCTGAACTTAGTGTTGGTGCATGCTGCGGCTCATATAGAGTATAGACTATAGTTGTGTGTGTAGAGGCTATGGATGAGTTCGTTGTGAGAGGGAGAAAGAAACAGCCATATGGTTCAGGACCGGCTATACAAGAGGCGGACATTGCCAGTTGCCCTTCCACTTCCACAGGGATCACAGTAGGTAACAGTTCCAACGGATGTAAGCAACGGGACGGAAGGGGAGAGTCAGAATCTATCACAACCGAGGCAGCAATAGAAAACTCCGTGAAAAAGGAAATTATCAAAGGCATGAATAATGAATTAAGAATTGTTTATTTGAAAATTAAAAATGTGTGTAACACATTGCTTCTTTTTGATCACACACTGAGAGAATTTTATAGGAGAGATTCCCATACTAGTATAGTAATTTTGTGACATACTTCCAATATGCCGATCGTTCCTATACTTTATACCAGATATCACCATAATTATAGGAATGACTTTCTTATATTCATGGAAAATTATGTATGTCCATGGTGACATTTGGTATAAAGTATAGGAACGATCGGCATATTGAAAGTGTGTCACAAAATTACTATACTAGTATGGGAATCTCTCCTATAAAATTCTCTCAGTGCACAAGTTAAGAAATATGAAATACAAACTGTAGCAATTCTGTAATGTCTCCGTTATAATTCTATCAAAATTTTCATTCCGTATTTATTTTAGGTTCAACAAAACCTCGTTCCTTCAAAACGTGGCAAGGCAATTTCAATTGGTTAGCACTAAATGCGGAACAAAAAGCTATCTGCAGTACATGCACTGAAGCATGGCATAAGTACCTGACGACTGCATCTTTTGTTATATCAGGGGGATTATTTGGACATAGTTACTAAGTTACCATCTCTCTTTGCAAGTACATTGAATACATTTAATTGTCAATTAATTATCCATTTTGATGGTTAAGATAGGATAAAAATACCTCTACACTTCAGGTAATTTTTTTTTCAAACATAAGGAATTAAAATTATTGAATAACTCCGTAATGAATAATGATTTCGTCCATTAAATATGCCGCGTATTGACAGATGTGCAAACCCAATGCGTGTCCCTGGTGAGAAAGGGCACTATGGCAAAGATTTACGTCCAATATCATCATCGTTGAGAGAAAAATTTCCGTTCTTACCATTACGTGCGAAAATCTGTGTTCGGTGTAGAAAAGAAGCGTGAGGTCGTCCGATCTCAAGCTCATTAACTCTTTCTACCGATAACGATCAAACTAATAATGGCCTTGAGACGTCGGGTACCACCGATAATCCGAATGCAAGATCGTTGAGGTCAGGTCGTTCTTATAATTTTGAGGATCTTCACGATGACGTACAGATGGATGATGATGATGTCGTATCAAATTATGAGGATAACGCCATAGATATTCAGGGACTCTTAGGAAGACCATACCGTTCTTCGCGGGAAGGAGAGTTAGAAGAAATTTTGGATGGCTTAAAGGATAAATTCAAGTCTCTTACAAGTTATTCTGAGCGTCTTCAAATTTTGACAGTCGTCCCACCATCATGGAGTATCCGCAAAATCAGTGAGGAATTTGGTACAACACAATACATGGCTGGAAGAGCAAAAAAATTAAGAGAATTGAGAGGAGTATTTGCTTCTCCAATCGCAAGAGCAGGTCGCACATTACCCAATGAGACTGTCAAAAAAGTACGCAACTTTTATGACGATGAAAGTCGAATTATGGCGGGCTTCAAGGACAAATTATCGTTGAGAATTAACGGAGAGAAGAAAATCGTACAGAAACGGATGGTTCTCAAGAACCTAACAGAACTTCATCAGAGATTTAAAAGTACCTATCCGGAAGCTGGAGTAGGTTTCAGCAAATTTGCAGAGTTGAGGCCAAAATATTGCATTCTGGCTGGTATAAGTGGTACGCATGTGGTTTGTGTTTGTACCTATCATCAAAATTGTAAGCTGATGTTGAAAGCAATCAACATTTCCACCTTGACGAAAAGCTCAGTAGATCCAATAGAGAATTATAAGGATTGTCTTACGAACCTGATGTGTTCAAATCCTACGTGGTACGCATGTGGTTTGTGTTTGTACCTATCATCAAAATTGTAAGCTGATGTTGAAAGCAATCAACATTTCCACCTTGACGAAAAGCTCAGTAGATCCAATAGAGAATTATAAGGATTGTCTTACGAACCTGATGTGTTCAAATCCTACGCCAGCTTGTTATTTAGATGAGTGTGAAAATTGTCCTGGTGTAAAACCACTTTCACGTGAATTGAATACTCTTCTTTCTAACGCTGCAGTTGAAAGTGTTGAATTTCGAGTGTGGCTAACTACAGATAGATCAACCTTGCAAACACAGAAACTTCCAGTTCAAGATTTCATTGATGCATTATGCGATCAATTAAAAGTATTAAAACCTCATCACTTTATCGCTGCAGAACAGACAGAGTTTGTGAAACAGAAGAAAGAAAATTAACAGGACGGTGAGGTGTTAGTCCACTGCGATTTTTCGGAAAATTACGCTTTTGTCGCTCAAGATGCTGCTCAATCATTCCACTATAATAATGACCAGTGTACTGTCCACCCTGTGGTGTATTATTTTCGTCAAGATGACATTACCCACCACAAAAGTTTGGTAGTCCTATCAGACAGTCTCGTCCACGATACTGCTGCTGTGTATTTGATCCAAAAAATCTTGATAGAACATACTCGAAAACATTATAATAAGGTGAATAAAATCATTTATGTCACAGACCGTGCGGCACAACATTATAAAAACCGTTTCCAAATTGTTAATATTTTGGCTCATAGAGAAGATTTTGGGATCAACGCAGAATTACATTTTCATACCACTGCGCATGGCAAAACAGCCTGTGACGGAGTTGGTGCAGTTTTAAAGAGAGAAGCTCGACGTCGAAGTTTGTGAATTACGAATGAGGAACCCATGCTCACACCAAATGCTCTCTTCCGATAAAGAGAATCAACAACAACGAGCATCCCTTTAAAGACGCTAAATAATTGTTGATTATATTTTCTGAAATTGCGCGTCCCGAAGGTGACAGAAAAAGAAGCAGATAAGAAGAAAAAGTGAAGAAAAATAATAGGCAAGCAGGTAAATTTTTTTATCAATATTTTGTAATTTTTATCGTAATATGTTCTTCGAAATATTTCACGTTGAGAATCTATGGGATATTTCTGAAGAACGGTAGTTTCATTTTCCGGTGGTCCTATTTCCTGCGAGAAATCATCCCCCAAAAACGGGAAATTAAGTGAACAATTTAAAGTTATAATTTAATTTTATATTTTCGCGAAATCGAATTTCGTATCTCGAGAAAAAAAAGGCAGTTCACGGAATTTAGAATTGGGAAATAATTTTACAATAATTAAAAAACAATAATAATGTGGCACTGATATTCCATAGGGTCAACTTTATAGCTGCCCCCCCCCGGCCCAATTGTTTCTCACATTAATCATAATGTCCTGTACGCATAGTCTTGGCCATGCCTCGAATCACGCCGCAGATCCAAGGTCAAATCATCGGCCTGTGGGATACTGGGACTCTTTCTCTTGCAGAAATAAGAGGTATATATAATACAACTTAGGGTGTTGCTTATTTGTAAAATTTTTAGCAATTTTAAAGCACAGCGCCTAGATCGATTTTATACTTTTTTGTGCGGGGAAATCCATTTTTTCAAATGAAGAATCGTTACACGGGGCGTGCTCTGATATTGCTAGAAATAATGGAAATAAGGGACACCCGAATAATCGAATAATACATCCGTGTAACTGCGTTAGCAAGATTACTTCACGTTCTCAGTTTCGGAGCAAATAATATAATTTTCTTGTGTTTTAGATCAAACGGGTTGCAGCCTGTCGTCGGTCCAGCGGTGTATCCGCAAATTCAACAACGGAGGAATGGAGGCTCTGGCAGATGGACGGCGCACAAATGGAGCACGCCCGAAGACCACCTCTGCGGAGGATGAGCGGATCGTCGCCGAGGCATTGCGCTCCAACTTCGATCCTGCGACATCGGTGGGACCTGCCGTGGGCATACCAACAGCCTCGCTCTGGATCGTCAGGCGCCGGTGCTGGTGTCCGCTCTCGATGGGCCGCGAAGGAAACAATTAGGACCGAGCAGCACAACGCAAGGCGGATGGAGTTCGCCCAGGAGTGCCTGGCAATTCCGGTGAAAGAATGGAATAGCACCTTGTGTAACAAGTGTCAAAAACCAGGGATTGCTGATAAGTGTGCGCGCGCAGCACGAGTCGGAGGTTCGCCGAAGGTATGATAAAAAAGCGTTATATTCACCGATGAGAAGGTATTCTCATCGGATAAGGACGGGCGGTTCTTGGTGTGGAGGAGAGCAGGGCAGCGTTACAACCCGCGTAATATTATTCCCAATCGTCGCAGTGGTCGCGTTACTACGGCAGCCTGGGGCTGGATCAGCGCAGCTGGTCCAGGCGAGATTCATAGAATAGAACGTCGAATGAACGCTGAGCAATACATTCGTATTCTTGAGGACGTGATGATACCGTCAGTGAGGGCGCTTTATCCCATAGAAGAAATGCCGATCATACGCATCGTTGAAGACAACAGTGCGGTGCATCGGGCAAGAATCGTTCGGGAATGGTACGCCCGCCATCCTGAGGTTCAGCGATTCGACTGGCCACCCGCATCCCCAGACCTAAATATCATTGAACACTCTTGGCCAAAAATGGTCCTCCGTATGCAGCCGGTGCACAGGGAGACGGCAGATGCACTCTGGCGCAGGGTTGCTGCAAAATGGGAAGACCTTCGAGCAAGTCCGGACTATACTGAGAGCTTAGCTGCATCGATGCCTCGCAGACTGCAAGCAGTATTAGATGCACAGGGTGGCACGACCGAGTATTGAACTCTGGTCACGCTGTGCATCTAAAACTGCTAGCCGAGGACAGCACCCCTCACATCAATCAGCAATATGATACGGCTATGCTTGCGGAGGTATCCCCTGAATGCATCGGTCTTCGCATAGGTGCCCCTTCCATTTTCCGCTGCTCTGTTGGACGCAGCTATGTCATTGGTCGGTAGGGATAATAACGCCATCATTGAAAGCAATCAGCTATTCTGGGATACGGTATTTCTTGGCGTTCGTTGAAGTAGGCGTAGTAAGGCAATCACTGTGGTTCAGTTTTCAATTTAGGTTTTTACCTTTTTTTTTGTGTTTTCTGCAAATGTAACAATGCCCGCTCTTGCTCCCCATTAACCGATTTCACTAAACTATTGCTTATTTTTTCCAAATTGATTCGTTTTTAATTAATATCTATTGTGCTCAAAATCAACGCCATTTTTTATCTTCAATTAAACGCTTTTTCTAAATTGTCCTGTTCATATTCATTCTAATAATCTGATTTTTTTTATATTTGTTTCAGCTGAGGCGTCGACTCATAATACATCTCAGATCATCTGCATTTCTTGTTTTGAAATTTCTTGTTTTCACTATATTACCTATATTACATTTATTGCTATATTTCCAAAGATATAATTTATATGATATTATTTATATAATTTAATGTGTTAAAATTTGTTAAAAAAAATTCAGATCAATTATCAGCTGTTGATGTTCATATTGAAAAATTAATATAATATTGAAATATCGCTTGTTGATATTCAGTTGAAAAAATGTGGATATTCTCTAATCAGTTATCACTCGGTTAGAATAACCAACAATTTATCGTTTCTTTTTATGATATACAGTTGGAACGAGTTCTATACCTTGCGGTGTACCCCTGTTAAAAATTCCAACAGAAAACCATCAGAAGCTCACAGAATTTTCATGTCAAACTTATGAGAATTTAACGGAATCCTATCCGCTCCATCTGCGAGAGATAATCGATGAGTGTATTTCAATGCGTGTCTATACGTCTGATATCTGCACAGCTATATATCTTCAACGTAAGCTATCTGAATTCTAATGGTCCATCTGTATTTGTCTGTCATAACGTATATAGATATTAAAGATTTTTGTTCGCTTTTCTGTGCGCACCCTAAGGTCTTCGCTTCTGCCAGGAGTTTCAGATGAAATACGTATTCGTCTCTGTACGCGTCGCTTTTGGTTATCAGATCCTATCCGTAATTCCGCGATACAATCTAACAGTTGGAGACCGCAATTCCGTGAGAATCGAACTCGTTTCATTCATTACTGCAATGCCGTATACCAGATCTATCCGTATCAATACGTACATGCGAACTCGGTTGGATCTGAACTACAATTCCAATTCTTAAAGTAACGGCTGCTGTCCGCATTGTTCGTGCAATCAAATTTCAGTGCTTTTGACTGCGACTTCGGCTACTAAATCTATGAGCATAGACACGCATCTTTGAACGTCACCGGATCGGATCTGCAATCCCTCTTCATAATATGTCGGTTCTTGTATGCATTGCTCACGTAATAAACTTCGATCGCTTCTGACTGCAACTTCGGCTACCAGATCTATCCGGATTCACACGCATCCTCGAACTTTAACGGATTTGCTCTGCAAGCCCGCTCTATAATGTAACGGTTCCTATTCGCATTGCTCGCGCGTCGGATTCTATCGCTCCTGTCTGTGACTTCCGCGATCATATTCATCTGCATGTGTGCGCATCTTCGAACTTCATCGGATCGGATCTGTAATTCCGTAGTAAAATGTAACGCTTCTTATCTGCATTGCTCATTTGCAGTCGAAATCGTCGCTTCTGACTGCGACTTCGGCAACAAGATCTATCAGCTGGACGCTTACAGCCTACGTGAGCCTACGATTTCAAGAAATACACCATAGATCTATGTTAAATAGCCAATACAAATATGTATTGCATATGTATGCAATATGTCTGCTGTAAAGTCCATACAGGTAAACAAAAACTTTAGTCGACAAAAAACTGAGCTACGTTTGACTTGCTATTTTTTATAAATTGAATTTTTTCAGGCGCCCCCTAAAAAGTTTCCTCTTCATGTAAAGACATGAGGGAAATTTGCTTTAGGTGAAAAAAACGTAAAGAACACTGGTGCAAGACGACCATAGTTTTTATTTCGAGGAATCCGCAGTTTTTTTCAAATGTCTCACAAAATATGCAGATTTGATCCAAAACTGATGGAAAACAGAAAACAAATTTTTTTTTTCTTCAATTCTGAAAATTTGAAAGAATTTTTTTTCGTTTAAAATTAAATTTTTAACGGCCATCCTGATATGTATGCATAGCGTCGGATGCAGTTGGGGCGAATAAAGCGATACCGTGTTCTGTCTGGCATTGCGCATACAAACAGACAGTAGTACTTAGACAATATATCAACAGATACATTTGTATCCGGTTCTCCGGACAAATACGATTAGAGTCCTCGCGGTGAATGCGGATAGGTTTCCTGTTTGTATTTGCTCATTATTACGGCTATCTATGCCTGCGTCAAGAACCAGATAGATTCGAATGTCGTTCCTATACGTTGTTGTACGAAAATGCATGTATAATAGTTTTAATCTGCTTCTGTCAGTAAAAGCAGTGATAAAAACACATACTAGAACGAGAAGCAACGGATAGAATTCACATCCTATCTGTTTCTAATGGAATTTTTAACAGGGACGGCTTGTTTCAAAGCTCAGAGGGCTAGAAGGTAGTACGAGCGGTCTCAGTCACAAGCTCAATACTCAATGCTGGACGAAGGTTGGTGCGTGGGCAATTGAAGAGGATCAAGGAGGTCTATATATCAATCATCGCAACAGGTCGATGGCAATGCTGGAGTATGCAAGGAAAGAGGACCACCTTATCGAGGTGTGTAAAAGAGATACCTTACAATGTCGCACAGAAAGGTCATATTCACAAACAATAATGAAATATAATAACACAATAATGTTACAGGTGTGGATCAACGTTCAAGGACAACGCACTGTCGCCGAGTTCTGGATTAGCTTATGAGAATATGTAATCATTATAGATTCGTCGCTTAGTTTTTTTATGCTAGAAATAACATAATCTAGATAATTCTTGCTCAAATTGAATTTTTATTCAGTCACTCATTACTTTGGTAATGTGTAATAAAATAATGTTCAATTACTCATTACAAAAGTAATGGGTAATTGAATAAAAATAATAACTGGATATTCAATAAATATCTGACAAATTCAATAAATTTGATTCGATTATCAAAATTTAATATTGAGATCCTCAATATATCATTATTTTGGTTATATTTGAATGAATCTTTATTCAATTTTATTTAACGTGGAATTGAATTTTCATTTGATCTTGTTTAATGAGTAATTAAATTTCCATTCAATCACCCATTACTCTGTAAATGAGCAATTAAACTGGATTGAATTACACATTACTCTGGTAATGTGTGATTGAACCTAATTCAATTACACATTGCTTCGGTAACGAGTGATTAAATGAAGTTTATTTACTCATTACTTTGGTAATGAGTGATTGAATGAAATTTATTTACTCATTACTTTGGTAATGTGTGATTAAACTTCATTTAATTAAACTCCATTTAATTACACATCACCAGAGTAACGGGTAATTGAATCCGGTTTAATAACTCATTACTAATGTAATGGGTAATTAAATGAGTATGTGACGGACGGTGTGGTAGAGTGGTTAATGATCCGAACGGTTCTATTGACAAGCGAGGACCTGTCGACTATTAGGATACCCGTCACATGCGCGAAAATAATAAAATTAAAAGAAAAGATCTATCTTGAGATAGACCGGTAAATAGGATCGTTGCCGCCTAGTCCTATACAGGGCTCAATTGAAATGTTTAAACTATGGTTGAGGCTAATGAATATTAGGATTAAAATAATAAAATAAAAGGTGATTCAATGACCATGAGAATTAACTGGTAAAATCAAATATATATTCTTGAACGATAATGGATATGAAATATATAATTCAAGCGGCTAACAAATGATTGCCGGTTGAACAAATGAATAACATAAAATATTAATTCACAAATAATGAAATAACGAGGTAATATAATGATCTCCGACGTGGGGATCGTGAAGGCTGGTTACTATATAAGATTTATTATTAATGAAAAATTAGTAATGAATTTAATAAAGGCTCTTCACGATTCACACGCGTTGATGAAATGAATATAATATGAGATACTGAAATAATCAAAAAGGAACTACTGGAACTCTCTATGAAAAAGCTTCACTATCTCTCTCTCTTTGGTGATTATACTGAATCGTATTCAATAATAAAAAGAAATCATGTATGGGTTTTATAACATAAAATACATATAGTTATTGAATCAAGATCAGTAATTATGTGTTTAGTAATTTATATTGACACAAAGGAGCCTCGTACTGGGGTTAGGGTGAATCCCGAAATTCTATGAATTACCCCGCTCGGCTCGTCAGGTTAAGAATTGTCTCGATCTTGATTCATTCACTATAATAGTAAATGATAAAATTCCCCAATATAGGAATTTATATTTATAATGTATATGCAACTAATTTTCGTATGTCTTTAGTTATATATGTTTAAAAATAACATGGTAATATAAATCGAGGGTAATAGTGGGATCTTGATAACTCTTTTATAATAAAAAGGTAACCCAACAGGATTAGGGTGGAACCCGAAATTCTGTGAATTATCCTGTTTGGTCTTGAAAATTTATATTCATACCAATCTCGATTTATATTAAAATAGGAAAATAACGCAGGTTGTATGAATAGCAGTTCAAGCTCGCCGGGTGGTCTCGTTACTAGGAAGGGTTTACCCCGAAATACCTTTTGTATTGACTAGTTACGATATTCCCGTGGTTATACTACTCATGTGATTAAATTATATTATAACATGCAAATAATTAAATTTAAAGAATTCTGGAAAACAGTCTAACGATTTTGAATATATGATTATAAATGAGCGAACTTGTGTGAGCGATCGTGATTACTTATCTTTGGCTGAGTTGGCGTAGCATGGGCTACTTTCGATATTTAGGTATAAGCCTCCCTCACCTTGAGAACCTCGAAGCCTTTGATTAGCGTAGAATTTAGATTGGTTTATCACGTATAGTGTTCGGAACTGAAGCTAATAATTAATTGTTAATGTTCACTGATTCGAAATAGTCTGTATTAAATGTTAATTTAAAGTTGGAATAGCAAGATTTATAGTTGACTTAGATATTACAAATACTCCAAATGAGTATAAGGCGGAAAAATGAAGTTATTCTTGTTAAAAGTCTAAAAGCGGTTATTATAATAATTAAATTGTGTCTCTGCACTGAATTTAGTATTAAATAATCAGACCACCACCCTGTGGATTATGTCACGATTATTATTTAGGGTTGACGAGTACTGAGTCCTTTACACTACCACTTTAATCGAAAAAGAAAAGATTGAGTGTAACTCTTGGCTCTATTTAGCACACGGTTCTTTACGTCCACGCACCTCGCGATTTACCAGAAGAAAGAACGTTTGTAGTTGTATAAAGTAAATAGTTTAAAATAATGAAGTTAAAGCGAATGCATAAATCTTGAAGAGATTTACGGTTTGAATTTTGTTGACGAGTACTGAGTCCTTTACACTACCACTTTAATTATAAAAAGAAAAGATTGAGTGTAACTCTTGGCTCTATTTAGCACACGGGTCGATACGTCCACGCACCTCGCGATTTACCAGAAGAAAGACGCTGATTTAAGTTCAAAGGCGACGAGGTCCCCGCGGTTGCAACAATGTATGTATTACTGCGCGCGTGGCTTAGCCAATTAGGGCCTTGCTTAGTGGCTAATTGTCGCCTGATTGGTTTGAGGGACTACTTGCAGTTAGCGTAGGCGTTGGTCCCTTGTGACGTCACGCGGTCCCATGCTATTCCATGCCTCACCTATAGTCTACTCACACTAGCTCATATTTTGAATATCTTCAAACTATGTTAATAATCCGAACTTATATTTGAATTATGAACCGTTAAATGGCTCTTTAGTTTTCCATCATTCTTGCTTTTGAAATCTTATTATTCTACTTCTAGTTAGCTTAATTTCCTTATTTCTTTGGAAATTAGAGAGAGAGCAAAAATTACATCTACGCGCTAACCTATAGTAGTGTGAGATCGAGGGGTCAGCAAGACTGGGGTTCCAGTGTTGCTTCGCCGTTATCTGCACCTACGTGACTTATAGCCGTTTTAAGAAGGGAATAAACATCCGATAGAAATAATATTATATTTCGATGTGGTTACTTTTTATACTCTAAGTCACGTTCGAAAAATGAAACAACAAGTTGTTGAGGTTCAAAGAATTTATAAAATCAAAGAAAGAAAAAGGAATTTAGGATTCCGGGATATATATATATATATGTGTAAAAGAAAGAAGTCAGCAGGATTAGGGTAAACCCGAAGTTCTAGGAACTATCCTGGTTGACTTCCCAAAAAGAAAAATATATACCGAAATCTTTAAAATCTACGCACGTAACAAGTACTTTCATTATAAATGTAATTAATGACTCGCAACACTGTTTTACACATCATACAGCTTTTATCAGCTTCTCCGTACTCCAGTAGTAATTCTTCATTATTATTTGTTGTTACAATTGAAATCAAATAAAATTGTTAATTTGTATATAATGTCTCACCTATGATTAGTCCCTTCTATAATAGGCATGAGCAGCCTCTCCGTATACAAGTAATACTATCCTAGGTATTCTCCACTCTGCATTGCTCACCTGGAACTTTCAAACAATCCACAAAGAACCTTTTTCCATAACGAATACACTCGTTGACGTGAATTTATAAATTATATAACGAGCTTACCGTGATATTGCCGTATTTTTCTTAATTCCAAACAATATTATTATTAATTACTTCAATTAATATTTATTCAAAGAAATTTTGGCACTCGAAAACCACAGCTGAATTTATCGATACCTAGCCCTTTAAAGTCAGTGTCGATGAAACAGCGAGCCGATATATTTGACAAGGTGAGCTTTCTTTCGAGGCCGCTAGGGGCGCTGCTGACAAATCAAGCGGTTCCCAGCCATAGAGATATAAGAATAGAGTACGGGAGTCAGCCGAAATAGCGATATCGCAATAGAAAGAGAGGCGAGAACTAGAGAGTCGGATGCTCTTTGTTTAATGACGCATGCGTAGTAAGCAACGTCCAGCCGCGGTCGCTACGAAGATTGACGCGTTGTGCAACCAAGTTGATTCAGATCATTAATAAATTAAATCGATTAAATTAAGTAAGTAATTTCATAATTCAACATAATAGATATGAGGGAACATGAAGGTATGAAAGAATATTGGTCATAAGAATGAACAGTATATTTATTTCAGGTATGAACTAAAAGTATGAATATTTATATTTATTGACCGCTGAATGGAGTTATTTTATTATTGCGCATTCTAATTCTCTGCATTGTTTCCCCCAACGAAGAACTCTCGTGGTGTAATCGAGAATTTATATATTTAGATAATATCAATAAAATTAATTTATGTCGGTGGTCACACAAAGGGTCCTGCTCTAAAGAATGTTCACCATCATCTAATATCGTGCTTGGGAGAATTTTTAAAGTTTCCATGACGATTTTATCTATAATGTTCGGAGAGAATAATAAATGTTTGTTTTGGCGTAAAATTTTTTCACCACTCATACATATGAAATTAACGTCATTAGTTCCAAAATGCAAACCTCCACGATTTTTCAGTTTGGTTAGTTTTGAATTGTTGCTGTTATCAGTATTTCCTTGGATCAAGGCAAGACACTGTTGGCAATGAATTTTTTTCTTCAACGAAAATACTATTGAACCACTTACGTGTTTGACTATTTCATCAACGTATTCTGAAGAACACCAACCTTCGTTTTTAGCATAATCATGTTCAAACAGAGTATAGTTGTGATGCAAAAAATTATTAATTGGAAAAACATCAGCTGTTGGTTCTCGTGGGGTCCTCCATTTATTATTTTCTATCCTGCTTTCCTGATTTTTTACTTCTAAACTATTCGCTCTCATCACCACCAGCTTTTTTATATCGGAAGTACTGGTCTCATCGCAGATAAGCAGGGTTTCATCCTGAGGCGTACAGTTAGCAGAGACGGATACTGATACATTCATCTTATTTAACAATAATTTTTTGTAAGCAGACATGAACTGGACAGTGGTTGGATTATTGTTAAAACCATTCATACGCCTGATTAAGGCAAAAAACATCTCAACATGATCTTGAGATATTTTGTATGACAAAACATATTGGACGACATCATTGTCCAGCAATTTATTGCTCAAGCTGTATAGATTCTTCAAAGATATAATGAAACCAAGAAACCCCGTTCTTACAGCTTGACATTTAGTTACTGATTTGCGAACAGTATTCATCGCAAAGTTGTTAGGGTAATTTTTCATCATTATGTTTTCTTCGTTGTCTTGACGTTGACTCGCCCCGCTGTTCCTATTTCTGCCACGAACTCGCGTCTCAATTTCTAATTTGTTTATATAATTTATATATTGGTCTATTTTTTTTTCCATTTCAAGTAAATCTTTTTTAGTTATACATTTTCGTGTAGGAGTTTTACAGAGTCTATTTCTCGTATTCAACATATCAAACATATCGTTGAATGTCTCACAGAATTTCGCAGTAGCAGACGCATTTTTGAATTTTTGATCCTTCAACTCATACTCAAGAAAATGTAGTGCGCTTGCCACACTGCTACTTAAAACTTGTGCTGCAAGAAACACTTTCATCTTTTCATTAGAAAAATCAACATGCCGCATTTTAATCTTACAGGCACAATGTAATCCTTCACTCATTTGTTTTTTATATAATTCTATGATGTATTTCCAATCGATAACTTCTTCACCATTGTATATTAAAGGCCCCTTCAGTGCAAAATAATTTCTAACCAATTTCAGCATATGACACGGATCGTAGAATATATATACAGGGTTCATTGTAGCTGGATGATCGAAGAAAGGTTTAAATTTTTCGATGTCATGAATATTGAGATTCGCACCCAATAATTCGCAAGCAGTAGTATGGGTAGAATCTCCATCGAAGGTAATGCTAACAACATCGATATTATTTTCATGTAGTTTAATTAGGAGATCTTTCAAAAGAATCGATTTCTCTTCACTATTCAGGGATTTTATCAAATAATATGCGACGGGTGCTTTGAAACTTCCATTAATATTGACTAACATGAAAACTAGAGCTTTGTTTGCGACAATGGTCTGGCCATCTTTATCCACTTCTGTTAACTGACCACCTGTATCGACTATACCTTTCCATTCTTGAGAATTCTTGTCCCAGTACCTACACTTTTTAATGTGTACCTCATCAAACGTTAGATTGAATACCAGTTTTTTGCCCTTACTTGATTCTTGCTTTACAATGTTCGATACGTGATCAATTATTTCCACCGAAATGCCTGGTTTGTAGTTTTTAGAGCATATCCAACTATTGAGGGTTTGATAGCACGGTAAGCATTTAAAAAAACTTCTTCTGACGTATTCATATGCTGCAGGTGAGTGAAAATGTAGGGTTCTAGCAAAGTTTTTCAAATGGGCGGGAAAGGCAACTGTTGGTTTTCGCTCTTTCATTCTCATTATCAATTCTTGGACGTGTGGAGGTAAATCCTACAAATCATTATAAAGGGATAAAATAGAAAAAGGAAATCGATGACGCACAATGTGGATTTACGATGGAAAATGAATCTTTATTTTTCAATTTTTTAACATTCGTGATTGGAAATAATATGTAATACACATATATTCCTGAAATCAAACATGACATAGATATTATGCAAAGTGAGTCAGTTTATCTCGGAAATTGGGATCAACAATCATTAATCCTAGATACATCAAAATATTAATAGTTGTATAACTCAATATTTAATTAGTGATCACTGCAATGTAGAAATTGATTGGGGCAAATGTACAAATTGATAATGTTTCAATATTAATATGGAATTATCTCCTAAGTGTATAATGTATAAACTAAATTATATGAAATAAAATAATATAAAATAAAAATATACATATTATCATGTAGTGTAAAAAAAATGGTTTTCTTCAAGGATGAACGGAATAGATGCTCCATAAATATTCGAAATTTCGGTTTCCTAAGCTTGTATGAAAAATTAGAAAAAAAAAAAAAAAAACTTTTCAAGAATATTTGGAAACCTGACCATTCTGCTTCATTGGAACATTTAGTTGAGCTGAACTAATTACCTGCAAGTATTCAGCTGCAGCAAATAATTGCTTCTCTTTCAGATTCTTAATGAGGCTTCTCATATTACCGGTTGTTTTCTGTTTCCGAGAACATTTGTTATGAGCATTTTTCAACTGACTATTTTTATACTTATTGAATTTGAGAAAGCGTTCCCATGATTCATCTGAAATAAAGTCCTTGCGTGATAAGTACTCAGTCTTAAATCGTGTTATAAATCGTATTCTTTTCGCAGAATGACCATCAGCACTAGAAATTTTTCTGAAACAAAAAAAAAAAAAACTCATTAATTTGTTAAACTGTACATGCTAACGATTTTATAATGCTTTAAAAGTGAATCTTATAGGTAATAATTCATGAAGATTCATGGTTCAAATTCAGAATCATTGGACATTATCATGAAACCATTATTCAGAAATGTATACCTTTTACTAGTTCCACTGGTATTTTCCACGTTCGCACTAATCTTAATGTCATGATCAAGTATATCTTTTTGCATTACTTTCTTGGAAACCTCGATACACTTATTAGTATTTGTCGTTACATCTGATTTATCATTGAAGTTAGTCGTGCTCTGATTATTGGTAATGTCATTGAATACTGTGTTGTGATTACTGAAAACATTTTATGGGAAAATGACATGGATTTATGCTCCCGAAAACAGGGTATGAATAATATAGTCATGTGATAACTGTCACTGTACCTGAAAGTACTCATATTTGAGTTGTTAGAAAGATTCGAAAGTACAGCTGAATCTTCCCGGGAAAAATTTTTTTTATATAATTATATAAAATTATATATAGTTGACCATATATAATTATATAAAATGATATCTCAATTTTGGCATGATATAATTTTATCTCAAAATATATCCGAATGTATAATTTTATATAATTATATATAAAAATATATATTTTTATTCAATTATATAAACTCTTATATTTAACTGATTTTATGTCATCATATAAAATTAGACATTTTTATATATAACTCTATATAATAATATGAGGCGAAATATATGAACCAAAATTCTGTAGAATTTTTTTTATTGCTGCTCACTTCAAATTTTATTTCTCAAAATACATTTTGAATTTTTATTTTTTAATAACCATACAAAATATAATCCTTCTCCTATCCTTGATATATCGGTAAGTTCATAAAGAGTTATTAATACTAACGAAAGAGACAAAAAAAAAAAAGAAAATCAATATAAGTGCTGCAAAAATTATATATATATAAATATAATCATCAAAAATGTTAATTAATACTAAATATTGATCGATAAATTATACTTGCAGAAACAAGCAATTTAATGAGAAGAATCCAACACGGCTTTATATAATTTTATAAAAAAATACAAAATATAAAACATTTTATATTATTTTATATATTTATATATCATAATATATAAGCTGTAGTTTCGAGGTTGCTGATTAATATATGATTATATACGATAATATAAAAATTTATATAATTTTATATAATGATATATTTTAATCTAAGAAATCCAATAAAATTTTATATAATTTTATAACAAAATACAAAATTTATAAAATTTTATATCTTTATATATATTTATATATAATAATATATAAGTCTACGGTTCAGGGTTTTCTGATTTATGTATGATAATAGTAGTAGTAGTAGTAGTAAAGTGTTTTTATTGCTTGTCTTTCGACCTTACAATGTTTTTATTACATTTTTCTTTTCTTACGTTTCGCTATTCATCCGCTACTTATCTCTTCTGTTTACATTTGTGTTTACTTGCATGTTATTTTATTTTATGACCTTTCTAACTCAAATATAATTCTTCTATGCTGACCATACAATGTCTCTTATTCTATCCTTCTATTTATTTATTTATTTATTTCTATGTAAGTGCATATATATCTCTATTTTGTTTATCTTATTCATACATTTATTTATACTTATATTCTATCTATATTCTCTTCTTTTTTTTGGATTATGCTCCGTTGGCCTTTTCTTCTTTCGTTTTTCCTTCCCGTCTTTTCTTTTTTTTTTTTCTTCTTATTTCTCTTCGCTCTTTTCCCCATCATTCTTCTTTTCTTCTTTTCTCAGCTCGTCTATTACTTCTGCTAGTTTGTCTAGCAGCTCTCTCTTTCTCTGTCCGCCTTTGCTTTCTTTTTCTCTTACTGTTTCTTTTTCCTCCTTTTCGCTTCTTTCGTTTTCCTTCCTCTCCTTTCTTTCTCTTTCTTTTGCATTTTCTTCTTTCTCTTTTACTGGTTCTTCTTCTTCTCTCTTCTTTCTTTCTTTTTCAGCCTCTTCTTTTCTGGCACAGTTTCTCTTATATCTGTCCTCTGCTATCTTCGCTTTTTGTTTCCATCTCGCTTCTCTCTCTTTGAACGTTAGGTCGTCTTCTATTACCACGTCTTCCATTATTTCGGCTCTTATTTTTCCTCTCATCACTTCTCTCTTATCTACTTCGCTCCATAGTTCTACTCCCGCTGCTCCTTTCGCTTTCGACAGATCTACTCCTCCGCATTCCCATTCTCTTTCTATCTGCACTTTCTTTCCTGCTGCTGTGCATATTATTCTTTTGATATCTTCTCTCCATTTCTTCGATCCTCCTATTCCTTTTACTACGACGTTCTTTCTTCTTTTCTCTTTTGCCATTCTTTCTGCCTCTTCTTCATCTCTCTTTCTTTCGTTCCTGTCTGTCTCGGCCTTTCTGCTGTCTTCACTTATTCCTCTTCTTTGCTCTTCTGGGTTTTCTCCTTCGCGTTGCTGTTTTTTCCCACAGCTTTCCTTCAGCACCTCTATCTCCTTTCTTAGTTCTTCTATTTCTTTTTTCTCCACCCTAGCTTCTTTTATTTCCTTCTTCATCTTTTCTATCTCTGCTCTGACCTCTCTTGTTTCTTTTGCATACCCTTCCATCATCATCTCTATTAGTTCCATCGCGCTTTCGTTTTCTTTTTCGCTTCCCTCGCTCATTTCTGCTTGCCTCGCTTGCGCCGTTCTCTCCTTGCGCTCGTCTCTAGCTTTGTCGCCTTACTGCTGCGCTGCTTCTTTTCTTCTGTTGCTCGCGGTTATTCCCCCTCTGCTACTGTACCCCGCTGTCCTCCCTCTCCTGTCTTTTTGCCGTTCGGTTGCTTGCCCTTGTCTGCTCTCGCTTCTCTGTGCCGTTTGTCTCTCTCTCTCTGGCTACCGCCTCTCCGCAGCCTCACGTGGGGGGGTCGACCCCTCGGCCCCTCGCGCGGCTTGAGGCGGTTTACCCTCTCTCTCCTTTTCTGTTTGCTCGCCTTCTCTCTCTGTTCTTGCTCTCTCTCTTGTATCTTTTATTTCCCTCATTTTTGCTGCTCCGCTGCCGTCGTCATTCAGTATTTCTATTATCTTCTCTACTCCTCCTTGTCTCCCGCCTCCTCTGCATCTTTCTGTCACATGCTCCCAGTTTTCTTCCTCTGCGTCGCATATCCTGCATTTTCTCTTGTCTGCGTCCTCTTCCCAGTAGTTACTTCCTTTCATCTCGTTGCCTAGTCTGAATCTCGCTATCATTATCATTTCTTTTTCTTTCCTCGTCGTCCTTAGGTATCTCGGCGTTTCTAGTGTGGTTATTTCTTTGTAAATGCTGTTGTATTTTGAGTTTCTCACTCTGTTTCCTCTCTCTTGTTCTTGTATTTCCTTGTCTCTTTCTGCTACTTTTCCCTTCATGTCTTCTCCTCTCTCTCTTCTGTTTTCAACTTCTTCTGCGCTGTAGCCTCGCTCTTCGTAGAATTTTCTTCTTTCTTCCTCCCAGTTTGATCTGTTCTCCTTCTTTCCTGTCTTTATTTCATTCCAGCATCTTCTGGCTAGTTCGTTACCTCCTCCCTCCCTCAGTTTTTCTTCGTATTTCATTGCTCTTTTTCCTGCTTTCGTTCTTATTTTGTATCTTTTTGTCTCTTCTCTTATCATGTATCCTGGTGTTCTTCCGTCTAGGCCTAGAGTCCATCTTATGAATTTTTCGTGCATTCTTTCCATTTCCTCTCTTTCCGTCCACCCCCATATCTCAGCACCGTACATGGCAATGCTTTCGACTAGCGCTTCGAATATCCTCATCCTTTTGCGCCAGTCTCCTCCCATCATTCTTTTGCCTATCCCCCATACCTGGCCCATTGCTATCGTTGCTTTCTTGGCTCTCTCTCTCGCGTGTTCCTTCATGCTTCCGTTCTTTTGCAACGTGAATCCTAGGTATTTGAACGTCTTCACCTCTTCTATGGCGCTCCCTTTCCATTGCCAGCTTTCTTCTTTTTCTCTGCCTCCCCCTTTTCTGAATCTCATTATTTTGGTTTTATCGGCGTTTAGCTCTAGCCCTTTCTTGTCCAGGTACCTTTCTGTTCTCTTCAGCATTTCTTTCATCCCCTTCTCGTCTTTCGCCAGTAGCACCACGTCATCTGCATAGGCTAGGGACCATATCTTCATCCCTCCTACTACGATTCCTCCATCTTGGCCTTTTCTCATAGTTTCTTCCCAGTCTGCTAAGTAGATGTTGAAGAGGTATGAACTTAGTGGGCATCCCTGCCTTACTCCTTTCACCGTCCAGAATTTCTCCCCTGTTTCGCTCCTCACTCTTACTCTGTTGCTCGTTTCGCTGTATATCTCTTTTACCCTGTCTCTTATTTGTTTTCCTATCCTCCTTTTCTTCATTATCTTCCACATTTTGCGTCTATCTATTGAGTCGAATGCGGCTCTTAGGTCGATGAACGTTGCTATCACTTTTCCTCTTTTCTTCTTTATTTCTCTTCCTATTGCGTGGTTCAGCACGTACATCGACTCTGTGGTCCCTCTTCCTTTTCTGAATCCCACTTGGTTCTCAGGTACTATGGCTTTCTCTTCCATCTCTTTTTCTAGCCTATTTGCTATTATCGCTGCATATATTTTGTAGGCTGTCGGCATCAGCGTTACTCCTCTGTAGTTTTTTACTTCCTCTTTTCTCCCCTTTTTGTGTATGGGTATTATTAGGCCTTCTTTCCACTCGTCAGGGAGTCCTTTTCCTCCCCACACTTCATTCATTAGCTTTGTTACTTCTCTTATCATGTCTTTTCCTCCTAGCTTCCAGGCTTCATTTGCTATTCCGTCTGCGCCCGTTGCTTTCTTACTTTTTAGTCTTCTTATTACTTTTTCTACTTCTTCTTCTTTTATTCTTTCTGTGGTTTCTTCTTCCTCCTCGCTTTCTTCTTCTCCCTCTTCATCGTCTTTATTGTCTTTTCCTTGTAGCAGTCTTTTGAAGTGCTTTACCCATTCTTCCATTTTTATCTCTTCTGGGATCCTTGTTCTCTTGTTTCTTATTTTGTTCAGCACTTTCCACATTTCTCCTTCGGACTTTGTGTTCTTCATTTCCTCCACGATCCTAGTCGCTTCTTCCTCTTTTTTCTTTGTGCAGGTCTCTCTGAACTTTTTTCTTTCTTCTCTGTACTTCTCCACCTTTCCCTCTCCTCTTTTCCAGTCTTTTAGCGCTTTCTTTGCGGCTGTTTTTCTTTCTTTGCATTCCTCATCCCACCATTTGCTGTTTCGTGGACCTTTGCTTCCTTGTCTTTTCCATTTCGCTGCCTCCTTTATTTTTTCTTTCAGTTCTTCAAGTATCTCTTCTGGGCTTCCTCCTGTCGTTGTTACCCCTTGAATCTTCTCTCTGTATGCGATTGCCCCTTCTGCTGACCAGTCCATTACTTCTTTGTGTGTCTCACTTTCTCTCTCTTCTCTCTCCTCATTTTCTTCTTCGTCTGTTTTTATCGTGAGTACTACTGGGTGGTGGTCCGATTCGATTCTACTTTTTACTTTCACTCTTTTCGTTCTTTCCCAGGCCTCTGTATTTCCTATTATGTAGTCTATTACTGATTCGCCTCTTGGACCTACGTGCGTGATCTCCCCCTCTTCGTCTCCTTCGCACGTTCCATTGAATATTCCTAGTCCTTCCTCTTCTAGCCAACTTATTAGTGTTTTTCCTTCGCTGTTCAGCGTGTTATCTTTCGATCTTCTTTCTTCTCTCGTTTCTTTCCGGTCTTCTTCTGTTTCTGCTATTCCTCCCTCTCTTGCTGTTCTTGCATTCAGGTCCCCTCCTATTATTATCGGGCTGTCCCGTCTTCCATTTTTGATCTTCTCCGATAACGCCCTTGTTTTCGTTTTTATTTCCTGGTTCGAGTACACTGAGAATACTCTCCATTCTCTTCCCTCTATTTCTATTGTTCTTTCCATTATTCCTTCTATTTCATTTTCGTTATCTTTTTTGGTTCTTATCATGTTTGCACCTGTTCTGACTCCTAGCGCCATCCCCCCACACGCTCTCCCTCTTCTGCTTTCTCTTCTTGCCCCTTGCAGTTTCCAGTCGTGGCTGCTTGGCAGTCTTGCCATTGTCTTTTCGCTGTCTTTGCTTTCTCCCCATGTTTCTGTGAGTCCTACCACGTCCCATTCTTTGATCTCGTCCCAGAATTCTGCGTCTTTACCTTTTATTCCTGCTATGTTCCAGAATCCTACTTTTATCTCTTTTGTTTTTTCTTTATCCTATTCTGCTCCCCTTCCTCTTCCTCTTCCTCCTCTTCCTCTGCCTCTCTCGGTCCCTCGGGATTGGCTCGCGTGCGCGCTGTTCTCTCCTTCTGTGCTGTAGCCGGTCGCCTCTCTGTGTCTCAGCTCCTCTTTGTGTCTCAGCTCCTCTGTTTCGTCGTCCCATGTCCATACTGTGCTTCCTATGGTTATCTTTCTGTATCCTACTCTCGTTTGGATTCCATTTCTCCTTTCTTCTCTTGCCCTGTCCCATATTCTGTCTTGTATTTCCATCTCTCTTCTGGTCAGGTCGGGCTCTATGACTATTTTGGTCCCTTTTAGTTTCCCCTTCATTGACATTATACTCTTTTTGTCCTCCCATTCTTTGAGTTTTACTAGCACGCTTTTTTTGTCTCTTCCTATTTCTCTCACTTCTGCTATTGGTACCGTCGCCGTCGTCACTTTCTCTATTGCCTTTTTTATCGCGGCCTCCCATTCCTCTCCGTCCTCTCTTTCGAGCCCTCTTATCACTATATTCATACTTCTTTCGGCTTTTTCTCTTTTCTCCAGCTCTATCTCCAGTCTTCTCAGTCTTCTTCTGCTTTCTCTTCTGTCTTGCTCTATTCTGTCAGCTATTTCTTTCTCTCTCTGTTCTCTATATCTTTCTTCTTGCGCTTTTTTTCTTTCACTTTCTGCTTCTCTCGTTTGTCTTTCTCTTTCTATCCTTTCTATCATTTTTGCTAGTTTGCCTCTTTCATCTTCCCCTTTGTTTTTTACTTCTATTATCTCTTTTCTCAGCGCCTCTCTCTCCTTCCTCTCTGCTTTTCTTCCTTCTTCGGCTTCTTCTCTCATCCTCTTCATCTCTTCGTTCATACTCTTCATTCCTCTCATTATATCGCTGAGTGTTTGCTTCAACCACTCTTCCTCTGGTCGTTCTTTTTCTTCATCGTTCTCGCTCTCCATTGTTTGCGCCGGTTTCTGCTGCTCTTCGGGGCTTTCTTCGTTTCCCCTTTTTTCTGGTGTCCTTTTTGTTTTATTACTCTTCTTTCGATTTCTATCTTCCAGTTCCTTCAGTCCTCCTTTTGATTCTTCGTCTGTCTCTTCTCCTTCTGCGTCTGGTTTTTTTCTCTTCCAGCACTGTAGGAGCGATCCGTCGGAGGCCGATCTCGCTCTCTCCCAGGTTTCCGCCTTTTGCGGTCTTCCTGCCTTTTCTTTTCTTTTCTCTGTTTTTCCTCCTATCGGCGTCCCCCACACCTCCTTTTCTTCTTCTGTGTATTTCTTTGCTTGGTTACTCTCTGCCTTCTCTTCTGTCTTTTTCTCCATGCGTGTTTCTCCTTGTTGCCTGTGGCGCTCTCTTTGTGACGTCACTCTTCTTTACCGACCGCGCCTTCCTCTTGGCTGCACCTGTTGCGTTTGTCGCGTACTCGGCTTGACGCCGTCTCTACTCTTTCATGCGCACTCTCTTCCTCTGTCAGGCCGCCTTTCTGTGTTCTTGTCACGTGATCTTGCGTGTTTTTCTTTTGCTATTCTGCGTTTAACTGCACTACACTTTTATGCTCTGCCTTCCCAGTTCGCGCTCTTGTGTTCCGTCACTTCGCGCACCTTTAGTACTCACTTCGACTTCACTTTCTGTCACTTCACTCGGAAATTTTACTTTCTTTTCATGCGATTTCAGAACTGTCTCTTGCTTGTCAGCAGGTACCGGAAGCCCCTTTATGTATGATAATATATAATTATATAAAATTTTACAAAATTTATATAATTTTATAAAAATTTATACAATTTAGTGTAAGAATCTAGATATAATCATACAAAATTATATGAAATAAGATACAATTTTATATAATTTTATATTCTCATATATAATTTTATATAATTTTTTTTTCCCGGGTTGTGGCATTATATTTTCGGGTACGGCATTTGGGAGTAATCGTCTTCTGATTGCGCAGCCATAGAGACCTCCGATGGTATCAAACGAACTAATAGCAAAGTGATCGCTGCATATTACTGCATCTTTTGGAATCGATGTTAACTTTAACGCATTCATCCATTTCTTTTTCGATTCATCATTTGCAGGGAATCTAAATTATGAAGAAAAAATAGTTTTCCATATACCGTCATGTCATTCTTGATGAAATAACATTTTATGAAAATCATTGAATTCATTGCTCACTTATGAAAACTGCGGTTTTCAAAACGATTCCGTTCCTTTTTACAGAAAATACACTTCGTCACCATGATACAATAAACCATGCAAGAAAAATACCACACGAATGGACGTATATGTATGCACACAACACTGAACGCAGGTTATGTTCTTGTCAACTTGTCAACATAAACGCTGATAAACGTACAGCGCATGCGTCATTAAACAAGGACCATCCGACTCTCTAGTTCTCGCCTCTCTTTCTATTGCGATATCGCTGCCACTTACGGGCGCTCCGCCGACTCCCGTACTCTATTCTTATATCTCTATGTTCCCAGCCAGATCCGCATTTGTCGAAAATATGCGTGGCCTTGAACTGGTCGAGATCAAACACGTTTAGTGTAGAGTATGTGTATAAAATACAATACTTTTCAACTAATGAAGCACAACTATTTGAAATTTTCTGCTAATAATCATAATAATCATTGAGTGAAATTTGTAGCAATAATTTGCATTTTGATATTATCACAATTGACAATCGATAGTTGATTCCATAAAAAATAATTTTCTCGCGAAAATAGCAGAATGTATTTTTTAACAGATGAAGCTTAAGAATACGCGAAAGACAGAAGTCTGTGAGCGACCCCAACCACCCCAGAATTGAATTGTTCATGAACTGTACATCACGTTGACAATGCCATAAGATCGTCCGCGCCAAAATTGTCAGTTTTTTAAATTTCAATGAATCGATGTATATTAATAAATTTTGAGGAGAATCCTTCCCAACAAAAAATTGAACGACTTCCTGGTTTTAATAAGACCAAATGAAGTCGCATAATGTGGCTCATAACCTTACGGTATTAGTGACGCGATGTGATTTCATTAAAATTGTAGGTGTGCGAAGTTTTTCAATCGCCTTATTTGTCCCGTAAGTACTACAGGATAGTATGCTTTTTCCCCGGAATACCTCATAGTGCATTGAAAATTTATTTCTACACGTACCACTTGTTTGTTGATTATATTTCAACACCCTCACTTAATCCGCATACTTCGTACACATTATCCTGCACTTATATGTTTAATATTATGTAATAGCTCTGGTTTTCGCTTATTCTATATTCTTTGGGACTAAGCACAGTTCTTGCCTGAACCTTTTTGTTTTTGGTCCATGCAGCGGCTTTGTCAGAATGTCTGCCGTCATTTCCTCTGTGGGCATATATTTTAACTGTATCTTTTGTGCTTCTACAGCCTCCCTTATAAAATGATGCTTTATATCTATATGTTTGGTTCTTGGATGGAACATTTTATCGCTCGCAATCTTTTGTGCTGATTGATTATCGTTATATATATTACTACAGGCAGCTCTTTTTCACTCAATTCTCTTATTAAGTTACAAAGATATATCGCTTCCTTCGCGCCTTGCGTTAAGCTCATGTACTCTGCCTCCGTACTTGATAGTGCCACGCTTTGCTGCTTCCGGCTTTCCCACGATATAACATTTGAGCCCAGTTTGAAAACATATCCCGTGTATGATTTACGATCGGTGTTATCATTCCCCCAATCTGCGTCTACATAACCACTAATGACTATTTCAGACTTATCTGTCGACTTCTTATATACTAGACAGTCACTTATCGTTCCCTTCAGATAACGCAGTACCCTCTTTGCACCCGTCACATGCTCTTCACTATAGCATGAATTGAATTGCGACAGCACACTCAGCGCGTGCGCTATGTCAGGTCTAGTGTTTATCGCTATATACATCAAGCACCCTACCAGACACTGATATGGGAAATTTGTGTCGTTGTTACCCCTTTGAAATTTCGATCCTGGCTCTAGAGGAGTAGACACAGGCTTACAATCTGACATCCCAAATTTAGCTAAAACCTCTAGTATATAGCTTCTTTGATTCAAGTAGATTTCACCCTTTTCTCGTCTCACCTTCATGCCAAGGATTTGACTAGCATTTCCCATATCTTTCATTTTGAAGCGACTTGATAACTCACCTCTAAGACTTTCTTTAGCTTCGCGGTCATTTCCAAAAATGAAAAAGTCATCAACAAATACAGCTACCACTAATTTGCAATCTTTTGTCGACTTTACGTAAACACAAGGTTCACTCTCGCATTGCTTGAAACCTAGACGAGACAGTACAGTATCAACTTCTTGATTCCATACTCTTGATGCTCGTTTCAATCCGTACAAAGCTTTCTTTAGCCTACAAACTTTATCTTTATTTTCAGGTATTATCATGCCTTCTGGCTGAACCATGTAAACTTCTTCCTGGAGTTTGCCATAGAGTAAAGCTGTCGTTACATCCCAATGATCAATTTCCCAGTCCTTTTCTACAGCCATTGCTAAAAGTATTCGTAAAGTAGAGCTTCTCACTTCCACAGGGTACGCTGCAGACCGATTCGTCTTCCCCAGCCTTTGTCTTCGTACGCCCGACACAGGTTCTGCCACGCTTCTTTCGCAGGTCGTGCGTTTCGTACTTTTGAAAAACAACACGGGTCGACTAATAAACAGATTGTCGTTCTCGCCATTCTGTCTTTCTCGGTATCAACTGGTACCGCTTCTCCGGCGGCCGTTGTTCCAGGTTCAATCGCTACCCACAAATTTTTGTTCTCAAGCAGATTTCTCACCTGGAATTTCCAGTCTTGGTAGTCCGACACGCCTTTTAGCTTCTGTATGCCAGCTACGGCCGATCCGCTCGTGTTCACGTTCTCGTCGCCCATCGTGTTTTTCAACCACGCGGCCTAACTTTACAAACGCCTTTTTTTACACTTGAACTACTATTTTCACCATAAATTAATCGTTCAGAGCTATTACAGTTACCTGGGCCCATAACCTGTTGGAAAAGGTGAGTAGATTGCACAGATTACTCTTGAACTTTTTCAACATTGTTTAGGGAACTTCACTCCACACTTCACTGTTTCTCGACGTCAATTGCAAATTGTATTCGTGTCTTGGCGCTCAGAAAGCATTTGAGTTACCGAGAATTGTCCTTCTGGGCATCGTATTACCCCGATATACAGAAATATAGAATGAGACATTTCCCCTCGAATATGCTCAATCTTGGTTGATATACCTGATGTCGCGTCGATTATTAAGGGTACATTATTTTCGTACTTATTATAGAGTCGTATTTGGTGTGGAGAAGCAAAATGGACGAAAAACGGATCGATTCCGATATTATGTGTCACGTTTCGTCCGATCGCGCTTCTTTTCATGATTTGGAGAGCTTTTATGGGATCATTATGCAGATGTTGCGAGGCGATGTATTCGTGTTTTGCGGTTCTCAAAACGGAACTTTTGTATAACATCGGAGGCTGAGGATCTCCTTCTTGCATTAACGTTCTTGCCATGTCTGATCTGAATACTTCCGTGGACTTATGACAGAGCTCGACGGCAACTTTACTCCTCCCGTGCAGAAATTTGAACTGGAATGCCAGGCTACTGTCCAGCGCCTGGCAGAGATTCACTGCCTAGCGTGAACTCTACAGGCTCTGTCTGGGCGCTAGCTAGTTTAGCCCAATTCCGCGTTTCCTGGCCAGTGCCAGGTCTGGCAAGTCTAGCACCTTGCTGATCACGAATTGTCACCAACGTTATAATTAACGTAATAATTTTAGTATCCTAACTGAATTTCTAATTTTCACTCCGGACGTACGTGCATACATACATACATACATACATACATACATACATACTTATAATGAAATATGAAATATCATAGTAAAATTATCTTGAAGGTGTCATAACCTAATAATTTCTGTCGTATCATTTCCATGTTTTCATGATTATTCCAGAATAATGAAGAACATAAACGAGACTCGACGACGAACACGCTGTTACGTGCGACTACACGCTATTCAAAATTTTCACTTTTCATATATATAATATTACCCGTGGGAAGAACTCAGATATACCACGATTCAAAATATAATATTTCAAAAAACCGAAACCCTCTCTGCTAAAAAGTCACGAACTCCGAGTCGAATCCTATAGATAAGAATCTAACACCCTAAGGTAAGCTAAGGTTAGATGCAGCGCCGGGCCTTTGCTGACCCAGCACCGAATAGTCGGTTCGACGTAACTACTTCCTCAATAATTCCATTTTACCAAGAATAGATAGGACCAATCAATGCATTAAGGAAGGGTTAGTCAATACCAAATTAATCTTTAGACTGTATGGAAGAATGTGTGAGCAAGATTGTCAAGGATCAGAATGCATGAAATTTTAAATGTTAGTGCAAACAGACTGTCTTGAGATTGGGACCGCGGAACACTGTCTTAGGTAAAACGGCTGAGAGCCATGAGTTTACTCATCCGCGTAAAGACGCTGGTCTCTGATAGGCTAATTACCAGGGCGTAGTAACACCTATGAAATGCAACAGCGGCCTCCTGGCTGCATCCAAACTAAATAACTTGTCTTTCATCCACAAAGTTGCATAGTGCACGGACGGGTCCCGAGGTTAAGCAAATAAGCAAGAGTTAGTGATTGAAAATCTTTAAAGTGACGACGCTAAAAGACTTAGCTAATCTCGTTAAATAAAACATCGAATAGCGAAAGCTAATCAAAGTGCATGGACACATATAGTACTCCTAACAGCCAATTCAAATTCAACTTTGTATAAGTATTATCAATTTCAATTTTTAGTGATAGTTGATTTCCATCTATTGATATTTTATTCGAATTTAGACAATTCAATTATATCCTTAATTATTAGAATCAGTTACCAAATCAGTTCAGAGACTAAGTGGTTGTGTTACGGTGCCGCGTGTGTATGTTCGTTGAGGTGAGACCACCAGGAGCTACTTATCACCCTACGGCTCTGACTCCATCCGACGGTACCCAACCTCAAGACAGACAACAACGATAAGCCCTATTTTTAATTACAAATTATTACCAAACTAACGTAGTGATCAAGAGAGATTCTGGTGAAAGTCTTTCGCATTAGAATCTCTCTTACTAGGGAAATCACCTAAGAGGGATCATAAAGCCCATTCATACACAAGTCATACGTGTATGAATCGGTTTTGCCTAGAGAATCACAACGCTATTATATTCCTTTAGATATTAATCACATTGTCATTATCCGAGCGCAATAGAGAGAAAGAAAGTTGCATAACAGAGAACCGACATTCATATACTAATATCAGGCGCATCTAACCTTAGTAATTACCGTTCAGAATTAGATTTATTATTCATCATATATTTGTCATTTTCACGTATAATTTCTTTCGAGCCGTTTAAAGAATATATTTTGTTTTTACCAGATTATCAATCATTTTCATTTCAGTTCACCCTAATTCAGATATAATCCATATCCTATAATTTGGCCTCACAATTAACATCCCTTTTAAAACGTACGGCTCTGTATAGAGCTTGGCAAATAAGGTCCCATATACCGACTTATCAGGGGATAAGTCAAATAAATAATTAATTCTTGGATACGTGAATTGATCTACCATCCGCTCGGGCTTCTCCCTCACGTAACACAAGATTTTGGTGGCAGCGGTGGGATAACTTTTGGCCATAGTACGTTTTAAAAAAAAAAAAAAAAAAAAAAAAAAAAAAATTAAATTAAATTAAGGTTCGAAATTGCAACTCTCTTTGCCTTATATTGTTAGCGACTTTAAAAATATAATCATATATATATAATAATATAATTGCATGCTATTGTGGGAATTACCGAAATACCTGTCGAATACCGAATTTTTCCTCAGACTGAAATATATGTGAATGCTAGATACTAAGCCATTCTGCTAATACCATTATTGTGTGTTAAATCATAAATTGCAAAATGCCGGGTCCTAACGGAACGGGTAACGATACGCAAAACATGAGTATCGACCCGAATATAAGTAACGCAATGATGACTTCCATGGCGGAATGCTTTGCCCTTCAACATAGTACCTTGAATATCCCATTTTTCGATGGGAAAAACATCCCATTGAAAGATTTTTTACAGGATATTCACAATGGATCAGTGTATGTACCGCCAGGATCGGAAGGATCTTTTGTAAAAGCCGTGTTAGGAAAATTACAGGGATCTGCTCGCGACAGTACCTACGGAAAAACACTCAGAACCGTAAATGACTTGACAAAACATCTAAAGAAGAGATTCGCTCCAGGGAGAACATATCCCTATTATCACAACGAAATTAATAACATTCGAATGCGAAGAAACGAGACAGTTAGCGATTTTTACGACCGGTTGAACATACTAATTAGTGGCGCGCGCGTGGCTCTGGAAGACGAATTTGGTGATGTTCCAGATCAGATGTTGAAGCCAGTTTATGCTTGCGCGTTAGACGCGTTTATACGCGGGTTGCCTGAAGAGATAGCTAAGGCTGTAGATGGACGGATGCCAAAGACTTTAGATCAAGCTTTAGAATATGCCGTTCACATAGAGACTCGAATGCGAACCGGAATATTACCATCGGGAGAATCAACGAGAGCCTCATTTTCGCGTTCAAGTCAACCAAGCTTTTCTAACTCACCAGGAAATTTTCAAAATTACCAACATATTCATACCCCATCACGAAATTTCCAAAACTTTTTCGTAGCTGAAGACTCGGGAAGACAAGATTGTAGTTTAGCACCTGATATGAGCAGTCATCCACCGGGAATACTGTATAGTCACCGCGGTACCGAGATAGGAGCGGGAGTCAATGACCTGCCTATACATATGATATGCCAGCACCGGGTATGTCCGGGTTGCCAGGCTACACATGTAAGTAGGTATCAAATCAGGGCGTGTATGCAACCTGGAAGTGGATGCCCATGGCATAGCGGATGCATAAATGAATTAGAAAAGCGACCAATCTCTCCGGAAAGAAGGTCCACATGGACAAGACATAGACCGAGTTCACCAAATCCAAATTCAAGATTATTTGATCCAAACAACTCAAGAGACCATGAGTCGCGTGCGAAACCACGATCACCATCCCCGCATGATAGTAGCAAGGCCGAACATTTAAACTTGCAGTCAGCCCGACGCACAGACGCGACGGCGGGTCAGGTGACACACGAGCGTCAACGAACAGTGAGATTCGCCGACCCAGTGGCCGGATTTTCACGTGCGGATCAAGTCGAGAATCACCACTAGTAAAAATGTACGCACCCGAACTCGAAAACCAAGCAGCAATTTTCCTCATAGATACAGGCGCGGAAATAAGTCTAGTTAAAGCAAGGGCCCTGAAACCCGATGTACTAGTAAATACAAACGAAGCCGTGACGATATCAGGGATAACCGCAGATCAAATAAGCACTCTAGGTACTACAGAATTAACTTTACAAGGAAACCCTAATAATTTTCAAGTAGTTCGATCAACGTTTCCATTAGTTTGCGATGGCATTTTAGGGAAAGATTATTTGCGTAAAGAAAAAGCCGAAATCTCATTCTCTCACAACACTTTGGTAACGAAAACTGAGCCGATAAAACCAATCCGATTTCTCGGGAGTAGTATCGAAGGAAGTTCAAACAAACGCGTTTTCCAAATACGGGGCCGAACTAAGCAGGTCATTGCTGTCGACGTGACTAACCCAGAGTTGACAGAGGGATACTTACCTAAGATTCTCACTAGTGAAGGTGTCTATATCGGTGAAGCTGCTGTGTCGGTTGAGAAAGGCGCGTGTCATGTTTTAGCCATAAACACATTAGATGAAGATATTAAAATAGAAATACCGCCACAAGAATTGATACCTTTTGAATTTCACAATTTTCCGGAAGAAATAGATTACGAATCAGATTTCGAAAAGCCATCACAAAGGAACGAAATAAACCGGTTCTCAGAAATAGAACCTAAATTGCGCTTAAACCATTTAAATGAGGAAGAAAAAAATCACGTATTAGACATAGTTGAAGAATATCCGAACATATTTCATTTACCAGGCGATAAATTACAATTCACACCGGTCGTAAAACATAGAATACCAACACAGGATGACATACCTGTGAACTCGCGTCAATACCGTTTTCCTCCAATTCATAAAGCCGAAATCGCGAAGCAAGTTAAAATCAAAATGGACAGTGATATTATTGCACCATCAAGTTCTCCTTATAACTCACCAATTTGGATTATTCCTAAGAAACCAGATTCTATGGGAAACCCAAGGTGGAGGATGGTAATAGATTTTCGCAAATTGAACGAAAAAACAATCGGTGACGCGTATCCATTGCCGAATATTACAGAAATCTTAGATCGACTTGGAGAGGCAAAATATTTTTCCACCTTTGAATTAGCTAGCGGATTTCAGCAGATAGAGATGGATCCAAGAGATCAAGCGAAGACCGCCTTTACAACACCTGAAGGTCATTTTGAATGTAGGAGAATGCCGGAAGGGCTTAAAAACGCACCTGCAACATTCCAACGATTAATGGACCAAACATTGCGCGGATTACAAGGGGTAGAGGTTCTAGTCTACCTTGATGACATAATAGTATTCGCAAAAGATCTAGAAGAGCATGGTAAAAGAGTTCGGAGATTATTTAAACGTTTAGAGGAAGCAAAATTAACACTGGAACCCGACAAGTGCGAGTTTTTGAGAATTGAGGTTGCTTACTTAGGGCACATAATAGGTCGACAAGGGGTTAGACCAGATCCGAATAAAATTAGAGCAGTAAAATACTTCCCCCGACCTAAAACGCAGAAGAACGTGCGTCAATTCTTAGGGCTCGCGGGTTACTATAGGAAATTTATAAAAGACTTCGCAGCTAAAGCAAAACCATTAACGGAATTACTAAAGAAAGATACCCAATTTGTATGGGGAAAAGATCAAAAAGAAAGTTTTAGGGCCCTACGTAAATCATTATGCTGCGAACCAATCCTTCAATATCCAAATTTTGACAAGCCTTTTACACTCACTACAGATGCATCCGATTTCGCTATAGGAGCAGTCTTAAGTCAAGAAGTAGACGGGAATGATTTGCCTATCGCGTATTTATCTAGAGCTTTGATAAAGGCCGAACAAAATTACTTTACCACTGAGAAAGAATGTTTAGCCGTTTTATATGGTATACTTCAATTCAGACCATATCTATACGGACGCACATTTAAATTAGTTAGTGACCACGAGCCACTCAGGTGGATCGACTCAATAAAAGATCCTGGACAGCGTTTAATACGCTGGAGGCTAAAGCTAAGGGATTACAACTACACCTTCGAGCATAAGGCAGGGCGACTAAACAGCAACGCTGACGCGTTATCGCGAAATCCGATTACGAGTGACCAGTCGACGAGCTCTTCCGAGAACGAAGAGGAAGACTTAACAATAAAATCAGTAGATGCATTTCCAAAATATTCGGAATATTTGAATTTAGTAAGAACAGCCAATATAGAAAATCAGGACGTAATCGAATTACACGATAGCCTTTTCAATCAAATCGATAACTATGCACACACAGTTTCTGTCGATCTCGAGATGAGCGATGGCATCGCAGTAGAATTTAAAGACAAATACGGTGTGCCGGAAAGCCTGAAATTACAAGCGAAATTGCGTTCAACAGGAAAAATACAACTAACAGACCGAAATATTTACTATATCATGACAAAACAAAATTACTGGGACAAACCGACATACGAAGATCTGTACACTAGCTTAATTAACTTCCGAAAAATTTTAGAAACAGACAAAATTAAGTCGGTAGCATTACCCAAAATTGGTTGTGGACTTGACGGGCTCAGTTGGAATAGCGTGCGAAGGATGCTACGTTTTATCTTCAAAGGAACGGGTATAAAAATCACCATCTGCACAAATCTAAGAACAGAACCAACAACAACTCAAAACCCGGAAGATATAAAATTATTTCCACTGAGTAGTCAAAAGAAAGTGAAACCAAGTCAATCGAAAATACCTGCCGCGAATCCTCGTAGAGCATTAGCTAGATCAGTATCAGAAGCACCAAAAAAGCCTGTTAATAAAAAGAACATTAAGACAAGATCCAAAACATTGTCCGAGTTAGACACAAGTGCAATAGCACTAAGAACGCGGTCGAAGATTAAAGCAACCACGAGTAAACCAACACCAGTTTTAGAGCCGATAGTAGAACGCATATCTGAAGATTCTTCGGATGACGAATCCTCAGAACCACCAGCTTTTAGGAAACAGAGGAGCGTTTTGCCAAATTTGGGATTTCAACCCAAACCCTTAGTTAAACCAACTAGTAGTATCAGTAAACCAATAGAGGAATCAGATCAGGTAGAGTCAACATCAGGAAACGAGTCAGGCGCTGAAAATATTACGATAGAACTTAATTCTGTGGCTGGTGATAGTGACAGTGATTTAGATGACGAAGTGTTCTCTCAAGCACCGATAGATTTAAAAGAATTACAGGAATCATTCAGTCGTTTCGATAAATCGTTGCATGAAAGGAGCGTAATCCAGGAGGGAGATTTGGAGGCAAATCTACCTGCTGCGATATCGGAAGGCGAAGAGCTAGAAGAGTCAATTAGGGAAGTACTCAGTGAACAAGACCCATACAACGACGAAACGGAAGACGAAGAACTAAACCGTAGGATCAGTAAATTGTTAAAGAAATCGAAGGAAAACAGTGAAGCGAAAGAACCGATAGAATCCAAAGACAATAAACAAGTACAACTGGACGAATCAATTATTAGTAGGCCATTGGAAAAATCAGTATTACCAACACCGTTAATCGCACCCCGACCGTTAGCATTGTCCACCCCGTATCCATTCACGATACAGGAAAGGGATGAAAGGGTAGATCGCGACGAAAATATTGAAAAATCGAAAGCCGCAAGGCCTCCGAGACGTTTGGAACCACAGTTAGTCCAACCGGGACCCTCTGGCATACAAATAACGGAAGGTATCTTACCAGATATAGCACCTACGTCACCATTGAATCTTCCAGAGGCACGAAACCGCCAGCGTAGTAATATAACATGGAGTAGAGAGAATCTGACTTATCTAAAAGATAACTATGTCCATTTTACAAGTACCGATGCAGAATTAAAAACACCCGTTGGTAAACTATTAGTCGATTTAGAAGCAATTAATGCGGACGAACAACGAGACGCGAAACCGAAAATAGGACAAATTATTATTACCAAACGAGGGAAATATAAAATATTCAGTATAGTTGTTAAAAAGAAATATTTTGACGAAATAACATTAGGAAATTTAACTCACGGTTTAGAGAATTTGAAAACAACGCTCACTCAATTAGGTATAACAACATTCCGAATTTCAAAAACTGGGGATTTTACAGATGAAATTTCTAGTGAAGAATGGCCAAAATTATTATCAGGAATTTTTGATGACGATGAAATTCAGATAACTATTTGTAACGGGATAATACAAGTACCGCCGATCGAAATTCGTAGCGAAATTATCGCAGAGATGCATAATAGTGTAATTGGAGGACATAAAGGGGTAACTAAAACATATAGAAGAGTACGTGAAAGATTCTATTGGCCTCGGATGAGAGAAGATATAAGCATATTCATCCGCAATTGTATTAGCTGCCAAGAACAAAAGCTAGTCAGAGTAAAAACCCGAGAGCCGATGATAATCACGGACACATCAGCTGAGCCGTTTGATAAAGTGTCATTAGATACAGTAGGACCTCTCCCCGCGACTCCAAATAACAACAGACACATTTTAACGATGCAAGATAATCTAACGAAATATTGCATCGCGGTACCAATACCCGACATAAGAGCCGAAACAGTAGCCCACGCGTTAGTAAAACATCTAATCTTACAGTACGGAACTCCGCGAGTAATACTCACCGACCGAGGGACTAGTTTCGTGAATAAATTGCTTAGCGAGTTAGCTAGGGCTTTTAAAATTAGACATGTAACTACATCAAGCTTTAGACCACAATCTAATGGCGCTTTAGAGCGTAGCCATATGGTACTCGCAGATTATATAAAGCATTATTTAGGAGAGTTTGACGACTGGGATGAATTAGTCCCATTTGCCATGTTCTCTTATAACACTGCAGTACATGAAGCTACGAATTTTACACCTCATGAGCTAGTATACGGGAAGATAGCTCGGTGTCCGAGTTCATTTCCATCGGAAGACAAAATTTTAACATACAATTCCTACCTTGGCGATCTAATAATAAGACTCACTGAGATGCAGACATTGGCTGCTAATAACCTGATCCGAGCAAAGCATACGTCTAAGAGGTATTATGATCAAAAAGCTCACCCGTTTCCAGGTAAAGAAGGAGATATGGCACGAGTATTAATAGAGGTCAGGAAGGGAAAATTCGGAAAAAGGTACAAGGGTCCCTATAAAATTATAAAAATACTGGAAAATAATAGCGTAGTACTAGAAGCAGACGATGGTAAAAGATTTGTAAAACATACAGACAAAATTGAACTAGCTCACTGACCCCTTGACGCACAGACGAACTAACGTATAGTAACAACAAATAAATATTGAACGACGTGTTGACCCCTCAGGTTGACGCGATTTACAATACAAACAAGGAAAATGAGGTACTTGTCGTTGGTGATCTGGGCCGTAATCATCGGAGGAACCACCAGCGAGCCTGGATATGCAGTGGAGCCTATCGAGTCGAGTCCTGGCATATATTTCGAAAAACTACATAACATCAGATTCAAGAGGGCTGAGTGGCGAATGGTACTCTTCATAGACGTGGAAAAATTAATACAACAATATCCAGAAGGAGTAGCTGAATACGAAAACGTGTACATAGAATGCAGACGGATAAAGAACATCTCAGAACGTTGTGACTCATTATTGCAAACAGACAGTATAAGAAGAAAAATAAGACACGCCATAGAAATGCGCGAAGAGGTTGGGGAATTAGCAAATGAAATTATACTACCGGACATAGATAACCTACCACACACTGTAGTTAAGCGAGGAGCGCCGTTCGAATTTATTGGTTCTGCTAGTCGATTTTTGTTTGGGACGCTAACTGCGGAAGACGGAGAATATTTTAACAACGAAATAGACAAATTACATGAAGACCAAACTAGGTTGACGAAAATTTTACGAAATCAAACCCACCTAATATCAAGCTCGTTACACAAACTCCACGACATAGCACATGAACATCAAAAGGCAATAGATCAAAATAAGGGCAAAATTAACGAAGCAATAAAAAATATAAATAGAGTAACAGATACCGTAAGCAACCTTCAGTATGCAGGAACGTTGTGGAACTACCAGGATGGTATAGGCAAGGCACTAGATGATTATACGAAAAGCCTTAATAAGTTTGTAGGAGCAATTGAAGCAGCAAGAGAGCAAAAAGTACACGGTTCCCTTCTAACTGGAAAACAAATGAAGTCGACGATCCAAGAAATACATGATTCAGTCGCAGAATACGAATTACCACTACCGAGATACTATCATCGAATTGAAGAGGTTGCAAAGATCGCAGTAATGGAGGTAGGGAATCATCGAGGAAAAATAATGGTGATAATGAGATTGCCGCTGGTAGACCGAACAACTTACCACCTCTACCGAATGCACAGCTGGCCGACACCGCAGAAGAGTGGGAATGAAACAGTATCCGCTCAGGTGATACCAGGAACAACTTACCTCGGACTGAGCAACGACCACCGAACCTATACCCTACCAGATGAGAGACACATAAGCGCATGTATAACTACTTGGTACTGCCACCTATGTGCACTCGAGCTGCCTTTAATCGAAGTAGCCACGTCAAACGCCTGCGAAATTCTAATGTTATTGAATCCCGATCAACGAACGTTACGCCAGTGTGATATCAGATTGAAATCAGGTCACGAACCCTTTTGGACAAGACTAAATTCAGTGGGAGGATGGCTATACTCATTCGACGAGCCAGAAACTATCCAAATTATATGCAAAAATACTAAGGATCAACTAACGACGCTCACGGGAACTGGAATTCTATACTTAGACGAAAAATGTGTAGGAAAAACGCATTATATCACATTACCGGGAGTAGAAGTGTTCACACAACAAGAACAATACGTATACCAGCCTAAATTGGTACTCAACATCAGTCAAATATCACCCGCCTTAAGTCAACATAACGTAATGAGGTATCTAACCGAAAATATTGCAACAGATGACATCGAATTCGACCAAGGGAAATCTTTATATGAAATAGAAAATGAACTCGAAGAATTGGGGACACATCGTCGAGAGAAACAACATAACGAAAAATTAATCTATGGAGGATACCTGGTCCAAGTGGGATTCGTGATTCTGATAATCGGCATCTGTTGTCGGAAAAAGATCTGGCAGGTAATCAAAGCGAAACTAACCACGAGAAAGACGACATCTGACAACCCGACTCGATACAAGATAACAACTAAAGAAGCAAGCACACCGCAGAGGAAGGAATTTGAACTAAAGGAAATCAAATCCGACACTGCAGAAATAGTAGGAGAAACCTCCAACCGATCATTACCACCCCAAACAGCAAGACTCAATTGAACGTAGATAAATTAGAATAAGCTCGACGAACCGTAGGTTCGATAAAAATCGACGAGGACGCCGATGACTTTAAGTAGGGGGGGGTGTTACGTGCGACTACACGCTATTCAAAATTTTCACTTTTCATATATATAATATTACCCGTGGGAAGAACTCAGATATACCACGATTCAAAATATAATATTTCAAAAAACCGAAACCCTCTCTGCTAAAAAGTCACGAACTCCGAGTCGAATCCTATAGATAAGAATCTAACACCCTAAGGTAAGCTAAGGTTAGATGCAGCGCCGGGCCTTTGCTGACCCAGCACCGAATAGTCGGTTCGACGTAACTACTTCCTCAATAATTCCATTTTACCAAGAATAGATAGGACCAATCAATGCATTAAGGAAGGGTTAGTCAATACCAAATTAATCTTTAGACTGTATGGAAGAATGTGTGAGCAAGATTGTCAAGGATCAGAATGCATGAAATTTTAAATGTTAGTGCAAACAGACTGTCTTGAGATTGGGACCGCGGAACACTGTCTTAGGTAAAACGGCTGAGAGCCATGAGTTTACTCATCCGCGTAAAGACGCTGGTCTCTGATAGGCTAATTACCAGGGCGTAGTAACACCTATGAAATGCAACAGCGGCCTCCTGGCTGCATCCAAACTAAATAACTTGTCTTTCATCCACAAAGTTGCATAGTGCACGGACGGGTCCCGAGGTTAAGCAAATAAGCAAGAGTTAGTGATTGAAAATCTTTAAAGTGACGACGCTAAAAGACTTAGCTAATCTCGTTAAATAAAACATCGAATAGCGAAAGCTAATCAAAGTGCATGGACACATATAGTACTCCTAACAGCCAATTCAAATTCAACTTTGTATAAGTATTATCAATTTCAATTTTTAGTGATAGTTGATTTCCATCTATTGATATTTTATTCGAATTTAGACAATTCAATTATATCCTTAATTATTAGAATCAGTTACCAAATCAGTTCAGAGACTAAGTGGTTGTGTTACGGTGCCGCGTGTGTATGTTCGTTGAGGTGAGACCACCAGGAGCTACTTATCACCCTACGGCTCTGACTCCATCCGACGGTACCCAACCTCAAGACAGACAACAACGATAAGCCCTATTTTTAATTACAAATTATTACCAAACTAACGTAGTGATCAAGAGAGATTCTGGTGAAAGTCTTTCGCATTAGAATCTCTCTTACTAGGGAAATCACCTAAGAGGGATCATAAAGCCCATTCATACACAAGTCATACGTGTATGAATCGGTTTTGCCTAGAGAATCACAACGCTATTATATTCCTTTAGATATTAATCACATTGTCATTATCCGAGCGCAATAGAGAGAAAGAAAGTTGCATAACAGAGAACCGACATTCATATACTAATATCAGGCGCATCTAACCTTAGTAATTACCGTTCAGAATTAGATTTATTATTCATCATATATTTGTCATTTTCACGTATAATTTCTTTCGAGCCGTTTAAAGAATATATTTTGTTTTTACCAGATTATCAATCATTTTCATTTCAGTTCACCCTAATTCAGATATAATCCATATCCTATAATTTGGCCTCACAATTAACATCCCTTTTAAAACGTACGGCTCTGTATAGAGCTTGGCAAATAAGGTCCCATATACCGACTTATCAGGGGATAAGTCAAATAAATAATTAATTCTTGGATACGTGAATTGATCTACCATCCGCTCGGGCTTCTCCCTCACGTAACAACGCGATCGTGTGCGAGGGCATCAAGAGACTCGGTAGAGTCTCGCGCCAAGTACATTAAAAAAAAAATTGAAAAAAAAAAAAATTTCAAGCGCGAGACTCAACGAGTCTATATACCCGAGAGGCAACTACCCTAACCTATACCGCGAATTAGTATCTTCGTTTTCTTTCACCTCACAACATACACGAATTGAAACTAATTTTATCCAAGATGTGGGCATGAAAAGCTTTCATTTGAGCCCTAAATCGATTAAATCGGTGTCCGGAGTGCTGAGATATAATTAATTATTGATTCTGATACCTCGTTTCCTCGTATCAAATTTTCTCTTTCCTGTTCTTCAGACCAAGATTCTGCCAACTCAAACCATTCCCATGAAATCACATTTCGTCGCTAAACGCAGAACGTATGTTCTACGCTTATACACAGAACATACGTCCTTACGGATCTGGGAACAGACATAGAAGGGAAACTCGACACCAAAAATTCAGACCAAGATTCATCCCATTAAAACCATTCCCATAAAATCACATCGCGTCGCTAAACGCACGGCGTATGTCCTATGCTCATACACAGAACATACGTCCTTACGCATCTGGGAACATGACATAGAAGGGATAAATCCACACAAAAGTTGTATAGAGTGGCTTAAGTAGGAGAGTCACGACGTAGTCGGCGCTACTATCGCAGACAAAAAGCGTCTGCAACACTGGCAGACGCGTGTTTTTATTTCATATTTTTAAATCCAAATGGAGGAAATAAAATAAAAGATACGAGCAATGCTTAATCAAAACTAGTGAATACCCACTAAAAGCCCCTCGAGTGCGAAAACCTCACGCAAAGTACATTAATGTGATAGTCACCAACAAAAATATTTCGATAGGTTAATCTTGAATCCTACGATCTCGACATTTTGAGGTTATGCGAATCAACTGACGTGTGAAATTCATGGTGATACATAAAAAAAATAACAATTGTGATCGGATAATTTTACGATTAGGTTTGGTTTATTTTCATTTATGAATTCAATTATCGGGGGAAACGGTTTTTTGGTAGTAAGTTACCGCCTGAGGAAGTCTGACGATAGAAAATCAAGAGAAAATGTTGAAGTTGAAAAATATGAGGATAGCATCATTTGATATAAGGAATGGCAAGGAGCCAGACCAATAAAGCCAAGTTCAAGCATTGGATTGCAACAAGTTTTACTTCAAGCTCTATGTTAAGCTCATCTCCGAAGGCCCGTCTGCTCAGACTCAAATTGTGAGTCAACGTTATATACGTAGGATTCGAACGAGTTTTATGATCTAAATTTGTATCATTTAGTCAAAACGAGACTGTCAGTCGACGTTGTATGTTGGACTCTGATAGGCTTCATTCTACACTCGATGTCAACGTAGCCCATTGACCTTCGGTGAAGATAATTTCTGAATCCATGTTTTACAAACAGCTTAGATTCTCCGTTCTCAAAGTCTGTATAAATATCTATGATTACATGTCAATTAATAGTACAAACTATTAATTCATAAGTTCATGTCAAATTTCAATACATAAATTTGTTAGATTTTGGTATGCAACCGGTGTCCGTATGTTCGACTCTCTTAAGTTTTCTTCAAATTCAGATCAGTGCTATCATGACAAATAGAATGAAAATACTTATCGTTGTTAAAGAAATAATCGATCGACTCCTTCTTCCTCAGATAATATGGATTCTCATGTATATTTATTCATTTATTGTTCAATTTTGTAGCGGGTCGCCGTATAAGAAGAGAGGATGATGAGAGAAAACGTTAGGGTTGCAAGATATCGGGATATTATGATTTGATATAAGAAACGGTTAGAGTCAGACGAAGAAAGCAGAATGCAAGTGTTTGACTTCACAAACTCTCATTTAGGCTCTACTCTAGTCTTGCATCAATAGGCTCAATTCTATATTTTGACTACATACTCGCAAGAGCGATAAGTCGGAAAAAGGAAGAGAAAGAAGAAGAAAAAGCTCAATTCTATATATTTTGATACCTTCTGTTCAGACCTGAATTTGAATTCGACGTTGTGAGTTAGACTTCTTCACAAAATCATGAAAAAAGTGAGTAAAAAGTGAGCAAAAAGTGAGTAAAATAGGGGCGTCGGAGGTTATAACTGAGTTCAGAAAATGAGAAGAAATTCAAGCAAACACCGAAGAATCACAGACTACAGATATTGGACCTTAAGACGACATTGAACAGAAATGTCGATCAGGGAATCATCGTTTTTAGATATCAATTGCCATTGTCTTAAGTGGCAAAACTACAAGAGCAGATAAAAATGATATGAGTAATATAAATATAAATAATGAACATAATGAATAGAAACTATGAGGCAGAGGAACTGATATCACTCAAATATCTCAAGTCCCTCAGACGGACTCTATAATTCTTGTGTATTTCTGACTAACTTGACAACAGAGTCCTATCCCAGAACCGAACAAACTACTCATCTATTCTACTCTACTCTCTCAATTTATTTCACAGTTACTGGAGTGATGTTTATCAGTAAGCGAGATTGTGACGAGTCTTGTGATATAATCGCATAAATAAAATGTAAAAAATGTGGGAAACATTGAAAATAAAGATGACGATCCATGTGACGCAGCCTTTTTATTTATAACCAAAAAAATATACCGTGATGGCGGTAAGGGTAAGACAGCGATGTGTTTGAATGAAAAATAATATTGTTAGTCCTCCTTTTTTTTCTTCTGACCCTTACCGCCACCACGGTAAGGGTTGGCTAAATCGTACAGGAGGTCAACGAGGTTGTGGCGCCTCTGGCGCCTGGCGCGCCATTGGTGCCCGGCGCGTTGCTGCCGCCGTGCAACATTTTCTTCTGAAAAATTGAAAATTACATCATTATTATGAAGAGTTGCGTAGCAAAATCAGGTGTGGCAACTAGCGGAGCTTAATTAGCCTAAATCAATCATAGTTCAAGACAATGTTATACTAGTTAAAGTAGACTACATTCTGAAAACCACGATATTTCTTCGATTATCAAAATTCATACGATATGGATCGTCAGAGATGATGATGACTGACTAGTAGCAGTTGCTCGCATACCTCTAGTCAAATTTAGTGAAGTAACAATAATTGTCAAATTAATGTGCATAATGAAATAAGGAATAAGGATGGAACGTGATGATTTTACACCATTCAATGAAAATGAATAACGTTGTCAACTATACCTCCAGCCCCGGCTGCCCCAGCCGCCGCTACCCCAGCCCCGGCTGCCCCAGCCGCCGCTACCCCAGCCCCGGCTGCCCCAGCCCCGGCTGTCCCAGCCGCCGTTGCCCCAGCCGCCGTTGCCTCAGCCACCGCTGCCCCAGCCGCCGTTGCCCCAGCCGCCGTTGCCTCAGCCACCGCTGCCCCAGCCGCCGCTGCCCCGGCTGCCTCCGCCTCGACTGCCCCATTTGGGGCTTGTTGGGCCCCTACACGCCCTGCGTCCTCTATAAATAAAAGCATACAACCATATTGATGAACCAGATTGTATATACCTCGACATCGTGTAAGTTTTCCAATTGTTTGTAGTTCAAAGCATTGGATGGTTAGACTAATAAATTACATAATTAAAATATGAAATTCGTATTTCAATTTGTAAACATCTCAAATGGTAACTAGTCCGTTCGAATATAAGTTGCCATCATTCATGTATACTTTCTTCTGTCACATATTGATGTACATGAATGGAAGACTCTATCGAACCTTCCACTTTGAGTATACAATTAATTAATGATTCACGTCGAATTATTGAGATGTGTATGGGAGTATATCAGCATGAAAAAAAAATAATGAAGCTGAAAACAATACAGAAAAGAGGATTGATCTGCGACCTATGGACCGTTCTAGACTTTTGTTAACCTTCATGAGTTGGATGCTTCCAAACGACGAAAATTTTGAACTGTAATTTACGGGACCACGTTTGCGGGTGATTTTCGCCAAACGCGAAGAATCACCTGGCAAGGCGGCAGCACAGAAGCCAGTAACAACCTGCATAATACAATTCTTCACACTTAGGAATACGATTCGCCGGATCCTGGGTACCAACACGCCAGTCTACCGCTGGGAGATCGTCCGTGTCCAGGTCCATGTCAAAATCGCTGAACTGTTTAACGAATAAATATAAAATACATGCATGAAATTATTCGAATTCTAGCAGAATGAATAATATCCTATGCTATCGAATTCTAGCAGAATGAATAATATCCTATGGTAATAATATATAAACTTACGCTATCGGTAGGAGACGAAGCACGTGTGTTTGAGTGCGAAGCCATGGTTGCAATGACGAACGATTCCCTGGGATTCCCAACGTAGGAAAAACCATAGACAAACTGAAGTATTGAAGGATAGGAGCTCTACCAGGACGCACTGAGTACAGTTTTCATAGTACTCCAGTCGCTGATTGGTTGGAAACTAGGGTCTGAACTCAATTGCATTGATAGAGTGCACTGAAATCGCTCTATCTTTTGAACTTCCTGCTATGATACTAGTCTATGGTATCTAGTCTATGGTATTGGCTACGTTGGGAATCCCAGGGAAGCGCATCATCATTGCAACCATGTCTTCGCATTCAGATGCACGTGCCTCGCCTATCGATAGCGTAAGTTTATATTATTAATACAGGATATCATTAATTTTGCTAGAATCGATTAGAATTCGATATATTTCATGCATGTATATTATCTTCGTTGAACAGTTGCTCGACTTTGATATAAATCTCGACGAGGAGTTTCCCGCAGCAGTGAGCATGGACGTCGGTGATTTAGCAGTGAATCCCGTCCGTAAGTGTGAAGAATCATATTATGCAGTTGTGACTGGCTTCTGTGCTGCCGCCTTGCCAGGTGATTCTTCGCGTTTGGCGAAAATCACCCCCAAACGTGGTCCCGTGAATTACAGTTCAAAATTTTCGTCGTTTGAAAACATCCAACTCATGAAGGTTAACAAATGTCTAGAACGGTCCATAGGTCGCAGATCAATCCTCTTTTCTATATTGTTTTCAGCTTCATTATTTTTTTTTCATGCTGATACCCTGGTAAAAATTCCGAGGTAGGACCTTAAAGGTCTTTCATGGAATACGTAGGTCCTGTGTGGGTACCTGTAGGAACCTATGATGGTATCATAGGGTGTTCGAATGACCTGCAGGGGAAGGTATAGGTCCTACAAATATACCACAGAAATCCGCGTGGGTGCTTTACAGGACCTGACAGGACCTCTATAGGCATCCTACGTTGGCATACAGGACCCGTAAGGTCCGATATGTGTTCGCAATAACCTATGTAGGTGTTTTTCAGGACCCAATAGGAACCACATAGGTATTCATAGTTGGCGTACAGGACCCATGAGGTTTGATATGCTTCCGCAATAACCCATCTAGGTGTTTTTTAGGACCCAATAGGACCCACTGAGGTGTTCGTAGTTGGCATACAGGACCCACGAGGTTTGATATGCTTCCGCAATAACCCATGTTGGTGTTTTTCAGAACCCAATAGGACCAAACAGAACAGCCGTATGGTTTCTATCGTAATATGGGACTGGTTCCTGTGGGAGTCATATGGGGATACGGGTGGGTGAATATATAACCATCCGGAAACCCTACATAATATACCCATGAAGCTGAAGTTCCTAACGTTATTGTAACACGAGATTTTAAAAACAAATGAGGCTTGGCCTCTTTGAAAGTTTACACATGAAACCTCAACACATCGTTTACTTTTCAGAAATTTCTATTCCTATTTCTATTTCCATTTCTGTTCTATTTCTTTTCGTTATTACTGACAAATAAAGTCTACCACCTGAAATCGAGATCAACTCGTCGGAAGCCACTTTTAACACATCCCGTACGTCATTAAGTAATTATATAATTCGTTTGAAATACATAACGGTGATAGTTTATATATCGATGGCCTAAGTCTCAAATGTCGTAACCCACAAAATTTCGGAAATTGACTTTTTTGGCTCTTTCGACTTTTTTTGACTTCTTTGACTTTTTTTTACTCTTTCTGGGAAAATTTTTCATTTGTGGGTTACGACATTTGAGACTTAGGCCATCGATATTTTGATCTGAAAAATAATTAACTGGTGAACGGAGAGTTAGATAATTTAGAAACTTTGGCATGGTCTTTCTGTGACCTCAAGCCCCTTGTAAAAAAATTGCGATCGAAATTGATTCGCCGGAACCTACCCTTAACGGTGATAGTTTATATATTTTTATCTGAAAAATTGATAACTGGTGAACGGAGAGTTAGATAATTTAGAAACTTTGGCATGGTCTTTCTGTGACCTCAACCACCTTATTAAAAAATTGCGATCGAGATCGAATCGCCGGAACCCACCCTTAACGGTGATAGTCTATACATTTCGATCTGAAAAATTAATAACTGGTGAACGGAGAGTTAGATAATTAAGAAACCTTGGCATGGTCTTCCGGTGACCTCAACCCCCTTGTGAAAAAATTGCGATCGAAATCGAATCGCCGGAACCCACCCTTAACGGTGATAGTTTATATATTTTTATCTGAAAAATTGATAACTGGTGAACGGAGAGTTAGATAATTTAGAAACTTTGGCATGGTCTTTCTGTGACCTCAACCACCTTATTAAAAAATTGCGATCGAAATCGAATCGCCGGAACCCACCCTTAACGGTGATAGTCTATACATTTCGATCTGAAAAATTAATAACTGGTGAACGGAGAGTTAGATAATTAAGAAACCTTGGCATGGTCTTCCGGTGACCTCAACCCCCTTGTGAAAAAATTGCGATCGAAATCGATCCGCCGGAACCCACCCTTAACGGTGATAGTCTATACATTTCGATCTGAAAAATTAATAACTGGTGAACGGAGAGTTAGATAATTAAGAAACCTTGGCATGGTCTTCCGGTGACCTCAACCCCCTTGTGAAAAAATTGCGATCGAAATCGATCCGCCGGAACCCACCCTTAACGGTGATAGTCTATACATTTCGATCTGAAAAATTAATAACTGGTGAACGGAGAGTTAGATAATTAAGAAACCTTGGCATGGTCTTCCGGTGACCTCAACCCCCTTGTGAAAAAATTGCGATCGAAATCGATCCGCCGGAACCCACCCTTAACGGTGATAGTCTATACATTTCGATCTGAAAAATTAATAACTGGTGAACGGAGAGTTAGATAATTAAGAAACCTTGGCATGGTCTTCCGGTGACCTCAACCCCCTTATTAAAAAATTGCGATCGAAATCGAATCGCCGGAACCCACCCTTAACGGTGATAGTTTATATATTTTTATCTGAAAAATTGATAACTGGTGAACGGAGAGTTAGATAATTTAGAAACTTTGGCATGGTCTTTCTGTGACCTCAACCACCTTATTAAAAAATTGCGATCGAAATCGAATCGCCGGAACCCACCCTTAACGGTGATAGTCTATACATTTCGATCTGAAAAATTAATAACTGGTGAACGGAGAGTTAGATAATTAAGAAACCTTGGCATGGTCTTCCGGTGACCTCAACCCCCTTGTGAAAAAATTGCGATCGAAATCGATCCGCCGGAACCCACCCTTAACGGTGATAGTCTATACATTTCGATCTGAAAAATTAATAACTGGTGAACGGAGAGTTAGATAATTAAGAAACCTTGGCATGGTCTTCCGGTGACCTCAACCCCCTTGTTAAAAAATTGCGATCGAAATCGAATCGCCGGAACCCACCCTTAACGGTGATAGTTTATATATTTTTATCTGAAAAATTGATAACTGGTGAACGGAGAGTTAGATAATTTAGAAACTTTGGCATCGTCTTTCTGTGACCTCAACCACCTTATTAAAAAATTGCGATCGAAATCGAATCGCCGGAACCCACCCTTGACGGTGATAGTCTATACATTTCGATCTGAAAAATTAATAACTGGTGAACGGAGAGTTAGATAATTAAGAAACCTTGGCATGGTCTTCCGGTGACCTCAACCCCCTTGTGAAAAAATTGCGATCGAAATCGATCCGCCGGAACCCACCCTTAACGGTGATAGTCTATACATTTCGATCTGAAAAATTAATAACTGGTGAACGAAGAGTTAGATAATTAAGAAACCTTGGCATGGTCTTCCGGTGACCTGAACCCCCTTGTTAAAAAATTGCGATCGAAATCGAATCGCCGGAACCCACCCTTAACGGTGATAGTTTATATATTTTTATCTGAAAAATTAATAACTGGTGAACGGAGAGTTAGATAATTAAGAAACTTTGGCAGGATCTTTCTGTAACCTCAACCACCTTGTTGAAAAATTGCGATCGAGATCGAATCGCCGGAACCCACCCTTAACGGTGATAGTTTATATATTTTTATCTGAAAAATTGATAACTGGTGAACGGAGAGTTAGATAATTTAGAAACTTTGGCATGGTCTTTCTGTGACCTCAACCACCTTATTAAAAAATTGCGATCGAAATCGAATCGCCGGAACCCACCCTTAACGGTGATAGTCTATACATTTCGATCTGAAAAATTAATAACTGGTGAACGGAGAGTTAGATAATTAAGAAACCTTGGCATGGTCTTCCGGTGACCTCAACCCCCTTGTGAAAAAATTGCGATCGAAATCGATCCGCCGGAACCCACCCTTAACGGTGATAGTCTATACATTTCGATCTGAAAAATTAATAACTGGTGAACGGAGAGTTAGATAATTAAGAAACCTTGGCATGGTCTTCCGGTGACCTCAACCCCCTTGTGAAAAAATTGCGATCGAAATCGAATCGCCGGAACCCACCCTTAACGGTGATAGTTTATATATTTTTATCTGAAAAATTGATAACTGGTGAACGGAGAGTTAGATAATTTAGAAACTTTGGCATGGTCTTTCTGTGACCTCAACCACCTTATTAAAAAATTGCGATCGAAATCGAATCGCCGGAACCCACCCTTGACGGTGATAGTCTATACATTTCGATCTGAAAAATTAATAACTGGTGAACGGAGAGTTAGATAATTAAGAAACCTTGGCATGGTCTTCCGGTGACCTCAACCCCCTTGTGAAAAAATTGCGATCGAAATCGATCCGCCGGAACCCACCCTTAACGGTGATAGTCTATACATTTCGATCTGAAAAATTAATAACTGGTGAACGGAGAGTTAGATAATTAAGAAACCTTGGCATGGTCTTCCGGTGACCTCAACCCCCTTATTAAAAAATTGCGATCGAAATCGAATCGCCGGAACCCACCCTTAACGGTGATAGTTTATATATTTTTATCTGAAAAATTGATAACTGGTGAACGGAGAGTTAGATAATTTAGAAACTTTGGCATGGTCTTTCTGTGACCTCAACCACCTTATTAAAAAATTGCGATCGAAATCGAATCGCCGGAACCCACCCTTAACGGTGATAGTCTATACATTTCGATCTGAAAAATTAATAACTGGTGAACGGAGAGTTAGATAATTAAGAAACCTTGGCATGGTCTTCCGGTGACCTCAACCCCCTTGTGAAAAAATTGCGATCGAAATCGATCCGCCGGAACCCACCCTTAACGGTGATAGTCTATACATTTCGATCTGAAAAATTAATAACTGGTGAACGGAGAGTTAGATAATTAAGAAACCTTGGCATGGTCTTCCGGTGACCTCAACCCCCTTGTTAAAAAATTGCGATCGAAATCGAATCGCCGGAACCCACCCTTAACGGTGATAGTTTATATATTTTTATCTGAAAAATTGATAACTGGTGAACGGAGAGTTAGATAATTTAGAAACTTTGGCATGGTCTTTCTGTGACCTCAACCACCTTATTAAAAAATTGCGATCGAAATCGAATCGCCGGAACCCACCCTTGACGGTGATAGTCTATACATTTCGATCTGAAAAATTAATAACTGGTGAACGGAGAGTTAGATAATTAAGAAACCTTGGCATGGTCTTCCGGTGACCTCAACCCCCTTGTGAAAAAATTGCGATCGAAATCGATCCGCCGGAACCCACCCTTAACGGTGATAGTCTATACATTTCGATCTGAAAAATTAATAACTGGTGAACGAAGAGTTAGATAATTAAGAAACCTTGGCATGGTCTTCCGGTGACCTGAACCCCCTTGTTAAAAAATTGCGATCGAAATCGAATCGCCGGAACCCACCCTTAACGGTGATAGTTTATATATTTTTATCTGAAAAATTAATAACTGGTGAACGGAGAGTTAGATAATTAAGAAACTTTGGCAGGATCTTTCTGTAACCTCAACCACCTTGTTGAAAAATTGCGATCGAGATCGAATCGCCGGAACCCACCCTTAACGGTGATAGTTTATATATTTTTATCTGAAAAATTGATAACTGGTGAACGGAGAGTTAGATAATTTAGAAACTTTGGCATGGTCTTTCTGTGACCTCAACCACCTTATTAAAAAATTGCGATCGAAATCGAATCGCCGGAACCCACCCTTAACGGTGATAGTCTATACATTTCGATCTGAAAAATTAATAACTGGTGAACGGAGAGTTAGATAATTAAGAAACCTTGGCATGGTCTTCCGGTGACCTCAACCCCCTTGTGAAAAAATTGCGATCGAAATCGATCCGCCGGAACCCACCCTTAACGGTGATAGTCTATACATTTCGATCTGAAAAATTAATAACTGGTGAACGGAGAGTTAGATAATTAAGAAACCTTGGCATGGTCTTCCGGTGACCTCAACCCCCTTGTTAAAAAATTGCGATCGAAATCGAATCGCCGGAACCCACCCTTAACGGTGATAGTTTATATATTTTTATCTGAAAAATTGATAACTGGTGAACGGAGAGTTAGATAATTTAGAAACTTTGGCATGGTCTTTCTGTGACCTCAACCACCTTATTAAAAAATTGCGATCGAAATCGAATCGCCGGAACCCACCCTTGACGGTGATAGTCTATACATTTCGATCTGAAAAATTAATAACTGGTGAACGGAGAGTTAGATAATTAAGCAACCTTGGCATGGTCTTCCGGTGACCTCAACCCCCTTGTGAAAAAATTGCGATCGAAATCGATCCGCCGGAACCCACCCTTAACGGTGATAGTCTATACATTTCGATCTGCAAAATTAATAACTGGTGAACGAAGAGTTAGATAATTAAGAAACCTTGGCATGGTCTTCCGGTGACCTGAACCCCCTTGTTAAAAAATTGCGATCGAAATCGAATCGCCGGAACCCACCCTTAACGGTGATAGTTTATATATTTTTATCTGAAAAATTAATAACTGGTGAACGGAGAGTTAGATAATTAAGAAACTTTGGCAGGATCTTTCTGTAACCTCAACCACCCTGTTGAAAAATTGCGATCGAGATCGAATCGCCGGAACCCACCCTTAACGGTGATAGTTTATATATTTTTATCTGAAAAATTAATAACTGGTGAACGGAGAGTTAGATAATTTATAAACTTTGGCATGGTCTTTCTGTGACCTCAACCCCCTTGTGAAAAAATTGCGATCGAAATCGATCCGCCGGAACACACCCTTAACGGTGATAGTCTATACATTGCGATCTGAAAAATTAATAACTGGTGAACGAAGAGTTAGATAATTAAGAAACCTTGGCATGGTCTTCCGGTGACCTGAACCCCCTTGTTAAAAAATTGCGATCGAAATCGAATCGCCGGAACCCACCCTTAACGGTGATAGTTTATATATTTTTATCTGAAAAATTAATAACTGGTGAACGGAGAGTTAGATAATTAAGAAACTTTGGCAGGATCTTTCTGTAACCTCAACCACCTTGTTGAAAAATTGCGATCGAGATCGAATCGCCGGAACCCACCCTTAACGGTGATAGTTTATATATTTTTATCTGAAAAATTAATAACTAGTGAACGGAGAGTTAGATAATTAAGAAACTTTGGCAGGATCTTTCTGTAACCTCAACTACCTTGTGAAAAAATTGCGATCGAAATTGATTCGCCGGAACCTACCCTTAACGGTGATAGTTTATGTATTTCTATCTATATATAGTTTATATATCACAATCAACTATTTAAGACGACGATATGATAACGCTACCTGACTGACTCAGTGATAACGCTACCTACCGACCAGGCACCAACGATTCGTTATGCCGTAAAAAAGGGATAATTGACGGACAATTTTACGATGTTCAGAATTTCGCGCCTGTGATTGTTTGTTATACAATTTTTATGAACATAGCAACATCGTATCATTCTACGGTTTGCATTTGGAGGTGTAAGATGTGTAAGTACGAATTAATTATTTTATTCCCAACATTTTTACGTTGTAAATTAATTCATGTTATGTGTGAAATAAGTATCTATAATTGTTATATTTTTGTTATAGCCGACTTTGAATTAATAGCCGCAGCCCAAATGATAATCGACAATAGCCAAACTCCTCCGCCGCCTCTGCCTCCTCCGCCTCCTCCGCCACCTTCGCCTCCTCCACCTTCTTCGATCACTCCTCCACCCCCGCCATCACAAGCACCTCAACTAATCCCAATTGACCAAATAGTACGTATCCACGAAACTGTTTAATTTTTTTTTTTTAATTCATCATTTGAATTATTCTGCGTTTGTTATAATAAATTTTTTTATTGTGGTATATTCAGAACTGACATACTCTATGTTTATACTGGAGCCTGTTCAATCTAGAATGTCGATACATCAGCATGTAAAGATAATATTCAGGGTATTCGGGGTAATAGGTAATGTCATTTCTTTGATTTAGTAAGTTAGATATGAGAAATGGAGGGTCAACGTCGGTTAGGCGCAAATTTCTTATCAATATTATGAATAAAATGTGGCAATTTCTTGTAGGTGGAAGTAGTCCGCGCGGCGTTAGCAGAGCGGGATTCCAAAGGACAGAAGGACAGAAGGACAGAAGGCCGATGGGGCCAGCGGGGCCAATGGGGCCAGCGTGGCCAATGGGGCCAAAGGGGCCAAAGGGGCCAAAGGGGCCATTGGGGCCAAAGGGGCCAATGGGGCCAAAGGGGCCAAAGGAGACAATGGAGCCAAAGGGGCCAAAGGGGCCAACCGCGCTCTTGGGGCCACCGGGGCCAGAGGGGCCAGGCCAAATCAGTTCATTTAAAATTTAATTTGTAATAATAAAATAATATAAGTTAAAAATAATAATAACTAAATGAAAAAAAAAAAAAAAAATTGTTAAAAATAGTAATAATAATAATAATAAAAATAAAAATAATGTTCTTTGATCCAAATTATGATGATCGTTCGTATTTCTATATTTCTCATTCAAATTCTTCATATCAAATTTTGAATAGACGGTTTATCGTGGTTGTTGTATTAATTAATTGATGAATGAATGAATAATGCCCGGTTTTATAAAGGAGGGGTACTCATCGACCCCGGGGTGAATTTCACAGGGCCGGCGCTCAATTTTTTCGCAAAGAAACACACGTGAAGGCGAAGGCGTAGATGCACGGCCATCGCGATGTTTCAATTTTTGTCTAAAAAATTGAGCGCTACCCCTGGGGAGGAATTCACCCCGGGATCGATGAGTATCCCTCGTTTATAAAACCGAGCATGAATGAATTTATTAATTGATAAATCAATTGATTAATTAATTATTCAAATGATGATTGAACAAATTGAACTTTAAACATTTTAAGTTAGAATGTTCACTACATGCGTACAGAATGTATTATTTCAAATATGAGTCAGTCCACGTCAAGCGGGACACCTTTTTGACCTCATGGTCTTGAAAATCGTCGTCATTTTTTTTACATATTCTCTGGGTAAAATGAATGGATGAAACATTTTTTTTTTTTTTTTTAACTCGAAGGGCTTAGAAGATACAAGGGGTTGAATTTTCGAAAAAAACACCAAAAATCAGAATCGCGCTCTTCTTTAAATGTTAATATCTCCGGTTCCCTTTGTCGTACAGACCTCGTAGGAAACTCATTTTAAAGCTCTTGAATTGCACTTTCATGTTATGAATTTTTGATTCATGTAATAAACAATTTTCTATTTGTTATTAACAATTATACTTTTCAAACGCGATTTTCGAGGTGACTACCACCTTTGAAAATTCTGAAAAAAATACGAGCGTGTTCCTTGACTCATTCTCTACAAAATCTGTAAGTTTTAAAATGGAACTCCGATGGAAACTATATTTAAAAAGCGATCGATTCATGCGGGACGTCGCGCACGGCCGGGTACGCGAGTGCGCCGAGACCGAGGCTTGTTCGCTTTGCATGCAAGGAATACAGGGAGGGCTGTTATACGTTCAAATTCATCAGTCCATTAATTCACGAAATTATTAACTATTTATTTCATTTCATATCGAATATTCGAATTAAAACAACAAAAATACAAATATAGAAATAAAACGCTTAACTAAAATCTTAAAACATATCACAAATTCGAAACTGAAGCTCCTAGTTATCGAAAATAAGTGGTAAATATAATGTACTTTTTGAGTCCATCAAATAGAATACATCACAGTGTTATTTAATCAATTACGTACTAAATTAACAAACTGAAAAATATTTAATCTAAACTCTGATACTATATACATTCAAATAAAATCTTAAAGTAAACGGCGAGTTTAAATTTATATATTAATGGTTCAATTACTTGGAAACCAATGCTTCTACTGACTTCTGTGCATACGAATATCTTTTAGCAACAATTTTTTTTCTTGAAATAGGCTTCATGCAATGGAATGTCAATGTTCCACGGACTAACTTCGCTTTTTCAAATCGAGATTGTAATGCAAGAGCTTCTTTTTTGTACTCATCATTTGTGAAAAAATCGACGAAGATATTTTTAATATTCTGATTATTCTTAGCCCAGGAAAAAAATTTTTGGGGACTATTTATTGCATTACGCGGAATTAGTTTCTCACCTGAGTTCGATTCCAAGTATGTAACGACGCGCGAACAGGGTCTTGCCGCCCCAACGCTCGTGTACCCGGCCGTGCGCGACGTCCCGCATGAATCAACCGCTTTGGAAATATAGTTTCCATCGGAGTTCCATTTTTAAACTTACAGATTTCGTAGAGAATGAATCAAGGAACACGCTCGTATTTTTTTCAGAATTTTCGAAGGTGGTAGTCATCTCGAAAATCGCGTTTGAAAAGTATAATTGTTAATAACAAATAGAAAATTATTTATTACATGAATTAAAAATTCATAACATGAAAGTGCAATTCAAGAGCTTCAAAATGAGTTTTTGACGATGTCTGTACGACAAAGGGAACCGGAGATATTAACGTTTAAAGAAGAGCGCGATCCCGAATTTTGGTGTTTTTTTCGAAAATTCAACCCCTTGCAGCTGCTAAACCCTTGGAGTAAAAAAAAAAAAAAAAAATGTTTCATGTGTTTATTTCACCCAGAGAATGTGTAAAAAAAATTAAAAAAGAATCCGAAACATCGACGAATATTTTTGGCCAAATCCGTCCCGCTTGACGTGGATTGACTCATATATATTACCTCTGTGAATCTGTTTCGTCATGTCACTATACAAAATCGTGCAAATTACATCTCGGAACCATATTTTTTCTTAACTGAAGTTCGTTTTTGTCTTAATCATTAACAATAAGGGTTAAATGAATGTTAATTCAACGTTTGAGTATTTATAATCATATTGTAATTTTTTTTTGTTTTGTTTTTGTACCACAGATTTTACATTATATTTAGATTTACTAGAACTTTGCAATCATCCTATTATATTCAAATTAATAATTTATAATCATATACAGTGATTCATCAAGAATACTTGACGATCAAAATCATAGGCTTCAAAGTACAATAATTAAATTAAGTAAAGCACAGACCATTTATTACTCGAATCGTAATTCTATTTTACACATTGTGGATACGATTAATTGCTGCTCTCAATATTAAACATGAAATTTGGACAGTCATTACTACGTCATTAGCGGTACAGACATTTGGAGGGATCGATGCACAGAATAGTTATACATACAAGTTAATTATCACGTAAGTATGCGGAAGTATATGAAAAATAATGAAATGTTAGCCTTTGTGCTCATGTGACCAAATGGTGTACAACTAATGATGAACTACAAACAACTACAACCATGACATAATTTCCCGAGAGATAGGGTAGAAGTACCGGTTTTGGCCACCTTTTCACCCTTTCTGGCCACTTCAGATTTAAGTTAATTTACAAAGCATTCTAAAATTACTATATTATTTTTATGGAATTTTATAATCTTCACAATTATATAAATATAATTCATAAAGTCACATTATTTTTTGAATGTTTTTTTTATACTAATTTGAGTCTAAATTGGCCAGAAAACGTACAGTGGCCACAACCGCTACGTCTACCCTATATACATGAGCGGTAGAATTAATCTTAAATAATCTGGATTAATTTGAATCAGGGAGCGGTGTCCATGTAAGAGGTATTACACTTCGAACTATGCATGACCAGTAATGATGAAAATTCACACTGCTGGCTGGGATATTTTAGGAGGCCTGAAATTTCTGTAATAGGCTAACTTGTAGATTGTGCTCCCGACCAGGGAAAACCTGGAAACCTGGAAATGTCATTGAATTTTTTAGGTGTCAGGGAAAGCAAGAAAATGTCAATGAATTGAATATTAGTCAGATAAAACAGGAAAATGTCAAGAAATTGAATATTAGTCAGGGAAGTCAGGAAAATGTCAGGCAATTAAATATTAGTCAGGGAAAGTACGAAATATCTACTCGAGAAAAAAAGTGCATGGGCGAATATTTTTTCGCTATTTTTTCTTTCCAATGCAAATAATAAACATGAATTGAAAATACTGAATAATAAATAATAATAACCATATGCATTGTTCCTACCGTGTTACTTTTTTTCATAAATCTCAATTGGAATTGACACTTTGCAGTGAGACACCAGGTAGCGTAAAATCAAACTAGTACAAGCAGGCTCCACAGACTGTGTGACGTCACGAGGACAATCGTCAATGGTTTGTCATGAAAATTTCCGAAAATATCAGGGAAATGTCAGGGAATTGTTTTCGTCCGATTTAGTGACCACCTTGCAGATATACCCAACAACAAGCTTGACGGTAGACCGATGTGACAGGCTAATTTGTAGATTATGCTCCCACCAGGGTGGCCACTGTCATGGAAAACATGGAAACCTGGAAATGTCATGGAATTTTTGAGGTGTCAGGGAAGTCAGGAAAATGTCAGGCAAATAAATATTAGTCATGGAAAGTACGAAATATCTAATCGAGAAAAAAAGTGCATGGGCGAATATTTTTTCGCTGTTTTTTCTTTCCAATGCAAATAATAAACATGAATTGAAAATACTGAATAATAAATAATAATAACCATATGCATTGTTCCTACCGTGTTACTTTTTTTCATAAATCTCAATTGGAATTGACACTTTGCAGTGAGACACCAGGTAGCGTAAAATCAAACTAGTACAAGCAGGCTCCACAGACTGTGTGACGTCACGTGGACAATCGTCAATGGTTTGTCATGAAAATTTCCGAAAATATCAGGGAAATGTCAGGGAATTGTTTTCGTCCGATTTAGTGACCACCTTGCAGATATACCCAACAACAAGCTTGACGGTAGACCGATGTGACAGGCTAATTTGTAGATTGTGCTCCCGACCAGGGTGGCCACTGCCAGGGAAAACCTGGAAACCTGTAAATGTCATTGAATTTTTTAGGTGTCAGGGAAAGCAAGAAAATGTCAATGAATTGAATATTAGTCATAGAAAACAGGAAAATGTCAAGAAATTGAATATTAGTCAGGGAAAGCGGGAAAATGTCAAGGAATTGAATATTAGTCAAGGAAAGTACGAAATATCCAATCGAGAAAAAAAGAGCATAGGCCAACATTTTTTTGTGTTTTTTCTTTCAAATGCAAATAATAAACATGAATTGAAAATACTGAATAATAAATAATAATAACCATATGCATCGTTCCTACCGTGTTACTTTTTTTCACAAATCTCAATTCGACCCTGCAGATATACCCAACATATACCGCTCAGTCATAGACGCGCGCATGCGCAGTGGGACTTAGGCACATAGTTGATGGTTTGGCGTTATTGGCGTGTAATTACCTATTTCACGCTAATTATATTATTATTATTATTATTATTATCATTATTATTATCATTATTAAATTACTTACCTATTTCTTGACTACTATCTGCATATCCGATTATTGTCTCATGCAAGATATCCCGATCGGCGTATGACGGAAAGATGATAGTGGTATCACAAGTCTTGATACAATCGCTATCGATCTTCATACCGGTCTACGCCGATGCAACGCTCTTTTTTTATACTAGCTTACACGAATCGTATTATATAAATGAACAATCGTCAGATTCGTTAAATCGTACAACCTATAGGTAGTTCTTGTTCATAACCGCAATTAATTATATATACAATCACATGGAAAAGCGATATAATTTTAAAGTATAATCTCGGCTTTTGCATGAAACGTAATCTCAAAATGATTCTCTACTCTCTCTTTCTTTTCCTCTAATGACTTATCGCTCTAATGCGAGCATAAAATGATTCTCTATTTACATATAATACATGACTAACAGCTTTGAATTATTTCTGCAGCCAGACGAACACAGTGCCGGCGTTAGTTAATGCCTCTGTATAGTACCTAAAGTAGTACGTTCAAGTCCTAGGACTTAAATGTGGCAAATACAGAGGCATCAACAAGTCGGTAAACATGGCTTCGTTGTATAAAATATGGTGTGTACCAAGGGCTAAGTGTGCTTTTTGACCTTGTGTGGTTCCAGTACTCCACATTCTGTCTAAAAAAAGCCCACTTTACGCTCTCGGTACACAATATACTATTTCATAACATCTGTGAGAAACTTCAATTTGAAATTAGCTTGGCTCGACACGCTAAATAGGCATTGAAAGCCGAAGTTTAAGGGCAGATGTTATGAAAATAGTACATTACGTAACGATGACGGAAAGTTGGTGATCCTAGCACGAGTGCAGGGATTACCCACCCGCACAGTGGGGCCGAATCCCAAATTCGCGGACATAACCCGAAAAATCAAGTTTTGTTTTCGGGGTTTTAGAGTGAAGGAGTAAGTAAAGTAATAGTCCAAGGGTCGGATTCCAGACTGGGGAGGGTAAGATCCCCTATACCTGCTCTTTTATTCCAGTTCGAAAGTGACCCTCGCTCGAGTTAGACGCAGCGCGCTCCGAGTGAAATTCACAGTGTTGTGTTTAGAACGTGCTGAAGCTGACAAAAATCACGCCAAAAAATTTCTAAAAAATGGATTTGAAAGGGGAAAGTAAGTACAATATCACCGTGAAATTGAAAATGTATAGTAGTGATGCATGTGGCATCGAAAAAAGAATGATTTATCTGAAAATTACCGTAAAACTGCTACGAAAAATTGTAAACACGTAGAGAAAAGTTGAGTTGCTCCCTGTTGTCCCGCGGTCTTTCTTGTTGGAGGTTGTAGATTGATGTATTGTTTAATGGAAACAACCAAAAAATAGTCCGCATTTTTACGCGCCTGCTGTTGGTGCAGATTTTTGTAGCGAAAAGTACATTTTTCGCAATTTCGAGCGGTGAAAACACAAAATATCGGGAAATGGTTTATACATAAGTTGTGTGGTTTCGAAATATCTACCCAGGGGTGTACTCACATTGTGGGCCCATGACCCCAGGTGGGCCCGGTGAGGCCCAAATCAATTTTTTGTTATCATAACGCTCATCTTTTTTATAGCGGATATTTCAACAAATGAGGCAAGCTCAAGCTATTTTCCAGTTGAATCCACGGACTGCGAATCAAGTGATTCTTCCGATGATAATACCTACTAAGGTTGTACGTAACCAAGTAGATTAACGAATACACATTATAGAATTTTTTATATCACCTAACATTTTCCTATTATATATATACCAAGAATATTCGGTGAGACTACACGATCCCCTTCCTACAGCAAAACCAACACAGGCGCTCACCGTGTGCGTGAGTCTCGTTCGGGAGGGGATGCAATGCTACTGGCGCCTCATTCCGTCCTAAACTAGCTTCACGCACGCGGTGCGCTTGTGTTAGTTTTGCTATAGGAAGGGGATCGTGTAGTCTCACCGAATATTCACGGTATATATATAATTAAGGATCTAACGGCTATTCTTTTAGTATGTATACATCATTATGGTTTGCATATTTTTGTAATAACCTAATTTTAAGAAAATTATTGTTATTTGTAAATACTAACTTTATATAATTTTCATTTTTATATTTCTGTAGTCACCTAGTTTAAGCAAATTACTGTCATTTTCGTCTGAATAAAACATTTTTTTCCGTAGAAATCAGCCATATTGGATCCGTCATTTTGTTTTTTGGATCTTTGACTTCGGATTCGTAATCAGCGACCCCAAAAACCTCCCAGTTCAGATTTGCGACCGAATTCAACGTGTTTTTCAAGAAATTTGCTACCGTTTTGGATCTGCCATTCTGTTTTTGAGATTTTTGTTTTCGGATTCGTAATCAGCGACCCCGAAAACCCCCGAGTACAGATTTGCGACCGAATTCAACGTGTTCTTCAAGAAATTTGTTACCGTTTTGGATCCGCCATTTTGTTTTTGAGATTTTTATTTTCGGATTCGTAATCAACGACCCCGAAAACCCCCGCGTACAGATTTGCGACCGAATTCAACGTGTTTTTCAAGAAATTTGTTACCGTTTTGGATCCGCCATTTTGTTTTTGAGATTTTCGTTTTCGGATTCGTAATCAGCGACCCCGAAAACCCCTGAGTACAGATTTTCAACCGAATTCAGAGTTATGTCCGCAAATTTGGGATTCGGCCCCACTGTGACCCGCCATCGTTACGTATACTATTTTTTGACACGAGCTGCGGGAAGAAGCCGTAACATAACATGATAACCAAGTAGTTCCAAGCGCGTATACGGTCCAGAAATAAAAAAGCGGGTGGCCAGCCTGCAATAATAATCACTTCCCACACGCTGTGTCAAAAAAATATTTTTAACGGCAGGCCTAGATTATGATCCTGTAAGAAAGTGAATGATTAATATTTTTTCCCCTCCATGCATATATATTGTTTGTTTTGATACATGTGTAAAATACAAATATTGAACTAACTGATTCGAAACGTTCAATACAAATGTAAACATGTTGGTGAGGACACAATACTTGATCAAATTAAAAAAATTAAAATGAGTATAGCATGTCATTTCTTGTTAATAAATGATGTGATTCTATCAACCGTTTATATGCATGAAGAGGTAAAAGATAATAGATAGAGAAGTACGTGATACATGTGGTCGAGTTTAGTCTAATGTGCAAGGATGGGTATTGCTGATGAGCAATTAAATGTGGCAACATCATAACTTTCGATTAATTTTACTGATTTTATCAGCCCTTGAAGCAGGTGCATGTATGTATTTTGTTGTTGGAACGTAATCCAAGTCAACTGTGATAGATCGTAGTATACCGCCATCAGTGCCGAACTTGTCAGTAGGCTGAGTAGGCGCCAGCCCAAAGGTCCCCACCAATGTGATAAAAATAAAAGCCCCCACCAAATTATATTAATTTAGGCTTCAATAAAAAATCCGTCATGTATAATCATAATAAGCACTCCGTAATGCAGAATAATTAAAGTTCAGCACTGACCGCCATAACGAATAGTTACATTACCGGATAAACCTGTCGCGTAAGACAATTTCGTCAATAGGTATCATGTATTCGGTTGGATGTATTTGAGTTGCCACCATTTTCACAATATCTTCAAATGCATTACATTAGAAGTATTGCACCGAAAGTTTTTACGTATAATAATGGTATGGAATATACGTTATACCAATTGTACGGTTGAATTTTTAAAATCAGTATCAGATTATCTTGGCAGGTCTTTAATTTATACCATAGGACATTTCGATACATGTCTTTGATTCATGTAGTTTGCATACAGTATTCATATCACAGTTATTTATTCACAAACTTTTAATAGTCATTATGTTATATTATTGTTCAAATTATGATTATATAGTGATTTTTCACTCATACCCCAGTAATTGTGTACTAGATATAATTGGTTCAGAATATGATGTAACAAAAGAAGTAAATGCTATACTGACTCAATTCTGCTTAGCACACGACAATATAACATATTTGATTGCAAGACAGTGAAATATTACTCATATCAATTAATGGTAACTAATTATGATATAAACTGACGACGTATGTTATATTATACTAGTCGAAGCAGGATTTAGTCTATTAGTCAACTACTTATTGTTCGAGTGAATTCTTGAATCGTTTCATGTTTGTACTACAGGTTTTCCTATAATGCAACTATTCGTTGAAACGGTATACTATGATCTCTCACTAACCATTATGCCTGCTCGGAACTTTCACACGTTACAGATTCTGAACCAATAATAAACTGTGATTTGAAACCGATGTCAATGAATCGTTTCGATTCGTTTATTATTTTTTTTTTTTTAGTGCACTCCAATTAATAATAACTCTTTACCAACATGTATCACTCACCAAATTTTATATCGATTACGTACTCGCGTTCATATAAAGAAAAAAAAATCACGAAAAAAAATTTAGTACGTGGTACTTGCGGGCCATTTATGGGTTTTCTGTTCTTCGGTTGTAAACTTTTGTTATACAGAAGAGATGTACTTGGCAATTGTATCTGATTTCAATCCTCTTGTAGGTAGACATTTTTATAGTACCACTTTTGTTAACGAAGAATTTTCGTTGGTGAATTTTTTGGGGGTAGTGACCACATTAATGTACTTGGCGAAAGGTTTTTGCACCAGGGGTGCTTTTTGCGGTTGATATCACCACTTTTTGTACAATTTTGCTTGACTACCAATTTGCTTGATAACCAATTCGGCCAATTGTTCCTATGAACATCTCAATGCATGTACGGTGATGCATTTTGTATCATCCGAATCCCTCAAAAAGCAGCAATGTTGAATGTGATAGTATAATTTTAAATGAGTGAAAATAATGTTATACGACTTATTTCCTTATAGTCCGGTATAATTCTCTATGCTTGTTGCAACGTGCAACCCTGCGCGCAGGCCTCCTCCTATCTCATCTGGGCTTGGGACGGGCAATGGCGGAGTTACTTGCACGCAGGGTTATAGTTGCTGCTCGTAATTAAATATATATAAATATTAGATATATGTATTGCAATTCTTTTTTTTTTTTAAATGCAGCTAGGTCCTCTGCACAAAGAACATGTACGCGTCCCGTACTCATAACGTCAACTTCAACTTCGGGTCTGAACAGAAGGTATCGAAATATATACAATTGAGAGTATTGATGCAATATTAGCTTTTTGAGTTAAACACTTGCATTCTGCTTTATTCGTCTGACTCTACCCATAAAAAAGGTTTTTATGCAATAATTACATTCACGAATGAAATCACGCAAAGTTTTTGCATGTGGTGCAAAAAACAAAAGCAAACAATTTTTTTTTTTTATTTGGTCCAAAGGGATCAGGTAAACGCTCATGTCCCAACAAAATTGTTTTTCAATTTGATTACATGTATTATAACGTTGTTGCTATCATCGCAACGACGAGCCGAGTGGAATCAAACCTTAAATACCTCAACGCTCACGAATCAATATTGAAATCACGTAATTGAAGCTATTATCGTGCAACTATTAAACGAATTAACATACCGTTTAGCGGTATGATTAACATAAAATCAGACTAAGTACCTAATATTCTTGAAACTATAAGACAGTTCATTTATAGTTATTGAATGTATTTGTTAGGCCATTTTATAATAACGTATATTTACTGTTCCTTTATTTTTTTATAGTTTATAAATATTCTACTCACTGGAATAACGTAAAAAATTATCAATCTTTCATTTTTGAGGGGATTTCAATTGTAGACACGCTTAAATCAAATGAGAATTTATTCGAGAAATTCAAATTCCACATTTTTCATCTCAACGAAGCTATATTTTATACTATAATGTGATGGTTTTCATTAAAATTTAAAACCACTAACGATAAATACGTTTACTCTATTAAATTGTTTTATATCAGTTATTTTTTTTTTAAACCAGAATGTTTCAGATTTTTATTGCTAATTGAGTCATATACATTTAACTCTCCGTTCACCAGTTATTAATTTTTGTGATCAAAATATATAGACTATCACCGTTGAGGGTGGGTTCCGGCAGTTCGATTTCGATCGCAATTTTTTCACAAGGGGGTGGCGGTCACAGAGAGAACATGCCAAAGTTTCTAAATTATCTAACTCTCCGTTCACCAGTTATTAATTTTTCAGATAAAAATATATAAACTATCACCGTTAAGGGTAGGTTCCGGCGAATCAATTTCGATCGCAATTTTTTAACAAGGGGGTTGAGGTCACAGAAAGACCATGTCAAAGTTTCTAAATTATCTAACTCTCCGTTCACCAGTTAATTATTTTTCAGATAAAAATATATAAACTATCACCGTTAAGGGTAGGTTCCGGCAAATCAATTTCGATCGCAATTTTTTAACAAGGGGGTTGAGGTCACCGGAAGACCATGCCAAAGTTTCTAAATTATCTAACTCTCCGTTCACCAGTTATTAATTTTTGTGATCAAAATATATAGACTATCACCGTTAAGGGTGGGTTCCGGCGATTCGATTTCGATCGCAATTTTTTAACAAGGGGGTTGAGGTCACCGGAAGACCATGCCAAAGTTTCTAAATTATCTAACTCTCCGTTCACCAGTTATTAATTTTTCAGATAAAAATATATAAACTATCACCGTTAAGGGTAGGTTCCGGCGAATCAATTTCGATCGCAATTTTTCAACAAGGGGGTTGAGGTCACAGAAAGACCATGTCAAAGTTTCTAAATTATCTAACTCTCCGTTCACCAGTTAATTATTTTTCAGATAAAAATATATAAACTATCACCGTTAAGGGTAGGTTCCGGCAAATCAATTTCGATCGCAATTTTTTAACAAGGGGGTTGAGGTCACCGGAAGACCATGCCAAAGTTTCTAAATTATCTAACTCTCCGTTCACCAGTTATTAATTTTTGTGATCAAAATATATAGACTATCACCGTTGAGGGTGGGTTCCGGCAGTTCGATTTCGATCGCAATTTTTTCACAAGGGGGTGGCGGTCACAGAGAGAACATGCCAAAGTTTCTAAATTATCTAACTCTCCGTTCACCAGTTATTAATTTTTCAGATAAAAATATATAAACTATCACCGTTAAGGGTAGGTTCCGGCGAATCAATTTCGATCGCAATTTTTTAACAAGGGGGTTGAGGTCACAGAAAGACCATGTCAAAGTTTCTAAATTATCTAACTCTCCGTTCACCAGTTAATTATTTTTCAGATAAAAATATATAAACTATCACCGTTACGAATTTCAAACGAATTATATAATTACTTAATGACGTACGGGATGTGTTAAAAGTGGCTTCCGACGAGTTGATCTCGACTTCAGGTGGTAGACTTTATTTGTCAGTAATAACGAAAAGAAATAGAACAGTAATAGAAATAGAAATAGGAATAGAAATTTCTGAAAAGTAAACGATGTGTTGAGGTTTCATGTGTAAACTTTCAGAGAGGCCAAGCCTCATTTGTTTTTAAAATCTCGTGTTACAATAACGTTAGGAACTTCAGCGTCATATATACCCAAGTCAAAATATACCCATACAGGTCCCAATCCCATATGGCTATCGTAATTTGGGACAGATCTGTGTGATGATAGGAATATACCATATAGGTGAAGGACCTATGTAGGACCCATACCTATATAGGCGTGCCTACATACAGGTCCTATATAGGTTTTCCTCCTATATATACACACCCATATGGGTCTCCATCCTATATATACACGGTGATTCGGATCAACCGCCCGTCCTTGCACAGTCAGATTCCTTACGAGAAATGAAAATTAAATTTCCTTAGCGAAAACTTCGAGGCTGTCATAGTTTGCCAGATAGAGCAGGTTCAAGTTAGCCTATCGTAGAGCTCGCACGTCATACAGTCAGTGCCGTGCCCGTACTTGGGTGCCCGTACGTTGTTGCTTCGGCGTTTCTACTCGTGGACAGGTTCAACGGGCCGACATTTTTTCATCGCAGGTCAATCGAACCCTTGCTTTCGATGTCGAGGTCGACCGGATCGTCGTTTTCAGTGTCCAGGTCGACCGGACCATCGTGTTCGACGTACAGGTCAACCGGACCGTCGTTCTCGACGTGCAATTCGACCGGGCTGTTGTTTTTAAGGTCTAGGTCGACCGTACAATCGTTTTCGACGTCCAGGTCAACCGGACCGTCTAATTCGATGTGCAGTTTGACTGGATCGTCGTTTTCAGCTTCTAGGTCGACCGGACCACCGATTTCGACGCGCAATTCGACCGAGCCGTCGTTTTCAGCGTCCAGGTCGACCGGACCGTCGTTTTCAGCGTCCAGGTCGATCGGACCGTCGTTTTAAACATCAACGTCATTCGGGTCGTTGTTTTCGGCGTCAATTCGACCGAGCCGTCGTTTTCAGCGTCCAGGTCGACCGGACCGTCGTTTTCAGCGTCCAGGTCGATCGGACCGTCGTTTTAAACATCAACGTCATTTGGGTCGTCGTTTTCGACGTCAAGGCCGACCGGACCCTCGTTTTCGACGTTTAGGTCGACCAGACCGTCGTTTGCAGGGTCCAGGTCAACCGGACCGCCAATTTGGCTCGGTCAACCTGCACGTCAAGAACGACGGTCCGGTTGAACTGCACGTCGAAAACGACGCTGCGGTTTACCTGGACCCTGCAAACGACGGTCTGGTCGACCTAAACGTTGAAAACGACGGTTCAGTCAACCTGCACGTCAAGAACGACAGTCCGGTCGACCTGCACGTCGAGAACGACGGTCCGGTCGACCTGCACGTCAGAAACTACGGTCCGGTTGGCCTTGACGTCGAAAACGACGACCCGAATGACGTTGATGTTTAAAACGACGGTCCGATCGACCTGGACGCTGAAAACGACGGTCCAGTCAACCTGGACGCTGAAAACGACGGCTCGGTCGAACTGCGCGTCGAAATCGGTCGTCCGGTCGACCTAGACCTTAAAAACAACAGCCCGGTCGAATTGCACGTCGAGAACGACGGTCCGGTTGACCTGTACGTCGAACACGATGGTCCGGTCGACCTGGACATCGAAAGAAAGGGTTCGGTCGACCTGCCATGAAAAAATGTCGGCCCGTTGAACCTGTCCACGAGTAGAAACGCCGAAGCAACAAAGTACGGGCACCCAGGTACCGGCACGGCACTGACTGTATGACGTGCGAGATCTACGATAGGCTAACTTGAACCTGCTCTATCTGGCAAACTATGATAGCCTCGAAGGAACCTGTCCCAAACTACGATAGGTATGGTACCTATGTAGGTCCTGTGTAGGTTCCTATGTGGGAATTTTTACCAGGGTATATACGCCAGCCAGAACCCTACATAAAAGAGGGCTACGAAGATAAAGTATGAAAACTGCATAAGGCTATATATGGATTGAAACAAGGAAGCAGATCATGGAACCAAAAGTTGAGCTCCATCTCGAAAGAAATTAAATCTTACAGAATCAAAGGGAGACCAATGCGTTTATCATCGGATTACAAAAGACGAATTCCTAATCATAGCCATATATGTCGACAACTTACTAAACTAATTTTCTCAAACAGGGAAGATCTAAAGCGAAAAATAACGAAGGAATTAAAAAAGTTGTCAATACACCAACGGACGCGAACCAAAAATTAAAAGCTGGAATCAACACTTCGACTGAAGATAATAAAGAACCTCAGAACTTTCCGTATCAAGAAGCTATTGGCGCAATGCTATACGCAAGCCAAGCAACCAGACCTGACATATCTTACGCTATATGCGCTCTCAGCAGCTATAATAAGAATCCCACGAAGACGCACTGGAAAGCAGCAAAGAGGGTCTTAAGATACCTACAAAGATCGAAAGAGACCGGAATCGAATTCAACAAAGAAGCAAATAACTCAATAATCGGTTACTGCGATGCCGATTGGGGAAACAACGAAGAAGACAGAAAATCATTCTCCAAGGAGGTCCAACATCATGGAGTTCGAAGAAACAAGCAACCGTAGCTCTTTCAACCTACAAAGCCGAGTACATGTCTCTTGCAGCAGCTGTTCAAGAAGCCTTATGGCTACGAAAGCTAGCAAAAGAGTTTGATCCAAAGTCAATCATCGAGCCTACTGCAATATATATGGACAACAGGGGAGCTATCGACCTAGCTCACACATCAGCATACAAACCTCGAACGAAGCACATCGACGTAAAATACCACTTCATACGCGAACAGATTGAAACAGGAGAAGTAACGATCCAATTCATAGGCACTGAAAGAATGATCGCGGACTCCCTAACACAACCTTTGTTTACACCAAAACATGATGTATGCACAAATGGCATGGGACTTAAAGTAGTCAATGAGTAACATAATTTGAATTCTAAAGGGAGTGTTGGCAATAGTATTCAAATCATGCCACGCTCCTGTTACTAGACAGGTGGCGTTGACTACTATAGTGTATAAGCATCGCTCTTTGTATATATCTCATAGAATAGTCACGTTAATATATCTATTTCTCTATATCTTGTGTACGATATTATTTATTTAATATCCAATCCCATCAGGAACAATTTGTAAACGCAATGAAAGTACATTACGCGTTAGTCTACAAATTTGAGACTTTAGGAAAATTATGAGCACCCGGTGTTCGTTGCTGTTGATGTTTCTGCTTATCGCGGGACTCTGGGCGGTATGAAATAGTACAAAACAACCGAGCGAGCGTAGCGAGCGAACATAACTATTAGGTGGTCAAGCAAAATTTTACAAAAATACATATTTAGTCATGGGCAGCAACTATAACCCTGCGTGCAAGTAACTCCGCCATTGCCGGCCCCAAACCCAGATGAGATAGGAGGAGGGCTGTGCGCAGGGTTACACGTTGCGGGCATATAGAATTATACCGTATTGTAACGAAACAATTCGTAGAACTTAATAAAAGAACACATGTTACGTCTGTCCACAGAAATTTAAGGCTCACAAAAAAGTATGAGCATACGTATTATTAAACATTATTTACATTCATTTAAAATTATACTACCACATTTAACATTGCTGCTTTTTGGGGGATTCGGATGATGCAAAATGCATCACCGTATGATACGTTGAGATGTTCATAGGAACAATTGGCAGAATGTTGACAACTGAGCAAGCCTCGCAGGCGAGGATGTATACCGGAAAACCCAATCGAGCGAGCGTAGCGAGCGAGTACAATTATTAGGTTCGAGCGAGCGTAGCGAGCGAGCACAATTATTAGGTAGTCAAGCGAAATTGTACAAAAAGTGGTGATATCAACCCCAAAAGCACCCCTGGTGCAAAAACCTTTCGCCAAGTACATCAATGTGGTTACTACCCCCAAAAAACCACCAACGAAAATTCGTCCCCAACAAAAATGGTACTATAAAAATGTCTACTTACAAAAGGATTGAAATCAGATACAAAGGCCAAGTACGTGTCTTCTGTATAACAAAAGTTGACATCGGAAGAACAGAAAACTGAACCAACAAAAAATCATCAAAAGTTCTGCTCGTTCGCTCGCTGCGCTCGCTCACTCGATTGGTTGATGATTATCAACGTACAAAAGCATTGAAATCAGATACAACTGCCAAGTACCTGTGGAATAATAAAAGTTTGGAATTGAAAAATTTGTTCAAACTAAATATAACGTTGTACTCGTTCGCTCGCTGCGCTCGCTCACTCGATTGGCTTAGGATTATTAGTTGAAAAAATAATTCGGATGAAGAAATTGAAGATGACAATATTTATCAAAAAATATTCACAACAAAAAAATAATTGAAAAAAAATTGTAAACAAAAAATTTGTAGGTAGTGGTACTTGGTGGGCCTTTTGTAGAAACAGCATCATGAAATATCAATTGCGAACCATGTCAATGTCATCTGATAGCCATTCAAACATCGGCCCACCAACGTACCACGGACTCCAAATTTTTTGTTTACAATTTTTTTTTAATTATTTTTTTGTTGTGAATATTTTTTGATAAATATTGTCATCTTCAATTTCTTCATCCGAATTATTTTTTCAACTAATAATCCTAAGCCAATCGAGTGAGCGAGCGCAGCGAGCGAACGAGTACAACGTTATATTTAGTTTGAACAAATTTTTCAATTCCAAACTTTTATTATTCTACAGGTACTTGGCAGTTGTATCTGATTTCAATGCTTTTGTACGTTGATAATCATCAACTAATCGAGTGAGCGAGCGCAGCGAGCGAACGAGCAGAACTTTTGATGATTTTTTGTTGGTTCAGTTTTCTGTTCTTCCGATGTCAACTTTTGTTATACAGAAGACACGTACTTGGCCATTGTATCTGATTTCAATCCTTTTGTAAGTAGACATTTTTATAGTACCATTTTTGTTGGGGACGAATTTTCGTTGGTGGGTTTTTTGGGGGTAGTAACCACATTAATGTACTTGGCGAAAGGTTTTTTCACCAGGGGTGCTTTTTGGGGTTTCGAATAGTAAATCAAAATTCGAATGCGTCGCAGATTCAATCACTGAATGACGACAGTGACGCCGACTCCAGCTCCGGAGCTGAATGTGTGTAATATAATCATCAACTTATGAGTGAAATATAATTATTTAATAATAATAACAACATTCATTCATTGGCAAATACTTGTACTGCAATTTTCTTTTTGATAATTATATGAATAGCTACTTTCAAGAATTTTGGCCAGACCCCAGTGAGATCCCCTAGCTAGCGCCTAGCCAGATCCTCTGGCTAGGCATTGCACAGACTTTTGTTACACGCCAGGCATGGCTCAGGCCAGCTACACGGAGAGAAAAATCAGGCTATCGTTACTTGGTAAATTACGGCGCCACTGTAGCACGTCATCTGTTGCTACTAGCGCTCATATGACGAGCGTGAAAACCTTGAACATGTGTAAGCGCGCAAAGCACCCCGCTTGAAAAATTTTTACTTACAACCTAACCTATTATAACAGCACCAGCGGGGAATGGCATCTCGAGACGACTGGCGCTGCTTTAGCTTTCGGCTTAAGCGATTCCGCGTTAAGGGCCTTGCGTGTGATTGGCCGATCGTTTTCGGCTATTATTCTGCGTAAATATTTCAGTAAAAATACAATGGAGACATAGGCTTTTTGTATACAATTGAATCTAAATCTATTGATTTGAAAAATATAAATATAAATCATGAAAATAGATTGAGGAATGATTGTAAACCTCCGAAAATTGATATCAGCTAATTTATTTTTGGTGGGCTTCAAGCTTTGGACTTCAAATATGTTTCAAATATGAAGTTGGGAAAAATATTAGAGTTCCTTAACACTTATTATTCAAGGATTAACGTGTGGAAATGTATGATACTATGTCAATTGGAATATCATTCACTGAAACTCCGAATGTTCATGTACGTTTAAACACGTTATGTATGTTTATATACGTTTTCCCTCATGATCTACATATTTTTGGTAGGGTGTAGAATAATAATTTTTTCACTTATTGTACTATCACCATACGAAATCATACTGATGGGATAAATAAGAATAAAATCGTTTGATATGATGAACATATTTATTTGAACATTGAATATCCTATACATCATACCCAGTAGATATTAAATCACAATGTTTTGTTTTTACAAGTAGACACGGTGGTAATCTCGGCAAAGTTTCTATATTGATAAGTATATCGGACTTATCGGAATCGGTAAAAACTTCCCAGGCATGAAAGTAGTGATTGAGGGCCGGTTGTTCCAACCTCCCGGTAAAGTTATCCTCCAGGTATCCTATACCTTTAGCATAGGATACCTGGAGGATAACTTTACCGGGAGGTTGGAACAACCGGCCCTGAAAGTAATGGTTTCAAACCTCTGCGCATGAATATAAATATAAGAATCACACTGGAATAGTTGTTTAATAATGCCGAATTGCGGTTTATCAAAAGTGATTTCGGTGACAAACACTGTACCAGGCGAAAAAGGCTCACCCAAAATTGATATATCTTTCAAAGTCGCAACAGTTTTATCGTCTCCTAAGTTAGGCACTAACATTTTCAATAAGTATTCCCTTACGGAAAAAAAATACTGAGAGCTCAGTACTTAGTACACAAATCTCACTACTAAGTACACGAATTTTCAGTACTTAGTACTAACACTACAGTACTAAGTACAGAGAACTAGTAGTACTTAATACAGGGGTACTAGTACTAAGTGCAGAGTACTAGTACCAAGTGTAGACTACTAGTAGTACTTAGTGCAAGACTACTAGTACTTAGTACAGGGAACTAGTAGTACTTAGTACATGAGTACTAGTACGGATTTAAAGAATACTAGTACCGAGTACGAGAGTACTAGTACTAAGTTGAAGAGTACAATTACTAAGTACAAGTGCACTACAGTACTCAGTACTGTGGCACTTTGACCTATCAGTACAAGAGTACCAGTACTATAAGTACACAAGTATTAACTGTGATTAATACCGCAGTACTATTACTTGAAATAATACTGCAGTACTAGTACTCGAACCAATACTCCAGTACTCGTACTCGAACCAATCCTACAGTACTAGTACTCGAACCAATACTGCAGTACTAGTACTCGAACCAATACTGCAGTACTGATACTCGAACCAATACTGCACTACTAGTACTCGAATTAATACTCCAGTACTCGTACTCGAACCAATACTGCAGTTCTCGAACTAGTACTGCAGCACTCGAACTAGTACTGCCGCATTAGTCCAAGTTCAGAATTAATACTACTGCTGTTCACAGTGATAGTCCAAATACTATTATATTGCAGTACGTGGACTTCATATACTGTACTGTACGGTTTTAGCTAGTACTTATTGGACTAATACCGAAGGGCTAGAACTTAAAGTAATACTTCAGTCATACTACACTAGTACTTGCCACCTACTTATATATCCCTTCTCAGTAATTTTTGTACTAATTGAAGTACTATGAGTACTGTGTGTACTCGCGAAATAAGTACAGCAGTACTTTGGCAGTACTTCAAGTACTGCTGTACTGGCAGTACTTTCAGTATTTTTTTTCCGTAAGGGTTTCGCACCTGGGATTTCTATAAAACCTCTTTCTATTTCAGAAATAGAGGTTTCGCCGCATACCCTGTTGTAACAAGATTTCAGTTGCTCTCTTATAGCAATCGTCAATGGCACTTTAACAGATGTTGCAATTGCGACAGCTATATCTTTTAATTTCTTATTCTCTCTTTCGTATTTCATACACGAAAGATTTACAACTGGACCAAATCTCAACATAGCTGTTGTGTAATGGAGCCAAATATGCATTTTGGGCTTCAGTTTTCCGTACAGTTTGAAATATAAATCATTGTATTTTTGAATAATACTCTGTAAATTTTGAATTTGGCCTCTACTTAATTTAGGTTCAGTTGAAATACCGATAGCTATTCGCAGATACCTGTACAGTAGCCAATGTTCGTTCCCTGGAGGGATCAAGTCACCAATCATTAAGCCGAGATATCTTGCTAAGCAAAGTGATTCAGCAGCTGACTGGCGAACTTTTATTTTCATTCCCCTCTTTTTCCCACGGTCAGTAACTAATTTTCTTGGTTGATTCGGTTTTCCGGTATCGTTAAAACAAAAATATTCGATTCTATTATTCACGATTTGAAAATCCAAAACATTTGACTGAACTAATGCATACACTACTTTCTCGATCGTGTATTTTGCAATGCCTTCATAAACGTCGTGCATCACGTCAACGCTGATGTTTTCAGTAATATCGAATTCAGGCATTCGATTGAAAATGCATTCCTCCTTAACACCTGTTTTTGTCATACTATTCGTGGAAACATCACTTTCAGATGATTCAGGAGTTCTAAGTAAGAATTCATTTTCAATCGACATTGACTCACATTCACATTTCGGAGCGTGACAAATTCTGCAATAATGCAACGCTGTAAAACTGCCCGTAAAAGCCACAGATTGTATTTAAACCTAGGTTATCTCCCAAGATTAATGGACATTCAAAAAAAATGTTTTGTTCTTTACCATTGATCAATACTTGAATGCCTTCGTTCGGAAGTTTTTTTATATCTTCAATAACGTTACTGAAAAAAACTTTATTCCCAAATTTTTTCAAGTGTTTCGAATGGAATATTGTCGACAAAAAGACATTCTCTAACTTAGCTTCAAAATGTGGTGGTAAACATCCGACAGAAGCGCATATTTGGCCCATTTTTAACTCACCAGCGTGACTTACCAATGGATTAGTGGCCTCAAATTCATCAAAGTATACGAGTGTTGGAAAAACAATTTGATACGATCGACTATATTTTGGTTTCCACACATCGCACTGCATAAGATTCGATATGTATATGTTATCTTTTGACAAATCACTTACAAAAGACTGTATTTGATCGAATACTCCTGGAGTTTCAAAAAAATTCGTCAACGATTTTTGTAATGGAACACAGTTGGAAGAAACCTGTTAATTTTCACATCTTTTACCTGTCCCAGAAAGTCCACATAAATTCTACTGTCAGTTCAACAGATCCCATTACTGTCACGCGATTATCGGAAAAGTCTGTTCATATTTTGACAGGTAAATAACAGCTTCGACTGTTAATACAACGGAAAAATAATGTTAATTGTACATGAATAATATGTTGAATTCTATATACAATAACTGTCAAATAGTAGGTTCTAACATCTTTTGAATAATAATTCAACATATGTATCTTGGTAATAATAACATGGAATTCTTTTCAAAATTTTTAATCCTACTCGTTTTGGCATGAATTTCTTGTTAAAAGTAACCAGTGAGAGATGTCGGTTTGACTTGAAATTCCTGTCAAAAGTAACAGGTGATAAGGATTTGACCTTCTTATTTGACCTATATTTTGTGATTGATTAACATATTTCTCCTGTCATATTTAACATTAATATACTGTTATATTAGGTAAAATCACCCATACATTACTAATTACACATGATCAACATCTAGTAGTCCATATGATAAAACACATCTCTTAAAATATAAGACTCTCGGTTGCTGTGTACACAGCTATTATTGTAAAACAAATCAGTCTGTTTCTAGCTAGCTACTAGTGCAGACCTGTATTTCAGAATACATAATATTTTTGCCCAATTCATATAATCTCTCCAGATTCACTTTATTTCCCTCGGGAACCCACATTAAATAATTATATTACTATAACGAAATATTAAAATCGTTACACTGGTGTCAGAATCGGGATCTTACCGAGATCGATAGAGTGAATATTTGAAAAAGATAACTGTGATTGTGAAAGGAATATAAAAACGAAAAGAAATGTCTCGTCGCCGGGCTACAACCTCTGACGAACCCCAAACAGCTGGTAACCAGCTTACTCCACCACCTCAAGTCGACATGATGGAGCGACTTTTACAAGTAATGGCTGCACAACAACAGGCAAGCCTAGCTGCTCAAACTGCCCAACACGAAGCTAATATAGCAGCTCAAAGAGATCGCGAAGAGCGCGAAATAATGAGATTAAGTGAAGAAAGAGAAGCTAAATTGTTAGCTCAACGAGAGCGCGAAGAACGCGAAGATAGACGTCGTCAGGAAGATCGAGAAGAAAGACGAATAGAACGAGAGGCAAATCTGGCAGCCCAACAAGCCACCCTTTCCCTATTGATGAGACGCCTGGAACCTCAACCTGAAATGTCCCAGATCTCGACTCCCAGACGATCCCGAGTAAGGATCGAAGAAATGGTGGAACCCCAAAATTTACGGTCTGTCCAAAATTATGGGGAAGAAGAACCTTCCCCTACTATTCGTAGACCACGTACGGGTGGAGCGGCGACTTTTACGCCGCACACTCGTACAGTACCACCCAGCGACCGAATTGGAAATTCAATTCGGGACGCACAAAATGTACACCATACTGACCATATGGCTGGCGATAATCCATTAGAAAATAGAGCAATTAATAACACTGTGCCTTTTAATTTGTCTTGCGCCGGGAGTAGTCGCGACAAACAATTAAACAACACGACTGTCATACATAACGAGACTGTAGCGAAATCATGTAACCTAAAAGTAAACTTCTTTGACGGGACAATACCGTGGGCAGATTACGAGAGACAATTTCAAATAGTAGCTAAAGTTAATTCGTGGTCTTCTATTACTAAAGCCGGGCAACTTGCCGGAAGTTTAAGAGGCCCTGCCTTAGCCGTCCTATCAACTCTCGCCGATTCCGATATTGAAAATTACGATAAACTCAGTGCAGCTTTACGTTTACGATTCGGTAATCAATTGATTTCTAAATTGTCTCTCACTCAATTGGGACTTAGGAAACAGGGCAAAGAAGAAGGTCTTCCTTCGCTCGGTGTAGAAATTGAAAGACTAGCAAGAATAGCTTTGCCAAATTGTGATGAGTCCACTAGGGACATGCTAGCTTGCGATAAATTTATTAACGCCATTACGGATCCAGACCTAAGACATACTCTGAGCTTAACAGGACCTTCTTCGGTCCAAGAAGCAGTAATTAAAGGGATGGAAATCGAAGCTCTGACAAAACACCATTTAGGAGTAGGAAAAGTTCGTCAGATCGAAACAAAAATACCTACTATTGACCCGACTAAAACTGTTACTCCGAAAACTACTCCCAGGCAGAAAACAAATACTAATAATAATAACAGAAATTATAATAATAATTATAATAGAAATAATAATAATAGACCTAATTACGGAGACAGACCCCCGCTAAAATGCAAATTTTGTAACAAAATAGGTCATGACGCGAATCGATGCTATTCATTAGAAAAATTAATTCAATCCAAAAATGATAATACTCAAAACACTCGAACCTCTTGGAGAAAAGATAGTGAAAATAAAATTGATTATTCCCAAAAACCTTTAGAAGCTCAACAAGGTTCTTCTAACCAAAAAAACTAATTTTTGATGATTTAGAAGGGCGAAAGTCATCAAGTGTTCGACCCAACGAAAGCCCTATTTCAACTCATTTTCTTTTCAGGAGTCTAAGACAAACAGGCTTATATGCGCGTGGGACTGTCAACGGAATTAACTGCCTCTGGGTCATAGACACTGGGGCAGAAGTGACAGTGGTCCGCTCGGATCTCCTTAAATCTATTAACCCTTCTCAACCATATACTTCTCTTCGTACTGCTACAGGAGAAATAACTCCAGTTTTAAAAGAAGTTTTAGTACGGATTAATGTGACAGGGTGTATCGAGTCTTCGCATAAAGTTTACGTAGCAGACATTGAGGATGAAGGGATTTTAGGAATAGACTTTCTTGCAGCGCATAATTGTGTAATTTCCACAGAAGGAAATTTATTAATATCGGGTCGACACAAGATAACTCTTTTAACTAATAGGAATAAAACATCCGATTTTCCTCAAATTCAAATGATAGATCTTTCTAGGGAAGAATTAATTTCTTTTCCAATTCATTTAGAAAATCTCTTAGAAAAGTCATCTGTTGGTTTAAATCCCATACAAAAAGAAAAATTCAAGACGTTGATTGAAGAGTATCAAGATGCTTTCGCTAAAAACAACAGCGATAAAGGAAGAAGCAATTTAATAACCCATACCATTGACGTAGGAGATAACCCACCAATTAAACAAGCAGCTAGGAGGTTACCCTTGAATGGAAGAGAAGAGGTGGAGAAAATGGTAAAAGAAATGCTCGCCATCAACGTGATAGGACCATCTTCAAGTCCTTGGGCTTCACCTATTGTTTTGGTCAATAAGAAAGATGGAACAAAAAGATTTTGCATCGACTACAGGAGGTTAAATGACATAACCAAAAAAGATTCGTACCCCTTGCCAAGGATTGAAGAAACCCTCGATTTAATAGCTGGAGCAGAATGGTTCAGTACTATAGATTTACAGAGTGGTTATTGGCAAGTAGAAATGCATGAAGCAGATAAAGAAAAGACAGCTTTTGTGACCGGTTTAGGAGGATTATGGCATTTTAAAGTAATGCCCTTCGGGTTATGCAACGCTCCTGCAACTTTTGAAAGAACGATGGAAACAATCTTAAAAGAAATAATAGGAAAGAAATGTCTGGTGTACTTGGACGATATAATCGTTTTTGGAAAAACGTTTAATGAACACATGGAAAATCTAACCGACGTCTTTTCTCGTCTTAAACAAGCAGGGCTCAAGATGAGTCCGAAGAAATGTCATCTTTTACAAAAGGAAGTCCACTTCCTCGGACATATAGTCTCCGCAGAAGGAGTGAAGACAGACCCTGAAAAAATAGAAAAAGTATCAAATTGGCCCCGTCCTGTAGACAAGGAAGGTATTCAAAGTTTTATAGGGCTTTGTACTTATTATCGTCGCTTTGTAAAAAGATTTGCTACTATAGCGAGGCCTCTTCATCATTTAACCGGGAATAAAGTTCAATTCAATTGGTCCGAAGATTGCGAAGAAGCTTTCACTAAATTAAAATCTTATTTAACATCATCTCCTATTCTTGCCTATCCTCAAGTAGAACATCCTTTGATATTAGATTCAGACGCTTCTCTTTTTGGAATAGGTGGAGTCTTGTCTCAAATACATGATGGAAATGAAAGAGTAGTTAGTTATTACAGTCGAGTCCTTAGTAAAACAGAAAGGAATTATTGTGTAACTCGTAGAGAATTGTTAGCTGTAGTGAAAACAGTAACTCATTTCCATCATTATTCATATGGGAGAAGATTTTTGATTAGGACAGATCATGCTTCTCTTAAATGGCTGCTTTCTTTTAAATCTCCGGAAGGACAGGTAGCTAGATGGATAGAGAGGCTGGGCCAATATGATTTTGAAATCCAACATCGTGCTGGACAGGCACATGGAAACGCAGACGCCCTTTCCAGAAGACCCTGCGAAGGACCTACGGAATGTAAACAGTGCACCAGATTAAACAAACAACAAGACAGATCATTTAGAGTTCGATCAATCACTTTTGAAGGAGACCTGAAGCCATGGAGAAAGGCTCAACAAGAAGATGAAGTTCTGTCACAAATAAAGGCTTGGAAAGAGTCTGAAATACGCCCAGAATGGCAAGATGTGTCCGCTAAAAATCAAGATCTAAAAATCTATTGGACACAATGGGATTCCTTGTTTTTAATGAATGGTTTATTATACCGAAAATGGGAATCTCCAGAGATGAGGAAAATAATATGGCAATTACTAGTACCAAAGGACAAGGTACAAGAAATCCTTAATCATTATCACAATTCTCCTGCAGGTGGACACTTCGCATCCAATAAAACTTTAGGTCGGATTAGGGAACGATTTTTCTGGGCTCGTTGTAGATTAGACGTAGAGGATTGGTGTAGGTTATGTAACATCTGTATAACGAAAAAAGGTCCCGCACCAAGGGTCGAAGTCCCCTACAAATATACAATGTCGGAGCACCCTTTGAGAGAGTGGCTATGGATGTTCTCGGGCCACTACCTCTTTCAAGATCTGGAAATAGATATGCTTTGGTTATTGCTGATTATTTTACTAAATGGCCCGAGGTCATTCCTATGCCTAATCAGGAGGCAAAGACCGTTGCTCAGATTTTTGTTAGAGACTTTGTTTGTCGATACGGGACTCCCCTTGAATTACATACAGATCAGGGTCGAAACTTCGAGTCAATATTAATGGAAGAGATAACTAAGGTTTTAGGAATTAGGAAAACTCGTACAACTCCCCTTCATCCTCAGTCTGACGGGATGGTAGAACGCCTTAACCGAACTCTTTTAGGTTATCTAACCTCTTTCGTTGACAAAAGTCAACGAGATTGGGACGAGTGGATCCCTCTTTTTCTTCTTTCATATAGATCAGCTGTACACGAGACGACAAAACAGTCTCCAGCCTCGATGTTAATGGGTAGGGACCTTCGATTACCCTCAGATTTAGATAAAGGACCTATTCCTTCACCAGGTCCTCTACAAAATGATTACGTTTCAGTTTTAAGAGATAAATTGGAACAAATTCATAATTTTTCAAGAGATAGAATTCAGTTTATGTCAGACAGAACAAAAGCTCGTTATGACATTAGAGCAAGGGACCTTGAATTTAAAACAGGAGATTTAGTATGGCTTTTCCAACCAAGAAGAGAGAAAGGACGTTGTCCTAAGTTACAATCAAATTGGGAAGGTCCTTACGCAATTATTGATCGAATAAATAGTGTAGTTTACAGAATACAACGTTCTACGCGAACAAAACCAAAGGTGGTTCATTTGGATCGCCTGGCTCCTTACGAATCAAATAAACTTACCCATAATGATAAAATCAATAATATTCGATCTTTAAATATAGATAAAAGTTCATCTATAAATGATGACTTTTCCCTACAAAGGGATGATCAAATCTTTTCATTGGATTCTTCCAGGTGGTCCAAGGAACTGCCTTTTGGGATTAAACAACGGAGTTATAGACCCTTAACTATACTCGTTGAAGGAAATATTGGAAGTGGTAAATCAACATTCACTAAAAATTTTTGAAATGATAAAAATATTCTGACAATACTAGAACCTTTAGACGAATATCGTAACGTGGCGGGCGAAAACCTACTAGAAAAAATGTACAAAGATCCTAGAAAATATGCGTATCATTTCCAACATCATGCCGCGATGACGATGCGAAGTAAACATTTAATTCAAACCATGCTACCTATTAAAATCATGGAAAGATCTATTTATAGCTGCAACTGCTTCGTAGAAGCACGAAGAAGGATAGGAGAATTTGAAAATCTAGAAGCTCACTTATTAATGGAAAATGTTAGGGTTTTAACCAATGAGTCCTCAGCATACGAAGTCGACTTGATTGTGTATTTAAGGTTATCTCCAGAAGAGTCGTATTCGCGGATAAACTCTCGCGCTCGTTCCGAAGAAGATGGCATTCCGTTAGAATATTTAAAAGTCCTTCACCAAGTCCACGAAGATTGGTTAATTAAATTGAGATTTGCGACTCTTCCAGCACCTGTTTTGATATTAGACGCTGAACTTTCCGCGGACGACGTATATAAGAATTTCTGTGAGGTTATGAAACCATGTGACTTCTAGGTTAGACTCGGAAGAAACTCCGAAGAAGTTTCGAGTCGGAATAGTTCGGGTCGAGTCGGAATAGTTCGGGTAGAGTCGGAATGGTTTGGAGTTCATTCATCTTGATCGAATTAATATGAGAATCAATAAGACAAATAAAAGACAGAAGTAATTAGTAAAAAAAGAAAATATTTATTTTAACAATAAAAAAAGACATGTTTAAGACACATTTAGAAATGGTTCAAAACTTTTTTTTCGGTTACATGCTTCAATAGTATTTTGAACTTCTGGCATTCCTGACATTCTATCGCGTCCTCCGCAATTTGGAGTAATGAACTTTTGCATAAATGACAGGAAGTGTAACTTCCGATGAAGTCCAACTCCCCGATGAAACTGCGATGAATACTAGACAAGCGATCGACTTTGTCGATGGGGATTCTATATAGAAGAAATAATGATGATAAATATTCTTATCATAAAAAAAAAAAAAAAAAGGGGGGGAAAATTCAATTAATTAACGAAATCACTTTTACGAACCTCGTCAAAAAGCAATTCACACATGAGCGAAGAGGAGAATCTTTAAGTAGAACGACTTCCCCTTTTGTTAATTTAGGCTTCTAGACCAGAATACCCCCTTAATTTTTATAAATTCTGACTCATCTGAAAATGTGTGACTTGCTTTTTCGAATATTCGGTATTTTTTATCATTCGGGTCTTTGGTCGTTCGAAAGTTCGCCAATTCTCATTTGTACTTATCTGATCGGTTCACCTTCGACATTTTCTTATTTTACACTTTTTCATTTCGGATTTATGGACCCTCTGTATGATGCTCATTCGGATTATTGGTTTTCGGAACTTTGAAATTTCGGAATTACGGTCGTTATGAATTTTAGTCTTTCGGTTTTTCGACCCCCACCCGAAATTTCAGTATCAGGGGAAATACCTAATTTTTCTACTATAAAAGAGCAATAATCATTCTTTTTTAAGGTACACTGTTGAAAGTTTTTTAATATTGGAGTTGTTTCGAATGAAACTTGGTGTTTCCAATTATAATATTCATTTTGTTGATGGCGCATTGCTAACATATGACAGGTATCCTTGTAATTTTTGAGTTTTCTCGATAAGTCGATAAAATAACTGTGTTTACTTTCGAATCCCATTGCCCAAAATCCTCTTAATGGGCCGATTTTTCTAATTATCATAGGGTAATGCGTGATGAAATGGTGTTTCGGTGTTAAATGAGTGTCATATGCTTGCATGTAAGTAGAGTGGTGTTGTTCTATTAGATCTCCCAACTGTTGCAACATTTCATTTGTTATTTCAGGAGCAAAACAAATTTTCATCATTTTTATTAATAGCAAAATAGTCCTCCATTCAGCTACGTTAATTCCATGAAGCTTGCTCACAACGTCTTGTAATATTAGTGGTAAAAATAATAAAAGGCAAAATGTTTGTGCAGCTCCTTGTCTAATTTTACCCTCTGTTCCATCTAAACGAATCAGACTAGGTTTATTAGCCCTATTGCATAATCCATAATCAAAAACATGGATTCTATGATTAAGTTCTTCGAGTGAAATTAGGTTATCATAGTTTGAACAAACATTTTCGTTTCACCCTGGCAAATCCCTTCTAATAAGTCATGCATGACGTCAGCCGTAGGATTTGTTCCCAAGCCATAATGCTTTAGTTCATCAAGTTGACTCTTGTTTTTCACCCCGTAGATATTTGTAACGGTTTTTCTTTTTTTAGTATCTGTAGCTTTTTCAATTTGATTTGCATGGTCTTCAAAAGATTCACTATCTCTAATTAACGCCTCATTTTGAGTACAAGTTGTTCGAGCAATACTCTTATGCGTTAAGCAAATTCTACAGTAATGGTCTGCATTAAAGCACTGCACCATACCAAATAATGTCGCACCACCTAAATTGTCATGGCTCAACGCTACCAATGTTCCCTTTATATGAGTATTCAATTTTTCACAAAAAATTCCTTCTGTTTCTAACACTTTCAAATCTTCTACAATGACCTCTAATACAGGACTTACTCCAAAATTTTTCAGATCTTCATTATAAGTTAAAGCAAGCAAGTGAATGTTTTTTAAGTAAGAATTAATCTACATGGGTAAGTTATGGATAGTAAAGTGAAAACCCCCGATTTTGTGATTGCCCGCTCTACTACCTTGCGCATTGCAAATTTCAAATTCGTCGAAATATATTTGTATCTGAATTGTGTGAACATTATCTTCAAAGAAATTGTTTGCTTTATACACTTCGCCATCAACAAAATGAGTGTATGCAGAAGAATCAGATTCATTGTTTGTTAAAATGTACTGTAAAATGTCATCTTGCTGTAAAAGATACCTTAAATTTTCTAAAATAGGCACATATGAATGAGTACAAGTCACAGGTACTTGCTTGTATATTTTTAATTGTTCATCATAAATCGAGTCGTATCTTATTCCATGTGCTTTTTTAATTGGATGTATCATTTGTTGTTTCAGGCACTGTCTTCTCTTGTACTTTGTTAATTGATTAGTAAATGCAGACCGCATTGCATCAAAAAGAGATTGGCATTGCCCCGAATCTTCAATTTCTATAAGAACATCATCCAGGAATGGAAAAAATAATTCCGTCGCGTCGCACAGTGGGGCCGAATCCCAAATTCGCGGACATAACCCGAAAAATCAAGTTTTGTTTTCGGGGTTTTAGAGTGGAGGAGTAAGTAAAGTAATAGTCCAAGGGTCGGATTCCAGACTGGGGAGGGTAAGATCCCCTATACCTGCTCTTTTATTCCAGTTCGAAAGTGACCCTCGCTCGAGTTAGACGCAGCGCACTCCGAGTGAAATTCACAGTGTTGTGTTTAGAACGTGCTGAAGCTGACAAAAATCACGCCAAAAAATTTCTAAAAAATGGATTTGAAAGGGGAAAGTAAGTACAATATCACCGTGAAATTGAAAATGTATAGTAGTGATGCATGTGGCATCGAAAAAAGAATGATTTATCTGAAAATTACCGTAAAACTGCTACGAAAAATTGTAAACACGTAGAGAAAAGTTGAGTTGCTCCCTGTTGTCCCGCGGTCTTTTTTGTTGGAGGTTGTAGATTGATGTATTGTTTAATGGAAACAACCAAAAAATAGTCCGCATTTTTACGCGCCTGCTGTTGGTGCACATTTTTGTAACGAAAAGTACATTTTTCGCAATTTCGAGCGGTGAAAACACAAAATATCGGGAAATGGTTTATACATAAGTTGTGTGGTTTCGAAATATCTACCCAGGGGTGTATTCACATTGTGGGCCCAGTACCCCAGGTCGGCCCGGTGAGGCCCAAATCAATTTTTTGTTATCATAACGCTCATCTTTTTTATAGCGGATATTTCAACAAGTGAGGCAAGCTCAAGCTATTTTCCAGTTGAATCCACTGACTGCGAATCAAGTGATTCTTCCGATGATGATACCTACTAAGGTGGTACGTAACCAAGTAGATTAACGAATACACATTATATAATTTTTTATATCACCTAACATTTTCCTATTATATATATACAGGGTGAGTCTCTTCAAAGGTCCAAAATGGGTGGGACTTATTTACGGCAAAGGCACGCATTCAGCCAATTAGGTAAACAATTATCCGGTTGGGAATAGGTTAGTAATGCTTAATCACGAATTACGGCGTGCCTTTGCCGCAAGTAAGTCCCACCCATTTTGGACCTTTGAAGAGACTCACCCTGTATATATAATTAAGGATCTAACGGCTATTCTTTTAGTATGTATACATCATTATGATTTGCATATTTTTGTAATAACCTAATTTTAAGAAAATTATTGTTATTTGTAAATACTAACTTTACATCATTTTCATTTTTATATTTCTGTAGTCACCTAGTTTAAGCAAACTACTGTCATTTTCGTCTATATAAAACATTTTTTTCCGTACAAATCAGCCATATTGGATCCGTCATTCTGTTTTTTGGATCTTTGACTTCGGATTCGTAATCAGCGACCCCAAAAACCTCCGAGTACAGATTTGCGACCGAATTCAACGTGTTTTTCAAGAAATTTGCTACTGTTTTGGATCCGCCATTTTGTTTTTGAGATTTTTGTTTTCGGATTCGTAATCAGCGACCCCGAAAACCCCCGAGTACAGATTTGCGACCGAATTCAACGTGTTCTTCAAGAAATTTGTTACCGTTTTGGATCCGCCGTTTTGTTTTTGAGATTTTTGTTTTCGGATTCGTAATCAGCGACCCCGAAAACCCCCGAGTACAGATTTGCGACCGAATTCAACGTGTTCTTCAAGAAATTTGTTACCGTTTTGGATCCGCCGTTTTGTTTTTGAGATTTTTGTTTTCGGATTCGTAATCAGCGACCCCGAAAATCCCCGAGTACAGATTTGCGACCGAATTCAACGTGTTTTTCAAGAAATTTGTTACCGTTTTGGATCCGCCATTTTGTTTTTGAGATTTTCGTTTTCGGATTCGTAATCAGCGACCCCGAAAACCCCCGAGTACAGATTTTCAACCGAATTCAGAGTTATGTCCGCAAATTTGGGATTCGGCCCCACTGTGCGTCGTACACTGTAATATTGTATCGATTCTTGTATCGGGAAGACGTAATGAATATAAATTTGCAATAAAACTGGCTACTTTTTTAGCAATATTGTGAGCATCTTCATCAGCTGTCACATGAGTTTTCGAATCATTCTCATAAATTTGTTCAGTTATATTCTCATATACTTGTTCTTCTAACGAATCTACCGTGTTACTGCACGATGCATTTGCAAAATCATTTTCACTATGAGACAGTATTGTTTTACTATTACAGCTTGAAAGGTGTCGTCGAAAACCACTATATGTTGTACATACCCCTGACGACTTTTGCGCAAGGTTATACGAAGGTTGATATACCGATATTAAACTGTATATTTCCGGATTAACCACGGGTAATTACTTCAGAAATACCGTATATCTGCGCCTTTCTGCATACCGTGTTTTACCGGCACTTCTACTGTATTCACGAGTACTGGACACAGCTTTCATACGGTGTGAACACCGTTAGCATACCCGGTATAAAGCGCCAAATTTCCTGGTGCTTTCAAAAAATTAGGTTTGACCATGGTGTGGGTACCGCAGTTCGACGGTTGTTATACCGTATTCCCACCACATTCGTACCGTATTCCCACCACATTCGTACCGTATTCCCACCACATTCGTACCGTATTCTCACCACATTCGTACCGTATTCTCACCACATTCATACCGTATTCTCACCACATATCCCTGACGACTTTTGTGCAAGGTTGTGAGAAGGTTTATATACCGATATTAAACAGTATATCACCAGATTTACCACGGGTAATCACTTCAGAAATACAGTATATGAGCACTCTTCCGCATGCCGTGTTTCACCGGCACTTCTAACGTATTTACGGGTACCGAACACAGTTTTCATACGGTGTGAACACCATTACCATACCCGGTATAAAGCGCCAAATTTCCTGGTCCCTCCAAAAAATGAGATTTAACCACGGTATGTGTACCGCAGTTCGACGGTTGCGATACCGTATTCTTACCCCATTTATACCGTATTATCACCACATTCACACCGTATTCTCACCACATTCATACCGTATTCTCATCACATTTACACTGTATTCTCACCGCATTTGTACGTGAAAAAAAAATCAATAAAAAAAAAACGGGAAGTGTGAGACAGCAGATCTCAACCAACGCAGGGATAGCATGATTTCTAAATAAAATTCCGTGTATGCCTTCGCACGAAAGCGTCGCTCTTTTCTGATCAAGACATTTCGGACTATTTGGTACATGGTATTCATTATAATGACAGGGAATTACAATAATTTACTATCTTTACATGAAGAGACACATAACATTGCAGACATAATATTCATTTATTGATCCTATCATCTACGAAAATATTAATTGAACCCTAAAACATACCGCGAGGACCAGGTGAAAGAGAATGGTCGGTCCGCCCAGACACCTTATATTTCGTATTTTCATGGGGATAGCCACTCGTTGCGCTGAAAAATATATCCTGGGGTCGAAGCTATCGACCACGCGCCAAAATCACCCTAAGGATTTTCTGCGCAACGAGTGGCTATCCCCATGAAAATACAAAATATTAGGTGTCTGGGCGGACGGACCATTCTCTTTCACCTGGTCCTCATGGTATACCGAGAGAATACCTTGAAAGTTATCACTCAGTCACTGCCGACTCGGCCCTCCCCAAGTTTTTCGTCTGTTTTTCGCAGGCTGGCCTTCTCCTTTTTAGGTTGTAACGTGGCAACGTTTAGACCTCCGCTGAACCGAACGACGGTCGTGCCGAAGTCCGGCCGCCCGATTTAAATCGCGCCGCCCGACTTCCCTGCGGAGCCTATTGGCCGCAGACCCTCGCATATGGCGACGCGGTCGCCGCCAGCGCCCGCAGGCCGGGTGATGCCGGTTGGTACTAACACCGGAAGAGAAATCACTTCCATCTTTGGAGAATCTAGAGTGCACCTCGTGTAATTCGCCGTTTCGAGAAAAAGTGATATTGGAAGTCGAGAGAGAGAGAGAGAGAGTAGAGAGAGAGTGTAGAGAGTGGAGTGGAGTGTGTGACGAGTGTTGGAGTGATTTTGGATTGGATATATCGACCCGGCGTACTTTTGGACTACGGATTTTGGATTTCGGAACATTGACCCGTGTATTGGCTATTGACGACCCCTGCATCCACCCGGCTCTCCGACCGTACCTCGTGCTTACCGTCGCAACCGAGGCAGTGAGATCGTCACGACCAGGTAGGATCAATCCGACTTCTAGTCAATACTCCCTATAGTACAAACCCGCACCCCGTAGTATTCCCTAGGCCTCGAAACCGCGTGTCTGAATCCCAACCGTTCCCCGCGAACCGTTGGATTCAAAAATACAGCACACCGGTACGCCCGTTTTCGTTGCGCGTAGCCGTGCCAAGATTGGTCACCGCTGCGCCGATCGCGACCGAATTCAGTTCGACGCCATCTTAGCCACAGACCTGCTGACGTCACGCTACGCACTCAGCTGCGGCGGGTCAGAGCTCTGTCGCTTCTCCTGAACCGCTGCCTGCCCCTCCACTTCTCCGCCGCCGCTATACCGCGCGCCGCGACAGTATAGCGAGAGACTTCGAGAGAGGCACGCACTCTCGCTACGGTGACAGCTGACTGTCACGTAGCCAGAGCGAGAGAGGTAGACCGTAGGTCGAGTCGACTTGGTCCTCCCTACCGTCCCTCTCAAGAGCACGGTAGTGCAACTACTAGTTTATAGTTTTTTTTTTGTATTTTTGAGTCTAGTCAGTTTTCATTTTGCTTTTTCTTTTGATAATTCATTTAATAACGTAATTTATAGTAGAGTAGAGTCAAGTTAATATTTTCCTAATTTTACATACGCCAGGTAGCGGGCGTGGTCCTAAATTCGCCACCTTTTCTTTTTTTCTTTTTTTAAATAAATAAGTATTTTCAATCAAACAACTGGTGTCTTTATTCCTCGCCCCTACGAAATCCCTCTATCGTAGTAGTTAGTCGGAGGGTCCCAGAGAGAGAGAGAGAGGACTTCTAAGGAAGTCTGGCGCCCAACAGCATCCCCTACCTACCCGTTGGCCCCCGGTTTGTATTCGGCTTATCTTCCTTGGTTACCCGAACCTCGGAAAAACCCGTTACAAGGTTCAAACTACAGCTGTCAAACGTAAAACAATTGCATCAACGAAGGTGAGCGAGAGTAATTCATCTAATTAATTAAGATCAATTTGGAAATAATAATTTCTTATTTTCTCATTGTTATCCATGGGTATTATAATTACGAATGAACATTTTAATTCTCGATTTTCAATTTTAATTTTAATCATCAAGTGTTCTCGTGAATTAGTTGCAAATACCCAATAAAAAATCGGTTTCAATTTTTTTTTTTTTATAAACCGAAAATTGATTTACAAATTCATCGCACATGACAATAAAATCGGTTTTATAATAAATCAAAATAATGATGATGATAACATTTTAGAATGATTAGTGACCGTGGTTTGTAGGAAATAATTTAGTCGGAGACAGTCAGGTTTTAATTAGAGCGTTTTTTTTCTTTTATTGTAACATTTTGGCTGGCGACGGCCGGCCATCCTCAGACAAAAAGGATATTCCTCAACGCTCAGCCGAAACGTTGCAAGTATTACTAACCATTACTACTAAAGATTACACTAACTAACCACCGAAAGAGATCTAAACTATACTCTAAATCTACACTAATCTGTCAAATTCTATGTACTGTCTAAGCGCTTGAGGGGATCTGTCCCAGAGCGCCCAATAAATACAACTCTTACTCTTACTTGCAATAAAAGAAAGAAACCGCTCTTATCAAAACCTGACCGTCTCAGACTAAATTATTTCCGATAATGATAACAATAATAATAATAATGTATTGCTATGAAAAATAAATTATTATTATTATTAAATAAATCCTTATTAATTAGATAAATTATTCTTGCTCACCTCCGTTGATGCAATTCTGATGTTTGACAGCTGTAGTTTAATCCTAAAAGGGGCATGGCCAGTCTGTGAAAAACAGACAAAAAACTTGGGGAGGGCGGCGTTGGCTATGACTGCGTGATAACTTTCAAGGTATTTTCTCGGTATTGGGATCGAAAAAAGAGTGACCCGCCATCTGGTGTTGAACGCTTGAACTAATAAGTGCGGGATTCCCGGCTGATTTCTAATAGAGTTTAGTGATGTAAAAGCTTTTTTTTTATCAAAAAAAATCATGGAGAAGAATACCGGCACGAAATTTTCGTTGGATGTGAATAAAAGCAACACTTATTGTTGTGTATTTGCATGTAAAAGTCATTCATCTAAGCATAGAGGGCTAAGTTTTCATTCATTTCCTAAACCCGGGTCGAGGTTCGTTAACGTTAAGACCAAACTGGGAATCATTGAAAAAGTTGACCAGAGAAAAGCCTGGGAGATAGCATTAAAAATGGGAAAACCGGTAACAAAATATATGAAAGTATGCTCCTTACATTTTGAAAAAGATGATTACCTCATGCCTGGTGAGTAAGAAATCATGGGTTATATTATTTGAATCGCAATATCCCTACTGAAAATTTCCAGATGGATTTATCTGGTCGTTCGAAATTCCTATGGAATTTGCTGGTAATCCAGCAAGTTTTATATGGAATTCATTGGATTTTGCTGGGAATGCACTAGATTTTAGATGGAATCCATAGGAATTTTGAACGACCAGATGAATCCATGTGGAAATTTTCAGTAGGGATGATTCTTAATTTACACCTTTTACGTTTCATCATAGACTCGGACGCAATGAAAAGATTTTTGAAAAAATGCGCCGTGCCCTCGTGCAATTCGCCGAAAAGTTCGGTAGAAATATGCAATCAAAAAAAAATTACTGATGCTGAAGCAAAAAAAAACAACGGAAGAGGTGCGAGAAGAACAGCCAGAGAATTAATGAAAGCAGAGCTATTGGCAAAGAAAACGATTTTTGATGCGAATGATCATAGAAGTGACGAAATCGTAACGAACAAAGCCACTTTATCAGTTGATATTGAAGAGGATCCAGTCTTGGACGAGCTTTCTGCATGTTTTCGCGATATTGGTATCCAAGTCTGCACTCAAAAGTTAACTCAGAATTTTTGTGATATAATTAAAACTGACGAAAATTTAAGTACCCTGACAGGCATTCCAAGTTTCCAATTGCTAGATAGCATTGTCGAAATTGTAGGTAGGCATCTGAACGAAGGTTCAAACATTAAATTGGGATTGAAGGACCGAATTGTGATGACATTCATGAAATTCAAACAAAATCTTTCGTATCCAATGTTGGCAATTTTGTTCCAGTGCTACACACCACAAAACTGTAGCAAAATAATAGTACAAATGATTGATATCCTGAGCGCTTGTCTACAGGTAGCAATTCCCTGGCCCTCTCGCGATGAGATTTTGAAAAATGTTCCGAATTGCTTCAGCGATTTTTCGAATGTTCGTGTTGTATTAGATTGTACTGAAATCAGTATTGAGAGACCAAAGAATTTGTGCTGTCAAATAATAACCTACTCACATTACAAGGGAACGAACACTGTCAAATTCATGACAGGTGTCACTCCGGGAGGCTTGATTAATTTTGTGAGTAAATCATATGGGGGACGATCGTCAGACAAAGCAATATTCGAACAGAGTGGTATAATACAATTATTGGAAAAAAATGATGCGGTCATGGTGGACAAAGGATTTCTGATTGATGATGTATGTCTAGAACATGGCATAGTAGTAGTAAGGCCTCCATTCCTGAAAAATAAAAAGCAACTATCAAAGACAGAAGCCTTGTCGAATAACCGGATTGCTCGTGCAAGAGTTCACATCGAACGAGCTAATCAAAGATTGAAGTTGTTCAAAATTTTGGGTGATAAAATGCCAGTGCGATTGATACAGCATTCAGAAAAAAATTTTAAAATTATTTGCGCAATAGTAAACTTAAGTGCACCAATTATGAAGGATCGAGACAAATTCAACTAATCATTGTGTTTATTCGGATCGTTAATCTAACACAATAAGGATTTATTATTATTATAAGAGTATTATCAGAAGATATTAGAATGATTCGTGAAACGGTAGATTATTTTCAATACATTTTTATTGTATTATAATTTACTCATATACATACATATTTTCAATTAAAAAAGATGGAAATAGAATGAATACTGCGATGGAACTACTCTTTCTCTTGTACGCAAACGTTATGTATCATTTTACAAAAATAAACAGATTTGACCGCAAAAAGCATATCTCTGACGTACCCAATATCAAAATTAACTATCACTGTTACAAAACTATCATCGAAGGACGCATATACTACTAGATCAGCCTGTTTGATATTTAAAATCGCCATGCCCAATTGAATTTGTGCATAATAGGTATGTTTTTTTTTTAATGTGATGTTTTCTCCTTTGATTTCTAGCCATTTAACTTGATTAATAGCTTCGTTGATGGACGTCGTTTTTCCAACAAAGGGACACTTTATTTCGATCAATTTGTTTGGTTTGTTATGGGTGAAAACTATGCCATCAGGGGAATAGCCCAACCACGGATTTTGGGACGAGACAATCAAACCGCATTCAAGCACTTCCACATTCATTTTCATTTCGTACGCAGTCCTTGCCTTCGGCTCGTTCTGAATACCATGCTTGCAATATTTGCTGAAAAATGGTTTCGGATAAAAATATTTCAAAGATTTTTGGGCCCAATCAGCACCCTTATTCTTGCTGTATGTATACAGTTCATAAATTCTTGATCCAGTGACTCTGAGTTGCCTTTCGTTCCTCCAATCCTCGCGTGAATCTTTTGTTGTTATACAAATCGAATATGGGTCGCCATTCAATCGGTTGCAAATATCTGAACAACACTCTCTCAAAGGCTGATAAGCTATTTCAGACAATTCTTTCATCAAATCTGATGCCTGATTTTCTATCAAATATTTTAAATTGGTGGTTGAACATTCATCATCATGGACTATATTATTATTTATCGTTAACAAGGGAGTATGTCTTCCACATCTATATGGACAAAAATATCACGAATAAAAAATCAAAAATAAAATTGCGGCCCTGTACGCTGGATAAACACAAAAAGGTATATACAATTCAAAACAAATAAAATTCACTGTAAAACGGTGTAAACATAAATAATGAAAAATGGCTCAATGTATAAATGTAAAATAGATCAGTGTATAAATGTACAAATATTCCCTAATCAAGCCCATATCGAAATTCTGATTACGTGTGCAAAGCCAATGCTGATGTTGGATTTTTGTTGACTAGAATTTCCCGGATTATCTTCGCTTCCTCTTCAGATATATTAAGAGCGTGATTTGAAGTAGCTTCGTTTTTCAGACATTCATGTTTATCTAAAGGTGCAGGATGGTATTGTTCCAGTGATTCCTTGTGAGGTTTATTCCAAGCGCATTTTTTATCGGTCATTGATATCATTTCTAAAATTTTTAGAATCAGTTTCATAGAATTATTATGAGAGTTGATGAAAATAAATGATGAAAATTGTTATGGAGCACACAATACAACTGAACTTCTGTTCCAAATTATAGGTATGTAATCTTCATCATTTTTTTTCTGAATTTGGAACTTTACATATAATTCGTTATTTACCGCTATGCATTGAAACTACTGTAATGAATAACGTGTACCTGTTGCAGTATAATAACACTGCCACGATGTGTTTACATTTCTCGCTCAAACCAGCTTTGCATGAGCAGGACATCGATTCTACCTCACCGTTATCAATTATTCCCCGAATCTCGTAGGGTGCACCACGCAGATTTGATGTTTGTAGGCAGAAAGCAATGAGGTTATATTTCGTGTTTCCAGTCTCCAGCTCGTTTTCCCTACCACAGAATATTATGTGTTTGGAATTCAAAAGCCTTTCACCTTCAACTAGGTTTCTGCTAGTTGGCGAAGCCTCAGCAAATGAGTAAATTTGGGGTAAATTTATCCGCATTTTTCCGGTTTTCTGTAATTAAATCGTTCCGATTTAGTAGTTCATTCGCAGGTGACGTTCCGTTTAGCAAGCTTGTTGGACATTATGTATACTTACTATGACAAGTTTTCACTGTTTTTAGAAGATATTTCACACCAATTTATTCGTTTTAAACATCTGTTGAACACGTTTGACACGGTCATCCGTACCTGTCACTATACGCGTATCCCGCTCTCGGACGCCATATTGGATTAGGCTCCGCCCCCTGTTTCGATCCCAATACTATCTGTACAAGCGCCCACCCAAACTATCAAAGACTTAAGTGTGTTTCACCAAGACACCTCTAGTCGATCTTTTTTATTTCCTTTTCCAACCGTTCCTCGCCTCCTTCATCCTTCCCCCTTCCCTCTCGTCTGCGGATGACGCCGTCGCCCGCCTTCACGGCCGTTCGCTCGTTAACTCCCGACGAGGTCCGACGACTCGCCTGCGCCCAGGCCTACGTAGCTCGCTGCACGGCCGAAAGCCTCCCGGGGTGGACGACGGGGCCAGGGGGGGAAACCTGCCATGTTAAATTTTGGTCCCGTGTTTTAGTTCCTATCCAAGTGGGGTATAGGGCTGGGGGCGCTGATGGTTGACGACGACGGTCGGGAGGACGAAAATGGCGACGTGTCGGCTGCTACTTCTTATTCGACCGCCTTATTTAGAAATTATTTTAAGGATTCTTCGGATCACGTGATAATCGGCATAGTCAAAAAGTCAATGTTCACCAAATTAACAAATTTATTATCATTTTCTTGTGTACAGTGTTATTCTAATACTATATTTGGGTACGAAGATCTTGATATTATAATATTGTAAATAGTAAAATATTATAGAAAACTTTGAATTCGGAATATAACATTAGAATTGAAATCATTTATTGAAATTTAGATATCTTGAAAAACTATTGACATTTCATTTTAACGTAAATATTAATGATATATTTCCTATTGAGTAAACCCTGATACACAGTAACAATTAACTTAAACAATTATATTTTAATTACCTATTTTAATTTTTTGAAAATTTCGATTCGTTTCAAATGGAACACAAAATTGAATACAAATTTGCGAGAAATCCTCATTATTTACAAACAACATTCTAATTAATCTCTAAAATAATTTTTCTTCATTTTATTAACATTATTTCTTATTGCTTATTGACTGATATATCGTCAATCTTGGTGCTTCAACGAATTGCAGAGTCCCATCTCCATTTGTTGCTGAAACATGTGAAAAATAAGATTATTCAGAAAACTCAAATATCATTTAGTAGTTAAAATTGGAAAGTTACGTATACATGGATTTTATTCATACTTTTGTCATCTCGTCAATTTGCCTCTGCAAGTTCATTTAATAGCTCCCTGAAATCCATTCGGCGTAGCCAATTAAATCCATCAACACTCCAAACTATACCTGGGAGTTAATACAAAAATGCCTGAATTAATCAACTTGAATTTGTTTATGCCGAAAAATGAAATATGATGTATAATGTACATACGCGGTGATATGATTTTGCGATTCCAAAATGTAGGACTACGGAACTAGTTTAACAACTTCGAAGAGGCCTGTCATCAGCATCAGTTGTTTAGATGAATCAATTCCGGCATCTCTTCATCACTTTCTGGAACTCATAAACAGAAGTATTGAGTAAGGTCAACGTTACAATAATTAGGAAACATCATTTATCTGGTTTATACGAACGATTAAATAGTCGGGGCATATCCCTCGATGATGTCCTCTACTGGCTCAACATACAGGCGAAGCAGGATCAACCTATTGATTTTGGCACATATGCTGAACTTCGTTTCAGCATTGAGGTAGAAAGGACTTGACCCATGTGTTCTTATACATACGCGTAAGCGTCATCGATCTCTTATTGATATCCGATTGAGGCCCGTTGCTCTATCGAGCTTTGTTCATGCACTAAAATAGTACGTTTCCCTGTAAGGATAACATTAATTTGATTAGTCCATGTGTCGAGGTAGAAGCGTCCACACACCGCAGCAATAGTCCGTGAAATCTCCGCTGAATGTCTGCTACACTTGAAATGCGAAAACACACGTTGAGATAGCCCTGTTATTAAAAGTTGACATACCTGAATTTTATGGAATATGTGGTGAATCCGTTCTGAAAATAATGCATATATTTTTGGGAACACCACATTATCCCTGCAAACGCCCTGGATTTCTTCTTGGCAGTGTTCGCATCCTTTTACAATGTCTAAGCTCAACAGCTTTTTGATAGTTGCCACAATCATGCCCGAAACTTCTTCATCGTTGTTACGTGGTACAAGAATGTGATACAACTCTAAAATCAAAAATCCGGAGTGTGAGTTGAAAAGTAGTAGTTATTGGTAAAACAGTATCGCTACAATAATTTTACAACTACCTAGTTCAGCATCTGCATTCTCTAACGATCTCTCCTGTACAAGGTCCACAGGATGCCTGATCCTCTCTGCTAGCTCTACAAATCGTTGCAAAGGGGTAAAGCTGTCTCCGACATATAAATTTTCACAATTTGCATTAACGGAGTGCTTCGAAGTGAGATTGTTGACAAGAAATGTTTTAAATGATCCTTGGAATTGGGCACAATTTGGATTCACGTTTCGTCTTCCATGACTCCGTATTTGCCCAAAGAAGTTCTCCAGGCAGTCCTGATTCAGGTGACGAGTCTCTAGGTGCTCAAAACCCATTTCATGCACGACCCTCCAAACGTTCTGGATAGAGGCTATTGTTTTAATCCAATTGCGCATTGTTGGCACATCAGTCTTGGAATTAGATTCCTTTGAATCTTTTTTAACAAAGCGCATGCCTGTCAGCTTGCGACAGGTCTCTAGCCAGAACGTATGGTGCTCACTTGTTGAGGTAAGCAGCCCCTTCAGCCCGAGGCCTGCACTCTTCTTGTGGCCGTTGAGGGAATCGAACAAGTTATTGAAAAACTTAAGCGTGCGGGCTGTTTCAAGCCCCTCTGCTTCTGGCATTTTGAGAGGCCCAATCCGAGAATTGATGTGTCCTATGAAATATTAAAGCAAATATGAGTTAATATTTCGTATAATTTTCAGAATTGTTTCTTACAAATCATTCTTTACCTGAAATTGTGGAAGCGAATTCTATGTAATTTGCCAGTGTCTCGCTGAATACTTGGGTGGCATACTTCACTTTCATTTTTTTTATCTTGTCGAGGATGATGTGTTCGTCGCTAAGTTTTTTCAATTGTCTGCTCGGACCGTTGGTATCTATTGTATATATAGGCTAGCTGTACAATATCCCAGCTTGCAAATTTTCTTCTACCTTTGCCCACAATATATTTTCTCACTTTCTCGGGATGTACGTCCACTTCTAAATCTTTGGTGAGCAGATTATTGCGGGTTCCCTTAAGTAAATGTGGAACATCGTAGATATGATGGAAGGTGGTTTGGCCTATCTTAATCACATCTCCTACAAATATAAGATCATTTAATAATTTAATACAGATATGACCACTTTGAAACAATTATTTGGCATCACCCGCAAACAAGAAATGCAATGATAAATTTGTTATTACTCACCTGGTTGTTTGTCATGATGAAAGCGTTGTCTATTGGTTTCAAATACCAGCCTTTCAATGGCTGACATGTTGGAACTGCCTTGATCACACACAGATGCGACAATCTGCAAACCAGTTGATTCTATAGCCCGAACAACTTCTTTGATGCAGAACATTAATTGCACACTGGATGTTTGTGATTCGCAAAAATTGTACGAGACTGGCACTTTCCATCCCGAGTATATCCCTTTAATCATATAAACAAGGCAATGATCCGCAAATTTTGTGGTCCTACTTCCCCAATCCTCAAATCCAACAATCCTGTCTGCCGCTGCGTCATATTTAATATGAGGCTCCAGTGCCACTTCATCCCATATTAGGATGCATACTTTATCTCGACCATCTTTCATTTGCTGCACTTTGTCTTGTAGATGTTGGATCACTTCTTTCATGATCCCAGTTTTCACTGGGACTTTGCACAGCAATTTCATTAGAGTCGTTCGGCTAGGAAGAGGGAAGAAGCTTGAGAGAAACCTATAGCAGCTGGGTGATTGTTTATATAATAAACAGAAGAGTCGCTGCTCCACAGTAAAACGTCTAGTCTGAAAACGAATATATTTACTTTTAATCGACATTGCGAGTGACCTGACCGTTTTAGGAAATCGTCAACTCAAAGAGTATACTAAATAGACATAAATTTGAATGAAACAGAAGACATGAAATAAAAGACTGAATCGTATGTATGCTACGAAATATAGAGACTTACACTTGGTGCATGTTGAGAATTTCGGAGCAGCATTTCCCAAAACTGCTTCTGAACCCGGGTTAACGAAGCAGTGAATTTCTCCGCTAACTGTGCTGTTGTTGTGGGATCCATCTCCCTGCGATGTTTCTTCAGCTGCCTCCTCAATCGGTCATATTTTCTTTTGAAGAGCACCGCTTTTTTGTAAACGGCTCTGGCCTTAGGATCCAAAGCGGCTTGCCGTTTCATGGAGCCAAGAATAGTAGTCTCCTGAGCCAAGGAAGAACTATTCATGATGTCTGGCTGTTCTTCATCTGGTAAATTCAGCGGCAGTACAGATTCTCCTTGGATTTCATCGACCCCATCACTCCTCATCGATGTACCTGCAAAGGATACATTTTCAATATTTGCTCAGCAAATTTGCCTTACCTGGTGATACATGTTCAGTCTGTCCATTCGACTGTTCCTCGCTGATGTCCATACTTGGGGATTCAGGATCTTCCGGTATGTGGAGGGACGGTACTGCTGTGTCCATCAGTTGACACCTTTGATATATTGAGTCGAACAATTTAGCCCACACTATTTATAGATGAATTTGAATATTTATAAATGGTGGGATAATTCTCACCTGGACAACGTAAGCTTATATGCTTCTTGGGGAAAGTGCTGCTGACAGACATAAAATTTCATACGGTCTTCAACAGTCATCTGCTGCAATTCTGGATTTCTGACAGCACATGCCCAAACGTGTGATTTTACTGCATCTTTAGGAAAGCGATGTCTAACACTCCGCTTCGTACTCTTACACCCTTGTACAATACATGCTTGGCCTTTCTTCATATCGATAATCGGTATTCTACTGGTAACGTATTAAACCAACCTTATACAACTATTCTATCTAACTCAAAAGGAACAATATTTAGCTAAAGTCTTAAGTAATATGTAATCTAATACTACGTCTTTAATTTAATAGAAATACGTTGACTAACCTTCAAATTTAATACTAAATCTATAATTTGAAATGTCTAATACTGTATCTAATATCTAAAATGTAAAGCTAGAATAACGTGAACTAACCTATCAATGTAATACTAAATCTCTTATCTGAAATGCTAAATCTAAATTATCTGAAATATAGAGCTATAAATACGTTAACGAACCTTCTAATGTAATACTAAATCTATAATTTAACAAGGTCAATAATATATCTAATATCGAAAGTTTAAAGCTAGAATTACGTGACTACACTGAAAAAAAAGTTTTTTTCCTATTAGTAAATTTTTCTCTCGAATAAGGAAACTAGTATTCTTGGAATAAGAATACCTAAGTTTCCTTCCCATAGGAATATGCATACTGACGGTAAGAAAACTTGGTATTCCTCTGAGCAAAATACCAAAATGACAACTTAGCAGATTTAACCTAACCTAGCTAACACAGATTTAAATATGTTTATAATAATTAACTTTTATATTATAATCAATTATTTATAAATTATTAATCATTAATAGATTGAAATTAAAGAAAAAAAAAAAATAAAATAAATTAAAATATTTAATGTAACACAGCTTGTGGTTTTCGCCTCAGAATAATATTTGGTATTCTTGTGGGGATAATACCAGTTTTCTTACCATAAGAATACGTATACTTACTGCAAGAAAACTGAGTTTGAAATACTTTGTATTTTAGTAGGAAAAAAACTTTTTTTTCAGTGTAACCTACAAACTTACCGATACGACTCCTGAATTTAACTTGAATACACACTTTTCTTATTAATATTAGAATACAATTGACTATTAAGACTATGAATATCAAGCAATTAATGTTAGAAATATTTTACTCAAAGCACAAGTGAACTTTTAGATTTTGAAAAATTTTTCCGTCAGTCCGCGTTAAGAGTTCTGTACGAAAAGAAATATGGCGTCTGGATTCGGCGTCACTTTGGCGTCGTCCAGCGTCTACCCCCACCCGGTGTCGGTCAACCATCAGCGCTCCCAGCCCTATACCCCACTTAGATAGGAACTAAAACACGGGACCGACGGCCCCATAAGGACGTTTCACCCCCTGGACGGGGCCCACCACCAGGTCAGCAGGGACCCAGACGAGCCGGATCCCACGGCCAACGTTCCGTGCCATCCAGGTCGAGCGGGGCACACAGACCGACGGACCGAGACGAGCCCGTTACCCGCCGGCTCGAAACCTGGCCACCGAGAGGAAGTCCACCCAGCCTTCCAAGGCCTTCTCCGGGGTCCCGACGGTCGAACCGCTGGTTAAAGCGGAGGTTTCTCTGCCTGCCCAGGTCCCAGTCCGGGTCCAAACTGCCAACGCGGTCCGGCTACCACCGGGGAAACTACTACCAGCAATCCCGCAGTACGCCGACGTCCGAGGCCCGCAGCACCGTCGGTTCACCGCCACTACACCGGCCCGAGCCCCCACCAGGACCCCGATCAAGCCGTCTCCCGGTGCGGTCATACTGTCGCCGGCTAAGGTCCTGCCTGCCTACGAACCCTACGTGGACTGCAGGGCTCCGAAACCGAAGCGCCGCAGCGTCCAGATCCTAACGGACGAGGAAATCACCGCCCTCGCCCAACGCGGCATTACTCGTCGCCGTTAAGGCACGGTATTTTTCCGGCTGGTCGCAAGACCAGCCACACAAACTAACCCAAACACAAATCCGAGTGACGGGAAGTTATTCCCGTCAACAATCTAGAGATAAAAACAGCTTATTTAGGTCTGAAATGTTTCGCGGTCAATAAGCGTAACAAACAGATTCTACTAAGGATCGATAACATTACAGCACTAGCATACAGGGTGATTCATTTTAATCGCCCGGGGCCGATATTTCGGAAACTAAGCAAGATACAAAAAAAAAGTTTCATATAAAATATTCAGGGTTCAGAGGGGGACAGAACTTGGTGGTATCAGTATTTCCGTAAGTGGAGCCACTGAGGGTGGGTGAAGGTCAACTTCGTTTTTTTAAATGGAATGACATATTTTTTTCTCCAGAATCTCAAAAAGCGTCAAATTGTGGACCAAAAAGTACTCACATACATATGGCCTAAGGTCAATGAGCAACGAGGTAGAGCCGGTCAAAACAATACACGTGCGGCCGCGCCTCGCGGTTGCGGTGCAGCGCCCGCCAGCGTACCAAATCTACAGATATCTTGTCGGTATTGTAAAGAGACTTGAGTATCCATGTTTTGAAGGATATAAAGGGAGCAGATTATTTTTCACGTGGAGCTGCTAAGGGTAAATGAAGTGTAACTAGTTGATTTTGATTTTGTTTCGTTTATTCATCATAGACAAATTTTTGTTGGGCATTATTTCATTGCGTTTTTTATTTCTTATTTTTTATTTCCACCTTAAATTTCTAATGCTTACGATAATGAATCACGATAATAACAAAACAAACAAATAAGCATTAAAAATTTAAGGTGGAAATAAAAAATAAGAAATAAAAAACGCAATGAAATAATGCCCAACAAAAATTTGTCTATGATTGATAAACGAAACAAAATCAAAATCAACTAGTTACACTTCATTTACCCTTAGCAGCTCCACGTGAAAAATAATCTGCTCCCTTCATATCCCTCAAAACATGGATACTCAAGTCTCTTTACAATACCGACAAGATATCTGTAGATTGGTACGCTGGCGGGCGCTGCACCGCGACCGCGAAGCGCGGCCGCACGTGTATTGTTTTGACCGGCTCTATCTCGTTGCTCATTGACCTCAGGCCATATGTATGTGAGTACTTTTTGGTCCAGAATTTGACGCTCTTTGAAATTCTGGAGAAAAAAATATGTCATTCCATTTAAAAAAACGAAGTTGACCTTCACCCACCCTCAGTGGCTCCACTTACGGAAATACTGGTACCACCAGGTTCTGTCCCCCTCTGAACCCTGAATATTTTATATGAAACTTGTTTTTGTATCTTGTTTAGTTTCGGAAATATCGGCCCCGGGCGATTAAAATGAATCACCCTGTATATCAATAAATTACCTTCGGCCAGCCAAACATAGACTTGTTTGCCACAAGAATAAATAACAAATGCAGAAAATATTGCTCATGGGAAAAAGACCCGGAAGCTTATGCAATAAATGCACTCACTATCAGTTGGGAAAACCACCACTGGTACGCATTTCCGCCTTTCTCATTGATACCTAGAATTCTAAAAAAGATAAGAGACGAAGGATCGACAGGAATCCTTGTAGTACCACTCTGGATGGTCCAGGCTTGGTATCCGCAGTTGAGACATCTTCTAAACTCGGATACAATTACGTTCGAGCCAGCACATAACCTACTCCTTTCACCTTGCAGGACCATAACACACCCACTTGCTTCCAGCCTTACCCTGGAGGCAGGAATTGTATCAGAACGGCGTTCCAGAAAAAGAACCTGGGAAAAAACACAGTAGAAATAATGGTGTCATCCATCACGACAAGCACCATAAAACAATACAACGTAGGCCTCAAGCGATGGTGGGGTTTCTGCAATAAAAGAAATCAAGACCCTTACGCAGCAGGAGAGGGGGTGATCCTCGACTTGCTGACCCAAAAATTTACAGAAGAAGCAGCCTATGGCTTACTCGATACGGTAAAATCGGCAGTCTCATTGATAAACGGCAATACGGCGGATACCCCGCTCATTCAGCGGTTCTTCAAAGGAGCTTTCAAACTCAGACCCACAACCCCTAAGTACTGCACAACGTGGGACGTAGGGGTGGTGCTAAAAAAATCAGAAGCTTGGAGCATAACGGAAACTCTTTCCCTATAAATGCTGTCGCTGAAACTAACTATGCTTCTAGCATTAGGCTCAGCATTGAGAGTGCAGTCCTAAGCGCTGATTAAACTCAAGAACATTAGAAGAATAACTAACGGCATAGAAATCAGGATAGATGAGCGGACTAAAAACTCCAAACCTGAAGCACAGCAACCTTATGCTTTCTTTCCGTTCTTAAAGGACAAGCCAGAGTTGCGCATAGCCAAAGCCATCCTACAACACGTGAAACTCACTGAGGACATCAGACAAGATAAGGATTACCTGCGAATATCATTCAAAGGCCCGCACAAGAAGGTGGGCACACAGACCATCAGCCGGTGGCTAAAGAGAGTACTTAGGGTGGTATTCATAGTTAGGTCTCAAGATAGGTCTTGGGGCCACCTTGACGAAAATCGTCTTATTCGTTGAGATCGTCTTATTCATGCCCAATATTCATAGTCCCATCTTGAAACTGTTTTCGTCAAGAAGGCGTTGCTCAAGACGGTCTTATTTCGACAGGGTCGCCTTGGTCAAGTTCGTGCTTGAGACCGTGCTCATACGGCTTTCGGGTATTTCCGTCGGTCTTCTGCTGTATCAGCAAATCAGAGAACTGGATTTCGGAATACAAACATTCGAACGCGATACAAACATTCGAATATCGTACTGCGCTAATTTCAGATTGTTTGATTCAATTTAAAAAATTGACCTACTCGCTCTGCGACTGATAATTATACAACGAATATAATATTTTGATATATTCAAACATGGTGCCAAAAGCCAGAATAGTAGTCGTCATTATACCCCCCCTGAAAAAAAATTATTTTTAGATATTCTGAAACATAAAAAAGATCGGATAGAAATTAAGAAAAGTGATGCGGCAACGCTAAAAGTGAAAGAAGCTGCTGGGCATGAGGTTGAAAATGAATATAATGCCTGTTTATCCATCACGCAAAAGTTGAGCGCGGAAGGAAAATTAAAAAAATTATTTTATTAAACTAAAAAAAATGTATTCTTCACTCAATACGGTGTTGTGTTGTTCTTAGCGGACAGTGGCACAATTGAAAAAGTTGTGGACAAACCGCAAACAATCCCAACGAGATGCCTTGACGAAGGAGAAGCAGGCTCGTCTAGCTACAGGGGGTGGGCCAGAACTGCCTGCGTCGGCAATAGATCCAGATGTGGCGGTAATAGCACCACATCTTATGACCAATGCACCTGTCTTATTCACGTCGAATATGTCAGACGGCGAATTAGAAGAAGTGTGTGCGGGAATTCTTAATAATCCGAATTTCAACCCTGTCGCTGATGTTGAGTTGCCAGCCAAATGTTCCGACGGGACTCAAATTGATACGGAGACAGAAACATTAGAGGAAGAAATTCAGATTGAAGTCGTGGAAGAAGGAAATTCCAACGGTCAGCCATGTACGTCCAAAGCAGCTGCATCAGGTTGTACGAGTAGTCGCAAGCGAGCTCGTACGACTTTTAGTGGCAATCAGACCTTGGCACAGAAACGTGATCGCGACGACCAGATCGAGTGTCTGAAGATTGAGCGCCTCCAAAAATTAATGGCAAATGATGAGATTCTTGCGAACCGTCGCCTCAAGTACGAGGAAGAATCGATCACAATTAAAAGGCAACACGTGGAGGTAATCCAAGAACTAGAGTTGCGTGAGGCCCAGGCAAAAACTGAATTAGCAGAACTGCAGTTGAGGCTAATGCGTAAACAACTAATAAATGATAATTAGTGAATAATAATTCAGTGATAATATTAATATCAATAAGAATGTCAACAATAAAATGATTTACGATTGCCATATAAGTTTATTATATTCACCTCACGTGAACGATTTCAACATAAGATCACGAGCAGATAAAAATATAATTCATAAAATCTCGATGTCTATGGATAGTACTGATTGTTACCCTATGCATGGAACAGTCGCTCAATAAGGGCCTCTCGCATAGCAAACCCTTCTCCTGGCTGCCATGCAACTGGATTGACTGGCACCACTGGGTCATCCACGTCTGGCTTCTCGTCTTCCGGCAAGATATTGTCGATGATGAGGGATAGGTTGTGCAATACTGCACATGCCACGATAATTGTTGTTGAGCAAACCAACTTGGTTCCCAAACCCTTCGACAAGCAGGGAAACCGACGCTTCCATACACCAAATACTCTTTCAACGATACGTCTGGTTTTTCCTTGAATTTGGTTGTACCCGTGTTCAGCATCGGTGATAGGATTCGCGAGAGGTGTCAGTAGAAATGGTAAGCAGGGATAACCGGCATCTCCAACGAGTGAGTGTTGCAAGTCAATTTACAAGTTTCAAATGTAGCCGCGCTTTAGATTAGTTACGCTAGGTGTAGTCAGAGGCGTCTGTCTCGCGTAATTTGCAGCGTCACTTCCTTCACCCGGCTCTTCTCTTCCGTCTTAAAAATACTCCCGAAATATACTGCTGTATTGTAATCACGTGCCGAAGATATAATAAACCGTTATATATTATTGTTCACCTGAAGTAAAAGTGTCTGGTTATTGTCTTGTTACCTGTGCACACTCCTTATATAACAACAGGTTATGGGCCCAGGCAATGTGCATATCGTAACTGGTTTCAAGGTGTAGCCAGTGTTAACCTAAAAGTGAACTCAGTCGTGTCGGAGCAAAGTAACGAACATGGCGGTCAAAGGCTCTCTCGGAGTCCTTCAGTCAATCGAACGCCTCAGTGGACGGGAGAATTACCACACGTGGTCGGTCACAATGCGAGCATATCTAGAACATGAGGAACTGTGGGATACAATTAAAGTAGTGTCGGGAACAGTCTCAACCGATCCGAAAAAGGTTGCAAAAGCGCGTGCCAAGATAATTTTATCGGTAGACCCAGTTGTATTATCCCACATAGAAAACGAAGCAACAGCAAAAGGAGCATGGGACAAGCTCAAGGAGGCCTATGAAGACAATGGATTAAGTCGCCGAGTCAATCTGTTGTGTACATTGACTACGACAAAGCTAGAAGACTGCAACTCCGAAGAAGAATATGTAAACAAAGTGATAACAACAGCACATAAGCTAACGGACACTAACCTTCAAATCCCCGACGAACTTGTTGGCGCGCTTTTATTGGCTGGACTGCCGAGCCAATACCGTCCGATGATAATGGCGCTGGAAAGTTTATCAACACCAATAACCTCGGATTTAGTCAAACAAAAAATCCTACACGAAGTAAAGTGGCACAGCAACAGCGAAAGAGCGGGAGACACGCTAGGCTATCACTCGTATACCAACAAACGTAGAGGTTTTCACCGAAGAGGTCGTTTTCCCAGAGGGAGAGGGAACAACAACAATAACAACACATTCCTGAGACACCTCAGATGCTACGAGTGCAATCAACATGGACATTATGCCAGCAACTGCCCTACGCCAAAGGACAGATCCAAGAAAGATGCCAAAGCGTGCAGCGCAGAGACAGGAGAGGCTGAAGTCGATGTGGCTTGTGCATTTATCGGTATGACAGCCGCGCATAGCTGTTCACCAAATGAGTGGGTAATCGATTCAGGCGCTTCAAAGCACATGTGTAATAACAAAAGATTGTTTAATTCAATACGTAAGTCTTGCGTCAGTCAGATAACTATAGCTAATAAGGACATATTACCTGTAGAGGGTGAAGGAGAGATTTATATAGATTTAGGCAACAAGCAAAAAGTAAAATTATTAAACGTTTTGTACGTACCACAAGTTGCAGCCAACTTATTGTCTGTCAGTTGTATTGTCAACGCTGGCTGCAATGTAGAATTTGATAGTCTTAGTTGTCGAATTAGTAATAAGAAAGGTACCGTTGTTCTAACCGGAAGTTTATCCAAAAACGGGGTTTATAAGCTAAATTCAAGTTCCGACACCAATTGTCACATACCAAACCCTAATCAGATATCCACAGCATTCTCAGGCAGAGCCTACGCAAGTGACTGGCACAGAAGAATGGCCCATCTCAACACAGACTACCTCAGAGTTCTAATGAAGGATGCCGCTACCGGTATACACTTCGATGATCAACAATTGCCACACTGTGATACCTGCGTACGGGGCAAACTGGCCAGAAAGCCGTTTAAGCGAAATGAGAAGAAAGCCGAGCGGAAATTGATGTTGATGCACACCGATTTGTGTAAGATGGAAACCAAATCAATCGGTAACGCTACATACCTTCTCACATTTCTGGATGACTATAGTCGAAAAAGCTTCGTTTACTTCTTGAAAAGCAAAGACCAGGTACCCAATACATTTGAACATTTTATTAACTACGTTGAAAACCAGAGCGGCTGCAAAATGATGATCCTGAGAAGCGACAATAGCACCGAATATGTAAACGCAAGGTTGCGTCAATTAGTAGAGCAGCGAGGTATTAAACACGAAACCACTATTCCTTACAGCCCCCAGCAGAATGGTCGCGCCGAAAGACTCAACCGGACGCTCATCGACAAAGCACGCACGATGCTACTAGATGCAGGTCTCAGCAAAGACTTTTGGGCAGAGGCCATCGCAACGGCCTCGTATCTGTCTAATAGGTCACCAAAGGCATGTTTACAGATGAAAACGCCGGAAGAACTTTGGACCGGGACGAAACCTGATTTATCCCATGTAAGGATTTTTGGATGCAAAGCAGACGTATATATACCACACCACATGAGAGACAAAATGAACCCTAAAACAAAGGAGTGTTTACTGTTGGGTTACAGCCCCAACCAGAAGGGTTATAGAATGTGGGATATTGGCGGCAGAGTTGTCATCAACAGCAGAGACGTCGTCTTCAAGGAAAACACAGAACCCAAGAAAATCGTGAAAACGACAGCAATGTTGCCTTTAGACAGCTCTTTAGACGACAACGACGTGCCAACGGATCCCGAAAGCGAGCAGCCACAGGACGTGACAGTTGAAGCAGCTCCGCCACCATCGAACAAGAATGAACAGAAAGAAGAAGGATCGAAGTCGACACATCGCCCAGATTTACTCGAAGATGAGTCCGACGATGACGATTTTTCGACAGACCAAACGCGCAAATCAAGCCGAGCATCGAAACTACCAAAGAGACTGGATGACTACGTTATATACTCGGCGAACAGTGATTGCGGCGACCCGTATGACTATCAATCAACGATCGATAGCGAGGAAGCAGCAGCATGGTTGAAGGCAATGACCACCGAATACCAGTCAATAATGAAGAATCACACCTGGGAGCTATGTGATCCACCACCGAATGCCAACATTGTGGGCACAAAGTGGGTATATAAGAGGAAAATGAATGGCGAGACAAAAACTCACAAGGCAAGACTAGTTGCCAAAGGCTATAGTCAGACGAGAGGCGTCGACTATTACGATACCTATTCACCAGTAGTGAGATTCACAACCCTACGTATGCTATTCGCATATGCAGCCAAACAGGACCTGGAGATGTTTCACTACGACGTAGATTCAGCCTTTCTTCACGGCGAACTTGAAGAAGAAGTTTACATACAGCAACCGGAGGGCTTTGAAGTACCAGGACAAGAAACCAAAGTATGCCGCCTCAACAAAGCCATCTACGGATTACGTCAAGGCAGCAAGGTTTGGAACGCCAAACTAGACGCCAAGCTTAAGGCGATGAATATGGACCAATCAAGCAGCGACTTATGCGTCTACTATCACACAGGCCGCAAAGGATCAATCATCGTGGCCATATTTGTAGACGACATTCTCGTTTTCTCCAACTCGATGCAACTCGTGGCGATTCTCAAGAACGGACTCTTCTCCGCATTCTCTATGAAAGATCTAGGAGAGATTAAGAAATGTTTCGGCATTAACGTCACAAGAGACACATCCCGAGGCATAATCCAGTTAGATCAGTCCGATTATGTCAAATCCATTCTCAAGAACTTTTCCATGGATGAATGCAAACCAGCAGCAACCCCGATGGAACCTGGGTGCACTTTATCACTGGAAACTCCACCGCAGACTCAAGAACACTTAGAAAAAATCCAGCGTATACCATACCAAAGTGCAGTCGGTTCGATCATGTACCTGTTCCAAGCAACACGACCGGATCTCGCATTCTCTATCAGCTCATTAAGCAGGTTCAACAAACAACACAACGAACACCATTGGAACACCGTAAAAAGGGTATTTCGTTACCTACAAGGCACCTCGGAATACAAGCTAACTTACTCCAAGATCAGCAACGATAAGATCATTGGGTACAGTGACGCTAGCTGGGGAACCGATGAAGCCGATTCACGATCGATCACCGGATACATCTTTCAGCTCCAAGGAGCAGCAATCTCATGGAACAGTAAAAGGCAAGCGTCGATAGCACTGTCAAGCTCGGAAGCCGAATACTACGCCTTATCTACAGCAGCCCAAGAAGCCATCTGGCTCAAAAGGCTGACGAACGAACTGAGAATTCAAGGCCCAGAGCCTTTACACATCCGATGCGACAACAAAGGCGCTATTGATTTTACGAACAACGCCAACTTTAGTGCGAGGACCAAACACATAAACATACGACGAAACTTTGTAAGAGAATGTATACAAAAGAGCGAACTAGTAGTCGATTTTGTACCGTCCGAACACCAATTGGGCGATGCTCTAACCAAGCCCTTACCAAAACCTAAATTAGAATCTTTTGTTACCCAAGCAGGTTTAAGAAAATAAGTTAATGTAAGTCTTTCCATTTTTGTTACAATTATATTGAGCACGTATTATATAAAACGAATTTCTTCGCGCAACTACACTTCCTCTACATTTAAAACCTTTTCAATTGAGGTAGGATGTTGCAAGTCAATTTACAAGTTTCAAATGTAGCCGCGCTTTAGATTAGTTACGCTAGGTGTAGTCAGAGGCGTCTGTCTCGCGTAATTTGCAGCGTCACTTCCTTCACCCGGCTCTTCTCTTCCGTCTTAAAAATATTCCCGAAATATACTGCTGTATTGTAATCACGTGCCGAAGATATAATAAACCGTTATATATTATTGTTCACCTGAAGTAAAAGTGTCTGGTTATTGGCTTGTTACCTGTGCACACTCCTTATATAACAACAGTGAGCCAGTTAGCAATTGTTCCATGTATCGCATGTAAATCCGTGAATTTTGAAATATACGGCTGTCATGTTCACTACCAGGCCATTCAGGAACAATATCCAAAAAATCCATACGAGGTCCAACGATAGCCTTTATCGAAATTTCACAAATTGACATGTATATTAACTTATTAGAGCATATTATCAATTGGTTTCCCTAATAATGCCGGACTTGTACGTTAAGTGAGAAATATCCTTTATGATTCCTGTATACTTCTTGTATTTGCTCAAAATTAGTATGAGTAAGGCGAATATGACTGCAGTCTATCGCCCCGTCAATTCCTGGTAGACCTATACCATTTCTGTCCCTGCCCAGTTCTTTGAATAACCTACGATTTTCTAATTGAGTTTCTGGTGTGGATGGCATTCGAATGTACTGGCGGAGTAACGCCGCAAGCAGCATTGATACTCGATACACAATTCTTGAAATAGTAGGCTGGGACAAACTCATAAGGTCTCCAGACATCATCTATTGAAAGTAAAAATAAATAGTATATTACGACCCAAGGCCAGAAAGTTTGATTTCCTGGCGTGCGTTCGCCCGAGGCGAAGCCGAGGACGTCATATCACGCACGCTAGGGCATCCAATATTCTGGCCGCGTGTCGTATACTATTTTTCTCCATCCTCCGGCCGAAAGTACGTAGTTCCTGGCCTGATTTAGCTCCGGGAACTGCGTATTTTCGACCGGAGGATGAAGAAAGCTTATATTTCCCAAAGATAGGTACAGTACTACCTCACTATAAGCGACTGTTAGGGTGCTTAGGGGAATAGGATTCCAAGAAATTCGTCACCGAAGCGTTCCCCCACTATTGGAAAATCGCACCTGTATCAGTGCATCAGTGAGCATCACCACTGGGAGTACCTTACGTACACAAGTAGAGTGGGGGAAGCTACAAGGCTCGCTCAAACGGAATGAAGGGGCAATCCGCTTATAACGAGGACGCCTATATTGAGGTAGTACTGTAGAAAGAATTACAAGCCATACAACAAGACACGAGAACACTACTTACCTGAAAACTGGCAGTTGCATAAAATCGAAGACAGACTAATAACTGAACCACTGGAGTCACTGGTAACCCGCGATTATTGACTTTGACTAGTCCTCTTTCAATCTTCGGTAATATTGCGTTTATAACAGCTTCCTTTGTGAATCTATACCGCCGTTTGAATTCTACATTCGAATAAAATTCGAATGGATTTTGTCCATCGCGTATATACCTTTTGGGTACACGTACGATTCCTTCGTTACCTTCTTCATCGTCAGTATCACCATACTCAATTTCATCTAATTCTGGATGATGATAATCCTCAAAATGCTCCATTTCAAGGTTACCACTAATGAAAGTACCTAACGCGCAAACCACGATTATAACAAACCTCAAATGTTTGCTTTCAACTATCGATAACTAACACGGTATGAATATTTTGAAAGAATCACGGTGCTTTTCAAAATTGATTGTACCCGTATATCGACAGATTAAAAGAAATAAGGTCGTATCAAGTCGACTCTAACCCTGACTTGACGAAGATTGCCTTATATGCAGTCTTATTTGTCGAATGAGACCGCGTGGATTGACTATGAAATTTGGCGTGCTTGAGGCAGTGTCTATTGCCGATAAGACCGAACTATGAAACTTGTCAAGTTTCGGCTTGCACAAGGTGGTCTTTGTGAAGATCATCTTATTAGCCAAGTCTTGAGATCGTCTTGTTCAGCGACTATGAATCTAGTTGGCGTCTTAAGGCCGCACTTGAGACGGTCTTGAAAATAAGAACTGACTATGAATACCACCTTTAGTCTGGCAGGAATCGAAGAAACCTACAGTGCATACGGCATCCGCCACGCCTCGACCTCGAAGGCATTATCCAAAGGTTTAGACAGAAGCATAATCAAAAAAGCAGCAGGATGGACCGAAGGCTTCAGTGTATTCAACAAATTTTATAACAGGCCGATAATACAAACGGAGCACAACTTTGCGAAAACGGTGTTTTCATAAAGAAAACATAAAGATCTAATCATATTGTTTATTATATCACATATGTTATTACTATCATATTTTCATTATACTATGTACTGGATCCATACGTACTCATCTGTGATTACATACCAAAGAATAGGTTAAGATTATAACTAGCACCTGAGGGTTCATACGTACTCATCTGTGATTACATATCAAAGAATAGGCTAAGATTAGCACCTGAGGGTTCAAAGAAAAATATAAGAATAAAAACATACCATGCGATTATGTGGAAATTACAGGTTCCAAGCGCGCAGGCGCTGATTTATTCGACTAATACGAGGGAGACCAATTTCAGACTCTGCACGAATATCCCTAGAGTCCGTCTGCTGTTTGTTTTCGATTGTTGTCAAATACAAATGACGACAGACCGTGGCAGGAATAGGTTATGTTTCTTATGAACCCAGCAGACGACAGAGCTTCATTCTTTAGAGTGTATACTTGGGTTGGGTTTTTTTTTTTTTTTTTTTTTTTTTAGTGCTGGAATATGAGCGGATCCACGTCACTTCACTCAAAAAAAAACCGTCAAGTCACGGATCTTTGCGCCACTCAGAATATCTATAGTACTATGGAGAAAAAAAATACAACTTGAAGGATTTTTAAAATTTTTTAAAAATGGCGGAGTTAGAGCTATGTGAATTTTCGTAAACCGCTGTTGCACCGGTATGTTTGAAAATTCATATCTCCGAAAGTATTCATCGGAGCGGGCTGATCCTTCAATCATTTTCTTCGTAAAAGAATGCGCTTTCATAGAAAAAATGTTGATTACAAAAAAAAAATTCCTTCAATTTTTTTTTGTCGTTTTTTTTTTTAATTTCGCTGCCATTTCCGCGGGACTCACAGAAATTCATGAAGGTAAATTTTTTTGGATACCTGAATCCTTCCCCTTCAATCCTAAAAAAAAAAATTCATGGAGAAAATACCTGGGCCGGAGAAAAAAAATAAAACGTCTTGTCGCGCGTCGCCGCGCGGTCCATCTTTTGCAATATTTTGGTGGCTCTGAAAAGTGCCGATGTTTTTAGCGATGATTCGCTCGATGACACTTAGTAGGACACCTCTGTTTGAAATTAATTCATAATTTTCATGGAATCAAATTTCTCTGATGCGGAAAATAATTTTGTTTTGACGAGTTTATGAGATATTGGAATGACCGCATGTAATTTCAGAGTGCCACGAACTGTCAAGGCTTTGTCAAATCGATTTTGTAAAATAGATTCTTCTGCTTGATGTTCCACAGACGTACAGTACGCAAAAGATATGCTTCGAAAATAAGAACATGCCCAATTATATAGATCCAGCGGTGTTTGAATAGGATCGGAATTGCCAATTAGTTGTAAGCTCGCACGTGAGGCTAATCTCTTAACAGTTCCACCTACGCCATCACACGGCCCTTTTCCATGTGATGTAGCAAAAAAATGCCATTCGGCTTGGCATTGCAAGTCTTCAAAGTGATGTGTCAGGTTTATGAAATTCTTTTTGTTCTTATATTGGGAAGCTGCTCCATCGGAGAAATAAATTATTTTTTCTATAGGAATTGAATCTTGGAACTTCTCTTTCATAAAGTTGACTAACTTTTTTTGAAATAAATGAACCGCAACTGTATTATGTTTCAGATGCTCTGAAATTATCACAAAACTAAAATGTCTCAACTGGTCGTCACCGTAACTTTTATAGTAAACCACGATTGGATGAATAGTCGCCTGATTATTGCTCCAGTGAAACCCTTGCGTGGAATCTTGTACAACAAATGCATAATTCTCAGCGAAATCGCATACTACTAAAAATTCGCCAACTGCCAAGCTCTCTTTCATTTTCTGCCAATAACTACTTTGCTGCTTCGCAACGAAATCATGTGCAACCAATTTCGACAATTGATCACAGAAGTTATCTACAAAATCCTCGGACTTTTTGGTGAGTGTCTCTAAAGCCGTTCGATCCACTGATATCCACTGTTTGTAAGTAACATCGCTGATGAAATTATTTGCAAACCCGGGAAAAAATCTGCATGCATGTCCATGCTTAACCAAGCATGAATCAAGCATGATCACGCATAAACATGCATGAATCATGGATAATCGTGTCTGGTCAAGCATGATTCATGCAAGGTCCTACTCAATCATACATCTTAATACTAGGTGATCATAAACGAACCTGCGTGACCTTGCATGATCCATACACAATCATGCTCGAGTATGCCCGACTGTGTACAATCGAACTGAAAGGTCGTGCATGAGCTTGCATAATAAAGCATGTGCATGTAAGAAACTACATAATTCATGCTTGACCAAGTCTAATCATGCACGATAACTTTCAACGCAGCTAGATTTATCATGCGTGACTATGCACGGTCTTGAATAGACATGTACAATTATTCTTCGCCAAGGTTGACCATACATGACCACCTGTGAGTGGCCAGAATGATCAAGCTCGAGCCTGCTTGACCGTACGTGACTTTGTATGATCAATCATGATTGGACTTCACCAAGCTGGGCCATGTACTTTTAGTGTTTACTTTGCTTCAATGATCATGTAAGGGCTTGCATGATAATGCAAAATCATGGGGAATCATGCAAGCCCTTACATGATCATTGAAGCAAAGTAAACACTAAAAGTACATGGCCCAGCTTGGTGAAGTCCAATCATGATTGATCATACAAAGTCACGTACGGTCAAGCAGGCTCGAGCTTGATCATTCTGGCCACTCACAGGTGGTCATGTATGGTCAACCTTGGCGAAGAATAATTGTACATGTCTATTCAAGACCGTGCATAGTCACGCATGATAAATCTAGCTGCGTTGAAAGTTATCGTGCATGATTAGACTTGGTCAAGCATGAATTATGTAGTTTCTTACATGCACATGCTTTATTATGCAAGCTCATGCACGACCTTTCAGTTCGATTGTACACAGTCGGGCATACTCGAGCATGATTGTGTATGGATCATGCAAGGTCACGCAGGTTCGTTTATGATCACCCAGTATTAAGATGTATGATTGAGTAGGACCTTGCATGAATCATGCTTGACCAGACACGATTATCCATGATTCATGCATGTTTATGCGTGATCATGCTTGGTTAAGCATGGTTATGCAGGCAGTTTTTTTCCTGGAATAATCATAATAGAGTATGCATTTGACAACGTTAATTAAATGACAATAAAAATGCATTTATAAGTAAAATAGTCAAGTCATTTTGTTATGGTTCATCATTTATAATTTATTTACTTTACATTTCTCATAAAAAAAAAAAACAACAAATTTTAATTAAATTAAATTATCAATTTCTCAAAATGTATTTTTTAATAATTTCAAATCATCACATACAAAGTCCTTTACTCGCAATACATGATATATGGCTTTAATTTGATTTTCAGTTACAAAGATTAATTTTTTACTCTCAATTATTGGTATTATATGATTAATTTTCAATCGTTCTGAATTACTAAAGAATCTCTTTTTTTCAATTATAAATTTTTCTAAAACGAAACATACAATACCTTCCACTGCTACAAAAAATTTTATTGATCCATAAGTTACCAAATTGTTAAATAAAATTAATTTTACTGTAAAGCTATTTGTTTTAATTGTTTTATAAAGCTCAGAAGTAAATAACTCCCGATTAATTTCAGCTTTACTATAAATTTTTAAATTCATTGAATCCAAACCAATTGATTCAATCAAGTTAAGCTCATTATCATTCAACTCAACATCAACGATTTGTCCCAAGAGCTTATTTGTCGAGGACTGACATGATGGATTCACTTCATTGTTGACCTGAACTCGATTTTTTAAAACTTGGATCCCTTCAATAATTTTCAGATGATTCATTATTTCTTGACCCAAATGCTTCGTTCCGTGAGTATTATGAGTCAAAAAACCATTAAAATTTTCAAAAGAAAATGCTGATGTATGGTTCAAAGGGCCCCATCTTTCTACTATTAGCGGATAATGTATAAGTTGGTGAAGATTATAGCTTAGTTCACGATCACTGTACAGAATTTCAGTTTGTTTTACAAATTCTGTTAATAGTTCCTTTGCTTTTATTATATCTTGTTTTGTAATTTGACCTTGGAGTAACATATATAATCCTTTAACAAAAAGCATCCAATGTTCCAAATATTTTTGTGGTAGACGATTTTCCAAGACTGGAAGTGAGTAAAATAAGATAAAATAATAGTATTCTGAGGCTTTATATAATTTAAAGTCTGATAAGCTTCTTGGCATTCTGTTGATGAAATGTGGTGGTCGAATTCCCAATAAATCGTTATCAATTACTGCACAACAATTTTTTAAATTCCAAGGGCCTTTTTTATTAACATAGATCTCAGCAAATTGCCGTCCTACACCAAGTAACGCCGAGTGCATATATTCTGGTAGCAAACAGGTTCCGAGATCGATAAGAGGTAACTTAGAAACAACAGTATGTCCTTTAACACCTTTAACATGACATTTACCGTCAGAAGCCACTGCTTTTAGTGCTTGTTTTTTCATTCTTCGTCCTTGTCTCAATCTAGCACCTTCTTCAATGAAAGGATACGTACTCTTATTTCTCTTTCCTTTGATTGCTTTGCACTTTTTCATTGATAGCTCACAAATATTACAGCCAAATTTTCCATTAAAATTTTGGATATTTTGAATTAACGCTCTCGCCGGAGCATCAGCAATTATAAGTGGAGCAACAACTTTTGAAACAATTTCATCACCGGTTCTAGGATTAGTCCATTTAATACCTTCGTTGTAATAATTTTTTAATTTATCACAAAATGGTTTCAAAAACGTATTCATCGTCGGCTTACATTTTCCGTCACACCAAAGTCCAATAGGAGTAATGAAATTACTTCTCAAATTTTCTGGTAACTCAGCTATAGTAATCATCAGTGGCCAACAATTGGTTTTGGAGCTTTTGCTTAAAGAAATACCATCTGTATTTAAAATCAATGTAAGATCGTATACTCCACGATCATCTCTGGAATTTATTCTTCGATATTCTGAACCGTCAGTGATATTAGTAATGACATTATTTTCATTACTAATACTAGGCGATTGTAATTTTTCAGCCAATTTCAACTCTTCAAAAAAAAATTTAATAACTTGTCCAATATCTCTTTCAAAAAAGTGAAATATTTGTTTTTTCTTGGCTCCACATGAATTACACTTTTCAATTTTACCATCAACTCCGAGATAAGATGAACAGTTTTGACAATAATAATGCTTTATTATAGTAACTGATGGCGTTAAATCGGTAGCATAATTAAATAATTTAAATACAGAATGAGGTAAGTTGTTAGAATTTGGTAGCATTTTATGAAGCATAACTAGAATAGCTGTTAAACAAGACTTAGTAACTCGATGTTGAATGTACAATTCTAAAAGCATTAGAACACTTTCATCCGTTGTTAACGAACAATTTTGGTATAAATACTCCAGTATACCATCATTATTGTTGATGATTAGGTCCTCAGTCTCTGCGTTATCTGTAATTTCAATAGAATCACTTGATTCGCTGGTTTCATTATCGGAACCACCATCTTCACTCCCGTTGCTGTCATCAGGATCTTGATTGCTATCATCATCTTCAACATCATTATCCGAGCTGAGATCACTTAATGCAATATCATTATCTTCATCGTAGTTTATATTATTTTCACAGTATCTTTTATTCAAATTCATATCATCGTCTGATAGATTTTCCAATTTTCTTTTAGTGTAATTATAACAGGTTCTCAAAGGAATCTATAAAAATATAATTCATTAGTATTCATAAATATTCATTTAAGAGAATTATTATTGATAATTATTAATAATAATTTATCAATAATATTGGAGTATTTGGTTATAGTAAGTATTGTACATAAGAATGTAAATAATGTCTATATTTACCTGTGCATTTTCATCCAACATCCAAGACTTATATTTCTTACGCAACATATTATTAGTCACTCTGTATTTGTTAGTATGTTTAGTAAATAACAAGTATTTTTTTGTATTTTAATTAAAAATGAAAGATAAAAGTTATTATGCTTTTGATTATAGTGACAAATATTTTAATAAAATGATGACTGTGTAAATCTGTTTTACCGCTTGAATATAAAGGTAGGGAGGGTAGGGGAAGTATCCTTACTTTCTCTCGCTTTCCACTCACGCGGTAGCCGCCAAAATTCCGGCATACATTTTTTCCTCGGTGCGTCGATTTTTATTTTGTATTCAGTCTCTTATGAATATTTATCTTTATTATATTTAATACGATCTATCTATTAATAAAATACTATTTGACATATAAAATAGTTTAACATAATTCATAAATTAGAGGTTTTCATTTCGTCGTAAAGTATTGCCAGATACATAACCTAGAAAAAATTGGCGGTTACTTTATCATAACTACCTTGATTTGTCACAATGTTTGTCATTAAATCGAAGGAGTTAAAAACAAATGTTAATGCCGGAAGTGAGGATATTGTTGGTGATCCGGCTTCTCTTAAAATTGAAGATGAAACAAAGTTTTTTTATAAATCGAAAATTTACACTGGCCGTGTCATTAAGATAACTGGTAAGTAGGATTTATTTATACAATTTACTCTCGTCGATATAAACTTTTAATTTTATGTTTAATTAATTTTCCTGATTATAAAAAATTTATCACGCCATAAATTTTAGATCTCAAACTAAAACGCAACTGCAGAGGCAAAAAAATAAATTACTCTCCTGCGGATTATGATAAGAAATCCAACAAATCAAAGGAAAATGATAAACAAGCTAAGGTACAATCTCAAATTTATTCTATTAATTTTTATAAATTGAATTATTACTCGAACGAATTTAGACGACAATGATGAATTTTTCTTATGAAAAAAAAAAAAAAATAGATAGTTTTTTATGAAAAAAAAAAAAATAGATAGTTTTTTATGAAAAAAAAAAAAAAATACATAGAACGGAAATTATTGAAAAATATAAAAATGCACAATAGGAAATTTAAAAATCTCCAAGTGCATTTTTTCAAAAATTAAAAATTTTTAATTATTTTATTTTTTTTTTTTTTTTTATGAAGAAAAAATTGATTCTGTCTCATAGATTCACACTCGGGAAATTGTTTGAATATTATTTCTACTTTTAATGATTTTGTTTATTAATTTTAAATATAGAAATCAAAAAAGTTAAAAAAAGATGAGTCCAGTTCATCTAGTGAAAACTCGGAAGATGATAGTAAATCTAAAAAGGATGAAGTGTCCGACATTAGTTCATTAGAAGATTCAACTGAAAATCTTGAAAAGCCAAAAAGTACTGGAAAGGTAGATAAACACTCTAGTCGTAGAGACGATTCATCCGATCGTTCGGCCGTTAACAAGAAAAACTCTCCACCTAAAGAGGGAAAAAATACATCCTCAAAGACTCATTCGCCTTCGGCTAGTGGAAACTCTACACTGGGAAGTACGAAAAATGATGGTAAGTTTATGAGCTGCTCTATTCTTTTAACTATTAGTAGTACTTAAGCAAAAAAATAAATAATGAATATTTTAAATTTCATTGTTATAAAGAGCTGAATAACAATGACAGGGAGTCAGAAGTTCAACAATCAAGTTTAGACAATGATGATCATCTCTTGGGCGTTGCGAGTGCCGATGTAAGGAATTCAAAGTTAGAAAATATCTGATAAAATTCATTTAATCTTTCTCTCAATTTTTTATATTTATCTTCCTAGATGGTCCTGTTAAAAAATAACATTTACGTGAAAAAGACCGTGTTAGATACAGCAAAACGTACATCTTCTCAAGCATCGCACCTTGCACGACAACTATTAGAAGGGGTGATAAAAGCAGAAATCTTACAACGCAGCACTTTAACCGGAAAGGCAATGAGGGGGAAGAAAGATCCAAACGTTTTACCGTTGCATGGAGGTGCCAAAGATGCCATCGTTGGTAAGTGTCTTTTTCAGTAAATAAATTCGACACTGGTTAATTTTTTTATTTGTTCAATTTAGTATAAGATTTTGTGATTATAATTTAAACTATACACAATTTAAGATAATGTTTCAGTAACAAAGTAAAAATATTTTTTGAAAGAAGAAAGTAATGTATCTAAGTAAATAGAATAATAAGAGCTTTATTTCTTTTTCAGCGTATGCTCAAGAAATAGCTCGGGAAAAACATTGGACGGCTCAGGATGTTAAAACTATTGAGAAAAGTATAGGTCAGAAACTTACGGAAATCAGAAATGCACACAAGAAAAATCTGGAAATTCGTCAAGCTTAAAGATCAAAATATAAATTTATATCTCTATTATTGTCTTATTTATATTTTAGATCTTAAGTAGTTGACGTTCTGACACATATCTGATTCATTTTAAATATTTGAAAAAAAAAGGAGTATTGGTTCTTCAGTAAGTAGATGAGTACTTGATGATAATCATTTATGATCTTAAGTACAAGTGCAATGATCTTAAAATGATCTAATATTACATTGTTTGTATTCTAGAATCTAGTTTGTAAGGATGTTTAAGAAATCGTTTTGCTTTTAATTTTGAAAAAAGAAAAAATTATCGACTCAAGTGTTTTATTGTCGTTGAATAGTTGACTTAGACACATATCTCGTTAGTTTTAAATATTTGAAAAAAAAAAATACAAAGTATTGATTTTTTAGTTAGTAGATTGATGCTTGATGATATAATCATACACGATCTCAATAATAGCAAGTAGATTTATCTCAAATGGATCTTATTGTATTGTTTGTTTTCTAGAATCTAGTTTTAAAGATTTTTCAAGAAATTGTTTTATTTTTGGTTTAAAAAAAAAAAAAAAATAAGTATCGGCTTAAGTGCTCTGGTTTCGTTGAGTATGATATAAATAAAATGTTGATACTTAATGATCATCTATGATCTTTACTACAAGTACTATGATATTAAAAATTAATCTTATTTTGTATTATCTGTATTCTAGAATCTAGTTTTTAGAACTGTTTGAAAAATTGTGTTGATTAAAAAAAAAAATAAGCATCAGCCAAAGTTCTTAAGAGGCGTCGAACATGATGACAGTAAAAATATTTATTTCGATGTGATCTCAATAACAATGCACTATTATGATGAATAATTATTCATTTTTATTTAATTTGACTTCCAAAGCCTAGCTTTTAGTTGAGTTTAGTTAATACTTGTGCTTATTATATTGAAAAAATAACTCAAACTTACTTAAAAAATAATTTTCATTTCACGTTGAATAATTTTTTAGTTATTAAGAAGAATGGTTATATAATGAACCAAAAACCTCTTTGTATAAGTGTGGAGCAACTGATTATATCGTATCAACAAAAACTAGTTAAAAGACTACTTGTATGACGTGTGGTGGTTTTCAACTGCAATTTATTTTATGTGTGTTGTAGATGTAATAAATTATTAGTTTTATTAAATGCGTCTCATTAAAAAATTGATCTATATCAATTTATATAAATAATCAATGTTACAATTTATCTGATGAGTCTTTTTTAAAAGTAGCCTTGAATACTTAAATAAAGTTAGTCTTGAAATTGTTTTGTATGCGTTTTTTTGTTGTGAACAAATTATTTAATTTTAATTAAGTTTTGCAAGGTTCAATTTCTTCTCAACTACGAGCTAACATAGCCAGTCAAAAATGTCCCTGAATATATGGTAGACATGGAATACAACATGATTATGATTGATCAATTATGATCATGCTTTGTCATACATGATCACGCATGAGTATTTTCCAAACATGTAAATAACCATGATCAAGACTGATTGAATATGATGATGCTTGGTCATGCACGATCAGTCATGAATATTTGCCAGACATGGAGAAGCATGATCATGACTGATTAGTTCCGATGATGCTTGGTCATGCACGACCAGTCATGAATATTTGCCAGACATGGAGAAGCATGACCATGACTGATTAGTTCCGATGATGCTTGGTCATGCACGACCAGTCATGAATATTTGCCAGACATGGAGAAGCATGACCATGACTGATTAGTTCCGATGATGCTTGGTCATGCACGACCAGTCATGAATATTTGCCAGACATGAAAGAGCATGACCATGACTGATTACGGATGATCATGCATGACCATACAAGTTCATGTCTGGCAAATATACTGTAACGTATCCAGCCGGCCGACCCTAGGCCTGCTGTGATTGGTAGGTCGAAAACACGAGAACTGGACAAATTCGGTATTGTCCAGCAGCGTCGCTTATGACGTCATAAGCGGCGATTGTAGAGTATATAAACGGCTGCGGAGCTAGCTCAGCAGCGATTTGTGGTAGAGCACCCAAACGACTCATTAGCTATTATATCTGACGTCTTGTCAGAATAATAAAGTAGAATCATTGAAAACCTAGAAATATTACCTTATCTCACATAGAAATCTATCACTGTTAAAATCACGGATAGTATCATGTCATGAACTTATTGCATTAAAATTTAAAAAACTATACCAGCTAAGATCGCGGATAGAACTTACTTTAAAACACATTAGAAGCATTAGCTAAAGCAGTACTGCTATCTAAACCAACGAATATTCAGATATCTCATAAATAGGGAATTAGTAAATTAAGAATCATTGTATTAGTATTTATACTCAGTTAGGCATTTAAATATAAATTGCTCACAAAACTTATTGAGTATTGCCTGACATTTCTGTATCTCTATCCTGTAGAATTGCTACCACACGAAGGCCAAATTAGAGATTGGAAAAACATCAACAGATGCGTACGGCTGCGGTCTAAGCGACCTGTATCCGAGGGCCAGTTGTTGTGATTCTGAATCTGACACGCAGGCTTGGATCTAGGATCCTGGCTCTGCAAGATAGAGTTAAATTCGCAATAGCAGGGACCACTGGCTTGGAATACCACCTGGTTCAGTGGAGGTCGGCAAAACCTTAGGTTTTGTGGTATAAAAAGCTTTGGCGGTTGAAAGACCTGATTAGCATTGTTTAGCGTAGGCATTGTAATAACAAATAAAAAAAAATCTGTGTTAGGTGGCTTTTTGTGTGGCATTACCTATCTTTTCCCCACCCACAGTACCGAGGAGTCCAAATTCATTCATTAATTAACTAAAAATTAAAAAACTTTATCTTTTTCGAACCCGACGGACGGCTTGTCTTAAAAATCTAGCGATTCAGACAATCCGCAACGTTACATTTGGCGCCCAACGTGGGGCTCCTCGTTGTTAAATTCATTTTTTTGGGAAAAATAAATTCACTCGATAAGATTAATTTCATTTCAACTTTAATTTAAATTCAATTGTTACAGCGTCAATTTATACCGTAGAGTCATTGTTCTAGAGTTCCATTAGACGAAATAGACCAAGTAGCTCTGGCTGTCAGATTCAGAATCACGTCAACATTACAGACGCGATACAGAAATGTCAGGCAAGAACTCCAATAGAAATAACACGGTTTTAAGTCCAATTGTCGAAGAAAGCGGAGCTCAAGGCCGTGATTCAGGTATAGGCGATCCAGATCGCTTCTCACTTTCAGCAAGTATGAATCCAGGTTCTAGTTCAGAATTACAAGAGTTAGATCCGATAGCGAGGTTAATTCAATCCATCGAAAGGCTAGAACAAAAAATGGAAAAAAAATTCGAAAGAATGGAACAAGCAATGCTCAATACTAAGGCTGAAAATGAGATTGATAGAGTAAAGTTGGAGGAAAAATTAGATAAGAAATTTGATGATTTTAAATATACCAGTGAAGAACAAATAAGTCGGATAGACGGTAAATTAAAAGAATTTACGACTAGAATGACGCATGAAATGTCCGAATACGATAGTAAAATCGAGTCTTGTGAAAATCATTTGAGAAACGAGCAAATTGCGACTTATGAGGTATTAAAAGATCAAATCAATGAGAATCAAAAGACTAACATAGACATGATCCAAGAGTTGAATCATCAACATAATAGAACAAGAATAGGGTTTGAAGCGGACATTAGACGTTTAAGACAAAGTAGAAATGGTCAAACATTTCAAAACAATAATAATGTAATCACTAAACAGTTGAAGTTACCTAATTACTCCGGAAAAAGTTGGGAAAGACCCGTAAACTTTATCAGGGAGTTAGAGGAATATTTGCAAATTCTAGAGGTAGAAGATAATATGGGCTTAAAACTTATAGGTCAGAGTTTAACTAATGATGCGAAAGACTGGTGGGTTGCGCGTCGGGATGTGATCCACTCGTGGGAAAATTTTAAAACCCGATTCCTTGCTAGATATTGGAGTGAGGAAACTCAGAGGGAAGTAAAAAGAGATTTAGTGTTCGGATACTACTTACCGGATTCGAAGTTAGCATGGTCCGAGTACGCTAGCAGGAAATATGCGATCGCACGCGGGCTTGATCCTCCGTTATCCGAAGCCGAGATAGTAGGGAATCTAATCCATCACTTTAATGACACGGTTGTAGAAGCGGCGAAATGCCGTAACATCACTGATATAGACCAATTCCTAGGGTTTCTCGATCAGACACAATCCGGGGGGCGGTCGAATGCGCCTAAATCACACGTGATGCAATCGAGTGCAAGCCGATATCAAGGCAACAACCGGTTCACAGACGAACGCGCAAAGCCACAATCATGGCGTAATGGCACCGGGATGCTTACAAACACTAACAGGCCTAGTACGTCACGGGACGAAAGCAACCATATACCTGAAAACAAGTTCAAGGCAGATACACAAGAGTCCGTTAGGCGTACGAATTATGCAAATAATAGACATGTTAACGGTCTGGAAGGAGAAGTCGGTAATACCGACCAGGTTGAATTAGAAGGCGACAACTCGGAAAACGAGAAGGCGCTGTGCTAATAGAGCCGACCTTGCACACAGCACAGCGCAATATAGTAATTAGCGCGGCTAAAATAAACCCGGGAGCTGAAACAATGTTCAAAGATATGGCGGAATATTTGTTAAGCGAAGATAATAAATTAAGTAAGGAAACGATCCATTGTCCGGTTTTGAATATAAAATTTGAATCAAAAGACGTCAAAGCTCTTGTAGACACGGGTAGTCAGATTACGTGTATTTCTGAATATTGGTATAATCAGAACATTGATGATTTCGGAAATTGTGAAAAATTGCCAGTAGTTAATTTACATGTCCATGGGGTGACTGGGGGAAAACCGTCTAAGGTTAAAATTCAACTTTTTATGAAAGTTGATATCGGAAACTTTTCAGATAGAATACCAGTTTTGGTGGTTCCGAATCTCCGACATAATGCTATTATAGGTATTGACACAATGTCCCGATGGAAGATTGATTTAGATTTAAAAACAAATAAAATGACTATCCAGGTAGAAGAGTCCGATGAGTCTTGTGAGTTGGGAGACTCGGAACGTCCGGACGCTCCAAGTCAAATATTAAAAGTAGCTGAAATCAGTACACAAGAAAACTGCGGAGGTCAATTAAACGAAAAATCGAACTATGACATCACCGATGATGAGGTCATGGACAAGCTCGCGAGTTGTGAAATGTTAAGCATTGAGCATCGACGAAAGTTTGAAAAATTATTATTTGAATACCGCGATATTTTCAGTAAACTCCCAGGGAAGATTTCAGTATACGAACACAAAATCCAAATTTATGAGGACCGTCCTTTCGTCCGCAGATCGTATCCAATCCCTATAATGCATAGAGAGAAAGTAGATAAAGAAATTGACAAAATGTTAAGATATGGGATCATAGAAAGGTCGAACAGTGAATATATTAATCCAGTCGTAGTGGTAGCTAAAAAATCAGGGGATATACGGTTAGTACTCGATGCTCGATTCATTAACAAATTAATAATTCCGGATCGAGATTGTGCCCAATCCACTGAGGTGTTGTTCCAGAAATGTGGAAGCACAAAAATTATGTCTAGCGTGGATTTGACCGCAAGCTTTTGGCAAATACCATTACATGTAGAATCAAGAAAATACACTGCATTTATGCATAACGGAAAGACGTATCAATTTAAGGTAACCCCTTATGGGTTAAACACTAGTTTAGCCAGTCTCGTTAGAGGATTGGACCTAGTATTACGAGAAGTTAATGACTTCACGATAAATTTTGTAGATGACATTTTATGTACTTCAAGCTCTATTGATGAGCATATACAACATTTGAAAAGACTGTTTGAGGTTTTTAGACGTCATAACATGACTCTGAATTTTGAAAAGTCCAGCTTTTTTAGAACCAAGGTTGAGTTTTTGGGACATACGGTCACAGCCGAAGGCATCCGGCCACAAGTCGAAAAGATTCGAGCCATAAAAGATTTTCCAACACCAAAGAACCAGAAACAATTGAAAGGCTTTTTAGGACTGACGAATTACTATAGTAAATTTTCGGAACGATATTCGGATTTGACATACCCGTTGCTACAGTTGCTTAAAAAAGATAAAAAATGGTTGTGGAGCAAAGAGATTCATAACAGCTTTGAAAGATTAAAAGCGCTATTTTGCGAGAAAATGATAGTTCATCATCCAGACCCTAAACGTGCTTATTATTTGCAGAGTGACGCAAGTGATTATGCGATTGGGAGCGTTTTATATCAAATCGATGATTTGGGGGTTCATAGAATAGTCGGTTTCGCAAGCAGAACGTTAAGGGGGGCTGAGTTGAACTACTTTACAACCGAGAAGGAATTATTGGCAATTGTTTATTCATTAGAAAAATTCAGAACGTTCGTGGTGGGCGCGGAACTAACCATCCGAACCGATCATAGGGCGCTGACGTTCATGTATTCTTGCCGATTAACCAGTTCAAGGTTGGCAAGATGGGTGATGTACCTCCAGAATTATGATTTTAATATTGAATATGTAAAGGGAAGTGATAACGTAGTGGCCGATACCTTAAGTCGGTACCCACCTGACGAGAAGACAAGTTGCCAAGCGTTGAATAAAAAGATTGATGTTTTTGAACTGGCTCGCGACTCGAGTGCAAGTATGAAAGCTAATCTTGGAAATCTAAGTAGGTTGCAAGTAGCTGACCCGCGGATTAGGGATCTGATCGAGAAAGGATTTATAAATAATAAATTGCGATACCAGATAAACGATGAGATTATCTACCACCGTGAAACAGGGGGCAGGATCAGAGCGTATCTACCCGAGGCGATTGTAAAAGAGCTAATCACAGAATGTCACGAAATATATGGTCATATCGGAGCGACAAAATGTCATCGTATGTTAAGAGAGAACTTTTACTATCCAAAGTTTGCGAAAACGATACGGAAAATAATAGCCCGGTGCGATCGTTGCCAGCGGTGCAAAGTACCGAGTCGATACAGCTACTCGGAAATGCAGAATATTATACCAGATAAGGTTGGGGATTTAGTTTCTATAGATTTTTTTGGGCCGTTACCTGCAAGCCAAGGGAATTACAGATGGTTGTTGGTAGTAATAGACACGTTCAGTAAATACGTAAAGTTATACCCAATGAAGGTCGCGGACGCGCAATCCACCATCCGATGCATCTTTGGTAAATATGTAAATGAATATGGTAAACCTAAGAGGATCCAATTTGATCATGGCACGCAATTTACTTCGATTAAATGGTTAAACAAGTTACAAGAGGAAAATATAATCCCAATTTTCTCGTCGATTCGACACCCTCAAGGAAATTTAGTAGAAAGAGTGAACCGCGAGCTTGGTAGATTTTTCAGGACGTTCATTACTAGTAATCATGCAGCCTGGATCAAATGGATTAGCATAATCGAATCGTGCATAAACGAAGTACATCATGACACGACTGAGTTCACCCCGTGTGAATTGCAATTAAATCAAAAACCGAAAAGATTTTGGGGGCCTTGGATAATGCATGATCAATTTCATTTAGCACACGAATACAAACTAAAATTAGCCAGACAAAACATGGTTAGGAAAGGAAAGAATCGAGCCGCTAGATACAACGCGACACATATAATGACAAGGTTTAATGAAGGTGACTTAGTACTGTTGAGGGCTTTAAATGTCTCAGACACACAAAAGAAGAAAATGGCAAAATTCTTCACGTTGTATGAAGGGCCATATAAGCTAGAAAGAAAGGTTGGAGATGCAACATATGAATTAGTGCATCCGACAACAAATAAGTTACGTGGGAGATTTCATGTAAATATGTTTAAGCACTACTTAATATAGAGGCTGTTAGGTTTAGCTGAGATTTATTGTCATAAGAAACATGTACAAAATTAGGTAAAGTGGTATTATGAAAATAGGATTAAGAGGATAATCCGTGCGCGTGCCGGCCACAGCGAGGTTATCTAAGTGAGCATCGCTAAGCCGTAAATCAGTTGGCATTTGAATATCGAAATGTACGGCTACATCAGTGTACAGGACAAAGGAGTGCAGACAGCCGATTTGACTGCCTGGGAACTGGAAGGAAGGGATCCAAGGTTGAAGATTAAGTATGCCTCTGGTCCATTTCGCAGCGGAAGAGGAAGGTATGCACGGGGCCGTGATACCATGACGCCGAACTCAAAAAACTGGGAGAAAAAATCGACACCAAAGCCTGAAAAAGAAAGACGCGATGAAAATCTGAATATCATTCCATTGCCTGAATGCAATGAAACCATAAACACTTACCTTACTGAAGACGACCTCGAAGACATCAAGGAGATTATCTATGCGGAACTGAGTGCGTTGACAGCTGCACCAACGAAGAATGTCAGGATAATTGACGATCATCTCCTGAAAGAAAATGAGAAGATTACACTCATTAAGAGGAAGTTGGAAGATGAGGAAATCCAAGCAACTGGGGTTGACATACCGTGGGAACTCCGTTCTCATGATGTATCTGAGCGAACACTAACAGAGAAGGCCGAATATAAACAAAAGGTATGGGCTTGGATAGATCAACACAAACCGCATATACCGAGCAAACGTAGGCGGATACCGTCGACCAAGGGTGGGATTCCTATCGGAGAACCGGATCACAGTGCACCCCCACGTAGACCAGATGCACTGAAGTCCCGTTGCACAACACCAGAGATAGAGACAAGGCCACAGTTGACACCGTTCGTTGCACCTGAGGTACCCGAGTACATAAAAAACTTCGACGTCACGGATCCGCTTGGGCTGAAGAGGCTGTGAAGACCAGGAGCGGAAATCCAGACGATAGATGAAGGGCTGGTCCATTAATGTGGAGTTTTCCGTAAAGACAAGGGTATTTATATCGGAAAATCCAATTAATGGAAGGGGGCAATGTAACGTATCCAGCCGGCCGACCCTAGGCCTGCTGTGATTGGTAGGTCGAAAACACGAGAACTGGACAAATTCGGTATTGTCCAGCAGCGTCGCTTATGACGTCATAAGCGGCGATTGTAGAGTATATAAACGGCTGCGGAGCTAGCTCAGCAGCGATTTGTGGTAGAGCACCCAAACGACTCATTAGCTATTATATCTGACGTCTTGTCAGAATAATAAAGTAGAATCATTGAAAACCTAGAAATATTACCTTATCTCACATAGAAATCTATCACTGTTAAAATCACGGATAGTATCATGTCATGAACTTATTGCATTAAAATTTAAAAAACTATACCAGCTAAGATCGCGGATAGAACTTACTTTAAAACACATTAGAAGCATTAGCTAAAGCAGTACTGCTATCTAAACCAACGAATATTCAGATATCTCATAAATAGGGAATTAGTAAATTAAGAATCATTGTATTAGTATTTATACTCAGTTAGGCATTTAAATATAAATTGCTCACAAAACTTATTGAGTATTGCCTGACATTTCTGTATCTCTATCCTGTAGAATTGCTACCACACGAAGGCCAAATTAGAGATTGGAAAAACATCAACAGATGCGTACGGCTGCGGTCTAAGCGACCTGTATCCGAGGGCCAGTTGTTGTGATTCTGAATCTGACACGCAGGCTTGGATCTAGGATCCTGGCTCTGCAAGATAGAGTTAAATTCGCAATAGCAGGGACCACTGGCTTGGAATACCACCTGGTTCAGTGGAGGTCGGCAAAACCTTAGGTTTTGTGGTATAAAAAGCTTTGGCGGTTGAAAGACCTGATTAGCATTGTTTAGCGTAGGCATTGTAATAACAAATAAAAAAAAATCTGTGTTAGGTGGCTTTTTGTGTGGCATTACCTATCTTTTCCCCACCCACAGTACCGAGGAGTCCAAATTCATTCATTAATTAACTAAAAATTAAAAAACTTTATCTTTTTCGAACCCGACGGACGGCTTGTCTTAAAAATCTAGCGATTCAGACAATCCGCAACGTTACAATACATGCATGATCATGCATGAAATTAACGCCTGATCGTACATGGTCATGCATGCAGATTTTTTCCCGGGAAGGCTTCTTGCAACGATTTTTTGATGATATTCACACCAGGACAATTTGAGCATGCTTCCAAATGACACTGTGGCTGTGATGGATTGCAAAGGATTTGAGCTAAACAATGCTGGTAGGTCGGAAAATTCAGAGCTCCTTTCTTAACTAAATCACTAATATTTGCACCCATCATCATCAGCTTTACGTTCTGGTGATAAGTACAAACACACACGGTATGTGTGCCACTTGGTCCTGCTAAAATGCATTCTTTCGGGCGCAACTCTGCAAATTTAGAAAAACCGATATTTTTATCCGGATAACGATCACGAAACAATCGATACAATTCTCTCAGATTATTCAACATGAGATGCTTTTGAACCGATACTTTTTTACCATTTCTTTCAACGGTTACGCAGCTTCTTTGACCTGGTGTTATGCGACTGACCTCTTCACTTCGATAAAATTCTACCACGAGTGATACAACTTCAGATGATATCGTCTTGCCAGGTCTCGAATTCGGTGAGGATAATATTCCTTTCTCTTCAGCTAACCTTTTCGCCGTCCGAGCCATATGATTTGTGACGTTAAACTCTTCCTCGATTTTTCCCACACTCCAACTCTTTGGAAGAGCAGTAAGAATGGTCAATCTGAATGCCTTATCATCTGTTTCGTTAAATCTATCTTTTAACTGAGTTAACCACTCGTTATAATCGGCACTCTCGCTCTTCGTAGGTACACAGTCCGGAAAATGTTGTTTGAATGCAGTTGAAAGTTTTCCGAATACCTCTACTTTCTCCGAAACCGTTTTGATTTTTTTCACGGGTATCGGTGATTCACCTAAGCTTGCCAATGATGAATTGACAGCAGAGATTACATTTATTTTATCAACCTCGGGAAAATTAATACATGAACTTCCGGATTTACATTCGCTTGATGACGATGTCGAACCAATCTCTGTCACAGTTTGCTTCGACGTGCCAGGCACTGCATTGTCCTTTAACATCAGCCGACAAGTATCACAAATCAAACAACCGTGTGTGATCGATGTCACTTTATCGCACATCCACTGTGTGACCGGGCGTAAAATTTTCGAATGCTTTGGTAGGCCGAACGGATTACAACAATGATTTCTCGGCATTTCGATAGCGAAAGAGTTGTTGAGCGTTCAATTGCGAGTTTGTCGTAAGACTGAGGTCATTACGGAATTGCTGAGCCTTTTATTCCAGGTCAGTTCAAAAGATGCCTTACAACAGGTGCAGGCAACTTGGTGCAATTGTTGCACCTGGTGAATGCCGCAAAAAAAGATTCACTTAATCCTTACACGTGGGTTACGCATCAAAGATCAATTTTACCGCAATCAACTGTTCCGGTGCGCTTGGGCCATACGAAACAATAGATTCTTCGAAGCCTATTGAAGTCTTTTCTGTCACAGACAATCATGGTTCAATGATTTGCCTTTTCAAAACAACCTCGTAGATTGCGGGATTATATTGCGATACAGGTAACAGATTTTGTGCACGTGGTGGCTCAGAATTTCCAGAACAGGTATAGGTACATAACTCCGAGAAAACATGACTAGTAGACGGATAAGCGAGGGCTAAGGTGGTTGAACACATTCCTTCGAGAATGAATAGCCCGAGTGTATAGAGAAGCATCAAATGTAATTTAACTCCACTACGGAACACAACGAGCTCGCAGGAGTAGCGCGGACGTCGATTGACGCGCGCGGCGACGCGCGACAAGACGTTTTATTTTTTTTCTCCGGCCCAGGTATTTTCTCCATGAATTTTTTTTTTTAGGATTGAAGGGGAAGGATTCAGGTATCCAAAAAAATTTACCTTCATGAATTTCTGTGAGTCTCGCGGAAATGGCAGCGAAATTAAAAAAAAAAACGACAAAAAAAATTGAAGGAATTTTTTTTTTTGTAATCAACATTTTTTCTATGAAAGCGCATTCTTTTACGAAGAAAATGATTGAAGGATCAGCCCGCTCCGATGAATACTTTCGGAGATATGAATTTTCAAACATACCGGTGCAACAGCGGTTTACGAAAATTCACATAGCTCTAACTCCGCCATTTTTGAAAAATTTTCAAAATCCTTCAAGTTGTATTTTTTTTTTTCCATAGTACTATAGATATTCTGAATGGCGCAAAGATCCGTGACTTGACGGTTTTTTTTTGAGTGAAGTGACGTGGATCCGCTCATATATCTTCGAACAAGTAACTCACATAATTGTGATCGAACTTCACTGTAAGTTCGTTTAATCATCAATCATATTTCGTGGTACTTGTTCGAAGATATAAGTTACTTGTAGATGTTTAGAGTTTATACCGTGCGAAGGATTCAAACAAACAATATATTAAATATCGAATAAGCCTTTCATTTGATGAAATTTGGTCGAATATAATCTTATTTGAATCGAAAAACTTGCATATTCGTTTCTAATAAGAAATCAAACTGGATTCGTTGACGCATATGCGCCATCTCGCTGCTGCTGCAACCACGTGTTGTAACTTGCATCAGTTGCCTGCAGCAGCTTGTTGATCGGAAGTATTCAGTGTTGTAGCAAATATCTGTGTCGAGCTGAATCGAATAAACCGGGAGTACCCGCGTACACGAATACTCACTGTATGTGAATATATGTAATAAAGCATCTTGTAAAATAATAACTTGTACCTGTAAATTTCGATCCATTCATCATTTCATCAATTTTAATGAATTAAATACAAAAATTGTTTTTATAATAAATTCAAGCAAATTGTTTATTTGATTTGAATAAAACAAATATTGAATCATCCTAATAAATAATTTATTTATGGCGAATAAAGACCTATATTTTATTCATTATTCATCCGGATCAAATGGAAAATTTATTACAACTGAATAAATTTTGTAATTTATTTAAAACAATTTATTTGATGCCATGAAAATTCCTTATTTGATCTGAATAAATTTGTATTCGGATTAAATAAGAGAATTTGAATAAGTAATAAAAAATTCCCAATATTTATAAATATTCGTGGCAAATAAATGCCTATTAGGTTCATATACGAATAAGAAGATATATTCGCGGTAAATAAATTTTATTTCAAGCAAATAAATCTTTTCTCCGGGTGTCAAGTTAGGGTAAAAATGTCGAGAAAGAATTAAAAAAAAAATAAAACAGAAACATACGAACGAATTCTAGGACAACTTATATAATTTATGACATTTTCGGACAGATTTATCATATTTTAGGAATTTTAGGACATCTGGGATGCCTGCACCGAGAAAACAGTTGATTTATATTCAACAAATGTATTTAGTTGGCCAGTTGCTGAAAATATTTATTAACTGTTACTATATTCTCTTATAGTTGATAAATATTTTGTCAGCTAGAATTACGAGAAAAATTATCCATCTTTCTGTCAAATATGTTATTTGTTTGAGGGGATTTATTTCCAACAATTGTATATATATATTGTAACAGCGATTCCCGCAGGCTCGGGTATTTACCCACGGGAACTACGTTCTATTAACAAATAAGACACCAGCGCTTCTACCTCCTCCGACTAGCAGCGTCGATGTTGTTGGGCGCCAGACTTCGGAGAGAAGTCCTCTCTCTCTCTCTCTCTCGCTCCGACTAGCTAGTGGTAGAGGGATAGTTCGTGAGGGCGATGAAAGAAAAACACTTAACACACGAAAGATAGATTTGAAAGATTATTTATTAATTAAAAAGAAAAAAAGAAAAAGATAACATTATTTTGTCCAGCCTGTTATCTGGCTTCGGCTTTCTCACCGCTATTTTATGTTTTATCGCTAATTACAAAAGAAGGAAAATTAAAGAAACGTCTAAATAAATTAAAGGGACTCTAACTCAAGCTAAGTTAAAATAATAAGAACAACAATGACTATACTCTAATCTAATTAATTATTATAAAGCTGAAAGAAAGGTACAATTGACAGTTATCACAGACTCAGCGGGGACTAGCCTTCCGCACTGCAACCAGCTGGAGGTTCGGCTATCAGTTGATTTCAAAGCCGATGCTCCTAGTCTCTACTGACAGCTGATCGCTCGACAGCTGGGAGGGGAAGGGTATCGGTACTCTCGTTACTCGTTACTCTGCCACGAGGCTGCTCTGACACGCAGCAGACGATCTGCGACGCGTGACGTCAGAGGCCTCGAGCAATATAGCGGCTTACTCGGCTCGAGCGAAGGCTGCGCCGCGGCGACTCAATTCGCACGCGACTGCGCAGACTCGGCAGCCGAGGAGAACAACAACAGATTCAAATCCGCCGGTTCTCAACGACCATGCGGTACTCTCTCGGGACTCGGAACCAGAACGGCACTGGGAAACGAAAAGCTTTTCCGGACTATAACTCGAGACTCTAGGGGTTTTCCGGGACTTTAGGGGGAATATATCGGATTGATCCTACCTGATCTGTTACGGTTCTCTGCCTCGTGCTCGGCTCGTTGTCCAGGGGCAGGCGGAGGTCGTATAAATCCCAAATCGATAGCAATCAAGTCCAATAATCCAAATCACAGTTCAATAAAACAAGCAGGGAGTCACAATATATCTCCAAGATCACTCTAACTCTCCAAAACACCTCGACAACACTCTACAAAACTACAAAACTCTCTCGGCTCACTGAAATAATGGCTCGCTTTTCACGGCTAGACAATGAGCGGCTCTTCGTTTCCGGTATGCTAATTCCTTATCCTCGCCGTTTGTCCTGTGAGCGCTGGCCGTAATCGATAGACCAATCCGATGATCTACGATCGATGGCCGCGCTAGGACAAGGGCGCCAGATATTTAAATCAGCTATCCTGACTCGGTACTCCCAGGGAATACATACGCTCGTTTAGGCTGGTACGGAGGAGGTCCAGACGTTTGCCACGTTACAATATATAAATATAATAAATATTTTCATCAACTCGCCAACTAAATACATTTGTTGAATATAAATAAACTGTTTTCTCGGTGCAGGCATCCCAGATGTCCTAAAATTCCTAAAATATGATAAATCTGTCCTAAAATGTCATAAATTATATAAGTTGTCCTAGAATTCCTAAATTCCTAGAATTTTGAGAACGTATGTTATATACCGCGAGGACCAGGTGAAAGAGAATGGTCGGTCCGCCCAGACACCTTATATTTCGTATTTTCATGGGGATAGCCACTCGTTGCGCTGAAAAATATATCCTGGGGTCGAAGCTATCGACCACGCGCCAAAATCACCCTAAGGATTTTCTGCGCAACGAGTGGCTATCCCCATGAAAATACAAAATATTAGGTGTCTGGGCGGACGGACCATTCTCTTTCACCTGGTCCTCGCGGTATACGCTCAGATCAAATACGAATTCAATAAAAGTATCAAAACTCCAAATTTTTTTCATTCCAATGTAACGTCCGGGACGCTGTGATTGTGGGTTCAACCCTGTTTATACTCAAAGTAACTGGAGAGGAGAGTGTGGAAAGGGCAATGAGTGATTGGAATAAAGTCGATTGATAATTATTTATTGATTAAAGAGTAAGTGTGTGTGTGGTAGGACGAGTTTGAATATGATGAGTGAATGAATGGTGATCTGGTTGATAGAAGGGTCGAGGAAGAAGTTTATAGTCGGAGGATTTAAGATGATGTGTATTGTTGAAAGGTCGAATATGCAGTAAGTTAGGAGAAGAATAGGTCCACGGGCAGCCAAGCCAACACATACCAGTGGTATGTGTGGCCTGCGAAGCGGCGTGACTCCCAGGGAGTCAGGTGAAGAAACGGAAGATAAAGCAGACGGTTAGATTAGTAGTGGTCATATTACGTGTGGGAAAGGAAAGGAAGAAAGGGTACGTCCAAGCCCGGACGTAACACCAACGAAGCTTTATTTCATACTAAAATGCGGAATTCGGATCGCTTTCATTCTAAATCATATCTATTGGCAATAATTACATCAGGTTTTCTTCCAACAAAATATTTGTTAACTGTTAATAAATGCTTCTTTGAATCGAGTACGATCGAATCTGCCTCAAATTTTACTATGATTCTACACTCCTAACAAAAATTAGCGGGCCACCCAATTTTTGTTTCGAAAAATGTTCGATTTCAAAGGCTCGTAATTCGGCGAAAAATTGACTTAGCGAGTCGTTTGTAGAAGCATTTCAAAGCTTGAAGCTTCATCTTTCAGATGCTTACTTTTGATCGCGTTTATGTTCTTTCTGTCTTGAGTTATGGTCCCTTGAACCATCTCGTGCCAAATTTGTGTATTGATGTTCCAACTTCAAAACAACGCACGGGGTCGCTCAGTATCGGAATTTTGATTTCAAGACAGTCATTTTGAAGCTTCGAATGTCCTCTTCAAAACTCTTTTTTTAAAATTGCTCTACGATTTTTTTTCATAAAGTTATGCGTTGCTGAAGCAAAAATGGTCTTTCAGTTTTGGATCGCATGCCCTGGGCGAAGGAGTCCTCGTATCGAGGTTCCCAAATATGGCTTTTGAAGCTAAAATCTTCATCTTTCTGAAATTTCATTGCAAATTTTATTCGGTGACGTTTCCAAGCCATGATCACCATCCAAACCAGACCCTCCGAACCGCGAAATGGAAATTGGAACTTTGACCTCAGGTAGCACGCGCAAAAATAGCGACACAGCTGGCCCAAGGTGAGAACTTCAACTTTAAAGTCTTTCCTTGGAAACCATATCTTGGAATTCGCTCTACGATTTTTGTTCGTAAAGTTATTCGATTTTTAGAATATACGGACGATTTAAACAGTACCTTCGGCATTAGCATCACTTGAAGTGGTGGAATATTCACGAGATCGGTACGACCATGCATAGAAATTGCACCGCAGATCATTCGGAGCCACCCCCGTATTCGTGAATTTCAGTACAATACAATTTTAAGAGCTGTATTGGACAATAAGTAGTGAAGTCCGCGTCAAAACCAATAGACAATATGGTCAAGAGCAACAAAGGTCGCGGACTAAAACAATTTAGTGTACAAGCACTGAAGACTAAGGTTGTTTACAGTATTTTACAATGGATTCACCAGATCGTCTCCATTTGTTTTGATGCCAACTTCACTACTTATTGTGAAATATTGCGAACCACCTCAGTTGGTCTGTAGACAACACGGAGAATTGATGCCTATGACACTCCAGAATAAATATTGCAGCAGGCAGTAGGAAAAAATTTTCAATTTTTGAAAGTCTCAAATGCCAAAATGCCCATACGCCACTTGACCGAAATCGAGGTGGTTCGTCTCGTTAATCTTCTCCAGGAAGGGTACTAACGCGCTGTGGCTCGGCGAATCGGAGTCAGTCACTCCGTTGTTCAGAGGGCTTTGGCTCGTTATAATGCAACTGGCGAATTTGGTAGACAATCAAGTAAAGGGCGACCAAGAATAAACAACTCCGCGAGAGGATAGGCGTATCGTCAGAAACGCCGTTACTAATCGTACCGTTACGACTAGAGAAATCCAACATGAATTTGACTTTCATCACCACCGCCGCCTCTCTTACAGTACGATACAAGGCAGATTGAGGAATGCTGGATTGAACGCGCAAAGACCGGCCAGAGGTCCTTCTTTATTTCCTCGTCATCGCCAAGCTCGTTTACAATACGCACGACGGTACGTGAGATGGCGTCAAAGACAGTGGAATCGCGTTTTGTTCAGTGACGAATCGCGGTTTACTCGATATGGCAATGACGGACGTGTACGTGTTTGGCGTCGCAGAGGACAACGGTATCAGCAAAACTGTTTCGTGCCAGTCCACGCATACGGGGGTGGCTCAGTAATGGTCTGGGGGGCAATTTCCATGCATGATCGTACCGATCTTGTAATTATTCCACCACCCGGACTGACAGCTCAACGATATATCGCCGAGATTTTGAGACCCCATGTTCTCCCAATGCGGTTGCCTTATGGACAAAATTTCGTCTTTATGCAAGATAATGCGCGATCTCATACGGCAAGAGTCACACAACAATTTTTTCTAGAGAATGACATCACCCTTCTTGACCACCCGGCTGTGAGTCCCGATTTAAATCCAATTGAACACGTGTGGGATATGGTTGGACGAAGGTCGAGACAACGCCGCATACAACCGGCAAATTTGGCTGAGCTGGGCCAGGCTTTGCGCGAAATTTGGCATGGGATGCCGCAGTATCTTATTCGGAACTGCATCAATATGACGGAAAGATGCCGTGAAGTGATTAGGCAAAGGGGTGGAAACACGCGTTATTAATTGTGATCTGCATCAAATTTCATCTTTAGATCCCCCACAGGTCGGTTCACATACGCGCACACACACAAATACACTCACACTCAAACACGTACCAGAGAGGGTTTGGAGTCACAAAATATCGTGGTAGTGACGAACCATGGGGTCCTGATCTCTGGTACGCACACAAACTCACACACATTTACACACGAGGTGTAAATCCTACCAGGCAACCTCCACGTGGTACACTTTAAGTAATGCTAATGCCGGAAGTACTGTTTAAATCGTCCGAATGTGTTAAAAATCGAATAACTTCACCAAAAAAAATCGTAGAGCAAATTCCAAGATATGGTTTCGAAGAAAAGACTTCACAGTTGAAGTTCTAACCTTGGGCCACCTGTATCGCTATTTTTGCGCGTGCTACCTGAGGTCAAAGTTCGAATTTCCATTTCGCAGTACGGAGGGTCTCGTTTGGATGGTGATCATGGCTTGGGAACGTCACCGAATAAAATTTGCAATGAAATTTCAGAAAGATGAAGATTTTAGCTTCAAAAGCCATATTTGGGAACCTCGATACGAGGACTCCTTCGCCCAGGGCATGCGATCCAAAACTGAAAGACCATTTTTGCTTCAGCAACGCATAACTTTATGAAAAGAAATCGTAGAGCAATTTTAAAAAAAGAGTTTTGAAGAGGACATTCGAAGCTTCAAAATGACTGTCTTGAAATCAAAATTCCGATACTGAGCGACCCCGTGCGTTGTTTTGAAGTTGGAACATCAATACACAAATATGGCACGAGATGGTTCAAGGGACCATAACTCAAGACAGAAAGAACATAAACGCAATCGAAAGTGAGCATCTGAAAGATGAAGCTTCAAGCTTTGAAATGCTTTTACAAACGACTCGCTAAGTCAATTTTTCGCCGAATTACGAACCTTTAAAATCGAACATTGTTCGAAACAAAAATTGGGTGGCGCGCTAATTTTTGTTAGGAGGGTAGAAGCAAGCGAGAGAATGAACCAGGCGCGGGGGACCGAGGGGAGGGAGGTAGAAGCGAGGCGAGCACGAGGCAGGCAAACAGACCAGTAGACCACCGACAGTCAGAGCGAAAAGAGAAAAAGACTGAGGAGAAGAAAAGAAAAATGGAAGAGATTAAGGAACTGGTAGAAGAAATAATGGCGGAGATCAGAGGAATAAGAGAAGATATGGGGATCACAAAGAAGGAGAATAGAGAATGGAGAAAGCTGATGGAGAAGGAAGAGGAGGAAGAAGGAAAACAAGAGAGAGAAGAAAAGAGAGAAGAAAAGAAAAAAGAAACAGCAGGAAGTGAAGCAAAGAAAGGGGAAGATAGATAGATAGATAGATAGATAGATTGTTTATTTGTCCATAACAATGTTCGACAAGCAATTACAGTAAAGATACATAGTAACAATACAGTAAAGACAAAGAGTAAGAAAGGTTAACAGAGAAAGTAAGAAAAGAAAATAAACTGAATAACAATTAACAGAGAAAGTAAAGGTAAATAAAGAAAGACAGAAGGTACAAATAGAGTTACTTAACCTAGGCCCTGGCTAACTCGGAGTCAAAGAGGTATTGTGAGGATGGTACGGAGTTCTCCAGGAGGCACAGGATGGAGGGTATTTTGGGTCAGGGCGGTTAAAAGAACGCGAGTAACGGAAATCAACGTGTTTATTCAAACTTTGCAATAACGTGGTCATCGCCAGACTCGCCTTTGGTCACTCTTCTCCCACTCACTCCCTTACTCTCTCACTCTCTCACTCTCTCACTCTCTCATTCTAGGCTTACTTAATACGTATACATATGTCATTATACTAGGCGACCTTACAGTTCGGCCTTTCCTGGCCATAGTCCGTCCCGGACTAGTCATTTGAATGTTAAAATCCCTCGTTACATTCACATTCATGGTTTATCGTACTTTTCGTTGTCTATATAATATGTATTATTTACTATACTCTGTGTTCACAGTTGTCTTATAAACTAAAACTAATCGTATACAAATACTTACATTCTACTCTTTTTTTTTTTTTTTTTATTCAGAAGTACCCCAGGGTCTCATATTCGCTGCCTCCCATACTCCGCAGTATGGTCTCTGAGTTACCTGGTGATTTTCTGCGTCTCCGACGACATACCGGTCGTTTCTCAAAACCGTGATGACCCGGTAAGGCCCTTTAAACTTTGGGATCAGCTTTTGGGAGACCCCTGGCGTACTTTCGAAATTCTTAATCATTACTAGATCATCGGTTTCGTATTTACGAGCTTCCTTATGCTTACTATCATAGTACCGTTGGTTGTAATGTTGTGATTTTTTAATATTTTTGGCTGCTTCGGCCCGCAGGGCCTCAAGATCGACCTCCCTGGTCGCAACATTCTCGTCCAAATAGTCTTTGATCGAGTCGGGGATTTTTCCCCTTTGGTTAAACCCTCTAAGTAATTTCCAGGGGGTCTCACCCGTAGATTTATTTACAGAATTATTCAATGCAAATTCAACGTCTCCAAGGACCTTGTACCAATACTGGCCGTTCGAATTTTCAGTTAGTTTTCCCAACATCGGTCCCAAAACTCGATTTACCCGTTCGACTTGTCCATTGGCTTTTGGCGAGGCTGTTGCGATCAGTATGTGTCCGACATTTTCCTCCTCTAAGAATTCCCGAAATTCTTCGGAAGTAAAACAACTTCCGCGGTCTGATATGATACATTTTGGTCTGTCAAAGTCTCTAAAGTACTGTCGGAGGCTCACGATCACTTCTTTCGTGGCTGTGGTCTTAGTCGCATATAGTTTCGTCAGTTTCGTGAAGGAGTCTATTACTACTAAGATATGTTGCTTTATGACGCGTTTCTTATCGTGCAAAGAGAAATGATCGATGTGTACAGTCGAGAAGGGGGTGTTGCCCTTAGGGATACTATGTAAGTGACCTTCTTGCTTTCCCGTGCAAGGAGTGAACGCAATACACTTAAGACAATCTCGGTGTTGGTAATTTAGGATAATGACTGGAAATGATTAACTCTGAAAACACTACATTTAACTATGAACAGAAAAAACTTTATTGAATGAGTATAGAAAAATAGATTGCACAAAATCAATATCGATATTGAAGGCGAGAGAGAGCGCGCACGTGTTTGTACTCATGGAGCGAACTTATGAAGAGAACAGGAAGAAGCTAAGGGGGAAGTGATAGATCGTCACTACCACTTCATCAAAACAATTTCTGTTTATGTCTTGTCAGCTCGTCTTTTGACTCACCTGTCTTGACACATGTAAAGGCGCCAATATTCGTAATATCTTAACACTCGGATATAGTTTTGGACGGTTTCCTTCATTTGGGGAAACCAATAGCTAGCCCTAATGGCACCACACGTCTTCTCGACTGACAGGTGTCCCATTTCGTCGTGGCATTTACGAATAACATGAGCCACCATATTCTTTGGTACATAAAACAATAGTTCGTCACCGTGTTTCCGATAAACTAGTCCATTTCTCATTTCGTAAAATTTATTTTCTTCCTTTTCTAGCAGGTCGCGCAAATCTTTAATTACTGGATCATGGCCTTGGCTGAGGGAGAGGTTCGTTTCAAATGGGTTGTCTTCTACCACGAGAATGCTGGAGGCTCGGCTCAGCGCATCAACATGCTGCATCCGTGTCCCAGCGCGGTGCTCGACCGTATACTCATACTCTTGTAACTCTAACGCCCAACGCGCAATCCTTGGATTTATTTCCTTTTTTTCCAAGGTCATTTTTAACGAGTGACAGTCGGTCACTATCTTGAATGGGATTCCCTGTAAGTAAACCCGAAACCGTCGCAAGGCATAAATGATGGCTAAAGTCTCTAGTTCGAAACTATGATACCGGCTTTCCACGTCCGTGGTTCGCTTCGAGAAATAAAAGACTGGATGGAGCTTATGGTCAGCCTTACGCTGCATTAAGACCGCTCCGAATCCGTGCGAACTGGCGTCACAATGAAGTTCAGACTCGTCGTGAGAGTTGTAAATAGCTAAGATGGGTGAATCGATTAATTTTGATTTTAACGTCTCGAAAGCTCTTAATTCTCGCTCTTCGAATCTAAATTCCTCGTCCTTTTTCGTGAGGTCTGTCAAAGGCTTTGCTATAGCTGAGAACCCTTCGATAAACTTCCTAAAATACGAGCACATGCCTAGGAATCTCCGTGTTCCCCTAACGTCTCTAGGAACAGGGAAATTTATAATTGCTTCAATACCGCTGTGGGTAGGTTGTATGCCCTCCTCACTAACGCGATATCCTAAAAATTCTATCTCAGTGTACAAAAACTTGCACTTATCCACCCTAAGTTCCAATTTGTTCTTTACCAAGACGGGCAACAATGCTCTCAGGATTTTCAGGTGTTCCTCGAGGGTTTCAGTAGCAATAAGAAAATCATCCAGATAGGCTACTATTTCGCCTTTATTAATGAAGTCTTTAAGAACTTGGTTAATCCATCGCTGGAACGCAGATGGAGCTCCTTTCAGCCCAAATGGCATCCTAACAAATTCAAATTGACCCAAGGGCGTGACAAACGCCGTGTATTTAATTGATTCTTCATTCACATGGACGTGGTGGAAACCGTCTTTTAAGTCGAGGCTTGTAAAATAACGTTTTCCAGCTAATACATCGAGTTGGTCCTCAATAAGAGGCAAGGGGTAATTATCGCGGAGAGTAACCTTGTTCAATCGACGATAGTCTACGCAAAGGCGCATCTCGCCATTCTTTTTCTTCACAAGGACAATCGGCGAAGCATAGTCGGATTTACTATTACGGATAATACCCTTCTGGAGCCAACTGTCCAGGATTTCGCGAACCTTACTTTTCTCTGAATATGACAGCCTACGAGGCTGGAAGTGAAATGGTTCATGACTGTTTAGTAACAAGTTTATTTCGCCTTTGACTTCGGGACGTTCGGGTCGTCCCTGTTCCACGTAATCTTTCCTAAACAATTCCCTCACGTGAGTCTGAATTTCCGGTGCAATAGATGGATTTATTTTCAGGTTCTCCTCCAGCCCCCCCGGGTGCGACATATCGATATTCATGATCTCCGCGACTTCGCCTGGGCAGGCTTCTCCCACCCCCCTCAAGCCAAGACAGAGTCTCCTCAACAAATCTCTACCTAAAACTACTGAGGAAGTCATCGTAAAGTCGGGTACAACCAACAATGTCGAATTTCTAGATTCTTTGTCACCTAACTTGATATCGAGATTAACCGTACCAAGTACTACCATATCGCTATTGTTGATGCCTCGAAATTTGTTACAGTAATGGTCAGCACTACCAATTGCATCGCTTGGTGCGTGACAAAGTTTAATGAAACTAACCGGACTGCCGGTATCTAACAATGTGTCAAGTTCAACCGTATTACTGTTCTTATTGTCTAAACTTATCGTATACATTACCTATCTGAAGTACTCGTCCCTGACGTCTGGTCCCTCGCTGATGTTGTTCACATGAGACCCTTTGGCAGTGCAGTCCCTTGTGAAATGACCAGGCTTACCGCACCCAAAACATAGCCTCTTTTCCTTCGATAGGCTAGGACAGTAGAACTTGGTATGCCCGTCCTGCTTGCAATAGTAGCACGTCATCGGGTCTCGTACCGTGCTCCTACTTCCGTTGCTGGTACCTTGGCTCGTCCCACTCCGATCATTATACTGTTTCTGCTGCTGAGGCTGGTTTGACGATTGAGGCTTTACGGGATCTCGCCTCGTACCAGCGAACGGACGACTCTGAAAGTCATCCCTCGGTCGGTGGAGTGTGATTTTTTCAAAAGCTTTCAATAACGAGTCTCCCGCTCCGAAATTTTGGATACGAGCTTGGTTCCGCAGTATTGGGTCCGGGATACCTTCTATTATATATTCCACGAATTCGTCTTCAGGTACTTCTGCTCGATTTCCCAGGGTCAGTTTATCTTGGTAGTACTCAGCGAAATTCTCTGTATTCTTCCAACGGCGGCTCTCAAAGTTTCTTTTCAAAGCTAATTTCGTCGGTCGATGGTCATACATCAACCGCATGGAAGCTAGGAGCTGCTCCGACGTCATTTCCAAATGTTGCGGCTTCGACTGAAACCAGTTCAAAGCGAGTCCTTTAAGCTTCAGACCAATTAAAAGTCTGGTCGAGTTGTCATCCAAATTGTACGTAGTTTTTAGCAATTGGAGTTGCTTCTCCCACTTCCAGAAGGTGTCCTGCTGTCCTTGGAATTCGCTCATTAAGTCTGCTAACGTATGAATATTAATGTTAGTCTGGTGTGCGGACGCTTGCTCTCTATCCACAACAATACCGTTGGCATCGCGCGCGTTGTTTACATTCTGTGCGAGGGCCAACTCGCGGCGCGTTAGTTCTAACTCGCGGCGCATAAGATCGCGCTCGCGCTGAGTGAGCTCCAGCTCTCGTTGCAATCGGAGAGCATCCCTCATTTGCATCTGATGCACGTCGTTGGCCTCATGGGGGTCTTGGGGACGTTGGTCCTCTTCAGCCTCCCTCCAGTTTCCACCAGGGTCGTCCTCGTACCGTCGTGAGATTAAGTCAGCTTTGACCCCAGATGTTGACAAGTTTCTTTCCTGTAGGAGAGCACGAAGCTCTGCCACAGTAAATAGATTTGGTTCTCTTAATACCATATTGACCGACTAACACCACAGAACCGATTGTTCACAGACAAACACACACGGCACAACACTCAAACAAAACAGTTGTCCGACGCTGACGCCTTCACACATACACACCTCGATGTCCAAATTAGCACTTATTCTATCAAAACCCGATCGATTTCATTTACCGACCGCAAAAGTCTTTCAGATTTTAATGACTGGCGCCACTCACTTCACCACCTTCGCGAACCATCACGTACACAGCCCTATACTGCGACGATCCTCGAGTCACGCCACAGATCCCGTAATGCTCACCAAAATGGCCGATATAAGACGGCGACTTCAAATTTAAACTGACGCAAAATGGCGTCCTGAAGATTCCAGTCGTAACCGACTCAAACTTGCCGGCTTGCACCGACACAAATTTCACGCTCAAATGAAAGAATGCCCGTACGCAAAACACAAGAAACGTTCAATCAACCGCACACACGAAATCGAAGACCGTTGAACTTATTCCGTTGTGCGTTGATGAACCTTATCTCAAAGCAACGGCGACTGTGTTCGCGACGCGCTTCTTTCCTTGAGTCCGGCCAAATTCTTTTACGTTCTTTTTAAGGGGCGTTTGGTTGCTTATCCCACTTCTGATAATGTAAGGATGGTACGGAGTTCTCCAGGAGGCACAGGATGGAGGGTATTTTGGGTCAGGGCGGTTAAAAGAACGCGAGTAACGGAAATCAACGTGTTTATTCAAACTTTGCAATAACGTGGTCATCGCCAGACTAGCCTTTGGTCACTCTTCTCCCACTCACTCCCTTACTCTCTCACTCTCTCACTCTCTCATTCTAGGCTTACTTAATACGTATACATATGTCATTATACTAGGCGACCTTACAGTATTGCCTCAGCCGAGACCGGAAAATAGGTAAAGACGAGGATCCACGTAGATCGGAGGGGAGGGATTCCCAGAAGAGCACACCCGAGATCGCGAAGGACCTTCTGAAGGCCTCGGTAGAGAAGTGGGGGACCAAAAAATTGCCCTTTGGATGTCTGTTAGGGCCTAAGACCGCGATAGGACGATCGACGAAGAGAGCACGGAGGTAGTCAGGAGTGTTCGTACGGAAGAGCGTGTAAACCAGCGTACCGAGAAATAACTCTCGAGTGCAATCGGAGAAATATCACTAAAATAAAAACGCGAGTCATCGTAGACCGGAGGCGGCAGGACGGCAAAGAACTCAGCAACCTCAAGGGCCGCACCTTGCCGACGACAAAAGGCAGCGAAGTGGGTGTTTAACTCGTCAACTGTGAAGCCAGCACAGTCAACTCTCTGCGAAGACGCGATTTCTAGGGATCTGAGCTGACCCCAGAGTTCGCGAGCGCTGGATAAGCCGGCATGCTTTTCTGTATAAAAACGGGAGCGAGCTGCAGTAATCTGGTCATGAAGCGAGTCCCGGGCCTGACGGAAAAGCAGGAGGGCCACAAGAGAGCGAGAGCGCCTATACCGACGATATAAAGCGTCACGGGCACGGACTTGTACTCGGAGGTCCGGCGTGATCCAGGGCAGCGCAGTGCGCTTGAGAGCGTAAGAGCGGGCGGGAGCAAGCTCATCGAGTGCGGCGGTGAGATTACCTTGCAGGCAATGCAGCAGGTCGTCAACCGACGAGGGCAGAAGGAACGGGTCCCAGTTGGCAACATCGAGGCTACGGGCGAAATCCTCGACCGAGAACGCCCGGTAGGAGCGCGCGATGACGAGTCGAGACTCAGTAGGAGTGGGCCACGCGAGGCACACGTAAATAAGATCGTGACCGGCGATGAAAGGGACTCCGAATTGCCCATGACTGACGATACAATCGCGATCACTGACCATACGAAGGTCAAGCAGAGTGTCGGCCGCGAACGAATGATAGGTGCGCGCGTAAGGCACCATGTGCAGCGCATGAGTGCTACAGAAGGATCGAACGCTTTCCGAGTCGTAACTACCAGCTATCTGATTCGCGTTAAAATCACCCAGGACCAAAGAGAAGGAATAGTCTCTTATACAACGGTCGAAGTCAGCACCGAAGGATGCCAGGTTGACGGTCTTTGGAGGGCGATAGACCACCGCTACGAGAAACGGGGCGATAGAGATAGCCTTAACTTCCACGATGAGATACTCGGGGACTCCAGTATAGAGAGAGAGAATATAATTTATTTGATCCTAGAGCTAATGCTCCCTAAGGACCACAGGCAAAGATACAAGCATAGTTATGAGTAAACAATAGTTAACATAAAGTGCGAGTGAACTATAATAACGTAAGATAAGTGAAATAACAAAATACACAAAATAAGGTAAAAATAAAAAATAAAAAATACAAAATACAAAAATAGAAGCTATAAACTAAAGTAGAGGGAAATACAAGAATACCAATTAGCCTGAAGTAATAATAAGATGAGACAGTCATATAAGCGCATGCCAAAGGAAGTACCAACCCCAGAAGTATTTCCGGCGAGCGAGTGAAAGAGGGACCTAGGTAACCTAACTTAACCGAACATAACATGCCTAAGTCTAACTTAACTTAATATAACGTGCCTAAGTCTAGCCTAGCCTACTCTGACCTAACCCGAAGGCTTAATCAGGTGGATTCGCTTCGCGCACCTCCTCAGCCATCAGATATTATAGCAGCGGTGTCGAAAGTCGGCTAGAGATGCAGCTGTAGTGATTTCTGGCGGCAGCGAGTTCCAGAGATAGATCCCCGTAACAAGAAAAGACCTCTGGAAGGTGACAGTGCGGGTTGGGGGTGCGCGAAGTGAATCTGTACGTGCCGGATTTCGACGTCCTACAACATTAGACCGAAGCCGAAGCTGCTCACCGAAGAGTCCAGGCTCACTTTGGCATAAGGCCTTGTAAAATAGACAGCCAATGAAGAATCTACGGCGATTGCGCGGCCTGAGCCAGCCTAAGCTGCGCCTGTGATGTGAGATATGCATATGGCGCGGTAGCCGCAACAAAAAGCGCACGCAGTTGTTGACCGCTACTTCAAGCTTACGCTCTAAGTCGTCGGAGAGGTTTGTTAGCGCAGCAGCACAGTAGTTAAGGTGCGGCAAGACCAAAGCAATGACCAAACGACGCCTCAAGTCTAGGTTCATATAATTGTCGTTCATGCGTAGCCGATAAAGCGTTGCAGCCGCCCTCCCACACACCTGGGTGACATGCCGGGACCACGAGAGAGTGCTGTCTGGAATAACACCCAGGTAGCGAAGGGTAGGCACATAATCAATTGACTCGCCCTGCAGCAAGGGCGTAGGGAGTGACGAGAAGTCCAGATCGTTAACATACTTGGAGCTGCCGAAGATCATTGCCTTAGTCTTGCCCCCGTTCAGTCTAAGACGATTAGCCTGACACCACCCCGCAATGTTTTCGGCGTCCTCACTCACTAGGAGAATACCTTCTGCAAGCGTAGCAGGCGGGCATTTGAGGTAAATGATGAGATCATCGGCGTAGAGCAGGTATGAACAATGGTGCAGGCACTGTGGTAGGTCGTTGATAAAGAGCGAGAAGAGCAAGGGACCAAGCACACTGCCCTGCGGAACGCCGGACCGGAGGAAAAGCCACTCAGAAAGCTCATCCCCACCGTCACGGACCGCTTTTAGGCGGCCATGAAGGTAAGAATGAAACCATCTGAGGGTATCTAGCGACAAGCTGAAGCCATGAAGCTTCTGCAGCAGTAGAGAGTGGTCGACTGAATCGAAGGCTTTTGTAAAATCAAAGAATACCGCCAAGGTGACCATACGGTCGTCTACTCCCAGCCGAATATCGTCCGTCAACCGCAAGACAGCCGTCTGAGTCCCCGAACCCTTACGGAACCCAGTTTGACGCGGATCGAGCGAATTTCTAGCTACCAAGAAACGCATGACCTGGTCAAATACTACCCTTTCTAGTACCTTGGAAATAGCGAGATGGGGCGAAAGTCCGAGCACGACTCTGGGCGCCGCACCTTAGGTAAAGGTGTTACGAGAGAAAATTTCCACAGCGAGGGAAACTCTCCCTCACGAAGGGAGGCGTTGAAAAGTGCCGCAATCAATGGCACCAGAAGAGACCGGAACGCTTTATAGGCCTGTATGGGGAGACCATCAGGTCCGTGCGCGCGCGTAGTTATTCGTGCCAGGGCATCCTTCACGCTTATCATATCGACACACGCAAAAGAAAACTTCTGAGCATCACGCGACGTACCAGAAGGGTCAATAACGCGAGAGAAGCTAGGCAGTGGATCGCAGGAGGATGCGGATATGAAGTGTGCGTTGAAAGCCGACAATGAAAGATGTGCCGGGAGCACATAGCGAGCGGACCCTTACGGAAAAAAATACTGAGAGCTCAGTACTTAGTACACAAATGTCACTACTTAGTACACGAATTTTCAGTACTTAGTACTAACACTACAGTACTAAGTACAGAGAACTAGTAGTACTTAATACAGGAGTACTAGTACTAAGTGCAGAGTACTAGTACCAAGTGTAGACTACTAGTAGTACTTAGTGCAAGACTACTAGTACTTAGTACAGGGAACTAGTAGTACTTAGTACATGAGTACTAGTACGGATTTAAAGAATACTAGTACCGAGTACGAGAGTACTAGTACTAAGTTGAAGAGTACTATTACTAAGTACAAGTGCACTACAGTACTCAGTACTGTGGCACTTTGACCTATCAGTACAAGAGTACCAGTACTATAAGTACACAAGTATTAACTGTGATTAATACCGCAGTACTATTACTTGAAATAATACTGCAGTACTAGTACTCGAACCAATACTCCAGTACTCGTACTCGAACCAATCCTACAGTACTAGTACTCGAACCAATACTGCAGTACTAGTACTCGAACCAATACTGCAGTACTAATACTCGAACCAATACTGCACTACTAGTACTCGAATTAATACTCCAGTACTCGTACTCGAACCAATACTGCAGTTCTCGAACTAGTACTGCAGCACTCGAACTAGTACTGCCGCATTAGTCCAAGTTCAGAATTAATACTACTGCTGTACTACAGTGATAGTCCAAATACTATTATATTGCAGTACGTGGACTTCATATACTGTACTGTACGGTTTTAGCTAGTACTTATTGGACTAATACCGAAGGGCTAGAACTTAAAGTAATACTTCAGTCATACTACACTAGTACTTGCCACCTACTTATATATCCCTTCTCAGCAATTTTTGTACTTGAAGTACTATGAGTACTGTGTGTACTCGCGAAATAAGTACAGCAGTACTTTGGCAGTACTTCAAGTACTGCTGTACTGGCAGTACTTTCAGTATTTTTTTTCCGTAAGGGGACTTAGTGAGACCTAGCTTGTCTATTACGCACCAGAATTTACCAGTATTGCCTGAAGTATCGAATTTAGCCTGAATATATACCGACTTCGCAGTGCATAGTTGCCTCTTCACTTCCTTCCTGAGCGATACATACTTAGCGTGCGACGGCAAGGACCGTGAACGTTTGGAAGCCCTAAAGCAAGAGTCCCTATCACGCATAAGGCGTCGCAGGTCAGTGGAAATCGATGGTGCCGGTGGACGCTTGACCGTAACCTCACGCAACGGAATAAACCGCTCCAGTAGCTCCCGAACAACAGCATTAAACAGTGAGAGTTTACAGTCGATACTCGGTTGGCTGTCAAATAACGAGGGATCTAACGCAGCCAATGCCTCCGATGCAGCCTCTTGATTAGCTTCGTCCCAGGGACGATAACGAATGAACCGAGGAGCAGGGCGAGGTACCGAATACTTGATGGTAACGTAAATTAGGTCATGTCCCGAAAGGAAGGGCTGAGCAGACTGACCCCATGCCGCTAAAGAACCGAGGTCACTGACGGCGCAAATATCCAGCCAGGTATGTGACGTCTGCGTGTGGTGAGTCGGCTGAAGTGGAACAAGGCATAGGCCTTGGGAGGCAAGGAAGTCTTTGAGATGTTGTGAGTCGTAAGTGGAGGAGAGGAGATCAGCGTTAAAGTCTCCTAGAACTGAAACAAAGTTGTAGCCCGGAATAAGAGCCCCAAGTTCAGCTTCGAATATATTCAGAAAGCCTGCTTTAGGTGGTCTGTAAACCCCAGCTACAAGGATTTTCGGACGAGAGGCAGCCCACACTTCGGCTATAAGATATTCAGGCACGCCATGACGTTGCAGCGTCGACGATGAGGCAACGATCCGAGCACTCAGTTCCTTTCGAAAGAATAGGGCTACTCCCCCACCCAGACGTCCCCTGCGATCGATCCGAAGTACAGTATAGTCCGGAAGCGCGATCTGCTCATCCACTATACGTTCGTTAAGCCAGGTATAGAGGGACGGCGAAGCCGCGAGAAACCTGCACCGGAGCGAATTCTGCACATAAAGTGCGACGCCACCGCCCACTTTGCCAAGACAGTTGTTCCGAAAAAGGGAGTACCTGGGCAGAGAGACAGAAGAATTAGTGATTTCAGAGTAAAGCCAGGACTCACTGACGGCGATGAGGTGGTAAGAAGAAGCGACAAAATGGTAGCGGAGATAGTCAAGGTGACCGCGGATGGAGTTTGCGTTAACATGGCAAATATTAAGCGAGGACTGAGGCGGACCAGGAGCCGGCGATGGGGTCGAAGGACGACGTCATTGCTGAGAGTGCGGAGGCAGTCCGCCAGAACATGCATCAGAGAGCGAGGCAGCAGAAGAAGAGGCAGCATTGCACGTTGCGGAAGCAGCCATCTGTATACCCCGAGAGCAACCCCGGGATATGGCAGCTGTGGCACCACGGCCTCGACCACGACCACGCGAGGAGAGCGCAGGCACAGTGCCTGATGTGCCAGGCTGCTGTGACAGGCAGGAGTCTTCGCCGGACGGAGAGGCAAAAGGAGACTCAGCCTCGAAGGCTTCGAGATCCACGAGAGAGCGGATGCGTCGCGTGCGCGCCCCATCCCTAGGTTTGAGCAAGACGACAGAGATCACGCGAGCGGAGCCGAGCGACGATGGGGAGCGGGGCATCCTCTTGGCTGCGGCGGGCCCTGGAACGCGGCACCAGAAAACGCGTCGATGAGATATCACCATCCGCAAGGGCTACATCAAGAGCAGTGGCCACCTGAGAGACAGTCGCGCGAATACCATCAGGAGAGGAGCAAGGGGCCCCGAAGATAATTAATTCTGCATCGCAAAGGCGAGCGGAGGCACGCCGCAATTCCTGCTGACCAGCAGTACGGTCACGTTGAAGTTCGGCGACGGTGGTACGCAGCTCCCTAATCCCCTTTAGAAGGACAGCATTGCGTGACTCAAGGGCCTGGATACGCGCGGTATTACTGTCTAGTTGTTCCTGCATAGCGGGCAGACAGGCGAGTCGATTAGCGACTTCATCGAAACGATTGCCGACGTCATCAAATCTGCAGTCAAACCGGCGCATCATAGCCTCTAAGAATTCCGTGGGGGGCGAGGCTGCCGAAGGAGAAGCTACTGGACGCACAGTGGGGCCGAATCCCAAATTCGCGGACATAACCCGAAAAATCAAGTTTTGTTTTCGGGGTTTTAGAGTGGAGGAGTAAGTAAAGTAATAGTCCAAGGGTCGGATTCCAGACTGGGGAGGGTAAGATCCCCTATACCTGCTCTTTTATTCCAGTTCGAAAGTGACCCTCGCTCGAGTTAGACGCAGCGCACTCCGAGTGAAATTCACAGTGTTGTGTTTAGAACGTGCTGAAGCTGACAAAAATCACGCCAAAAAATTTCTAAAAAATGGATTTGAAAGGGGAAAGTAAGTACAATATCACCGTGAAATTGAAAATGTATAGTAGTGATGCATGTGGCATCGAAAAAAGAATGATTTATCTGAAAATTACCGTAAAACTGCTACGAAAAATTGTAAACACGTAGAGAAAAGTTGAGTTGCTCCCTGTTGTCCCGCGGTCTTTTTTGTTGGAGGTTGTAGATTGATGTATTGTTTAATGGAAACAACCAAAAAATAGTCCGCATTTTTACGCGCCTGCTGTTGGTGCACATTTTTGTAACGAAAAGTACATTTTTCGCAATTTCGAGCGGTGAAAACACAAAATATCGGGAAATGGTTTATACATAAGTTGTGTGGTTTCGAAATATCTACCCAGGGGTGTATTCACATTGTGGGCCCAGTACCCCAGGTCGGCCCGGTGAGGCCCAAATCAATTTTTTGTTATCATAACGCTCATCTTTTTTATAGCGGATATTTCAACAAGTGAGGCAAGCTCAAGCTATTTTCCAGTTGAATCCACTGACTGCGAATCAAGTGATTCTTCCGATGATGATACCTACTAAGGTGGTACGTAACCAAGTAGATTAACGAATACACATTATATAATTTTTTATATCACCTAACATTTTCCTATTATATATATACAGGGTGAGTCTCTTCAAAGGTCCAAAATGGGTGGGACTTATTTACGGCAAAGGCACGCATTCAGCCAATTAGGTAAACAATTATCCGGTTGGGAATAGGTTAGTAATGCTTAATCACGAATTACGGCGTGCCTTTGCCGCAAGTAAGTCCCACCCATTTTGGACCTTTGAAGAGACTCACCCTGTATATATAATTAAGGATCTAACGGCTATTCTTTTAGTATGTATACATCATTATGATTTGCATATTTTTGTAATAACCTAATTTTAAGAAAATTATTGTTATTTGTAAATACTAACTTTACATCATTTTCATTTTTATATTTCTGTAGTCACCTAGTTTAAGCAAACTACTGTCATTTTCGTCTATATAAAACATTTTTTTCCGTACAAATCAGCCATATTGGATCCGTCATTCTGTTTTTTGGATCTTTGACTTCGGATTCGTAATCAGCGACCCCAAAAACCTCCGAGTACAGATTTGCGACCGAATTCAACGTGTTTTTCAAGAAATTTGCTACTGTTTTGGATCCGCCATTTTGTTTTTGAGATTTTTGTTTTCGGATTCGTAATCAGCGACCCCGAAAACCCCCGAGTACAGATTTGCGACCGAATTCAACGTGTTCTTCAAGAAATTTGTTACCGTTTTGGATCCGCCGTTTTGTTTTTGAGATTTTTGTTTGCGGATTCGTAATCAGCGACCCCGAAAACCCCCGAGTACAGATTTGCGACCGAATTCAACGTGTTCTTCAAGAAATTTGTTACCGTTTTGGATCCGCCGTTTTGTTTTTGAGATTTTTGTTTTCGGATTCGTAATCAGCGACCCCGAAAATCCCCGAGTACAGATTTGCGACCGAATTCAACGTGTTTTTCAAGAAATTTGTTACCGTTTTGGATCCGCCATTTTGTTTTTGAGATTTTCGTTTTCGGATTCGTAATCAGCGACCCCGAAAACCCCCGAGTACAGATTTTCAACCGAATTCAGAGTTATGTCCGCAAATTTGGGATTCGGCCCCACTGTGGGACGCGCGGGCTGAAAGCTGGAGGCTGAAGGCGGTGGAGAAAGCAGCTGCGACCGTGGATGAGAGGAGTACTGCGTAGAGTGACTCAGCGCTTCACGACAACAGCGAAACGTGCCCGACCGCAAGGCTACCTTTTTTAGGCAACTTGGGTGATAAAAAGAATTGCATTCTGAACAATGAATGGCCTCAACGACAGGTTTGTTGCAGCCGGAACAGATTTTAGAAGGTGCCATGCTATAGCGTCAGAAGCCGAGAGAGAGTAGGGTCAGTGCAACTTTACCGACCGAGCGAGTGAGACAGGAGACGAAGATGTCACAAGAGGCCGGTAGTTGAAGCGTAGATCAGGCAGGCAGAGGCGATCCAGGCAGGCATCGATGGTCGCATAGCAGAGATCACGTGGTCGGAGATCCAGGCATGCGCAGACCGAAGCCGGTGGGGAATGCAGGTTATGTCGCCAGAAGAGCCCAGGAAAACCCAGCCAAGGAAATGCAGTCACAGCGTAGATGGAAGAAAAAGGCAAGAAGAAAAGCAAGCCAGAGGTAGCTTGCAGTGAGGCGCATGCAAGGTCTGCAAATAAAGAGGCCCGGAGGCAGAAAGAGGCAAAAAAAAGGCTCAGAAAGAAGGAGCGAAATGACAAGCGTGCAGTAGGTTACTTACAGAGAGAGAGACAGAGAGATACTCAGGAAGCAAAGAGGCAAAGGAAGGAGATCGTAGAGGAAAGCGAGGAGAGAGTCAAAGAAAAAAATAAGAGGAATGTGGTGGTAAAAGGAATGAGCGGGACGGAAAGATGGAGGGAAGCGGTAAAGCTGCTTATCGAGGAAGCCGCCGGCAAGAGAGTGTTAATAGGAACGGAGTGGGAGAGCGGAGCGAAGGCAGAAGGAAAAGCGGCAGGGGTGATAATAGTGCAGCTACGGAGTGAAGAAGAGAGGGAACAGATGCTGGAAGGAAAGGATGAGATAAAGAAAAAGTACGGTGTGATATTCGAGGAGGACATGACGTATAGGGAGAGAGAAGAAAGGAGGAGAAGAAGAGAGAAAGAAGCTGAAGAGGATAAAAGAGGAAGATGGGAGATAGGGGAACGACGTAGAAAAGAGAGAAAAGAGAGAGAAACAGGAGAGACGAACGAAAGAGAGGAAAGAGAGCTGGAAATAAGAAGGGACGAGACCAGGAAAGTACTTAAAGAAAGTATGGGGGAGATTATAAGAGAATGGAACAAGATAAGGGAGGAGGAAAAAAGAAGAAATAAGAAGGAGTAAGAAGAGAAACAAACAAGCGAGGAAAAAGGGAACGGAGGGCGTGAGGGGAGAGGACGAGAAGACCTAAGAGTGTTGTGAAAAATAACGACTTTAGTTCAGTGCATTATGGTACCTTATTTAATTCACATTTTATTTTTATTTTGATTTTTGGTGTATCTCACTTTATTATTTCAATGTATGTCAATGTATTTGACGTATGAGAGCCTATTACCTGAGTGAAACAAGAAGGTCAAAGCGAGGACGGGAAAGAGATGTAACGCCGAAAGGCAGGCAAACAAACAATAAACTAATTGTCTATTGTATAAATAAATAAAATTAAAATAAACAAAATTAAAATGAATAAATAAATAAAATTAAAATAGATAAATAAAATCAAAATAAATAAATTACATTAAAATAGATAATAAATCCTAGCGTTCAACGAAGCATTGGACATCAGGCCTTGTCAATACTCTCATTCATCTCACTCACTCACTCATCTGGGTGTGATCATGAGCTCCAATCTCTCCTGGCGTCCCCATGTTATGGCCATTTCGAATAAAGTCAATTTCGCTCTTCATAGGTTGAAATACCACCGGCATGCGCTGTCCACTGACTTAAAGTCCACACTTGTAAAGTCACTCATTTTTCCCCTGGTAGACTACTGCTGCTTGGTTTACAACGACCTATCGGGTGAGCTTAATCTCGTTCTCCAACGCCTTATAAACCAGACCATCAGGTTCATCTTTAATCTGCGCAGAGACGAGCACATAACCCCTTATCGTAGGCGGCTAGGCTGGTTGTCAGTGAGGGCTAGGCGACTCTACTTTATGGGTGTGTTGATTTTCAACATTAATAGTGGTGTTTCCCCTGCCTACCTGTCTGACTTGTTCCGTCGTGCTGCTCCAGCTGAGGAGCACTCGCTGCGTCAGGGCTCTAGGGGCTTCTTCCATATTCCTACGCATCGTACGGCCACCTTTCGTAACTCTTTCCACCTATCATCTGCGTACTTTTGGAACTCCCTACCTCATGATATCACCTCGTCCCCTTCTATGGGAATTCTCAAGCGCAAACTTTTTACCCACCTCTTCGCCTCTGATACAGACTCGGTCTGATCCTATTTTCACTAGTCAATTTATATTTTTATTTTATTTTTATTGATTTTTAACTATTTTTTATTTTTATTTTCTCGTTACACTACTTTATTCTTTCTCTTGCTCTGCGCGGATCTCCTACTGATTTGTATCTAACTCTAAGTATGTTTATCTAGTCTTTACGCTCCTATTATGTATCTAGTCCCTACTTCTCTATTATGTATGTTATTTTATTTTTATATTTTTTATTCTTACATTTCTATTTTTCTAGTCCTGTTTTACATATTTTTATTTACATATACTTTTATCTTATTCTTATTTATATATACATTTTTATTTTATTTTTATTTTTATCTACTTATTTTATTTTATTCTATTTTTATCTATTTATTACTTATTACTATTTTATTCTCGCTCTGTTTTGCTTGGCTCCTCCTACTGTTATGTACCTAGTCTACTTCTCTATTATTTTATCTCTTTTATATTGTTTTTACATTTTTATACTCTAGTCCTATGTTATTTATTTCTATTATTATGTCACTACGACTTCTCTCTACGCTATTCTTTAACTTTTTATCTTTAGCTCTTATTTTGTTCACCCTTTGCTATGTTTTCTTGGTCCTCTATTTTAAGTAACATGTATTATTTTTATGTTCTCACATTGTCACTCGTTTCTCCATTTGCCCCTAAGGCTTCCAGGGCATAAATATATATCAATCAAATCAAATCAAATTCATACTTTCACCAGATCAAATGTTTTAAATACCTTGAAATTTTTCTTGGCAGATAACGATATTAACGACTTAGAGATACTAGGCGAATTACTATCTAGCAAGGATGAATTTACAAATTTGATAGAGAGTGCTGGTATGCGCATGAAGTTGCAGAAGTGTTATCGACAACATGTATGACTCTATATTCCTGTTATTCCATATCCTAATATATTTGCATCCTCCATATTTTACTAACCGCCGGATTTTCATCATTTCAAAATTGACGTACTTCATTATTTTAGAATACTAACACTGTTGAACAATCTGTTGGTCAACCATCAGAAGTATTCATCAACATTGAAGACGCACTTGATACTGTGCAGAGCTTACTGCAAGGATCAGCGTCAGGTTCAGGCACAATCAATAAACCTGCAATTGTCAATCTCAGAGAACTAACGGATCCATTGTTTCTAAATGACCAGGCAGGGCAGTCTCAGTCATTAAATTTATCGGTCATAGAATTTAGGATCTTTTGAAAACTCGGGGAGCTACGGAGCACGAAAAAAGGGAAGATGGAAAAGAGACGGAGAAGCAGGGGAGAAAAGAGAATAGAAATGTAACGCTTGCTGGGGAAGAGAATGATGAGAAGGAGAAGCAAAAGAATAAGCAACACGAAGGAGAACCTCCGAGAAAAAAAGGGAAATATAGTACCACAGTTTCCTTCGACGTAAAGAAACTTTTAGAAGAAGCCATCATTGGGCAGTCGATAATATTGATGTACGAACAGCTGAACGAACCGGATACCGTGCGTCAGTCCTACTTGAGTGAAATTATTGTACTCCTTTTCCTGAACAGGAACGTGTAAGTTCTTCATCCTACACTCAAATTATGCTATTGGGACTTTTCACCAATAGTGTCATAATGCTGATCTCCAAAATATTCCAATAGGCAACTTCACAACGAAGATTTTTGTCAACTTACATCACTCATCAAAAAACTATTTCCTGGAGAATGCAGTGAGCAGACCTACTACGTGTCGCCAGTGAAACTGAAATATAATAAAAACACCTCGAAAAATAGAAAATCCGGAGTGTCAAAGGAAAAATTGGTTGACAAATGGCGCAACAAACGGACTTTCGATAGAAAAGCTCGAAACTTGCTAAAAGATTTCGCAGCTTCATCGGACGATGATATACGCATTGACAAAATTGATGGTATATATGTTTGAATGTGCAGGATGATATTGATACTGACATTATGGAAGATATATCTCTTTATGGTGCATCGTTTTCACAAGAAACAACTGCTGATCAGGAAACGCAACTTCCAAGAGATGGGCCATTTACACGTTACACAAACGAGAAAGGACACCACGTTTTGCTCCGGAAAAGCACGCTTTGTTGGATGTTCAGCAATGGTACAAGGAAACTGAGTAGCGATCGATTGCTCCGAGTGAAAGCTAAAGAACAACACATTTGTGAGGTGCAGAACCCCGAACCGTTAATCCAGGTTGTCCGCAGCTCGGAAATATACAGGGTGTCTCGAAATTCGCGCACCAGAAGCATACCGGCGGATTCCTTGCGAAATATTAAGATGAAAGTTACCTATACAAAAAAGTCCGCGGGGACTTAGTTCTTCCGTAAAAAGGACTTAATAACGAACCAATTAGCGTTCGTCGATAGGAAAGACTGTCTAAAATCCACAAGAATCCGCATCGCCTTATTAGGGAGAATAAGACAATAATGTGTGGTGTTCCCCGCTCCGCCCGCCGCGCTTGAAGCCGCCGTGAGCGATTGACATCAGACAGTCGGTTCACGCAATGAAAATTCCAAAGTGCGGATTCTTGTGGATTTTAGACAGTCTTTCCTATCGACGAACGCTAATTGGTTCGTTATTAAGTCCTTTTTACGGAAGAACTAAGTCCCCGCGGATTTTTTTGTGTAGGCAATTTTCGTCTTAATATTTCGCAAGGAATCCGCCGGTATGCTTCTGGTGCGCGAATTTCGAGACACCCTGTATATTGGCCAATGGTGTGCTATGGAAGATATGCTAGAAACCAATAATTTTATCATTGGACGAATTATCGCATTCAAATATCTCTCAGGTAAAGGACGGAACCTTGATTATTCGGCGCATGCTGCACCAATCCAAGCACCAAAGAAAAATGCAAAAGGATTGGCCTGTTTATTTTTTCCTTGGTTCTCTCTAGTCAACAGTCGTTTAATAATTGCAAATTCCACTAAACCGGTGTGCATTGATATTGAGCGTTATTTATGCACTCTGCCACGACCATCATGTATGAATAGTATACTATCGTATGACAGTCAGATAATGGAAGAGATACAACGTATCAGACGCGATGTAGCTTTCTAGCTTGTCGTGTTCCATAAACTCGAACATGACCCTAACAAAATTGGTTTGTTACCGTATTTGTCAAAGAATTTGATCAAGGAATTGTACAATCACGAAACAAGGTACACCTTATAAATCTAATAGCATAACTTCGAAACCCGTAGTTTACAAAAACAATGTACAATTTATCAACCTAGTCGCATATTATTTTGTGTCTTTGTTAAGAAGACTTCATTTGAAAATGCACAATTTATAATCCTAATCGTATGTTCACGTTGTTCAAGGAATACACTAAAAAAAATGTTCAACCGAGTGTTTAACTGATACACGATATCCATTCCATCCATCCTAGGTAACTTTATCAAATATTTTGCCAAATTTCCTGGAAAATATTCTGATTTATTGGTTTGAACCGAGTTCGAATCGAGGTTTGAACGAGGTTCAAGCTGAACTTGTCTCAAGAATTGAATAAATTTAAGTATCTAAAAAGGGCCCCCTGCAGAGGCCAAAACGAAACGCTAAGTCGCTTCAAGTATAATTCAGTGTTACAGGTGTTCTACGCGGTGTACCAGCTTACCGTTTTCAGTGTACTAGTTTTTTCTGACTCTGGGCATCACTAAATGAGAATAGCTGACTGGCGCCTACAAGCATTTACGTAGTTTTTACACATTTCTTTCCATAGCTTAACTTCAACTCATCGCTATTGTTTAAAAATAATCGAGAAAAATATTCAAAAAATCATGCTCAACCTTTGAGGCCTCCAGAATGCAAGGTTCTCTGAATTTTTGAAAAATTCCTAAAATTATGGTCATGGTAGTGAAAAATAACCTGAGTGGTGATCTCGGAGACGGGTAACAATAGGAGGTTCATCAATGGCTGAAAATTTTGAGAAAAATTATGGTGAACAATTGCCATCGCGATTCAATATGTTCGATGTGTTGTTTGACAGTTATTGCAAAGTATTTCGCAATGAGTTTTCGGGGAAGAATCTCGCGCGCGGTTCCCGTGGCTGCAGGAGCAATAACTGTTGAACAACACATAGAACATATTATATCGCGATGGCAATTGCTTACGATAATTTTTCCCTCAATTTTCAGCCATTAATGGAACCTTCTATTCTGCCGTGCTAAGCAGAAAGGTGGTAACTGACTTTTTTTGTCAAAAACGAGTTATGACTCTAAGATGGTATAATAACGATCGATGAATATTTTCATCATATTACGGACCGATCTAGTTAATTTTTTCATAATAAAATGACTATTAAAGTTGCGGTATCTTCGTTAAAGTTGTCGATTACTAGAACAATTGACCGTATTTATCAATAATATTAATACAACAGTAACGAGTAATAACCTTAAGATATAACCTTTTATCTTTTTCATTCAAACCAAATTTTAAAATTGTCCGACTATGAATATAATTCCTAATGACTGTGAAAATGAAAAATTGAAATCTGTCAATATCTCAAGATGGCCAAAATGCGAGTTACCACTTTTGTGCTTAGCACGGTAGTATTGTTGCCTGTCTCCGAAATTACCACTTGGGCTGTTTTCCACTGTCGTGACCATTATTTTGGGAATTTTTCCAAAATTCAAAAAGCGTTGCACTCAAGAAGCTTCAAGGATTAGGCATGATTTTTTAAAATATTTTTCCCGGCTATTTTGTAAGAATGGCGATGAGTTGAAGTTAAGCTATGGAAAGAAATGTGTAAAAACTACGTTTTTTTACATACATTCAATGATAACTCCCTCCTGATTTTCATACAACAATGGGCTATGGCTGCCCTTACGGAAAAAAAATACTGAAAGTACTGCCAGTACAGCAGTACTTGAAGTACTGCGAAAGTACTGCTGTACTTATTTCGCGAGTACACACAGTACTCATAGTACTTCAAGTACAAAAATTACTGAGAAGGGATATATAAGTAGGTGGCAAGTACTAGTGTAGTATGACTGAAGTATTACTTTAAGTTCTAGCCCTTCGGTAGTAGTCCAATAAGTACTAGCTAAAACCGTACAGTACAGTATATGAAGTCCACGTACTGCAATATAATAGTATTTGGACTAGCACTGTAGTACAGCAGTAGTATTAATTCTGAACTTGGACTAATGCGGCAGTACTAGTTCGAGTGCTGCAGTACGAGTTCGAGAACTGCAGTATTGGTTCGAGTACGAGTACTGGAGTATTAATTCGAGTACTAGTAGTGCCGTATTGGTTCGAGTATTAGTACTGCAGTATTGGTTCGAGTACTATTACTGCAGTATTGGTTCGAGTACTAGTACTGTAGGATTGGTTCGAGTACGAGTACTGGAGTATTGGTTCGAGTACTAGTACTACAGTATTATTTCTAGTAATAGTACTGCGGTAATAATCACAGTTAATACTTGTGTACTTATAGTACTGGTACTCTTGTACTGATAGGTCGAAGTGCCACAGTACTGAGTACTGTAGTGCACTTGTACTTAGTAATAGTACTCTTCAACTTAGTACTAGTACTCTCGTACTCGGTACTAGTATTCTTTAAATCCGTACTAGTACTCATGTACTAAGTACTACTAGTTCCCTGTACTAAGTACTAGTAGTCTTGCACTAAGTACTACTAGTTCCCTGTACTAAGTACTAGTAGTCTTGCACTAAGTACTACTAGTAGTCTACACTTGGTACTAGTACTCTGCACTTAGTACCAGTACTCCTGTATTAAGTACTACTAGTTCTCTGTACTTAGTACTGTAGTGTTAGTACTAAGTACTGAAAATTCGTGTACTAAGTAGTGAGATTTGTGTACTAAGTACTGAGCTCTCAGTATTTTTTTTCCGTAAGGGCGTAGGGTCTTCATTTTCATTATCTTCAATAAATTCTCCATCTATACTTGAATCTGTCTCTATGTTGGTAGTGAGATTTGAAGGAGCTGATCTAGTTTCTGAGGGTGTCATATCAAGACTAACAGCGAGCTTTTTTGCATCACACGAAGCTTGAGAGATACATTCTAGAATCTCTTGCTCATCAGGTAATCCTTGCTCTCGGAGAAGTTTTTTCGTTTGTTGTCCGAGTTCGAGTCTGCTTATTATTCTTGGAAACACATAATCTTCACAAATAGCCTGAGCTGCCTGAGCTTGGAATTGTATTCTTTGAACACGGTAAGTGAACTCCAGAATACTGAAATTGAAGTATCCACGGAATTTTGGGGTCGCTGATTACAAATCGGAGGTTAGAATTGAAAAATTGATATTGGTAAATGACAACCCCCACGGAAAAAATATATATGTAAAAATACATGCTCGGAATATATGCCAGCATATATGAAAATATATATCCAGAGATATATGCAGCATATACTCAGATTCGTCAAAAAATATATGACCAGATATATCCCGGATCATATATCCTAGGTTATATGCCAGCATATATCTCAGTATATATCCTAGGTTATATGCCAGCATATATTTCAGTATATATCCTAGGTTATATGCCAGCATATATTTCAGTATATATCCTAGGTTATATGCCAGCATATATCTCAGTATATATCGTAGAATATATGCCAGCATATATCTCAAAATACATCCTAGGAATTGACATTTTAGGTTTTATTTTTCAAATTACGCGTCAAAAATGACAAGTGAGAAAAAAATGATCATCATTTTTGAAAGATTCAGAAAATTTGCGATCTTAGAAATAAAAACGACGAAAAAAAATGAAATAATTTTTTTGCCGAAAATGAATTTTTTTCGTATGAAAACGGATTTCTTTACGAACGAAATGATTCCAGGATCAGTCCGCTCCGGTGAATACTTTCGGAGATATGAAGTTTCAAACATAGCGGTGCAACAGCGGTTTACAAAAAATCACATAGCTCTAACTCCACAATTTTTGAAAAATTTTCAAAATCCTTCAAGCTGTATTTTTTTTTATCCATAGTACACGGAGAGAAATTTTGGCGTATTTTGAGTAGGGTACTTCGAGCTATAATACATCGAAACTTTGTCGAGGTAATAAGAGTTGAGAAATTGGTATATTTTAAGACCAAAATCGATTTTTGACTCACAACACCTCAATCTACGACTTAGAATACCTCGAGTAGCATTCGGAATATTTTGTGTCAATTTCGATCGAGGTAAAATAAGCCAAAATTTCTCTCCGTGTACCAAAGATATTTTGGATGGCGCACAGATCCGTGACTTGACGTGTTCTTTTCGAGTGAGGTGACGTGGATCCGCTCATATACCGTGAATATTCGGTGAGACTACACGATCCCCTTCCTACACTGAAAAGTCTCTCGTGCAGCCAGCAATAACGCGGTGCAGCTATTAGGCTGAGTCTTGTTATAGTAGCTAATGCAAGTTTGAGAGTAGTAGCTGGCACCGGGAGAGTAGCTAGCGCGCTCAGGTGAATTGCCTACAGCGCCGGGAGTTGAGCGTAGCGACTAAACTCGATTCGAGTATAGTAGCTGTACTCGCAAGCGCGCTAGCTGTGCTGGCGGCGCGCTAGCTGCGCTGGCCTTAGAGCGGCTACCACTCTCGACTATATTGCTGACTGCACCAGAGACTTTTCAGTGTACGGCAAAACCAACACAGGCGCGCACCGCGTGCGTGAGGCTCCTTCGGAGGGGACAGGCGGCCAGTGGTGCTTCTACCGAATCTTCCGCGCCAGGCCGAATCCGTACAGCCCATCCGCGCTAATTCAATGAATACTCAAAAAGCAATCACCACACTGAACACGGAAAGGAATAAACGCAAATAAAATGAATTCGCCTGATGTGGACATTTATTTTCAAAATTTATCAACGAATTACAACTAAATATTTATCAATAAGATATGATTATTAATTATCAGTGTTTATGAGCGATATTTGAAACAAAGGGGAGCGGGGTAAGTGGAGAATAAATTATTGAAGACAACATCCTCAAACATTGGTTTATTTATTCATTTCTTTATTTATTCATTCATTATCAAGGCTCGATTTTATTGGAAACATCTTGTATTCAATCTCATGAAAATTATGAATTCGTGAGAAAGTTTCCAGTGTTTGTGTCAACTTCAGTTTAATAATAACATAATGAATCATTCAATCAGAGTGCAATGCAGAGAATGAAGTCATCGAGGATAAGGCTGCCACCCACAGACCACGTCCTTAGATCTGGAACAGACAAATGAAATTTATCAACGATTATTGGTTCATCGAGGGATCCATTGCTGTTGAATTATGGTGTACGCAAAAGATATCGGAGATTAAATGCTTGGGAATCGAAGAAAGGCTACCGATGAGCCACTGTCGAACGTAGTACACTTTTACTCAAACCATTTTCGTCTCTCAACGATTACTCCTATCGGAGACCCGAGTGCTGACATGTACCTCAGCGAGGCTTCATAGCATGCGGAGGGGCTTTGTCGCAGGAGTTTGTAGTGCGATGAGGCAGCGTACGAAAGCTTCGTTGCAAGGGTTCGTAGCACATCAACAATATTCATTGAACATTTCTTACTTGTCTGACGAGCATTCAACGTTCATGTTTCACATCGTGCGGAGGAGCACCGTCACAGGTATTTGTAGTGCGTTGGTAGCACACGGAGGAGCTTTCTTGTAAGAGTTTACAGCGCGTCGGCGAGCATCTATTCAATTTTTGTGCGGCAAAGCTTCGCCAGGAAGGTCCTCGTACGCTGCCTCATCGCACTACAAACCCCTGCGACAAAGCCCCTCCACACGCTATGAAGCCTCGCTGAGGTACATGTCACATGAGCACTCGGGTCTCCGATAGAAGTAATCGTTGAGAGACGAAAATGGTTTGAGTAAAAGTGTACTACCCTCGACAGTGGCTCATCGGTAGCCTTTCTTCGATTCCCAAGTATTAAATCTATGATAAGTTTGTGCGTACACCATAAGTCAACAGCAATGAATCCCTCGATGAACCAATAATCGTTGATGAATTTTATTTTTCTGTTTAAGATCTAAGGACGTGGCCTGTGGATGGCAGCCTTATCCTCGATGACTTCATTCTCTGCATTGTACTCTGATTAAATGTTTCGTTATGTTATTATGGAACCAAAGTTGATACAAACACTGAAAACTTTCTCACGAATTCTTAATTTTCAGTAGATTCAATACTAGATGTTTCGAATAAAATCGAGTTCTGAAAATAAATGAATGAATAAATAAATAAATAAATAAACCAATGTTTGAGGATGTTGTATTCAATAATTTATTCTCCACTTACCCGCTCCACTTTGTCTCAAATATCGCTCATAAACACTGATGATTAATAATCATATCTTATTGATAGATATTTAGTTGTAATTCGTTGATAAATTTTGAAAATAAATGTTCACATCAGGCGAATTCATTTTATTCGCGTTCATTCTTTCCCGCGTTCAGTGTGATGATTGCTTTTTAAGTTGAGTATTCATCAATTTCGCGCGGATGGGCAATACGGATTCGGCCTGGCGCGGAAGATTCGGTAGAAGCACCACTGGCCGCTTGTCCCCTCCGAAGGAGCCTCACGCACGCGGTGCGCGCCTGTGTTGGTTTTGCCGTACACTGAAAATTTTTCAAAAATTGCGGAGTTAGAGCTATGTGATTTTTTGTAAACCGCTGTTGCACCGCTATGTTTGAAACTTCATATCTCCGAAAGTATTCACCGGAGCGGACTGATCCTGGAATCATTTCGTTCGTAAAGAAATCCGTTTTCATACAAAAAAAAATTCATTTTCGGAAAAAAAATTATTTCATTTTTTTTCGTCGTTTTTATTTGTAAGATCGCAAATTTTCTGAATCTTTCAAAAATGATGATCATTTCTTTCTCACTTGTCATTTTTGACGCGTAATTTGAAAAATAAAACCTAAAATGTCAATTCCTAGGATGTATTTTGAGATATATGCTGGCATATATTCTAGGATATATACTGAGATATATGCTGGCATATAACCTAGGATATATACTGAGATATATGCTGGCATATAACCTAGGATATATACTGAGATATATGCTGGCATATAACCTAGGATATATACTGAGATATATGCTGGCATATAACCTAGGATATATGATCCGGGATATATCTGGTCATATATTTTTTGACGAATCTGAGTATATGCTGCATATATCTCTGGATATATATTTTCATATATGCTGGCATATATTCCGAGCATGTATTTTTACATATATATTTTTTCCGTGGGGGAAGTAGATGAGTAGACGGACTTATATCGTTGGAGATGACAAGAATATGACGTGATGATGTTTTGTTCAATAAAAATATGATTTCAATTCCAGAAATTGCTATCAAATCTTCAAAAACTGTAATTTCCAAGTATTTTCTAAATAACAGTGTAAATATTTTCATGAAAATCATTGCCAATATTCTGGTAATTTCATAAATTGAATGTTCCATAAATATTTATGCAATATTACGTAAAAATATTGGTTCATAAATATGTACGGTAAATGTACTTCTATTGACATATCACGAGTAATGAATGATTGATAATATGGGCGCTGGGCACATCAAGTTAATCAAGGTGGAACATACAGAGAAAAGTTGAAAATGATCTGTGAGTATACTCTTAACAATGTAATGGATGCTTCAAATAGGAAATTGCCAATTCACGATATTGATATTGGACGTTGGGCCATACGAGCACGACAACTGTTTAATATGGCACCAGCAAAATTTAAGGTGAAGTGAAACGTTTCAAGGCCACGGCCGAGTGCCTTCCCCAGCGGTAAAACAGAGATACCCAGCGTTTGGTGCCGCTTGGTTTACACGTATACTGGCTACAATGTCGGTACAGGTTGTGATCTCAACTGGATGTCCGTGTTTTAGTTTTGAGTAACGGAAAAACAATCATTCTCAGCCATTTCTTCATCAAATGACACGGGATTAGGCTCAAAGTGTTTGGTATTTCATTGCGGAGTGGCTAATTATCCGGAAAATGCGATTATCTACGGCGACAATGAATAATCTCGCGATTTATGTGGTCGGTACGTCAATCTGTTAAAATTTTTGTCAAATTTTTGAAAAGTGAAATAATGAGCCACTTTCTGCTACAATTATGTGTAATCCCTCAAAATTTCATTCCGATCGGTTCAGTAGTTTCGGAGAACTATTGTTTGCCGTTTTCGAGGTTCTGACAAACGTTTCACTTCACCTTAAGGCATCAACAACCTGCCTATTAGAATTTAAGAAACGTCACGGAATCTTGTCGCGGAAAATTACGAAACATATAACAAAAAATACATTAGCAACACAGGAAGCTTTAAAAGAGCAGGCTGCCATCTTCATTCAGAAAGTAAAAACCCACATCGTCGATATCTGAGTCGAAAACGTTTACAATTCCGATCAGAGCGGTTTCAATTTAGAGCTATATGCGGGGCGAACCTTAGCGTTGCGAGGGCAAAAAACAGTGGAATCAATAATACAATCAGAGTCATCAACAACGCACAGCTACACCATACAGCCTTTGATTTTGGCCGATGGCAAATTATTGTCACCTCTTTTAATTGTTTTAAGAGAATCTAGTGGAGGATTTGGTCCTCGAGTGCAAGAGACTATGTTTAAACCACAGAATGTATATCTTATGGCTTTAAAATCTGGGAAATTAACAACCGAACATTTTAAACATTGGTTTCAAGACGTATACCTTCCGCACACCAGTCCGAAATCGGTGATATTATTGGATTCATGGAGTGGTCAATGTCCGGGCGTATTTGAAACGATGAATTCCAATGGACAAAACGTAGAACTTCTAAGCATTCCCCCAGGGACAACTGGAATGATACAGCCACTGGAAGTGTACGGACAATAGGCTGGGAGACGCGCATACAACCGAGCGGTAATCACATCGACGAACGCCCGTTTATAAGCCGCGCGTCATTGGCTGCATTTGAAATAATTATAACGAGAAATCTAAGCCTTTCCGGAAAAAACGGCTAAGGAAATTTCGATCCCGTTTTTGATAAAGATTTACTCTGTTAATTCCTCGTCGCGAATTCTGGGACACGCTGTATATCTATAACACCATTATATTATAAAAGTGAATAAAACGATTGCCAAAGGTAGCTTAATCATGAATTAGCGATGTATTTACCACACCGTAATTTTTTCTTCAGTCATAAAACTGTTATTAGTTTGTGGGGTCTTTTATTTATAATTTTTGAAAATCTGATACCAGAATCGTAATCAGCGACCCCGAAAACCCCCGGGTACAGAATTTCAGGAAAATTGGTACCATTTTTCGTTTCGACGTGCGCCATATTGGATCCGCCATTTCGAATTTTGAAAATCTGATGCCAGATTCGTAATCAGCGACCTCGAAAACCCCTGGGTACAGAATTTCGGTAAAATTGATACCATTTTTCGTTTCAACGTTCGCCATATTGGATCCGCCATTTCGAATTTTGAGAATCTGATGCCAGATTCGTAATCAGCAGCCCCGAAAACCCCCGGTAGCACCTTGTCAGCCAAAAATCCTCGGCCGTTCGTTCTTCGCGAGCTATCGAATAGCGAAATCTGGAATTTTCAGGGGTTGATTACACCCCCTTGGGGTGGAATTCCGCAGATATAAAAAAATACGTGTCGAATATTTTCACCCCCTCTACAATCTCTCAAAGTTTCGTTGAAATCGGAGGGGGGCAGTTCGCGGGGTTCCCTTGGAAGGCAATATGGCAGACGGCTGTTTGCCGAATTCAAATTAGTATTGGTCAAATTGGCTAACGCTTACCGTTGTCCAGCCAAAAGCAAGGCCTCGTGGCGTCTCGACGACGAGCCCTCGGATCCACGCTGCACCGGGTGCACTAACTCGAACTCAAAACTCAGAAATTGCAACGAAAAGTCCCTCAAGGGGAATACTGAAGACTACAATTAGAGTGAGCACTGATGAGCTCAGCAGAGTGATCTTTGACCGGCGCTAGGCGCTGATAAATCGCACCTTGGTTAGGCGGTCGAGTATTGATTTTGCAAATCGATCCAAAGATCCCTTAATATGGCGACCTATTGTCGCTACGCGCGAAATTCGAAGTTCACCACGGTGTCATTAGCTCGTTGAATCGGAGGACCACGGGTTGCAGGTTCTTCTTGGTGGCGGGAATCTCTTCCACCACCGATATTCCACGCTGTAGAGTGCCTTCGGCACTCCCCCGTGTCCTCTGTCTCTTTGGTGGAGGTAGCCTGGCCAGTACTATCCTCTAGAGCTCATGGAGGGTGGGTTTGGATATTTGTGTGTATGCGTTGGTAGTCCGGGTGTTTGCAGTAGTGGGATTTTGTGTGTCGTTTTACCTGATGTGTCTTGTGTCTGTGTCGGGGTCGGTATAAGTAATGGTGTCCTTGGTGTGGGTGCTGTGAATAATATTGTAACGTGTTCAGCCTATAGCTGAACAGACGAACTATAGATGGCATCAAACATAGAAGAACACGCTGGTATTGTACCACGTGGTACAATACCTAGATAGCCGAACGTCTGTGTATACCTAGCAAAAGTATAAAAGGCGAGCTGCTCAAGTACGATCAGCGGACTCGAGCTAAAGCAGCCGACCGACTCAGAGTAAATATTTCGGTTTACAATGCGAATTGCAGAAATTTTTCTTGGGATAAGCAAAAATTCCTTGGACCAATTTAATCGATTTTTCTGTGTACCCATTATAATGAATATGAACAAGCGGGTAATTTGGTTGATCGCGATGGGTCAACCCTCGAACTTGCCGCGCAGAGAATATTTTTTTATCGTTTACAATATATGTTCTACGAAATATGATTGTCTTAATTATTATGATTATGATGGATCATTCAATTTTTTTGAGAACTACTGTATGGATTGATTTCGAAATTCAATCAGATCTGAGTTGGCGCGAATCCTACCGATTGAGACCAAGATCATCTAAATACGTTGATCTATTTTCAAGATATCATTAATAAAAATTTTACTTCTCGACTAACTCAAAAGCTACTGGACGGATTGAATCCGAAATCTGATCAGTTCCAAGTTGAACAAACCTGCATCGAGTTGAAAGTCTAAAAAATATAAAATGGGTTGAAAAATGATTCGTAGCAAAAAAACATAAAGAATGCTGGAATAGATATTCTCGACGTACATATTGAGTTCAATACATTCCAAAAATGGTTCAAAACCAGCCAACATAATTGGGTATTAATGGAAATGCCCTATATAATACAGTTGGTATAAATGATTCCATTTTTGTAGGCTGTGGAGGTCAAACGATATATCGCAGACCTACTTATTGGCACAGCTAATCATAACCAGCCCACTGCACAGTCCTTCCGTACCGACAGGACCGGTAATTTGGAAATCTGCCATTACCCTCGTGCCCCGCGGTGCCCCCGGACCGGGATTCAAAAAATTACCCGTGGCTGGCCGTCTTTACAAATCTTTAGTCAATGACGGTACGTACTCGAGTGACGATCGGTCCTCGTGGCCGATCGTCTTCGGCTAAATTCGTGTATTTTCGGTGTTTTTGAACTGCTTCGGTCTTCCCGCGTAGTTTGGCGGGGGTTTGTGACTTGCTATGTCACAGTGCATTAAGTGTTTTTATTTCACCGCCCCCACGAACTATCCCTCTACCACTAGCTAGTCGGAGCGAGAGAGAGAGAGAGAGAGAGAGAGAGAGATTAGATTAGATTAGATTTCATTTATTATGCCATAGCCCTAAACAGGGCCGGAAGGCAATAGGCAGAAACAAAAGTACAGAAAACTTACAAACTAGATGTAACAATAGAGAGTGACTTATCATCTAAAACTACATGGCTAGGTTAAAGTTAAGTAAAGTAAAGAGAGAGCAGAGATACACAGAGTACGAAACACGACACGATCACGGCGCAAATCGCATCAAAGTCTAGATCTAGGAGAAACAGAGACAGCACTGGCCTCACCACCAAACAGATGCACAAACAGGCGCGATTTAAAAGACTGTAGGAGGAAGAGCCTCTAACGGATGAGTCTAACTCATTCCAAAAATATGTGGCAGCCAACGAGAATGACTTATGATAGGTGGCGGTACGATGAATTGGGATGGAAAGTGATAGCGATGCATTGGAGTCAGAGCCCACAAGTCTAGCAGAGCGTCGGGTGCTAGGGTCCAGATCTATGAGGAGCTCCCGCAGGTAAGACGGAGAGGCCGTGCCAAGTACCTGACACAAAACCGAGCCAAGAAAATAGAGTCGCCGATCGACAACTGTGAGCCAGCCTAATCTACGCCTATACGGGGTGATGTGCACGTCCCTCCGCAAGCCAAAGATGAATCTGATCCCGCAGTTCACCAGCCGCTGCAGCTTAATATTCAAATAGTTGGATAGGTCATGATACACAACGCAGCAGTAATCAATATGCGGCTGGATCAAGGCAGAGACCAGCAGCGTCCTGACCCGCGGAGAAAGAGCACTACCACGATGCTTAAGTTTATATAGCGTTGCGTAAACCTTCCTCGAGACCTGCGCTATATGAGCATTCCACGAGAGATCCGCCGACAGATAGACATCCAGGTTACGGACAGTATCCACATAAGGCACTACCGCACCATTTACTATAATAGGAGGCAGCGGACCCACGAGCAATAACTGCTTGAGGCTGGCAGAGCTACCAAGGACTATAGCCTTTGTTTTTGCCACGTTCAGCAGGAGGCCATTATCAGCTGCCCAACGCGAAACGGCATCCGCGTCTGCAGTAAGTTTGGAAACTGCAGCAGGCAGATCCCCGGGAGGAGCGCGCAGATATATCTGGAGATCATCGGCGAAAATGACGTGACTCGAATGCTTGAGCACATGCCCTATATCATTAATAAAGATAAGGAAGAGGAGTGGACCGAGGACAGAACCCTGAGGTACGCCGGAGAGGTTATCCAGGAAGGTAGAATGATCACCCGACAATTCCTGCACAGCCTGCGTTCTGCCAGTCAAATATGAGTAGAACCACCTGAGGACATCATCCGTAAAGCCCACGCGCCTGAGTTTAGCAAGTAGCCGACAGTGATTTATGCTGTCGAACGCTTTACTAAAATCGAAAAGAAGTAGAACCGTAACACATCTGTCGTCAACAGCTTTTCTGGCATAGTCGAGAACCTTGAGCAGGGCCGTTTGCGTGCTGTGACCCTTGCGAAAGCCAGCCTGCGATGGATCAAGGATATTATTGGACTCTAAATAGGAAATAAGCTGAGTTGCGACGATTTTTTCAAGAACTTTAGAGAGATGTGAGAGGTTGGCAACCGGTCGAGTATCCGAAACTGAATCAGGGGGGTTTTTCTTATTCAACGGCACTATGTAAGCTCGCTTCCAGATCTTCGGAAAGGTAGAGGAGCGCAACGAAGCATTAATTAGACAGGTTAGAGCAGGCGCGAGTAAAGGCAGGACGTCCCTAAGATAACCCAGCCGAACGCCGTCAGGGCTCTGCCCACGACACTTCGCAAGATACGAGGAAAGGATCGAGGTGACCTGGGAGACCTGGACAGGCGAAAATGAGAAGCGAAACTGAGAAGCAGCTTCAGAAACCTGAAGAATCTGGGTAAAGTCAGCTTCGGAACAGGGAGGATGAGCGCTAGTGACAGAGGCATAGTGGATATTTAGTTGGTGCGCCGAAAACTGATGAAGAGGTGAGGAGGAGGATGATGTTATGAACCCCAAGCGCCGAAGTTCTGGAGAGAGAGAGAGAGAGAGGGAGAGGACTTCTATCCGAAGTCTGGCGCCCAACATCATCGTCGTTGCTAGTCGGAGGAGGTAGAAGCGTTGGTATATTATTTGTTAATAGATCGTAGTTCCCGTGGGTAAATACCCGAGCCTGCGGGAATCGCTGTTACAGTCATTACAACATAACCACGAGCCTGAGGCTCGCTTGCAATAGGCTATATAATGTTTGGAGCAATGATGGATGACACCAGCTAGTCTGAAATTCGGAATTTTCACATGATAATACATATTTATACATTCTAATATTGCAATTCGAAGAATTCAAGACATTCATAAGTAAACTCAATTCACCGATATTTCTTGCCCAACTGTAGAGAGATGGGATAATCCTTTAAACGGCATTCCAGTGTTTCTTTCATGCCAGAGTCTCTCACATCCAGTTCTATGCACAAATGAATGTTGAATTGATTTTCCTCGTCGATAAGTCCTGTGCACCCTGGCTGTTGACATTTTATATCAAACATATGAGCCTCAAAGAGACCAGCTTTTTGCAGTGCTTGATATCCATTTTGCTTTATGATATTCTCATTGATCGAAAGATATGATACATCTTCTGTTGCTTTTTCAATACAGTGGACATTCCTACACTGATAAGTTTTCCATCGACTAGGCTCGTTACTGAATAAATTTTTCCATATACGTGTGAGAAAATCTTCTGTGTCCATTTCATAGGGAAACAAAGACGTCAAGTTACTGTTCCTCACGATCGGATAGAATTCATTGAGAATCTTCAAACGTTCATAACAAATTTGGTCACTAAGTCCTTTTTTCAAAAAATTGATGACGAATTGTAGAGTATGATTCTTTGAATTTTGTACGAATGAATGATATGTAGGGTTATCTAGCGCACTGAATTGTATAATATGAACAAGGGCATCAAAACCACAAGTATTCTTCACAAAAACTTTAATATTACTGTACTGTACTTTCTCCTTTACAGATTCTAGTATACCAAAGTTCCATGAAAATTGAGAATAATTTATTCTGATTGCTTTGCAGATTAGTCCATTAACTAATAGAAATCCCGGTCTCCGTGATGATTTCCTTCCATTCAATATTTTGATTTCTGGAAGGGGTTGAAAGTAAAATCCTTTCGGTTTGATGATTCTTTAAGCCTTTACAATATGTTCCATCTTCGTTTTCACCGGTACCATTTGTTTTTCCTCAGCTTTTCGATCGCACTGGTCACTTGGTGAATATGGTTGAAGAGAATGCACGTCATCATCAACATGGTTTTGGTCATCAGGATTTTCTACCATTTGTTCTTCAACCATTCCAGCAGTAGTTCTTATCTGATCAAATACGAAGCTTTGTGGATGGAACGTAAAATTTTTTGCAGTTCTAGGACTATTTTTTGGAATTTCTCGATCGACTTTTGGATCATATTTTCGGTTCAAATCATCAATAGTTTCTGATACTTTTACATCACTTGACATGAGTATAGCATATGAATGATCACCCATCGGTGTACTTGTAAATCCTGGATGCATGTCAAATGATAGTGACTTAAGAGACTTTGATGCTTTGAAGTTTCATCTTGTATGTTGTTCTGAATCGTTGACAGAAATGTCGAGATGATTCTCTTCACAATTTAATAATTTATCCTCCATCACTTGACCGTCTACTATCTCATTTACCATTGAGCTGCCTGCTGCAATCGTCTCCAACGAAATCATTTTTCAGTGCCTCATAATCAAGAATTTGAGAAAGAATAGATGAGGTGTCATGGATCGGAGATTGTTCATTCGGTGTGGCAAAATTGTTCTTCGTTATCGCTTCATTATCAGAAATTTCATTTTCTATAATAAAAACTTGTTCATTTTTAAGTCCTTTCCATTTTTCATAAGCTAATATGTCAGAATCATCAGTCAAATGGACCCTGTTTGATGGAGGTTTTGGGCTACCATTCTCATCTATGTTACCTTGAACAGTTTCATCGTGCTGAGTCGAAGATGTCAAGAGTTTCTGATGATGATTAAAATGTTTCAATTTTGCAGCCAGAAGATTACTACCACTCTTGAGATTATCCAGGTGTTCAATCACAAATCGAGGCGCTGAACATGGTAAGTGCGTGAATTGAAAAATTCGTGCTCGCATGTGTGCGAAATAACCCTCTTGATATGCAGTTGAAGCATGCTTGTTATCACCAGGAATCGCCGCAGCGGTCCACAATGAGAATTCTTTAGCGATTCGCTCCAATTCCCTGATAAAATCCGGTAAATAGAAAGCGTTCACTGATACCTCTGATGCTTCAGAAATAGTAGTTTTTGCTGATGCTATCAATTTTTTGATAAATTGATGTGTTACTGTTCTACTGTCACCTTCATCAAACGATGGAAACGCATCGCCTTTCATTTCTTGGTAACATGTCATTGAAGCTTCGAGACTTTCAATAGTTGCTTTTCGAACACTCATAGATTTCTCCAGTTCTTTTTTCTTCACGTCGTCCGGTCGGCCATTATCGTGCCCTACGTCGTTCGCCCCGTAGTTGAGGTTATCCAGGTGGTCAAAGTGGTGACTTACGTTACTCAGGTCGTCCACTTCGTAGTTTTCACTATCGTTGTCATCGGGTTGTTGATTTCCGCCCTCCAGAACTTTCGCCACGTAGTTTACGTTGTCCAGGTGGTCAAACTGGTGACTTACATTCCCCAGGTCTTTTGCTCCGTAGTTTTCATTCTTGTTGTCTTCGAGTTGTTGGTTTCCGTGCTCCAGGACCTTCGCCCCGTAGTTTACGTTGTTCAAGTGATCAAACTGGTGACTTACATTCCCTAGGTCTTTTGCTTCGTAGCGATCGTTATCTAGGTCGTCAGGCTAGTGATTTCCGCTAATCGTGAAGATGAAAAAACTCTATTTCTTAAAACTGAATTCACTAATTGACATGCAAATTTCAACTGCAACGTCTAAAAAAGGCGTGATTATTATTCGAATGATAGTGAAAATAACGATAGTGAAAACGAAGCGGACGACCTGTGTAACGTAAGTCACCAGTTTGAGCCCCTGGACAACTTAAATTACGAGGAAAAGGTCCTGGAGCACGGAAATCAACCACTCGAAGACAACGAGACTGAAAACTACGGAGCAAAGGACCTGGGGAATGTAAGTCACCAGTTTTACCACCTGGACAACGTGAACTACGTGGCGAAAGTCTTGAGGACGAAAATCAACGACTCGAAGACAACAAAGAGTGAAAACTACGAAACGGACGACCTGGGGATCGGAAGTCATCAGTTTGAATACTTGGACAACGTTAAAAACGTAGTGAGAATCCTGGAGGTCGAAAATGACCTGCCTGACGACAACTGGAATGAAAACTACGAAGCAAAAGAACTGGGGAATGTAAGTCACCACTTTGACCACCTGGATAACCTCAACTACGGGGCGAACGACGTGGGGCACGATAATGGCCGACCGGACGACGTGAAGACTAAAAATTACGAAATAAAAAACCAAAATTTCAGGCAAAGTTCATACGACGCGGGCACTATCACTTGTACAGGATTGCTACGGACTGAGCACGTCACGTTACGGCCGTCTTATTGGGTAGACTGAACCTTCTATAACTCAGGAACGACCGGTCCCTCGAAGTTTTTGAGAAGGAACTTTATTCTTGGATTTTGATGAGGAATCTGCATGTGAAATCTTTTCCACGACTTGGAAATCACGCTGTATAGTAATAGAAGCGTGCTGCGCGCAAGCCATGAATCTTTACATTCTATTATCTCAGCAACTACTGAAGCTATAAGACATTTTTTTTTTTTGATTCTGGGGTACCTGAACCCACGAAAACTGATTCTTCACTCGGATTTCAGTCATAATTAACGGACAAGCTGCTATCGGATGTTTCTTGCTACACATCTCTATATCCTCGTCTGGCGTTCTACCCCCACCACTAGGGTGGTTCATTTTAAACTTGTATTTTTTTTTTGTCTCCCACCTGATAATTCGGTGCCAAATTCGGAAAAAAAATTCTGCCTAAATCGCAGAGCATAAAGAAAAATATTTAGAGATTTTTCAAATTAGCATGGTATTTTTTCATTTTTGTTAAATTTTTTTTTTGTTTTTTAAATTTTTTTTTTTTTCGCTCATAAGTCAATCATGAATGTTGGATCGAAAATGATTGTTGTTTTTTTCATTCCTCAGTAGCGACCTCTAAATATTTTTTTTCATGCTCTGCGATTGAATGAGAATTTTTTTTCCGAATTTGGCACCGAGTTTTCAGGTGGGAGATAAAAAAAAAATACAACTTTACAATGAACCACCCTACCCACCACTCGACCGGTTTCACGCGCTCTGCCGTTTTCGGTCATGTTTGCACGTATTTCTCACCTATTTAGCAGCATTTGAACGCAAAATGAGAATAGACGTTTTGTAGTACCATACTTCTACTTTCGAAATCTTTTTTGAAAATTTAAATCGGACGATCTCCAGAGCATCCAGGCCCGCTGCAAGATAGTGCAGAAAAAAATTCCAATTGCAATTGTGCAAAAACTAATGAACCTACAGCGCCTGTTTTTTGCACGCATAAAGTACGTATCAATCGCTTTCATGTCACGAAAGACCTGTGCTACGACTCAAAAAGTGGCGGAGTTATGAATTTTCGAAAAAAGCCTGATTTTTCCGATTTTTCTCCGTTACTAATAACCCGATCTGGTCGTTCCATAGCTCATTTTATTTGCATTCTGATTTTCTACAATTTATCTCCTGGGAGCATCAAGATTACTTCATTAGTTTGGATTTTATAGGCTTGGCAACGTGTATCAGTCGAGACAATTAGGAAATCATGGAATAAAGTAAGTTATATTCTGCACATACCAATTGATTCAATAAAATTGATTTTGTATGTTATTTTATATTAAATTAACTATCCCTGTTAAAAATTCCAACAGAAAATCATCAGAAGCTCACAGAATTTTCATGTCAAACTTATGAGAATTTAACGGAATCCTATCCGCTCCATCTGCGAGAGATAATCGATGAGTGTATTTCAATGCGTGTCTATACGTCTGATATCTGCACAGCTATATATCTTTAACGTAAGCTTTCTGAATTCTAATGGTCCATCTGTATTTGTCTGTCATAACGTATATAGATATTAAAGATTTTTGTTCGCTTTTCTGTGCGCACCCTAAGGTCTTCGCTTCTGCCAGGAGTTTCAGATGAAATACGTATTCGTCTCTGTACGCGTCGCTTTTGGTTATCAGATCCTATCCGTAATTCCGCGATACAATCTAACAGTTGGAGACCGCAATTCCGTGAGAATCGAACTCGTTTCATTCATTACTGCAATGTCGTATACCAGATCTATCCGTATCAATGCGTACATGCGAACTCGGTTGGATCTGAACTACAATTCCAATTCTTAAAGTAACGGCTGCTGTCCGCATTGTTCGTGCAATCAAATTTCAGTGCTTTTGACTGCGACTTCGGCTACTAAATCTATGAGGATAGACTCGCATCTTTGAACGTCACCGGATCGGATCTGCTGCAATCCCTCTTCATAATATGTCGGTTCTTGTATGCATTGCTCACGTAATAAACTTCGATCGCTTCTGACTGCAACTTCGGCTACCAGATCTATCCGGATTCACACTCATCCTCGAACTTTAACGGATTTGCTCTGCAAGCCCGCTCTATAATGTAACGGTTCCTATTCGCATTGCTCGCGCGTCGGATTCTATCGCTCCTGTCTGTGACTTCCGAGATCATATTCATCTGCATGTGTGCGCATCTTCGAACTTCATCGGATCGGATCTGTAATTCCGTAGTAAAATGTAACGCTTCTTATCTGCATTGCTCATATGCAGTCGAAATCGTCGCTTCTGACTGCGACTTCGGCAACAAGATCTATCAGCTGGACGCTTACAGCCTATGTGAGGGTACGATTTCAAGAAATACACCATAGATCTATGTTAAAATAGCCAATACAAATATGTATTGCATATGTATGCAATATGTCTGCTGTAAAATCCATACAGGTAAACAAAAACTTTAGTCGACAAAAAACTGAGCTACGTTTCACTTGCTATTTTTTATAAATTGAATTTTTTCAGGAGCCCCCTAAAAAGTTTCTTCTCGATGTAAAGACATGAGGGAAATTTGCTTCAGGTGAAAAAAACGTAAAGAACACTGGCGCAAGACGACCATAGTTTTTATTTCGAGGAATCCGCAGTTTTTTTGAAATGTCTCACAAAATATGCAGATTTGATCCAAAACTGATGGAAAACAGAAAACAAATTTTTTTTTTTTTTAATTCTGAAAATTTGAAAGAATTTTTTTTCGTTTAAAATTAAATTTTTAACGGCCATCCTAATATGCATGCATAGCGTCGGATACAGTTGGGACGAATAAAACGATACCGTGTTCTGTCTGGCATTGCGCATACAAACAGACAGTAGTACTTAGACAATATATCAACAGATACATTTGTATCCGGTTCTCCGGACAAATACGATTAGAGTCCTCGCGTATAAATGCGGATAGGTTTCCTGTTTGTATTTGCTCATTATTACGGCTATCTATGCCTGCGTCAAGAACCAGATAGATTCGAATGTCGTTCCTATACGTTGTTGTACGAAAATGCATGTATAATAGTTTTAATCTGCTTCTGTCAGTAAAAGCAGTGATAAAAACACATACTAGCACGAGAAGCAACGGATAGAATTCACATCCTATCCGTTTCTAATGGAATTTTGAACAGGGCAGTTTTACGATTATGTAAGTTGCACTCTAAGAACCTTAATTCGTAGATATTCGCTGAATTTCTTTTCAACGGGGCTGCCTGCAGTCCAGCCTCCGCTTTAAGATGCTTCTCTACCCAATTCCACCAGACCTGAAAACATTGAGATAAACGCGGGCAGAAGGTGCTATCAAACGGAATATCTCTGTCTGGGCACCGAAATCAACAAAACAAAATCCGTCGCGCAATTCTATGTGCGACTCCGAACACGTACGGCCCAAGACATGTTTTTTTTCACGTGAAAATAGAGAAGATATCTATGTAAAACGGTTTTGAAAACATTTTACATGGATGTCTTCTCTATTATTGGGTAGGGAAGCACCTTAACTTCTGGGCTCAGTGACTAATTATGATTCGAGGCAAGTAGGAAGTGTATCTTTTGGCGCAGCTTCCAGGCTGACGTGTGCTCCAGCTTCTGATGCAGCCTCCGGAAGAACAGGTGCTCCAGCTCCCCCTGCAGCTTTTGGACGAGTATGCGCTCTAGCGTCTTGTCCAGCCTCCAGTTCAGCGTCTAACGTAGCTTCTGATGCTACCTCCGGCATGGTCTCTGTGACCCCTCGGTTCTGTCTACCCCCATCCCTATCAGTAGCTCCCGATAGGAACCTACTCAACTTAGATATTAGGAATGGTGCACTGATGTCTTGATGTTTTTGTAACAAAACATCTGAAAAAATGGTAATTTCAATTCAATAGATGCCATTGCTTTCTCGGTTTGAAAAACCGAATACCAGCATGTTCAAAATTGAATTACGTAAATACCTTGGAGTAGTTTATAAAAGTTCGTGTCACTGAAATTTTTTTTTCGAACACCTTTTACTTTTCTTCCGCAAGCAGTATATATAGCACTTGCACATCTTCATGTATCGTTGCAGAAAATACTTCGCCGAGGTCATCAGATACGCTGCCTGTACCAGCTGCAAGGAGGCCCATGAGCGATTTCTGAGAACGTCAAAACTAAGTTTGTCTGCTGATCCAGAATCAATTGTAAGAGTAGAATATTTTCTAACAAAAATCTCATTGTACTACTTTCAACACTTTAAGGATCTCCTAATATACAGGGTGATTCATTTTAATCGCCCGGGGCCGATATTTCCGAAACTACGCAAGATACGAAAAAAAGTTTCATATAAAATATTTAGGGTTCAGAAGAGGACAAAACTTGGTGATATCAGTATTTCCGTCAGTGGAGCCACCGAGGGTGGGTGAAGGTCAACTCCGTTTTTTTAAACGGAATGACATATTTTTTGTTCCAGAATCTGAAAAAGCGTCAGATTCTGCATCAAAAAGTACCCACATACATATGGCCTGAGGTCAATGAGTAACGAGGTAGAGCCGGTCAGAACAGTACACGCGCGGCCGCGCCTCGCGGTCGCGGTGCAGCGCCCGCCAGCGTACCAATCTACAGATATCTTGTCGGTATTGTAAAGAGACTTGAGTATCTATGTTTTGAGGGATATGAAGGGAGCAGATTATTTTTCACGTGGAGTTGCTAAGGGTAAATAAAGTGTAACTAGTTGATTTTTATTTTGGTTCGTTTATTAATCAAACAACAAATTTTTTTAGGAATTATTTTGTTGTGTTTTTTATTTCTTATTTTTCATTTTCACCTCAAATTTGTAATGTTTATTTGTTTATCGACTATTCTTCCGAAGTACCTCCGTTAGCGTGAAACTGTGACCTTGTGTTCGTATACGATTTCGCCTGCGTAGTAATGTGTTTTATCAAAACAAACCGCAGTCTCTTTTTATCGAAAAATTGAACAATTGAAAATCACAACATCGATAACGATAACCTGCTCATTCAGTATACCGCTTTTAGCAAAGGTAAGTGTACGTAAGGATAGTCGATGAAAAATCACGATAGTGACAAAACAAGAAACAAACAAACATTACAAATTTGAGGTGAAAATGAAAAATAAGAAATAAAAAACGCAATAAAATAATTCTTAACAAAAATTTGTTGTTGGATTAATAAACGAAACAAAATCAAAATCAACTAGTTACACTGCATTTACCCTTAGCAACTCCACATGAAACATAATCTGCTCCCTTCATACCCCTCAAAACATGGATACTCAAGTCTCTTTACAATACCGACAAGATATCTGTAGATTGGTACACCGGCGGGCGCTGCACCGCGACCGCGAGGCGCGGCCTCACGTGTACTGTTTTGACCGGCTCCACCTCGTTGCTCATTGACCTTAGGCCATATGTATATGAGTACTTTTTGGTGCAGAATGTGACGCTCTTTCAGATTCTGGAACAAAAAATATAATGTCATTCAATTTAAAAAAACGGAGTTGACCTTCACCCGCCCTCGGTGGCTTCACTTACGGAAATACTGATACCACCAAGTTTTGTCCCCCTCTGAACCCTAAATATTTTATATGAAACTTTTTTTCGTATCTTGCTTGGTTTTAGAAATATCGGCCCCGGGCGAATAAAATGAATCACCCTGTATGTCTATGAACCTTTTGAATTTAGGGATGTGAAGTGATTATGATTTAATCCATTTCACTCCGCTAAGTGCAGTATTTTCAAAATACTGTCGTCACAAGTGTTAAATAATAAATGACAAACAATCAACATGAACTTTACCAATGCGTTTTTCTTATCCAGAGTTTCCAGTTCCTTATCGAGTCGTAGGAATCCTACTAAGGTTGTTATAGGAAGTTGGAACCCTAATATTTCTCTGTTCCTAGTTATATTTCGGCTTTCCACTGGATGGTTCAAGACCAACGTTGCTTTGAGTTCATCAACTTTGATTTGGAGACCATAGAGGATGCTCCGCTTCAATTTGTTTATTTTCTCAATAAAACGCTGCTCCATGTCGTCTAGGCGTTCAAGTATCGTTGCTTCTGAATCGCAATGATATGAAGTGAGATAGATGTGAATTTTAGTAAAACAATAGGAAAGTTGCAATATATTTGTATCTCGTATTTTCGATTTTCCAGGGTTGGGATTTTTTTTCTATAATCACATCATTTGTGAGGTGAATTTATCGATTGAAGTTGAGAAATTCTGGATGAATTATAAAAATTCATTGCTCTGCAAGTAGATCAAATTCAATTCACCTTTGACTTTGTTATTGGATTCACGTTGACTTTTTGTGACATTCTGCTCCTTACGGAGGTGTGGCTGGGACTGCAAGCATGATGAAGCTGGCGCCCCGCTGACGGAGACTGACGAAGCTTGGTTTTTAGATTTTTTTTTGCCATTGAGAATGATTCAGCCTCTAGCTGATCTTGAATTTCTGAATCACTGAGTATTATGGGATGGAAATCGTTAGTGGCGGCCTCCCTTGCTTCGGCATCCGTGCTGTCGATGTTGCCCTTACGGAAAAAAAATACTGAGAGCTCAGTACTTAGTACACAAATCTCACTACTTAGTACACGAATTTTCAGTACTTAGTACTAACACTACAGTACTAAGTACAGAGAACTAGTAGTACTTAATACAGGAGTACTAGTACTAAGTGCAGAGTACTAGCATCAAGTGTAGACTACTAGTAGTACTTAGTGCAAGACTACTAGTACTTAGTACAGGGAACTAGTAGTACTTAGTACATGAGTACTAGTACGGATTTAAAGAATACTAGTACCGAGTACGAGAGTACTAGTACTAAGTTGAAGAGTACTATTACTAAGTACAAGTGCACTACAGTACTCAGTACTGTGGCACTTTGACCTATCAGTACAAGAGTACCAGTACTATAAGTACACAAGTATTAACTGTGATTAATACCGCAGTACTATTACTTGAAATAATACTGCAGTACTAGTACGCGAACCAATACTCCAGTACTCGTACTCGAACCAATCCTACAGTACTAGTACTCGAACCAATACTGCAGTACTAATACTCGAACCAATACTGCACTACTAGTACTCGAATTAATACTCCAGTACTCGTACTCGAACCAATACTGCAGTTCTCGAACTAGTACTGCAGCACTCGAACTAGTACTGCCGCATTAGTCCAAGTTCAGAATTAATACTACTGCTGTACTACAGTGATAGTCCAAATACTATTATATTGCAGTACGTGGACTTCATATACTGTACTGTACGGTTTTAGCTAGTACTTATTGGACTAATACCGAAGGGCTAGAACTTAAAGTAATACTTCAGTCATACTACACTAGTACTTGCCACCTACTTATATATCCCTTCTCAGTAATTTTTGTACGTGAAGTACTATGAGTACTGTGTGTACTCGCGAAATAAGTACAGCAGTACTTTGGCAGTACTTCAAGTACTGCTGTACTGGCAGTACTTTCAGTATTTTTTTTCCGTAAGGGTGCTTTGTGAGTGTGAACGTTCTAATCGCCGCATTCCTTGCTCATATCCAACTGACAGAATGAAGGTTATAGGACAAGCATATAATATATCCATTACCATTAAGGCCCATCCTTAGTCGCCCACCTCCCTTCCATACAATGTGACGAAAAACGGGCGCGGGAGACACATTTCGATTAATATCCGAGCCCAGGCGTCGAAAACGCAAAGAAGGCCAACGTAGCGCGAATTCTATTTCAATTCCAAACACATACGTCCAAAAAAATTTTCGTTTCATGCGAAAATAGAGCCAGCGTTTGGTTATTTCTTTTTTCCATTGTCAAAAGCCAAGGACAATGAAAAACCATTTAGACAATGGAAAAAAGAAATAACCAAACGCTGGCTCTATTTTCGCATGAAACGAAAATTTTTTTGGACGTATGTGTTTGGAATTGAAATAGAAATCGCGCTACGTTGGCCTTTTTTGCGTTTTCGACGCCTGGGCTCGGATAATAATCGAAATGTGTCTCCCCCGCCCCTTTTTCGTTACATTGTACGGAAAGGAGGTGGGCGACTAAGGATGGGCCTTAAATAACTTATTCTGGTCTCATTGAATATCAGTATTAATCAAAGGTAAGTTAAAACGAGGCAGCTGACCAAGATTCAAGAATGATACCAGAAGTACAAACAAATATGTCAAATGTGATACATCGGTGGCGAAAATTCAGAGAATTTATGTAGGTACTTATAAACTGTTGAAGTATATGATTCTTGTCCGATAAATATTCTGCTGGCATGAATAGTACATTGTAGTTTAGGAGTATGATTGAGAACTCTGAATGAATAAGAACACCAAATAACGGGCAGTGCAATCCGAGCACTGTAAGTCGATCACACATTGGCGCTTACCATATAAAATGTGATGGACTTTGCTGGTACACCTGCCTATAGGTATGTGTTTCCTGGTGGAAATAAATTATACGAATGTCTATAAATTTTTTAGGAAAATTGGAATATTTTTCCAAAGAAAAAACTACGAAAATTCACAATTTTCGGATGGAAATGTTATGTCTGAATTGGGGTCTTGTTCGCTGTTTTAAATACTAGAATATAACTGAGGGATTGTTGATGATGAAAGGAACGTAACGTAACAGGGTAACCGATAACTCTATTAATAAGTACTGTCTAAGATTATTGGTGTATATGTAATAAGTGTCGATGATTCGTACTGGTAGAATGGGTTAAGTAATTTTGCAGTCTTTTGTAAGGAAGTTGGTTCAGAAGTCAGTAAGTGAGATTGTGTGAATAAGAGGAGATAGATAGATAGATAGATAATGGTTTATTTATGCCCTGGACAGTCCATGGGGCAAAAGTGAAATACAGAAAAGTAACAGAGTGGAAAGTAAAATTAACTTAATAGTAACTTAATAGTAAGGTGCATACAAAGGCAGATCGTTTAACTTAAAAATTAAGATGTTCATGCTATAATGATAAGAGAACGAGAGACACAGCAGCTGAGCAGATAAATAGAAAAACGAACAGAGATAAGCTAGCAAAAAAACAGACATAAGGTAGAGTAGAAATAAAAAAACCATACAATAAACGGTGTAGCGCAATGAGCGCGAAGTAAAGGAGATGACGGTTGACTGGGAGGTGTGTCCGCTATTAGAATAGCATAATGCGGATAACTTGATTGTAGGCGAGGTAGGGGAGCAGAAATGCAGATGTAAGCATAGTATGATAGCCCCTGGTAGAGAACTGTGTGAAAGTAGCCTAGAAGATAAGAATGGTTACGTCAGGATATAACAACATCGTTCCAATTTCCCTAAAAATTTATTGAAGCCGAAATTCTTACCAGGGTTCCACTAAACGCATAACTTCAACATAAACAATAAATAATCTTACCAGCCTCTTTTCGTACAGTCACCCGAATCTTTTTCCACGTAGGATCGGGGTCGATCATTTTTTTTGACCCAGTCATTGATTGGGTCATAATCTTTTTTTGGTGGATGACAGCAGAAGATTATGTCTTGCTAGTAACAAATCAACCATGAACGAGGAACCAAGTCAACTAATTGCTTAGATTTTCGTGTTCCGCAGTCGAACATCACAACTACATGTGTTGTGTCCTCTTTAAGAAACTCGACATCATTCTAAAATCGTATATGATTGTTAGTCATGATATCGTAAGACCTTGACCGTAAAGCCCAACGTGCACTAGGCTACAGCGAACTCTATTCTTTCCATGTTATTTTATCAGATAACATCGGAAGAATAGATTTTACCGCCTTTGGCCGTTCACTGTGGCCTAGTGTGCGCTGGCCTGTACGGTACTTCCTAGCAACTCTATTTCACAAGTTGTTTTTTTGGCGTTTCCCTGTTAAAAATTCCAACAGAAAACCATCAGAAGCTCACAGAATTTTCATGTAAAACTTATGAGAATTTAACGGAATCCTATCCGCTCCATCTGCGAGAGATAATCGATGAGTGTATTTCAATGCGTGTCTATACGTCTGATATCTGCACAGCTATATATCTTTAACGTAAGCTTTCTGAATTCTAATGGTCCATCTGTATTTGTCTGTCATAACGTATATAGATATTAAAGATTTTTGTTCGCTTTTCTGTGCGCACCCTAAGGTCTTCGCTTCTGCCAGGAGTTTCAGATAAAATACGTATTCGTCTCTGTACGCGTCGCTTTTGGTTATCAGATCCTATCCGTAATTCCGCGATACAATCTAACAGTTGAAGATCGCAATTCCGTGAGAATCGAACTCGTTTCATTCATTACTGCAATGCCGTATACCAGATCTATTCGTATCAATACGTACATGCGAACTCGGTTGGATCTGAACTATAATTCCAATTCTTAAAGTAACGGCCGCTGTCCGCATTGTTCGTGCAATCAAATTTCAGTACTTTTGACTGCGACTTCGGTTACCAAATCTATGAGCATAGACACGCATCTTTGAACGTCACCGGATCGGATCTGCAATCCCTCTTCATAATATGTTGGTTCTTGTATGCATTGCTCACGTAATAAACTTCGATCGCTTCTGACTGCAACTTCGGCTACCAGATCCATCCGGATTCACACGCATCCTCGAACTTCAACGGATTTGCTCTGCAAGCCCGCTCTATAATGTAACGGTTCCTATTCGCATTGCTCGCGCGTCGGATTCTATCGCTCCTGTCTGTGACTTCCGCGATCATATTCATCTGCATGTGTGCGCATCTTCGAACTTCATCGGATCGAATCTGTAATTCCGTAGTAAAATGTAACGCTTCTTATCTGCATTGCTCATATGAGTCAGTCCACGTCAAGCGGGACACCTTTTTGACCTCATGGTCTTGAAAATCGTCGTCATTTTTTTCACATATTCTCTGGGTAAAATGAATACATAAAACATTTTTTTTTTTTTTTTCAACTCGAAGGGCTTAGAAGATACAAGGGGTTGAATTTTCGAAAAAAACACCAAAAATCGGAATCGCGCTCTTCTTTGAATGTTAATATCTCCGGTTCCCTTTGTCGTACAGACCTCGTAGAAAACTCATTTTAAAGCTCTTGAATTGCACTTTCATGTTATGAATTTTTGATTCATGTAATAAACAATGTTCTATTTGTTATTAACAATTATACTTTTCAAACGCGATTTTCGAGGTGACTACCACCTTTGAAAATTCTGAAAAAAATACGAGCGTGTTCCTTGACTCATTCTCTACAAAATCTGTAAGTTTCAAAATGGAACTCCGATGGAAACTATATTTAAAAAGCGATGGATTCATGCGGGACGTCGCGCACGGCCGGGTACGCGAGTGCGCCGAGACCGAGGCTTGTTCGCTTTGCATGCAAGGAATACAGGGGGGGCTGTTATACGTTCAAATTCATCAGTCCATTAATTCACGAAATTATTAACTATTTATTTCATTTCATACTGAATATTCGAATTAAAACAACAAAAATACAAATATAGAAATAAAACGCCTAACTAAAATCTTAAAACATATCACAAATTCGAAACTGAAGCTCCTAGTCATCGAAAATAAGTGGTAAATATAATGTACTTTTTGAGTCCATCAAATAGAATACATCACAGTGTTATTTAATTAATTACGTACTAAATTAACAAATTGAAAAATATTTAATCTAAACTCTGATACTATATACATTCAAATAAAATCTTGAAGTAAACGGCGAGTTTAAATTTATATATTAATGGTTCAATTACTTGAAAACCAATGCTACTACTGACTTCTGTGCATACGAATATCTTTTAGCAACAATTTTTTTTTTTTGAAATAGGCTTCATGCAATGGAATGTCAATGTTCCACGGACTAACTTCGCTTTTTCAAATCGAGATTATAATGCAACAGCTTCTTTTTTGTACTCATCATTTGTGAAAAAATCGACGTAGATATTTTTAATATTCTGATTATTCTATTTTTAGAGTATTTCTTTCCGTGCTTTTCTAAATTGAACGGATTGAAGCAACAGTCAAAACTTCTCTGTTTTGGTGCCATAATAGTTATTGCTATGATTCGATTTTGATGCACTTTGAAATTTTTAAATATTCTTCAGTCGTGTGAAACTACGTGAACAAAGAATCGATGTGACTTTAGTAAGCGTCATGACGATACTGAAATAGTCAAATCCTGCAATACATTTATATATTCTAGGAAGGCCATGGAAGGGTGAAAAGAGGGTATTTTAAATACCTGAGGGTCGACACACAGGTGTTCAAATAATGGGCATATTTATTGCATTACGCGGAATTAGTTTCTCACCTGAGTTCAATTCCAAGTATGTAACGACGCGCGAACAGGGTCTTGCCGCCCCAACGCTCGTGTACCCGGCCGTGCGCGACGTCCCGCATGAATTAACCGCTTTGGAAATATAGTTTCCATCGGAGTTCCATTTTTAAACTTACAGATTTCGTAGAGAATGAATCAAGGAACACGCTCGTATTTTTTTCAGAATTTTCGAAGGTGGTAGTCATCTCGAAAATCGCGTTTGAAAAGTATAATTGTTAATAACAAATAGAAAATTGTTTATTACATGAATTAAAAATTCATAACATGAAAGTGCAATTCAAGAGCTTCAAAATGAGTTCTTGACGATGTCTTTACGACAAAGGGAACCGGAGATATTAACGTTTAAAGAAGAGCGCGATCCCGAATTTTGGTGTTTTTTTCGAAAATTCAACCCCTTGCAGCTGCTAAGCCCTTTGAGTAAAAAAAAAAAAAAAAAAATGCTTCATTTGTTTATTTCACCCAGAGAATGTGTAAAAAAAATTAAAAAAGAATCCGAAACATCGACGAATATTTTTGGCCAAATCCGTCCCGCTTGACGTGGATTGACTCATATAGGTATGGGTCCTACATAGGTCCTTCACCTATATGGTATATTCCTATCATCACACAGATCTGTCCCAAATTACGATAGCCATATGGGATTGGGACCTGTATGGGTATATTTTGACTTGGGTATATTATGTAGGGTTTCCGGATGGTTATATATTCACCCACCCGTATCCCCATATGACTCCCACAGGAACCAGTCCCATATTACGATAGAAACCATATGGCTGTTCTGTTTGGTCCTATTGGGTTCTGAAAAACACCTAGATGGGTTATTGCGGAAGCATATCGAACCTCGTGGGTCCTGTACGCCAACTACGAACACCTCAGTGGGTCCTATTGGGTCCTAAAAAACACCTAGATGGGTTATTGCGGAAGCATATCAAACCTCATGGGTCCTGTACGCCAACTACGAATACCTATGTGGTTCCTATTGGGTCCCGAAAAACACCTACATAGGTTATTGCGGAAGCATATCGAATCTCATGGGTCCTGTATACCAGCGTAGAATACCCATATGAGTCCTACTGGGGCCTACAAAACACCTACATAGGTTATTGCGAACACATATCGGACCTTACGGGTCCTGTATGCCAACGTAGGATGCCTATAGAGGTCCTGTTAGGTCCTGTAAAGCACCCACGCGGATTTCTGTGGTATATTTGTAGGACCTATACCTTCCCTTGCAGGTCATTCGAACACCCTATGATACCATCATGGGTTCCTACAGGTACCCACACAGGACCTACGTATTCCATGCAAGACCTTTAAGGTCCTACCTCGGAATTTTTACCAGGGTCTAAGATGTTAACCTTAATTGCTATTCAATTGCTCTCGAAATGTTGTTTCCCCGATTTTTTCGCGTCATCCCGCGAGTAGAGAGAACAAACCCCCCTCACTTCAAATAAAACCAAGCGACAAAAACTAAAAATCTAAGACGTCAAATTTAATTGCTATCCAATTGCTCTCGAAATGTTGCATCCCTGAATTTTTCGCGTCATCCCCCGTGCAGAAGAAACTACCCTCTTCACTTAAGATAAGACCTGGCGAGGGAAACTCAAAATCTAGGACGTCGAATAAAGTTGCTATTTAACTACTCTCGAAATGTTCGATTCACGATTTTTTCACGTCACCCGCCGAGTAGCGAAAACAACCTTCTACGAACTAGCGCATGGCAGAACCAACGGAATCACCGAGGATTCTTTTAATTCGATGTGGTCAATCTCAGTGTTAATTTAACTGCTTCCGAGATCTTCCAGTGCCGATTCTATTGCTCCACTCCTTATTTGACCTCCCAAGAAATTACAAAATCATATGCAATTCAGCTTGCTAACGGAAGACGCGAAATCTGAATGCAAGTAAGTTTGGACAGAAACAGATAGGGAGCAGGACGATTCGGCGCGAGTCCTTTCGGCGCTGGGACGTTTCGGCGCGAGCCGTTTGAAAGTACGCCTTCTGGCACAGGGACGTTTCGGCGCGTCTTCTTTTGCACAGGGACGTTTCTAATCAAGTTTTCTGATCGATTATTCCTGCATCCACTTGTGAGCTTATATTCCATCACTTCTTTATTATTTAAGTTTATATTTGAACTAGTCAGTTAATTTTTTTTTTTTGTGACTGAATAAATAACCTCAGAATCATTTGTCCGGTCGCCGGTCGAATATCCTAAAAATTGTTCATTCGTTAAAAAAAAAAATGTAAATCCGTCGTTATGCGACACCACAACACCATGACCAGTATGGAACGCGCAGTCGGTGGTTACCATACCCCCAAAGGTTAGAATAGGTTAGGACACTAGTATTGCACCCTTGAAGGTTGGAATAGGTTAGGCCTCCATTGATCTGTCGCTTGTCGAAACCACAACACCATACCCAGTACGGAACGCGCAGTTGGTGCTAACCGCACCCCCAAAGGTTGGAATAGGTTAGGAGACTAGTTTTGCACGCCCAAAGGTTAGAATAGGTTAGGACACTAGTTTTGCACCCTTGAAGGTTAGAATAGGTTAGAACTCCATTGATCCGTCGCTTATCGGAAACCACAACACCATACTCAGTACGGAACGCGCAGTCGGTGTTTACCGCACCCCCTATGGTTAGAATAGGTTAGGAGACTAGTATTGCACCATCAAAGGTTAGAATAGGTTAGGAGACTAGTATTGCACCCTCGAAGGTTAGAATAGGTTAGGACTCCATTGATCGGTCGCTCATCTGAAACCACAACACCATACCCAGTATGGAACGCGCAGTCGGTAGTTATCGCACTCCGAAAGGTTGGAATAGGTTAGGAGACTAGTTTTAAACCCCCGAAGGTTAGAATAGGTTAGGACACTAGTATTGCACCGAAACGGCCGGCGCCGAAACGACAGGCGCCGAAACGTCCTATCGACGTTAGTTCGGGCGATAGGCCGAACGTGCCTATCGCCCGAACTGAAGGCGAGGCATGACCATGCAGTCCACCGTGTCCTTCTAACCATACTGGAGGCCACGAACGCCCCGCTGGAAGTCCGGGCAATGCTTAGGTATGGAATCCCGGCGCTTTACGCAGACTATAACTGGGGTGGAAGGAACATCAAATTCCGAACCGGTGGGAAGGTGGTCACAGACCCGCAGCTGTTCCACAATCGGCCTGACATTGTGATCCATCTGTCTAACCCGGCTGAGATAGTAATCTTAGAGGTCGCAGTCTCGAGCCTACAGAACATAGGGCTGCAGGAGAGAATAAAGAGGGTGAGATATACAAAGAACTCCTCGGTCCACATCACGAAGGACAATGTCGACACAGTCAGCAGAAACTATAACTTAGCAGACGCCCTAGCGAGGCTACACAGATGTCCGGTGCGCTTTGCTGCGCTCATAGTGGGCACTCTCGGCGAGGTCTGTAGGATGAATGAACATCTGAAAGCCACTGAGATCCTGGCGAAGCTAGGAGTGAGGGAGAGGCGGGCCCGCAACATGTTACAGAGGGTAGCAGGCGAGGTGATGAAGGCGTCGGCTACAGCTATCATGAGGAGGCTAAACGAGCCCCGATAATCATACTGTACCCCAGAAATATGTCTGATGTGTCTTGTAAATTGTAAATTGTATTAGGAAAAAAAAATTAAAAAATTAAGATTTTTGTGCTGTCTCCCTTGTCGATGTTTATGTAGATATGGTTATATGACTCTGTACTATATAATTTTGTTACTCTTCATGTCACTGCCATTGTCACTGTATCAACGGATCCTTTTCTAAGGCACACACGGAATTATTCGGTTACATTTGTTAAGTTTTTTGTAAATATGCTCATGTAAACCAATGAATAAAAATTATTTGAACCGCCGAAACGTCCTAGCGCCGAAAGGACTCGCGCCCAAACGGCTCGCGCCGAAACGTCCCAGCGCCGAAAGGACTTCCGCCGATACGGTCACGCCGAAACGTACTGCACCCAAACAGATATACCACTGAATGAAACATTCTCCGACTGTTCCGTAATTTCTAGTAGTCGGTGTTTTTTTTTTTTTTTTCATAATTTTTGAATTCCCTGATAACTTTTTAATTCTCTGAGATTTCCAGCTCTTCCATCTTTTTAATGACCGTTGCTACCATCATTGATCTGAAGCTTCAGTCCGTGCGGAGAAAGTCGAGAAGAAATCATTAATTGTGAAAAATCACCAAAAATCAGTGCGTCAAGTTTTTCGGAAAAATTGTAACCCGAAAAACTTGACTCCTTCATTTGTTTGCAACGATCCTATCGGGAAATACCCGATAATTTTGAAGCTCTTGTGGTATTATATGGGACAATTTTTCTCTATATTTGGTACGCTTCTAAAAAAAATCGTAAAAAAAAATCGATCACGGCGCTATTTCAAATTTTTGAAAATTCAGAACTCGAAAACGGTTGGATGAAAAAATCTTAAAAAATTCCTAGAAGTGTTTCAAACTAAGAGCTATCGTAAAAAAAATCGATAAAAAAATCAGAGGGTCAATGTTTTTGGTTCATCGAGTTGACGTGGAATTCCCCATATACATATTTATTAGACTGTCTAAAAAAAAACGACATTTTTTGTTTGTTCGGGCCTATGCGAAAATAGTTAGTGTTAAAAATATCAATATAAAATAAAAAAAATTGGCCTCAAAGCCCAGATTTGTAGCTTGAACACACGCGGCGTGGCGCATTCGAAAATAAGATTTCCATTAAGGCTGCGTTCCATTATTCGATCAAAGCACTCAAAGCGCCCTCAGAGCGTTCCATTATTACATTAAGCTAGCTTAGAAAGCGAGCTGAAGATGTCGGTGGTGCCTGTTACGAGGCTACACCCAAACGCTCAATTTACCCATGGTTCGTAGGTGGGTTCATTTGAGCATTGGGATAAATTTTGAATCATGGTCGAACGCGGTGAAGACCTCGTTACAACATTTTTTCTGGATAGTACTGATGCAGGTGCGAAATATAAGATAATTACAAGTAGTGAAGACGCCAAGAGAATAACAACTGGTAAGTAATGTATTAAAATAATATTCCCGGTCAAACAGCTTATTTATTTTCCGAAAAATTTATTTGAGGTTATATTATGTTTTTTTTTTTTTTTGTAATTTGTAAGGTTTACGTAACGTCATATCGAAGTATTAGGGCACTCAATTACCTGTACCTTGAAAGTTATTTAATTTTATGATATTACCGATTTGTGTAGACATCACGTTTGCTACCTCAATGTTCATGCAAGCTAAAAAAAGTCACCAAGCAGTATCTTGCGCTGATCAGGCCAGGAAAGACCGCGAAGCTGCAGCTTGCGCTGATCAGGCCAGGAAAGACCGCGAAGCTGCAGCTTGCGCTGATCAGGCCAGGACAGACCGCGAAGCTGCAGCTTGCGCTGATCAGGCCAGGACAGACCGCGAAGCTGCAGCTTGCGCTGATCAGACCAGGACAGACCGCGAAGCTGCAGCTTGCGCTGATCAGACCAGGAGAGACCGCGAAGCTGCAGATACAGTTATCGCACATCCTCGTACCTTTTCGCCAATATGTGAACCTAGTGATGATTCTGGCAGCGAGGTCCTTGAAGCATTCTTGCCAGTAGACACACAGTCAGATGATCCTGACAATCGTGACGATCCTGACGATACAAATTCATCCACAATCAATCCACAACCTGGCGGTTAGTGAGAATATCTGCATATCTTTGTTGTTTGAATGTTTTGTGATTATTGCGACGACGGCTCTAATATTTCATTTCACAACCTTTGTAGATACTTGTCATTGGACAACAGCCATGTGCCTACTACTCTTAACAAGCTACCAGACTCGTGAGAAAAACTTCAGCAGCGGCAAGATGTCACAGACCCAAGCATGGGACATCATTTCCAAAGAAATGAAGCTGAAAAATTACAAAGTTTCTGGTCTGAAATGTCAATCAAAGCTCGCATCGTTGAAAAAAACGTACAAAAAAACCAAAGACCACAACAAAAAATCTGGTAACCAAAGGAAAACATGGACATACTTGGCCGTATGTTGTGTAATTTTTTACTAAGAATAATTTCGAGTCTAATCACTCATATTAATGAATATTTTACTAACAGATTATATTTTATTTCAAACAATTTTATCGAATGACATGAATATTTTACATTTGATTGATCAGAAAATGGACGAAATCTTTGGGACGAAGCCTTGGGTCAATCCGATGGCAACAACATCATCAACGAGCACACAGATAAATCCCGACTCTAATTTAAATAAAGCTGCCGACGAGAGTAATTTTACACTTTTTTTCTAGATTAATAAAATTGTAATTAATTGACGTTTAGATATTGAGTTAACACAAGTCTGTGCATTACGATAAGAAATACTTATTACTGCAACATTATGCAGGTTGTACAAGGAAGCGGAAATCTAATACCGCCGATTACTTAAAGAACCTCGTTGATGAAAAAATAAAAGCTAGAAAGTCTAAAGAAGTGCAGCATGAACAAAAATTGGACGAAGTTCGCAAGATGAATACTTTGCTGGAAAAAATCTTGTAAGAAAGGAAATAATATTCTCAGTACATAATAAGGGGCCGCTCCCACATTATGTAAAGCATTTTAGGATAGTGTACATTGGCTTACCTATATTAGCCTATATGAAATATTTTCATTCAAGGAGCAAGAATTAACGAGTATAGTGAGCTTCCAATCCCAGAGTTCAACGTTGACGCTTGAATCGAGTAACAACCTTTCATACAGGAGCTACTATTTAACACGCAAACTTCCTATGGGTGGAGGTATAGTATAGATTCTAGCAGCAGCCCTGCAGGTGGGTTGTAATCAAAGAGCTTATAGACATAGAGTAGGATATGCATAGGAGCCTACGTAAGTGGAAGTGTGGCCCAAATGAAAAAAGACAAACAACCGACTGTACGTTCTATTCTTTACTGATGTTGCGTATTAAACAGAGATAGCACTGACACTAGGTTTTTTTTCTCTCTTTCTACAAAGCACACAACAATTCGGCTACCCTACTCTATGTCTATAAGCTCTTTGGTTGTGCTGCTGAATCCTTGCGTCGTGATAATATTAATATTGTAGATAGTGATAGCTAGCCTAGCCACTGAACTGAGGTAATGAATGAGTCAAGACGAAATAAAACAGGCCCTGGAAGACCCAATTAAAGTCTAATATCGCTGAGATATTATTGAATATTGTTGAAAATTATCTAATATTGTTAGACTTAAGCACAGGCATTCATGCTCCTGTAGTTCCTTACCATAATCACCAGATCTATACTTTTCATAATGTACACACCTGAAAGTATTTGATACTTTCCTTTAAACTTTTCATAATGTATGTTCGTACCTGAAAGTATTCCATGATGTTCCTTTAAACTTTTTATAATGTACTACGTACCTGAAAGTATTTCATGATGTTCCTTCAAACTTTTTATAATGTACTACGTACCTGAAAGTATGTGATGAAGTTCCTTTAACCTTCATAGAGAAGATGTGTAGGAATATTAGTTTTAAGCTTTTGTGAGGTGTTTACTTAAAGTTCGACTTTATATTTCTGTAATACGCATATATCTGAAATCCGTACAATTAATAATTCTAAGTTGTAGTTGTACAGTAATGTTCACTAATGGGTTCGCGGTGGCTATTTTTTTCGGACTATTTCTTATACAATCGATAAAATAATATTATATTATTTTTATAAGGGGTCATAATTATTATTATCATAATGTCGGCTATCGGCACATGAAATACGACTAGAATGGAGTCTCGTTTCCGAAAAAAATAGTCACCGCGGACCCATTAATGAACATTACTGTACCTGAAATGAGTACAATAACTACCCATTGTTGAAATGTTTGATAACTTTATTTAAAATATTAGATTAGGCGAAAGAGTTGCGTTCGTTCTCAGGTGTAAAAATGTGCAATAACAGACATTTTATATGTTAACACAACGGGTTGTATGAGGATTCATAGTAATAAAACATATAAAGAGTTGACCGTGGATTTGATTGCAATTCTATACCCTTCTAGCGTACATTGTTCATTTCCAAAGTATTGGTAATGACTCGTCTTTTTTCGACTCCCTCAGCCCTGGTAGCAGCCACAGGACCATTATTCGCCTTAATTATTGGATTAACATCCATCATCAATGGGATATTCAGCTCGTCATTTTGAAGCAAACAAATGTTGTGCAGGACACAGCAAGCAATGATGTAATTTGATATCAAATCAACTCGTGTCATTGCCAAACGATCCAACAAACTACGAAATCGCCCTTTCAATAACCCAATAGCACGCTCAATTACCATACGGCATGATGACAAGCGAAAATTACAGTTTCGCTGCCGAGCCGAGAGGTGTCCATTGTCTTTGTATGGTACAAGGACTCGCCTCTGAATTGCGTATGCAGCGTCGCCAATGATGTGGCTATCATTTGGAAAATTATCATTGTTGTTGCATATTCCTTCCACTTCTGATAGTCTGAAAACCCGTTGGTCGTGTAATGATCCAGGTTGACCAGCATAGCAATGTGTGAACTTCAGAGAGTTATCACAAATTACTTGCAGTTGGATCGAAAATCGACCTTTCCGATTCACGTATGCTTCAGCATCTACACTGGGGGCAGTTATGGTAATATGGGTACCATCGATAGCACCCACCACTCTTGGAAAACCATATTTTCGCTCGAACTCAGCACACACTTCTTCTGGTCTTACTGGCCAATGAATGTAGTTTTGAGCAGTGCTGCATAAAACGTTTGTCACTCTCCTTACAGCACGAATTGCAGTTGCCCGTCCTATGTCAAACTTCTCGCAGACTGACCTATATGATATTACATGATACATATAAATCATGATTGATTCAATATTTCCAACTGTACCTGAAGCCTTTTCCAATGATGAATCTAAGCTCAAAAATGCTTACCTATAAGAGTCTGGAGTTGCCATAGTCCAGATAGCAACTAAAAGCTGTTTAATAGCGCTTATACGGGGTCGTCCTTTGCCTGGTTCAGGAGCTTCTAGCAGGTCTTTAATCTCGCCCAAGATAAACTGCACTGCTGCTCTACCCATTCGGAAATGCGCTTTGAACTCCAAATCTGTGCATTGGTCAAGGACTGATCCTATATAATCGTGTATTCTCAGCCTCGGTACACGAGCACCACGAACAAAGAGTCGCATCAGCGTCTCATCGTCACTATCAGACGAACTGCTTGACGATTCTAACAAAGTCATTACTGAACGAACAGCCAATATTGCCAACTGATTTTCGCACAATTCGCCATTTCGACGATTTACAGTTCTTCTTCTTCTTATTTTTCCTTTCGGGTATTCTTCTTCTCTTCCAGTTCTCTTCCTTCGAACTCTGCGTCGAACAACGCTTCGTTGGAGGTATACCCAAATTTTAGGTTAGTGATAGGATATGTAAGGAAAAAACTGAGTGCTTGAACAATTATACGACAATATAGAATATACTTTATTGAATCGAAAACAAATACGGACGACGAGCCGTTGTCGACCGTAGCTTACAAGCAACTGATTATAGGCAAATAGACTGACAATGACCAGTGAAAATAAGAGCACAATAACACACAGGTCGGCATACATATGTACACAGTGTTCAGCGTATTCCCTAACACTTCCACTCGCTGCACACTGACGTGATACCCAACTTCTCAATGTTTATGTTAAACTTTGCACTTGTTAGTGGCTTCGTCAAAAAGTCCGCCAGTTGATTCTCACTTTTCACGTACTCCACGCTTATCACTTTGTCTTCAACTGCTTCACGCATATAGCGCAGTTTTATGTCCGAATGCTTGGCTTGGGCGTGTGCCTCCGGATTCCTAATTATTTGAATCGTGCACATGTTGTCGATGAACAGTGGAGTTGGCACCATTTGTTCTTCACCAATATTCTATAGCAGCTGGCGGAGCCAAAACACCTGTTTTGTCCCATCACACCCAGCGATGTATTCAGCATCAGTTGTGGAGGTGACAACACGCCTTTGACGACGGCTACGCCATACAATCGGTCCACCTCCCATTACGAAGACGAACCCCGTATTCGACCTGCGGGTTTCAAGGTCTCTCCCAAAATCTGCATCAGTGTATCCAAGTAGTGGTTCTGCCGAGCTATAGCAAATACCTTTGTTCGCTGTTCCCTTCAGATACCTCAAAATACGTTTTACGGCGTTGATATGATCCCATCCCGGATTTTCCAGGAAGCGGCTAACTTCTCCCACTGCGAATGATATGTCCGGTCTTGATACGACAGATGTAAACATCAGACATCCTACTGCTTCCCTGTACGGAAACTTCACTGCCCTTTTGTCGTCACTTTTCGTCAAGACGACATTTGGATCTACCGGTACCGACAAACTGTTTGCATCGCTCATGCCAAACCTTGTCAGCATTTTTTCAATATAACACTTTTGTCCGATACAGATCTGCCGTTTTTCGCGATCGCGTGTAATTTCAAGTCCGACATAGTATCGCCCATTACCAAGTGTAATTTCAAAGTTCTTCTCCAAATAGTCCAAAAACTTTCTCAATGCTTTTTCACTACTAGACAACACGATACCGTCATCTACATATAACAGGAGATACACTTTTTCACCATCAACTTCGCCATGAAAAACACATGAGTCGGATTCACTTGGCGTCATATTGAAAACTTTTAGACAGTTTGTAAACTTCACATTCCAGGCTCTTGATGCCTGCTTTAAACCATAGAGACTTTTCTTTAAATGGCATACCAGATCTCTCCCACCTGTCTCGAGTCCCTTCGGCGGTTCCATGAATATCTCTTCCTCCAAGTCTCCATTCAGGAACGCCGTTTTAATATCAAATTGGGCCAGCTCGTAATCTCTAACAGCCGCTAAACTTAACATTGTCCGCACTGAGTCATACCGTACAACAGGAGAGAACGTCTCCTTGTAGTCCTCTCCGGCACGTTGAGAAAAACCCCTCGCAACAACACGATCTTTCGCCCTAACTTTATCAATTCCGGGTACAGTTTTCACTTTGTAGACCCACTTGCATGTGATGATGTTGCGATCCAGCGGTCGTGGGACGAGTTCCCACGTGTGGTTCTTTTCCAAAGATTCCAGTTCTTCGGCCATAGCTTCTTGCCACTTCTTCGAGTCCTTTGATCGAATAGCTTCCTCGTACGTCTCAACCTCTTCAATAATGCTCGAGAAAGCCTCGTGTTCGAAGCGATTCGGCTCATAGATATACGGCCGAAGATTGTATCTTCCGCCAGTCTCAGCCTCTTCTTGTTCATCACTCTCTTGGCTCGATGATTCTGAGAGAGTTCGAACGCAATCGCGGCGCTGAACGGGCGCATTCTGCTTTTCGCCATGATCCGCCTCGATTTCTTTCTCCTCATCATCCGAGAGCACCAGCGTTCGCTCTTCATTAGCTTGTGGCAGCTTTGAAAACAATTCATCCTCATTGAACCTCACGTCACAGCTTATGACTATTTTGTTTTTCTCTGAATCAAACAAACGATAGTTCCTTGACGTAGGCTCATAACCGACGAGGTGAACTTTCCTCGCTCGTGCATCCCACTTCTTCCGTCCAGTTTCCTTCGGAACATGCATGTATGCCTCTGCTCCGAAGATTCTTACGTGGTTCAGACTCGGTTTCTTCTTGAACCACATTTCATACGGTGTTTTTGTCGGATTACGCGAGTTCGGTGTTCTATTAAGCATATATACTGCGGTGCGTACCGCCTCCGACCAAAGACTCTTTCTTAATCCACTCGTGAGCAGCATCGTGCGAGCAGAATCCTGGATAGTACGGTTCTCACGCTCAACCCTGCCGTTTTGCTCTGGGGTATACGGCGATGATCTTTCGTGCACAATACCCTTCGCACGTAAATACTGATCAACTTCGCGATTGATAAATTCGCGGCCATTGTCACTACGGAACGATTTGACGCGATTACCCGTTACGGTCGTTATCATTTCGATCTGCTCTTTAATACGACCGAAAACTTCTGACTTAGTCATGAGAAACTGCACGTACCGAAAACTGGTGGCCTCGTCCTTGAACAATAGAAGGTATTTAAAACCTCCCACTGCGGTCACATGCATCGGCCCGCATACGTCTGCGTGTATTCTTTCGCCGGGCTGACAGTCACGTATTTCACTTGTCGGATGTGACATGCGATGCATGCGCCCCTGAACACAATCACTGCAGAAGAACTTCTGCCACTCACTAAGTTTTACACCACTCACAATTTCTTTATTTACCATGTCTTTAATGGTCTGTACACTGCAATGTCCTAAACGCTGATGCCATCGCTGCAGGCTCACTTCAACATTGTCGGCAACTGCAATCGTTTCGCTTTTCACTTGAAAACACAACCGATACTGATTGTTACTGTCTTTTGTACCGATGACAGCTACTCTACCATCATCATAACGCAATTCACAGTCATGTGCTCTTTCAACCATAACAAAACCCTTTGACGTGGCTGTGCCTGTGGAGAACAGATTTGGACTTAGGTCCGGTATATACAACACATTCTCCAGCACACACGACTCCCATGTATTACCATTCCACATGGACATGTTTATCGTGCCGTGTCCTTGAATTTTCATTTTTGCACCGCTAGCCACTTTAACCAGATTTTGTGATGTTTCCATGTGCAACACACTAAACCAGTCCTTTCTTGACGTCATATGCCGCGTTGCTCCGGAATCAGCTATCCATATATCCTTCGACGAAGCACCTTTTATTTTATCGCATACTACCATAAAAGCTGTTTGTTGTTTCTTCGCGTCGCGTTTTGGACACTCTTTATACCAGTGCCCAAACTCACTGCATGCTTTGCACCGTGTTTTCTTTTTCAACTCGGCAATCGATGTACGCATGCTCTTATTTTGGCTCTTGGCATCATCGTTATATACTTTCTTCGATATTTCTGTTTGTTTACGTCCTCGAACTGCGAACGCTGAGCCGCTTTGCTCTGCCTCATCAGCTTTGTTTAGTTGGTCTTCTTCACGCGGAAGTCTTGCCAACAGATTATTCAAATTACGTCCTTCAGTGATGTTGTACCATACAGTTTTGAATCCTTGGAAACGGGACGTGAGACTGCTAATTATCCGCGACATCTTGATGTTATCCGATAGCTTTTCTCCCTGATTTTCGATTTCAGCGGCAAGTTTCTTAACTTTCGACACATGCGATGCAACCGATTCATCCTCGGCCATTTTTATAGCAAAATATTCTTCATATAAGCTCATCACGCTTATTTCACTCTTCTTTTCGTATATAGCTTCGAGTTTTTCATAAACTTCCTTTGCGCTCGAACATGTTAAAATATGTTGCGCTTGGTCTTCTACGAGAGATGAACACAGAATCGCCATTGCTTTGCCATCGTCTCTGCTCCATTCAGCCTTCTCTGCTGCCGTTGCCGTGATGGCTATCGTCTCTTTCACGCATTTCTCTAAACCCTTTCCACGCAGCAACGCATTGATATGAAATTTCCACACTTTATAGTTCTTTCCGGTTAGGCGATGGGCTGCAGCTATTTGCATTTGATCACTCATTTTTACTACTGTTAACAAACACTCACTGTATGCCGACAGTGAGAGGACAAGCCTAGTACGGAGCGACGCGCGTACACCACCCGAGGATTACAGGGATCAACTTACTTTTCGCGAAAAAAACGTATCTAACGCGGAATACTTGGCACTTATTCACTGATTACGCAGGTTACATACCCTGGGCCCATAACCTGATAGGATATGTAAGGAAAAAACTGAGTGCTTGAACAATTATACGACAATATAGAATATACTTTATTGAATCGAAAACAAATACGGACGACGAGCCGTTGTCGACCGTAGCTTACAAGCAACTGATTATAGGCAAATAGACTGGCAATGACCAGTGAAAATAAGAGCACAATAACACACAGGTCGGCATACATATGTACACAGTGTTCAGCGTATTCCCTAACAGTTAGAATGATGCTTGAGCTGCTGAAAACCGTTCCATTAATGAATAATGATGTGAGCGCTCTGCGCGTTGCAGTAATTATCGGAACAGTTTCTGAGCACGCATAGGCCTAAGCGCTTTGAGCGAATAATGGAACGCAGCCTAAGGTGGTTCATTTTAATCTTGTATTTTTTTTTTCTCCCGCCTGATAACTCGGTGCCAAATTCGGAAAAAAAAAAATCTCCCTAAATCGCAGAGCATAAAAAAAAATATTTAGAGGTTGCTACCGGTAGCAAGTTTTTTCAAATTAGTATGGTATTTTGTCATTTTCATTTAATTTTTTTTTTTGTTTTTAAATTTTTTTTTTTCGCTTATAAGTCAATCATGAATGTTAAATCGAGAATGATGGTTGTTTTTTTTATTAGTGACCTCTTTTAGTAGTGACCTCTAAATATTTTTTTTTTATGCTCTACGATTTAATGAGAATTTTGTTTCCGAATCTGGCACAGACTTTTCAGGCGGAAGATAAAAAAAAAAAAAAATACTACTTCAAGGGAACCACCCCATTTCTCATATATATCAAACGGTAGAATTTGTTTATTTTAGTTTTATCTGTATAACTTTTTTTTACTCAACTGATAAAAAATTGAGTAAATACACATTGTTATAGAGAAAGAAATATCTTGAAAAATTTACAAAAAAATGATTAATTGATTTGTCGAAAAGTTAGTAGTAATCAAATATAAATATGACTCCAAAACCACTGTAACTTGTTAACGGTGGAATTGAGCAACTTGGGTCAAAGGACCATTTTTGTAGATCATAAAAGTATCCGCAAAATTGTGTATTTACTTCATTTTTATCAGTCAAATGAAAAGTAATACGGATACAACTAAAATAAACAAATTTTGCCATTTGAAATACAAGGAAATTTTATTTTCAAATGCGCCGCTTCTGTGTTCAAGCTACATACCTGGACTATGGGGATAGTTTTTCTTATATTAAACACTAACTATTTTCTGAAAGGGCTTGAACGAAAAAAAAATGTATTTTTTTTTTACACAGTCTAATATTTATATACGTATATCTTTTTTGTCTGACATTATTGCATTTGAGGTGCCGTTTCGCCCGGTCTACAACGCAACTCTATGTTACCAGCTACTGACGGTGAGCGGAGGGCGGCATCTTTCACCTCACTGAAGCTTCTTAGTCCACAGTTTCAATCGCATTTATCGGTTCCTTCTACTATTTTGACGAAGTTATAACTGCCTCCGTAACGTTTAGTCTTGAGTTGATTTTCATCGGAGCTGGTTGATTTTATTTTTTCACAATGGGGCCTATACGTGGAAGACCTCGCAAGATAAATCAAGACGCTATTATAGATTCCGTAATCAATCACAAGGAAGAGGTGCTTTTAGCAAATGATACAATTGTGACAAAAACGCATCAAGTGTGGAAGACCATTGCCTGGGGATTGGATAATGTTATTTTGCCAAATTCTTTGTATACTTTTGTGACGTGTAACAAGTACAGAATTAGGGACAAAATTGGCAGAAACGGCGGTGAAATTGACCATAACGAGTCGAATGATACAATTGATGGTCAAAGCGATCCGGGAGAAATATCACACGATTCTGTGGCAGCCGACAAGTACAGTTTTGTAATCTCTTTATCCAGATCGGAGTACGAAAGTTTGTTGACAAACCGAACTTACAAGCGTACTGAGCTAGATAGGCGCAAAGAATATACGCGTAAGTGTAATATACTGCAGCCTGGCAAATGGCAAAAGCTCATAACAGACAAAATTTGGAACAGTGAACGACTCAAATGTGGTTCGAATTTCAAAAATCATAAAATCACTGGTGATGCTAGATCCGGTTACATGAACGGCAAATGCAAATATGGTTCGGTCATGAATTGCAAATTTGCCGATTTGATTAATGAAGATGATTCCATAACTGTGACTTGCACGGTTACAGCAGAAAGCGGCCACGGCATATGTGGAAAAACTTACCTGCGAGCTCCGGACCGACAAGAAATCGCCAAAATACTCCACGGAAAATCAGATTTCGTTTGACCTTGACCGAGACCCGCTGAAAGCTCTAGCCATCATGCAATTAGGATCAATGAAAAACGTGATCCATAGTTCAGGAATAAACCCGTTTTTCGCCCATAACTGGACCAGGGCTGGGTAAAATGGTATCTCGAATCCATTTGAAATGGAAAATGGAAAATGGTTTGAAAAATGTATTTGAAATGCAAAATGGAAATGGTTTTACGAAATACATTTGAAATGCAAAATGGAAAATAGGTATTTGAAATGGATAATTAAATACAAAATAGTTTCTTGAAAATCATTATATTTTCCAACAACGAAATCTATTAGTTATTTATATCGACTCTCAAGTTTCAAGATTTTAATAACTTTCTATCCAATACAAGCGGTATTGTATGAGTACGACCACCAGTTATAGGGTTACGATTGTGATTTTTGTCACAATTTTCAGGCACGACCACTTCTGGGTCACCTGGGTCCAGTACATCGACATTTTCAGTCTCACTTTGACTGGAGACATTACTAGACATTTAATCTTAGTCCAAACGATTTCTTCTCAACAAAGGCACGCTAGGGTAACACGGGGAAAAACGGGCACTGAATCAAAACAAAATAATAAATTCGTTGGAAATGATTTTGTATGAAACGGCGACGTATTTTGGATCAATAATGACACAATAAAGCAAAAAAAAAAGAAATTGATTTATAATTGTGCAATTCTATCGGCTTGATTGTCGTCGTGACCACTATATGATGAAAAGTTATTAGAATAAAATAAAAAGGCAAGTATGAAAGGATGAAATCAAGTTATACGAAGTCTTCACTTTAATTTTTGAGCAACTTCAATTTTAATTAACATTTAAAGGGGATATTGTTCAACATTATGCAATTCAGGTCACATTGGGCACCTATTCCGTTGTGCAGAAATCGCAGATGTAGTTTGAGGAAAAAAAAAGAAAGCGCGGAAAATAGGTCGAATTGTTCATCAATTTTTTTTTTTTTGATTCGAATCGAATCAGATTTTTTTAAGCACTTTTTTATAACTTTTTTCAAAAATTGAAATGTTAATTGAAATTAAAATTGTTTACAAAAGAAAGTAAAGACTTGGTATAGCCTGATTTCAAACTTTAATACTTGCCTTTTTATTTTATTCTAATAACTTTTCATCATGAGGTGTTAACAATGGCAATCAAGCTGATAAAATCGCACGATTATGAATTAATTTTTTTTTTTCATTATTTTTTCTACTTTTTTGTGTTATTATTAATCCAAAATACGTCGCCGTATCATGAAAAATCATTTGCTACAGTTTTTTTTTTCGATTTGGTGCCCGTTTTGGCCCATGTTACCCTACACACTTTATACAGCTGACGGGAAAAAAAAACATGCCGATGCGAATAAAACGCGGGTGATATGGATAAAATCAACGTAGTGCTATACTGCTGCGAAGTATAGTCACAAAGAATCGATGCAAGATGTCGGCAGAAAGTTTTTTAGACCCATGTGGAAAAACCATTTATAAGCATTTTATAAATGACTAAATAGGTTGAGTTCACCATTTTAAATATAAAATGGAAATGCTTTGGGAAATACCATTTGAAATAAAAATGCGAAATGCCATTTTGCATTTCAAATGCCTATTTTAAATGGAACCATTTCAAATGTTACCCAGCCCTGAACTGGACCAACCACCAGTTGCATGTTTATCGGGCGTATTCTAGCCGTGAACCATCCTGCATATGTATAGATGCTACTGGCAGTATGGTCAAGAAAATCAGTCGACCTGAGGTGCGATTCTGGATCTCGATAGCGACGATAGCGACCGTGCTAACTTGTTTTTGGCGACCAGATTTAGCGCCCGTGTCGTTAACTGACATTTGCGTTGCATTCGCGGGTATGCGAGCGGCGGCTATCTACCCTGTTAAAAATTCCATTAGAAACGGATAGGATGTGAATTCTATCCGTTGCTTCTCGTTCTAGTATGTGTTTTTATCACTGCTTTTACTGACAGAAGCAGATTAAAACTATTATACATGCATTTTCGTACAACAACGTATAGGAACGACATTCGAATCTATCTGGTTCTTGACGCAGGTATAGATAGCCGTAATAATGAGCAAATACAAACAGGAAACCTATCCGCATTTATCCGCGTGGACTCTAATCGTATTTGTCCGGAGAACCGGATACAAATGTATCTGTTGATATATTGTCTAAGTACTACTGTCTGTTTGTATGCGCAATGCCAGACAGAACGCGGTATCGTTTTATTCGCCCCAACTGTATCCGACGCTATGCATACATATTAGGATGGCCGTTAAAAATTCAATTTTAAACAAAGAAAAATTCTTTCAAATTTTCAGAATTAAAAAAAAAAAATTTGTTTTCTGTTTTCCATCAGTTTTGGATCAAATCTGCATATTGTGTGAGACATTTCAAAATAACTGCGGATTCCTCGAAATAAAAACTATGGTCGTCTTGCGCCAGTGTTCCTTACGTTTTTTTCACCTGAAGCAAATTTCCCTCATGCACGCACACTCCCAAGAAAACATGTTAATGAAAACTTCCGATCGCTTCGCTTCGGCATAGTGCGCGTTGAGCTTTATGTGTTTAATTCACAAACGCTGTAACACACTTAGCTTCGCAGTGATAAATTCAAATGTGTGAGCAATGCGTGCACGAATCTGTGCCATTTACAACGGGCTTGCAGATTCGATTCGGTTACGTCCAAAGATGCGTTGTAACGCAAGGTTCTGTTTAAGGGCTAGGGTGGACCCGTCCTTGTTGCACTTCGGCGTCAGTACGTAATATAATAATTAATAAAAGCTCGATTTGGGCGCCAGACGTAAAAACGTCACTTGAAATATAGCAAATAGAACAAATACTACGATTTGACGGCGGAAACGTCCAGTCAGCTCAGATTATTTAACGGTAGAGGGGCAGGGTTGCCAAATTAAACAAGAATGATTAACATTTCATATCTGATTGATTTATTTAACAAAATAATACGGGATAGAAATCTAGGCTTACAAAATTATCGTTGTGACTCAGATTATTTCGGGAATATCGGGACTAGATCATAAATAATATTCACAGAGAATATAATAGAATAATAGTAAAACTATCAAAGCAGTGCAGCACGATATAAACGAAATACAATATTAGATGTAACGGGAAAAATATCAAACGATAATTATAATAATCAAGCAGAATAAATCAGATCAAATATTAAGAACTAAGAACTATAAATTAAATATAACAAAATGCTTGCTTCTACGCTCGCTATCTCCAGAAATTAGTTACAGGTCGATTGCTACCATTTATTCGTAATATAAGAAAAGAAAGAAGTGACTAAACTCTACAACATGCTCTAAGCAGCGTGAGATAAAGAAAGAATAGATTAAGTGAAGAAAACCCACAAATAGACGCTATAAGCACGAGTCAACTCGGGAATCCGTTTTTAATCAGACAAAATACTAAATACTCGGGACGAAGTCTGAGACTTACGTGCCGTTATCGTGACCTGCGTCACACCAAATATAATATACTATAATATAATATAAGACAGACTAGAGAACTAAACGGGATTCATGAGCGAACTCGTGGTTTTACAGAAAATAGGTCTTACCTTATTGATGAAATATAACGGGATATCACTTATAAATTATAACGTCACTTTAGTGTTCGTATGAGAGATATAGAATATAATATAATAACTCGGGATAAAATAGAATAGCACAGAATAGAATAGATTGAAGAAAATAGAATAAATGTGAAACACTATAATCGGGACACTCGGGAATTATCGGGACACAGTTGACGTGAGAACGGACCAGCGTAGAAGTAGGCTGAGTCCTGTGTCGTCCTACGATTTATAGCCTCGGGATTTCCATGTGGTCGAGCCGATCGTCGAAGGTAATTAAGACGACGAATCAGGTGTCGAGAACAGTTGGACATATTTTCGGGAACACCTTGTCCAATTCTGCCTGATATTTGAATATTTGTCCAGGCGTGTAGCTAGTTGGACGGTATCGCGGGAAGCTTTAAATGTAGTAGACGGGACTCTGACGATTACTTTCCTCTTCTGTCTTCTTCTGTGCTCTGGTTTGCGTCTCGGGACTCCTCGGGATCATCGTCGGGACGAAATGCACCCTAGTTGCGTTTTTACTGCAAAAACTGACCAGTTAGAGGATCTGGCGGAAGTTCTGATGCCCCAATAACCGGATCTGCATCCAGATTTTCCCCATGAGCGGTGCGGAAGGCTTACAGGCAGGCCTGCATCACACGATTGCATTTCTACTATCGGGACCTTTCGTGGGTAACCACGATAGCGGGACGAAGACGAGAAAGTCGATGATTCGGTCTAGCTCGACTCTAGGTCGATAAGTCTTGGACAACGGGAAGCTTTTATTGGGTTACTTTTGTGTTTTCGCCCTGCTCTATTCAACCATTGCCTAGACGTCCAGAATTAGTTGACGGGAGGTGGTCCAGCACCAGGCTGAGTAGTCTGCGGGAACGGGAGGAATGACTCAGTGAGTCGTCCTTATTCGACCTTTCCGGCGGCCTCCACCAGCAAGAGCGTTGAAGAAGAGGACGGGAATCAGTAGTTCGGGAAAGACTTCGGTTGAGACGTCAGGTGGATCCCTCGACGTCCTTGCGTAGTCTTCCCGAGCATCGACAATTTACAATATTTCATAGAATAAAAAGGATTAAATGACAGATAATATGAGCAATAATTAGAATAATATTATGACCTACGACCTGGCTATCTTCTGGAGCTGTCCGTCCTCACGTCTTCACTGTTTTCCGTGTCCCGAATGTGACAGTTGCAAAATGCAACGTCACAACCCCACCCTTCCTTCGGAGGCGGGGGGAGTCTGGTGACTTTTCCCTGGTGTGGTATTACAGACCTGTTTCGTGTCAACCTCAGCGACCTTTTTGTGGTATGTTTTTGGAACGCGTAGGCGGTAAATTAAAGTTGACTCGAAAGTAACAATTTTCATGCGAGCAAGCGAGGTAGGAAAAATACTAAATGAAGCTGGATTTTGTTTCTTAGCCTACTGGAGAAAGAACTAAAGTTACGCTTTGATGTTTTAGCGTCGGGATCTCGAAGTGATTGTCTTCGGTTGAGTTATTTTAATTCGGACTGAATAAATCCTGGTAGCACCATTTCGCAAACTAAATTTGACAAAGTTATCCAAGTAACAAGGTGAGGATGACATCGAAATAAACTGAACTAAATAAACAACGAGATTTTTCTTTTCAGGCCGGTTCACAAAAGCATTATTAAGGTTTCAAGCGAATAATTTTGACGATTAACTTAATTATTATATAGGGGATTGATCAGGTTAGTAAATGTTAAATGCAATGTTAGAGATATTATAATTTTTAATTCGGGAACTAAGACTAATTATTATGACATTTTTAACATTACTTGATATAAGACGGTATAAGATTTTGAATAACAGGCCGAAATAGATATTAGTTTTGCTGTAACGCGTTTTCTCAGCTAGGCTGGCGGGATTAATGCGGTTGCATTTAAGTTATTCGTTTGGACGAAGATCGGGATAAGAGATAAAAGTAAGGTAAAGATATATAAAATAGGTAGAGATACGTAAGGCAGGTAGAATAAAGAGAGAACTTAAGAAAACGAGAAGAAATTAGGGTGGGGTTTTAGAGAGAAGAATAGAGTTAAGGAGGTCTGAAACGGAAAGCATCCTCCGGGATGTTATAGGGGTCCGTGATTCGGGACGCTAATCTGGCGGCCCGTCGCCTCGCGATGTTCGGTATGACTTGATCGGGAGACCAATTTGGAGCGCAATGTGGACATTGGCTCACTGCAACACCCTTCTTTCCACATCGGTGGCAGACGAGCCTCTTCGGCTTTGGGCATTCGCCGCGCTCGTGACCTGGCTGGTCGCAATTCTAGCACAGGGGACCGCTTACTGTGGCTGGTACCGTGGAGGTACTTGTTTCTGGCTGGTGCCGCGGGAACATGTTCCGGGATGTTGTCGGAGTCGGGTCCGAAGGCCGCTTAGGGTACGCGCCTTGGGCTGCGTATCGTGATTGGTCTTGGGATGTCGACGGTGGCTCGTGCTCAACAGACTCCGACCGGGTCGGAGCTGACGGGAAGTAGGTTATGGTATTGCTGAAGGTGACATGTCGTTTCCTTTCCTGCCTACGTCGATCGTCGGGAAAATCACACTGCGTGCCCTGACTAATCTGGACTAGCGGGCCGCTTTGGGAGCTCTGATCTCGGGTCTCGAGAGTGGCTTGGGTGCCTTGATCGCGAGTGAGCGGGATATCAGTTTGAACGCCCTGATCGCGACTCGGTGGGATTTTCCGTATTCGGCCAGGCCGTTCGGCTAAGAGGATACGAATATCGCGTGCTTCTTTGGCTGCGGTCAGGCCAGCCGATATATCTCGGTTGATATCGGGATTATCCTCGAGAAATTTCCGGATCTGTTGTTCGTGGGGTCGGATGTACGGCCAAGCCACGGCGATGTCGTCTTCGGAGCCGAAAAACATCGTCGTGACCTCGGGATTTCGGGATACAAGCTACGTACGGGATAAATCAAGCAGAGTTATGATAGAATTTCAGGTCTTTAACATGCACAATTCCCACTACTTTTCTACCTTCTACTTCGGAAAGTTCACATACAACAGGAGATAGCAATCGACTAATTTTGAATGGTCCATGAAACTTTTTCGCGAGTTTGGCTGCAACATGTTGAGTCGCGGACGATAAAACATGTTGTCGTTTCAGAACAAGATCTCCTTGAGCAAAGCGCTCAGGCTTTTTGCGGAGGTTATAATATCCAGCTTGCCTCGTGTGAGCGTTCTCTAGATTTTCGGTGATCCAATCTCGGAGCAGTTGCATACGTTGCATTCGTTCTGCCCATAGTTTTGGAGCTTGCGGCTCGATATCGGGATCTCCTTCGAGACGGGATTTTAAAGAGTTTACGGCTCTCGGGATTCTGCCAAAATTCAAAAATGCGGGACTGGTTTCCAAAGACGAATGGTTAGCCGTATTGTACGCGAATCGGAAGTCGGATAAATGAAGATCCCATTCGCGGTGATCAAATTCAAGAAATGCGATTATCATAGTTTTTAATACACGATTTACTCGTTCAACGGGATTTGCCTGTGGGTGATAAGGAGGTGTCGTCGTATGCTTGATGTGAAACGTTAAAGCTAATTCTTTAATTGTGTTATTATTGAGCTCAGTACCATTGTCTGTTAATAAGACTCGCGGAACACCCCATCGATTGATGACGTTTTCCTCGAATGCATCGCGAATGTTTTTGCCAGTGGCTTTGCGTAGAGCACAACATTCGATCCATTTAGTAAATAAGTCCTGAATAACAAGAATATACGCGAAACCTGATTTACTAGGCGGGAGCGGGCCCATGATATCCATGGCTACAACTAACCATGGTTCTTCGACAACGCGTCTACCCATGAGACCGGCGGAAGCAGCTTGCTCAACCTTGCTTCGTTGACAAGTATCGCACAATTTGACGTAACGGGAAACATCATGAAACATTCCTGGCCAATAGTAGGAAGTAGCAACTCTTTTATATGTTTTATCGGTACCTAAATGTCCAGATTGAGGTAAATTATGAGCTTCTTCTAATACTTCATTACGCTGATTATTCGGGATAACTAATTTCCACGCGTTTAGATCGTTTACTGTGGTTCCGATGACGGGATTTGGTCGATGAAAATATAGTTGACCATTATCGATTTTCCAGTTCGGGAAGCGTATCGGGAAAGTTTCAACGTCTCTTTTGCGTTTATCGTACCACGGGATACGTTGCGGGACTACGGCTGCACTAGCTTCGATATCTTGTTCGGGAATCCTCGATAACGCATCGGGTACGTGATTAAGTGCACCTTTTCGGTAAACTATGTCGAAATCATATCCTAATAATTCAAGAGACCATCTGGCTAATCTGCCAGTAGGATTCTTCTGACCGTGAAGCCACTTTAAGCTGTTATGATCAGTAATAACCGTGAATCTATAGCCTTCGATGTAAGGTCTAAACTTTTGAATTGACCAGATGACAGCAAGGCATTCCAGTTCCGTAACTGAATACTTGCGCTCTGCATCTGTCAAGGTTCTGCTAGCATAAGCTATTACATGTTCGATATCACCGGGAGATTGTGTTAAAACGGCACCTAGACCTACGATACTTGCATCGGTTTGCAATACGAACTTCAAGGAAAAGTCGGGACACGCGAGAGTCGGAGCTGATGATAGGCAACGACGAATTTCATTAAAAGCATCGGCCTGCTCTTTCTCCCAGATCCACGCTTGATCTTTACGTAGAAGACGGTTTAAAGGTCCGGTAGTCGTAGCAAAACTCGGGATGAACCTACGGTACCAGGAAGCCATTCCTAAAAATCTCCGTAATTGTTTTACTGTCTTCGGGACAGGATAATTTACGACGGGAGTTACTTTATCGGGATTTACTTGTAAACCGTTCTGATTTACAACAAAGCCTAAATATTTAACTTCGGAACAACAAAATTCACATTTATCGGGATTAATGGTCAAGCCTGCTTGATAGATAGTGCGTAATACGCGGCGCAGCCAATGGAGATGTTCCTCAAAAGTTCGCGTGGCAATAATTATATCGTCTAAATAAGCGAACGCGTAAGGATCCATTGCAGGTCCGATTAATCGATCTAATAATCTCTGAAAAGTTGCAGGAGCTCCAGTTAATCCATAAGGCATACGGGTGAAATGAAAAAGACCTTTAGTTGGAACGATAAAAGCGGTGACTTCTCTGCTGTCTTTAGCGAGAGGAATTTGAAAATAGGCTTGGCTCAAATCGATGGTTGAGATATAACGAGCTAATCTTAATTTATCTAGAATCATGTCCATCCGCGGGAGAGGATACGCGTCTTTTTTAGATACGCTATTGACTTTACGGAAATCAATACAAAATTGGTACGATCCGTTTGGTTTCTTTACCATAACAATGGGACTAGCCCATTCACTTCGGGATGGTTCGATTATTCCTGCGTTAAGCATTTTATCTACTTCGAGATTAATCGCGTCTTGAATTGCAGGTGAAACACGGTACGCACGCTGTCTTATCGCGGGATGATTTCCTACATCGATCGTATGAGTGGTTAAAGGTGTAACTCCTATAACATCTGTAGTAGGCGGGATTTCTTTAGTTAATAAAGATTTTAATTCGATCGATTGCGCATCAGTTAGCGTTATAATACCATTACAATGTGAAATAGATTTAGAGGATAAAGTCTCAAATTCAAATTCTCTAAGAGGATTGTCTCGAAAATGCCAAGTGGAAGTATTGAAATCAGCTGTGATTTGAAAAAGTTTAATAAAGTCTAATCCAAGAATGCACGGGAAATTCAAGTCGGGAATGATTCGCGCGGAAATTTCGCGAGTTATTCCATGTAATTCTACGGGAACTGTCACTTGACCTGTGATTTCGGCTTTTTGTCCTGCAGCCATTAATACGGGAGTAGAACGGGATGTAGTCGTAGTGACGAAGCCTAATCTTTTCAATAGATTTTCCGTTTCTGCGTTTAAAAACGTGCGGGAAGATCCACAGTCAAAGAGAGATTTTAACGGAGTTCCGTGAATTGATATCGTTAGGAATAAAAGAGAAATTTTATTACGCGAGTCTACGGGACTACAGAATTCAAGATCATTATTGTGCGAGTTCAATTCTTTATTATGCGATTGTGTTTTATTATTATCGGGATCGTTTCTTTCGGGCGTTACTTGAGAAACCGTAATAGCCCGGGAGGACGGCTCCTTTAGGCGTTTCCCGACATGTCAGCTTAGTAACTTCGTCTTGTCCGCATCTATAGCAGAAGATGCGTCGAGGCTCGGTACACTCAGGCCAACGATGACCGGGTTTTCGACAATTATAACAGGTTGTATTACGGGTATTGGTACGGGAAGTCGTACCTTGTACGGGAGTCGATAAAAACGGGTTACTCGCGGCTTGCAAAGTAGCACTGGAAGTAGACGATAAATCGGGATTAACTACAGTGGCGTTAGCTGAATGATTTTTCGAAGTTTTATTCTCGTTCTTCGTTTCTTTACGCGGGGTATTACGGGAAGGTTTCTTAAACGCGGCTTGATTCTTTTCATTCGATGGCTGTACTGCGTTAAGAGTTTCGGGAGATTTATCGAACGATTCCTGATCTTCCAAGTCGAGATGAGCTAATGTGAGTCGATTTTGACGGGTTGTAGTTCTTGGTCCACGATACGCGAGTTCGGGCATCAAAACTCGATCGGGAGGTGGCGGTGCCTGATAATTATTGGCATCTTGAAAACTACGCTCTAAACGACGGGCGAGATGCTCGAGTTCGTCTAGCGTCATTAGATCGTCACGATTAATCAAAACTTGATAGCGCGGGAGGAGATTACGATAGCAATAGTCTAGTTGTTCCTCTTCAGGCCAACCGGGACTTAAACGATCGAAATACGCTCTCATGAAGGTCATATAATCGGCGACTTGTTCTTGTTCGCCTTGGGTACGTCGTCTAATCTCTTCGCGTAAGGAAAACTGTAGATTAGGTTTTCCGAATCTATCACGCCAAGCGAATTCAAAATCTCTGAATGTGAGCCAAGTACGGCGTGAGGTACGAAATCAGTATAAAGCAACATTAGTTAAGAAGAACGGGATACAGCTTAATATATCGGTATCGCGAATATTAAATAAATGTTTACCTTCTTGTAAACGGAGAAGAAAAGCTTCAGAGTCTTCAGTACGGGAACCGGAAAAATGTATATTCCATTTTCGCATGGCTTCATACGCGGCGGGAGGAGAGGTGGTTTGATTTGACCTTGGTGAAAAATTGTGTTGTCGCGTCGGTGGATGGAAATCGTCATCCATGAAGTCTTGTGGTCGGGAATTAAATCGGGAAAAACGGTTTTCCTGACGAAAATCGGGTTCCTGTCCAACGAACTCTTGAAATTCCGTATTTCGTTGATTAAAGAAGCGAGGTTCGCGATTAAAATTCAGATTGCCGTGATTAATCGGTGGTTCATTATCGCGAATCGGTAACGAATTGTTACGAATCGGTAAAGAATTATTGTGTCTAGGTCGGGAATCATTATTATTAGGTAATTGCGTATCAATAAATCGGGAAGTATTAGCATTGACATGCTGTTGACTATAATCGAGCGGGGAGTGACCTCCGTTAGTTCTCGGGATATTTATTTCTATCGCGTGTGTCGTATTTTCTCTGTCGTCAGGCGGGATTGCATTTGTTGATTGCGGACTATCATATGCATCGTGGTGTATCTGAAGTCGGGAAGGGTCGTTTTGTACGGGAGGCTCTCCAGCAGGAGTTGGAGGCTTATCGGTATTTTCTCCGCGTTGAGACATTAGGAAGCGCAATAATCGGTACCTTAAAGTGGGTACTGTTCCTTCTGTCGATAAAGAACGATCGTCGAGTTCAGCGTACAGCTGTTCCGCAGAAAGTGAATAAATCCACGCGTCTTTAGAAGACGGTCGTAGCATTTAACAGTAAAGTTAAATTTTTAACTGGCTTTATTTTTATTCAGCTTGACAACACGGAATTGAAACGCACGGGAGAAGAAAGTAAACAAACCGTTCTATCGGGACTAGCAGTGTTATTGCTCGCTAATTCTTTGTCGGGATCGTTAATACTTTGTAATTTATTTTCGGTATTATCTATTGTTAGATATTGTTAATACCGTTGGTGATATTTGATATTACCTATTGTTTGATTCGGTGTATTATTGAACGCTTATTGTGAACCTTTGTGAAATTTCTTTTGTCTGATTCTTATTCTAGGGTCGGGATCTTTTTTTTTCTTTTGTTTTCGAACGTATCGAGACTGCTTATAATTTGAATTTAACCGATTTTTCGGGAATCTATCTGAGTCACTAGATATTTTATAAGGATTTTTATTGGCAAAGAACCCTAATTATTGGCGTGGCCCCTTCACGTTGGGCGCCAATTTGCAACGCAAGGTTCTGTTTAAGGGCTAGGGTGGACCCGTCCTTGTTGCACTTCGGCGTCAGTACGTAATATAATAATTAATAAAAGCTCGATTTGGGCGCCAGACGTGAAAACGTCACTTGAAATATAGCAAATAGAACAAATACTACGATTTGACGGCGGAAACGTCCAGTTAGCTCAGATTATTTAACGGTAGAGGGGCAGGGTTGCCAAATTAAACAAGAATGATTAACATTTCATATCTGATTGATTTATTTAACAAAATAATACGGGATAGAAATCTAGGCTTACAAAATTATCGTTGTGACTCAGATTATTTCGGGAATATCGGGACTAGATCATAAATAATATTCACAAAGAATATAATAGAATAATAGTAAAACTATCAAAGCGGTGCAGCACGATATAAACGAAATACAATAGTAGATGTAACGGGAAAACTATCAAACGATAATTATAATAATCAAGCAGAATAAATCAGATCAAATATTAAGAACTGAGAAATATAAGTTAAATATAACAAAATGCTTGCTTCTACGCTCGCTATCTCCAGAAATTAGTTACAGGTCGATTGCTACCATTTATTCGTAATATAAGAAAAGAAAGAAGTGACTAAACTCTACAACATGCGCTAAGCAGCGTGAGATAAAGAAAGAATAGATTAAGTGAAGAAAACCCACAAATAGACGCTAAGCACGAGTTAACTCGGGAATCCGTTTTTAATCAGACAAAATACTAATTACTCGGGACGAAGTCTGAGACTTACGTGCCGTTATCGTGACCTGCGTCACACCAAATATAATATAATATAATATGATATAAGACAGACTAGAGAACTAAACGGGATTCCTGAGCGAACTCGTGGTTTTACAGAAAATAGATCTTACCTTATAGATGAAATACAACTTCCTCGTACGAAATACGGGATTCACTTAAACTAAACGTCACTGAGTGTTCGTTACTGAAGTTAAATATACAATAGATCGGGAAAAAGAGTTAGAACAATAGATAGAAAAATGAAAATAGAATAAACGAAGCACTGTCGGGATACTCGGGAATTCGGGACACTGAAGCTCTCGATGCGAGGACGGAGAAGCGTAGAAGTAGGCTGAGTCCTGTGTCGTCCTACGATTTATAGCCTCGGGATTTCCATGCGGTCGAGCCGATCGTCGAAGGTAATTAGGCGACGAATCAGGTGTCGAGAACAGTTGGACATATTTTCGGGAACACCTTGTCCAATTCTGCCTGATATTTGAATATTTGTCCAGGCGTGTAGCTAGTTGGACGGTATGGCGGGAAGCTTTAAATGTAGTAGACGGGACTCTGACGATTACTTTTCTCTTCTGTCTTCTTCTGTGCTCTGGTTTGCGTCTCGGGACTCCTCGGGATCATCGTCGGGACGAAGTGCACCCTAGTTGCGCTTTTACTGCAAAACTGACCAATTAGAGGATCTGGCGGAAGTTCTGATGCCCCAATAACCGGATCTGCATCCAGATTTTCCCCATGAGCGGTGCGGAAGGCTTACAGGCAGGCCTGCATCACACGATTGCAATTCTACTATCGGGACCTTTCGTGGGTAACCACGATAGCGGGACGAAGACGAGAAAGTCGATGATTCCGTCTAGCTCGACTCTAGGTCGATAAGTCTTGGGCAACGGGAAGCTTTTGTTGGGTTACTTTTGTGTTTTCGCCCTGCTCTATTCGATCATTGCCTAGACGTCCAGAATTAGTTGACGGGAGGTGGTCCAGCACCAGGCTGAGTAGTCTGCGGGAACGGGAGGAATGACTCAGTCAGTCGTCCTTATTCGACCTTTCCGGCGGCCTCCACCAGCAAGAGCGTTGAAGAAGAAGACGGGAATTAGTAGTTCGGGAAAGACTTCGATTAAGACGTCAGGTGGATCCCTCGACGTCCTTGCGTAGTCTTCCCGAGCATCGACAATTCACAATATTTCATAGAATAAAAAGGATTAAATAACAGATAATATAAGCAATAATGAGAATAATATTATGACCTACGACCTGGCTATCTTCTGGAGCTGTCCGTCCTCACGTCTTCACTGTTTTCCGTGTCCCGATTCGGGACTCCCGAATGTGACAGTTGCAAAATGCAACGTCACAGCGTATACATGCTGATAGATCTTGTTGCCGAAGTCGCAGTCAGAAGCGACGATTTCGACTGCATATGAGCAATGCAGATAAGAAGCGTTACATTTTACTACGGAATTACAGATCCGATCCGATGAAGTTCGAAGATGCGCACACGTGCAGATGAATATGATCGCGGAAGTCACAGACAGGAGCGATAGAATCCGACGCGCGAGCAATGCGAATAGGAACCGTTACATTATAGAGCGGGCTTGCAGAGTCTATGCTCATAGATTTAGTAGCCGAAGTCGCAGTCAAAAGCACTGAAATTTGATTGCACGAACAATGCGGACAGCAGCCGTTACTTTAAGAATTGGAATTGTAGTTCAGATCCAACCGAGTTCGCATGTACGTATTGATACGGATAGATCTGGTATACGGCATTGCAGTAATGAATGAAACGAGTTCGATTCTCACGGAATTGCGATCTCCAACTGTTAGATTGTATCGCGGAATTACGGATAGGATCTGATAACCAAAAGCGACGCGTACAGAGACGAATACGTATTTCATCTGAAACTCCTGGCAGAAGCGAAGACCTTAGGGTGCGCACAGAAAAGCGAACAAAAATCTTTAATATCTATATACGTTATGACAGACAAATGCAGATGGACCATTAGAATTCAGATAGCTTACGTTAAAGATATATAGCTGTGCAGATATCAGACGTATAGACACGCATTGAAATACTTTCATCGATTATCACTCGCAGATGGAGCGGATAGGATTCCGTTAAATTCTCATAAGTTTGACATGAAAATTCTGTGAGCTTCTGATGGTTTTCTTTATGAATTTTTAACAGGGTAGCGCTTAACATAACAATAAAAAATACGATACCTGTTACGAGGCTAGACTTTGCTTCAGCCAATGAGAACGCTTTATTTCGTACTCATTTCGGTAGTGCGTTGTGATTCTCTCGCAATTGTTATATTCTTGGTTTGGTTTCTTCATATTTCAAATAATTGTGCGCGTTCCTTTTTGAACACGCCAACGATTAGTTTTTAAATCTCCTATAATTGGTCATCAAAAAAAATGACACAGGTAAGTATAGATATTATTATATAGGAATGATTTTTGTATAGGTAGTTTCTAATTACCACATTTTGACCAATGTTTTATTTTCAAACTGGGTTGGCGAGTAATTAGATAAAGTAGTCCATTGATAGGTTTTAATAAATCAATTTTAATTACGAATATACACGCACATATTAACATTTCTTTATAATAAAATAGTAACGTGAAATATACATAAGAATAATCATTTTATTGATTGAAAAAACACGACGTATTTATAAATTACAGCATCTGAATCTAGAGATCAAACACAACTATTTGAGGGGGTATATACACCTTGCAAACAATTTTTTTCAAATCGCTGATACGCTGTGATAAAATATTTCATTGACACAGTTTTTTCACAGTAGATTACCAGTATTTTGAACAATCATTCACAATTATTGGAGAATATTTGGACTGTGGGTCAAAGCTGTCTGCAAATAAAATTAATATGTGAGAATTTGAAAAATTGTCAAGTAGCATACATCTAAAAGTATACGTTGTTTAAATAATTAAAATCAAATTTAAATGATTATAGTTCAAATGTAAACTCTTCAGTATAGGAAACCTTTATAATTTTACCAGTGTAAGTTAGTTTGACCAATCTTTGAGCCTCAAGGATGAATGAAAATCAACAATGAAATATATATATCTATGAACCTCATGATTTTGGCTCCAGACAGTTCACTCTGCAATCTAAATGCTAATCTAAGAGCAGCATACTCTATGAGCTCATTCATATTCGTATAACGAAAATAGCCATTCAAAAATGACAGTAAATTTTACAGCAAAATTATCTTGTGTAATTGTAAACTGTTTTACGAATTCTGCACCTTGGTTGCCTCTATGATATCATTTCGAATCAGATCTTTCAGATTAATGCTCTTTGATTAACTGTTTTAGCGCAGGAAATCTTTGTAAGCCAAAGTCATGGTCTCCGATGAATTATCCCAACGATTAATTTGCTGTATCGTTGAAGCTAAGAGACTGATAAAACTAACTTGAACTAGTATAATGATGATTATTGATTATCAAGGTTATAATAATCCCTGTTGAAGTTGTCAAATATAATTTTCGATTTGGATATTCAGTCTTATTTAGTCAATTCACTTCTGTATACCCTCAGTATAGCAAAACGTACAAAAGTATTTGTCCTCAAAGGTTTAACCAAGCTGGAACATAACACATGAAGCATTAGTGTGGTTTGCTTCTCAAACCATGATCACAGTAACAAATTCGAGACTCATTAACTGAACAATCAAGATTTTGGGCAGTTATCGTAAATGATAAAATCAAGCGTTAGACCCCTTCCAATGTTCTAGGTATGTAAGTATACACAAGACGTCCCTCTATCAGACAAGTATAAAACTTTTGTAGATCCCAATTTGTGAATCTGAAAATTGAAGAACAAGCAATTAAAATTACACTGTACAAAACAGAGGTTAAATGATGATAATATACAAATCTGCTGGATTTGTCGCAAAGACAAATCAAAATTGAACGGTCAATATGTAATCATTAATAATATTTTGCACGTGCAACACGTGTGTACAGAGACTAGTCTTGTTGTTTCAAATTTATATAATTAATAATTAAAACCGCACGGCCACTGACAGCGGACCAAATACACGTACGAAAAGGAGACGATTATTTGGGATATAGTAATGAACTAATCTAATTATAATTACCAATCAAAAACCGCTAACATAAGACTATAGATGAACAACGAATTGAATAATAATGTTGTTTCAACGTGAATAACTGATTAAATAAATCCAAACACGTGTCTTTTAGATCGAACGTACCTTATAATGAAGGGCGCTAACTTTTGGAGTTAGCGCCAACTGCTTTTAGCACGGGACGGCCGGCAGGCGCTATGCCGGGAGTTTGCACGTTAAATTAACGACTCAACAATGTCACGACGTTATTTTGAACCCGAGCGGCAGTCTAGCTACAGTCTTGACGCAATCTAGTAGGCGCGTATCTTGACAGTTCATTACGTTCTGTGTATCGATATTCCCGCCAAATTAGCCGTTTCCGTTACTTTATTTCCGTGCCTCTCAATTAGATCGGTCACGTTTATAGATTTTCCAATTGATTCTTGTCATCTTTTATAGCTGAATTATAAATATCTGTATATTTTCATTCATTACATACATTTAAATTTAATTGTGAGAAATACATTAAGACTTGTTGTAAAATTAGTATAGGAGCAATCATTTTAAGTAGTTAACATTAAGTTGAACTTTAAAAATTGTTGATTAATTAATTTCTAATATTTGTAAGCTTAGCCTGTAACATACATATCGTCTCCCTGTACGCGTGGATATATACTTTCGGATATAAGTATCCGTTTCTTTAAATTTCAGGGTAAGTCTTTCTATATGCATTAACCCATAATAAAGTCAGTCAGTAATTATGTATTAGACAGATTTTGAATTCATGAAAAAATATTTTCAACCGTTCACCGTGGACTTACCCAATCGAAGTATATAGTCTCATTTGTAAAATAACTTATCGACACTTTACGTGTTACAAACATGGTAGATACATGGTACTTTACGTGTGTTGAACAATTTTAAGATGGCCATGGGGTGGGTAGCCGACGACCTGCTGGATGCCGAGGAAGAAGCGGATGCGGTAGCTGAGCTACGGGTGAACCGTAGGCGTCTTCGCGACGGGCAGGACCCCTTTGCTCTGCCTGAGGTTCAGTTCTGCCAATTATTTAGGATTTCAAGGAACTTAGCGAGGGACCTTGTCAACGAGTGCCGCCCGATCCTTGAACGAGATAGGTCTAACGGATTGTCCGTCGAGTGCCAAGTATGCGCAACTTGTAAAAATTTATTTATACTACAATTCATTGCTCACAAAGTGTTCGTTGGAGATAGGATACAATACAATCCAATAAAAATGTGCAATGTCTTGTAATAGCACGTAACAGAAGATTGTCTTGTATAGGTTTTATGTGCCGTTCGGTTTTATGCCGTCGGTTCATACCAAAGGGCCATCGGCCAAGATTTCATGTTGGCGGGTAGCCAGACAGCGGTCAGCGTTGCCTGAGATCTGTGACGGAGGCAATCAACGACCAGTTGTTTCGGCGATGGGTGAAATTTCCTGCAGCGCCAGCCGATAGAGAGGCAGCTCGCAGGAAATTTGGAGGTGCACCTCAGCCTTTTGTTGGAGCGATTGGTGCGATTGACTGCACGCATGTGGCCATCGTTGCCCCTCAGGTGCACGAAGAGGCATACGTCAACCACCATGGCTACCATTCACTGAATGTGCAGATGGTTAGTTAAAATTCAACTAACCTTATATGAATATTCACAACTCAAATTTTGCTATTACTATTGCGTTTTTTAGGTATGCGATCCTGATTTGTGTGTCTTGAACGTGAACTCAAGATTCCCAGGATCACGGCACGACGCAGCTATATGGGCACAGTCCCCTGTAAGAACGTTGATGGAGCTCTGTCACAGTGACGGTGAACGCGGCACGTGGTTGCTGGGTTAATATACATTCTATTAAATATCATCACTTCATTGTAAAAAGCAATCTCTTCAAGGGAACGTACTCATATCAAATAATCATCAAATTGGAATATTACACAGGGGACTCGGGCTATCCACTGGAGCCTTGGCTCATGACGCCTATTGTGAACGCTAGGGAAGGGACACCAGAGTTTGCGTACACGGCAGCTCACTGTAAAGCGCGCTCCATAATCGAACGTTGTTATGGAGTACTGAAGGTAGTCTGGAGGTGCTTGTCGCAGGTTGGTCATATGATTGCTTGATGACAATATGTAGCAGTATGCAAGCTACGGCTTGCTGTTTCACTAATAGAATTACTACAAAACAATTAACCACATGTGTAGCTGTAGTGCCTAACGTGAGTCGTCTATTTACATGTAATAGCAACGCGTGTTTATGTACGAGCCGGAAGTTGCCGCTAAAATAGTCAACGCGTGTGTAACGCTGCACAACATGCGTTTGCACTATCGTGTAGAGGATGAGCACGTAGTACCAGAGGTTCGAGTCAATCATCCCAACCCAGTACCTGAAGCTGCCGTACCTATGCAGGCTCAAGAACGGCTTGCTGAAGGCCGGCGTGTCCGTGAAGAGATTATCCGCAACCAGTTTGCAAGATAATTCATCACAGGACACCGTAGCGAAGAATATTTGGCTTGCCTAATGAATCAAGATAAGTTTGAGTATTTTGCTCCGCTATCATATATTCTTCTATTCAAAGCTATAAACATACAACCGTTCCCAAGTGTCTGCCACATTTAAGGGGACCAGTACAGCGACTTTAGGGAAATAAACATAGTCTGAAATCAATTTATTTCATAACCAAAGTTTATTTCGCATCAAAAAAAACTTTTTTTCAAAATCATGTGTCGTAAGGTTTTTGGCACACCGTTGGTCCAATTCAATCTTCCAACATCTCATTTTCTTCGGTGAACCATTCCTCATCTTGTGAATGTAGGGATCTGAAAATAAAAAATCATGTCATAAGTTATGATCATTTTATCAAATTTCCAAAAATTATTCCGACTCATTTCTTAAATAACTTGGCCAGAACAAAAAATTTTCAAAATTCCTACATTCACATGATGAGGATTCGTTTTCTGAAGAAAATGAATCCAAGATGACCTGATTCGGTCCAACGGTGCTCTAAAATCCTTACGACACAGCTCCAAAAAGATAGTTCTGAGATAAACGCGTTTGAAGTTTTTGCAGAAAAATTGGTATTCACTCTTCCAGGGGCTCATACATCAAAAGTTTGTTGTACAAAAGTTGAATGAAATTTTTTTTCAATAATTTTTTTTTTAATAATTTTTTTCACGAATTATTTTTTCAGAACTTTTTTTTTGTTGCTATGGCAATCAACCGTTATTTCTTTGCTGGGGAATATCTGCGGCCGGTCTTCTGGGGGGCATGGATTCTTCTAGAGAGTTCCCCTCTCTACTTCTCACATTGAATTCGATGTTTTCTTCCCATTATATTCGAAAATCTGTGCACAAAAAACAGAAAAACTTCAACTACCCACAAGTCGGCAAGAACTTGGTGGGGATAATACATATTACTATTTGGATTGAATACTTACTTTTAGGTTATGGTACACTTCTCGAAGCACAATACCCGTACGACGATAACACACTGGATATTCGGTAAATTGATGAATATTGAGGACTGAAAAGTAGTCTTTTTATGTACTGAAAAGTACTGCTTTTATTTATTTTTTTGAATTCCGAAACACTGAAAATCACCGAAACGCTAACACAACCTTGAAAAGTATGGGAAAAGTATTGACGATCATACATCATGTGATCAATATCGGAATCAAGCGTCAGCGCCACTTGCGCCAGATCGCGATAGCCAAATGACGAACTTTCGGCGGTAACTTCGAAACCTTTACGATTTCGTCCAAGTCAGTTTTTTCACAGATGGAGAACACCTTTAGGTAACATAAACTGGATAAAACGAAAAGCCGATTTTTTTGAAAATTCTCGCTGTACTGGTCCCCTTAATATGTTTCAGATATTTCATTTCGCAGCGAGTCGTGGAACATGCGAAGAAATGTAAGTTGTGATTAATTATTCATAAGTATCAACTATAAAAGTCTCTGCAAAGATGTGTGATAAAGTAAAAGAACATAACTAATAGTGAAAAGCAATGAGTGGTCATATATATATTTTTAATCAAGGCAATTTATTAATAAAATCATTTGTTGAGGAAGTTTCAAGTTCTATTAATAATATAATTGATATTATAATTTGTATTTCTCTTTCACCTAGGGATTTGAATATATTTCATTTTCATTAACAACATATACTACTGTATCATATATTTCATACTATTAGGTACTTATACTTGATTAATCACTTATTTTGCTTCATTTTTTTTGTATATATTCGCTAAATATAAACAAATAATAATAATAAGGGGTGCTATTATGGTTACGAAAGGGATTTGTTGAGTCCGTGCCTCGTTTTACGTATTAAAAGGGTACATACCCCTTTAAAATTTTTTTTTTAAATCACTTCCACGCTCTGAGAAAACATTCTAGTGCCTCAGTTTTTCTACAGTTGATTAGTGCTATTTTGATACATAGTTCATGATTTTTCCAGATTTTATATCCTCCGCTGAACATAAATTCAGTCCATCGAAGAAAAAGCAGTTGTAGTAGGGTACAGGTTGCTGCGTTGGATGAAATTTCTTAAATTTTTAAGGAAATATTCTGTATGGATGTAATTTCGTACAAATCCAATAATATTTGATGAATTTAATTTCTAGACATAGAAGAAAATTCTTAAAATCAAAAATGTCTATGCCTAAGACTTAAATGCATCAAATATTATTGGTTTGGTCCGAAATCACATTGATACAAAACATGTCCTTAAAAGTTGAAGAAATTTCATTCAAGGTAGCAACCTGTACCCTACGACAACTGCTTTCTCTTCGATGGACTGAATTTATGTTCAGCAAAGGACATAAAATCTGGAAAAATGATGAACTATGTATCAAAATAGCACTAATCAACTGTAGAAAAACTGAGGCACTAAAATGTTTTCTCAAAGCGTAGCAGTAATTTGAAGAAAATTATTTCAAAGGTGTATTCGCTCCGTGCACACCCATACACTCTCACCAAAGTAAGAATGTGTAGTCGTGTACATGCATACTAGTGGCGACGCCAATTATCCGGATCGGCATTAGCTCCCGGAAAAAGTGAATGTATGTATACGAATACACATTCTCACTCTGGTGAGAGTGTATAGGTATGCACGGAGCGAATACAAATATGTCTGTAGATTCTCTGTGTAACGTATCATTTGCTGGTTATAAAGATCAGAATAAGCAAAAATAATTTATCCCATGTTATTCTTATGGAAAATCTAAAAGTGTGATGCGCTCCATATTAATATACATATTAAGAGCTCATATTTTAACAGGCATATATTCATACCTAAATGAAACTTTTGAGCCTGTTAGTGAGAGACAGGATTTTTTTTTTTTATTTTCAATCACCCTAATGCAGCCCCTTAAGACAACCGGGTTTTGGACGATAGATGGTTGATGTGGTTGATGCTCTTGGGTGTGAGTGTTTTTATGCACATGCAGTTTTATGGATGCCTGAATAAGGATAAAGTTGTTCGAGTAAGGATGAGACTTCCTTTTATTAGAGGTTGGTAGATAAGATGCATGCAGAATGTTATATATAGAGTATTGAGAGTGAGAGTATGAAAGAGTATGGAATAAAATAAGAAAAATATATTATATATCTATATTAGGTATATTCTTTACACGCTTTACGTGTGTAAAAACTCTGCATTTTCACAACTCATGAAGTATGATTTTGTAGAATACTCAACGAAAAAACTTCTTCAGATCTTGTGTGATCGCAACACTTATTACTCGTATCGTAATGAACTATTTCCACACTGCGTGTTGTGTTGAAAAATAGAATTCGATACACGTGCGACAGATGATTCTCGACTCGTGTGATTGTCACCCTCGCTTCCCGCGGGTGAAAAACATCACACTCGTCTGAGCATCAACACTTTTGCACTAGTATCGAAAAGTAATATTATTTGTTCATATTTTTTTTCTAAATATGAACAAATAATAATAATGATAATAGATATTATTATTGATAACTATAACAATACCTAATATCATATACCGAGAATATTCGGTAAGACTACACGATCTCCTTCCTACAGCAAAACCAACACAGGCGATCACCGTGTGCGTGAGTCTCGTTCGGGAGGGGATGCAATGCTACTGGCGCCTCATTCCGTCCTAAACTAGCCTCACGCACGCGGTGCGCTTGTGTTGGTTTTGCTATAGGAAGGGGATCGTGTAGTCTCATCGAATATTCACGGTATATTTGAATTTTTAGTTGTTATACATGGTTTTACATGGTTTTTTTTTCTTTGATTCTACTTATTATTCAAAAATTCGAGTAATTTTCCCAGTTTTTCGTTTAAGATTTTCTGTTCTTGCAATTTTTCTCGTTCAATTTCAAGCATCTCTTGGTCGATTTTGATGCGTTTTGCTTCGTTTCTTGCAGTGAGCATCATTGCCTTTGACATTGTCTGTTGACAAATAGACTTGTATGTAATAAGTCTGTTTCAAAGTATGCTAGTGGAAATAGTAAATAGTAAATCGTACTTCAAGTATTGTGTTCTGCGTCTTCTGTAGGCCTACGAAGATGCTTGTTTTTTTATTGCACAATGCTCTTTTTGTTGCTCGTCGCATAGGTGGTGATTGCGTGGGTATGGGTGAGCGCATGAGTGAGGGTGAGGGCGTCAGTGATGGTGAGTGCGTCAGTGAGGGTGAGTGCGTGTCATATGTGTTATTACTGTGTGCGTGTTTGGTATGAACATGAGTAGGAGATGTATAGGGTGTCTGATTGGTTAACGCTTGTCTGGGTGATTGGGTCGTGTAGGATGTGTTCGAATGTGATTTGTGTGTGTAGGATGTATGAGTACGAGGTGTGCGAGTCATAGTAGTGTGAATATGGGATGTGTGGTTGGTTGGCGTGTAAGTATGGGGTGCGTGCGTGGTTTTATGTTCAGTTGGAGCGTGCGTGCGTGTATGGTATGTTTCAGCATGAGGTTCGTGTATGTAGAATGAGTGAGTATGAGGTACGTGAGTGGTGGTAGTATGATTATGGGGTGCGTTGTTGGTTGGCGTGTTCAGGGATAATTTTGTCATGCAGGTTTTTTTTTCTTTTAATTTTCTTATATCACTCGATGACTCTTCTGTAATTTGAATTTGTATTGAAACATTGGTTGCCGTAAAATAAGATGCGACTGCTTTCTATGATGCCATTCAAGTTACTGTATCTGGAGACTGCTTACCAATGATCATAACTGCATCAGCAGGTGTATTGCGCACTGGTGAATCGATATTTAATACTTCAAATATGTTTAATTCTGCTTCTGGTTTTTTCAGCAGTACCGTTTCATCCCCAGACATAAGTTGACGCAACGTAGCCTTAATAGAAAACCGTGAAAAGTTTAATATTTACATTACCATGAGCTTATATTATTCATAACTTTTGTAATATTATTCTATTTTATTATATATGTATTTTTCAAGGTTGTAGAGTGACTGTAGGGAGGGGTGGTTACCCACTGACACACTTTTGCCACTCCAGACAAGTTTACTTGGACTAGTTTCACTGCTCACATTGTTTCCCATCATTAACATTTCATGCAATGTAATCTGCTACGATACAGATGATAGTAGTCTGTAAACTTCACATTAAACTTTGTCGAGGACACGAACAGATTTCATTACCTTAAAGGTTGATGATTAAAAACGATCCAAACAGTACACATAGTTCAAGTAAGCCTGCTTATCGAGAGACCCTGGTGAAACTTAAAACTCTAACATTTTTTTCATAGTTTAAATTATTTATAAATCATGCGAAAGTGTACTCAGGAACTAAGAAAATCCTACCTTGATCGCACAGATTACTTAATAAATGTAGAAGTTCGCAACATTCAATGGTAAAAACATACTGAGCTTCAAAATGCTCCTTGCGTTATAACTTTAATCCAATCATCTTCATCTTCAACTATACTAACCAACTCTACTAACTAACAACTCAACTAACTAACTAAAGGAAGGTGGAAAATGGGTGAATGGGTGCCCTACCAACCCTCCATGCAACCCATCTACAACCTTAGAAAATGCAATTAACATATTCAAATCTGCTATAAACTTTAAGGAAAAAACTGTATTACATGGATAGATTTTACTTTTATGCAAATTCTGTATTAATTTTATAAGAATTGTATTTATATATCGTAAGTAAGTATATTTCTAGTAATGTTGTTATAGGTCGACCTTTTTTTGAGGCGAGACCCGACTGTTTTTCTGATGAAAACTAGTCTTTTATTCAAAAACTTTATTGAAAGGCAGAATCGAAAAACGCATTCGTAGTTTTAGAGACTATGCTAGTATGTGTATTGTGAAAAATTTAAACCTCATGTGATTAAAGTGTTGACACAATGAGCCTTTTACAGAACATGTTCTGCATAGCTCAACGATAGATTTCCTGCATCAACTCTTACATCGTAATTGATTGAAAATTGTATTAAAAACACGTACTACCATGGTCTATAAAACTAATAAGGTATTTTTTGGTTCAAAGTTTTTTAACAAATTTCAAAAATAAAATACTTCTTCTTATTCCTTTTGTTTTGGCGATTTGTATAAAATACTCGTTTTTATCATAGCACCTGTAGGATCTTCCCTTCAAGTTTAATATAAAGAATTTTTTACGCGTTAAAATAACAAAAGTGTATGTCTATGAAACCTTATAAAAATGCACGTATAAGAATAATCGAACCATTCAAGTACTACGTAAGCATAGTCGGTCGGACGGAGGGAAGGGTTGAGAAATTCTGACACATGCTAACATGGGGGAGGGGGCAAGAATAGAATCTTATGTCAGCATCAATATTGTAAACTTTTTAATTTTTGAAAAATTTCGCCGGTGCAAGTCGCGGAGGGTCCGGGATACTAAATGCGTACCTGAAATGGAGGGGCGGGGGGGGGGGGGGGGGGGGGGAGTCGTCGAGGGGGTGGACTCAAAATTGACCAAAAATTTGCTTACGTAATACTTGAATGGTCCCTTTACTGAGAAACGTACTCATACACAAATTTATATTGTTTTGAATACACATACTGCAACGACTGAAATGTTTATGAATGACTTGTTGAATATACATTTATTACTAATTTAACATAATAAAAAATGCATTTTTAGAAAATTTAAGAAGAATAGTGCAGCAATCATTGCACAATAAAATATGGTGGTTTTGGTATACACAGGTGACTCGATTGTACACATAAAAGTTAACTATACGTTTAACAAAAAAACTATAAGTGAATAATAATACCTAGAATAATTTCGTCAATAATTATTATTCAACAATTATTGTTCGTTTTTTTGAACCGCCCTAACATGCAGATGAATTATTATTTATTTGAGCGTTTCGAAATCTATAAAAGCGATACGAATTGCCGATATCTGCAATAATTCGATTCCGTATATATTGTTCATAGAATTTACATAGATTTTATATATATTTGCGCAAATGCCATGCAGAAAATCACGTGATTATGTGGCTGCACACGAAAATTCGAAAGAGTAGTACTATTTTAGATTACGCAAAAATAGATGTACGAGTAAAACAACGTCTAGATTACAATTGCAACGAATATAAATGGAATTACACTCGGATTTCCGAAATACCTGTTACTTTATCGATCATTTTTTCGATAATATTAAGTGATTGAAAAATACTCACTACATCTTGTGGCAAGCTGTCTGCTACGTTTCTCAGTCCCTCGACGGAATCTGAGCCGATGACGGATAGTACTTTTTTATCCATATCCGTCAACGGCTCCGCCTCGTCAGGTAAATTCCCGGTTCGGTTATGTTGTGACTTGATGTCGACAATTTTTTTCTTAGATCGTGATTTTATATCCTTCCAAGCCTACATGTTAAATATGTATTAACGGTCATCACAAAATTCGCAAATCTATGGAAATCATAGTGAATGCAGGGCCGGCGACTTGTGCCGAAAGAAAGAAAGGGGGGGGGGGGGGGGGATATAAATATGGCAGATATTGTTCGGAGTATTTTTTATTGCTTTATTAGGTAGTCGCGAAATTACTACGACGTGTATTATTTTTCGATATGAACTTATTCATAAGCTGTTCTACTTTTAAGTTTTCCGCCATTTCTTGATGAACGTGTAAAATTGCAATACTATTCAAGCGTGACTGTAGCTTTGTCTAAGATGAGACTAAAAGTATGACATTCTCCAGATGCTAAGGGTTGTCGGAATTCGTGATTCTAAAAGTCAGTTTTGTCCGTGCTGTAGTTTATAATTCGTGTAAGTCGGTATGGTCGCCACAATATAATTATTTTCGCAGGATTTTTATTCTGTTTTGAAAATTTGAATATCGGAGTTGACTTCCAGGGTGTCAAATTTCCACACCCTTATCACTTAGGGTGTGGAGTTCTCCACACCCACCACACTAAAGTCGCCAGCCCTGAGTGAATGAATGAATGAATAACGAGTGTACGTCCGGAGATATAGTTACAGGATTCCCTCCGAATAGGGCCCCTCTGAATAGGGCCGCTTCTCCTCATTCTCGCTCGAGCGCTTTCCCCACTACATTTCTGTTTACGAGTGTTTATACGTGGCCCTATTCAGAGTTTGAGCCAGCGAGTCGAGTCGTGCTCGCGAGCTATTGGTGGCGGAAAGTCATTTCCAAGAATCATACTCCCCTCGCTGCCTTCGAGCGGGCCTATTCGGAGGTTCTACTGTATATCCTAACTTTTTGCCATTGCGCGGTGGTCTTTTCTGGACCCATCTCATTGGCGGATCTGGCCAGTTGGTCCCAATGGTGCTTGGACGTCGAGGCACCCATGGGCCCATACAGCTGTCCCGCTGCGAAAGCCGAGTGAGCCAACATGTATTCCGCTAAATAATCTTTTTGGGCGCTGGTAATGCGCGGCCCTCGCGGTCCAGGATTTTCTGGCAAATCGACAGCCCTTTTGCTACATCAATTATGTATAATAATTAACATAGACACTTTTGTATTGTGAATATGCATGCTAGATTAATAATAACGTATGCGAATGCTTTAAAAGATTTCTTCGTAATTCGTAATAATAATTAATTATCGGTTATGGTTATTTAAAAAGATGTACTATGGAATCGGTTAATATTTGCGATGGCTTATTTCTAATAAGTTGTATCCCGCTTTGGGTCAATTTTACGGTAGGCTATAAACACTGTAATTCATTTCAACCCTTCGTTGTCACGTAGATTAAAATTTGTCCCTTCAAACTTTAGAAACACATTTTTTTTTGCGAATTTATCTCGTCACGTTTCTTCTTGCACATGTGGCCATTACATTTTTTACATGGGGCCTCTTTTACACATTCGAGAATGTTCAAAGTCAATCAATTTATTTGTCGAAATCGGATCCTTTTCACATAACAACTGTTTAAAGATTGGCCGGGTCGATTTAACCAATTGTGAAAAGCGCGGAACTCTAAGAAAGTATGACAGCGAATAGATAGAGTCAAATACCTGAATTTTGTGTGCTACAAACGTTCAGAGATAAGCCATCGTTATGTAAATCGTAATCCGCGTGCACAAAAATAAAATAACACAATACTGCTACTTACATAAACATGCGTAAATTCGTAGAAAAAAATTATTTATAATGCATATTTGAAGTGTGAATACGATAGTTGATTGCTACAGAGTTAGTTTGTACTAAAACATCGCTACTTACCTCTTTTTTTTCATCATATTTTATGATTTATTAATAACTTTTCTGATTCGCCTTTTCAAATCAAAATGCCGCGGACAATTATTTGAAAAGAAGACTCACCATAAAAGATGTAGATTCCGCTAGAGTCACAACACTGATACCTAAATTGGAACAAAATAGAGTGTCCTCATTGGCCCAGGGAACTAGCCTCGTAACAGGCCGCGTACTTATTATCGTTATTGTTAAGCGCTAGATAGCCGCCGCTCGCATACCCGCGAATGCAACGCAAATGTCAGTTAACGACACGGGCGCTAAATCTGGTCGCTAAAAACAAGTTAGCACGGTCGCTATCGTCGCTATCGAGATCCAGAATCGCACCTCTGATCAATCAAAATCGCATCATGTATTTTTATATGAATGTGTGATTAATTACAGCCTGGGTGGTCAATTTTCTGTAGCCCAAATGATCACCGAAGGTCATAACATGAAGACACTTTATCTTGGAAAAAATTCTGGTAATAATTTATAATACTGTATGCAGAAATAGATTTTACTTGTGAGCTATGTTTGTCTGAAGTTTATGTGCTATTCAAAAAAATTCGTCTTGCAAAATGTTACAATTTTTTCGCCCACTAACAATTACTACAAAATAATAATCTTCAGCCGTTGAATCAATGGGAAACACTACCAGCTGCGCCACATATACTTGAGCTACAGAGCCTACCCTGCGGGAGGATTTTTTTGAAACTAATCACTATCGATTCGAATAATGAAAGTGATGAAAATGAGACTGTGCTCTAAAATAACACATGGTAATATACATTTGTCATTCACCTGATTGTTTTCAAATATTAAAGTTGGCAAGACGGGCTTCGGGTGAAGTTAACAGCAAGTCATTTTTGGAAAAAAAAAAAATAATTCGTACTGACTCGTACCATAAATTGTGAGCCTTAAGGTGCTTCCCTATACAATTCCACCAGACCTGAAAATTTGGGAAAAAAGGTGTTATTAAACGGAATATCTCTGCCTGGGCACCGAAATCAATGAGACAAACTTCGTCGTGCAATTCTATGTACGATTTCGAACACGTACGGCCAAAACAATGTTTTTTTACGCGAAAATAGAGAAGATATCCATGTTTAACGTTTTCAAAGCCGTTTGACATGGATATCTTCTCTATTTTCGCGGAAAAAAAACATTTTTTTTGGCCGTACGTGTTCGAAATCGTACATAGAATTGCGCGACGAAGTTTGTTTCATTGATTTCGGTGCCCAGGCAGAGATATTCCGTTTACCGAATACAATGAGACAAACTTCGTCGTGCAATTCTATGTACGATTTCGAACACGTACGGCCAAAACAATGTTTTTTTACGCGAAAATAGAGAAGATATCCATGTTTAACGTTTTCAAAGCCGTTTGACATGGATATCTTCTCTATTTTCGCGGAAAAAAAACATTTTTTTGGCCGTACGTGTTCGAAATCGTACATAGAATTGCGCGACGAAGTTTGTTTCATTGATTTCGGTTCCCAGGCAGAGATATTCCGTTCAATAACACCTTTTTTCCCAAATTTTCAGGTCTGGTGGAATAGCTTCGCAATTCATTGTTTTTGGAAAAACAACAGGCAAATACAGGTTGTACAAAGATATGCTAAGCTTCTGCTGCATTCTGCTACAAATTGAGGGGACGGATGCAATAAGAGGAGGTAACCTTTTTTCGCTCCGCAAAGTTGGCCCCTGCCCTATTGAAAAAATCCAGGTGGGACACATGGGAACCCATATGGTTTTGCTGGGAAACCACAGGATTTGGCTGGGAACCCACATGGGTTTGTTGGTCACCTACATGGTTTTACTGGAAACCCACATGGGAGTATGGGAAATCTAAGTAGGATTTGCAGGAACCCACATGGGTTTGTTGGTCACCCACATGGGTTTTTTGGTCAGCCACATGGTTTTACTGGGAACCCACATGGTTTGGCTGGGAACCAACATGGGAGTCTTGGAAATCTATGTGAGATTTCCAGGAACCCACCTGGGTTTGTTGGTCAGCCACATGGTTTTGCTGGGAACACACATGGGAGTCTTGGGAATCTATGTGGTACTCACAGGAACCTAAATCGGTTTTTACGGCACAGGCATGAAAAAGTCGCTTTTCGACGCCTGTTTTCGAGCTATAAAGTGGCACTTTATAGTGCTAATTTCAGAACTGCCCTATAAAGTCTTTATACGGCAGTCTGGATGCGCAGTCGGAGTGCGCATTTCAGAACTGCCTTATAAAGACTTTATATGGCTGTTGTCTGCCGGAAGTCGAGATTTTTAAGCAGTCTCCGACTGCGGCTGCGCGTTTCTGCCATTCGCGTCAACGGAGTTCATAACCTCAGAATCGTGTCCAAAACCAAGAAGTGCAATAGCCGTGCCCACGCGAATATAAAAATTCAAAAAATGAGTGGCGATTCAGACGCGATGGATGAATATCAGACACCTCCTAGCACACCCCCGGAGTTGTGTCAACAGAGCGAGGAAGCGGTGAATAATCTTTTGCCGGATAAATCAAAAAACTTGTACGGGATAACCTACAATCGCTTCGTAGCCTGGCAGAAACAACACCATACCACATCTTTCTCACAACGAGTTGTGATGGCCTATTTTTCTGGGCTTTCCGAAAAATGGAAATCCTCGACGCTATGGAGCGAATATTCCAAATTAGGAAAAATGCTGAAAATAAAACATAATGTCGACGTAGGGGAGTACGCAGAATTAAAAGCGTTTCTAAAAAAAAAGTCTGTTGGGTACAGACCCAAAAAATCGAAAACCCTAAGTTCTAAGGATGTAGAGAAATATCTCGACGAGGCCTCAGATCAGACATACTTGGCAACCAAGGTAAAAATTATAAGATCAACTTCTAGCGTCTAATTGTCTACTCAGCGGTCAGGGTAAAAATCAATATGAACAAATAATTGCCAACACAAATCGCTGACGGCCAGCTGACCAAGAAGACTTTATCGACGATGCTTTTGTTAGCTTGTCATCTACTCATGCTTTATTTTGTTGTAGGTTGCTATGATCTTTGGGGTCCTGGGTGCGTGCCGTAAAGATGAATTGGTGAAAATAGAGACTACCCATCTCAAAACATATTATGACCCAGAAGATACTAAACAAGAACACCCGATGTTATTAGTCCGATTTCCCGACACGAAAACTCATCAAGAACGAGAGTTCACAGTCAAAGGGGAATTCTATAAATTTTACAAGCGGTACAGTGATCTGAGGCCCAAGAATACCACGCATAATCGATTTTTTGTAAATTACCAGAAGGGCAAATGTACAGTACAGCCAATCGGTGAAAAAAAATTTGGTTCGATGCCACAAGACGTAGCCAAATTCTTAAAGTTAGAAAACGCCAATGCCTATACAGGTCATGCGTTCAGACGAACGTCAGCAACTCTACTTGTAGAAGCGGGAGCAGATATTGCAACATTAAAGCGGCATGGTGGGTGGAAATCCACGTCAGTCGCTGAAGGGTATGTCGAAAGCTCCTTGCTCAGTAAGGGTAAAATCAGTGACCAGATAACAAGTGCAATACACTTAGGACCATCTTCATCGAATGCAAGTACAAAAAAAACTTTTAGGTTTGTTTTTGCTATCGTAAGATAACTGAAAAAATAATAATATAAAAATACATTTTGTTTCGTTTTAGCAATCTAATTATAAGACTTATTGTACCTTTCTTCGCAACATTTACGTAGATAAAGAAACATATATTCATATAAAATTGCTTTTTTGTATTCTTTTGGGGGGCTTCGCCCCCCAAACCCCCTACCGGGGCTTCGCCCCTGGACCCCATCGGGGCTCCGCCCCTGAACCCCTGAGTCTTTCGATATCGATTGTGATCGTTCGCTCGCTCACTAGAGTGATACAACATTGATGATTTTTGGACTTTTTCATGCCTATGCCGTAAAAAATAATGTATGGGGCGCGCGCTCAAACTGTTTTCGGCTCGCATGATGTTTTCAGTACTCGTCGTCGGCTCTGCCTTCGGCTCACCTTCGGCTCGCCTCCGGCGAGCCGACAACTCGAACTGAAAACATCATCCTCGCCCGAAAAGACTCAGTTTACAGGCATGCCACATAAAGTACTATTGTTGGTCACCCACATAGGACGTCCGGGATCCCACAAGGGTTTGTTAGGCACCCACATGAAAGTTTTGGTGAACTATGTGGGATTTCTAGGAACCCATATGGGGTATTGAGGACCCTACATGGGATTGTTGGGCACTCACATAGGACATCGGAGGCCCCACATGAGAGTTTTGGAAACCCACGTAGATGTCCTAGGAATCCGTTTGAGTTTGTTAGATACGGGGTGATTCATTTCGATCGCCCGGGGCCGATATTTCCGAAACTGAGCAAGATACAAAAAAAAGTTTCATATAAAATATCCAGGGTTCAAAGGGGGACAAAACTTGGTGGTATCAGTATTTCCGTAAGTGGAGCCACCGAGAGTGGGTGAAGGTCAACTCCGTTTTTCAAATGGAATGACATATTTTTTTTCCCAGAATCTGAAAGAGCGTCAGATTCTACACCAAAAAGACTTACATACATATGGCCTAAGGTCAATGAGCAACGACGTAGAGCTGCACAGTGGGGCCGAATCCCAAATTTGCGGACATAACTCTGAATTCGGTTGAAAATCTGTACTCGGGGGTTTTCGGGGTCGCTGATTACGAATCCGAAAACGAAAATCTCAAAAACAAAATGGCGGATCCAAAACGGTAACAAATTTCTTGAAAAACACGTTGAATTCGGTCGCAAATCTGTACTCGGGGATTTTCGGGGTCGCTGATTACGAATCCGAAAACAAAAATCTCAAAAACAAAACGGCGGATCCAAAACGGTAACAAATTTCTTGAAGAACACGTTGAATTCGGTCGCAAATCTGTACTCGGGGGTTTTCGGGGTCGCTGATTACGAATCCGAAAACAAAAATCTCAAAAACAAAACGGCGGATCCAAAACGGTAACAAATTTCTTGAAGAACACGTTGAATTCGGTCGCAAATCTGTACTCGGGGGTTTTCGGGGTCGCTGATTACGAATCCGAAAACAAAAATCTCAAAAACAAAATGGCGGATCCAAAACAGTAGCAAATTTCTTGAAAAACACGTTGAATTCGGTCGCAAATCTGTACTCGGAGGTTTTTGGGGTCGCTGATTACGAATCCGAAGTCAAAGATCCAAAAAACAGAATGACGGATCCAATATGGCTGATTTGTACGGAAAAAAATGTTTTATATAGACGAAAATGACAGTAGTTTGCTTAAACTAGGTGACTACAGAAATATAAAAATGAAAATGATGTAAAGTTAGTATTTACAAATAACAATAATTTTCTTAAAATTAGGTTATTACAAAAATATGCAAATCATAATGATGTATACATACTAAAAGAATAGCCGTTAGATCCTTAATTATATATACAGGGTGAGTCTCTTCAAAGGTCCAAAATGGGTGGGACTTACTTGCGGCAAAGGCACGCCGTAATTCGTGATTAAGCATTACTAACCTATTCCCAACCGGATAATTGTTTACCTAATTGGCTGAATGCGTGCCTTTGCCGTAAATAAGTCCCACCCATTTTGGACCTTTGAAGAGACTCACCCTGTATATATATAATAGGAAAATGTTAGGTGATATAAAAAATTATATAATGTGTATTCGTTAATCTACTTGGTTACGTACCACCTTAGTAGGTATCATCATCGGAAGAATCACTTGATTCGCAGTCAGTGGATTCAACTGGAAAATAGCTTGAGCTTGCCTCACTTGTTGAAATATCCGCTATAAAAAAGATGAGCGTTATGATAACAAAAAATTGATTTGGGCCTCACCGGGCCGACCTGGGGTACTGGGCCCACAATGTGAATACACCCCTGGGTAGATATTTCGAAACCACACAACTTATGTATAAACCATTTCCCGATATTTTGTGTTTTCACCGCTCGAAATTGCGAAAAATGTACTTTTCGTTACAAAAATGTGCACCAACAGCAGGCGCGTAAAAATGCGGACTATTTTTTGGTTGTTTCCATTAAACAATACATCAATCTACAACCTCCAACAAAAAAGACCGCGGGACAACAGGGAGCAACTCAACTTTTCTCTACGTGTTTACAATTTTTCGTAGCAGTTTTACGGTAATTTTCAGATAAATCATTCTTTTTTCGATGCCACATGCATCACTACTATACATTTTCAATTTCACGGTGATATTGTACTTACTTTCCCCTTTCAAATCCATTTTTTAGAAATTTTTTGGCGTGATTTTTGTCAGCTTCAGCACGTTCTAAACACAACACTGTGAATTTCACTCGGAGTGCGCTGCGTCTAACTCGAGCGAGGGTCACTTTCGAACTGGAATAAAAGAGCAGGTATAGGGGATCTTACCCTCCCCAGTCTGGAATCCGACCCTTGGACTATTACTTTACTTACTCCTCCACTCTAAAACCCCGAAAACAAAACTTGATTTTTCGGGTTATGTCCGCGAATTTGGGATTCGGCCCCACTGTGAGCTGGTCAAAACAGTACACGTGCGGGAGACCCACACCTCTGACACGGGTCCCATGGAAATACCCACATCCCACATGGGTCTTATCTGATACCCACATCCCACATAGGTCCTATGGGGATACCCACAGCACACATGGATCCTATCGGGAGACCCATAGCTCCTACACGAGTCCTATGGGGATACCCATAACCCACATGGGTCCTACCGGGAGACCCACACCTCCTACACAGGTCCTATGGGATACCCACATCCCACATGGGCCTTATTGGGAGGACCACATCCCAGATAGGTTCCCAGCCAAAATTCCCTTGGGAACTGGGAACCTGGGAGACCCACATGGTTTCCCATCTGGATTTTTTTGATAGGGTGAGCAATCATAAAAGCAGTTAGAAACATGCATTCCTGTAGGAAATTTGATTCTGCATCTTTTTTCCCTTCGAATAAAAGTTGTACCTTTTGTCGTTTTCGGAATATTTATGAAAAAACATATTTTTTCCAAAGTCGAAAATTCCCGTCTTTTATTACTTCAACTTGCCCTAGATTACCCAACTTTTATATTTTTTGAACGAAATGTGCAGTAATCATATTTCATAATGTTTCAGGATTGATTGAAAAATGAAAAGATCAATATTGTTGTTAACAAAAAATTTATTGATTTTTTCAGATGAATTGAATCTTTCGGATAATGGATCGTAACCATTGGAGATAAGATGAATTTTATTTTCGAGAATTTTGATCGAAAAAATTCTGGGAGCCATTATCCACTCCGTTAACGAAATAATTTTCTCTTAAATCAGCAACATAAATATAAGAAAAATAGTTTTCACTTCCGAATAGGGGTCAAAATTATCGTCTTCGGACACAGAATTTTTGAGATTTTTTTCAAAAAAATCAAAAGTGTCTCTCTGTTTGAACTTTCGAAAATTCATGAATAAATAACGGTTCAAGGAAAAAATCTGAAAAAATTCATGAGTTGGTGTTAGAGTTGGGGTAACCATATAAAAAATTATGAATCAAATCAGAAATGGTAAGGGAAAATTATTGATCGAGTTGGTATGGAATAGCTCACATACATATATTAATTACAATTCATGCTTCATATAAAAATGGATTGATAATAAACTGTGATTTCGTGTACTTAGCGAGTCTTGATTAGGTACTTCTTATCTTTTACGAAGTGCGAGTCGCTTTTCATATACTCAGGCTCTGATATACGTGCGGGAAAACCAGGCGGTAGTGCTTGAAAACATTAACAATTTTTTAACCGTTTATTCGTCCCAGAAAACTTATTTGGACCTTAATGAACAACTTTCTCACTGGCGGTTTTCGGTTCCTCGGAGCGCTTGAAGATATCCATAACTGACTTTCGCAGTGTCTCGGAAAAAATCAATAAATTTCTTGTTAACAACAATATTAATCTTTTTATTTTTTCATCAATCCTGAAACACTATAATATATGATTTCTGCAAATTTCATTCAAAAGTTCCAAAAATTGGGTAAGCTACAGCCAGTTGAAGTGAAAAAGACGGGAACTTTTTACCTTGGAAAAATATTTACTTCACTCAGTGTGATTTTGGACGTTTTACCCACGCTTCGCGTGGCTAAAACCCCCATTTTCACACCTTCTAAAGTAAAATTTTGTACCATACTCGACGGAAAAACTTTTTCTGATCTCGTGTGATTGCAAAACTCGCCTTCGGCTCGTGCTGCAACCTCACACTCGTCAGAAAAAGTTTTACCGGACTCGAATTGTAATGTACTATTATGTATCAAGTCCGAAAAGTGTCACTTTTCGGTATTGGTTATTTCTAATATGAGCCGATCGAGTGTGCTGTGACACCACACACTTAGAGCCAAATTTTCGAAATTACCCATACCGGATTTGACACTTCTTGGAGTTGATGCAGACAATATTTTATGCGATCAGTTGTTTGAAGGTCACTTTTAGGAAAATCGCACGCCTGAAGTGTTAAACTTACTTTAGTTTCCAAAATTACTGGTGTTATCGCGTTTTTCTGTATCAAAACATTTTGACTCAGACATTTGACATTCCCAGACATTTTGTTTTGTAATGTGTGAACGTAGTCAAAACTCACCTGACTATGTTTATTTTGAAGAAACTGTTACGTATTCCATGCTATTCCATACTCTCCTACACCCTCACTTCCAATACCCAAGACATAACATCAAGCACGCATCCAGTCACCAAGCCTCTAATCACACGGAGAAAATTTTATGACAAGGGCTCTCATACTGGTATAGGAATTTTGATGTATTCCGCACTTTTGAGAACTCGGACTATGAGTATGGTAACCATTCTCATAATTGAGGCAATGGTTACCATATCTCAAGATATGGTTACCATACTTATAGTACGAGTTCTCAAAAGTGCGGAATACATCAAAATTCCTATACCAGTATGAGAGCCCTTGTCATAAAATTTTCTCCGCGTGCAGATGAAGTCTCACCCTTACCTTCTAAGAACTGCATCCCTACCTATGCACCGATAAAACTGCACCTGCATAAACGCGCTCAAGCCCGGGAGAACAATGAAAAGTATGATCTCATCATTCAGCTCAACAGTAGCCAATATTGCACTTGCACTTGCACTCGACACTTGCATCCAAATCGTTAAAGAAAGCAGTCACTCTCAGACTCGCTCTAGAATCATAAATCATTAACTCAAAATCACTCTTCGCTTAAGCTCAATAAAACTGTAAAACTCATATAGATGGTTCTACCATCGTTGTAATCATCACCAATAAACAACCATTCAGTTATTATATATTGTTATATAAGGTAAAATCACCCTTACATCATTAATTATATACGACCAACATCTAGTAGCCTATATGATAAAAGACACCCTTACGGAAAAAAAATACTGAAAGTACTGCCAGTACAGCAGTACTTGAAGTACTGCCAAAGTACTGCTGTACTTATTTCGCGAGTACACACAGTACTCATAGTACTTCAAGTACAAAAATTACTGAGAAGGGATATATAAGTAGGTGGCAAGTACTAGTGTAGTATGACTGAAGTATTACTTTAAGTTCTAGCCCTTCGGTATTAGTCCAATAAGTACTAGCTAAAACCGTACAGTACAGTATATGAAGTCCACGCACTGCAATATAATAGTATTTGGACTATCACTGTAGTACAGCAGTAGTATTAATTCTGAACTTGGACTAATGCGGCAGTACTAGTTCGGGTGCTGCAGTACTAGTTCGAGAACTGCAGTATTGGTTCGAGTACGAGTACTGGAGTATTATTTCAAGTAATAGTACTGCGGTATTAATCACAGTTAATACTTGTGTACTTATAGTACTGGTACTCTTGTACTGATAGGTCAAAGTGCCACAGTACTGAGTACTGTAGTGCACTTGTACTTAGTAATAGTACTTCTCAACTTAGTACTAGTACTCTCGTACTCGGTACTAGTATTCTTTAAATCCGTACTAGTACTCATGTACTAAGTACTACTAGTTCCCTGTACTAAGTACTAGTAGTCTTGCACTAAGTACTACTAGTAATCTACACTTGGTACTAGTACTCTGCACTTATAGTACTAGTACCCCTGTATTAAGTACTACTAGTTCTCTGTACTTAGTACTGTAGTGTTAGGGCTCAAAAAGCGGAATTTCCTTCATGAATGATACAATATTTATTGTAAAATGGTCTTATTTTGTTATTCCATTTTTTCAATTCACTATTTTCACTCAGACTTATGACTTCAAGAAACTTCATCAATCTTTATGTTTCTTTGTACAACATAGGAATCCAGGACTATATAAAGTCGGTTCCACGACCGATGAATAGACAAGGGTCACAAAAAAGTGAAATCTGTGCGGGATCCCTAACGGACGGTGTATATAGAATTGAATTTCGCGTCCCGAACACCGACGCCATTCTCGATTACGAAGATGGCGACCATATAGAAATCACAGGATTCGCACAGACGAATGGTTAGTTCAAATACCTGAATTAAAAAATGATGCAAGTTGCTCCGGTAAACCAAGTTTGAGGTAACGACTTAGGGGAGAGCGGGGCGAAGGGGGCACCTCGGCCAAAAAAAAAAAAAAATCTTGCCAAGTTCTCGATTTTTTTTTTTTTTTTATAAAAATTGTTTTCCAAAGAAACTTTTTTTTCTCTAATTTAATTTCGAAAATTTGGCCGACCTGCCCCCTTTGCCCCGCGGCCGTCTTTTCCCCGCTGTCCCCTAAAGAATTTATCAATTACAGGTGGATATTTTTTTTATATAAAAGTTTGGTCAAAAATTATTATCTCAATCGAATGAATGAAATAATTTTTTCAAAACTTAGAGGCAAAAAGGTATAGATAATCATAGGAAATATTTATTTGGTTTGACAAATTAAAATTAACACCAGACATTTTAAATAAATCAACTCATAAGCGGGTCCCGTCAGTCAGCATACATTATTGAAATGAGAACATATAAATAAAATACATGTGAATTGAATGTTGATTTCATTAATAAAATTACAGCAAATCCTATACACATTTTCGTAAAATCGGAAAATGATATGAGAAAGTTGGACCAAACGAAAATGGAATTGAAAAAATTGATGAAGGGAGTAAAAATTCCGAAATCAAACACCACCAACCAAGATCTGGCCACAAAACAGACGAAGTTAAATTAAATAAAAAAACGCTTCATTAATAGGTGCATCCCACCAAGCGCCGGACCGGATAACGAGGGTATTCTGACGCAACCTCGTAGCTCGATTTTTGAAGGATAACTCGTATCTTAGAAATTCACTAAAAAAATAAGCTTAAAATATTTTCTATCGTATAATTGTCATTTACATCTATAAAAAAACGATAAAACTTTCAAATTGACAACAAATGATTATAAGTTTTTGATTTAGTTTGTTCCAATAAAATGGTTTTTGTCTCTTCTGTAAACCAGTGTTTTTTGAGTTACGAGGTTGCGTCAGAATACCCTCGATAAATGTACTTAAGAGCATGTCCTAGTCCTACCTTTACCGGCTTTAAAAAAAAGTAAAATATCGAAAAAATTCCGAAACGATGGTTAAAAATGATATATAATGTATCTATTCGATGATTAGGGACGAATAGGTTCTATCCAGCACCCGAGATCCGTTGAAATCGAGAAAAATTAATTTTTTATGTTCGTCAAGTGTGTCCGTGTCACCTATTTTGGTTGATATCAAAGTCTACGCGTCAAAAACGCAAAAACCGACAACGTACCCCTAGTCTGCATGCAATGACGAACATTTTTGTCTACAAATTTTGTTGCTTCACGCAACAATGGGGCGAATGGATAGAAAGTAGAGCGGTAGTAAAGATGTAAATAGTGTAAAATTGTCGATTTTTGACAGCTGAGACATGAGACGGTCCTCGGCTAACGAAACGCCCGCCAAATGGCTCTACGCGTAAATCATCGTGCGGGTAAAGATATATCACCGTCGCACACTTGGTACCACGTGACACGACGACCACGCAGAGGTGATTCGAATGATACGAAAACGTATACTTGTAGGATAATTGATAATACTTGGCAATGATGTATTCAATACTATGGTAAGTGCAACTAATAATCGAATTACGATTAGAATATAATTATTATATTGAAAATATAATATTTTCATTATTTTTTGCCAAGTATTATGAATTATCCTATACGTATACGTTTTCGTATCTTTCGAATCACCTCTGAGTGGTGGTCGTGTCACGTGGTACCAAGAAGTGTGCGACGATGATATATCTTTACCCGCACGATGATTTACGCGTAGAGCCATTTGGCGGGCGTTTCGTTAGCCGAGGACCATCTCATGTCTCAGCTGTCAAAAATCGACAATTTTACACTATTTACATCTCCACTAACGCTCTACTTTCTATCCATTCGCCCCATTGTTGCGTGAAGCAACAAAATTTTTAGACAAAAATGTTCGTCATTGCATGTAGACTAGGGGTACGTTGCCGGTTTTTGCGTTTTTGACGCGTAGACTTTGATATTCACCAAAATAGGTGGCACAGACACATTTGACGAACATAAAAAATTAATTTTTCTCGATTTCAACGGATCTCGGGTGCTGGATAGAACCTATTCGTCCCTAATCATCGAATAAATACATTACATATCATTTGCAACCATCGTTTCGGAGTTTTTTTCGATGTTTTACTTTTTTTTAGAGCCGGTAAAGGTAGGACTAGGACATGCTCTTAATCGTTCCACCCTGGCTGATTTGGTTCGGTCAACTATGACGTACAAGTTTATTACAATTATTGTTTGAGAATTATCACAATATTTATGAAAAATTAAATATATTCAGTTTCCCATTAGTATTTTTATCGTTTTTTTCATTCTTGTATACTGTGACGTTGCATTTTGCAACTATCACAGTCGGGACACCGAAAACAGTGAAGACGTGAGGACGGACAACTCCAGAAGGTAGCCAGGTCGCAGGTCATAGTTTAGTTTGATTATTGCTTATGTTATCTGTCATTTATTCTCTTCATTCTATGTAATACTGTAAAATGTCGATGCTCGGGAAGACTACGCAAGGACGTCGAGGTCTTTCCCGAACTACTAATTCCCGTCTTCTTCTTCAACGCTCTTGGCCGTGGATGCCGCTGGAAAGGTCGAATAAGGACGACTCACTGAGTCATTCCTCCCGTTCCCGCAGACTACTCAGCCTGGCGCTGGACCACTTCCCGTCAACTATTTCTGGACTTCTAGGCAATGGTCGAATAGAGCAGGGCGAAAACCCAGAAGTAACTCAACAAAAGCTTCCCGTTGCCCAAGACTTATCGACCTGGAGTCGAGCTAGACCATATCATCGACTTTCTCGTCATCGTCCCGCTATCGTGGTTACCCACGAAAGGTCCCGATAGTAGAATCGCAATCGTGTGATGCAGGCCTGCCTGTAAGACTTCCGCACCGCTCATGTGAAAAATCTGGATGCAAATCCGGTTATTGGGTCATCAGAACTTCCGCCAGATCCTCTAATTGGTCAGTTTTTGCAGTAAAAGCCCATCTAGGGTGCACTTCGTCCCGACGATGATCCCGAGAAGTCCCGAGACGCAAACCAGAGCTCAGAAGAAGAGGCAAGAGGAAAGAAATCGTCAAGTCCCGTCTACTACATTTAAAGCTTCCCGCCATACCGTCCAACCAGCTACACGCCTGGACAAATATTCAAAAATCAGGCAGAATTGGACAAGGTGTTCCCGAAATTATGTGCAACTGTACTGGACACCTGATTCGTCGTCTAAACTACCTTCGACGATCGGCTCGACCGCATGGAAATCCCGAGGCTATAAATTGTAGGACGACACAGGACTCAGCCTACTTCTACGCTTGTCCGTCCTCGCATCAAGATCTGCAATCCCGAGTGTCCCGAGTGTCCCGATTAAGTGCTTATTCTATTCTATTCTTTTATTCTGTTCTATATCTTTCAATCTTTTTTCCGATCTATTATAATTAATTAGATACGAACAGTAAGTGACGTTAGTATAAGTGATCCCGTATTCCGTACGAGGAGGTTTATATTCATCTGTAAGGTAAGACCTATTTGCTGTAAAACCACGAGTTCGCTCACGAATCCCGTTTAGTCTTTAGTTTGTTGTATGTTATATTTGGTGTGACGTAGGTCACGATAACGGCACGTAAGTCTCAGTCTTCGTCCAGAGTAATTAGTATTTTGTCTTATTAAAAACGGATTCCCGAGTTGACTCGTGCTTAGCGTCTATTTCTTCACTTATTCTATTCTTTCTTCATCTCACGCTGCTTAACGCATGTTGTAGAGCTTAGTCACTTCTTTTCTTCACTTAAATAACGAATAAATAATAGCAATCGACCTGTAACTAATTTTCTGGAGGCAGCGAGCGTAGAAGCAAGCATTATTATTTAATTTATAGCTCTTAGTTCTTAATATTTGATCTGATTTATTCTGCATGATTATTATAATTATCGTCTGAGATTTTTTCCCGTTCAATCTAATATTGTATTTCACCTTATATCGAACTGCACTGCTTTGAAAGTTTTGCTATTATTCTATTGTATTTTCTGTGAATATTATTTATGACCTGGTCCCGATATTCCCGAAATAATCTGAGTCACGACGAGAATTTTGTAAGCATTGAATTCTATCCCGTATCAATACGATTATTTTGTTAAATAAATCAATCAGATATGAAATGTTAATCATTCTTGTTTAATTTGGCAACCCTGCCCCTCTACCGTTAATTAATCTGAGCTAACTGGCAATTTCCGCCGTCAATCGTAGTACTTGTTATATTTGTTATATTTTAAGTGATGTTTTTACGTCTGGCGCCCAACTCGAGCTTTTCTCATTTGTTCATTACCTACTGTATTACGTACAGACGCCGAAGTGCACGAAGGACGGGTCCACCCTTACTCTTAAACAGAACCTTGCGTTGCAAATTGGCGCCCAACGTGGGGCCCCGCCAATAATTAGGGTTCTTTGCCGATGAGAATCCTTATAAAATAGCTAGTGACTCAGATAGATTCCCGAAAATTCGGTTAAATTCAAAATTTTAAGCAATCTCGATACGTTCGAAAACAAAAGAAAAGAAAAAAGATCCAACCCTGGAATAAGAGTCAGACAAAAGAAATTTCACAAAGGTTCACAATAAGCGTTTAATAATACACCGTATCAAACAATAGGTAATATCAAATATCACAAACGGTATTAACAATATCCAACAATAGATAATACCGAAAATAACTTACAAAGTATTAACGATTCCGACAAAGGATTAACACTCCTAGTCCCGATAGAACGGTTTGTTTACTTTCTTCCCCCGTGCGTTTATATTCCGTGTTATCAAGCTGAATAAAAACAAACCCGGGAAAAATTTTTTTTATATGATCATATATAATCATATATAATCATATATAATTATGTATAAGTTTATATAATTATATCTAATTTTATATAGTTATATATAATTGTTTATATAAAATTATATATAGTTGTATATAAATATATACAAATATATATAAGTTTATATAATTTTATAAAACTATATAAAATTTTATATAACACCGTATTGAATGGCTTTATATTACTATATAAAATTATATATAGTTGTATATAAATATATACAAATATATATAAGTTTATATAATTTTATGAAACTATATAAAATTTTATATAACACCGTATCGAATGGCTTTATATTACTATATAAAATTATATATAGTTGTAAATAAATATATACAAATATATATAAGCTTATATAATTTTATAAAACTATATAAAATTATATATAGTTGTATATAAGTATATACAAATATATCTATATATATATATATCCAGGGGCGCTTTTCGGGACATTTGCAGGTATGCATTGTATATTACGGGGACACTTGGTGCCTTCCGGGACCGACCCCACAAGGATTATTTGTCATTCGTACATTATGAGGACTGTTCTCAAAAAGACCAGTACATTTTCTTACATATTTTTCAGGACATGTCCTGAAAATAGGCGATTAGTACAACAAATAATGGTGAATGTACATTTTCTCAAAATTGAGATTTTTTCCGATTTAGTCCCGTAAACCACCATTATGTGTGTTGTCCTGGAAACTGCTTATAGCCCGAGAGTCCTCTGAACTGCCAGTATATACATAGTATCTCGAAATTGAGATTTTTCCGATTTAGTCCCGTAAACTACCATTATGTGTATTGTCCTGAAAACTGCCTATAGCCCAAGAGTCGTCTTAAATGCCAGTATGTACATAGTATTGTTCTGTAAGGAAACGGTCTATATCGGAACACATGATTTTTTAAACTAAAATTCCGTTATTTGGAATGAACATCCTGTGATTAGGGTCATATAACTTCATAAGCTTTCTTATGTGAGATCATCAATTGCGAGCTCATTGAAATCCTGCAATATGATGAGGCGTCAGTACAAACATATGGCCTGATATAAACCGTTGCGAACTAGAATACCTAATAACGTATCGATACCCACGTTCTTAGATGTCGTAACCCACATTTGAAAAATTGTTCACGAGGCCATGAAAACACTTCACTATTACCATTGAGAAAATAGGATTTTACGAATTATAGAATATTTATTCAAAAATAGTAAATCAACGATTTGACCGCTAAAACTTGAACATAAGCTGCACAACATTATTATCATTCAATTTTTCCAAAAAAGTCCAGTTCAGTTTCTGAAATTTTGTGGGTTACAACATATTAGAACGTTGGTATCGGTATATTGGCAACGGGAAAGTATTGCGGATTATGAGCACCTTTCGAATACTATTCATAATGGTAGTTCACAGGACTATGTTGGAACAAAATATGCATCTCATCGTTGATTGAATAAACCATGCAGTTATTTGAACCAGATTTTACAGAGTTGTAAGATCATTATGTCCCACATGCACGATTTTTGCGTTTTTTTGACCTATTAAGCAGGCGTAAAGTGACAGTTTTCAGACCAGCGGGCGTTTTTATTATATTAGCGCCCGCTACTCGAGCATAAGCGAGCGCTAATAACCTGAAAACGCCCCCTGAAATGTTTTTCAATATTTGCGAGAAAATTATGAATAATGAAGAAAAAACGCGAAAATCGTGCTGTCACAAAAAAATGGTGTGCACCAAGGGCTAAGTAGGCTTTTTGACCTTGTGTGGTTGCAGTACTCGTCTTCGGCTCGCAGACGCATTCGTCTTCGACTCGTGCTACCTCGCCTCCGACTCATACTGCAAACTCCACACTCGGTCTAAAAAAGCCCACTTTTCGCCCTTGGTACACAATATACTATTACGACGATGTTGGAAGATGTGAAAACAGAAAGTATCGTGCAATCAACCGATAGGCCGAAAATAAGAGCTGAGTGAATGAATGAGCGGAATCTTGAAAGACGAGACTATCAGAGACTAGATTCGTTATCGGCGAGACTAGACACAATCATACGAACTTGCGTGGGGCAGCTGTCGTCATACAGGTCGCAATGATTTTGATAAATATCCGAAATCAAACGTGTCCTGGAATCCACCGATAAGCCGAAAAGAACATCCGAGCGAATGATCACAACGGCATTTGCGATTCGAAACATACGAGCGATTGTATTTCTCATCTGTGAGACTACGGGCAATCATGTGTAGCTTCCTAAGTCATGATAATATGTTATCGGACGTACGTTTCACGATAATGTTGAGAAATCGCGGGAATCGAACTCGTCCTCGAATCAACCGATAGGCCGAAAATAAGGGCTGAGTGAATGAATGAGCGGAATCTTGAAAGACGAGACTATCAGAGACTAGATTCGTTATCGGCGAGACTAGACACAATCATACGAACTTGCGTGGGGCAGCTGTCGTCATACAGGTCGCAATGATTTTGATAAATATCCGAAATCAAACGTGTCCTGGAATCCACCGATAAGCCGAAAAGAACATCCGAGCGAATGATCACAACGGCATTTGCGATTCGAAACATACGAGCGATTGTATTTCTCATCTGTGAGACTACGGGCAATCATGTGTAGCTTCCTAAGTCATGATAATATGTTATCGGACGTACGTTTCACGATAATGTTGAGAAATCGCGGGAATCGAACTCGTCCTCGAATTAACCGATAGGCCGAAAATAAGGGCTGAGTGAATGAATGAGCGGAATCTTGAAAGATGAGACTATCAGAGACTAGATTCGTTATCGGCGAGACTAGACACAATCATACGAACTTGCGTGGGGCAGCTGTCGTCATACAGGTCGCAATGATTTTGATAAATATCCGAAATCAAACGTGTCCTGGAATCCACCGATAAGCCGAAAAGAACATCCGAGCGAATGATCACAACGGCATTTGCGATTCGAAACATACGGGCGATTGTATTTCTCATCTGTGAGACTACGGGCAATCATGTGTAGCTTCCTAAGTCATGATAATATGTTATCGGACGTACGTTTCACGATAATGTTGAGAAATCGCGGGAATCGAACTTGTCCTCGAATCAACCGATAAGCTGCAAATTGTGAGTAATTTAGTTAATTCAATCACATTCCTCTCAGTGATTAAAGGTAATGCCTTCAGTTACCAAAAGCATTTCTAAAAACGGACGTATCAGAGGGTAGATTTGTCTATAAGTCTCGATCCGGGCAACCATGTTCTACATTCAATGAATCTCGTTCGGAGGTCCATAGCGATTCTGAAAAATAGCCAAAATTTGAGGTAGTCAGGAATTAGCCGATACACCGAAATAACAGCTGATTAAAAAATTAGGTGCACTTTCAAGAGGAAATATATGAGCGCTTGGATTATTCATCAATGGGATTGGGGACAATCATATATTACTCATATGACATAGATTATCATACTTGGTACAATTGTTTTGAACAATAGGAAGAATCAGAGTTGTCCTACAATCGACCAATATACTAAAAATTATAGCTCATCAAATAATTAGCAGAACTCTAAAGAACCAACGAAATGAGTGGATTTCTTATTCCTGAGATTGCAGTAAATCATATGATTCTGTACACAGTAATGTTCATTAATGGGTTCGCGGTGGCTCACTGTTTTTCTCGGACTTTATCGGTTACAATAGGGGTGAACCACTCCAAAAAATGGCGTACACCAGACTTCAAGACTTCAAAGACTTCACGGACTTCAGGGACTACATGGGACTACATAGGACTTCAAGGACTTCAAGGGACTTCACGGGACTTCTAAGGACTTCACAAGACTTAAGGGGACTTTGATGTCTCCACGAGACCAAAGATTTCACGGACTTCAAAAGACTTCAAAAGACTTCACGGGACTTCAAGGGACTTCATGGGACTTCAAAGGTCTTCGCGGGACTTTGAAGTCTTTACGGGACAAAACACTTTACGGACTTCAAGGGACTTCACGGGATTTCATGGGACTTCATGGGACTACAAGAGACTTCACGGGACTTCAAAGACTTCATAGGACTTCATGGGACTTCACACACTGTTGTACACCAGACTTCAAGAGTGGTTTACCCGGTTACAATCAAATAAAATAATATTATATTATTTCTATAAGGGGTCATAATTATTATTATCATAATTTCGGTCATCGGCACATGAAATACGACTAGAATGGAGTCTCGTTTCCGAGAAAGTCGGAAAATAAAGTTAGCCACCGCGAACCCATTAATGAACATTACTGTACGTGGTCGTTAACGTCAAACTTCACACGACAATTTTGAGAAATGACTGATATAAACGTGTCCTGAAATAGACCAATAGACCAAAAATTGGAGTGAACTCGATAATTATAACAGCGTTTTCAATTAGAAATCTATGTATGAATACATTTTTTTTATTTATGTTGTTTTACGTTGTACACTTAAGAATTAGGATATACTGGGTGATTCTTCGCTTAGATCTCAGTAATGTGGGTAGCGGACCGTCAGTTGTTAGAGTTGTATATCTATATATATCATATACCGCGATGATTCCTTGAAAGTTAACAGTCAGTCACAGCCAATTCGACACTACCCGAGTTTTTCGTCTGTTTTTCGCAGGCTGGCCATCCTTTCATTCATTCATTCATTCATTCATTCATTCTGTTATCCATCCAGCCATCCATTCATCCAACCATCCATCCATCCACCCATCCATCTATCCACCCACCCATCTATCCACCCACCCATCCATCCATCCAACCATCCATTCATTTACTCATACATTTATTTGATTATTTATTTATTTTTTCATTTTAAATCATTTGACGGCCTTTCACAATTCAAATTAAAAAGGGGATGGCCAGCCTGCGAAAAACAGACGAAAAACTCGGGTAGTGTCGAATTGGCTGTGACTGACTGTGAACTTTCAAGGAATCATCTTGGTATATAGTGAAACGTTATTTGCTTCCCCTTTTACTGTTTCTTTTAATTTGAATATTATTAATCTCTGGGCTACTTAAGCAAAGGCATCTGATCTTGATTTGATTTTATTATCTTATCCTCCTCTTTCTATTCGTCGGCGACAGCCAGGATTATAATATCTAAGACCCGCGGCTGCAGGGGTTGACCCGTTAGCGTTGAGTATATGTAGGATTTCTGGAGATGAGGCAGTAGCTAATTGTGGCTGCGGAGTTTTAACCCGTTAGCGTTAATCATATCATACTATATTTGGAAATGGGGAAATCATTAATTGCAGCTGTGGAGTTTTAACCCGTTAGCGTTAATCAATCTATAAGTGTATATCTGGAAATGGGATAATCATTAATTGCGGCTGCAGAGTTTTAACCCGTTAGCGTTAATCAATCAGATGTGGTAACAACTTACGCAATATACAATTTGATTATATGAGTATGTGTTCGTCAATGCTCGTCTCGTCTAATTTCTTATTATTCGTCGTACTTTTGTTTTTCTTTAATTTTTCTTTTCTTTATTATAATTTGCGAATTCTTATGATTTTACTTTTATTTTTCTGATTCTATGAATGACTAGCTCCACTCAATCACTCGTCTTATATAGTCAAGTTTCCCACTTTAATTCTGTAATTCCAGGAATTTGAAATACTTGAAGAGCTTCCTATAGTCTGTTTTTACATTGCTCGACGACTAATAAGTCTATTTGATCTAAGCTTTGACGAACTCTTTTATTTTCTGTTAATCATTTTTCTTTGACATTGGAGTCATTTTTAACATAACTTGACAATTTTTTAGTAATATCTTAATTATATATGAAGTTAAAACAAAATAACGCTTCATTGCCCCCTCAGATTCAGGGCTAATTAACTGACATATGTTTATTTGTACTGAATTTATATTATCTACTTCTTAATTGACTAGATCATTAATAGTAATATTTAGTTTCATTTTACATATTATATAGGTACTGGACAATTGTATCTTAATCTTAATCAGTCTATATGCATCATTTGATGTTATCACAAAACGAAATCCTAACAAAAAACTTTCTTCATCACCTTCTCTTTTTTTTTTTTTTTTTTTTTAGATTACATTATTCGTAAATTTAATGGGTCTCGGCTCGCCATTACTTTCGGTATCGCTACCTCGTAATCGTCATCACTGATTTCTCCGAACAACTCCAGCTCTATCTTCTTCCTCTTGTTCATCGTTCTCCTCTTCTTCTCATCCTTCCATGTCCGTTTCAGTGGCTCATCCTTCGGCTTTGGCATCTCCTTCGGTTCTATCCTGGGCATATTTTTATTGTTCGTCTTATCGCTGTCCTTTAATGCACGTATTCTGGCTATTTGTGCAGCTCTTTTTTGTAGGCTTTTTAGGTGTTCAGCCGTTGGTGCTCGTTTCTCGATTTCGATCGCGTGTAGTTTCCACACCGGGGCGTTTGTCTGGGTCGCTTGTTCGCTTGTACGTATTTTTGGAGTTTGGGTCTTCTTACAATTTGGAAATTTCTTTTTCGGGTTGACCCTTGTTACCCAAATGTTTTTCATCGGTACGGTTCTCTCGGTCAGCTCTTCGTCCACCTTCCCTGGTGTTCTGCTGTTCGACGGCACTCCTACTTCCGATCTCTCGGGACATTGGCATGCAGCATCCCTCGTACTCATCGTGATGGTTCTAATAGATTACATACAAATTTCCCCCTCCCCTGTTTTTTTTTTTATTCTTTTTTATAATATTTTTTTAACAAACTAGAATGAAATCTGCCCCTTTCTTGGTTACTAATCTCATTCGTTAGTACGAACGTTGATGGACCTATCTGACGCGTTAGTTTATACGGGCCTTCGTAAATCGCCATAAACTTAGCTAATTTCTTTTCTAACGGATTAGATACGTTTAGGGCTTTCACCAACACCTCGTCCCCTACATGAAATTCTATCAGTTTATGTTGTTTATTGAATTGCTCCGCTCTCTTTCTTCCCTTTCTCTCTATTTTTTCTCGCGTCAGTCTTAGTTCCCTTCGATATGCTCCGGGTTCTATATTTTTGTTAAATATAATGTTAAACCAATTTTCCCAATATCGGGCCGGTTTTTGTTTAAAAAATAACTCGTACGGGGTTTTATCAGTTGTTTCGTGATATACTTGGTTAATACAGTCTTCTATTACGGGAATCCATCTCAACCAACTAGCATGCCTATTCCCCACTAATGTTCTAAGAAAACGCCCTAACTCTCGGTTTACCCTCTCCACCATATTACTCTGCGGGTGCCTGATTGCTGATGTTATACTTTCAATCCCTTCGTCGCGTAATCTGTTTCTCCATTGCTCGGATGTAAATTGAGTTCCATGATCAGTCTGGATTTTAGCCGGTTTACCGTAGTTTGGGATATAATGATTGAAGATCTTGTTAATGGTCTGACTTGCATTGGCCTTCCGTAAAGGATATATTTTTACAAATTTACTAAAGGTGTCTATTGTGACTAATAAATACTTGAACCCCCCTCTTTCTGTCGGTAATGGCCCGTAATAATCTATTGATACTAATTCTAGTGGCTTTTCTGGAATTATCGTTTGCATCGCTGCAAAACTGGTCTGGTTTGATTTTTTACATCGTTGACAGGTATCACAGCTTTTTAATTCCTTCTGTATTAACTTTAGGAATTTTGGGTAGTAAAAATATTCCTTATTGATGAGGTACGTTTTTTTTGGGCCAATATGACCATATAATTCATGGGTTTCCCATGTTAACCTTATCGCTAGTTGCTTTGTTACGTATATTGGATTTATTTCATTCTGAGTACGCTTTACGAGCAGGTTATTTTCTAGTTGATACCGGAGTGGGCGATTATCGTTATTATTTTCGCATTCTGTTATTAATTGGTAAATGCTAGGGTCTTCCCGCTGTAGCTTGAGTATTTGTTTCATGTCTCTTTTTAATTCTTCGTCTGGCTTGCGAACTAACCCGGCTATTTTTCTAATACCTTGTTCGTAGTTGTTCATATATTCCTCTTTCATCGGATACCTACTTAGAATGTCTGACACCGAATTGCTACTGCCCGGTATATGCCTTATTTGTATATCATATTCTTGTATGAGTAGTATCCACCTAGCTAATCTAGAATTAATAAGTCGGCATGTTTTTAAGAATGCTAATGCTTTATGGTCAGTACTGATAACGATCTTTGTTCCTAATACGTAGGTTCTGAATTTCTGCAAAGCCCATACGATGGCTAACAATTCTTTTTCTGTGGTATAATACCCTATTTCTGCTCCTTTCAAGGTTCTGCTAGCAAATGCTATTACATGTTGGTTCCCCATCTCATCATATTGATATAGTGAGGCTCCTAGCGCATAGTTACTCGCATCTGTTTGGATGTAGAACGTCTCTTTCATATTTGGGTAATGTAAGATTACAGATTCGCAGAACAGCTGCTTAACTTCCTCGAAGGCCGTTTCCTGTTCCTCTTCCCATTTCCATTTAGTTCCCTTTTTTATCAATTTTAATAAACCGATCGTCCTATCTGCGTGCCTACTGGTAAATCTTGAATAAAAGTTAATTACCCCCAGGAATGCCCTTAGCTGCTTTATATTACGTGGTCTTGGGAATTCCTTAATAGCTTTTATTTTGTCAGGTTGCGGTTCTATTCCCTCCGTTGTTAACACATATCCTAAAAACTCCACCTCCTGTCTACAAAACTTTGATTTCTCAAAGTTAATTGTGACATTATGGTTGTCTAATTTGCTAAATACATCATCCAATTGGGCCAGGTGATCCTCAAAACTCGTTGAGATGCATAATAAATCGTCAACGAATGTGAGAATCTGATGGTTCAATTCCCTAAGTATTGTTTCTAATCCCCTTACTAGTGCCGCCAGACTGGTTTTTAATCCGAAAGGTGTGACTACGAATTCGTAGCAATTAGATCTATGCATAAATGCGGTATACTTCCGGCTATCCGGATGTAGCGGGATCTGCCAGAAGCTAGAAGTTAAGTCTAGGCTCGACATTATCCCGATGCTATGACATTTCTGAAGGAGTTGTTCTATGGGTTCCGCACATTCATAGTCCGGCTCCATTATCGCGTTAATTTGTCGTGCGTCTAAACATAGCCTAACCGATCCGTCTTTCTTGGGGATTACTACCATCGGGTTTATGTACGCGCTTTTTGATCTCTGGATTATTCCAAATTTCAGCATCCTTTGGATTTCCTCCTCCGCTTTATCTTGGTATGCCAACGGTATGGGATATGATCTTTTTATGTACGGTACGTCATTGTTAATACTTAATTTATGTTCGTATGTTGTGATACGCCCGGGTATCTTCCGAAACAATCTTCTATGTTTCCAAATTAGGTCCTTAAGTTTGATCTTCTCTTTTATTTCTAATATACTGTTATTATCTAATTTATCATTTATTTCTTCCTCGGTAATTTGATACGCTCCATCGTCTTCGCCTATCCGAATCGCGTTTGTGACTTTATCCGCGGCGGTGCCGATTACTTTTGGTTTCTCTGAATCTGAACCACCCATGAATGTTACTGATATATTTTCGGCATTTGCTTTTATCGTGATGGTCCTAGCTTCAAAGTCGATTAATGATCTTAAGTCGTTTAGTATGTCGGTACCGATAATACAAGGATGTATTAGCTTAGGGACAATTAAGAGATTTACATCTTTTGCTCCCCCTTTTACTGATAGTGTTATCAATATTTGTTTTCTGATCCGTAAGGTCTTACCTCCGGTTGCTACCTGCAAATTAGTGTTATTAACCGGCAAGGTTTCAAAACTTCCTAAGTTTGTTACATTATCGTCAAACCACCCTTGGTTTAAACATGATACTTCACTGCCGGAATCTATTAATGCGTTAACTTCTATGTCATTTAACTTGATTTTAATTATTGGACATTTACAACCCTGATTCGCGGGTTTCTCGACCGTTGCTTCAGGATTTTTTTCTTCGTCTAACAAAAATTCTTTTGGGTTTTGGAATATTGAGTTTATTTCACACGGATCATAATTGTCTATGGGGGCATGATTATTCTTAACAGCTATACTTATTATTTTTTTATGATCCCCCTGCATGCCCCCGTCTAGTTTTCCTGCTCATAGCCTTGGTCGTCTTCTATCTGTGTATCGTTTTCAGTTGTATCAGCTATTTCGATGTTATTAGTGTTGTACGACCTTTGGTATGGTGCTTGATTCCCCGTGTTATTTCTATTTCTATTCTGATCCCTATTAGGTTGTATACTGCGGTCTCTATTCCCCGGATTGAATGTTTTCGCTGTCGTGTCTCTGTTTGACCGCGGTGCGTCCTGACTATAGTTTGGTTTGCGTGCATTATCGAACTTTTCTAATAAGTTAATTAATGCGCTGAGTGTTTCGACTCCCCGTGTCAAGATTGCATTATTGATCGTGTCATCATAATGTCTCGACAAGCATTCGACTATTTCCCGTTCCGTCATTTTGTGTTTAAAATCCTTCGCTGAATGATATCTTTGGATCGCGTATTCGACTCTGGACAACGTGCCGTCAGGTCGGTATGATCCGAACTCTAAGTTACGTCGGACTTTTCTTTGTGTTTCATCACTCCAAAATTTATTTTTGAATTTTCTTTTGAATGACTCGAAATTATCGCTTGCCGTGTCTTCCATTATTTCCCACCATTCTCTCGCTATCCCTAGTAAGCTTTGTTTAATTATCATCATTTTTTCGCGATTAGTTAACCCTTGAGCTTCACAAAATGCTTCTAACTGAGATAGATAACTCATGGGTTTTTCTCTAGTGTTCCCTTCATATTTTGGAATAATTAATTTTGTCCCCCAATTATTGGTTCGGTTCTGACCAGGCTCGATTCTTCTATCTCCCTGAGCTTCGAGCCTATTTACTCTTTCTACTTGCTCTGATATATTCTCTTGTACTCTGGTTATTGTAGATAATTGTCTAGCTAGTATCCCGTCTACCTCTCTATCTTGTGATGCTAATTTTGCATTAACTTCCTTTTTCAGGTTCTCTAATTCTCTTTTATCAATTATCTCGGCTCTAAGTTGGTCTGTTGCTTGCGTAGTCTGATTTATTATCTCTTGTGTTTGCGTTTGTATTAACGTCTCTATTTTACCTATCCTTGCCACTAATGATTTTTGGCAAGCTAATAAGTCTGTCTTAGCTTGTTGTTTAATGTGATCGTATCTATCGACGATTTTTTTTTCTAATTTTTCCTGAACTCCCTGAATTCTTTCTTCGATATCTACCATCCAGTCTATTCTTAATTTCTTTAATCTCTCTTCTAATTCTGCCATTTTAGTTTGTACTTGTTAATCTCTTAATGCCAAAATTGCTTTATCGTGCCCCACGTTGGGCGCCAAATGAAACGTTATTTGCTTCCCCTTTTACTGTTTCTTTTAATTTGAATATTATTAATCTCTGGGCTACTTAAGCAAAGGCATCTGATCTTGATTTGATTTTATTATCTTATCCTCCTCTTTCTATTCGTCGGCGACAGCCAGGATTATAATATCTAAGACCCGCGGCTGCAGGGGTTGACCCGTTAGCGTTGAGTATATGTAGGATTTCTGGAGATGAGGCAGTAGCTAATTGTGGCTGCGGAGTTTTAACCCGTTAGCGTTAATCATATCATACTATATTTGGAAATGGGGAAATCATTAATTGCAGCTGTGGAGTTTTAACCCGTTAGCGTTAATCAATCTATAAGTGTATATCTGGAAATGGGATAATCATTAATTGCGGCTGCAGAGTTTTAACCCGTTAGCGTTAATCAATCAGATGTGGTAACAACTTACGCAATATACAATTTGATTATATGAGTATGTGTTCGTCAATGCTCGTCTCGTCTAATTTCTTATTATTCGTCGTACTTTTGTTTTTCTTTAATTTTTCTTTTCTTTATTATAATTTGCGAATTCTTATGATTTTACTTTTATTTTTCTGATTCTATGAATGACTAGCTCCACTCAATCACTCGTCTTATATAGTCAAGTTTCCCACTTTAATTCTGTAATTCCAGGAATTTGAAATACTTGAAGAGCTTCCTATAGTCTGTTTTTACATTGCTCGACGACTAATAAGTCTATTTGATCTAAGCTTTGACGAACTCTTTTATTTTCTGTTAATCATTTTTCTTTGACATTGGAGTCATTTTTAACATAACTTGACAATTTTTTAGTAATATCTTAATTATATATGAAGTTAAAACAAAATAACGCTTCATACAATATACAACTCTAACAACTGACGGTCCGCAACCTACATTACTGAGATGTAAGCGAGGAATCATCCAGTATTCAGTGAGTGGTATCTATATATATTTAATATAAATCACCGAACAAGATCTTGGAAAGAACGTCAGAACAGGAATCAGATGTCCCTAACATTTTCAAATCACATGACTTTGGTACTTGGATATATTTAATGAATCGTATCTATAATCTATGAATATAATATAATACTGTCAACAGTCTTTAAACGACTTAAAAATAGGAATCAGATGTCACTGGCATTTTTAAATCTCACATGACTTTGGTACTTGGATATACTTAATGAGTCGTATCTATAATCTATGAATATAATATAATACTGTCAACAGTCTTTAAACGAGTTAAAAATAGGAATCAGATATCACTGACATTTTCAAATCTCATATGACTTTGGTACTTGAATATACTTAATGAGTCGTATCTATAATCTATGAATATAATATAATACTCTCGACAATCTTTAAACAACTTAAAAATAGGAATCAGATGTCACTGACATTTTCAAATCACATGACTTTGGTACTTGGATATATTTAATGAGTGGTATCTATAATTTATGAATATTAGGCCTGGCCGAAAAAAAAATTGTTTTTTGATTTCGTCTCTCACAACTCTAAACATTAGTCTTGGGTCTAATAATGGCCCTGTCAAACTTAGGCTTTGTCGCATAATTCCAAGAGGTCCCGCATCGCGTTTCAATACTTGCTGATTAACACGTAACAGATAACTTTTCACCATTCAAAGCTGTTCTAGAAAATTCTAGGCCATCGCGGGGGGTGTAGATTGCTGTACGGCTTATTAATTTATTTTAAATTTTCTGGATTTTTTTTTTTTTTAATCTGTTATTTGAAGACTTTTTTAACTTTTTTATTTGAAATCTTTTTCATTTTTTTATTTGAAAACTTTTTTGAACAAAAAATTTATGAGAAAAAAAAAAATTCCAAAAAATGGAAAAAAAAATAAATGAAGGCGCACAGCAATGTACATCCCCCTCGATCGCCCAGATTTCTCTAGAACAGCTTTGAACGGTGAAAAGTTATTTTTTACGTGTTAATCAAATGCAAATATTGAGACTCGATGCGCGACCTCTTAGAATGATCCGACGAAGCCCAAATTTTGACAAAGTTATTATTAGACCCAAGACTAATGTTTAAAGTTGTGAGAGACGAAATCAAAAAACCATTTTTTTTTTTGTTGCCTGGCGTAATGAATATAATATAAAACCCTCAACAATCTTTCAAACAACTTAAAAATAGAAATCAATTATGATATGTGTATCGGAAAAAAATCTCAGTCTTCAGCGATGGACGTGTATGCGCAAGGAATCTTCCGCAGAAGATTTCCTGCGCACCGCCTGCAAAAATTCCTTGGCATACACTTTCATCGCAGATGGGGTCATACATCTTTCTTCGGTCTTCGGGCTATATTTTTTTCTTATTCGTCTGGTTCTTCTTTATTTTATTTGAGATCCATGTTTTAACAACTGGTGGTGAGCGTTTTGCTAAGCACGGATATTGGCTACAAAGACTCTGGATAGCCCTCAGCGTTGGATAAGTTGTGTTCTTTATATGGTTTCCGAATAATTTAAAAGCAGCCTCGTTTTCTGTGTCAGTCCACCGTGGCTTACTTTTGACCGCGCCATAAGGTGATAATAAAATGATCCCAAAAAGCATTCCAGATTCAATTCTTGAGAATAATTTTTTTTTTTTGTGAATCATACACAGATACAAAATGAGGTACGTAGATATAGTGAATTAATAATGTAGATTACATTTGAAAAAAGCAATATATCTCAGAACTTACTTGATCGTTTTTTCAGTTTTTCAGATTTAGTCTTCGGAGTTGCCTTCCTCTTACGCCCTGGTGTTACACTTTCAATATTGGCTGATGAATCGCTTTCAGCGCCATCAGAAACATCCATGTCAAACGAAACATTATTATTTTGAATGGAGTGCTGTCCAGTCCGGATCACTTGACATGTAAATAATTTCAATACAATAAAAATATTGAGTGTATGAAAAAGACGAAATTTTTTTTTCTACAATAATGGTATCTATTAAAGAATTCAATGCATTCAGACGGTAGAGTGACTAAGGAGCAATATTTCTAGCCATTCAGAAATCTCCAATCCCAAATCGACATACCTACACACTTGTGTCGCATTAGACTCCGCAATATTGTTATATTATTCTAATGCAGTGAAATACTTGGATGAGCTTATAATTAGATTTCAGTATTTTCCTCTGAACATGCTTACCCTTCTGGCTTTTTGTTTTTTGACGCTTTTGTAAATTTTTCAATCCCAGGTACTCTGGAGCGCTATTATTGTCCATATTATGGCAGTCGTCTTCTTCGTCACTAGTACTTTCAGAAGCATCTGATTCGTCTGCATTGTCACAGCCTCCTTGAGCTAGTTCTAAGACCTTTGACATGCGCAAAATTTCGCGACTTACTATGGGCTGTCTGTAATGTTCCCTATGGATTTTTTCGGCATGTCCCATAAAGTTGGCAACGTCGTTGACCTCATTCTCGGATAAGTTTAGGTTGATGCAATTCGTAGCAATATGTTTGCGTAATCTAGTCCCCGTCAAATTAGTTGGGAAATCAGCTCCTGAGTCTTTCGCAAACTTGCGTAACAAATAGCATGCACGCAGATATTTGAATCTGTTTTTTTCAAACCCTGGTATACCAAAAACGTAACGATTGTCTCGAGGTACGTTAGCTTGATTTCGATACTTTAATATCATTTTAATGCAAGCCAGAAGATCTGAAGATAACAAAACCGGCACAGTTCTGTTGAGCTTTCCTCTAATAACAAAGCGAACATATTTATTTGCTAGTGCTCGTCCTTCGGCAGATAAGGTTTTCAGAAGGTCTTTGTTTATACCTTCGCAACTCTCAAAGTCTTCAATAAATACCCTCTCTATCTCACCAGCTCGGCGACGGTTGAAAACCTGCACGGATGTAAGAGTCGTTTGTGCTAAAAGCAACCACGTATCATAATCAAATCTTGTTTGTATAGTTTTGAGAGCTGAATTACGTTTTTCATCAATATAGGCATGCAATTTTTTGATATCTTTTACGGATGGAAGGTCAGTCTTCTTCCGTCTTTTATGCTGCGTTTGTGACTCGACGACTGTTTTGTTGACGCTGACGCCTATGTCTTCTAGCGCAAGTTTTAGAAAATCTTCTGTATTTGCTTTCTGTGTGGTATCATGACGCTTAATGCAATCAGTCACTAGTAAATTCCCAATCTGTTTGATGAGCGACCCCAGAGTATAGGCTGTTGAGGGATGATCATACATATTTGTCTTTTTATTGAATCCACCCACAATATTTATGACTGCGATGACATCATCATAAAATCGGGGATCATATAAAGTTGCGAACTCAATCACATCCTTGTTGATTTTTTTTAATGCAGTTAGGAGTCGTCCCAACATTCGGAGGTTCGCCCTAATCATATCACCATCGTGCTGTTTCTTGTATTTCCGGCACATTTTATTACCGTATAGTATAACTAATCGATCATATCGAATCAGACGAACCACATCATCCTCACGCAACACAGAAAAGACATCTATCAAACGTTCTGACGCTGTAGGATGAATATGTGCGACAACCTTGCGACCCATTATCATTAGCGTTCGGCTCTTCTTGCCATTATATCCAAAACAATGCTTTGCATGATGTCTAATATTGTTTTTAGAGAAAAAACCTCTGCAATTATGACAAACTTGAAAATCACAAGCCTTTCTTCCTAATTTAACATTAGGTCTTCTACAGACAATTAGTTCTCCGTCATTTATGTTATTATCAGTATTAAAAACGAACTGACATTTTTTTCTTATTGTGTTGATGATTATTTTTCGTTCAGCAGTATTATTTGGTAAAGCAGAAAATGCCTTCACCTCTGCTACATCTTTATGCACGAACTCCAAGTGACGAGCTAATTTCGATTGCATTGTCTTGCAGTACATGCAAAAAGCTCGTTTTCCCTGTCCCCTTCTACCGTTTGATACTGCGACAAACATATCAGCATTATCAAGCACAAGTTTGGGCTGGTTTATTAGTGACGTATTTCCAGATGAATTTTGTGATGACCTTCGCGTCTCACGTTGATCAGAAAAACTTTCATTTTTGTCCTGCTTAGGACTCTGCTCTTCATCATTATCGTTGCTTTCATCTCCTGATGCTGTTTTCGACGAATTAACCACTGATGGTTCATACTCTGATGCACTGTCAGTATCACCCCCCTCTGTACCTGTATTATTTATTATAAAAGACGAGATTGTAAGAAATTAGATGCACAAACCTACAATACACAAATAGGGCTGGTTGTTTTCTAATGTTCGATGAGATAACTGAGATTTTTAATTTTAATGAAAAGGTATCACTTTTGAATCAAACTCACCATTCGCATCAGTTTCTTGAAAAGTTAAGTTCTCTTGTAATGGTGTACTGGTTGCAGCTGTTTCACATCGACTATCTGCTACTTTTTCTGAACCCGAGGTTGAGGTTTTTGGTGTTGAATTATCCAGTGTAGCTGGACTATAATCGAAATAACTTTTATCGGGATCGTTACAATATGATCGAATCAGTGAATCATCTGAGGGTATCAATATTTCACAATTTAGAAGGTGCGGTTCATCAATGCCCGCATGAAAGATATTCATAAACTTCTCGGAAGTATCAGTGTCTGAAACATGTGTTGTTTCACGTGAATCCTGTACAGAGTTGTCTATTGTCATCTGATATTGTTACGTGCGACTACACGCTATTCAAAATTTTCACTTTTCATATATATAATATTACCCGTGGGAAGAACTCAGATATACCACGATTCAAAATATAATATTTCAAAAAACCGAAACCCCCTCTGCTAAAAAGTCACGAACTCCGAGTCGAATCCTATAGATAAGAACCTAACACCCTAAGGTAAGCTAAGGTTAGATGCAGCGCTGGGCCTTTGCTAACCCAGCACCGAATAGTCGGTTCGACGTAACTACTTCCTCAATAATTCCATTTTACCAAGAATAGATAGGACCAATCAATACATTAAGGAAGGGTTAGTCAATACCAAATTAATCTTTAGACTGTATGGAAGAATGTGTGAGCAAAATTGTCAAGGATCAGAATGCATGAAATTTTAAATGTTAGCACAAACAGACTGTCTTGAGATTGGGACCGCGGAACACTGTTTTAGGTAAAACGGCTAGGAGCCATGAGTTTACTCATCCGCGTAAAGACGCTGGTCTCTGATAGGCTAATTACCGGGGCGTAGTAACACCTATGCAATACAACAGCGGCCTCCTGGCTGCATCCAAACTAAATAACTTGTCTTTCATCCACAAAGTTGCATAGTGCACGGACGGGTCCCGAGGTTAAGCAAATAAGCAAGAGTTAGTGATTGAAAATCTTTAAAGTGACGACGCTAAAAGACTTAGCTAATCTCGTTAAATAAAACATCGAATAGCGAAAGCTAATCAAAGTGCATGGACACATATAGTACTCCTAACAGCCAATTCAAATTCAACTTTGTATAAGTATTATCAATTTCAATTTTTAGTGATAGTTGATTTCCATCTATTGATATTTTATTCGAATTTAGACAATTCAATTATATCCTTAATTATTAGAATCAGTTACCAAATCAGTTCAGAGACTAAGTGGTTGTGTTACGGTGCCGCGTGTGTATGTTCGTTGAGGTGAGACCACCAGGAGCTACTTATCACCCTACGGCTCTGACTCCATCCGACGGTACCCAACCTCAAGACAGACAACAACGATAAGCCTTATTTTTAATTACAAATTATTACCAAACTAACGTAGTGATCAAGAGAGATTCTGGTGAAAGTCTTTCGCATTAGAATCTCTCTTACTAGGGAAATCACCTAAGAGGGATCATAAAGCCCATTCATACACAAGTCATACGTGTATGAATCGGTTTTGCCTAGAGAATCACAACGCTATTATATTCCTTTAGATATTAATCACATTGTCATTATCCGAGCGCAATAGAGAGAAAGAAAGTTGCATAACAGAGAACCGACATTCATATAGTAATATCAGGCGCATCTAACCTTAGTAATTACCGTTCAGAATTAGATTTATTATTCATCATATATTTGTCATTTTCACGTATAATTTCTTTCGAGCCGTTTAAAGAATATATTTTGTTTTTACCAGATTATCAATCATTTTCATTTCAGTTCACCCTAATTCAGATATAATCCATATCCTATAATTTGGCCTCACAATTAACATCCCTTTTAAAACGTACGGCTCTGTATAGAGCTTGGCAAATAAGGTCCCATATACCGACTTATCAGGGGATAAGTCAAATAAATAATTAATTCTTGGATACGTGAATTGATCTACCATCCGCTCGGGCTTCTCCCTCACGTAACACAAGATTTTGGTGGCAGCGGTGGGATATACTAATTAGTGGCGCGCGCGTGGCTCTGGAAGATGAATTTGGTGATGTTCCAGATCAGATGATGAAGCCAGTTTATGCTTGCGCGTTAGACGCGTTTATACGCGGGTTGCCTGAAGAGATAGCTAAGGCTGTAGACGGACGGATGCCAAAGACTTTAGATCAAGCTTTAGAATATGCCGTTCACATAGAGACGCGAATGCGAACCGGAATATTACCATCGGGAGAATCAACGAGAGCCTCATTTTCGCGTTCTAGTCAACCAAGCTTTTCTAACTCACCCGGAAATTTTCAAAATTACCAACATATTCATACCCCATCACGAAATTTCCAAAACTTTTTCGTAGCTGAAGACTCGGGAAGACAAGATTGTAGTTTAGCACCTGATATGAGCAGTCATCCACCGGGAATACTGTGTAGTCACCGCGGTACCGAGATAGGAGCGGGAGTCAATGACCTGCCTATACATATGATATGCCAGCACCGGGTATGTCCGGGTTGCCAGGCTACACATGTAAGTAGGTATCAAATCAGGGCGTGTATGCAACCTGGAAGTGGATGCCCATGGCATAGCGGATGCATAAATGAATTAGAAAAGCGACCAATCTCTCCGGAAAGAAGGTCCACATGGACAAGACATAGACCGAGTTCACCAAATCCAAATTCAAGATTATTTGATCCAAACAACTCAAGAGACCATGAGTCGCGTGCGAAACCACGATCACCATCCCCGCATGATAGTAGCAAGGCCGAACATTTAAACTTGCAGTCAGCCCGACGCACAGACGCGACGGCGGGTCAGGTGACACACGAGCGTCAACGAACAGTGAGATTCGCCGACCCAGTGGCCGGATTTTCACGTGCGGATCAAGTCGAGAATCACCACTAGTAAAAATGTCCGCACCCGAACTCGAAAACCAAGCAGCAATTTTCCTCATAGATACAGGCGCGGAAATAAGTCTAGTTAAAGCAAGGGCCCTGAAACCCGATGTACTAGTAAATACAAACGAAGCCGTGACGATATCAGGGATAACCGCAGATCAAATAAGCACTCTAGGTACTACAGAATTAACTTTACAAGGAAACCCTAATAATTTTCAAGTAGTTCGATCAACGTTTCCATTAGTTTGCGATGGCATTTTAGGGAAAGATTATTTGCGTAAAGAAAAAGCCGAAATCTCATTCTCTCACAACACTTTGGTAACGAAAACTGAGCCGATAAAACCAATCCGATTTCTCGGGAGTAGTATCGAAGGAAATTCAAACAAACGCGTTTTCCAAATACGGGGCCGAACTAAGCAGGTCATTGCTGTCGACGTGACTAACCCAGAGTTGACAGAGGGATACTTACCTAAGATTCTCACTAGTGAAGGTGTCTATATCGGTGAAGCTGCTGTGTCGGTTGAGAAAGGCGCGTGTCATGTTTTAGCCATAAACACATTAGATGAAGATATTAAAATAGAAATACCGCCACAAGAATTGATACCTTTTGAATTTCACAATTTCCCGGAAGAAATAGATTACGAATCAGATTTCGAAAAGCCATCACAGAGGAACGAAATAAACCGTTTCTCAGAAATAGAATCTAAATTGCGCTTAAACCATTTAAATGAGGAAGAAAAAAATCACGTATTAGACATAGTTGAAGAATATCCGAACATATTTCATTTACCAGGCGATAAATTACAATTCACACCGGTCGTAAAACATAGAATACCAACACAGGATGACATACCTGTGAACTCGCGTCAATACCGTTTTCCTCCAATTCATAAAGCCGAAATCGCAAAGCAAGTTAAAATCAAAATGGACAGTGATATTATTGCACCATCAAGTTCTCCTTATAACTCACCAATTTGGATTATTCCTAAGAAACCAGATTCTATGGGAAATCCAAGGTGGAGGATGGTAATAGATTTTCGCAAATTGAACGAAAAAACAATCGGTGACGCGTATCCATTGCCGAATATTACAGATATCTTAGATCGACTTGGAGAGGCAAAATATTTTTCCACCTTTGACTTAGCTAGCGGATTTCAGCAGATAGAGATGGATCCAAGAGATCAAGCGAAGACCGCCTTTACAACACCTGAAGGTCATTTCGAATGTAGGAGAATGCCGGAAGGGCTTAAAAACGCACCTGCAACATTCCAACGATTAATGGACCAAACATTGCGCGGATTACAAGGGGTAGAGGTTCTAGTCTACCTTGATGACATAATAGTATTTGCGAAAGATCTAGAAGAGCATGGTAAAAGAGTTCGGAGATTATTTAAACGTTTAGAGGAAGCAAAATTAACACTGGAACCCGACAAGTGCGAGTTTTTGAGAATTGAGGTTGCTTACTTAGGGCACATAATAGGTCGACAAGGGGTTAGACCAGATCCAAATAAAATTAGAGCAGTAAAGTACTTCCCCCGACCTAAAACGCAGAAGAACGTGCGTCAATTCTTAGGGCTCGCGGGTTACTATAGGAAATTTATAAAAGACTTCGCAGCTAAAGCAAAACCATTAACGGAATTACTAAAGAAAGATACCCAATTTGTATGGGGAAAAGATCAAAAAGAAAGTTTTAGGGCCCTACGTAAATCATTATGCTGCGAACCAATCCTTCAATATCCAAATTTTGACAAGCCTTTTACACTCACTACCGATGCATCCGATTTCGCTATAGGAGCAGTCTTAAGTCAAGAAGTAGACGGGAATGATTTGCCTATCGCGTATTTATCTAGAGCTTTGATAAAGGCCGAACAAAATTACTTTACCACTGAGAAAGAATGTTTAGCCGTTTTATATGGTATACTTCAATTCAGACCATATCTATACGGACGCACATTTAAATTAGTTAGTGACCACGAGCCACTCAGGTGGATCGACTCAATAAAAGATCCTGGACAGCGTTTAATACGCTGGAGGCTAAAGCTAAGGGATTACAACTACACCTTCGAGCATAAGGCAGGGCGACTAAACAGCAACGCTGACGCGTTATCGCGAAATCCGATTACGAGTGACCAGTCGACGAGCTCTTCCGAGAACGAAGAGGAAGACTTAACAGTAAAATCAGTAGATGCATTTCCAAAATATTCGGAATATTTGAATTTAGTAAGAACAGCCAATATAGAAAATCAGGACGTAATCGAATTACACGATAGCCTTTTCAATCAAATCGATAACTATGCACACACGGTTTCTGTCGATCTCGAGATGAGCGATGGCATCGCAGTAGAATTTAAAGACAAATACGGTGTGCCGGAAAGCCTGAAATTACAAGCGAAATTGCGTTCAACAGGAAAAATACAACTCACAGACCGAAATATTTACTATATCATGACAAAACAAAATTACTGGGACAAACCGACATACGAAGATCTGTACACTAGCTTAATTAACTTCCGAAAAATTTTAGAAACAGACAAAATTAAGTCGGTAGCATTACCCAAAATTGGTTGTGGACTTGACGGGCTCAGTTGGAATAGCGTGCGAAGGATGCTACGTTTTATCTTCAAAGGAACGGGTATAAAAATCACCATCTGCACAAATCTAAGAACAGAACCAACAACAACTCAAAACCCGGAAGATATAAAATTATTTCCACTGAGTAGTCAAAAGAAAGTGAAACCGAGTCAATCGAAAATACCTGCCGCGAATCCTCGTAGAGCATTAGCTAGATCAGTATCAGAAGCACCAAAAAAGCCTGTTAATAAAAAGAACATTAAGACAAGATCCAAAACATTGTCCGAGTTAGACACAAGTGCAATAGCACTAAGAACGCGGTCGAAGATTAAAGCAACCACGAGTAAACCAACACCAGTTTTAGAGCCGATAGTAGAACGCATATCTGAAGATTCTTCGGATGACGAATCCTCAGAACCACCAGCTTTTAGGAAACAGAGGAGCGTTTTGCCAAATTTGGGATTTCAACCCAAACCCTTAGTTAAACCAACTAGTAGTATCAGTAAACCAATAGAGGAATCGGATCAGGTAGAGTCAACATCAGGAAACGAGTCAGGCGCTGAAAATATTACGATAGAACTTAATTCCGTGGCTGGTGATAGTGACAGTGATTTAGATGACGAAGTGTTCTCTCAAACACCGATAGATTTAAAAGAATTACAGGAATCATTCAGTCGTTTCGATAAATCGTTGCATGAAAGGAGCGATATCCAGGAGGGAGATTTGGAGGCAAATCTACCTGCTGCGATATCGGAAGGCGAAGAGCTAGAAGAGTCGATTAGGGAAGTACTCAGAGAACAAGACCCATACAACGACGAAACGGAAGACGAAGAACTAAACCGTAGGATCAGTAAATTGTTGAAGAAATCAAAGGAAAACAGTCAAGCGAAAGAACCGATAGAATCCAAAGACAATAAACAAGTACAACTGGACGAATCAATTATTAGTAGGCCATTGGAAAAATCAGTATTACCAACACCGTTAATCGCACCCCGACCGTTAGCATTGTCCACCCCGTATCCATTCACGATACAGGAAAGGGATGAAAGGGTAGATCGCGACGAAAATATTGAAAAATCGAAAGCCGCAAGGCCTCCGAGACGTTTGGAACCACAGTTAGTCCAACCGGGAGCCTCTGGCATACAAATAACGGAAGGTATCTTACCAGATATAACACCTACGTCACCATTGAATCTTCCAGGGGCACGAAACCGCCAGCGTAGTAATATAACATGGAGTAGAGAGAATCTGACTTATCTAAAAGATAACTATGTCCATTTTACAAGTACCGATGCAGAATTAAAAACACCCGTTGGTAAACTATTAGTCGATTTAGAAGCAATTAATGCGGACGAACAACGAGACGCGAAACCGAAAATAGGACAAATTATTATTACCAAACGAGGGAAATATAAAATATTCAGTATAGTTGTTAAAAAGAAATATTTTGACGAAATAACATTAGGAAATTTAACTCACGGTTTAGAAAATTTGAAAACAACGCTCACTCAATTAGGTATAACAACATTCCGAATTTCAAAAACTGGGGATTTTACAGATGAAATTTCTAGTGAAGAATGGCCAAAATTATTATCAGAAATTTTTGATGACGATGAAATTCAGATAACTATTTGTAACGGGATAATACAAGTACCGCCGATCGAAATTCGTAGCGAAATTATCGCAGAAATGCATAATAGTGTAATTGGAGGACATAAAGGGGTAACTAAAACATATAGAAGAGTACGCGAAAGATTCTATTGGCCTCGGATGAGAGAAGATATAAGCATATTCATCCGCAATTGTATTAGCTGCCAAGAACAAAAGCTAGTCAGAGTAAAAACCCGAGAGCCGATGATAATCACGGACACATCAGCTGAGCCGTTTGATAAAGTGTCATTAGATACAGTAGGACCTCTCCCCGCGACTCCAAATAACAACAGACACATTTTAACGATGCAAGATAATTTAACGAAATATTGCATCGCGGTACCAATACCCGACATAAGAGCCGAAACAGTAGCCCACGCGTTAGTAAAACATCTAATCTTACAGTACGGAACTCCGCGAGTAATACTCACCGATCGAGGGACTAGTTTCGTGAATAAATTGCTTAGCGAGTTAGCTAGGGCTTTTAAAATTAGACATGTAACTACATCAAGCTTTAGACCACAATCTAATGGCGCTTTAGAGCGTAGCCATATGGTACTCGCAGATTATATAAAGCATTATTTGGGAGAGTTTGACGACTGGGATGAATTAGTCCCATTTGCCATGTTCTCTTATAACACTGCAGTACATGAAGCTACGAATTTTACACCTCATGAGCTAGTATACGGGAAGATAGCTCGGTGTCCGAGTTCATTTCCATCGGAAGACAAAATTTTAACATACAATTCCTACCTTGGCGATCTAATAATAAGACTCACTGAGATGCAGACATTGGCTGCTAATAACCTGATCCGAGCAAAGCATACGTCTAAGAGGTATTATGATCAAAAAGCTCACCCGTTTCCAGGTAAAGAAGGAGATATGGCACGAGTATTAATAGAGGTCAGGAAGGGAAAATTCGGAAAAAGGTACAAGGGTCCCTATAAAATTATAAAAATACTGGAAAATAATAGCGTGGTACTAGAAGCAGACGATGGTAAAAGATTTGTAAAACATACAGACAAAATTGAACTAGCTCACTGACCCCTTGACGCACAGACGAACTAACGTATAGTAACAACAAATAAATATTGAACGACGTGTTGACCCCTCAGGTTGACGAGATTTACAATACAAACAAGAAAAATGAGGTACTTGTCGTTGGTGATCTGGGCCGTAATCATCGGAGGAACCACCAGCGAGCCTGGATATGCAGTGGAGCCTATCGAGTCGAGTCCTGGCCTATATTTCGAAAAACTACATAACATCAGATTCAAGAGGGCTGAGTGGCGAATGGTACTCTTCATAGACGTGGAAAAATTAATACAACAATATCCAGAAGGAGTAGCTGAATACGAAAACGTGTACATAGAATGCAGACGGATAAAGAACATCTCAGAACGTTGTGACTCATTATTGCAAACAGACATTATAAGAAGAAAAATAAGACACGCCATAGAAATGCGCGAAGAGGTTGGGGAATTAGCAAATGAAATTATACTACCGGACATAGATAACCTACCACACACCGTAGTTAAGCGAGGAGCACCGTTCGAATTTATTGGTTCTGCTAGTCGGTTTTTGTTTGGGACGCTAACTGCGGAAGACGGAGAGTATTTTAACAACGAAATAGACAAATTACATGAAGACCAAACTAGGTTGACGAAAATTTTACGAAATCAAACCCACCTAATATCAAGCTCGTTGCATAAACTCCACGACATAGCACATGAACATCAAAAGGCAATAGATCAAAATAAGGGCAAAATTAACGAAGCAATAAAAAATATAAATAGAGTAACAGATACCGTAAGCAACCTTCAGTATACAGGAACGTTGTGGAACTACCAGGATGGTATAGGCAAGGCACTAGATGATTATACGAAAAGCCTTAATAAGTTTGTAGGAGCAATTGAAGCAGCAAGAGAGCAAAAAGTACACGGTTCCCTTCTAACTGGAAAACAAATGAAGTCGACGATCCAAGAAATACATGATTCAGTCGCAGAATACGAATTACCACTACCGAGATACTATCATCGAATTGAAGAGGTTGCAAAAATCGCAGTAATGGAGGTAGGGAATCATCGAGGAAAAATAATGGTGATAATGAGATTGCCGCTGGTAGACCGAACAACTTACCACCTCTACCGAATGCACAGCTGGCCGACACCGCAGAAGAATGGGAATGAAACAGTATCCGCTCAGGTGATACCAAGAACAACTTACCTCGGACTGAGCAACGACCACCGAACCTATACCCTACCAGATGAGAGACACATAAGCGCATGTATAACTACTTGGTACTGCCACCTATGTGCACTCGAGCTGCCTTTAATCGAAGTAGCCACGTCAAACGCCTGTGAAATTCTAATGTTATTGAACCCCGATCAACGAACGTTACGCCAGTGTGATATCAGATTGAAATCAGGTCACGAACCCTTTTGGACAAGACTAAATTCAGTGGGAGGATGGCTATACTCATTCGACGAGCCAGAAACTATCCAAATTATATGCAAAAATACTAAGGATCAACTAACGACGCTCACGGGAACTGGAATTCTATACTTAGACGAAAAATGTGTAGGAAAAACGCATTATATCACATTACCGGGAGTAGAAGTGTTCACACAACAAGAACAATACGTATACCAGCCTAAATTGGTACTCAACATCAGTCAAATATCACCCGCCTTAAGTCAACATAACGTAATGAGGTATCTAACCGACAATATTGCAACAGATGACATCGAATTCGACCAAGGGAAATCTTTATATGAAATAGAAAATGAACTCGAAGAATTGGGGACATATCGTCGAGAGAAACAACATAACGAAAAATTAATCTATGGAGGATACCTGGTCCAAGTGGGATTCGTATTTCTGATAATCGGCATCTGTTGTCGGAAGAAGATCTGGCAGGTAATCAAAGCGAAACTAACCACGAGAAAGACGACATCTGACAACCCGACTCGATACAAAATAACAACTAAAGAAGCAAGCACACCGCAGAGGAAGGAATTTGAACTAAAGGAAATCAAATCCGACACTGCAGAAATAGTAGGAGAAACCTCCAACCGATCATTACCACCCCAAACAGCAAGACTCAATTGAACGTAGATAAATTAGAATAAGCTCAACGAACCGTAGGTTCGATAAAAATCGACGAGGACGCCGATGACTTTAAGTAAGGGGGGGTGTTACGTGCGACTACACGCTATTCAAAATTTTCACTTTTCATATATATAATATTACCCGTGGGAAGAACTCAGATATACCACGATTCAAAATATAATATTTCAAAAAACCGAAACCCCCTCTGCTAAAAAGTCACGAACTCCGAGTCGAATCCTATAGATAAGAACCTAACACCCTAAGGTAAGCTAAGGTTAGATGCAGCGCTGGGCCTTTGCTAACCCAGCACCGAATAGTCGGTTCGACGTAACTACTTCCTCAATAATTCCATTTTACCAAGAATAGATAGGACCAATCAATACATTAAGGAAGGGTTAGTCAATACCAAATTAATCTTTAGACTGTATGGAAGAATGTGTGAGCAAAATTGTCAAGGATCAGAATGCATGAAATTTTAAATGTTAGCACAAACAGACTGTCTTGAGATTGGGACCGCGGAACACTGTTTTAGGTAAAACGGCTAGGAGCCATGAGTTTACTCATCCGCGTAAAGACGCTGGTCTCTGATAGGCTAATTACCGGGGCGTAGTAACACCTATGCAATACAACAGCGGCCTCCTGGCTGCATCCAAACTAAATAACTTGTCTTTCATCCACAAAGTTGCATAGTGCACGGACGGGTCCCGAGGTTAAGCAAATAAGCAAGAGTTAGTGATTGAAAATCTTTAAAGTGACGACGCTAAAAGACTTAGCTAATCTCGTTAAATAAAACATCGAATAGCGAAAGCTAATCAAAGTGCATGGACACATATAGTACTCCTAACAGCCAATTCAAATTCAACTTTGTATAAGTATTATCAATTTCAATTTTTAGTGATAGTTGATTTCCATCTATTGATATTTTATTCGAATTTAGACAATTCAATTATATCCTTAATTATTAGAATCAGTTACCAAATCAGTTCAGAGACTAAGTGGTTGTGTTACGGTGCCGCGTGTGTATGTTCGTTGAGGTGAGACCACCAGGAGCTACTTATCACCCTACGGCTCTGACTCCATCCGACGGTACCCAACCTCAAGACAGACAACAACGATAAGCCTTATTTTTAATTACAAATTATTACCAAACTAACGTAGTGATCAAGAGAGATTCTGGTGAAAGTCTTTCGCATTAGAATCTCTCTTACTAGGGAAATCACCTAAGAGGGATCATAAAGCCCATTCATACACAAGTCATACGTGTATGAATCGGTTTTGCCTAGAGAATCACAACGCTATTATATTCCTTTAGATATTAATCACATTGTCATTATCCGAGCGCAATAGAGAGAAAGAAAGTTGCATAACAGAGAACCGACATTCATATAGTAATATCAGGCGCATCTAACCTTAGTAATTACCGTTCAGAATTAGATTTATTATTCATCATATATTTGTCATTTTCACGTATAATTTCTTTCGAGCCGTTTAAAGAATATATTTTGTTTTTACCAGATTATCAATCATTTTCATTTCAGTTCACCCTAATTCAGATATAATCCATATCCTATAATTTGGCCTCACAATTAACATCCCTTTTAAAACGTACGGCTCTGTATAGAGCTTGGCAAATAAGGTCCCATATACCGACTTATCAGGGGATAAGTCAAATAAATAATTAATTCTTGGATACGTGAATTGATCTACCATCCGCTCGGGCTTCTCCCTCACGTAACAATATGATAGTGTGTTCAAGTTTTCATCAAATTCTTGTTCACGTATAGTGAACGTTGTATCGCGGTCATTACTAGTATTGTTCAAAGCAGGGTTATTTAAGTTGTTGCTCGATACCAAACTGATCGAATCGTGGTAAGCAGTTTTAGAATCAGTAATATAATTAACCTCTTTCATATTTCGTATTATTACATCATGTGGTGCTTTGTTGTCATCTGTGAAACACAGGTCATGCACGTTGTTCTTCAAGGGGACGACCGTATCCCCATTTTCAGCTAACTCCATTTCGAAGTTGGTCAAGTTGTCGTAGGTAGCTTCAGAATCATTATTTTTATTAGCTTGTTTCGTATTTTGTACCGATTCATCTGGCGGATCATGGTTAGCAGAATCAGTATTATCATTAATCTCTTTCATATTTTGTACTGATACATCATGTGGTGCATCGTTGTCATCCGTGAAACGTATTTCTATCACGCTGTTCTTTGAGGGGACGACCGTATCCCCATTTTCAGCCAACTCAAATTGGAATCTGGTCAAGTTGTTAGTAGTTTCAGAATTATTATTTTCATGAGCTTGTTTCGTACTCTGTACCGATTCATCTGGCGGATCATGGTTAGCAGAATTAATATTATTATTAATCTCTTTCATATTTGGTATTGATACATCTTGTGGTGCTTCGTTGTCATCTGTGAAACGCATTTCTTGCACGCTGTTCTTTGAGGGGACGAACAAATTTTTATTTTCAGCCAACTCCATTTCGAAGTTGATCAAGTTGTCGTAGGTAGTTTCAGAATCATTATTCTTATCAGCATGTTTCGTATTTTGTTCTGATTCATTTATCAAATCATGGTTATCAGTTTCAGTTTCAGAATTAGTGTTGACCTCTTTCATGATCTGTTAACAAAGCGAAGAAATATCATAGAAATGTGGGAGAATAAACAGAATACTATGAACAGTAGAAGGAGAATCAACAATATTTAATAAGGTAATGAATATAGTAAGCGAAAGAAGAATTAAAGTCTAAAAAGTGCAAAAATCCCATATTAATCAAATGGGAGGAGTATCGTCCTAGAGGCAAGGGTTAATGGCACAAAAAAAAAAAAAAAGAAAAATTCCATAACGGTTTTTAGGCTATACACTAATTATTTGGATCATTCCCTAGTAAAAAAAGTGAATTCGAGAAATAATGGACACCCTAATGCATACCCACTACTATACCCCCTCGATGGGATCTTTGTATCTTGAGAAATAAACTATATATTAACCTCTATGATATTTCGTATTAACACATCATGTGGTGCTTTGTTGTCATCTGTGCTTTGTAGGTCATGCACGTTGTTCTTCGAGGGGACGACCGTATCCCCATTTTCCGCTAACTCAAATTCGAAGTTGGTCAAGTTGTTAGTAGTTTCAGAATTATTATTTTCATGAGCTTGTTTCGTACTTTGTACCGATTCATGTGGCGGATCATGGCTAGCAGAATTAGTATTATTATTAATCTCTTCCATATTCGGTATTGATACATCTTGTGGTGCTTCGTTGTCATCTGTGAAACGCATTTCTTGCCCGCTGTTCTTTGAGGGCACGATCCAATTTTTATTTTCAGCCAACTTCATTTTGGAGTTGGTCAAGTTGTCAGTAGTTTCGGAATCATTATTGGGTTCACTTTTTTTGTCACTGCGCTTCGATACATGTCGTAGAAGTTTCTTGTCACCTTCGAAAAGTTTTTTGCAGACACTGTTTTTGGAGGGATTGTTAGAAATCCTTTGTTTGCGCGTCTGACGTGAAACTGTTTCTTTTTTGAGAATATCCTCAAGATATCCACGGTCCGGTGTAAATGTGAGTAATCAAGAACCAGTGATGTTAGAGAGAAATACTTCCTCAATTTGAGCAATTAGATCTGTGATTTGTAAAAGATATGATTTTTTTGGATATCAAATTATCACAAATATGATCAACACTGATTGATTAGTTGGTTAAATTCCTATTCAATTTAGAAGAATATTCCTGACGAATAGGATTTGACAGAAGGTAGTAACCGTAATTAAATTGGGGAATAAGTAATTGCATAGTCTCTGCATTTAGCGCACCTATCTCGCTCAATTCTAAATATTTAAGGGGGTATACCCATCGAGGAAATAATTTTTTTCCATCAATAGTTCATGATTTTCCAAGATTTTATGTTCTCTGCTAAACATAGATTTAGTCTATCGAGAAAGAAGTGGTTGTCTTAAGGTATAGGTTGCTGCGGTTCATCAAATTTTTTGAAATTTGGAGAGAATATTATATATGATTATAATTCAGGGCCAAACCAATAATATTTCATGAAAGCAGTTTATATGTCTTGAGATTAAATTTATGAACTATTATCGATTTGGCTCCAAATTACATTCACATAGAATATTTCCTCCAAATCTGAAGAAATTTGATAGAACGCAGCAACCTATACCTCACGACAACCACTTCTACTTCGATGGACTGAATCTATGTTCAGTATAGAACACAAAATCTTGAGAAATCATGAACTATGTATTAAAATAGCACTAATCAACTGTAAAAAGATCTGAGTCAATAATATGTTTTTTCAAAGCGTAGGAGTGATTTGGACACAATTATTTTCAAGGTGGGTATACCCACTTAAGGAAATTTAAAGTATCAAAGGGAGACTTCGGGGAAAAATTGATAAAAATTATTTGTTTATTTTTGAAATTACTAGAAGTATCTGATCGAAAATTCCTTTCAGGAAGATTTAGATTATAGTACTATGTGTTTGAAAAAAAAGTCTAGTATTCTGCGATGGAAGTGTATGCGCAAGGAATTTTTGGTAGCGTAGGGCAGGAAATCTTTTGCAAAAGGTTCCTTACGCATACACTCTTAACGCAAAGAATTGGGATTTTTTTTCAATGCATGTACTATCATAAACTAATTCTTGCTAAAAGGAATTTTTCATTAGATTTATTTATTAGGAATTTTGAAAACGCGAAAATCTTTTTGTCAGAATTTCACCAGTCTCCCCTTAAAAAATCTGAATTTTCGAAAACTTATATAACTCGTGCATTTTGAGAAAATGGAGATTCAAAATTTGCAGAAATATTTTATTCAGAAAAAAGTAATCAGTTTCACTCACCGTTCAAAGCTAATAAATGTGCTGGATATCTACCACCATCGGTGTATTTCACGCAACACGTGTCTCCGCTTCTCGAAGTTATGCGCGTGTGCTTGCATATAAAATGCACTCCATCATCAAATCTTACCAATGCAAACATATTTTTTCCTAGTATTGCAAGTATAATGCAAACATATTTACTGTACCACATCTGCGATCTTCGTAATAGGTAGATGAAGTAAGTATGCGAATTGAGACAATGAAGAAATTTATTTTGCATCAGCAAACGCAACAACGTAGCACATGCGTTCCACCATGCACGAGATCGACAAGGACACTTCCGCCGGACATTTCGCAACTTTCTTCCCGCGTGAGCGCGCGCTTTTCGCGCGGATGTGGCGTCGACGACCAATTAAATCTTAGGGAATTTGAATTCACCCAATAGGCGGCGAGTAGATTATTAATAATAATTATTATTTATTAATAAATAAAAAAAATTATTATTAATAATAATGACCTCCGGGTTCAGAAGTTTCGATACACAAGTGGAAGTTTGAATTCGGTTAGGCAGGTTAGCCACTCCAGGAAAAAAATAATTAGATCTGAGTAGATATTACAGTCACACAAATAACAAAACTTTCTTCAGTACGGTGGAATAAATTCTTCGGTCAAGCTCCTGAAGTTCAGTAACGATGAAATCAAATGCTTTCAAACTGAAAGAACGCTATTCGATATAACATGTCCTGAAAGCAACCGATCTCACGAGAGTCCTGAAATCTGACGAAACACCATTTAATATACTATGTCCCGAAAGCAACTGATTGTACGGGAGTCCTGAAATGTGACAAAACACCGTTTAATATACTATGTCCCGAAAGGAACTGATTGTAGGAAAGTCCTGAAAACTGACAAAATACTGTTTAATATACGATGTCCCGCAAGCAACCAATTGTACAAAGTCCTGAAAACTGACGAAATACTGTTCGATGTTACAATGTCCCGAAAGTAACCGATTGTATAAGAGTCCTGAAATCTGCTAGTGCATATGCTTTTCAATATCTCTCATGATAGTGTCCATGAAATTCAAAAATTCTTCCAGAATTAATCTCAGGGTGGCTTAATCCACTTAATAAACCCCAAAATAATATACCTCAAAAAATGTCCCACAAACTGCCACCTGACATATATATATAAGTTTACATAATTATATTCATCATAAAAGGTAAAATTTTTTTTTTTCATTTCCGCAGCCCTTTATTCACAGGTATAATTTTACAAATTCACAAACTATAATAGAATCCTTAATATTAATATTGATCTGTTCTAAACGCATAATATTTTTATTATTACGTATATATATTGAACAAAGTTTTTGATACAGAACAAATAACCCGATTAAAAAAGATTATATATGATTATATATGATTATATATAATCTATACATAATCTATATATAATCTATATATATAGTCATATATAATGTATATATCCGGGACAGCGACTCTTTGGGAGCCTTATCACGGTCCTGTGACAACCACCGGGTGTTAGCTAGCATTTTTTGGTGTGTGGTATGGTCTCCGTAGTTAGCGATCAGTCAAAAAAGAAATTTGGAGATCAGGAGCGTATTTTTTGGGGGCGTCCCGGAACTATGCGTTGTACAAAAAAAAAGTTCCGAGACAGTCCCGGAAGTATACTTCTGTCCTGGAAGTATACAATCCCACGAAAAACATCCAAAGATGTAAAAAAAGCCGCCAAGATACTCACACGAAAATCACAATTGCTTTATAAGCAAAACGGTTCGCCACTCTCTGTCGTGAAATCAAGAAAAAAGCCAAGCACCGAACGTACAACTGCGATCTCTCAGCAATTTGTTAAAAAAAAATAAAAAAACTCAAACTCAAACTCAAGCCTACATCGTGAAGTCGGAGTTTCGTGTGACGATATCGAAGCATCATTCCAAGAGCTACGTACTTGGCGGGCACATGCGGTTTTTTTTTCTTTGTGTTTGTTGTTCTCACGTTGAATTGATATGACCTTATCGTATTTTGCGAACCAGTCTCAAAGTACTATGTTTTCGGTCGCTGGTTATAAACATGTCATGAACTTTGCATCGACTGACGAATGTTAGATTCGCAGATAACATTGGTTCTATAGGTATAAATTTATTTAAAATGCATCTTCTGATCTTGTCGGACGACTATGTCGTGGCAGTTGAAGGATTAGCGCTTGCGAGTTCACGGTAGTGCGTAGTGCGGGCGCCAAAGGCCTTTGGCGCCCGCACTACGCACTACCGTGAACTCGCAAGCGCTAATCCTTCATTTGCCACGATTGTGTAGTTGCAAATGATTATTCTCCACAAACGAATGAGCAACAATATAGTACATTATGCTACTAGGGAGGAAAGTGTGTGGTTTTTGCTGAGTGCGATGTTCAGCACGAGCACGAGGTGAAAGTTCGCTCCTCCCGTGTGGCATATATCACTTTTTAGCCGACTAGATAAAATGTCCATATTGCATCCACTAGTCAAACACAGCAATTCAATCAATCAAACTTAGAATCGGTCAAATTTAGAGTTTTTTTCTGCCCTTCAAATTTACTTTTTCGACTGCAAAATTCACTTCTTCTTCCCTCTGATCAGAAATTGATTACTTTCCGCCCGCGTTGCAGGGATGGAGTATAGTAATTTTATCGTAGTCGGGTAATAGTACATTACAGTACGAGTCCGATAAAACTTTCTCTGACGAGTGTGAGGTTGCAGTACGAGCCGGAGGCGAGTTTTGCAATCACACGAGATCAGAAGAAGTTTTTCCGTCGAGTATTGTACAAAATTTTACTTTAGGAGGTGTGAAAATGGGGGTTTTAGCCACGCGAAGCGTGGGTAAAACGTCCAAAATCACACTTAGTGAAGTAAAAAATATTTTTGCACTCACGTGAGGCCGAACTGTTACGAAGATGGGTTTCAGGTATTGAAATTGATCCTCCCCACTACGTGTATATGCTCGTGCACTTGCATATACGCATGCATCGTGAGCAAGATTGTATGACATAGTATAGGTACACCAATTAAGCAATCATCAACTGAATTTCATATTTATCATTATATCAAACTGTCATACTCTATGCTACTTATAGCATATACGTATATCCGTAGCTGTATGTTTTAGGTTGCATGCCGCAATAGCAGAGTAGAGTTTTCTTGATTCGATCGTTTTGCAAGTGAATAAGTTTATTCTTCCATAATTAATACTACCTAGTGAGGTATGTGATTCCAGAGTTCCGAGTCTGATTTGATAATTCAATGACAGTGGGAACGACCAAGATTTTTATTGATTATACAAGTATTTATGTCTGTCAAGTCATACACATAGTTAAAGACACGTAGAAGTATTGTCTGAAACGATTATTGGTTTTAATAACTAGTTTTTCATTGTATTTAATTGCTGTCGCATTAAAAACTAAATTTTCGCGTAAAACGAAGCGGGTTGTCCGTATAGCTCTAAGGAACCGCATGTGCCCGCCAAGTACGTAGCTCTTGGAATGATGCTTCGATATCGTCACACGAAACTCCGACTTCACGATGTAGGCTTGAGTTTGAGTTTGAGTTTTTTTATTTTTTTTTAACAAATTGCTGAGAGATCGCAGTTGTACGTTCGGTGCTTGGCTTTTTTCTTGATTTCACGACAGAGAGTGGCGAACCGTTTTGCTTATAAAGCAATTGTGATTTTCGTGTGAGTATCTTGGCGGCTTTTTTTACATCTTTGGATGTTTTTCGTGGGATTTCACTTCTTTTTGCAAGCACCAGAATTGAGAAGGATTGCTCATTTAATTTCAGCAGGGTTATACGTTATTATAGTTTGATCACGATAAGAAATACATTCGGAATTTGGACGAGGGAAGAAACATTCAGCGAAAGACAAACACATTTACTTCAATTGTCAACTATGACAAATATAAATAATTTATTAGGCAGAACTTAATTTTGTCTTATACAGTATCAGGTTGAAGTTCGTAACGTTACTTCAACAAAATATTCGCCAAAAAATTCTCAAATTCAAGGCTCGAATTTCAAATGGATCAAGAAAGATGTATAATTCCTTAAATCGTGTGAAACACGTTCATCTAGCATATTTTGTAATTCAAACAATATTAGGATCACGAAATATTGCATTTCTTCAACGAATATTCTGTTATTACGTTAACTTTACGAACTTCAACCTCAATATACAGTTTTAACTTAAATTTAGTATTTAATCAGTAATTTTTCCACACGATCATCTAAAGGTCAATGAATTACCGAAGATTTTATACATTCAGTTTGACACTTATTAGACGGGTTGTTGATTTTGCTGCCAAACATAAGAGCCAAGGCTTGAAATTGGGCAGTTACTTATCAAGAAATCAGCCCTCTTCTATGTATTGAAAATGAATCTCAACAAGCATCGTTCAGGGAAAATCTGAAGAATTTCTTTTTGATAATAGAAGCTATACCAAGGAAAAACGAAAGCACTTGGCTACACCATTTTTCGAAACCATTGAAACTTTGCGCCACACCTTGGATGTTTTACGCACGCTCCGCGTGTGTGAGAATTTCATACGTCATAAAGTAAAATTTTGTATAATACTCGACGGAAAAACTTTTCCTGACCTTGTGTGATTGCAACACTCGCCTTCAGCTCGTGCTGCAATTTCACACTCGTCAGAAAAAGTTTCATCACTCTCATATCATACTGTACTATTTTCAACTCAGTGTGTGACTTGATTTCTTATGCCTGTTGATAGTGTGTAAAAAGTGTCCGATTCACATACTTCCATATGTAAAACTAATTAATTTCTCTCCGTTTGAAAATAATAATTTCTAAAATATTTTTCTTCCATTCAACTTTCTCAATTTTGTGTCAAATTGTGTTGAGACATACATATTTACTGATTGAATAATAGTGTTACTAATATATCAAATTAACATTACATGTTATTTATAAATAAAATAAAATTCATGTGAAACGTAATATGATTCTATCAAAATCAAATGAGCCTTACTTTTCTGATCAAGATAACTTGTATCTCGAATTTGCGTTTCTATCGATAGACTACGAAAAGGGATATATAGAAGTGGAAGAAAAAGAGTTGTTTTTGTCTTTGATTTTCTCATTTCTTTAGTTTCAAAGTCTAATAAAATTTTATGCTATTGAAAATCATATTTAAAAGTATTCTGTTTTTAATGGGGGGGCTTTGCCCCCTGCACCCTGACCAGGTGCTCTGCCTTTGGACCTTGTTCGCACCCGGCCGCTCTCACTAATATTCCAATATATACTATACTTTCCTATTTTTTTTTAGAGTTTTTACAGGTAAAGAATTTCGCACACTGAGTTAAAAAAAAATAGTATATGACACGTGTGTGCTACCCGTATCGTGCTGTACTATTATAACACTTTGAATGATCAGTAACTTCTAATATATTAGTCTGTTTGATAATTAGTTTGTGGTGCTGATGTATAGATAGGTGAAGTTAGTAGTTGGTAGGCTGGTCGAAGTTGGTTCATTTGAAGAAGATGCGTAGAGTGTTATAACTTTGGAGCAGCTGTGAACTACTTCTGTTATGGGACATCGTCTTGCCGAAATGTTATGCTCTTCTGTTCCGATGGATTGATAATAGGATAGGAATGGTCCAGATGACTGTCTCTCTCTCTCTCTCCATTAACGACTTATCGCCATTATAGACATGTAGTCAAATCCAGATGACTGTAAAAGATATAGAATAACAAAGAATTGAAGGAAAGATTTCAGTATATTAGTTTTAATTTTCCTAGCATTGTTATCATTTCGGAACCATGAACTGTGGGCTACCTTTGTCTTGGGACGCTGTTTTGCCAAAGTGTTATGTTCGTCTATCTCAACGGATTGATAATCGGAACCTTCGTTTGGGATGTCGTTTCGTCGAAGCATTATCTCCGACTATTGCAATGGATCGATGATAGAATAGGAAAAGGTCAAGTGACTGTGAAACATAGAAAATGACAAAGGATTGAATGAGAGGTTTCGTATCGCTACTAATTTTCCTAATATTTTTATTACGTTGGAGCTATTAGTTGTAGGCTACCTTCGTTCTGGGACGATGTTTCGCCGACATGTTATCTTCGTCTATTTCAACTGATTGGTGATCGCAACCTTTTTTTTGGGACGTTGTTTTGTCAAAGCATTATCTCCGACTACTCCAATGGATCGATGATAGGATAGGAAAAGTCCAGGTGACTGTGTAACATAGAAAATGACAAAGGATTGAATGAGAGGTTTCGTATCGCTACTAATTTTCCTAATATTGTTATTACGTTGGAGCTATTAGTTGTAGGGTACCTTCGTTCTGGGATGATGTTTCGCCGACATGTTATCTTCGTCTATTCCAAAGGATTGATAATAGGATAGGAATGGTCCAGATGACTGTGGAAATTTAGTGGAAATAAAGAAGTTGAGGTTGGTCTATTCATCTAGTATTATTATATGTAAAATCTAGTGAAAATCAATGTCCGTACATACCGTTTAATGTAAGTCATTCGTAACCTTATTTTCACTTGTTCCGGATCGAAGTGAAATAATATTTTGCCAGGATCGTTGATTTATTCTTTATCTAAATATTTGAACCCAGCTTAGAGGATCTGTTCCGTGCACTTACAACAGGCCATTATGCGGATTTATTAAATAATAACGGTCATCGGCGTGAAACCACGGTCGGCGCACTTTTCACTCTGATCATTGTTTACTGATTCACTGTTTCACTAATTTACTGAAATAAAACCATTAGCTTGACCGATAACATCTTATATAATATGAATATATAACTATATAATATGATTATATATAAATTATGAATATTTTAACTGTCAATACCGCGATCCGTCAGCCATCCGACAGCCATTTTGATTTCGTCGTCCCTCTGTGGCTCACTTAGTAACTTCATTATCACATATCGACCGAATGCGGATTCAGATTCATGCCAAAATCAATAGGGGGCGAGATTTCGATGGCTTGTACCCACGTTTCAAAGATCAAGTCGATCCGTTTCACCGTTCGTTCAGAAACGTGAGGACAAGCAAGCGTCTAGCGAAAATTTGATGACCAGGAAGAAGAAGAAGAAGAAGAAGATGCTTTTTCATCAACTTTCGTGACCGATATATCAGAAACCAGTGTACCGATTCCGATCAAATTTATACAGCGAAGTCGTGTGGTGGGGGAATATCTATTCTGTGAATTTGATCGGAAAATGTTCACGCGTTCCGAAGTTATGACCTCCTGCTTACAGGTATAAAGAGTTCCCCCGAGAAAATAGAGTCCCGGCTAGCGCTCGCCTGCCTACGGGTACTTGGCGGCGATTCGCTGCCGCGAATCTTGATATTCCTATCGATTCTACAGGGTGCGTCCCGGAACGTATCATTTCATATAATTATAATTATGTATAATTATATATATAATTTACATAATTATATATATAATTGCAAAACGGTTTATTTATAATTATGTAAAATTATATATGGTTATATATAATTATATATAATCATGTAATGTTATATATAATGATACATAATTATATATATAATTGCAAAACAGTTTATGTATAATTATATATGGTTATATATAATCATATATAATCATGTAATATTATATGTATAATTATGTAATGGATTATATATAGATCCATCTCTAATTATATAATATATGGCTATTAGGGTGGTCGTTGAAAATTAAATTTTCTCAAAAACATTATTAGATGTATAGCATGAAATTATTTTCAATAGTTTTTATTAAACGTTTTACATCACAAATATAAGTATAAATTTTTACATTATCATTTGAAAGAGTGAATTTTGGTATCTTATGATAATATAAATTATCGCGACGCGTAGCTTTTAACATGTCATTATAGGGAGGTATATTAATATTGATAACCCGAGTAAAAAAAGATTATATAGAATTAAATGGAATTATATAGAATTTATATAAAATTGTATAAGAGTGTATAAAATCATCCACGGCCTCGAAAGAATTTTTAATTGGTTGAGTATTTTCATTCGCAAGCAGTCAAGAATGTTTGATCTTATGTGGCTGGAAAGGATTCATTTTTGACGAAGAGTCGCGAGTAGAATTTTCAATTTGTTTCGTGGAGTTTTATTATTCTCATTATAATTTATCAAAATGATTATAATAAATCATTATTGTACAGTGTCAATTATTATATTATTGTTGAACAAAAAATTCATTCAATCAAATGTCTATTAGCTCTGAATTCGACAGTTTGATCATAGGTTTCGACAAATTGGAAAATATGAAGCTCAATACTATATAAGGTAGTTTGGCGTAGTCGGTAGAGCGTGCGACTAGTAAGAGAATTGGCGAGCGGACTTGGGTTCAAATCCCGTTAAGGTAAAAAAAATCGGATGACGTTTTTTGTAGCGAACTGACCATGCTTGTTGATTTATAAAAATATCCGGATGGAGTTTTAAATGTAGATCCGCATATTCACACTTGCGCAAATTTTTTGGTTTTTTTTTTACGGTTCGTTTGTTGAGAAAGGCACCTGGATATAATTATATATGAATCTATACAAATATATATAAATATATATAATTATATATATTTATATATAATTATATATAATTTTATATAGTTATCTATATATAATTTTATATAATTATATAAAATTATATATGGCCAAAACTCATATCTAATTTTATATAATTTTATATAGTCATCTATACCGGGAAGAAATCTTGATAGTATACAGGCGACTACGCATGCGCGCGTTTCGTCGTATGCTGAGGCAGGCTGGCCTCAAATATCACTGCGTGACGACTTTATCGACCAATGAAAATGAATTATTCGGCGCGTGCGCAGTCACCTGTATACTATCAAGATTTCTTCCTGGTATATAATTTTATATAATTATATAAAAAAAAAATTTCCCGGGAAATTACTTCCCGAGACACTATTTTTTTGTTTAAAGGATTAAATAACTGGAACAAAAATATATTTTCTACTTTTGAACGATATTTATCGGGTAAACAACCAATAGTTATATATACCCTTACGGAAAAAAACCCTCAAATTTAAGGAGTAAATTCGCACCCCCAAAGTTTTGGGCGTTTACCATGAAAACTCAGGGTTTACCCTGTATTTGAGGGTAAAATTTGAGGGGTAAATTCGCACCCCCAAAGTTTTGGGGGTTTACCATGAAAACTCAGGGTTTACCCTGTATTTGAGGGTAAAATTTGGGGGTAAACCCTAAGTTTCCATGGTAAACCCCCATAACTATGGGGGTGCGAATTTACCCCTTAAATTTGAGGGTTTTTTTCCGTAAGGGTATAGCGCCACATTTATTCAATCCTTCATGACTCCCGAGTGGATTGTTTGGTTCATACTCATCGAAATACAAAAACAATGGGATTACAATTTTGCCATCGAAAATTCTCTCTCTTTCTTTCCATCCCTTACGGAAAAAAAATACTGAAAGTACTGCCAGTACAGCAGCACTTGAAGTACTGCCAAAGTACTGCTGTACTTATTTCGCGAGTACACACAGTACTCATAGTACTTCAAGTACAAAAATTACTGAAAAGGGATATATAAGTAGGTGGCAAGTACTAGTGTAGTATGACTGAAGTATTACTTTAAGTTCTAGCCCTTCGGTATTAGTCCAAAAAGTACTAGCTAAAACCGTACAGTACAGTATATGAAGTCCACTTACTGCAATATAATAGTATTTGGACTATCACTGTAGTACAGCAGTAGTATTAATTCTGAACTTGGACTAATGCGGCAGTACTAGTTCGAGTGCTGCAGTACTAGTTCGAGTGCTGCAGTACTAGTTCGAGAACTGCAGTATTGGTTCGAGTACGAGTACTGGAGTATTAATTCGAGTACTAGTAGTGCAGTATTGGTTCGAGTACTAGTACTGTAGGATTGGTTCGAGTACGAGTACTGGAGTATTGGTTCGAGTACTAGTACTGCAGTATTATTTCAAGTAATAGTACTGCGGTATTAATCACAGTTAATACTTGTGTACTTATAGTACTGGTACTCTTGTACTGATAGGTCGAAGTGCCACAGTACTGAGTACTGTAGTGCACTTGTACTTAGTAATAGTACTCTTCAACTTAGTACTAGTACTCTCGTACTCGGTACTAGTATTCTTTAAATCCGTACTAGTACTCATGTACTAAGTACTACTAGTTCCCTGTACTAAGTACTAGTAGTCTTGCACTAAGTACTACTAGTAGTCTACACTTGGTACTAGTACTCTGCACGTAGTACTAGTACTCCTGTATTGAGTACTACTAGTTCTCTGTACTTAGTACTGTAGTGTTAGTACTAAGTACTGAAAATTCGTGTACTAAGTAGTGAGATTTGTGTACTAAGTACTGAATTCTCAGTATTTTTTTTTCGTAAGGGATAACGATCCTTGTACAAAATTTTGTATTATTCCGCTATCATCATCTTTTACATTTTTCTTGAATGTCAATGTTTCGTTTAACATTCCGTCTAATTCAAAAAATTTCTGTAAAACATTACGGATGGGAATAAAATCTATAGTTATTGGTATTGTTTTATAAATGGTATTATCATTTTTTATTTTAAATTCTTTTCGCTCTCCAATTTTGACTGTTTCTGGTGTTACCAATGTCCCATAGTTTTCGAAAGCTTTAAATCGAAGATGCTCACTTTGCATTTCATCCAAAACAAAAGAAAAATCACCTATAGTTTGAGTGGTACATTTTTAAACTTCTGAAGATAATAAAGTAGACTTAAAAGTTGTATCTACACGTTCTTTACATTTATCTAACATAACTTTTGTTATTTGACCAACCAAACCAATAAGTTGATCAACTTTGTTTCTCGGAATGCCAATAAAATCATATAAAGTTGCATATAATTTAAATAATTCCTGAGGTCGAAAAATAACCATTTTAAAAAACCTTTCAAAAATTGTGCTGCTCAGCACACTCAAGAAACCTGGTATATGCATTTTTAGCTGATAATAAGGCTTTTTTTAAATTTTCGTCCACCATATTAAATCCGTCATCTTAAATTTCTAAATTTTTTGTGTGGATTCGTAATCGGCGACCCCAATAACTCCTGAGTACCAACTTTCGCTCTCGTCAAATGATTTTTTGCATTTTTGGTGCGCCATATTGGATCCGCCATATTGAATTTCTACATTTCGAGTGCAGATTCGTAATTAGCGACCCCGGAAACCCCCAAGTACGAACTTTCGCTCTCATCAAACGACTTTTTGCATTTTGGTCCGCCATATTAGATCCGCCATTTTGAATTTCTGAACTTTAAGTGCAGATTCGTAATCAGCGACCCCAAAAACCCGTGAGTGCAAAATTTCAAGTTGATAGTGTAAACACACATTCACAAATCCGCTTATCATACGAGACCTGACACAGACCGTCACGCTAGGCTCCGACGTCGCATTAGAAGTTTTACTCCAGAAAACGTCTTTTCGCTTTATTGATCATGAGGTACGACCCAGAAAAAGTATCAGAAGCAGTAGTGAAAGCCATAAATCGCATAGAGGAATTAGACGATGGACCGTATAGTTCAGACGTACTAGACAAAGTATATAAGATCTTGAAGATTAGGCGGACGCCACTGCAACGAAAGTTACGCGCAAGCTTGATCTTCAGGTGGTCACGCAACGAGGACCAACTGCCGGATAAAATAACCGAACGAGTCCTGTGTAAAGTCCTAAGTCAAAGCTTGTCCGTTAGTCCAGAGTGTAGCCAAAATAGTAGCCAGTCAAAGCCCGAAATAGATGGAAAGTTGCGAATGAAACAGGTTAAGAAGGCGACGATCAAAAAGTTTATATCAAGCAGCACAACGATAAAGAAATACAAGAAGTTGATTGCTGTCATCAGTCTGCCGACATCAGCGATAGAGCAAGACAGAGCGATTTCATCCGATTTATTACACGCCATTTTGAGGAGAAAATTGCCAACATCGAGAATCAAATGCTGCTTGGTTTTTAATGGTTTCAAAGATGCTACAGAGACTCCAACGCGTTCAAGATTTATCGATTATGCGTACTGCAGACAACCAGAATGTCAATGCAAGTACAAGTTTATCGGAATACAGCGGCTGAGACGTACTTATATTCAGGTAAGGGTGCCAGACAAACAAAAACGAAAACACACGATGCCTCTATGTTACCAGTTGCGTGGTGCGGAGAGAAAGAAAGCGAGGGCCAAACTTCGCCACAAATTGCCAAGTCGAGTTCACGCCGAGGCGTATAATGAGATGGACGAAGATTTAGCGGTAACGGATTATAATTATATGTTCACCCGACCGTTGCTGGTGGAACAAAAAGGACGTTCGGAAGAAATGTGTAAGAATGATAGAGATCCAGATGACACATTAGATATAATTCGCAGAATGTCAGAGTTAAGTTCACATCAACACGAGTTCCTCAGACGCTTTATTACTCCGTTTTCTGTGTATTTAGGTTGTAAAGAACAGGTGAAATTCCTTAGAACCCACAGGGGAAAAATCTTTCATTTTGATGCCACTGGCTCTATCATACGAAAACCGTACAAAAAATCGATACATGTATATTTATACGCAGGAACCATCCGTCAGCGGGTGGAAATAGTCCCACGTATTGAGGTGCAGTCAGGGCTTGATGCCATACCTCACAAGGTTCCGCACAAAGCGGACGCTAACAAGATCGTACCGCTCTTGCAAATGGTATCAAATCATCACGATGCAGTAACTATTAGAGACTTCCTTACATTTTTCAAAGAAATATGGCAGGATGCTGGAATCCAGTGGCCACCTTTCCGTGGAATCGTTGTAGACTGGTCTTGGGCTGGAATTAATGCTATAATGACTGCTTAGAACAATACCACTGTAGCCGAGTATCTGAATGCTGCTCATAATGAAGTAACTGTTGGAACGGAAATGCAATATTTACCATTGTATTTTTGTTATGGTCATGTGATGAAGATGGTATCGCGGAATCTCGGAAAAATGGGCATTCAAGATACACAAAAATATGTTATAATGAAAGGTATCGCAGTTCTGGCCCACTGTAAATCTTTTGACGAATTGCACGAGAGGGTGACAGATTTCGCAACGATATTGTTCACGAAGGAAAGCTGCGCACAAGTGCATTTAGCTATGAGCCGTCTGAGTAGGGATTATTCAAGCATAGAAGATATTGCGAAAATCGACACATATCCAGATTTGTCGCAACACGATGAGGACGTGGGTGAAAACTTATTCGAATTCTCAGAGGAGAAATTAACTTCAACGGTCATCTATTCATCGAGTCCGTTTTTCGAAGAGTTTGATGTCCTTTTTCGCAATCTAAAAGTTCGTGGTGATAATACTGGAATGTCGGACAATGACTTCAGAGCTGAGGTGTTTGGTGACTATCTTCTGAAAAGAATGCTACCTTATGCGCCTTTTTGGACCGGCATCCTAATCAGAGAACCAGCAGATGACCACTACACGAATGCGACAGCTGAAAATTATTTTAAGCAGGTGAAAGAATTGGTGTGTGAAGGTCGTGTACATGTAAAGGCTGCTCGAGTTATCGACGAGATTTACGAACGGATTCAGGCTACAATTAAAGAATCGCGCTTGAAGCAGCCGATGCAGCACTTAAAACTGAAGAGAAAACGTGTCTCGAAAGAAAGAAAACCTTCATTCCGGAATAATTCATTCAAAAACATCGGTGTAAATTCTTCACTGCGCAATGCCGCAGTGAACGAAATACCAATGGAGTTGCTTTCTGCTTACGTCATCGGCGATGAAACGCTAGAACTTGATGAAACTTCCAAAAGTAATGAGACTCTCAATCATCGGGAAATACAGCTCCGAAGCAGAAACGAGCCTGATAACATGAAGGCGAAGGAATATTGGAAACGACAACGCACTGCGATAACGACACGCACATACGCAACTCGATCTACACTGAGAAAGATAGTAGAAGCTAAGGTATCAACTTATGACAAGGACGAATTCCAAGCAAGCTCAGTGACTCAGGATCGAGGAAACGATATTTCTAAAACGAGCTGCGATCTACGCTTCAATCCAAATGGAACCGTTGCGAATCCTAATTATTACCACGTCGTAAACCCCCCACGAGATTACTTTGTAGGTATAGTTTCAAAGAGCCCGTCCGATCCGCATAATTATACATACCTTCGAGAAGAGGATTATAACACCCTTTTCGGCGAGCAATGGGTTACGAACATCGTCATCGACTATTGCTTTAGCTTGAATATCAAGAAATCTCTACACAGAGACCGTTTTGCATACCTCGAAGAAGAGCTTGCCTCAGAGCTTCTGCTTAATACATCCGCTGAATTGAATTCAAACTTCATCAGCAGATGCACGAAGGAATGGGTCGGAGTAGACGGAATTTATGATACATATTATTTATATATTATATACTGCAACGTTTAGGTCCCTTTTATTGAATTTTTAATTAAAGAAATGGGACAGATGGTCGTGGGGTGTGCATTAAATTATTTATTTCGGGCGTTGGTGATTAGGTTCCTCTAAAAAGCTAATACTTTGCAGACTCGGTTCCCGTGACAAGTAACAGAGCTGATTTTTACGATATGAGTCAGTCCACGTCAAGCGGGACACCTTTTTGACCTCATGGTCTTGAAAATCGTCGTCATTTTTTTTACATATTCTCTGGGTAAAATGAATGGATAAAACATTTTTTTTTTTTTTTTAACTCGAAGGGCTTAGAAGATACAAGGGGTTGAATTTTCGAAAAAAACACCAAAAATCGGAATCGCGCTCTTCTTTGAATGTTAATATCTCCGGTTCCCTTTGTCGTACAGACCTCGTAGAAAACTCATTTTAAAGCTCTTGAATTGCACTTTCATGTTATGAATTTTTGATTCATGTAATAAACAATTTTCTATTTGTTATTAACAATTATACTTTTCAAACGCGATTTTCGAGGTGACTACCACCTTTGAAAATTCTGAAAAAAATACGAGCGTGTTCCTTGACTCATTCTCTACAAAATCTGTAAGTTTTAAAATGGAACTCCGATGGAAACTATATTTAAAAAGCGATCGATTCATGCGGGACGTCGCGCACGGCCGGGTACGCGAGTGCGCCGAGACCGAGGCTTGTTCGCTTTGCATGCAAGGAATACAGGGGGGGCTGTTATACGTTCAAATTCATCAGTCCAATAATTCACGAAATTATTAACTATTTATTTCATTTCATACTGAATATTCGAATCAAAACAACAAAAATACAAATATAGAAATAAAACGCCTAACTAAAATCTTAAAACATATCACAAATTCGAAACTGAAGCTCCTAGTCATCGAAAATAAGTGGTAAATATAATGTACTTTTTGAGTCCATCAAATAGAATACATCACAGTGTTATTTAATTAATTACGTACTAAATTAACAAATTAAAAAATATTTAATCTAAACTCTGATACTATATACATTCAAATAAAATCTTGAAGTAAACGGCGAGTTTGAATTTATATATTAATGGTTCAATTACTTGAAAACCAATGCTACTACTGACTTCTGTGCATACGAATATCTTTTAGCAACAATTTTTTTTTTTTGAAATAGGCTTCATGCAATGGAATGTCAATGTTCCACGGACTAACTTCGCTTTTTCAAATCGAGATTGTAATGCAACAGCTTCTTTTTTGTACTCATCATTTGTGAAAAAATCGACGTAGATATTTTTAATATTCTGATTATTCTATTTTTAGAGTATTTCTTTCCGTGCTTTTCTAAATTGAACGGATTGAAGCAACAGTCAAAACTTTTCTGTTTTGGTGCCATAATAGTTATTGCTATGATTCGATTTTGATGCACTTTGAAATTTTTAAATATTCTTCAGTCGTGTGAAACTACGTGAACAAAGAATCGATGTGACTTTAGTAAGCGTCATGACGATACTGAAATAGTCAAATCCTGCAATACATTTATATATTCTAGGAAGGCCATGGAAGGGTGAAAAGAGGGTATTTTAAATACCTGAGGGTCGACACACAGGTGTTCAAATAATGGGCATATTTATTGCATTACGCGGAATTAGTTTCTCACCTGAGTTCAATTCCAAGTATGTAACGACGCGCGAACAGGGTCTTGCCGCCCCAACGCTCGTGTACCCGGCCGTGCGCGACGTCCCGCATGAATTAACCGCTTTGGAAATATAGTTTCCATCGGAGTTCCATTTTTAAACTTACAGATTTCGTAGAGAATGAATCAAGGAACACGCTCGTATTTTTTTCAGAATTTTCGAAGGTGGTAGTCATCTCGAAAATCGCGTTTGAAAAGTATAATTGTTAATAACAAATAGAAAATTGTTTATTACATGAATTAAAAATTCATAACATGAAAGTGCAATTCAAGAGCTTCAAAATGAGTTTTTGACGATGTCTGTACGACAAAGGGAACCGGAGATATTAACGTTTAAAGAAGAGCGCGATCCCGAATTTTGGTGTTTTTTTCGAAAATTCAACCCCTTGCAGCTGCTAAGCCCTTTGAGTAAAAAAAAAAAAAAAAATGTTTCATTTGTTTATTTCACCCAGAGAATGTGTAAAAAAAATTAAAAAAGAATCCGAAACATCGACGAATATTTTTGGCCAAATCCGTCCCGCTTGACGTGGATTGACTCATATCAGAGTGAACAAAGCAGTGAATACGGAATTTCTTCGGTAACAATGCGAGTGCACCTGATTCTTTTAATTTCTATTTTATGAATTCTGAAATTCTGCTTTAGAGTGAGCCGAGCAGCGAATACGGAGTCACCCCAGTAACGATGCCAGTGCACCTAAAACAGGCCTAGTAAATTGGGATCATGAAAGTTGGTTCATAAATTTTCATCAAATTAACATCCAGTCGTTTTTCTATTTTATATTTGACTAATTTGAGCTACAAAGAAATTTACAGTAATCCTATTTTCTAATCTTATTACTAGTTCGTTGAACTCTACGGTTCTTGATCTTTCTAAGTTCGTGTTATTCTATCCTATGTTTGTTTTTATGAACTGTCCCGACAGGCAACAGGTTTGACTTTATATTAAAATTTTATATACCGCAATTGGTGAAAACTAAGTTGATTTTGATTTAATTTTGATATTATAATGATCCCGACAGGCGATACACTAAATTTATCTGACTCTAAGAAATTGAAGTTAAATTATCATTCAGCGAAGACCGCTGATATGATATTGCAAGTGAAGTTAATTATGAGCTAGTCTACCCCGACAGGCGGCAAATGCTGCCGTGCTGACTGGCAGTGCCGAATTTATACTTGCGCTGACGTCACGCTGGTCTGTCGGTCGCTCGAGTCGTTGATGCGCGCGCCGATCCGGCTCGGAGACAGCTGATATGTTACAATAATAGGAATTCCCCACGAAATAAATAAAACCCAATCGTCGATGTTTGATCTGCTCGATTCAGACGTTGCCCGTTAGCCTACCTTTAGGCGCGTGATTTTCCACAGAATCGCTCTGTATGTGTCTTCAACATTTCACAAAAATGATTAAACACATATGAAAAATAGATATTTTAGACAATCATAAATACGCAGGTTTACGAATTAGTTTGAAACAATTAGAATCAAATTATGCCAAGGTTTTTTTTTTTTTAACATTGGAGAGATTCCCCGGTGAAAGTTTCTTATTTGGTGGAGGATGTTAAAAAAAATGTGCTTTGATTTCAAGAAAAGAAATCACTTCTCGAAAAAATGGCTGTGGAACTTTCGATCCCAACTTTGACAAGGATCAACCCCTCAAGAGATTCGTCACGAATTTTGAATCAGCCTGTATAGATGATGAATATATAAGAATTATACATATATACTTATGAATATGTATTCACAAATAAGAACGATGTATTAAAGAATGATATATATATATATATATATATATATATGAATGTATATAACTTGAGGACTCTCAGCAGTATGCATCAAATTCAGGAGACCGAAAAAAGTTATGTTTTTTGGAATGACGCACATTAATGAAAAAGATCAATGAAAGATCAGAACTAAGTGAGTGAATTGAGCCTTACCCTAAATGGCTCGAACAATTCTTGGATCTAGAGCCTTGAATTGTTTCTGATCTTCTCCAGCTTCGGGTTGAATCTTTTTTTTTCCTCTTTCAAATTGCTCTGCAATAATACGTCCATTGGGAAGAGAGCATCAACCAAGGCACTTCCCAATTTTGTAAAAGTATCTTTATTTTTTATAACGTCCCACTGATCAGCAGTTACAAAAACTCCACTCCCTTTGTTGCCAATTTCCACCTTCTGTGAAAAAAAAAATTATATATTAATAGAAACTTACTGAGTGGTTGATAGTCTCATACTGGAGCAAACAATAAACCTTTTTTTCCTACTCCTACTCCTCCTCGGTGGGCCTGTCGCTGTCAGAGTCATCATCACTTGATTGTGTCATATTTTTTTTATTTTTCTTCTTGTCAGCAACAGACTGTGACAACTTGTCGAGACTCTGCTGGAAGCCCCACATAACTGAAATGATAACATATCCAATAGGCCTGGCCAAAAAAAAAAATGGTTTTTTGATTTCGTGTTTCACAACTCTAAACATTAGTCTTGGGTCTAATAATGACTCTGTCAAAATTTGGGCTTCGTCGGATAATTCTAACAGGTTGCGCATCGAGTCTCAATATTTGCATTTGATTAACACGTAAAGAAAAACTTTTCACCGTTCAAAGCTGTTCCAGAAAAATCTAGGCGATCGAGGGGGGTGTACATTGCTGTGCGGCTTTATTTATTTTTTTTCAATTTTTTGGCATTTTTTTTTTCATAAATTTTTTATGCAAAAAAGTTTTCAAATAAAAAAATTAATATAGTTTCCAAATAAAAAAGTTGAAAAAAATTTGAAAAAAAATTCCAAAAATTTGAAAAAAAAATTAATAAAGCCGTACAGCAATCTACACCCTCCGCGATCGCCTAGAATTTTCTAGAACAGCTTTGAACGGTGAAAAGTTATTTTTTACGTGTTAATCAAATGCAAATATTCAGACTCGATCCGCAACCTCTTAGAATTATCCGACGAAGCCCAAATTTTGACAGGGTCATTATTAGACCCGAGACTAATGTTTAGAGTTGTGAAAGACGAAATCAAAAAACAATTCTTTTTTTTGGCCAGGCCTAATATCCAATGAAATCAGAGGAATAGTTAAAATGTTTTATGTAATCGAAAATATAGTACATTTCATGTCAAGCGTTGGGATGTCAATATTGCACGTGGAGAGGATGGTATATTTTACATGGTGAGGCGTGAACATTATTTTTTCCCTTATTATATAGTGGGTACGTGCCACGAAATTGGTGTTTTCCAGGCTCCGCGATACGAAAAATATAGTTTTTTTTTAAGCGGGGCCTATACTGAAATTTGGACAAAAAATAGTTTTTTATTTTTCAAAGGTGTAGAAAAGGTCCAATTAGACAAATCCTACATTAAGGCCCATCCGTAGTCGCCCACCTCCTTATAATACAATGTGACACATTTCGATTATTATCCAAGCCCAGGCGTCAAAAACGCAAAAAAGGCCAACGCTGCGCGAATTAAAATTCAATACCGAACACATAGGTCCAAAAAAATGTTCGTTTCGTGCGAAAATAGAGTCTACAGATGGTTTTTACATTTTTCGTAATGTAATGTTCTTCGTAACTTCGTAACAGTAGCCCACCTCCTTTCCATACAATGTAACGAAAACGAGGCCGGGGAGACACATTTCGATTATTATCCGAGCCCAGGCGTCGAAAACGCAAAAAAGGCCAACGTAGCGCGAATTCTATTTCAGTTCCAAACACATAGATCCAAAAAAATGTTCGTTTCATGCGAAAATAGAGCCAGCGTTTGGTTATTTCTTTTTTCCATTGTCAAAAGCCAATGACAATGGAAAACCATTTAGACAATGGAAAAAAGAAATAACCAAACGCCGGCTCTATTTTCGCATGAAACGAACATTTTTTTGGATCTATGTGTTTGGAACTGAAATAGAATTCGCGCTACGTTGGCCTTTTTTGCGTTTTCGACGCCTGGGCTCGGATAATAATCGAAATGTGTCTCCCCGGCCTCGTTTTCGTTACATTGTATGGAAAGGAGGTGGGCTACTATAGGGATGGGCCTTCATCAGAATGAAATAATTTGTCATGTACTTCTTGCCAGTCCTTCGAGTGTAATTGGGGCACTTCCTCCCTGGCCTACGGTGCCTTCATCACGTCGTGACCCTTTCTGGTTTCTGCGATTTTCATATGCTCCATTCACTATGGTGTTTCCCTTCAACTCTTCTCGTTTCTGAGCTTCTCTCCCCTTTATTCTTAGAATTATAGCTTCTTCAAAGTCAAGTCGTCGTTTCTATAAAATGGAGAAAGATAATGGACACCAAAAAATACAAATGACGGAAGACTTGATCCAGAAAATATTTGAATAAAATTTCAATGGCAAACAAAAAAAAAATCGATGACTGGATGGGTTATGTGGATAAATATTTGATTTTCAAACTATAATGACTGTGATAATTCATGTGAGTCATCACCCTAATTCGGAGGATATGGACCATTTTTGGAAAAGACGATTGTTCATGAGTTCATAGCTCTGTTCAGTATGAAAATCGTCATTCAAAATCGTATACAAAACGTTTTCAAAAAAAATTATTGATCAAAGCCGTACTTAGTAGGAGGCGATCAGGCTTCCGGGTCATGGATCTTGACCAAACTTATAGAGGTGTTTCCTTGAGCCGAAATATGAAGTACCTGCTGAATAACTCTCCGGATTGGGCCTTTACTCCATCAATTTACCTAAGTGTACAATAGAAATCAGCGTAACCTGGCTTTTGCAAATAGCCATGAAATAACCAGTTTTTGTGCTGCGTTATAGGATTCTATATTGCACTGAATATTTATACATTGAATACCGTCATTATTGTACATCAAATTGTTGAAATTCAACACACCAGCCATAGGAAATCACTCCATTCTGCGCTTATTGACACATTGCTTCTCATCGTTTGTCACTCGTAGCTCATTCATTTGGTGAATTTGAAGACTTCCTCCCACTTCACAGATGTTGGATATATGGTCAGTTTCAATACTGACACTGGCAGATTACAAATTCTATAAATTACCACATAATATTAGTTTTACTAGAATACTATAGTTATTATTTCAGAAGAATATACCTATATTAGGGTCAATGCGCACTACGTGGAAGCGAAGCGAAGATATCGAAAGCAATCGGATGCTGTAGGAGTGTCTACATCTTGAAAAACGTGTAAATTGAAGTTAAAGTGAATTACAATATGATGGAAGGTTCATTCGCCTCGGGATGACGTCCAGGCAACTGCAGAAGTTATGAACAAATCAATATTATCCCGAATCGAATGAGCCCTCAATCACATTTCAATTCACTTCAACTTGAATCTAAATGGTGATCAAACGTGATCAAAATCATTAAAAAAAATCGATGGAGAACCGATGGGAGCCATGTCAAAACGATTTATTTATAAGCGACGGCGCGCGCTGCCACCGGGAGACCCGGCTTGGATATGCGTGTGGCTGGCGTAAGAAAGCCTCGGTGGGCATGTTACACGGTCATATCTTTGGTTGTTTTCATCCAAAAGACTTCTTCCAAGAACCATTTCAAAGCTATTGAATGACACTATTATTATATCTTTTTGAAGTTCATGATGACGAATAATTCGATTTGTTACAAACAAATAGTGTCATTCAATAGCTTTAAAATGGTTCTTGGAAGAAGTCTTTTGGATGAAAACAACCAAAGATATGACCGTGTAACATCATGCCCAACGAGGCTTTCTTACGCCAGCCACACGCATATCCAAGCCGGGTCTCCCGGTGGCAGCGCGCGCCGTCGCTTATAAATAAATCGTTTTGACTTAGTTCCCATCGGGTCTCCATCGATTTTTTCTAACGATTTTGTAGAGAATTGATCAAGGAATACGCTCATATTTTTTGAGATTTTTATCGCGTGGAGCTTGCTTCAACAATCACGTTTGAATAATATATTTGTTTATAACAAATAAAATTGTTTGTTACCGCAGAATGAAATAAATATATAATAATAGTGTCATTCAATAGCTTTGAAATGGTTCTTGAATGAAGTCTTTAGGACAAATACAACCAAAGATATGACCGTTTGAAGGAGAGTATGTTTTTTATTTTTGGCTCTTTTTCCTGAATTTCACCCCCGTGTAACTTAAAAAATAGGGGCCAAAAAAAAAAAAAAAATTGTTTGATGAATCTATTTGTTCCGTAGAACCCGTAAAAAAAATTATAGCGAAATCGATAACATCGAGGTCAATTTTTGATTTATTTTGTCCGGTTTGACGTGGAATGGCTCATCTGTGGATATTTGTTCACTTATATGTTGATTATTTCCTTCATGCTGCAGTTTCTTTACGGTTCTACTTATGAGTCCTGATTCATCCCAACGAGGATTCGAAAAATATTCGAATTCAAAGTAGATATTTGCTATCGAACAAGGTAAGTAAATGTGAGATTATTCGAAACCTTGGGAATCTTTGAAACCTTCGAAATCTTTGGAGATCACGTGAAATCATTTGAAATATTTCAGAATTGTGTGAAATTTTTAAAAATGATTAGACATCGCTTGAAATCATCTGAAATTTTTCGAATTTTTCGAAATCATCAGAAATCATTGTCAAATCACGTGAAATCTATAAATCTAGTGTCAATTATTTTTGGGAGAGCTTGACCCATCGGATTTGACCAATTTTTCAATTTCGTCGAGTTACTACGGCCTTACGGGCGTAAGTAACCAAATTTTTTGAGGACGAGATACGCCCCTCTGGCAGTCAGATTTGACCGATTTCTCAATTTCCCAGACACTCAGACCCAGCCATACACCCAGAGAAAAGATTTCTTAAAATTCAACAAAATTTATTCAACTGAAATAAATTTGTTTTTTTGTATATGAACCTAATAGAGTTTTATTTCTTTGAAAGAAATTTATTTGATTAAAAAATTTATTACTTATGAAGGCTTGATATTGTTTAAAATGAATAAAATTTTATTTGCCCTCAGCAAATGTTTTGTTAGTCCTTAGCAAATTTGTTATTTGTCTTGAAGAAATAAATTATTTGAGTGAAAATTACAGTTTATTCAATAGAAATACCCTACACGTAAAGAAATGTCAAGTAAATATTCCAATGCAGCATGGTAATGGTTACATTACTCTATAGTTTGTGTCGCGCCGCTCTTATGTGACCGCTTATACAAACTATAGAGCAATGTAAGCATTATCATACTGCATAGGGATATTTACTTGACATTTCTCTCCGTGTATTTGTTTGAAAGGTGCGTTGATTCGGGTTGTATTAAAAAACGAGATTTTTTTTTTTAAACAATTGCTTTATTTTATTGTCAAAAACCGTAAGGTACGGTAATGCGATATGTATTTAGAAACTTCCTAAGATGCATCGGCGTTGAACCTTTTAAATCTAATACAGAGATAATTTGTACATGTGAATACTGAATTTGAGATCCATTAATTACGTACGAATGCGTGTGTTCATCAAAGCCATAAACACTGAGAAGCTTGAACGTAAAATGTAAAGTTAGCTCGTGCACGAAAAGCTGCGATACTAATCCGAAAACAGGTAAATCATCCTCGACACCTACATATAGCACAGATTGTCCAGCTTTGTACATACGACCGTTACATTTGACCCATCTGTACGTAACGTGGCTCTTATCAAACGCGTAACAATCGCCGAACGTATCACGAGTTCCTTTCTCAAGCTCATCCTTAAAAATTGAGTTATTATAAAGATAATATGCAAGTCGTAATTGTTGAGTGACAGCGATTGTGTGGCAAATATTGATACGACTGCCCGTCATTGTCGCAATAGTTTTTCCTTCAGCATTTGAGTTGCTTGCCAATGAAACCACAGTACTTGAGTTGTTGACCGATGGTTTCACCGTAGTCAAGTCACTTGGCGTTAGAAGCTGATGAGGCAAGCAGGTTGGCAATGACAACTCATAAATCGAGTCAATTGATTTTTCAGAGCTGTCTAAAACTTGCCCAACCCAATCATCGGGTAGGTCAGTGAAAGACTGAATCAAAGAAAAAGATTCGTTCCCCAAATGGATTTTTTTCAGCGAAGGCTCGCTACTTTCTCTCAAGTGACGGTGTTCTTCGTCGAGATCGATTTGTTTGTTGACGCTAGCAAGATGAGTTTTGACTGCCCTCTTAAACCTCTGTCGGTCGCCGATGGGGCCGATCAGCGTAACAAGATCTTCGGCTCCAATATCGAAAATTTCATCGATACTTATTCTATTCGCTAAGGAAAAAAAAAACTTATTTTCTTCCAACCTCAAATTCTCATTTTTTTTTTTATATAAATTCACTGCACAACTTCACAGAAGAAAAAAATTCACAGAAAAAAAAAATTCACAGAAAAAAAATACTTCACAGAATGGTCTGACAGAAAAAAAAATTCACCACATAGCTTCACGAAAAATTAAGACTCAAGTTGAAGAAAGAAGAGATTGAAAAAGGTGAATCTTTTTTCCATCTCTTCTCTTTTCAACTTTCTGTGAGGTTATGTGGCCACAAGGAGCCACGAATGTAAATAGCCGTAACTCTTTGTGGCAACCTAACCTCATTTACGTGCCGGCCGGCATGCGGTTACATATGAGGTGGGTGGTATACATGAGGTGGGTGGTATACATGAGGTGGGTGGTATACATGAGGTGGGTGGTATACATGAGGTTATATAGCCGCAGTAAAGTAAGTAATACTTACCTTTGAAAACTGAGATATACTCTTCGAGCTTATTACTCGATAAGAAGTCCGCCACATACTGGTCCATCGTAAGCGAAAAGAGCGCGAAAAACTACGCGATCCACGACACGATTGCGTACTTGCGCACATGTAAGTCAGCATTTATTTGACTTAAATATATGATTTGTATAACGAAAGTAAATAATTTGTTTAAAATATCCATGTAAATAAACGGCTATTTACGGTGAATAATATTTTTCTTTCGTCTTGAATATAAAGCAAAAATTGCATCAAATAAAATTATGCTTTCACATGAAATAAACGTCGTCACTTAAATCGAACAAATGTTTCTTTGAATTTAGTAAAAATATACTTGATTCAAACAAATGAATTTCAAATACACTATTTTATTACAATCGAACAAATCTTTTCTCTGGGTGTACGAGCGTAAGTGACTATATTTTTTGAGGAGGAGATACGCCCCTCTGGCAGTAAGATTTGACCAATTTTTCAATTTCGTGAAGCTGCTTCGGCCATACGGGCGTAAACGCCATCGCAGTTACGCCCTTTTGACTGTATAAATCTCTTTCTCTCAGACCCGCCAGGTATAGCGCTTACGCCCGTATAGCAGTATGAATTCAATAATTCCCAAAAATGTCGCTTACGCCCCTTTGGCATTAGTCCATCGATATATATACTGTAGATTCCAAACAGGTGCATGATCCCGACAACAACATTGAAACCGCATCTTCTCGCAACGATTCTAGCGAAGAAGACGCATAGAGGTTCCGCAAGACGATGGACCATCGGATCACTCATCGCGTGCAGCTACGGCTGATTCATCGGAGGCTGGATCGTGCGGAGCCGAAGATTTAACCATGCCAGATTATGAAGGATACAACGTCGACAAGTTGAAGAATTTCACAAACGCCCGGGGCGACGCGGTTATATTTAGAGAAGCGAATTTGACGGCGTCGTAGGTTGTATTAGTCATACTTGTTGTCACCGATTTTCATTGAACCTCAGAGGGAGACGAGGCGTGATAGAGGCGACGAAGTTATTTGCTGGTCCCGAGTTCGATTCTTGGGACATTTCCGATTATGAAATAGCTTAGGAGTTCGATCCGCCCGACGAGGTGATGAGATATCACTTTTACTGCGAAGTATGTTGTAGAGAATTGGAAGAATCAACTACGAAACGTCAGTTCAAGAGGCACGAAGCAGTTTGTGGGCGTTACTTGGCAAAGTACGAATTGACGATGAACTCGCCCAATTGTTTCATTCATATTGATTTAAGGGGGTATCCACACCTTTGATTTGGTAAAAATTCTGAGGAAGAGATTGTAATTTTACAGCGAATTTAAGAGTCTGATCAAATCCAAAAAAATCATGGACTTTGAGGAGGGTTTGACCCTCATTATCCATATTCAACATTGAATATTACTTTGAGTCTAATAGTAGTTACGCTGAATATAGAAAAATACAAAATTATACAAAATAAAATACAAAAATACAAATACAAAAGAGAGGCCTCTATCAGATGAACATACAACTTTTTGATATCGCAAAAATTGCCTGACCTATCTAGTTTTTACTAAGATTTTTTGAATTTTAAAATTTTTTTGCTCTATTTTTTCTATTATCTCAACTAAAAATGGTGATATCAAAAAGTTGTATGTTCATCTGATAGAGGCCTCGATTCTGAAAATTTGAAGACCAAAAACTCCAGAATCGGTCCAACGATGCTCCTGATTCTTTACGACAACCGGTCAAAATATTCATTCTCCAGAAATCAACTTTTAAACTTTTTTTTTTTTTTTTCTTTCCTTTATTTCCTAATTTTCACAGAGAAGAAAATGTAGTTACAGGAAATTGAGTTTTGAGATGTAGCTTATGATTAATATGCTGAATCCGCAGCTGCTCTCGTATCCATGTGTTATGAGTCGAGTCTAGACCCATGTGCCAGGCGGAGGTTTGTAGTGAGTTTTGACCTCTTCTGTCCAACAACAGTGTCCGGTAGGTGTCTGCTAAGGTTGCTAGAAAAAGAATGAATTGCTCTAGGAAAAATCTGATCAAAATTTTTCAAAACATGAAAATTCTTCAGAATTCTTGATCTTCAATATTTTTGAGATTCAGAAGATGCTAGCACAATTTCTGTCAATATTCCAGAAATTCTTTCATCTTTTATCAATCATACCTTTTTTCTTATAATATATAATATCAAACTTTCACAATTATTATATTATAGAAATACTCATCTTTTTAGCAATCTAAACGTGTAGTCTCCTGGCATCGATTTCAAACGTAGTTTTTGATGAATCATCTTCTTTCGATTCCGAAGTCTCATGTCAGACATGTAAACACTGTGTTTGTTCAATAATGAAAATCACTATTGGCTTGAATTCGTAATGAAAGCACGACGATTTACAAACAAGTGGACACCTAACCTCGAAAAAATGTAGATCACAGCCATGTGTTCTGTCAATGATCACAATTCAAAAGAATATTGAAAATTAAATATGTGTCAAAATGATCATTACAAACAATTGAAAAATCACAAAATCGACTCCATAATCAAAATATATAAAACCGTCAAAAAAGTATGACAGTGGTGTTCGCGGTCTTGAACAATATTTATGAGACCAACATGTGGGTCCGCGCGCCGCGCAGCGACGATTCGTCGCAGCGCGGCACTGTCGAGGCTGTAACTTTTCGAATCCTCGAGATTTTTCGACGCCGATTTATTTACAGGTAGATTAGGTCACTAGCATTCCAAATAAAATATAAAAACAAAAACGATTTTTTGAAAATTCAAAGGTGTAGATACCCCCTTAAAATATGAGATGACGTCGTTGCTCAGCTCGTCTGTAATTAGAAAAGGTCTGTTCGAAAATTTGGAGAAGATTAATAGGGGCTTTGCAAGTGGAGATGGCACGATCCGAGATGTTTACGCTAGCTTGTTGTATAAAAAACGGTTGTCAGAGAAAGACGAAAATTCACAACTTCTGACCTATGTTTTTAATACGGATACGGATAATACGGAGCGCCTTTGTTCAACATGTAACGGATTTTGGTACTGGGGATAATTGTGTTAATATTTAAAAATAAAGAGAAAATCAATTATGCCGTGTATAAATATTTAATGTGTAAATTAACTCGTCTTTTTTTAATTTCAGATTATTTTATGCTATTATCATTCATCCACCCATTCATTCATTCATGCATAAATAACGTAAATGTATATAAATCAGTGTATAAATAAAATACGGGTATAAATTGTAAAATAGCGATGTCTTTGTATATGTTAAATAAATTATGTTTTGTTCTTCTTCTATTTAAACTTATCTTGTAGGTCTTTTCTTTTCTTTCTGGTCGCTGGTCGTACTTTCTCCTGCCTCGTTTTCGTTTATATTCGTCAATTTTGCTTTAATATTCCCAATAGGGTTCGTAGTTTGATTATATTTTATGTTTAATGCCAACAGGCTTCGAAGATTTGACTTACACTATAATTGATAATACTGAGGACTTTTTTATTAGATTGCGACTAGTTTTCAAGAATATGGAGAAATTTATGTGTAGCTTGACCAGCGGTTACTAGTCGAGTGACCAGCTCTCTTCTCTACGTCTCATTCGCACCTAGCGGATTGGTTTGAATCACCTGGTAGACCTTATTACTGTTACAAACAGCTCTAAACGAGGCTTTTGGCCTATTCACAGGGTTGTTACGTTTCTTCCTCCACGAAATTCCCTGACTTTTCCAGGATTTCTAGATATTAATTTACAATTTTCCAGGTTCGTTTTAATAGATATCGATGTGTGTGCACATAGGTCTCAGCTGTGCTCCACCAATGGTAGCATTGCTGCTTACCGCGCATGAAAAGTCGGCAAAGTGGCAGCATCGCGCGGAAGTAAAAAATCGAAATATTATTGAAACTGATGATTTCAATACCGCAAAACTATCGGGTTGAACTGAAAATCGACACTTTTGATAAAAATTGAAAAATTTCCAGGACATTCACGAAATTCCCTGACTTTTCCATGACTTTTCCAGTACACGCGGAATTCCCTGACTTTTCCAGGTTTCCAGGTTTTCCAGGTTGCGTAACAACCCTGTATTCAACTTATTATAAATGAACTGCCTCGTTTTAAATAGCCGTTACTGGTAGGTGTGTGTCTAGTAAAGAAAGAACCGTCGCCGGATTTCATAAATATTTTCTTGAAGGCGTTCGTAGAAGAAGCTACCAACTTGAGTACCGAAGGTTTCGAAGCTAAGATGAATGATGGGAATTACAAACGTTTTGTGCTAAAACCTTTGGCCTGTAGCGTCGACAGCGTTGCTCGCCCTATTTTGCAATACCGACTACAATTAAACGGTTACCATGGTTGTTCTTGGTGCTATTCAATGGGGACACACTCAAACGGTGGCATGCGCTTTTTTATGGAAAGAGACGACCCACCTGACAGAACGCACGAAGATTATACGAAGGACAGCGAGGCCGTGGTTAGTAAAATACAATTAACTTCAGTTCCAACAAAGAGAAGAATTACCGTACGGAGTGTTAAGGGCGAGTCAGTTCTGCAAAAATTTCAACACTTGGATATGACATGGGGCTTCATTAGAGACTACCTGCATGCTGATTTAGCCGGTGTCGTAACCCAAATGATGAATATGTGGTTGGATCGTGAATGTCCAATCCGTTTGACGGAGGAGCAGCTTGATGAAGTAAACGAACGACTCATGGGAATGACTCCGCCGCACGAAATACATCGACTTGTGCGACCGTTAAAAACAGAACGAGCTAAATTGAAGGCGTCTGAGTGGCGAAGCTGGCTGCTTTTTTATGCAATTCCCTGCTTGTCTGGAATATTGGAAGGTTACGCATTGCAGCATTTCGCTCTGTTAGTTAGAAGTATATATGGGGTATTTCACCTCAACTCCGCGTGTCCCCAGACCTTGACATTTCCGATATCGCTAATTTATTTTGTGCATGTTGCACCATCAGATACCACTACTCTCACCAAAGCTTTTAGGGATTGGTCTCATGGTTTTGATGAGGCAAAATATTGAAATTTTGTGTTTTCGTTGACACGAAGATTTCAAACGCCTGTAACTTGAAATCTACCAGTCCTATCGAGAATATGAATAACACAAAATTTCTTGTTTTTTGAATGTGATACGTGAAAATAATTTTCTTAACACTCTTCAACCCTTGTGTCAGTTGTTATTCGCGAATAAAAATTTAAATGCTGTTTTTCGAAGAATAGGCCACCTTCGATTTCATCGAAATTTTTACACGATATTCTACGAAAAATTACGCAAATTTCAAGACCTTGTTTGAGACGGCTCGACTTTTGGTTCAGAAGTTACAATTATTTGAAAATCTGTAAAAGCCTATAACGAAACGAAGCTGCTTGAAAATGGAACGATGGAAAGATTGGAAATCAAAATAGTCGTTGGTATTCAAATGAATTCTGCATTTTATTTTCAAATACAGTACAGCTTAATACTTACTGCTTATTTATTAAGCTATGGATTTCGTCCTCGGTTGCGAAGGAATATCTTTTCATTGAGACGTTTCCGTTCGCAACAGGCACGAGACAATGTTTTTTTTTGGGTACATGGGATGGATTTAGCTTCATTAAAACGGCAATCACCCATTGATAAAATATTTTTTGCCAGTTCGTAATTCGCAGAGTCACTCCATCTCATTGTAATACCAGGTATATTGTGGTAGGCCCACTCGTATAACTGTCGAGGTGTCGTAATTTGTTTATCCGCTGGAAGTTGGAGACTAGCCCTGGCTGCCAATCTCTTGACAGTCCCCCCTACGCCATCACACGGACCTTTGCCGTGGGCCGTGGCGAAAAAATGCCACTCCGCAGGTACCCCAAAATCTGCCTCGTGATAGTACACGTTCGAAAAATGTTTGTAATTTTTAAACTGCTGCGGAGCACCGTCGGAAAAATAAATCACTTTCGTGGGCAATGAATTCTTTAACGAAGAGATTAATCGCTATGGAGAAGGTGTAGACTGCTATTGCGTCGTGCTTTAGACAGTCTGAGACTATGACTAGGCTCTTGTGCTCCAATCCATTTCCGTTGTTATAATACAAGACAACGGGATGGATCGTCGCTTGATTATTATTCCAGTCGAATCCTGGAGCCGCGTTTTGGATCACAAAAGCGTAATTCTCTGCAAAGTCCCAAATACCTACACATTCGCCCTGTTTCAAATTATCTTTGGACCATTTTAAAATACGGGATTGCTGTTGAGCAATAAACGAGTGTGTGAGTAGGAGTTAAGCTTGGTTACAAAATTTCTCAACAAATTGCAACACAGGAGAAGTCGTTTACTCAAGTGTTGTGCGAGGCTTTGTTGATACCCACTGTTTATATTTTATGTCACGGACACCGCTATCGGTTAATGTACGGTGAATAAACTGGTACAAATTCGTCGTTCCCGGGCAGTTTTCGCAATTATCAAGACAACACTCTGGCCGTTCATCGTCGCAGGTTAATAACAGCAGGACATCAGCGTAATTTTTGATAAGATAATCAAGACTCCTTGTTAATGACGGCAAATTAGACGCTAAAAAGAAGAGAAAAGTGAAACCTTGTATTACAAACACGACTGAACCCTGTCTTTAACGTGTCGAATAAGGAGCGTCAGCTATAATCACCTTGAATCATAAGTTTCATATCCCATGCATAGAACACACATATACGGTGTGTGTCCCGCTGGCTCCTGCCAATACACAATGAAGCGGTCTTAGTGATGAACATTTTGAAAATCCCACATTCAGTCCATTGTTCATTTCTTTAAAGGCCATGTACAACTCTTTCAAGTTGGAAAGTATCAAGTGTTTTTGCTAATGAATACGTTGTTTTTCTCCATAAGTACACTTTATTGAAACAAAATCCTTTTTTCCTGGCATAAGGGAACTCATTTCGTCATCTTCATAAAATTTGACGATTTTAGATATCACTTCTGGATTCAATGGCTTACCTGAGCGAATAAATAGGAGAAAAAAAACTTCCACGACTGAAAGATGATTTTATATGTGCACGATTTCATCTTGGACTTGTCATAGTGCAGGATCAGCCAATAAAATTCAGTTTTTTGAGTCAATACCAAACGTATAGAGTGATATAGCAAACATGAACTCATATGTTACCTTTTTTTTTAGAGGGCCTTGCAAGTATTCCATGCTGTTCAACAAGTTTTTTTGCCTGTTTTGCCATATAAAAAGTAGCTCCCATCTGCTGAACTATCATTGGAATGCTCCAACTTTTGGGTAACAGTGTTAGTAGCTGTCTCTTTGTATCACGACTTGTATTAGGTGAATGAAATTTTTCCCGTGCTTGAAAAAACATTTCCGAAGTAGTTTGTAGGCTGTTGTTCGTTTCACAAGTTTCGGGGACTCCAAGAGCTTGTTTCAAACTATTAGCCACGTTTTCCACCTTCTGCGTAGCCCACTGGCTGTTGGTGAGCTTTAGTTTCTTCCGAGGAATTGGAGACTGATTCATCAGTTGTAATGCCGTATTCACAATCGAGAGACTTGTGTTAATGCTCACATCTGATACTTGTGGCGTGATAAGATCTACCTCTTGACTAGAATTACTGTCTGAGGTTGGAATACATTGATCTGTGGGATTGATAAAATAAAATGATTGATAAGATTAATAATGAATGATCAACAGTTCGTAGTTATGCGAGTTAAATTGTAACGCTGAAGAACCTGTAACTGAATACTGTATTGAGAATTTCATTCAAATTATTATAAATGAATATTAACTTTACTTCGTAGAAAATTAGTTCTCTATGCTTCCGATAGATTATTTACCTGATTTGTGATCTTTTACAGGCATCTCTTCGATACGCAGTGGCGTAGCGCGGGGGGGGGCAGGGGGGGCACCCGCCCCGGGTGGCGCTTTGCTAGGGGCGGCAAAGTCCGAAAAAAATTCATTTAATAAAAATTTGACCACATAGATATATATAATAGGATGGATACAGACTGATTGTCATATAAGAAAATTGTCGGACTTTGTTTTTCGTATTAACCTGGCTGATAAATAATTTCGTGGTCTCAACCAACAGTGAATACATTTCTTTTAATTTTTTCGTTGATGGGGAGAATTTCCTATCTGTAGATAAGTATGATCATCTCGTTCTTTCTATAGTCTAGTTATGTCTTTCTGTCTGTGTTGTTTTATTCAGAGATCGGCACAAATAATTTCTGTGTATACCTAAAAAAATTTGATGTATTAAGTTCATAGTGCATTACAATTAAGGAGTAGACAATTTGCACTTAATGGTAGACAATTTAAAGCATTGTAATTATCATACCACACATTATTTCTTTTCAATAAAGGATTGGATAAATTATCACCTATCGTCATTTATATCGAAATATCTTTGTTTTTTTTTTAATTTTGAAAGTTATATTTTCTCTCAATATAGGGGAAGGGGGCGGCGAATTTGGCATCTGCCCCGGGCGGCAGGAGCCCACGCTACGCCACTGTCGATACGATTCCTGCAACTACTACATACTAAATGCGTTTTACTCAGAAAGGGCATCTTTTTAATACACGATTCAGAAATATACCGTAATGATTCTGTTAGAGTTGTGGATTGAATAAAATGAACATAGGTTAATAAACGAAATAGAGATATATTTTAATGAGGTTTCTTGTAACGAGTACATACTTGCGGTTAAGTCAGAGCGGAACTGATTTACATTTTCTTATCGTAATTTGAGATAGAGTCAATCTCGTAACACGTCTACGAACAGATGGCGCGACGTGTACCGTTTTAGGGTAGAATCGAGTTGCAATATTTACTACATATTACAACAGATTCTTTTCTGAAATGACGTTGTATTTTAAATGGATTTCAACAACGATCTTTGTGCCATTTCGGTGCCATTGTCTTCTGAAAAATCATTCGTAGTAGTCGCAAGCGGATATATAGCGTACCTCACGAATAAATTGCAAATAATGTCAGCTATACTTAATTTTCAAACTACTTGTCAGAGTACAACTTTCCATAAATCACATCGAATGATATACTGGCGTCTTTCGTCAGCGCCTCATACCTTCTGATCACAATGATACGTATCTAATCACCTCTCAACAATCTTTGTGATTTACAGATTGATTCCCCATTTCAAAGATGAATTGCACACTTGATAGAATCAATAAACTGACATAACTACACAAACTGTAACAGCAGTAGTTAAATTCGACACGCTTACTAATAAACAACGTTTTCATGGCAACGCTTTACACGGTAGTGCGCGCATGCGCGTGGATGATAACACCGCGATCGCAGTAAGCTCAAAAATAAGAAGACAAATGTAGGGTTATGACCGTACACAGCAAATTGAACTTCGAAATATAATGAATATGAGTTACTGAACCTGTCAATACTACTAACTACGAAGAACAGAATAAATAACAGTCTTTTCATGCCATCAAGTTATTACGCAAACTATGACTGTTTTAATTTCAAATCTTTCCATCGTTCCATTTTCAAGCAGCTTCGTTTCGTTATAGGCTTTTACAGATTTTCAAATAATTTTAACTTCTGAACCAAAAGTCGAGCCATCTCAAACAAGGTCTTGAAATTTGCGTAATTTTTCGTAGAATATCGTGTAAAAATTTCGATGAAATCGAAGGTGGCCTCCCGGGAAAAACGAATTAGATCTGACCAGATATAATTATATCAGATCTGATTATATCTGGCCATATCTTGTCAGATAGAGACAATTTAAAGATCTGGCCAGATCTGATCAGATCTGATCTCTTTTTCTTTGTGTTATATCTGGTCAGATCTGATTATATCTGACCAGATCTCGTCAGATAGAGACAATTTAAAGATCTAGCCAGATCTGCTAAGGCAGATCTTATTATATATGGCCAGATCTAATTCGTTTTTCCCGGGCTATTCTTCGAAAAACAGCATTTAAATTTTCATTCGCGAATAACAACTGACACAAGGGTTGAAGAGTGTTAAGAAAATTATTTTCACGTATCACATTCAAAAAACAAAAAATTTTGTGTTATTCATTTTCTCGATAGGACTGGTAGATTTCAAGTTACATGCGTTTGAAATCTTCGTGTCAACGAAAACACCGAAATTTCAATATTTTGCCTCATCAAAACGATGAAACCAATCCCTGAAAGCTTTGGTGAGAGTAGTTGTATCTGATGGTGCAACATGCACAAAATAAATTAGCGATATCGGAATTGTCAAGGTCTGGGGACACGTCGAGTTGAGGTGGAATACCGCATATACACTACTGCGAACGAACATTACCGAAGAGGATTTGCGGAGGGTGGATCGCGATTTGCTAAAGTTTGTCGTTGTATTCGAATTACTGTATGGTCCTAGATATGTAACGTTCAACGTGCATTCTTCGAGGCATTTGGTAAAGTGCGTCAGGTATTGCGGTCCGCCTTAGGGAACGTCCACTTTCCCCTTCGAAAGTGCGATCCATAATTACAAGCGATCTGTGCATGGACCGAAGGGGGTATATGAACAAATGTCAAAGAGAGCTATGCCGGGTAACGTACTCCAAAGTTTGGTGATGGATGCTGAGGAAGATTCGGCTGCTTTTTATGCGTTTAATAAATCGTTATTTGGAAGATTTGACATTACAAAGTCGTTCTGTCGTAGCGATGATGGATCAGTTCTATTAATCGGGCAGGGTACTGCGTACGACAAGGATGAAGATGGTCAGCTGCAATACGGAGACGACGACGACGGCGACGACGATCTCGTTCTGAAGTTCAAACGTTGTATAAAATCAGGCACGGTGGTTAGCAGTTTTGCGTACAATAGGCAGAAGAAATCGAACGATACGACTTTCATCGATAAACGCGGCGTAGTTGTAAAAGTATTGTATCTGCTATATCGTAATGATACCGCATTTGCTCGAGTTGCGTGCTTCAAATCTAGGAATGTCGTGATCGAGAATATGGGAGAAAGTCGTGAGACTTTTGAGCAGCGTTGCTAGACGGAAATCGTTGTACGTACTGGATAGCAGAGCCAAAACGTACTGAATGTGAACGCATCGAAAATGCAGAATCGGCCTTTGTAGCCCGATTCTGTATGGAATTCCGAACATAACGATCTAAAAACATCTTTGTTTCCGACAACGATGAAGGGGCAAAACGTATTCAACGATTTCGTGGTAATTTCTGCGATTGTCCACGGCTGAAGGCGGTAATGGTTGCTAATGTGATGACAATTAGTTCCCAGAACGCCCGTGACATGTCGCCGCGCTGTTACGTTGATACACCCGGTACCACGTGACTCGACCTGCAGTCCAATCATTTCTGACTAATAAGGTAGAAACAAGCGCGTAGTGACATCTCACGGGCGTTCTGGGAACTAATTGTCATTACATTAGCAGCCATTGCCGCTTTCAGCCGTGGACAATCGCAAAAATTACCACAAAATCGTGGAATACGTTTTACCCGTTTATCGTTGTCCGAAACAAAGATGTTTTTGGATCGTTATGTTCGGAATTCAGAGGCCGATTTTGCATTTTTGATGCGTAGGCTTTGATATAAGTTGAAATACACGGTAGGCCCACACTTTACGATAAAAAAAAATCAAAAAATTCCGATTTCATCCGATCAAACGTACCAGTTCGAACTCATTACTCGTCAAACATCGGCTGCCAAAAGGACAAGTCGATTGATAGCCCCGTTTCGAAGATATTCGAGAAAATAGAAAGGTCGGTAAAATTCGAGTATACCCCCTCCCCCCTTAAAGGGAATGCATTCGAAGTATAGATGAAATTTGACGTTTATCATATTTTTTCCATCACGTACACAAAAAAAAAAAACGCAGTGTGACTGCCGCTTATGTATGATTGAGCCCAACGAATTAAAACTGTTATTAACGCTCTCCGTTAGCTAGCACACTTAATTTATAAGCGAATCGCACTAACTTTGCTAAAATTCGTTAAGGCTGTACGAAATGCGAACGTCAATATAGAAAATTATAGGTAGATTGAAAAAAAGTACTAGATATCATGTCGTCGTACCAACGTACTAACGGGATCCTCAAAGTACTAGATCTAGTACAAATGTACTAACACTGGCAACGCTAGCTACTCTCACAGCTGCTAGAGATTAGAAATAGTGTGTATAGTGTATAGTTGTGCCTTGGTACATGAGAATGAAAAAATGAAAATTACTTTATTTATTACAATTATGTTTGCAAAGGTACAAAGTATTGAGTAAGCAGGGGAGAGTAAGCAAGTTGTGGCAGTTGGAATATAGAAACACTCGCATTCGCACGAGGGACAAGGAAAAACTGCCGAAAAACCTTGTCCAAGTGTAGCCGGACCAAGCTCCAATCCTCAGCCTGCCAATTCAGCGCCTGAGCGGCGTGACCCGTCTTACAAATTTTGCAGGCTGCCGCCCAGGTCTTCCTCGACAGGCCGGGGATTCGAACCCACGTCCTCCCGCTCCGCAGTCTCGAGTGCTAGCACTACGCTACTACGGTCGGCTGACCATGAATGACCATGAATATGCATGTTGAGATAGAGACTTGTCAGCACCCGCATATCTAAGGTGCAAGTCGTATGAACGATATTATTATTCGAAAACGGTTACATACAAACTTGCAACGCGGCGCGAACAGAATACGAATCCTAGGGCACTCCTACTTGTGACAACCATAGATTGCCATCTATTAGTTACCGGCACAATTAACGCCGTAAATGTTGCGCATGATATACGGCGCGGTGCGTCAAGGAAGCTACTCCAAAATTCACTTGACGAGAAGACGCCTTGCCTAACAGTTGTACATAATTTTAAATTCCTCGTATTGTCACATTTAGAACAACCTCGTAATATATCAATAATTAGTTCACCGCACGTATTTCAATATTTCATCGTTAAATTCGGCTAATTTGTCGAATACCAAATCAACTTCTTAACATAATTTAAATAAAACAACGAAATACAACTCCAAGCACGTATTCATATCCGACGAAGATCATGGTCGCCACGAGGCTCGGATGAGCAAATATCCGCATCCATTGAAATCACCAACATCTTTTGGACGGGAGAAAAAAAACTAATCACCTACGGAAAATGTGAGAATACTGATCAATGTCTACGCATTCGTTCATCGGCGAAAATTTAATAACATCAGAAAACCGCCTGGTTTTCGACAACCCGACATCTTCGCAACAGGGATAAGTAAAATTGACTTTTTCGCATTTTCCTTTACGAGATCTTCATAACGTGCATCATTTGTTTCATTCGAGTCAACTTTGGACAATTTAACTTCACTTGTAACATTTAAAAAAAAATGATCAATTAAAGGCAAAACTTAATCGATCTTAATGTCGGCGACGGCCGTTCCAAGTTCAATTTGTAACTGAATATCATTGCTATATTTCGACAAACAACATCAAATAGAGTGTAATTAGGCAAAGGGAGGCGTATTTTAATAAGGTATGAATGGTGACGGATGAATGAGAAAGAATAGGTCCACAATATGTAATACTGCTAATTAGATTGCAAATCATTATTATTCAAGTTTATCTAACCATTTGATTGCATTAAATTCAAATGTTCAATATAATTGATGTTTCCAGTTTATTCTGAATCCCATATTTTCCCATTCAGCAGTTCTCTATTATTTGTAGCGGGATAGACACTTATTCGTTACATACTATTAGCGTATGAATGATTGCAATCGAAATCGATTCGTTGACTGATTTTAGAATGATTTTAATGACTTCAGTTATTGAATGATATCATTGATTTCGTATAATATCACGAAATGATTTTATAAATACATCGCAAAGGTAGTGATTTCACGTGATTTCTGAGGTCAAATGTCTTTTCGTAACGGAAAAAGGTCGTATATTTTTTTTTAAGCGAAAAACACAAAGTTTCGTTCATAAATGTTGAAATTTAATATTGGGTCTGTTACGAGAGCTAGATAGAGCGAAGTTCATTTGATATGGGTGAACAAAATTAGTGAGAGAGGCCTAGGATGAGTGATCTACGGGATGAATGTTTGAGAAAAGCTTACACGGGGTTTTATTTCTCTTTACTTAAAACTCGTGTCTTTATTTCATTTCCACGATGGAATACACATATTTGATGGATAGATAAATCGACCACGAGGCCGAGAAACGATTAGAATGATTCCCACAGGGAGATAGATAGATAGATATAGATATTCTTTATTTCATCCATTACAATGTTGGACGACCCTACCCTGCATTTACAATTCAGTATGCAGGGTAGGTGGAGAGAAAGCTTAACCTAACTTAGAACTAGGTAGAGAGAGAGGAAAGTACATAGCTGTACGAGCAAGCAGACAGGTTGTATATATAGGTATATAAATATACCTACTGTGACGTTGCATTTTGCAACTGTCACATTCGGGACACGGAAAACAGTGAAGACGTGAGGACGGACAGCTCCAGAAGATAGCCAGGTCGTAGGTCATAATATTATTCTAATTATTTCTTATATTATCTGTTATTTAATCCTTTTTATTCTATGAAACATTGTAAATTGTCGATGCTCGGGAAGACTACGCAAGGACGTCGAGGGATCCACCTGACGTCTCAACCGAAGTCTTTCCCGAACTACTAATTCCCGTCTTCTTCTTCAACGCTCTTGTTGGTGGAGGCCGCCGGAAAGGTCGAATAAGGACGACTCACTGAGTCATTCCTCCCGTTCCCGTAGACTACTCAGCCTGGTGCTGGACCACCTCCCGTCAACTAGTTCTGGACGTCTAGGCAATGGTCGAATAGAGCAGGGCGAAAACACAAAAGTAACCCAACAAAAGCTTCCCGTTGTCCAAGACTTATCGACCTAGAGTCGAGCTAGACCGAATCATCGACTTTCTCGTCTTCGTCCCGCTATCGTGGTTACCCACGAAAGGTCCCGATAGTAGAAATGCAATCGTGTGATGCAGGCCTGCCTGTAAGCCTTCCGCACCGCTCATGGGGAAAATCTGGATGCAGATCCGGTTATTGGGGCATCAGAACTTCCGCCAGATCCTCTAATTGGTCAGTTTTTGCAGTAAAAGCGCAACTAGGGTGCATTTCGTCCCGACGATGATCCCGAGGAGTCCCGAGACGCAAACCAGAGCACAGAAGAAGACAGAAGAGGAAAGAAACCGTCAGAGTCCCGTCTACTACATTTAAAGCTTCCCGCCATACCGTCCAACTAGCTACACGCCTGGACAAATATTCAAATATCAGGCAGAATTGGACAAGGTGTTCCCGAAAATATGTCCAACTGTACTCGACACCTGATTCGTCGTCTTAATTACCTTCGACGATCGGCTCGACCGCATGGAAATCCCGAGGCTATAAATCGTAGGACGACCATAGAGGTATAAGAGATAGAGTACGTGAGCCATAGGAGCCTATACAAGTGAAAGCCAGCACGCGATAGAAAGAGAGAGGAGAACTAGTACGTCGGATTTCTTTGTCTAATGACGCATGCGCCAGCACGCGCAGTATTGTTGACGTGAACATAACCTGTTCATAAGCTTCATCAATTTAAATAATATCACCATGGTGATAAAGTGTATAATTTGTAAAGAGGAGCAAAAAGCATTCGAGAGTTGCAGCTTTCACAAGTAAGTAAAAATCAAACATCAATGTGAAATGACCCAATGGCTAGTTGTCGTGAAATTTTTTTCTACGCTCGTAACTATTCTCCGAGTATTGATGTTGCCAAAAAATACAATCCTAAATCTTGAACTTGTAGTGAATCTGCTGTACATATAGTGAAATATTATAATAGTAAAATAGTTATTAGTCTATTTATTCATCCTACTCAATCCTACTAGGCTACTACACAACCACATTAATTTTCGTAGTGAGCGCGGAGCGCAGCCTGAACTTACTAACTGCGCATGCGTCATTAGACAGAAAATACCGACGTACTACTTGCTCTCTCTCTTTCTATTCCGTACTGGCTGTATCGGCCGACTCACGTACTCTATCTCTTATACCTCTATGAGGACGACACAGGACTCAGCCTACTTCTACGCTGGTCCGTCTTCACGTCTAGATCTTCATCCCGAGTGTCCCGAGTGTCCCGACTATAGTGCTATTCTTTCATTCTGTTCAACGTTTTTCAATCTTAATCTTTCTTCCCGATCTATAATAGTTTAATTAGTAATAACGAACACTAAGTGACGTTAGTTAAGTGAATCCCGTATTCTGTACGAGGAAGCTATATTTCATCAATAAGGTAAGACCAATTTTCTGTAAAACCACGAGTTCGCTCACGAATCCCGTTTAGTTCTCTAGTCTGCCTTATATTATATTAGATTATATTATATTTGGTGTGACGTAGGTCACGATAACGGCACGTAAGTCTCAGACTTCGTCCCGAGTAATTAGTATTTTGTCTGATTAAAAACGGATTCCCGAGTTAACTCGTGCTTAGCGTCTATTTGTGGGTTTTCTTCACTTAATCTATTCTTTCTTTATCTCACGCTGCTTAGAGCATGTTGTAGAGCTTAGTCACTTCTTTCTTTTCTGATATTACGAATAAATGGTAGCAATCGACCTGTAACTAATTTCTGGAGATAGCGAGCGTAGAAGCAAGCATTTTGTTATATTTAATTTATATTTCTTAGTTCTTAGTATTTGATCTGATTTATTCTGCTTGATTATTATAATTATCGTTTGATATTTTTCCCGTTACATCTAATACTGTATTTCGCTTTATATCGTGCTGCACTGCTTTGATAGTTTTACTATTATTCTATTATATTCTCTGTGAATATTATTTATGATCTAGTCCCGATATTCCCGAAATAATCTGAGTCACAACGATAATTTTGTAAGCCTAGATTTCTATCCCGTATTATTTTGTTAAATAAATCAATCAGATATGAAATGTTAATCATTCTTGTTTAATTTGGCAACCCTGCCCCTCTACCGTTAAATAATCTGAGCTAACTGGACGTTTCCGCCGTCAAATCGTAGTATTTGTTCTATTTGTTATATTTCAAGTGACGTTTTTACGTCTGGCGCCCAAATCGAGCTTTTCTAGTTGTTTATTAATTATTTTATATTACGTACTGACGCCGAAGTGCAACAAGGACGGGTCCACCCTAGCCCTGAAACAGAACCTTGCGTTGCACTACATATATAGAAACACCCGCATTCGCACGAGGGACAAGGGAAACCGCCGAAAAACCTTGTCCAGGTGTAGCCGGATCCAAGCTAAAACCACCGTGAGTCAAGTCCGCGCCTGAACGGCGTGACCCGTCTTACATTTTTCGCAAGTTGCCGCTCAGGCCTTCCTTGACTCGCTTGGGGATTTGAACTCAGGTCCTCCCGCTCCATAGTCTCGAGTGCTAGCACTGCGCTACTACTGTCGGAGATCTGAGACATATTGATACATATATGGACTTTGATTTAGTCCGTAGGAATACACATACATATATTGAATAGTTCTTACGCTCGGTGCGCAATAATACATTCAGAGTTCGACTCAGCCCGGGTGAACACTGCACGGTGGTGTGTGTGCGATGGATAGGCGCTGGCCGTCCAGCTGATCTAAGCTAATGATTATACTTCGCCCGAACATACCACCCGCCTCGCTATCGTTTGACGATTGCGAAATCAGGATACGCCGCCCGCTGTGAGGGGCTCATTTTTGAGTGTTAACCGGTAGCACGCACAATTTTACTATCGGCCGTTTTAACACCGACGATTTCGTTTTCACTGTCACCACGCGAACTAGTCCATCCGATCCTGGGTGGACGTCGATTACCCTCGCGAGTGGCCAGACCGATGGAGGTAAAGTTTCATCCCTGATGAGAACGATGGCTCCGATGTCGATGTTTCCGTTGAGTGATTGCCACTTCGGCAGATTTTGAAACGTCTGGAGGTATTCCGTGCTCCAAAGTTTCCAAAAATGCTCGAGCATTTGGCGTGAAAGTTGCTAATGCGAGAGGCGTTGACGAGCACGTCCGCGAGCGAGGGTTCTGGCACGGTATTTAGGGCTGTGCCGATGAGAAAGTGCCCTGGAGTTAAGGCACCCGAGTCTGTCGGACTCGTCCGAGAGTGCACACAGTGGTCGCGAGTTGAGGGTAGCTTCCACTTGCGCGAGGAAGGTTTCAAACTGCTCGAACGTGAGTTTAGATTCGCCAATGACCCTCTTGAGGTGGAACTTCACTGATTTCACCCTGGCTTCCCACTTACCACCGAAGTGAGGTGCTGACGGAGGGTTGAAGCGCCACTGAGTTCCATGTGACGCAAGGATATTGGGCACGTTACGGTTTGGCGCCGCCGTTTTGGCGCTACCGTTTTGGCGCCGGTCATTTTGGCGCAGGGACGTTTTAGCACCGGACGTTTTGGCGCCGGACGTTTTGGCGCCGGTCGTTTTGGCGCCGGTCGTTTTGGCGCCGGCTGTTTTGGCGCCGGACGTTTGGGCGCAGGACGTCTTCACGGAGAGAAATTTGGTACGCCACCTATACTGCGACCGATAGGTGCTATCCTTTTTAAAGTACAGCGAGTGTCACTCGCATGGGTATAATGTACAGTCCAAGCTAGGAGCGCTACTGTACCAAGAGGCACACATTGTATACTAATCGGCCGGGCGAGCGGCTATTCTATATTTTGGTATAACTGCTCTCCCTCGCGTTAGTACAAAAGCAGCCTGTTATCTCTCGCGTATTCACGTTGTATTATATTTGTTTCATTTAAGTGTTTTCGTCTGTGATATGTATAGTTTATTGTCTCTTGAAGTTCAATAGCATCACCTATAATGGATTCTTTTCTGGAAAAAGGAAATTTCACGGGAGTGAAATTTTATCTCATCCGTAAGTAACACAACCTAAAATTTCTCATTGTTTACGTCGGATACAAACCCATATGTGTGAAGCTTTATTTAGAGATGATGTATAATAGTTTGTAGAAACAAGGTATTGAAATCATTTTTGATTTGAACAAAGATAGATTAATGTTTAATTTCAATTTTTATTTCTAGAAAATGGCATTAATGAAGAAAATTTTTTTGAAGTAGACACAACTAAGTTATTCAAACTGTTAGAAAATTTTGGTGATAGAGATAACTTCATGTTATCTTATTTGAGAGAAAAAGAATCAAAAAACCTTTCTCCAGCAGAACCTTTCCTGTCTAATAATGTAATAATAGAAATTGTTCCTGAAAATGATCAGATGATTAGTGCAGGTTCATCAAATATAGCAAATTTAATGAGTACTCTTGGATATAATGACTGCTGTGAAAAATCATTGAAAGTTTCTGCACTAACTAGGAGTCGACCATAACTCCGGGTCACGGATCTTGACCAAACTTATAGGGGTGTTCTTTCGTACCAAAATATGAAATACCTGATAGATAAAGCTCCGGATTGGGTCTTTATTCCATCAATTTATTAAAATATATATTAAAAATCAGCGTTAAATGGGTTTTCCAAATTGTCCTGGAATAATCTGTTTCTGCTTGACGTCTGGAGTTTCTATACTGCGGTGAATATTTATACATTGAATCCAGTGGTTATTGTACTTCGAATCCCTAAAATTTATCATCTTAGGTATAGAAAATCATTTTATTCTGCGTCTCTTCACACATTGCTTCTCGTTGTTCATCACTCGGACAGTATTCATTTGTTGAATTTGAAGACTTCTTCCCACTTGAAAGACGTTGAATATAGTCAGTTTTAATACTCCCACTGGCAGCATACAAATCCTGTAAATTACCACATAATATTAATCTTATCACAGTACTATAGTTCATATTTTGGAAATATACACCTATATACTCAACTAATGAGACGAGGTTAGGTCAGAATAAGTGAGGTTAATTCGTACGATTAGACATCTTCGGGCTACTGCCGAATTTAGAATCGGACTGCTGCAAAAAAGCCTTCCATATTAAGAGTTGGCAAACATTTTTGTTACATATTACTGTCTCGTTCGAATTAATTTTGCACGGCTTACGTAGATCCGACAAGCATAGTGCATACACGGCCCTATACGTTTGACAGATCTTGATCGCACTCGCATTTTGATTAGCCTCAACTGCTTTTCGAGCAGACGACGCTTTTATAGAAGTAGTTTTGCACGAAGGTGTGCGCGACGATCGACGTCAATACGTTAATTCATACAGAAAATCATTAAATCGAACAAATCATAAAACATTTTCGTATTGAAAAATGTTTGCCAACTCTTAATATGGAAGGCTTTCCTGCAGCAGTCCGATTCTAAATTCGGCAATATAGATTTTTTTTTCCCTATGCAAATGATGGTAAAGAAGTAGTAAGTGCAGGTGGAGCAGTTTATAATCATTATAAGTATGAGAGACATCAGCGGAGGATAGCTGGACTTTTAGATCCTGGAAAAATTACAACTCCCAAAGAGACTAGAAAGAAAGGTAATCTGAATTAATCAAATCCATTCTTTATCAAAACTTTTTTTCTCAAAATAATTTTTTTTTCACAGATGATCATACATGGAAATGTTTAACAGACAGTGATAGATATATATTTATCATCCATTACAATGTTGGACAAAGCCTACCCTGCATTCACAGTACAGTATGCAGGGTAGGCGGAGAGGAAGCTTATAGCCTAACTTAACTTAGGTAGAGAGAGAGATAGATAGATAGATAGATCATTTATTTATGCCCTGGACAGTCCATGGGGCAAAGGTGAAGTACAGAGAGTAACAGTGAAAGTAAAATTAGTAGAAAGTAAAAAGAGAGGGGGGTACATATAGTACAGAGCAAGCAGACAGGTTGTATATATAGGTATATAAATATACCTACATATATAGAAACACCCGCATTCGCACGAGGGACAAGGGAAACCGCCGAAAAACCTTGTCCATAGAGAAGTCATCGATTTAAATTTTAAAAGTTGCTATAGTTTTCAATTGCAATTTTCAAAAATAGCAAGTTATCCTTGGCTTGTTTTGCAGGAAAGAGTTTATAAAATTAGAGGAGAAACTGACGAAACTAGGCCCCATATTGCAGCTTTTATTGCAAGCCTAAAGACTTAGCTTATAAGATTGCAGGCAATATCTTTCTATATTTGACTGGAATTATTTTTATATTCATGTTATTTATCCTAGATTACTTAAGTTTCTAAGTTACTAAGTTATTGGTCTACTTCAAGAATCATCAGTGTATTGAGTAAGCATCACAATGACTGTTTGCTTTATCTGTAAGACCAATATTTCTATCAATCAATTACAAAATCATTTTAATAATTATCATCATTATGGTAACCACTTAACGTTTAAATGTGCTGAATTACAGTGTTCATCTATTTTTGAGAACTTCACATTACTGTATCGTCATTTATTAAGTGAGCATAAGAAAGTGCATGGAAATACTACACATCAAAATACGAACCAAAAAGCAGAAATATCGTCAGTAAAACTTCAAGAACAGGTTCGATTAAAATTAATACAAACATTTATCAAATTTTATGAAACAAATGTTTCACATCAACGTATTCAAGATACAATTTATATGATGAAGGAAATAATTACATTAGGATTAGAGGTTATTAGATTAGAGCTGGAAACTGTTTACAAAAATGACACAAATAATCATAAAATACTATCTGACATTAAATTAATGTTCAACACTTTTGTTAGAAGTTTTGACAATTTTGATACAGATCATAAACGATTAACATTTTTGGAAAGTAGTACTTATTATATACCTCCAATCGAATAAATTATTGGTAGAAGACCCGCACCTCCTAAAAACAATGATGATGAGAATACTGAAGATCAGTTTACTAATGCTAAAGCATATTTATTTCCATTGCGAGACATTTTCAAGAAAATTTTTGAAATCCCTAATGTGTATAACACTGTATTAAATTACAAAGAAAAGTTAGAAAAATCGAATTCACCAGTAATCTCAAATTTCGTTCAAAGTAAACTGTGGAAATCTATAATAATTAATTTTCCTTCAAAAGTAGTTTTTCCTTTGTTTCTGTACTACGATGATTATGAAACAGGTAACGCGCTAGGTAGTCATTCAGAAGTCAACAAAATTGGAGGTACATATATTTCTATTCCTTGCTTTCCACTTGAGTTTCAATCATCCTTAGGTTCAATCTTTCATGCATTGTTATTCTACACGAAGGACCGAGTACACTTTGGAAATAATGCTGTTTTTAGAAAATTAATTGAAGAATTACAGTTTTTAGAAACAGTAGGAATAGAGCTCGATTTACCAGAGAAAAAGCAAAGGGTTTATTTCAAATTAAGTTTATTACTTGGAGATAATCTTGGATTACACTCATTATTTGGATTTGTTGAGTGTTTTGTAGCGAACTATTCATGTCGTATGTGCAAAATGAATAAGATCCAACGATCATTGGCAACTGAAGAAGATAAATTCTATTTACGAGATAAAATATCTTATGAAAAAGACGTGAAGTTGTATGATTCCTATTCAACTGGAATTAAGTCTGAATGTGTTTTCCATCAAATTTCTGGATTTCATGTGACAAATAATTTATCTGTGGATATAATGCATGATTTAATTGAAGGCGTGTGTCGTTCAGATATGGCAGCAATTATTAAATTTTATATTCAAAACGGTGTGTTTACTTTAGATGAATTGAATTATCGGATTAAAAATCATAATTTTGGTATGGTTGATAATAGTAATATTCCGCCAGAAATAAATAATAATCATTTAAAGAATGACAACATAAAAATGTCAGCATCGGAAATGTGGACTTTTGTTCGACAATTTAGTATAATAATTGGTGATCTTATTTCTGAAGATGATAAACCATGGCAACTCTTGATAATTTTACGCCAAATTCTTGCTCTTGTATGCTCTACTTCTATCCAAACCGAATGTAGTGTAACTTTGAGAAATTTGGTTAGAGAACACCATCAATTAGCTAGAAAAGTTTTTAAGCGGAACTTAACAGCTACTGATCATCATCTTCTTCATTATGGTAACGTTACGGATCAATCGGGACCTCTAATTTATATGTGGTGTATGCGTTCTGAATCTGTGCATCAAGATTCAAAGGCTACTTTAGACTCATCAAATTCAAAAGTTAATGTATGTAAAACGATTTCTCAGAAACAACAACTGAAATTGGCTCACATGATTTATTTCAAAACGTTATTTAGTGACAGTTTAGAAACTGGGCCAACTACAGTCTATAAAGTGTCTGATTTATCAATTCCATGCGATACAAATTTCAAAAAATATCTTTCTAAGGAAAGCGCAATAAATGTCTGCAATTGGGTAAAAAAAAATGGTAGTATATAATATATATAAGCCCGGTATGGTTATCTGTGTTGGAGAATTTAATAATATTCCTCGCTTTGGTTTAGTAACATTTATTCATCATATTAATAATTCACTACACTTCATTTATCAAGAAATGATAACTATTTTTAATTATCATTCGTTATTTTGCGTACATAGTTTTAGAAACCATGGAGTTACACAGTGTAATTAAATATGAAGACCTATTTTATCCTCGTCCAACAGGTTTAATAAAAAAACCAAGTGAAACTTTCATTGTACTTCGTGATTATTTATAAAATTGTGTGAAATAACTATTGAAATATCTTCTATTTCAGTCAGATTTGTTAAATATATTTGGACTGTAATTGTTATAATAAATAAAACTTGGTGATAATATTTTATATAATGTTGGTCATTTAAAAATTAATTATCAACAAAATAAATATATCTTCAAATTTTGAAGGTTATAAAATATGTCAACGCGCAACACGACAGCGAAGTGTATAGCTCTTCTAACGATCCCGTATAGCTATTTTAGCTATCTAACGTATCGCTCTCAGAGCTATCTACTAGATAGCTACAGTAACGATCTGATAGATAGTCAACTCCGTATAGTTACTGTAGCTATACAATATAGCTCTGAGAGCGATACTTTTTTCTCCGTGCATCTAATGGGGGCGCGGTGATTTAGTATATTAGTGATCATGGCATTGAATATTTCAACTTTGGATTCTAGCGAACTAGTGACAAAAAACTCACTCCAGTCTGCCTCATCAATATCCTTCAGAAAAACTTCGGTGTCAATGCTCCTGAGATCCCGACAGAAAAAATTACGCGGATTGTTACGTTCCACTTTTGCATTGTAAGTAACGTGGATAAGGTAATGGGCTAAGAGAAATGGTACCTCATGCTGCCCATAGTCGACGACCTTTTCAGCGTCATCTACTACACACAGGTCGATGAATGTTGCGCTGCTTAGAAGATGATGTGTCGGCCTATAGGGGATAAGGTAGAGATTAGTGCTATCAACAAATTATTTGAGACGCGTGCTATCATAATTTTCTACTAAGAGGTCGGTGTTGAAATCTCCCATTACTATCTGGTCTCTAATGAAGGCGAAATAGAAGACGTATGCGATGGTACCATGTATAAAGAGAAATGTCAAGAGGGTGGATTTTCGAGCTACAGGTACAATTATTCATTCGTCATGTTTACGAATGGAGTTCAAGGTTATCGTCGAAAGAGAGTGAACGAATTATCGCCGCAAGCCCAAAAACGTTACATGATACTCGCAGCGATAATAGTTGATAAGGGTCATCCAAACTTGAATTCCCTACTTTTGCTTGTTATCGAAGAAATGGATCAATTGTACAGAACTGGAATAACTTGGACAAATCCCATTAACGGCCTTGAAACAACAAGCAAATTCATAACATTAATTTGCACAGCCGATTCTATGGCCGGAGCACCATTGCTTAATATGATGTTGTTGAACGCTCGATTCGGATGTACTTTTTGCAAGACAGAAACAATTTATACAAGGAATTCGCGGAAATTCAGCGTTCTAACTGCGGACCAACAGCGAGCAAGCCGACGTGACGAGGCGAGTATGCGCCAAGACATGCAACATGCTGATGCAAGAAATGAAATGTTGAACGGTATTAAAGGCTATTCGGTATTGATGGGCCTAAATGAATTTGATTTGGCTAAGGGTCCAATTGTCGACAGTATGCATTGCGTATATATGGGCGTCACTAAACACTTGACCGACTTGATGCTCTCAAGTGAATACGCAGATGCTGTTTGGTATCATGGGAGGCCGGACGAAATCAGCGCGATGAATAGACGACTTTTGGCAATCCGACCACCAAGCGTAATTTTTAGAATACCGAGAACGATTGGAGACATGAAACAATGGAAAGCATCCGAATGGAGGAACTGGTTGTATTTTGAGGGACCAGTAGCCATGGAAGGTACCATTCGAGACGAAGATCTTCGACACTTTGGAAAACTGTCTACTGCTGGGTTCATTTTAAACAAGGATAGCATCAGTATCGACGAGCTCGAAGAAGCGCAGACGTTGCTGAATAATTTCGTAGCATCGCAATTCAATAAGTTTGGATTGTTCCACGTCAGATACTATGTTCATCTGTCTACGCACCTAGCGAAAACAGTGAGAAACTGGGGACCGTGCTGGGCATATAACGCATTCGATTTTGAATCATGGCATAAAAAAATAATCGACAAAGTATCGGCTGGCAACTCGAGACCTCTTCAAATTGCAACGCGCTTCTTCATGGCTCAATTTGTGGAAAGCTTCCTTCACGATCCAGATGCTGATGAAGAAATGAAGGATATGATTAGTTCTATTCTTACCGATGACTCGAGGAAAGAAAAATATATTACAAATTACGACGTGGTACTCAAAAAAGTGATTGGCAAAGGAGATCCTGAGATACGGCTGCCGAATGATGGAGAAATGAATGCACTTCATGCCGGTGGATATGAACCGGACAATATAGTTTTTACAATCATGCAATTATGCGAGGAATCGACTATAGATCGCGCCAACAAGATCTTGAGAGTCAAACGAAATTTTGTAATGCTTTCGTTTATTATGAAAATAAGGATTACGAGGAGATTTTGAAAATAGTCACATTTACTCACGACGAACACATCAAATGGGGGCTTATTATCCAGCAGCTACGTAATATCGGAGAAGCTCTACATACGAGACATATCCATATCGTTGAACGTACAGATGTGGAACTATTCGTTGACATCAACAATGAAGTACCAATTCCAGCAATCGTGCTGTACAGAAGCGAAAATCAGTTATGTATTACCAGAGTATGCAACATAAATGAAACGGATTAGTGGGTAATGGAGAACAAATCAAGGCACGCTAGGACAAAATGTAATTCAGAGAAAATATGCACAAACAGAAATTTTATTTTTGATTTCTGTTGATGAATTTCATGTTTTATAGATAAACCATCGTAATTCCACAAAGAGGCATCATCGAGATTCCGACGAGCGAAGAATTGGTACCACTATGAACCGACCCACCTACATTGGTATATTAAGGAACACAGATTTGAATCCGTACGATATTTGCGTTTTAATCACAGCTTGAGATAAATTATAATCACATTAATTTGATACGCTCAATAACGAGCTTCAATCACAATATTCGCTAAACAAGGTTCACATTGGTTCGAGACGATAATTAAATGATGATCTTTACTGTAATTTACAGAATGACAAGCTCAACCGATAAATTTTCTACTGAATTATAACGAATTACATAAATCAGGGTTCAACCCCGCGCAATCGAATTTTATTAATTAACTTAATCCTAACGTGGATATTTTCCTCGAACAAACTATATAATACAAAAGAGGAAAACGGGACGAGACTAGTGCTCTCCACGGCTACAACCACGTTCGCAATACCCAGGATAGCCAAGACAGATTATAGAATCACTAATATTTTACTACCAGGAAATCAAGAAAAGAGAGTAGCTCAACTACCAAGAATAGGACACTAAGTTCCGTAATAATTAACTAATAGCAAATTTTGTGCTAGATTGCACAAAAGACAGCCAGTCACGAAATAACCCAATAGTTGAGTCAAAGAATGTTATAGATTCGGTACGAGACGATATTATTAATAAAAACGGAATCAATCAAATAATACAGCACGACGAGACATCGTGGCCCAACGCCTGCGTAGAAAAACTATACTCTACTCAATATTCGTACTTAATACCATACGATTTATTCGGAATGAGTTCGTGACTTCACAATAAATTAGATAGGCTTACCTTACGGCTGTTTCTGGCCTCAAGGCACTGTACTACACTTTTGACGGAATTGATGCTAACTATAAATTTTGAAAAAGAAGCTAAGGTAAAGAAATTCGGAACACTACTAAAAATTTCAACCGTAGACGGGACGATACGGTAATGCGTGCGGCACAGTCGGCAGTCGAACGTAGAAGAGACGGATCCTTGGTGCTTCCTTTGGCTCGCTAGGTGATGGGTTGCGAACTTCCTCACGTGCTCCTGTGATTGGCCTAATTAGGTAGCGTAAGTGGGGCAGATCTAGCGAACAGTTGTTGCGTGTCACACTAGGATCTCGGTGACGGAATTATGCTTTCTTCGAGATCTTGATCGTGACTCGTCGATGTCCTGGCAGCGATCTTAGCTGTTTTCTGGACATTGGACTGACTAAGGCGCGCTACTTTCAAACTCGAAATCGTGTCGCAACGGAGTTGGGTCAATCATTATGAAGACTGGCTTCCGTGTTATCGTAATTTTCTCACTCCCTGATTTTCGTTGACTCGGAGGAGCTCTCCAGACGTCCACTCATCAAAAATTTACCTGCCTGGAGGATCTGGCTGCAGTCTGGACGATCCTAAACCGGGTCTTCGCCTCGGCTGCACCATTTGCGTCGCGGAAGGTCATCAAAACCTCCTCACACGAGGTAGCTGCTCTTTGTCGAGACGATATTCGTGAGCTTTCTCGGCTAACGCGTCGACGGTACGATAATCAGGAGGGTAGATGTTGTTCCTCTGGTTCAGCTCCAGGCTGAATAGTCGTCGATGAAGGAGGCTTTGCACTGAGAAAATAATTCCGTTGTGAGAACGTTAGAGCGCTCCGTCATAACTACTCGATGTATTAATACAATAATTAGCAAAAGTTCTATGTAGAAAATGTGATAAAAAACAGAGCAGCCAGAGGTAGTGAAGCCACTCACGCGCAATCCCCATACCAGCGAGAGCAAAACGGTAATACATTTGCTTCGATTTGTGATCCTGAATCCTTAGAGCCACTATCAAGAGAGCAATAGCTGCAATATCCATGACAAGAGATAGAATGCATAATACGCCAGCTGCCTTGAGATAGGCTGTAAAATCATGAAAAAAATAAAACGTATTTCTTTTAGTTTCATAACGAAAGTCGTATGTTCGTGAAACTAGCTTCTTCAGCAGAATCACATCTACTTGCGCTTGCACATTGGTTGGACATACTCTTACTAAATATTTATGGCTTAGTGAAATGCATGAGAAAAAAAAAAAGTATTTCATATGTAATAATTAAATCTAGTTCCTAAATTGCCTGTTTTTTTGACGATGTTAAATTGACTCATTGTATGAGATTCCTACCAAAATTCTGAGCCTCGTAGCATTCTTCGGCGTTGCAGAATTTGAACAGACCCTGCTTTAATTCAAGTGTGATTATCCAGTCCGGGGAGATGACGGCCAATGCTATTAATATAACAGCAAGTGTTCCGTAGACCAAGGATAGTTCCTGAAGTGGGTTGCAGAAAATTACTTTTAAGAGCATGCGATAGTCCTACGTTTACCGGCGACAAAAAAAATTCGCAAAACCCCGAAACGATGATCTAAAATGATATATGATGGATTTATTCGATGATTAGCGATGAGTAGGTTCGATCCAGCACGCGAAATTCGTCGGAAACGGAAAAAAAATGATTTTTCAACGCCGCGAAGTGTGACCGTGTCACTTATTTCGGTTGACATCGAAGCCTACGCGTTAAAAACGCAAAAAGCGCCAACGTAGCGCATTTCTACATGCAATGCCGAACATTTCTATCTAAAAATATTGTTGTTTCACGCAACGATGTGGCTAGAAAGTTTGAACGCGCGATATCAGACTATGTTAGTTTCTCTAAAGTCGCTGTACTGGTCCCCTTAGTATTAATATTAAGGGCTCATTTTTTCACAGAAATTTTTTTACACCCAAACGAAACTTTTGAGCCTGTTTGGAAGAAAAATTAATTTTTTTTTTTGAATCACCCTAATGTACCCCCTTAATGGAAAAACGACCCATCAACAAGCAATCGATTAAGAATCAATTCCGTCCGAATCCCAGACAGGGCTCCTTCCGAGTCCCCCTCCCCCCCCCCCGGATTACTGATAGTGTGACCTTTTTTCCTTTGCGCTAAATAAATCGCTGCCGGAAGCGAATCAAAATTCAAAGATATAACCAAAAAAAAAGTTGAACTCGAAAACGATGAAATTCTGAAAAAACTCAGATACACAGCATCCTTTTATTTCTTTTTTTTTTTTTTTCTTTTGCTGACAGTTTACAAATTTTGACTTTTACTTTTACTTTCCTTTTTTTTTCTCACTGCACTGGATGTTCCGTTTTTTTTGGATCCATCGTTTTTTCTCTTTCGTGCTGATGGAATTCCACCATCGCTAGCCTCTTCATCGGATTCCTCGGGCAATGAGTCCTGGTCTTTGTTTTTCACTTTTCGACCTGTCAAATACCGGTCCGAATTGATTTTGATGCGAACATACTCCAGGTAGACCTCTTGCCATGGTATCTCCTTTGTTGCCTCTCTTTTACTGTCTTTTTTCTTTTTCTTTGGGACGCTGAGGCCAGGCAGAAAATGCACAGATTGTGTGGCCTCGATTATATCTGTTGCGATAAAAAAAAGCATGAATTTTCATACTTCTGATATGGTCAAAAATGAGTTTTCCAAAAAACTGAGTGATTCACTTGCAATATTAGCACAATTTTTGTACGAGAATCTTACAAAAGTTCATGCATTTTTATTCGGCAACTATTACAAACGTATGATATGATCGTGTGAGCATTTGTTTAGAGTCAAGATGAAGATAAATTCGCAGGACATGAAATTTGAAATGGTGTGTGATATGCGCATCTGATATACCCCGGAATATAGTGATTTTATGTCCATCATTCGGAAGCATACTGCGAAGGCATTGTCAGAGATGAAGGAAATTACGCGTGGAGCGATAGATTTCATGGAATTATTGTTTGATTCGTACCTTTCATCGCAAGTAATTCCTTCGCTGGTATCCCTTCAGCGTGGGGATTCTTTTTCAAGACGTCATCTTTCATTTCGAAATACCAATTGAGTCTTCTTTCTTTAGGCCAATAGAGTGATACCAGTAAGTTAACTCTCTTCTGAAGTGTGGTTTGTTTTATCATTGTGACGTACTTCCTGTATGGGAGAGAGAAGTTGTGCGATATGGCGACCTGAAATAATGTATAACGTATGAGGTGTGTGAAGTTCATATTATTAGCAATGAAAGTATTGAAACGAGGCTCAGAATGGTGAAGGTATGGTCAATCGGACCTCAGACTGAACAAGAACTTAACGAGACATCGGAAGAGTTACGGGAGAAATAGAAGAATTAGTATGTTCACGGCTGTATGGAGCTTTGGTTGCGTCTATTAAAGACATCAAAGACTTGACTAGCAACACAATACAAGCAGCACAGTATCACCGAGAACTTGAGGTCATGCATCATTTCGGATATCCAAGTTGGACAATTTCTGTAATAAAATTGGCTACCCATATATTTCAAACAAAGACAATCGTATTTCTCGCATCTTGTTATCCCAAAATCGAATTGAATTTATGCTAAAATCGTTATTTTCAACTTTTCCCAAAGTTAGTTGCAATTGCTTCGTTTTGTATTGGGAAGCTTACACTTTTCTAGCGAAGGAATCGGACAAGCCTTGCCCCCCTACCTTACTGAAAATCGTGGCATGAGCTCTGATGTTGGATCTCATATAAGATGCAGCGTTGCCACTGCTCCGGGTTTGACCCGGAGACTCCGGGTTTTGGCTACCTCACTCCGGGTTACGGGTTAAAAACTAAATCTCCGGGTGAAGCTAATAACCAAGAATAATCATATTTTCGTTTGCTTCATGAGTTACTTGAAATTGCCCAGTGAAAATCTTGCGTATTTTTAACTAGTCGATCAACCGTATAAACGTTTCTAAGTAGTTTTATCTATAGTAGGGTGTGCCAGAAAGAACTTTTTTTTTTTTTTAATCTCCCACATCAAAAATCAAAGTGGTTTTATGAAATAAAAAGCATCAAAATCGTTTTACATGGATATCTTCTTTATTTTCGCGTAAAACAAACATTTTTTTGGCCGTACGTGTTCGAAATGGTACATAGAATTGCGCGACGAAGTTTTTTTCATTGATTTCGGTACCCAGGCAGAGATATTACGTTTAATAACACCTTTTTTCCCAATGTTTTCAGGTCTGGTGGAATTGCGTAGGGAAGCACCTTAATGATACCTGTAATTTGGAGTATGATCCATCTCATACAAAATTACTAAACTGGTAAGTTTACGACTATCAATTTTTTTTTTTCTTATGAAATATAGCCATTATCAACTTTCCTGATGTAGTTGTTGTAAGAAGATCTCGAACACTTTTCGTTCCTATTTCTATGAGTAGATAATAAGTAATGGGTTTTAATGAGTTGTTATAAAAATGTTATGATCATTGTTAATGTAAATGTCAAATGTTGAATAAACACGTACGCATAATATTTATCATACCTGTTTGTACATCAGGAGAAATAGTGTGTACAAGGATAAGTTGGGTTTCGTGAAATGATTGCATTGATGGTTGTGGAGGTGAATTGCAGATTTTTGCTTCAGAAGAAGCGGCAACAGCCTGATTACATGCATTATTACATTCACTTTCATCTAATATACTCGCAGAATCGATTTTGGAAATATTATTTCTCCATGCAATAAAACGTTTTTTAAATTTTTCAAAATATCCACATTCTTTTTTTTTATCAAACAAATCGAGTTCTAAAATATCCGACTCTTCAAAAACTTCCCTATCCACACCAGATTCTGCAAAGAATACATCAACTATCTGAGCCAAATACCATAACACGATCACGTGCAAAAATTTATTAAATTATATTGTACATACACACATTTATGATTCACTTGATTGAAATAAAGAAGCAAATAGTTAAAATTAGATGACTATAATGTGAATTAAAACAGAACTTTTACTGAACACATACACAACGTTTGAACTTTGGGGTTAACTTTATACGTACCTTCGAATCTTGAAATAAAACCACTCAAATTCCACTCTCTTAGTTTGTCTTTAACGAAATCATCCATTGTTTAAATTGATTAATTCATTGTTTTATCATTTTCTGTGTATTATATTAATTACTTAGTAGATTAAAATCACACAGCGAACGGCCCGACATTATAGTTGACACGCAAATGATGTGATGTACCGTATAATGAAGTTGCATATACTTGATACGTGCTCGTCGACAGTACGGGAGAGGCAACGCAGTGCCTTATACTGGATAACATGGTGGGGATAACGCGACCAGCAGAGTAGACTCTACTCCGTTGGCTATCGAGTAGTTATGACGGAGCGCTCTAACGTTCTCACAACGGAATTATTTTCTCAGTGTGTTGAGTTACTCAAGGTCAGAAATCCCTTTAGAATTTTCAAAAAATCGATTTTTTCTTTCACATATTTCGAAAGTATAATACTCAAAGAATATACTGACCAAAGGAAAACCCGAAATAATGAATATTTGCGGAGTTATCGCATATAGTGTAGAGCGGAGCGACAGCGTGCGGTCAGGTAGCGAGTCGAGCGCTCGGACCGTTAGAGGCGGAGCAACCTTCACATCACAATACTCCCTTATTCACCTTTTTTTTTTGACCAGGCAGATGTTTCGAGAAATTTTATAGACGGGACATTATAGATATATCTATGTAGTGTGAAACGGTAGGTATACGAAACGAAACGCTGATTAATCGGTAAGTCACTACAATTACTAGTTTGCACATGTTGAAACTTTAAACGCGATTATCTCGAAACAACATTTTCAAAAACTGCTCGTGTTGTGGCTCCAAAAGTTATCGACCGATTTCGATGAAATTTTGGGAGATCATACTCAGTAATATTATCGGAAGGATATACCTAAAGTTTGAAAGGTAGCGTGTAAATAAATACCTTTTTAGGGGTCAAGTATGTCGAAAAAATGGTCGAAAATTCGAACTTTAGAGTAAAAGCGCTCCCAAATTTTCAATTTTGCACTTTGTCATCATTTTTTAGGTATATCCTTCCCCTTAATGTCAGTAAACGAATGACACTTGTTAAATCTTTTTCAGATCAACAGCAAAAGAGTGACAACTGCAGCACTTTTCGATGTCACGGAAAACAGGCGTCCGAAGACCCTTAATAACGCCGCCATTTCGTGTATCATCGCAACAAAAAAAGTTCTTCCCAAACTTAAATACCTCAATAAAATAATGTTAAAATTCGAAGATGATTAGATCATTTTATCCCCTTCAAAAAAATTCTCGAAAAATACTTATTTTTCACGCTTCTAAAGGGATTTTTGGCCTTAATTCGCTCAGCCCTATACGCTATCATCGCGGCATCTAGTTTCGATACGATATGGCCATCGTCATTGCAACTCTGGCGAGCCTGGGGAGGTCGCTCCATCGGTGAATGTTGACTCCGTTGCGCGCCGAGGCGCGGATGACAATTTTCATAAGAAAAAGAGTAACATAAACAAAAGGGGATTAGAAATATGATAACCTGCCTAATTCTGTCTTGGCATATCCTAGGTAGCCTGCCGACCGTGCACACTAGTTACCGCGTTCCTTAGTCCCTGGGACGCTTGCACAAAGTGCAACGTCACAACTCTTCCCTCCCTGGGGAAGGCCGAAAGGGCCATACCTAACTCATGGAAGTCACGACTGTTCGACTGATTTCTGCTGGTCGACTGGGCGTCGGACTTTTGCATGGTTTGAGGCGTAAGTACGAAATTTGGGTGTCCTACTAGTCTACGGTACGGTCGCAGCTGTAGCAGGATTTAGGAAAGTTTCACATAAATATGACAAAGGTGACTGATTAGTTTTTATCTATCTTATTATTCCTTCTTTGGTTTTAGCTTTATCACATGGACTATATTTTAAGCGAACGGTACGATAATAATAATAAGAAAACGATACGATAATAATGCAAAACGACATGATAATAAGAAAAAACGATACGATTATAATAGAAAAATGATACGATAAGTAGAATTTAAATAAGAGTTTAGATCATGGTAACACCATTTTACTGGGTGACATCCCAGAGTGGCGAGACGATGATAGAAAAACAAAGGTTTTGGCCGGTTAGGGCTCTTTGTCTCTTTCCAGCTGATTGGTTGGAAGGCAGAGGTTGGCAAAACGGTCGAAGTTGCTTCTTCCGGAAGAGAAGAAGAGAAAGAAAACTTACGACCAGGTAACTTAAAAACTAGTAGGTTAAACGTGAGTCTTCCTCACGGATGTCGTGGGCGGAACGATAAATGTATCCCCAAACGGGTAACTTATATAAGGAAAATAAGAGAAATGAATATTATATACTGTATGTCAGTCTTTAGGGAGTGTCCTCCCTGTCCTCAGTCTTTTTTTTTTTTTTTGTTTTTGATGTAAATGGAATTTTGAGTGTTGAGGCCGAAAATGAATTTTGAAAAAATTTGGCGCTACGATATTATTTTCGGTCTCGTCTGGATGGAAACTCGAAACGAGTCGGCGATGGATCCAGGTCACGGAATCGGTTTTCCGCTTCGCGCGGTGGTGAAACCACGGAGGCGGCGAAGTGGACGTGACGTCGTGACTCGGGTCTGACTCGACTCGGCGACGGCTCTGTCACGCGAGTATGGTCTCGGGCTTCGTATCTCGAGGTAGTCGCTACCGGTGAGAATTGGACTCGAGGTTCGGGTCGGGTGCGACGTGGTAATGGGTCGACGTCTCGAGTGCGGCTTCGAGACTCATGTCTTGGTGTGACCGTGGTAGGTGTGAAGCGGACGCGTGATCGGATGTCAGGTGTGAGACGTAGTGGATGGGCCGGTGATGTAGTTCGGCCTGGCGTCTTGTCCGATTGGTGCCTCCAGGATGGAGCACATTTCGGACAGTTGCTTTTCCCCCCTCTCCACCCACAACGCTTGCAATACATGCGTAGTTGAGGCTGTCGTGAGCCGTAGAGTCGCAATTCCAACACCCAATCCTGGCTGCATCGTCAATATTGAGGCTCCTTAGAAGCGGGAGTTGTTTAGCCCGGGGAACCGATGCTTCAGAAGTTGCCGTTGGGATTGGCGTCCTCGGTTTGACGGTCGTAACTGGTACGGTTTCCGGAGCGGCGGTAGGTTTGACGGTCGGCTCAGTTTGAGTCGAACAATCCGCAACCTGGCGACTCTCGGTCTGACTAAAACCGTCGACTTGGTTGGAGTCGGTTTGAGTGGCGGTGTCGATCCCACCCAAATCCGTCTGCGTGCCTTGGTCGCACATTTGACGGAATTCCCTCACCACGGCGTTGTTGGTGTGCCTGGACGCTAAGCGTCGTTCCTCTGCGATTTCACACGCAGCGGCCTGTATTTGTGTCAATTGGTCCGGGTTTGTCTCGGCCATGGCATTAAGAAATCCTTGGCAGGCTTCGAGCCTCCGCCAGCCAGTGAGGTTGGTGGAGTTGGTGTCATCCTCCATCTTATTGGTGTTCCACAGATTTTCTTCCAACGGAACGAGACGAGACGGTACGAGATCTGGGGGTTCGACAAGGAACAGTCAGGAAAAGAGTTCCGTAGGCGGTAATTTTACTAACCCAATATGCTTAGGGAACATAGGGTTTCAAATCCTTAACATGTACTTTACCCACCTTTTCAGTATCAGAAGTGCTAACTTCGTACACTACAGAAGAAAGGATTTTAGAGATCTTAAAAGGTCCATGAAATTTGTGAGCCAGTCTGGCAGCGACATTTTGAGCGGCCGATGACAGAACGTGTTGGCGTTTTAGCACTAGGTCTCCTATTGAGTAAAATTGAGGTCGCCGATGTTGGTTGTGATAGTCCGCTTGGCGTTGGTAGGCCTTCTCTAGATCAGCCACTACCCACTCGCGCAGGAGTCGTATGTCTTGCATCCTCTCGGACCACGCTCTGGGATGGGATTGTTTTATTTCGGGATTACCGACTACATTCTCCTTGAACGAATTCGCTGGTTTCGGGTTACAACCGAGATTTAAAAATGCTGAACTGGTATCGAGCGAGCTATGGTAGGCGGTGTTATATGCGAAACGGAAATCGGCGAGGTGTGCACGTCCCATTCTCGATGATCCCGTTCCAGGAACGACATGATCGTCGTCTTCAGTACACGGTTGACCCGTTCAACAGGGTTTGCCTGAGGGTGGTATGGCGGAGTGGTGGTATGAACGATATTGTAGGTATTAGCGAGAGCTTTAATTGTTTTGTTGTTGAACTCTGTTCCGCTATCCGTTAAGAGGACTCGAGGTATTCCCCATCGGGACGTTACATACTCTTCGAACGCCTCGCTAATCTTTTTGCCAGTCGCTTTTTTAAGAGGGCAGCACTCGATCCATTTAGTGAACAGATCTTGCATGACCAAAATATAAGCGGAACCGGATTTACTTGCAGGAAGTGGGCCCATAATGTCCATGGCCACCACAGTCCATGGTTCTTTAATTATCCTCCGTTCCATTAAACCTGGGGGTGCCTGTTGGCTCACTTTACACCGTTGACAGATATTGCAACGCTTTACATAGGTCGCGACGGTACGAAACATGCCGGGCCAATAGTATGAGTTGGCTATACGACGGTAAGTCTTCTCGGTGCCAAGGTGGCCAGTTTGCGGGGTATCGTGATTTTCCCGAAGGACTGCTTCGCGGCGATTTTCCGAAAGGACTAGCTTCCAGGCGTTGAGGTCGCGGACTAGTGTTTCGATACGGGAGTCGGGACGATAAAAATAGAGCTGGTCGGCGTCTAGTTTCCAGTTGGTAAACTTTTCTGGATCTTGTTCAACCTCTTGCCTGCGTTTATCATACCATGACGCAGGTCCACCGATTATTGCAGCCACTGTACCCGGGTTGTCTTCAGGAATGCGCGAGAGTGCATCCGGTACATGATTAAGAGCACCCTTTCGATAAGTAATGGTGTAATCGTAACCGAGTAACTCTAGAAACCACCTGGCTAGTCGACCAGTGGGGTTCTTGAGTCGGTGCAACCACTGCAAGCTACTGTGGTCAGTTATGACTTGGAAGTGATACCCTTCAATATAGGCTCGAAATTTCTGAATCGCCCAGATAACGGCTAAACATTCCTGTTCGGTGACAGAGTATTTTCGTTCTGCATCAGTCAGTGTCCTGCCGGCGTAAGCTATAACGTATTCAAGGTCATCTCGCATTTGAGTTAAGACGGCTCCTAGGCCTACGGCGCTAGCATCCGTTTGAAGGACGAACGGTACGGTAAGGTCGGGACATGATAATGTCGGAGCGGAAGTTAAACATCACTGAATCTCGGTGAAAGCTGTCGTCTGTTCGACTTCCCACAGCCAGGTCTGGGTTTTTCTAAGTAAACGCGTCAATAGTTCAGTCGTGGTCGCGAAATTCGGTATGAATCGGCGGTACCATGAGGCCATGCCGAGAAATCTTCGTAGTTGATTGACGTTACGCGGGACGGGATATTCAAGTACAGGTGTGATCTTATCGGGATCAACCTGTAATCCGTGCTCGTTAACGATAAAACCTAAGTATTTGACCTGAGCACAACAAAACTCGCACTTCTTTGGGTTAATTGTCAGACCGGCTCGGTAAATAGTTCGTAATATGTGCCGTAGCCAGCTAAGGTGATCGTCAAACGTACTAGTCGCAATAATTATGTCATCCAAATAGGCAAATGCATAGGGGTCTATATCTGGCCCAATAAGTCGGTCTAGTAGCCGTTGAAAGGTCGCCGGAGCGCCGGTTAGACCGTACAGCATTCTAGTAAAATGGAATAACCCTTTACCCGGAACGAAAAATGCTGCGACCTCGCGACTTTCTTTAGTTAACGGAATCTGGAAGTAGGTCTGACTGAGATCGATCGTCGAAATATACTTGGCTGATCGTAATTTATCAAGGATATTATCCAAACGCGGGAGTGGATGCGCGTCCTTTTTCGAAACGCTATTAACTTGTCGAAAGTCAATACAAAAGCGGTAAGAGCCGTTAGGCTTTCTGACCATTACTATGGGACTAGCCCATTCACTATGCGAAGGTTCAATTATGCCCGAGGCAAGCATCGTATCGACTTCTTCGTTGATCGCTTTCTGTATTTTCGGTGAAACCCTTTGGTTTGGGTTGGTTTTGAAATACCACTCAGATTCTAGAAAATTCGCGACAATTTCAAACGCGCGAATAAAATCAATACCGACGATACAGTGGAAGCTAAGAGACGGTATGACATGAGCTTTGATAGTGCGTGTAACTCCTTGTAGAGTGACGGGTAATGCAACCTCTATGGTGACTTTTGTTTGTTGACCTGCAGCCATTGTGACAGGACCGGAACGAGAATCTTGATAAGGTAATTTCAAGGTTTCAAAAAGTGGCATCGCTTGTGAACCTAAAAAAGTACCAGAAGAGCCGCAATCGAACAGGGCTCGTAAAGGGTGTCCGAGGACGTCGAAAGAGAGAAATAATAAGGTGGAGCCTTGTATAGACTGCACTGGACTACAAAACGGTGTGAGCTGAGAAAACGGTACGATATTAGTCTTCGCGGGCTCTGATTCGGGATCCATTACCGCCCGCGCGGTTGGTTCCCTTGAGCATTTCCCGAACAACGGGGACAATTTGTTTTGGTTACGCCCCAATTTCCGCATCGGTAGCAGAAGATGTTGCGTGCTTCGGAGCACTCTTGGAATCGGTGTCCGGGCTTACGGCAGTTATAATAAACAATCGCTCGCGGTTGTGGTATAAAAGGTCGATCTACTGGGAGAAACGGGTTGCTGGACGCAGCAGTGGATGTCGAGACGATAGGTGCAGAGTTTGCTGCCGGGTTAGGTGGTGGAGGACCTTGATCTGAACTGGGTCTACCTCGATTCGAATTATTCTGGCGATTACCTCTCGGTGGTGATTGGTGCGCCGCATTTAAACTATCCGGGATATCGTCGCAGAGACTGAGATTAGCCAGGGTGGTTATTGCCGGCCGCGATTTAGTGCGGGGACCACGATACGCTAACTCTGGTAAAAGAGAATTTTCAGGCGTCGGTGGGGCCTGATATTTTCCAATGGTACGGAAACTGGTCTCTAATCTACGGGCGATATACTCGAGATCGTAGAGGTCACGCGACTCAGCACGTCTAATCAGAATGTGGAAGCGCGGTAAAAGATTCCGATATGTGTAATCCACTTGCTCTTCTTCTGGCCACGGTGGATGTAATCGGCCAAAGTAGGCGCGCATATAGGTGACATAATCCGCGATAGACTCGTTCTCACCTTGAGTACGCTTACCTATCTCTTTGCGTACGGAAAATTGTAAATTTGGATCCATAAAACGTTCACGCCACGCAACTTCGAGGTCGTGGAAGGTACGGCAACGATGTCGCACGTCGCGATACCAATAGAGAGCTACCCCGGTTAAGAAAAAGGGTAAGCTGTGGATAATATCAGCATCCCGAAGATTACAGAAAATTCGACCATCATACAGACGCGTAAGCAAAGCTTCCGCGTCTTCATCCCTGTTTCCGGAAAATCTGATATTCCATTTTCTCATTAGGTCATACGCTGCTAGAGGCGTCGGAGGTTGGTCAGCGCGTTGTTGGCGTGAGGTTGGTGCATTCGCGGAACGGTTTCGAGCGGGACGATAATGCGTAGGTGTTTCCGGTGGAGGTTCCAAATCATCTTCATCTTCGAAATCACCCTGGGAGTCGCGCTGAGGTCGTCGAATAACCTCGTAACGAGATTCACGGGGTATGTCGTGGTACGGCTCACGCGGTTCGCCGCGATAGGGTTCGCGTCGAAAATCGTAACGGGTTCCTTGAGGGAGGAATTCCGGGGAACGGAAGGGTTCGCGCGATACGATATTTTGCTGTGTCAGCAAGTGTTGTTCCTGACGTCGTTGTTGTTGTTGTTCCGGCGGTTCGATATTTTAATCTTGAAGTGGAGATCCTCTTTGACCTTCTGGATTTGGTTGACCTCGTCTATCAGGGAGCGGGGGAACAGTTATGTTTACTTCTCTCCCTTCTGGTGAACAATTATTTACTTCTGGTGAAATTGAGGCGGTAGTTGACTGTGGACTTGCGTTCGAATCGCTAGGAGGGTGTGTAGGGTATTTGTGCCCTCCGGTGGCGCATTGGTTTGATTCTGCGGCGGTAGATTCGGAATTTCCCCGCGAGTATACGCGAAAAATCGTAATAAGCGATCGCTTAAGGTAGGTACTGTACCAGTCTGGTCTAGGGTCTTTTGACCTAGTTCCACTCTTAACCCATCAGCTGTTAACGAATATACCCACGCGTCCTCTGAGGAGGGGGTCGCCATGTTATTCACCAAGGATTAGCCGCGTCGGCTAGTTCGACCTGGTCTCTAAACTCTGTTACGCGTAATCGGCTGACGTAAACAATCGTGCGCTCGGATTAACGATTGTTTTTATTTCTGATCGAAAATCAAGTAAAGTTTACATTTCAATGGTTTATTCGAACCACTGCCTCTCAAGTCAATCAGCCTTTGTTTTTGTTGTGGGATTAGGATTTAGCACTACGATACAATGTGAACCTATTATTTCTTAGAATGAACAATGAATAGGATTCAAATCTGTTTTTTCTGAGGCTTTGTTATTCCTCCAGCTAAATTTTTTTTTCTTTCGAAGTATTGTTATTCTTCTTGTTTAATGGCGTAGCCCCACGTTGGGCGCCATTTTGTAATCGCTATTCCAACTAAGGATGGAGGAAGAAGAAAAACTCCTCGCGTTACCCTACGGCGCTTATCTCTGGTTTTACTCAAAACCCATAAAATTCAGAAATACTACTAATAATTAGACTTTTGTTGGGCGCCAGACGCGAACAGCGTCAGTTATTAATTGAACATCACATTTCACCAGAGGCTTACGACGCGTGTGCTTCGGCTAGTTCAATCTATTAATCAAAGGGTAGAAGGGTATAGGTCACCAGATGAATAATAGGATGACTTCAAGAGAAAGAACACAGATTTGAATCGGTACGATATTTGCGTTTTAATCACAGCTTGAGATAAATTAGAATCACATTAATTTGATACGCTCAATAACGAGCTTCACTCACAATATTCGCTAAACAAGGTTCACATTGGTTCGAGACGATAATTAAATGATGATCTTTACTGTAATTCACAGAATGACAAGCTCAACCGATAAATTTTCTACTGAATTATAACGAATTACATAAATCAGGGTTCAACCTCGAGCAATCGAATTTTATTAATTAACTTAATCCTAACGTGGATATTTCCCTCGAACAAACTATATAATACAAAAGAGGAAAACGGGACGAGACTAGTGCTCTCCACGGCTACAACCACGTTCGCAATACCCAGGATAGCCAAGACAGATTATAGAATTACTAATATTTCACTACATCGGTATGACTAGGAAGTCCGATACCCAAGCGTTACGCCCGTGCCGAAAAATTGACTAGGCATTCCTGTTAAGTTTTCCCTTTTTTCCCAAAATTCGGAGAATTTTTCTCCAAAATTTCGTTATTTAAACAGTTATTTTTCTACAAAATTGCCTCGTAACGCATTTCGAAATTTCTCTCTAATTCAGTATGCTCTTCAGCGCTTACGTGGTGATTGTTATAAGGTTGCCGTAGGTCCATAACCTATGCGTAGTTCCGTTTATTCGTACTCCGAGGTTTATAGAACCTACTGCCTAGAGGCCCTGCACTAACTAGATATACACAGCGTGTCACGACTTATTCATTTCGGTTCGTAAAGTTGGATGTCTTGAAAACCATTTCATCCCATTTTGGAGTTCGAACATCTCCGCGCGAATATGTATCGCAGAAATCAGGATGACGAATCAGACGAGGATGTACCTTCAACCAGAAAAAAATCGAAAACGACGGTTGAATATGACCATAAATACATTAAAGCATGGGACACCGAAGAAAAATACAAAGGCTGGTTGACTAACAGCTCCAAGGGTTGCTTTTTCGCGTACTGCAAATCATGCGCTGTCGATATTGCTGTAAAGTTCGGAAGACAACAATTGGATCGTCACCTTTCTACAAAAAAGCACCAAAGCACTTGCAAGCTTCTAGCGAAACAGCCCAAGCTATCTTCTTGCTTACCGTCGACTCAACATTCAAGTCAAATCAAAGACGCCGTGATTCGTCTTGCAGCTTTCGTTGCGGAACACAACTTACCTTTTCAAATAATGGATCACCTACCATGTTTGATCAGAGCTGTTTGCAGTGATTCGGATATTACTAAAGGAATCAATTCCGCTAGGACAAAAACAACGGTAATCGTAAAGAATGTACTTGGTACAGAAAGCCGAAAACTACTCATCGCAGAAATGTACAATCTCGCACAAAGCACTTATGTATTGTTGTCAGAATTGTTCAAGAAAATTTCTCAGCAATAAAAGATTATTCCTTCGCTCTGATACCGGTGACGAGTGGAACTGCGAACGCCCTATCCTCGCTCATAACGTCTGAAATGGATAATTCGCAAATTCCCTGGAAGACAAATCTCATCGGGTTTGCCGCGGATAGTGCTGCTACCATGATGGGTACTAATCATTCGCTACAAACATTGTTTAAGGAACAAATACCGAGTATCTTCGTCATGAAATGCGTCTGTCACAGTTTCGCTCTGTGTGCTTCCAATGTTTGCCTCAAATAGGGCTGCCACCTTTCAGAGAGAGCAGACCCGGAGCTTTTCGGAACATCACCATTTTTTATATTATAATAAAAGAAATAAAACATATATTTTTCTCAGATAAGTTTTATTTACTGAAATTAAATAAGCAGGTGTTTTACATTGGATTAATCAGTTTGAACAGTGCCGCTAGTGCTAGGCCCAGCTTGATTTTTGAAACCATATTTTTTATTTGTAAGAGATTGTTGTATCATCTTTTTTTGCTCAGGTTTTTTCAAAAAGTTCAAAAATTCTTGGCAAGTCATTTTATAATTAATCTTTACAATTAACTCCGACTTCACCATATCGACGGATAAGCAGTTTCGCTCTTCTGTCCATAAATTCCTGATTAAGGAAAAAACGCGTTCAACAAAAGCATTACTTATGCGGATTGACAAAATTTTTCCTATTATTTTCCGCAGGTCTGTAAAGATTGCGACTTTTAATAACTAAACCCATAATAAATCAACTGAAAATGATGAAAAATCGGATTGCTTAAACTGAGGATATATTTGCTGTAGTTTATTGGTCTCATCATAAAGTCGACCCTCGTCTACATTTTTTAAGCCAAGTGATTCAACAGCTTCTAAAAAATTTCTGATGTTTCATTTGAGTCTTCAAAAAAATCCATTAATTTATCTTGAATATCTGTTTGTTAGTCAAAATATCGAATGACTATTGGATACATTTTTTGGAAACCCTTATTTGAAGCGTCAATAGCAATCGAAAAAGGAATACCATTTCCATCTTTCAGGTCTTGTATTGTTAACTCTATCAAATTAGGTGCTAGGACATTCGAAACAATGGCTTTAGCTTTAGTTCTGCCACAGTGAACTTTTTGAGATAGTGGGGAATCTGAATACAGACAGGCATTTGATTTAATAGCGCAATCGGTACTCAAATAACTGTGGTGATGGCTAATGGCGTGATAAGTCGACGCAATTTCAATTATCGCTACGTTATGTTCTTCAGAAGTGTTCTTTTTTTTGCATAGATGCTGTCATTAACTTATTGTATCCAGGTTTCTCTCCTTTATCTTGTGCGTTTCACTATTAAGATGTGTCGATGAAGCCTTTTCACCATCCCATTTCACTGAGGAATTCACATTACAAATAACACATTTTGCGTGTTTATCATGAACTTTCCTCACCCATTTCCTGTACTTCTCATTTCCTAGCCACGATTGTTGAAAATTAGATTCGTATTTCTTTCTCTTCTTCGTTTGCGATTCTCCCTGTTTTGTTATGCCAAGCGTTACAACCTCATACAGTGTAAGCTACATTAGGTAAATACTTTGATTGACAAAGGCGTTACGAAAACAAAAACGGAGGCATAAAACACGTTTTGATTGCGCAATTATTAAAAAGCACAGAGTTATTGTTTACAATGCACGACACTCCTCGCTTTCTATCCTACCTACTTATTTCTTCCCACGACGGAGCGGGCTAGACTCATGCGCTTCGCCCGTGGGCCGCGCTCGGCTCGCTCAGTCGCGCGGCAGAAGCCGTCCGTCACCGTAGTGTGACGGTAGCTTTCGCTCGCCGCCCAGACATATCGATGTTAAACCCGTAGCCCGGATATGCCCTATTCAAACCCGTAGACTCCGGGTCAAACCCGGAGGGGTGGCAGCCCTAGCCTCAAACTACCTCGTGGAGTTGAAGATCTTGCGCGCAACGTCTACAACTACCTTGGTAAAGCCTGGAGCACGAACTTTTCGGTGTACAGTGTACAGAACACTCACACATGGCGCCGACCAATCAGACGCAAGATTCGGGTGGCGGACGAACGCTTCCAACCCAGTCCGACCGATCTGCTAGCGGACCGCGCAACGGTCGGATACGATTTTGCGGTGTTGTCACATGTACTGTGACGTGGATCTTTATTGGTCCTCGCACTAGACCGGATTGCTGGGCTCCGAGAACCATCCAGTCGACAATTGAGCTGAAAATTAGTATTTAAACGAGATGTTGGGCGCCAGGCGGATGACCGCCACTTTCAAAATTTAGTACTGACTTGACAAATCATAAAATAAAGATTTGAATTCGAACTCTAGTACATGGGGACACTGGTGACGGCCTACCATTCGGAGATCGGGTTAATTTGATCCCAAAGAAAACTAAAAGGCTTCGTTGCTGCACACAAGCAATATGGCAGACGGCCGTTGCCGGATTCAAATTAGCATGGGTGAGAATGGCTAACGCTTACCGTCTTTCAGCCATCGCAAGAGAAGGATTTCCTCCCGGCCGTAATTCATGTCCCACGATAAGGAGTTTGCTTTCGGGGATGATTCTCACACGCACTCTCAACCAAGACCAAACACTCACAAAAATGCCTACGAGGCTTAAGCGTAAGAAAGTTTTTCGAAAACACTATAATAACGCAAAAATGAGCTAACATACGAGTGTTCGTGACACTAGTCCAACGCAGAGTGATTAGACCGCATGGCGCCGGTGCTCAGCGCTCTAATTCGACGGTCGAATATTGATTTTCGCATCGACCGACGGATGCCTAAATATGGCGACCTGTTGTCGCTACGCGCGTCATTCGAAGTCCACCACGGTGGTTGTAGCTCGCTAAATCGGAGGATCACGGGTTGCAGGCTCTTCTGGGTGGCGGGAATCTCTTCCACCACCGATATCCGACGTCGTAGAATGCCCTCGGCACTCCCCCGTCGTGTCCTCTCATTCGGTACTTGGAGGCAGCCTGGCCAGGACTATCCTCCGGAGCTTTTAGGTGGCGTTCCTCGGAAGGGATCTCAACAGTCGATATTTGGCGTCGTGCATTCGTCTTGGCGTGTCTCATTCGCAGTTTTTAGCCGTCGGATGGGCCTCGTCTCCCACATGTCAGAGAAAAGTCGTAAAACAAAACAAAAGAATAAATAATATGTTCTATAGATTTTAGTCGGTCACGGTCGCCTCTCGGAATTACTTTCAGACCTCGGGGGTCACCCTACTGATTCATTCACTATCAGACACTCCGCTAAGGACGTCCAAGGGGTAAGGAGCCTGTCGTAACATACAATGTTACAGTACGTTTAACGTTTTAGATTCGATCTCACTTCCCGGCTTCGTTCCACGTGAGATCTGAAATAGTAGAACAAGTGCACAGGTGATTGTTGGTACGTGATTGCGGAACACGAAGGTAAGTAACAATAATATTAAAGTGAATAGAATATCAATTGGTATCAAAATACTGTCCGTGGTGCTTCTTGTCATCGACATAACCTCGAATATATCTCGGCATGCGCGACGGCCTATTGTTTTGATTGTCGATTTATTATATTGCTTTCAATTTTTGTTTGAATGGAAAAAAACCCAAATTATTTTTCTGTCAACTACGAACATAAAAAATCAAGGACAAATATGCAAGACTTCAAATTTCTGATTATTCATTTCGGATCATCCGGAAACACCGATCATCTTCATTACCTTCTCATTTCTCGAGTTTTATTACCTGTCAAGTTCAATATTAAAAATTATATCCAACTGCAATAGGATATTACATATTTTAGCCACCATAATGGATTTTCCGTTCGTTAACACTATCAAATAAATTATTGCAAAACTTAAGAAGCACTTGGATGACCCTCATCCATTGATGATTGTAATTTTCTCTCAATTTCATTGGTGTACCATCCAGAGACTTACGTATTGTTGAATTTGGGGACTGGCTATCATGGATGACGATCTGTTCCTGATATTAGTGTGGATGATGATGTATGTTATCTTGCGTCGGAGAAAACGTAATATTCGAGGGAGAAACCGACGTTGGTCAGTCAGGCCGTTATATCGAAACAGAACAATACAAGGAGATTTCAGCAATCTTTTTCAAGAACTCAAAGACGACGACGTCACGTTCTACCGTTACGCAAGGATGGTCGTCACAACATTTAATACTTTACTGGATCTCGTGAGACCACACCTGGAGAAATATCATCCGCAAGCTTTGTCACCCGAGAAACGACTGTCATTGACTTTACGGTATCTGTCATACAATTGATGAATATAATTATGACAAATTACTAGGGGCCACCCTGAACGGCAAGTAATGGAACATTGATATTTTATTCTTTCCATTTTCTGTGCAGGTATCTAGCGACCGGTGACCAAATTCTTTCAATCGCATTAGCTTACAGAATTGGAGAGTCAACAACTATAGAGCTGTCATCAAAGTAGTGACAGACATGCTTTGCCACGTGCTTTCACGTATATATCTAAGGCAGCACACCGAAGATGAATGGAAGTACATCGCACATTTCTGGATGGTTGGAATTTTCCCAACTGTGCCGGTGCGATTGATGGAAAACATATACAGGGTGTAAATCATAACTCTGTACATACGCATAGGGTGTATAGGGGATGCCAATACGAGCATTTTGAGGTATGACACCCATGGTCGGAAACTCATCCTAACCACTGTGGAGGGCTTCGAAGGATATGGTACCGCGCGCTTGATCCTAGTGTAATGAATCCGATGTGATCTGCACCTTCGACTCAAAATTTCATCAAGCCGTAGATAACACTACAAAGTTTTTGTATGAAATCAATAAAACGATGAACTTGATAATCAAGAAAAAAAATACACGATTTCCGGGGCTTGTAAACAAAATTTAAAAAAGTTCTGAATTGCTGAATAAAAGTTTCACCTTTGTAGCCTCTAAGCCTCAATATTAAAGTCATTAAATACAATGGGATCGCTCTACGTAAACAACTCGCACTCTGATTCGGACATACGGGTGTATTTTACGCTAAGCAGCTTAGCTCTTCGTTTCGCATCAGTCCGATCGATTAATTATGAACCGCCTTACTTGGGCCGAGTTAGCGGATGTGCATTATGCGCACGGTGCCTGTGATGGGAATTCACGTGCTGCTCAACGGTGGTATCATGAACGGTTTCCAAGGCGGGCACTCATCGACCCGCGCGTTTTCGCTGAAACTCATGCCCGGCTAAGGGAAACTGGGATATTAAAGGTATGCCCTTCGGTGATTATGTATGTGATACGACTGTCAGGTCATTTACTAATCAGCTTTATTCTGTGATAGGGAAATAGACAGCAGAGAGTTCGGGCGAGAACCATCTGCACTCCCCGTGTTGAGGAGGACATTCTGGCTCGCGTAGAAAACACTCCATCAACCAGCTCGCGACAAATTGCGGCTGAAGTTGGCACGAATCATATGACGATTTGGAAGGTTTTGCGTGAGCAACAGCTTCACCCCTTTAGTCGGCAAAAAGTCCAGGACCTCAGGCCAGAGGACTACGAGCGTCGCGTACGATACCATTCTGCGAGTGGTATCTACAGCACTCTGCGGAGCACCCTGACTTTCCGGGGCAGATCATGTGGACCGATGAATCCACCTTCACACGAGAAGGTATTTTTAATACCCGTAATAATCATGTGTGGGCCGAAGAAAATCCCCATGCTAAATTTATTCATGGCTGCCAGAGGAAATTTTCGGTCAACATATGGGCAGGTATCATAGAGAATCATCTCATTGGCCCTTACATGTTGCCGCCACGATTGAACGGTGAAGTGTACCGTGCTTTTCTAAGTCAAAGTCTCCCAGAGTTACTTGAGGATGTCCCTCTTGGACTTCGCCACGTAATGTGGCTTCAACATGATGGGGCACCGGCCCACTACAGCCTCATTGTGCGGGAGTACCTCAACGAGATGTACCCAGATAGGTGGATCGAGAGAGGTGGGCCCATTGAATGGCCTGCTAGATCCCCGGATCTGAATCCCTTGGATTTTTATTTCTGGGGCAGAATGAAAGAACTCGTGTATCCTGAAGACGGTAAGCCTATAGCCACGGAGATGGACTTAGTGGCTAGAATTGTGGCTGCCGGTGACTTCGTTCGAGACGAGCTCGGCGGGATACCTGAGGATGGCCAAACGTTGCACAAAGTGCCTTCTTCAAGGTGGCGGGCAATTCGAACAACTGCTGTAACAGATCCTAAGACGTGAACTTCTATCCCGAACTACTACGAATATTTTGTTATTTTTCTCATTGTTTATCGTTTTTTAAAAGTTTATCGTTTCGTTGATTTCATACAAGAACTTTGTAGTGTTGTCTACAGCTTAATGAAATTTTGAGTCGAAGGTGCAGATCACATCTGATTCATTACACTAGGATCAAGCGCGCGGTACCATATCCTTCAAAGCCCTCCACAGTGGTTAGGATGAGTTTCCGACCATGGGTGTCATACCTCAAAATGCTTGTATTGGCATCCCCTATACACCCTATGCGTATGTACAGAGTTATGATTTACACCCTGTACACATACAGGCTTCACCTGACTCGGGAAGCTTATATTTTAATTACAAGAAGACATTTAGTATGGTGCTCCTTGCAGTTTGCGATGCGAATTATAAATTCACGCTGATACATTCTGGCGAAATGGGAAGCAATAGTGACGCAGGTATATTCGCAGACTCTCCTATTGGACAACTTTTGTGGGAAGATCAGCTTGGATTACCTGAACGTAGTGCTCCGCTTCCTGGGAGCAACATCGGCACACCCTATTTCATTGTTGGCGATGCGGCATTTCCACTATCGAAGAGGATGATGAACCATACCCGGGGCATGGACTCAATGAGCAGAAGAAAGTATTTACCTATAGATTGTCAAAGGCTCGTAGAGTAAATGAAAACGCGTTCGGCATCTTATCTTCCCGTTGGCGCATCTTCAGGAAGCCGATAACTCTTCATCCTAAATCGGTCGATAGCCTAATTCTCGCAGCGGTATGTTTACATAATTTTTTGAAAATACAAGACGAAGCAGAAGAGCCACCAAGAAGACTCTACGTACCACCGACCTATGTTGATTGGGAAGACGAAGATGAGGTTGTGTATCCTGGCCAGTGGAGAGAGCAACAAGGCTTGGCAAACATAAATACACCTCCACAACCATTTGTACTCCAAAGTGGTGTCAACATACGAAATACGCTAGATCAATACTTTATGACCCCGGAGGGTCAAGTACCGTGGTAAATAGATTAATGTACGCCGTACTGAAAACGCTGCGAATGGAGAACTTTAGCAATCCTTACTTGTGGTGTGTATATGTTTCGATGTACTGATAATATGACAATTGAAACAAATGGTGTAGTATAGTGATGAATGTTTTTTTATATACAGTAAATATTCATATCTCCGGGTCACTTGTTGATGGTTGACAATGAATTCACAATGAATTGAACACGGATTCATTCAACAAGTGACCCGCAGATACGAATATTTACTGTATATATTGTAACGGGTATTTTTCCCCGGCTCGGGTACCGAGGAATTTAAGCCGGATACAAACCTGGCCCAACGGGTAGATAGGGGATGTTGTTGGGCGCCAGACTTCCGTAGAAGTCCTCTCTCTCTCTCTCTGGGACCCTCCGACTAACTACTTTTGATAGAGGGATCTCGTAGGGGCGATGAATAAAGACATGACATTGAAGTTTGGATCGTTGGAACGCAACGAAATTCGACAAAAATAAAAAAATTAATGAATCGACAAAAAATGATCCTGCTGAGTTGGGGAAGTGAAAACGACTGAAAATAACCTGAAAACAATAATCTTACCCCGCATTACGGCACCCTTAACAGGGGGTGAAATGTTTAGTTTTTTATATCACTCAGACTGCATACAGTCACCAAAATTTTATTTCGCGGGAATACTCTTTGGGTTTGATCAAATATTAGAAATAAATCAATAATCCGACCCGACTTATTGTACTTCCTCTAAAACGGGGGTGAAATGCCGTATGACAGCATGAAACTCTGGTGCTTGTCAAAGATGTTTAAGATTTGAAATGCTCGGCTCGTTAACCATAACTAATAACGAAGCATTTCCAAGAAAACTATTTGCGATCAGCAATTGTATTTTTCAATCAAAATTCGGAAATGATGTAAGTAGTCTAGTGCTGAACGGCACGAGCTCGAGTCATACCATCTCGTATCACTCTGTGAGTTCATATGGCGCACAGCAGCCTTCGGATGATGGCGTAGAGCAGCCTGTGGGTGACTGCGCACCGCAGCTTTTGGATGATGGCGCACAGCAGCCTTTGGATGATGGCGCACGGCAGCCCTTGGATGATGGCGCACAGCAGCCTTTGGATGATGGCGCACGGCAGCCCTTGGATGATGGCGCACAGCAGCCTTTGGATGATGGCGCACAGCAGCCTTCGGATGATGGTGCACAGCAGCCTTTGGATGATGGCGCAAAAAAGCAGCCTTCAGGTAATGGCGCAAAGCAGCCTTTAGATAATGGCGCAAAGCAGCCTTTAGGTAATGGCGCAAAGCAGCCTTTAGATAAAGGCGCAAAGCAGCCTTTAGGTAATGGCGCAAAGCAGCTCTTAGATCATGGCGCAAAGCAGCCTTTTGATGCTATCAATAGCAGAATTATTATCTAAAAAAAAGTAAATAAATTTGTTTCGTCGAAAAATTTCTTAAAGTCATATATTAATGTGTTTATTTCATGGAATACTCTCAATGCGTTTCCTGCATAATTTGCATAGGAATTTTTCTGGTCTCGTCGCAAGTAATAATTTTCGTCGTTTGGTTCGTTTTTTTATTTCTCCTTCTTCCTCATCAGTGTTTGCGTTCGATTTGAATATACATTGTTCGTGGCATTTGCGGTCGCACACTTCACACTTTACTGAATTTGAGTCAGCTATGGTGAAGCAATTCAAGCACGTGTCTTCCATGTTTTCTGATTTTGATAGTAATTGGTGAGCAACTTCAGATCGGTATTTATAAGGGTCGAAATCCATCGCAAATGGCTTCGTATTTCCCAAACACTCCATGTAATACATCACGTATGCTCCACAACTGTGGCCGTCATTCGTTTTTTGATGTGGTCGCTGGATCGATTCGGAGTTTACCTGCCAATCGATGTTTCTCAATTTGCGACAAGATAATTCGGTTCTGCAATAGCATATGAAATCTGTGAATGCTTGTATAGCTCGGTGTGAATCACTCGTATTCTTACATGGATCCATCAACGTCAATTTTTTGTCTTCAATATTTGCGATTAGTAATCGCCAGTGACCTTCGAACAGATACGGCATTAGTAAGTTATTTTTTATAACGGTTGTCACTTCACGGATTCTTCTTTGTGTCGAAATTCTTTTTCCACTGCAATCACCTACAATAAATATAATGTCGTCTGTTGGTATGTAAGTAAAATCGTTCTAATCGTGAATGTTCGAAGCTGCAAAACAATCTGTAACGACTCCGTCTATCCACATATAATCACGCAGTGTTGCGTACTCTTTCGTCGTTAGCTGGAATTCATTCGTTGATAAAACGTCGTTTAGACGGTATACTCCAACTGTAACTGTTGACGATTTTGATGCCATGTAATAATTTGTGTGTTTTACTAAGCCGTTATAAAATTTTGGTAGGTTTTTTTCACGTAATTCTTGCTTCACCGCTACCATTTCCTGTGATTCTGTCTTATCAAGCATTTCGTCATCGCTAGGGTGATTATGTGTTTCATCATTGTTTGTTTCAATATTTTCATTTGCAAGACCACTGTGGACGTTATTATCATGATCAAACTCTGTGATGTCTGTGGCATTACCGTGGAATAATATCTCCGATGTTTTATCAACTATTTCTTCCTTGCGTTCATTGGGTTTGCTTTCTTTCAGTCGTATTTCATCAGTCGTAGTCTTTTTTTCAAAAATCTTCTCACATCTATCTTGTAGTTTTGATGTTCCCAAATGTCCCATGTTCCGTTTATTATATTTTCTTCGCATCCAATTTTCTTGAACAAGGGGATTTGAGGCGGTCTCGGGGTACTTTGGTTTCGGATGAGACTTTTGATTACCCTTTACGCGCACAGCTAATATTATTTTCGCCATCGTATCCATTCGCGCTGTTCGTAATTGCCTCACTCTATCAGTGATCGAAGAACTTGTACTACGCTCGAAAACTATTTCTTTCAATACTTTATGAGCACTTTCTACATACGCATTACTGATGCGTGATATCGTGGGATCAACTAAATCTAAATCCAGAGATACCCATAGGACAGCGTAAGCCATGTATTTGTCGACTACGTACTCCACAAATCTTGGTGCATAGTACTTATTTGTAATAGTGCTTCCTTCGTCCTCAATTTCATGGAGCAAACCTGAAGTTATTGCGTTATATCGCTTGTAAAATGGAGAACTTCTGAAAATTGTAGCATCATCAGTGGGATAATTTGTAGAGTTGTCCACTTCATGTGGATCCTTTTCTTCATCTCCAGCTACATCATCGATATCCTTCAAAATTTTAGAGATAACCTCTGGCTTCTTTTTCAACATGCTGTTCAAAGCAATAATGCTATCATTATACGTATTTTCACTTTCGGTGAGCAATATTGTTGCGAAGTGTTTGAATATTTCGTCCAATTTCCTAATATTCCGGCATATAGCCATAAGCCCCACACATTCTAATAAAAATGATTTAATATTCATATGCTCTTGGAATTCTCTGCGTATAGTTTCCGACACTCGCTTCATAAAATGCCCATAACATGTTTTTAGTATCGTTATATTCTTTGGCGGTAGTATGTTGTTGACACAGAACTCGTACATGAGATGCAAATAATTTCTAATGGTTAGAAGATTCCACTCCTGTAAAATTGCGTGTATGAACGCCCACGACCAGTCGATCGTTATGACGTTTGCAATCGGCCACTTTCGACCACATTTGACAACAAAATACTTATAATTTTTCAAAAATACACTAATGGATGCAACGCCATGTTCGGATGTTATCATCTGAGCAAGTGTGAGTAATTCTTTATCATGTTTTGTTCAGTCGGGTTAAAGATTAGTAAAACCACTAGAAGCCATTTTTCTGTTCTTTCTTTATTATAATAAAATAATATATTGTTAGTGATAGAACGCGTGTTCTCTCCACATGGTTACATCGCCATCTTAACTTCTTCTTACATCTTGCGCCTCTTGTGGCCACTTACATCACTAAACTCTCTTAATTCAAATATTAGGCGCGACTGGCGCATACATGTTTCATTATAATACAATAATAAAATATTTTTTTACATTTCAAGTCTTGCGGTTTTCTGGCGACTGATCCGGTTGCATCTATGTGTAGCACCGTTAGTTTTCCGTGATGTATAACATTAAGGTCTTCTTCAGTGTACATCATGGCCGTCAATGGTAGACCGACATGCCTCAAGAAAGGATCTTTTTTTTCATTCTCTTGAATCCACAATTCCATTAGATCGGATAAATCGGATGACTTTAATTGTAATCGTTCTTGGCATTGTTCTTCCGACTTTGCCTTATACACCACGCGCAATGTACGGAGATCCTGCATGTGCCCATCGTCCTTTATTTCCGTGTTTATTGTCTTTTGAATTTCAGTAAGGTAAGCCACTACGCTGCGGTGCCTCAAATTTTTTTGCCATTCCATACGTTCTTGGCCTTTCAGCACGCGGAAAGTCTCAGCCATCAGGTTTTTTTCGTGAACGATTGTGATTTCCTTGTCACTCGATACGGTAAGCCGAGCAAGGGGTTCTTCTAACTTGTCGATCCGAAATTGAAATCTCTGTTCGTGATTTGGTTTTCTGCATTGAGCATATGCTACGCAATCTAATAAATTATACCTCACTGATCCGTAAAAACCTAATGTGCAAGTACACTTCAAAGTGTACAACATCACATCCTCAATAACCTTTCGAACTCTATCTGCGTCATTATATCCGAGGGCAGTTTTGAAATGCGTCGAAGGAATCTCAACTGTGCCAATATCGTTTGTGAATATTTTCACTTTTTTCCGCCTGATTTTTTTTTTCTCTTGGTATTATGGCTTGTACTACACTTGTCTGCGGTTCGGCATTTTCGTCAGTACAGTATGTGTCTTCACTAGTGGATGATTTGATTACTTTTGGATTCTGAGAGCTTTCGCTGTCTGTTGTATATTCGAAAGGATTTTTTTTCCATCATTTCTTTGTCGCTGTTTTCCAATTTTTCGTTTCCGGACGTCCTGTAACATGGACTTGTCCTACGATATTCACTCTCCTCAAAGTTTCCAAGGATTTCACTACTCATTTGGTATTTTGACGTACTGTCCGAGCCTTCCCAGCTCGAAGGCCTTGGCAGAACGTCGTTAGAATTATCGACTCCGGCAACGTCGATCTCATCTTGCGTGGCACCGTTCTTTTCTGGAGATAACTCTTCAATTGCGGTCTTTTCTTCGAGTACCTCCCAGTGACCATGGCGTTGTGCCCCGGAAAACAGCAGATTCAAAGTTCTGTCTCCAACGGCGTTATTGTTACTTTCGCCTATTACGCGAATTATTGCACCTTCTTGTACCTTGCGAAAAATGGCTACAGGAAATTCCCACAATTCTATGAAGATACTGATTTCGAAGTCAGTACCATATATGTTGTTTGAGCCCATTTTATTAGCGTACTCAACTTCGTCTTCATACACGGCGTCCTCTCCGCATGTACTACGAAGCATATCAACTTCATCGTACCAGTTGTCGACTACGTATGCAACGATTTCTTTCCTTATGTCGGCATAGAATTTCTGGTCTCCGTAAACGTGATATGAAAAGCAACGGAATAAGCAATTACCATCAGCACCGATTTTAACTACATTATACTTACTCGTAAAATCTGAAATCTTACTACACCCATGCTGTTTCGTGATCCGAGCAGGCACTTGCTCACCACTTCCACAAGGTTGTATCTCGTACGATTGATTCACGTCGACCATACTTATCTGTGCTTCTTCCGCTTTTTGACTCGCTTCAATTTTTTTAGTGAGTAATCCCCTTACCTGGTTTCTCAACTCGTTGTTCGATTGCCATAAGTATCGCCAATGTGTCCTTCTTTTCGCGTCACATTTCACTTTCAATATTGAGGCCACCTGTCAGAAAAAATGTCAGAGTTAACTCTTGGCCACAACTTTAGAAGACATGTAGAGTATTGTTTTATTCAGCAAAGATGCCTCGTAGGATGGAACACTTTCACTGAATCAAGGCGAATATTGCTCGTTGAATGATATTCACATCGCTTTGTTCGTAACCCTACTTGTCGAAGAGATGCAACGGGTCAGTCAGTCATCGAAGAAATTCACGGATGTAAATAGTGTAGCAAATAAACAGAAATTCACACATGAAATGAATTCATAAAGAATCAATTTCGTATGCTATTGCCTAATTATCTTTATCACTCCGAGATGCGTAAATTTCACCAAGACAGTTATTTATAACCTAATGTTATAAATAAACAGAAATTGACATCCGTAATTAATTTAACAATTCGGTACTACTTATTTATGAAATAGTATCGTATACCGTCGTATTATGAACGATATTACAATTTAATTACACAATATCGTAATATGACAGTTCATTTTAACCTACGACGTGACAGCTACCGCTAAGTCGTCTATTATCAGTCACAGACATATAAAATATCAGTAGATCGATTGTCTATGATCGAGCGGCAGCGTTGTCATTCGCGAAAAGAAATAATTGTGCCGCCATTAGACTGACCACTTTCCACAGAACATCTCTGTATGTATGAATGAATTATTATTCAAATTCGTATATAATATACATGTAATAAAATAGCGTATTTTATTAGTAGTACGTTTGAATAGCGCGCGCTATAATGACTCGACACAAATGGCATGGGAAAGAAAGGTCGCCAAGACGGTTCACAAAAAGGAGTAAAACCTTATTGGAGAAAGCTCTATCAAACCTCCAGTGAACAGTGGATATATAGCTTAATTGTCGTTTCTTATCTTTACAGGTAATACTTGCGATAACGGTAATTGACGCTTGTAAATAATGTACATAATTCTAATAAAACTTATCTTTACAGCAACACAATAGCTAATTTATTCACAACGAGTCCAAACCTACAAAAAGGGGATTAACCATCACATACATATATATAAAATGACAGCTGTTGAAAACTTAATTGGTATCATTATAATTATTATTAATATTTTTATTATCATTATTAGTATAATTATTACTTGTCCTAATTTTTCGTTTCATATTCCAATAATCTATACCAATAGTACACTCAGAGAAGGGAATCATTGAACAAACTATAAAAAAGCACGAATGCAGCAAAATAAATATTCCGTTATTGCAATAAATTGCTGAAACTGAGTAATTATTTTGACGCATTGAGTTCACCCAATGGTTCCTCTCTCTGAGTGCACTATTGATGCGTCAATAAAAAGTATAATTGATCTATGAAAGATGTTTAAAAAAAAAATCTATTTTCCATGTTTCGAAACGTCAAAACTTGAGTTTCCATATGAAAAAAAAATTTAATCGCGCTCAATAGATGAAACGGAAGCTGCCGCTCATTGGACGTTTCTAGTTATAACAGCCAAATAACGTCTATGACTAACTTTTTGGAAAGAAAAATCTGCGACCATAGGGATTGTATTTCGGGTTCAGAAAAAAAAAATGTCATTAGATAAGAAATATGAAGACAAATATTACGGCAAATTCTAATTGTTTGTAACGATTGTTATAAACAATTCGAATTGTGCAATAGAAAACTTCGCTCATTTAATGAACCTTTTTCTTCTAACTCAAAATACAATCCTCAAGGTCTCAAACTTTTCGATCGAGAAAGTTCGTCATAGACGTTAGTTAGCTTTTGCAATTAGAAATGTCCAATGAGCGGCAGCTTCCGTGTAATTTACAGAGCTCGGTGGCTGCGAATATTTTTTTTCTATCGAAAGCCAAGTTCTGAACGTTTGAAGCATGGAAAATGAAGAATTAATTTTTTTTAAACACCCTGATACCAATGGTACACTCAGAGAAGGGATAAATTAAATGAATTCGATGCGGCAGAAAAAATACTCAGCTGCGGCAATTGATATTGTTCATGTAATGAAATATTCACTCGCATAACAGGATATTCCATTGCAACAACCAGTATCAATTGTCGCAACTGAGTATTTGTTCCGCCGCATTAAGTTCATTCAATTCAACCCTTCAATGAGTGTACCATTGGTGCGGCACTAAAAAAAACTAAATAAAACTTTTAAAAACTAAATTATCGACGGTCGTGGCGACCTCTTCCTCCGCCGCGACCCCTATCCCCCTGTCCGCGCCTACCTCTCTGGCCGTGTCGGCGGCCACGGTAAGTGCCACGACCACCACCACCGTAGTTTGCAATGTTAAACAACAGTGAAATTAGATTTTGTTGCTGGTGGTGGTTAGGTCGGCGTATCGTGGCACGACCAGCTCTCTGATGTCGTCGTGACCGGTCGTTGTTTTCTGAAAATAATCGGTCAAATAGTCATTTCAAAAAAATCATATATAATATTAAAGTTCGAAATCGGATGTCCGGATGTCACACTTTTTTTTCAGAACACTATAGCTTGTCATATCATATCATATCATATCTATATATTAAAGTACGTGACGGATGTTCGGATGTCCCAAATTTTTGAAATTTAGTTCGTTATTTTGAATTTTGATTCGTTATATGTGTGCTACTATATTCTCTGATTTCAATTTCGAGGCTTCGCTACTTTCCAGGTCATTTTCCTCGGGGATTACGATGCTCAGGAGTCGCGACACGTGGTTCTCGCGCTCCAGGTCGGTTTTCTCGGGGATTACGACGTCCAGGACTCGCGACCCGCGGTTCTCGCGTTCCAGGCCGGTTTCCTCGGGGATGACCACCTCCGAGAGTCCCCAACCACGTGGATTTCGTAATTGTTTTTTTTTTTTCCGGTTGTGGTTTTCGCGTCTCAGATCGGATTCCTCGGGGATGACCATCTCCAGGAGTCCAACCACGTGGTTTGCGCAATTATTATTATTATATTTTTTTTTCCTGTACGCAGTTCGTGGTTCCTGTGTCTCAGGTCGGTTTCTTCCGGGATGACCACCTCCGGGAGTCCCCAACCACGTGGTTTTCGCAATGGTTTTTTTTCCCCGGTACGCGGTTCGTTCGTTCGGGTCGGTTTCTTCGGGGATGGCAATGATGATATGTAAATACCGGATGATTCCTCGCTTACATCTCAGTAATGTGTATCGAAATGAATACAATGAACAAAACGAACAGAAAGCCTTGCGGGTGATCAATGAAATACTAATGTTTCATGGATTCACGTTGCGAAACTTTAATTTACCGGATATAATAGAAGGTTACATATTTCCGTCCGACACAGACAACGACGAAGACATAACTTGTACGAAACAGACAGTGACAATATCAGTCAATAGTTTAACGAAACATCAACGTACTGTATATGACACAGTCATGAGTGCTGTACGTGGCGAAGGCTGCAATAAGTGTATTTATGTGGACGGCCCCGGTGGTAGTGGAAAAAGTTATCTACATAACATCATTATAACTACATTACAAAGTATGGGCTTGATAGTGCTGCCTGTAGCATGGACCGGAATCGCAGCGAATTTATTGAAAGGAGGAAGAACGCGCATTCAACTTTTAAACTACCGTTACAATTAAACGAATGCTCAACGTGTAATATTAAACCGAATTCCAGACAAGGCTTGCACATTCGAAACGCGAAAGTCATAATCTGGGATGAAATAACAATGGCCTCCAAGCATGCACTAGAAGCTGTTGAACGTATGTTAAGAGATACATGTGAATGTAACGAACCATTCGGCGGTAAAATAGTTATAGTCTCTGGTGACTTTCGGCAAACTTTACCAGTTGTGCGACATGGAAGTCGGACCCAAATTTTAGAAGCCTGCGTTAAGAGAAGCAGCTTATGGAATCAATTCATGTACATGTCATTGAAGGGCAACATTCGTGTCTCCGATGGGCAAATAGACTTCAAACAATGGCTTCTGCGAGTCGGCGATGCTGTTTTTGGCGATTATTTTGAACGTAACAACGAAGTTGTAAGCATTCCTACGGAAATACGTTCGAATGGTGATATTGTGCGAGAAATATTCGGAGAAAGTGTAGATCCACAAGATACTTCGAATTATGGTAAGGTTATATTAGCTCCAACCAATGTTGATGTCATTGACATAAATACAAAAATAATGTCAAAAATCCAAGGAATTGGAGTGGAGTATCTGAGTGTTGACACAGGTGAAGATGGGGATAATACAGATATGAGCAACATACTTCCGATCGAATTCATGAATTCATTGACACCTAATGGTCTTCCACCTCATAACCTAACGTTGAAAGTAGGAAGTATCGTTATTCTGTTACGTAACCTAAATCTCTCACAAGGTCTATGCAACGGCACTAGACTGGTTGTCAAGAAGCTAAATCAGCATCTGATCTGTAGCGAAATTATAAGCGGAAATTTTGCCGGAGAAACTGTACTCATACCACGAATAGATTTATCACCGAGCGAAGAGGATGTACCATTCAAGATGGTGAGAAGACAGTTTCCAGTGAGATTAGGGTTTGCGATGACAATCAATAAGTCACAAGGCCAATCCTTCGATAGCGTTGGAGTGTATTTACCAAATCCCGTGTTCAGTCATGGTCAACTATACGTTGCTTTGTCCAGAGTTAGGTCAAAAAACAATTTGAAAGTGTTGCTGACGAAGAAATCGATTGAAAAATCAAATGGTAAGGTGTATACAAGAAATATTGTGTACAAAGAAATCCTCTAAATTTGTCCCGGGGACTATGCAATGGCACTAGATTGGTTGTAACAAAATTGAACCCGTATTTAATAACTCGCATATACAACAATAATGATAACGAAATGTCGAACACGACTAGCTGCTAATCCTTTTCATCTGGACATGAGTGCTACGAAAATGAGCTGCTAAAACCTCGTCTGGGTATGAGCGCTACAAAAATTGGCTGATAAAACCTCGTCTGGGCATGAGCGCTACAAAAATTAGCTGCTAAAACCTCGTCTGGGTATGAGCGCTACAAAAACTGGCTGCTAAAACCTCGTCTGGGTATGAGCGCTACTAGGATTGGCTTAACAATGTATCTCAGCAATTGTAGTATTCAAGTGAAATAGTAGTTATAGGAATGCAGCATGTCACATTACCGATTTGACTCCGGAGCAAATTTTTACTCGCTCAAGATAGTTTGATATTGGACTAGTTTGAGAACATGAGTCTATCCAAACATATCATTAATCATTCCCCTCCTAATTCCTGACTTCCGGATGGAAGAAATCGCATCACCTTTTCGTTGGTTTCCATTAAGCGATAGTACTTCTATAACCGATTATACGTTTATCGATAATTCGGATTTGAGTTGGAAAACCTTTTATATCAAGTATGGAGAGATACTAGCGGCTAAGAGTGGGATGACATCTCTTCTTAGCGTGCTATTCGTTTTTAATTGAGCAACGCAAAAACCACTGATAACCGAGCGAGCGTAGCGAGTGAGGAACAACGGAAAAAACACTGATAACCGAGCGAGCGTAGCGAGTGAGGGAAAGCGCAAAACCAAACGAGTGAGCGAGCGAAGCGAGCGAACGAGCAAAATTATCAGCTAGTATTAGTAAATAAATTCATAATACAAATAACTCACTATTTAAGATTAAAAAATTTAAAGGAATTCAATGTAAAATTAATAACAAAAATTCACGCATATAACCCTGAGAAATTGAAAATAAACTAAAATTTAATTTTCCATGCTGAGTAAAAGAATATAAAAATAAAGTATAAGAAGCTCTAAAAAAAGACAACAATATTAATATAAATAAAATTATGGCCACGGTAAGTGCCACGACCACCACCACCGTAGTTTGCAATGTTAAACAACAGTGAAATCAGATTTTGTTGCTGGTGGTGGTTAGGTCGGCGTATCGTGGCACGACCAGCTCTCTGATGTCGTCGTGACCGGTCGTTGTTTTCTGAAAATAATCGGTCAAATAGTCATTTCAAAAAAATATTACATTAAACTTAGGTGACGTGTCCGAGAGTTAAAACGTATGATTGAAACAATTATAAGGACGTTTCATTTAATCGTGAAGGTATCCAGATATTGATAAAAATATGAAGAGTACAAGCCGAAGAGGGTTTACTTGTTCGGAACTGGTTTGAAGGCGTATCCAATGGCTTGCTTGAAAGATTAAATGATTCATGATTTGAGCTTCTGTAGTTCCGATGAATCGATGTGTCGAAAATTTTCAAAGCATTTGCCATAAAAAACAAATTTTGGCGAATACGACCTTATACCGTTATTGTTGAATGTTTTTTTTTTTCAATTATGAAAAAATTTCCAACTTTCCTCAAATATCGATGAATCTTTACGTTTCAGAAATTTTTGGAGCGATTGCAATTGAAAAAAAAAAAACAGCAGATACGACTGTATACTATTCTAGTAAACGAGATTTATAATTCTTACAAATTTAGAGTTTAAGACCTTTTACCGCATTTTGACATTCCTAGCGGAAATACGAAAACAAAAAATGGACACGCTCTTTTACTTTCCTACGTGGTAAAAGGTCGTATATTGGCGCATACGTCCCATTACTATGAGGCACCCGATAAATTACCGTATGAAAAAAAATCACATCAACGTAAAGCCAGAGAACAAAGAGTCCTGATTATAAGTGAGACTGATATTGTGGCATATTATTTTGAACATACCATGATTTGGATAGTTTTCTTCCGCAACGCCACGTTGACGCTGCGGAGCTGCTTGTGGCCGTTGCTGAGGATAGCGATCGTCATAATATCGTGGTGGACGTTCGTCTAGAAATTGAGCCATGCAATTTTAGTTGGAAATATGTAGTAATTCAACTGAACAAATAGAGCTAATTCAAGGCTAGTGTACATTATTTAATAGCGAACAGAAGCTAGGCTATAAAGATACGAATGAACAATATTCGCAGTCATACCGCGGTGAGGTGGCGTCGCTCTTTCCCCTGACGCGAGCGGGGCTCGTGGCGCAGGCGATGCCCGTTCTTTCCGCGCTTCCGGCGGCGGAATATGCGGCGCTTCTGGAAATTCCAGTGGATCATTGATTATATAAGTATTTTTTCTGGAGCTGGAATTTTCGAACGTTGTTATTCCTGATACTCACGAGATGGTCCAGCATCGCTTGAACGGTCCACCGAGTCCACATTCAAGGACCGCAAACCAGCCTCTACCCGAGCTGATGGCTGGGATTGCTCTACTACCTCCTGTCCAGGTCCGTCTAGTTCCATGTTCAGCAACTGATGAATAAATGATGAATAAATGAAAAACACATGGTGTGGATCTGATCTCTGCACAATTAATCTAACGAAGAAGGATGCTTATCATTATAAACTTACACTAGACAGTGAGTCCAATGACGCGGATCTTGTCGATACTGTTTGCTCACCGTTGTCCATGATGATACTAAATAATATGTTCGATTTCTTCGTGGCTATTTTGTTCAAATTGCGTTATTATGTGTGTGCTATACATACCTTCGTAACGATTTAAATCTGAAGAACTATAAATATGATACATACCTTCGTCACGATTCGGCTCTGAAAAACTATCAATATGCTAGGTACATGTACACTACCGGCCAAAAGTTTGAGTACACCAGTCGAAATTTCTTGCCACACTGAAAGTTAGCTAGCGGACTCAAAAAACGAAAATAATTGGACTTTCCAAGCGGCGTTTCAAAGAGGACAAATTTACCTTCATTTTGCTTTTTTAAAAAATTCTCTACGACTTTTTTGGTCCCGATACGTACTTTTGAACACGGCCGTTCTTCGTGTATTGTTTAGCCACCGAAAATTATCCACACAGCTGAGGGAAAATTTTTCCTCGGTTATTCCTACGGTAAACTTAGAAAGGATATGAAAACCTACATTCTCGTTTTTTATAAAGTTTTGTACGATCTTTTTTCGCCCCAGTATTGCATTTTTAGCTAAAAAAAGACATGATTTAGAAAAAAAAAAGGCGCAATCCAATAACTATGGGGTTTCGGAGGAAATGTCAGGAGGGTAAGAATTTGCATAGGTTTACACTGGAGTAGCTGGAATTTTTTCAGAAATGTATTTAAAAAATTTTTTTTTTCAATTTTTGGTCGGGACTTCGATGAGTGGAGGGGCTCGATTTGGAAATTATGAAGTCTAGAACAATATAGCATTTTATTTTTAATCAACTACAATTTGTACAGAATATTTTTGAATATTATTTGGCCTTTTTTTTTGGCTCTGACTCATGGAATCATCGTCGATTGAGTTGTTGTGTCTCGAGAACCATCGGATTTGAGACGAGAGATCAAAAAGACAAAACTTCCACACATCAGAGTCCCGACCGAAAATTGAGAAAAACAAATTTACAAAAAAAAAGTTGTGTCATAAAGAATTTTCTTGAACAGCAAAATGACGATAAATTTGGTCTCTTTAGAACGCCGCTTGGAAACTCCAATTATCTCTGTTTTTGAGTCCGCTATCTAACTTTTAGTGCGGCAAGAAATTTCGACTGGTGTACTCAAACTTTCGGCCGGTATTATACCTTCGTGATAATTTGAATCTGAAGAAATATTGATATGATACATACCTTCGTAACGCTTCAAATCTGAAGAACTATAAATATGACGATTCACAACACGAGATTGCGGCCGTGACGGCGAATCAATTTCCGAAATTACATTTTTTTGAGCATTCATTCAATCCCAAAGAGTATTCCCGCGAAATAAAATTTTTGTCAATGTATGCAGTCTGAGTGATATAAAAAACTCAAGATTTCACCCCCTATTAAATTATGGTACGATTAACTAATAATCTAGGATAGGTTCTACTTAGAAGACCATACTGTTAACAAATAAATGAATCTTTATTTAATCTGAATAGAGGTACACGAGGCGTGCTCTTTGAGCTTCCTTACACACACATACTAATTAACGACATACTGCGCATGTATTGCGCAGGTGTCTTTGCGCTGATATATATATTCGAAAGCCGGCATTGTGTTTATGGTCGTAACTTCAACACCCCCTATTAAAGGTGCCGTTATGCGGGGTAAGATTATTGTTTTCATGTTATTTTCAGTCGTTTTCACTTCCTAAACTCAGCAGGATCATTTTTTGTCGATTTACGTTGCGTTCCAACGATCCAAACTTCAATGTCATATAAAGACACAAATTTGAAATACGGTTAAGATATTTATTAAAAAAAAGAAAAAAAGAAAAAGGTGGCGAATTTAGGTCTACGCCCGCTACCTGGCGTTGGTAATAAATTATATGAATGATATTGATGACTCTACTCTACTCTACTAGTGCAAGCTACTGAATAAATTATCAAAAGAATAAATAAACGAAAATATAAAAAAAACTACAATCTAATAGGTTGCACTACCGTGCTCTCGATGAATAGACGGTAGGGAGGACCGAGTCGACTCGACGTACGGTCTACTTCTAGAGAAAACGAGATAGACTTGTTTAAGAGCCTCGAGCAGGCCGGTAAGCGTGTAAAATCCGCCTGGGCCTTAGACCGGTTCTCCCTACCCCTACCCCCAGACGAGACAGCGTTTCTTCCAGTGTTCGCGTGCCAGGCCTTCAATTCCACTGCGGTGGTGCCGATCCTTAGCCGACCTCCGGCGAGAGGGCCGGAGGCAGGGCAGGCGTCCGCGAACCCGCCGCAGCAACAGCTGCCCTAGACAGGCCTCTACCCCCCCAAGCGGGAACTCCTTAACCCCTATTCCAGCATTGATGGCCCTAGCCCCTCCCCGCCCCTCCGGTTCGACCACAGCACCTGCGAATACCGCTCGCCGGCAACAAGCGGCCGCACCCGCGAGCGCTGCGCCACCAGATCCGCCTGCCAGCTGTTTCCGATGCTATTCGCCGGGACACTTCGTGCGCGATTGCCCCCACCCGCCTAGCTACATCGCCTGCTCCCGCTGCAGGACCCCGGGCGTAATAGACGCGAATTGCAGGAGATGTTTAGGCACCGCTCCGGGAAACCCAACAGGAATTAGTAGGTTGGGTCCCTACTTATTCCTCCGTGGTGCGAGGACCCTATTCCTCCCGAGCCGTCACAGCCAACGAGCCTCGAGAGAGCGAAAGTCAACGCGACCCCCCGCTATTATCTCGATATTGAAATAGCCGGACAAGTGTTAAACGCGTTTTTCGACCCCGGATCCAGCCGAACTTACATCGGAGAACCAGCATTGAGGCGGTATCGCGATTTGCTACCCCGGTTAACTCCGCTCTCTCCAGGCGGTGTTATCTACCCGAATGGCGCTCTAGACTCCGTGACCGGTGAACTGAAAATGCCCGTACGCATCGGACGGCGCACCTGCCGATTAGTAGTCCGCGTTGCTTCCTCGTTCGAGTACCAGTGCATCCTCGGAATGGATGCGATGACGGCTTTCGGTTTCCGCATCGACTTCGGCCGCGGCACCTGGACCATACGATCCGAAGAAGAAGCCGACCGCTCGGAAGAGTCCTCAAACCCCCCTCAGAGAAAGAGTGAGAGAGAGTCCCGATTCCCCACCCGCTGAACGAGCCTGTGCCGGACTATCCGAGCTTACCAGCTCCGAACAGTCCCGCCTCGACACGCTTCTCCACCGAATCTTACCGCCTCCCAACCCTCACCCCGGAACCGCCGACTTAGCTAGGCACCGCATTGTGGTGCAGGGCCACCCCCCCATCAAGCAACGGTATTACCAGGTCTCGCCGAAGGTACGGCAGTACATGTACGAGGAGGTAGATACTATGCTGGTTGGCGGCATCATCGAGCCGTCGCGTAGTGAATGGTCGAACCCCATAGTAATGATCCGGAAACCCTCCGGAAAATACCGCTTCTGCCTCGACTTTCGGAAAGTCAACGAGGTCGCGAAGTTTTTTTGTATTTTTCAGAATGTTTATCAACAATCTCTATGTTTCCGAACAAATTTCTCCGCGTAATTCTGACTCCACTTTAAATATATTTAATTATTACTAATTATTATTGTAGAACTAGTTCGTTTACGTAGAAAAACATTGACGTTTGTACTGTTTGTACTGTTACATCCGCCATTACAATTGGTTCACGAAGCGACCACCAGGTCTCGCATTGCAATTTTAAACTGCCAATTTTAAATAGCATCACCGTTATGTTTACTGTGGTATGTAGTCAACTCATTGGAGGTTAATTAGAGGTTAATTGACTTACAGGTGCAGGGACCGATGTCGCATCGGAGTTTTTGTTTCCATGCTGCTGGGATTTCCGAGCCTGGTAATATTTGTCTATGGTATTCATCATTAAAAATGAGCGGAATAAATTAGTTAGTTTTAATTTTGTGAGAAAGACGACCGAGAGAGTAGAGAGTTCTTCTTCTTGATCCAGGTTCTTTAAATATTCACTCAGTCAAGAGGTGGATTTTTTTTTTTATGTTAATTTTTTAATTTAATTTTGTTTTATTTTATTTTGTTTTATTTTTATTCTATTTACTGTTTTTTTTTTATATTAATTTTGATTTCACTGCTTGCACTAAGTTGTCGACTGAAAGATGGTCACTAGTTCGACTAGGTCGTGATTTAACGTGGTGTATACGCTAGGCAAGTACTACTACACTCGTATAAACAAGCTTGTGTTTTCGTATACATGCATGCGATTTCCACACAAGAGTTGCCTGCCACACAAGTTAGGCGGCGCTGGCGGTCGTATACATGCATACATTTTACACACACCAGTGTGTAACGTCCGAACGGACGATATAGCTTATTCATACTTTCCACCATGTAAAGTCACTAGGACTAATTCCATTACCATAGAATATGAAGACCTAGAGTCGACTCACTAAATACGCATATTGTCCAATTCGTTCTATACTTAACTATTCCTAAAAACACTGGACGATGCGATCCCCCACTTATTTAAGAACTTGTATTTAAGACTACATGCCCGAAAGGGGCGATAAGTCGAAATAAAAGGAAGAAGAAGAAGAAAAGGAAGAACTTGAATTATAGCTTTACTATACCCAACCATATTCTTTTACCACCTATAGTACGAGCAACCGCTTCACTATATTACTTCTATATGAATAGCTATTAATTATCCATTGTTACAACAATGATTAAATAATCCTCTAAATTGAATTCAATATTATACCTATATATACCATTTTATTACTCATAATATAAATAATTATTTTACTATTATCACTACAACACCTAACTCGGCACCCTATCTCTAGAAACCTGTTGAACATTTATTACTATATAAATACATAGATCTAATTATATATAAACAAGTTACATTAAATTATTTATTACGATTATGTTCGAGATGATACCATACTTGGGATCTAGTTTTAATAAGCAGCATACCCATTTAACTACAACCACACACACACATAGAATTCGACCGTTAAGGCACCCAAAACTCTGGCTTGAGTTAGAGATTAAAGAAAGCACCATAACAGATAAGCAAAACGACACGCGTTACTCACCAATGTTAAATGACCATACGTTACCATTCGAAAAAACTATATTGTTATAACTATTGGTATACTATCTTTTATTACTCATTAATACTATATATTCAATCTGCACACTATTTACGTTAAATTATTATAACCATTCAAATATTCAATTACAATATTATATCCATTATATACGTAATCTACCAAAGAGTACTATATATCCTGTAATGGTATAACAATAATTATGAGAGGTACTCAGATGATGGAATACTCCATTATTTACCATTTATATCAATTTATTTACTTATATACCCACAATATTACGCTAAAATACTCTCATAATTATATTGTTGTATTACCATTTTACAGTCTAAACGATATTGGGAATTTCTCACGTGACTGTACATTGTACTCTCCATTCTTATATCTTGTGTCATTCTGAGTGACAATATTTTTTCAATCAACCGCTTATGCATTTTTAATTGACTTAATCAATATTTTTTTCAAAGTTTTTTTCAAAGTTTTAATATTAGGTTTTATTTTATACTAGAGCATTTAGCAATCAACCCTTTGAGGGGCAGTGGGACGTATACGTCCCACCTGTTTCATTTGAGTTTATTCAACTTTTCTAATCAATTTTTGCACTCTTTATATGGACCTGTAACTTTGAAAATTTGTTCAATTGAAAAATGTGCCCCTCAAAGGGTTAAGAAGAAGACCTTATTTCACATTGTATCATAATATATATCATTATATCACATTGCATTGCAATTTTCAAACTTTACGTTTGAAATTATGGCGTTGAAGTTCGCAACATTGATGTAACAGATTAGAGAAGATAGGGATTCGAGTGATAAGGTGATTTCAAGATTTTCCAAACATTGAGACAATATAAAATCGTCGAAATCGAGCGAATGAATGTTTTTCATGATTTTATATCGTTCAAGAAGCAATTCTGATCTAGAAGTCGACGTCACGCAAAGTCCGGCATAAGGACGAGTGACGTAACGTATCGCCGAGGGACCATTCGCCGTCGTGTAGTCCATGAAACAGTGGGCTATCACTGTGTATTGCACCCCTCGGGATTGATAGCTTGAGAGGAATCGCTAAGTAAGAGCCAAGGTCACACCCTCCCGCCATCATCTCGCCGCTGAAATATCGCCGAACGGCTGTTCTATCGCGCGAAGCGCGACGATTATCGCCTGCCGATAGGCAAGAAGATTTCGCTTTGAGCCGGTCAGCTGACGAGCTGATCGCTCGAACAGCGGGATTAGCAGGACCAATAGGATAATTACTAGGTCCTGAGGTTCCCCACCTTTAACCTACGAACCGAACTACCTAATTGTCGCCGGAGCTCATCACTTCTATGTTCAGTTTCGGCTTGAGTAGACCTACAATTGCTCATCTCTCTCGCGCTTCTCGAAAACCTTAAGTAGAATAAAATATTCAAATCAGTTAAGTTTGTGCGACTCCATTCTCGCTTCGATAAGGTAAGGTCTTTATGATCCGTATTAGCTAGAAAAGCCACGAAAAGTACCGCTGAATTTCTATTAGATTAGGTATCGTTGCATTTTGAGTCGAGTTCCGTCTTTTCGGAGCATTTAGTTAGTGATCTAGTAGTTAATACGCCTTATTTGTGTTGAGTACAGCCTACGGGCTACTCGATTCGTTTTATAGTCTTTAAGTTACAGAAATTCAGCAAAAGCACTTCGTGGTTGGTTGTAGTTTTGTTAGAATATCTTTTTGCATAATATCTTTCGCTTTATCAGTCTAATTTCTATTTGCCTGTTTCGCTTATGATCTGCTAATACAATTTGATAGCTCATTCTTGCTTAATTTCTCGCTTTGAGAATATCTGATACTCATTTATCGCTATCTTTGATTTATTGGAATATCTTTGATTAATTAAGTCGTAGTATAATAGTGCATGGTGTGTCGCTTACTATCCAACTCCCTGAGGGTTGGCTGAACGTAGTTAGTCCTACTTTTAAGTTGTTCTAATTATTCTATTTGATTTCTTTGATTGATTTCTTTGCTATATTTGATTTGCTCATTTTTGATATACTGTGTTAATTCGTATCGATTAATATATCGCTTATCGTACCGCCGTAAAGTAGAGTATACGACTCGAATTCTAGTCACCTGGTTTCGCTGATACTACCGTATTACGGGGAGCTAGGGCGGACATGAACGAGTCGTGATAAAAAGAATAATATCTTTTATTGAATTTTGATCGGCTTGGTCAAGCGATTTATTATGGTAATCTGTTAACTATAAGTTCTATATCCGAATTTCTATCTGCTAAATTATTCTATCGTCTTACTTAAATTCATCTGTAATATTTATTGAGTCTTGATAACGCCAAATAATGAGTTAATATGGCTAGCGTGCCGCAGTTAGAAAATTTGCTATAGAGTATCGTATCGCTCGGTGATACGTAGCCTGGAAAGTAGCTTAGCTTGTATTATATCGCTTCTCCAGCGCTCGCTAGCTAACCGGCGTGTTTACGTTTTTTTATACTGCTGCGTCGCAGAATAAGGCTCAATAATATAATATTCTCTTCTATCGTCAAACCAGTAATTTCTAAAGTATTATTCCAATCGTCATCTTCATACACTATTAGTAACGATTACTCTGATAACTGTTTCCGCGTAATTTGGTATTTCTGATTATATTTGAATTTCCTTGTTACCGCTGAGAAATCTGTTACCGCTTAATTCATGAACAATATACGAAATCGTAGATTTCATTGAAGGAATTTATATCTGGTGTTTTATATTTTATTAATTAGTAAGGTGAACCCACCCACTCTACCCTTATCTTTGGCAATCTGAGTTAGCGGTCGCTTTAAGGCCGTCGTTCCGGCAATTTAGTATTTAGTTGAGTACCGCTGATATTTAGTAGATTCTTTTTTTTTGTAAAAAAACGACACCCACGTGTCTGGCGCCCAACATTATCTAAGATTTTCTTTAATTTAGTATTTTATCTAAGGAACGCCGTAGGGTGCGGAGTGCGCTCTGAAACTCCGTTACAAAGTATACGGCAGCGGCGTGCGCAACCGAGGTGGGGGAGCGTTAGTTGTGTGCGTGCGAATACGTGTGACGGGGAATTCGCTCGTACGGCGATATACCGCGCGGCGATATATCTAGAGTCTACTGTATGTAAGTAAAATCGTTCCAATCGTGAATGTTTGAAGCTGCAAAACAATTTATAACGACTCCGTCTATCCACATATAATCACGCAGTGTTGCGTACTCTTTCGTCGTTAGCCGGAATTCATTCATTGATAAAACGTCGTTTGAACGGTATACTCCAACTGTAACTGTTGACGATTTTGATGCCATGTAATAATTTGTGTGTTTTACTAAGCCGTTATAAAATTTTGGTAGGTTTTTTTCACGTAATTCTTGCTTCACCGCTACCAGTTCCTGTGATTCTGTCTTATCAAGCATTTCGTCATCGCTAGGGTGATTATGTGTTTCATCATTGTTTGTTTCAATATCTTCATTTGCAAGACCACTGTGGACGTTATTATCATGATCAAACTCTGTGATGTCTGTGGCATTACCGTGGAATAATATCTCCGATGTTTCATCAACTATTTCTTCCTTGCGTTCATTGGGTTTGCTTTCTTTCAGTCGTATTTCATCAGTCGTAGTCTTTTTTTCAAAAATCTTCTCACATCTATCTTGTAGTTTTGATGTTCTCAAATGTCCCATGTTCCGTTTATTATATTTTCTTCGCATCCAATTTTCTTGAACAAGGGGATTTGAGGCGGTCTCGGGGTACTTTGGTTTCGGATGAGACTTTTGATTACCCTTTACGCGCACATCTAATATTATTTTCGCCATCGTATCCATTCGCGCTGTTCGTAATTGCCTCACTCTATCAGCGATCGAAGAACTTGTAGTACGCTCGAAAACTATTTCTTTCAATACTTTATGAGCACTTTCTACATACGCATTACTGATGCGTGATATCGTGGGATCAGCTAAATCTAAATCCAGAGATACCCATAGGACAGCGTAAGCCATGTATTTGTCGACTACGTACTCCAAAAATCTTGGTGCATAGTACTTATTTGTAATAGTGCTTCCTTCGTCCTCAATTTCATGGAGCAAACCTGAAGTTATTGCGTTATATCGCTTGTAAAATGGAGAACTTCTGAAAATTGTAGCATCATCAGTGGGATAATTTGTAGAGTTGTCCACTTCATGTGGATCCTTTTCTTCATCTCCAGCTACATCATCGATATCCTTCAAAATTTTAGAGATAACCTCTGGCTTCTTCTTCAACATGCTATTCAAAGCAATAATCCTATCATTACACGTATCTTCACTTTTGGTGAGCAATATTGTTGCGAAGTGTTCGAATATTTCGTCCAATTTCCTAATATTCCGGCATATAGCCATAAGCTCCACACATTCTAATAAAAATGATTTAATATTCATATGCTCTTGGAATTCTCTGCGTATAGTTTCCGACACTCGCTTCATGAAATGCCCATAACATGTTTTTAGTATCGTTATATTCTTTGGCGGTAGTATGTTGTTGACACAGAACTCGTACATGAGATGCAAATAATTTCTAATGGTTAGAAGATTCCACTCCTGTAAAATTGCGTGTATGAACGCCCACGACCAGTCGATCGTTATGACGTTTGCAATCGGCCACTTTCGACCACATTTGACAACAAAATACTTATAATTTTTCAAAAATACACTAATGGATGCAACGCCATGTTCGGATGTTATCATCTGAGCAAGTGTGAGTAATTCTTTATCATGTTTTGTTCAGTCGGGTTAAAGATTAGTAAAACCACTAGAAGCCATTTTTCTGTTCTTTCTTTATTATAATAAAATAATATATTGTTAGTGATAGAACGCGTGTTCTCTCCACATGGTTACATCGCCATCTTAAGGGGGGGCTATGGTCAAATCGTACGAAAAAAGCCATGTTTTCGTGATTTTTTTTCTGACGACACAGTTAAAATTTCTTTACTCAACCAATGGTACATTGAAGTATGACATTCGAAGAATGTTTCATCAAATTTGTACAAAGAAATATTAAAAAATACGGCAATGGCAGCAATTGTTCGGACGTGTCTCAAAAGAAAGTTGAATTGCGGTGACCCTCATAACTTGGTACTGGATCATCTGAAATCAAAAAATCAAAGTTCATTCGTTAGATAATAGTTTTCCCCAGGTAACGCTGTCGAGTTTTTTTTTTAATTGCAATTTTTCCATTTTTTCGAACACTTTGAAGTGAAAAACACAATTTTTTGGGAAAAAATCGGCTAATTTGTTATTGCGAAATCAAAATTATGAACAAAAAAAAAAAAAAACTCGACAGCGTTACCTGGGGAAAACTATTATCTAACGAATGAACTTTGATTTTTTGATTTCAGATGATCCAGTACCAAGTTATGAGGGTCACCGCAATTCAACTTTCTTTCGAGACACGTCCGAACAATTGCTGCCATTGCCGTATTTTTTAATATTTCTTTGTACAAATTTGATGAAACATTCTTCGAATGTCATACTTCAATGTACCATTGGTTGAGTAAAGAAATTTTAACTGTGTCGTCAGAAAAAAAATCACGAAAACATGGCTTTTTTCGTACGATTTGACCATAGCCCCCCCTTAACTTCTTCTTACATCTTGCGCCTCTTGTGGCCACTTACATTACTAAACTCTCTTAATTCAAATATTAGGCGCGACTGGCGCATACATGTTTCATTATAATACAATAATAAAATATTTTTTTACATTTCAAGTCTTGCGGTTTTCTGGCGACTGATCCGGTTGCATCTATGTGTAGCACCGTTGGTTTTCCGTGATGTATAACATTAAGGTCTTCTTCAGTGTACATCATGGCCGTCAATGGTAGACCGACATGCCTCAAGAAAGGATCTTTTTTTTCATTCTCTTGAATCCACAATTCCATTAGATCGGATAAATCGGATGACTTTAATTGTAATCGTTCTTGGCATTTTTCTTCCGACTTTGCCTTATACACCACGCGCAATGTACGGAGATCCTGCATGTGCCCATCGTCCTTTATTTCCGTGTTTATTGTCTTTTGAATTTCAGTAAGGTAAGCCACTACGCTGCGGTGCCTCAAATTTTTTTGCCATTCCATACGTTCTTGGCCTTTCAGCACGCGGAAAGTCTCAGCCATCAGGTTTTTTTCGTGAACGATTGTGATTTCCTTGTCACTCGATACGGTAAGCCGAGCAAGGGGTTCTTCTAACTTGTCGATGCGAAATTGAAATCTCTGTTCGTGATTTGGTTTTCTGCATTTAGCATATGCTACGCAATCTGATAAATTATACCTCACTGATCCGTAAAAACCTAATGTGCAAGTACACTTCAAAGTGTACAACATCACATCCTCAATAACCTTTCGAACTCTATCTGCGTCATTATATCCGAGGGCAGTTTTGAAATGCGTCGAAGGAATCTCAACTGTGCCAATATCGTTTGTGAATATTTTCACTTTTTTCCGCCTGATTTTTTTTTTCTCTTGGTATTATGGCTTGTACTACACTTGTCTGCGGTTCGGCATTTTCGTCAGTACAGTATGTGTCTTCACTAGTGGATGATTTGATTACTTTTGGATTCTGAGAGCTTTCGCTGTCTGTTGTATATTCGAAAGGATTTTTTTTCCATCATTTCTTTGTCGCTGTTTTCCAATTTTTCGTTTCCGGACGTCCTGTAACATGGACTTGTCCTACGATATTCACTCTCCTCAAAGTTTCCAAGGATTTCACTACTCATTTGGTATTTTGACGTACTGTCCGAGCCTTCCCAGCTCGAAGGCCTTGGCAGAACGTCGTTAGAATTATCGACTCCGGCAACGTCGATCTCATCTTGCGTGGCACCGTTCTTTTCTGGAGATAACTCTTCAATTGCGGTCTTTTCTTCGAGTACCTCCCAGTGACCATGGCGTTGTGCCCCGGAAAACAGCAGATTCAAAGTTCTGTCTCCAACGGCGTTATTGTTACTTTCGCCTATTACGCGAATTATTGCACCTTCTTGTACCTTGCGAAAAATGGCTACAGGAAATTCCCACAATTCTATGAAGATACTGATTTCGAAGTCAGTACCATATATGTTGTTTGAGCCCATTTTATTAGCGTACTCAACTTCGTCTTCATACACGGCGTCCTCTTCGCATGTACTACGAAGCATATCAACTTCATCGTACCAGTTGTCGACTACGTATGCAACGATTTCTTTCCTTATGTCGGCATAGAATTTCTGGTCTCCGTAAACGTGATATGAAAAGCAACGGAATAAGCAATTACCATCAGCACCGATTTTAACTACATTATACTTACTCGTAAAATCTGAAATCTTACTACACCCATGCTGTTTCGTGATCCGAGCAGGCACTTGCTCACCACTTCCACAAGGTTGTATCTCGTACGATTGATTCACGTCGACCATACTTATCTGTGCTTCTTCCGCTTTTTGACTCGCTTCAATTTTTTTAGTGAGTAATCCCCTTACCTGGTTTCTCAACTCGTTGTTCGATTGCCATAAGTATCGCCAATGTGTCCTTCTTTTCGCGTCACATTTCACTTTCAATATTGAGGCCACCTGTCAGAAAAAATGTCAGAGTTAACTCTTGGCCACAACTTTAGAAGACATGTAGAGTATTGTTTTATTCAGCAAAGATGCCTCGTAGGATGGAACACTTTCACTGAATCAAGGCGAATATTGCTCGTTGAATGATATTCACATCGCTTTGTTCGTAACCCTACTTGTCGAAGAGATGCAACGGGTCAGTCAGTCATCGAAGAAATTCACGGATGTAAATAGTGTAGCAAATAAACAGAAATTCACACATGAAATGAATTCATAAAGAATCAATTTCGTATGCTATTGCCTAATTATCTTTATCACTCCGAGATGCGTAAATTTCACCAAGACAGTTATTTATAACCTAATGTTATAAATAAACAGAAATTGACATCCGTAATTAATTTAACAATTCGGTACTACTTATTTATGAAATAGTATCGTATACCGTCGTATTATGAACGATATTACAATTTAATTACACAATATCGTAATATGACAGTTCATTTTAACCTACGACGTGACAGCTACCGCTAAGTCGTCTATTATCAGTCACAGACATATAAAATATCAGTAGATCGATTGTCTATGATCGAGCGGCAGCGTTGTCATTCGCGAAAAGAAATAATTGTGCCGCCATTAGACTGACCACTTTCCACAGAACATCTCTGTATGTATGAATGAATTATTATTCAAATTCGTATATAATATACATGTAATAAAATAGCGTATTTTATTAGTAGTACGTTTGAATAGCGCGCGCTATAATGACTCGACACAAATGGCATGGGAAAGAAAGGTCGCCAAGACGGTTCACAAAAAGGAGTAAAACCTTATTGGAGAAAGCTCTATCAAACCTCCAGTGAACAGTGGATATATAGCTTAATTGTCGTTTCTTATCTTTACAGGTAATACTTGCGATAACGGTAATTGACGCTTGTAAATAATGTACATAATTCTAATAAAACTTATCTTTACAGCAACACAATAGCTAATTTATTCACAACGAGTCCAAACCTACAAAAAGGGGATTAACCATCACATACATATATATAAAATGACAGCTGTTGAAAACTTAATTGGTATCATTATAATTATTATTAATATTTTTATTATCATTATTAGTATAATTATTACTTGTCCTAATTTTTCGTTTCATATTCCAATAATCTATACCAATAGTACACTCAGAGAAGGGAATCATTGAACAAACTATAAAAAAGCACGAATGCAGCAAAATAAATATTCCGTTATTGCAATAAATTGCTGAAACTGAGTAATTATTTTGACGCATTGAGTTCACCCAATGGTTCCTCTCTCTGAGTGCACTATTGATGCGTCAATAAAAAGTATAATTGATCTATGAAAGATGTTTAAAAAAAAAATCTATTTTCCATGTTTCGAAACGTCAAAACTTGAGTTTCCATATGAAAAAAAAATTTAATCGCGCTCAATAGATGAAACGGAAGCTGCCGCTCATTGGACGTTTCTAGTTATAACAGCCAAATAACGTCTATGACTAACTTTTTGGAAAGAAAAATCTGCGACCATAGGGATTGTATTTCGGGTTCAGAAAAAAAAAATGTCATTAGATAAGAAATATGAAGACAAATATTACGGCAAATTCTAATTGTTTGTAACGATTGTTATAAACAATTCGAATTGTGCAATAGAAAACTTCGCTCATTTAATGAACCTTTTTCTTCTAACTCAAAATACAATCCTCAAGGTCTCAAACTTTTCGATCGAGAAAGTTCGTCATAGACGTTAGTTAGCTTTTGCAATTAGAAATGTCCAATGAGCGGCAGCTTCCGTGTAATTTACAGAGCTCGGTGGCTGCGAATATTTTTTTTCTATCGAAAGCCAAGTTCTGAACGTTTGAAGCATGGAAAATGAAGAATTAATTTTTTTTAAACACCCTGATACCAATGGTACACTCAGAGAAGGGATAAATTAAATGAATTCGACGCGGCAGAAAAAATACTCAGCTGCGGCAATTGATATTGTTCATGTAATGAAATATTCACTCGCATAACAGGATATTCCATTGCAACAACCAGTATCAATTGTCGCAACTGAGTATTTGTTCCGCCGCATTAAGTTCATTCAATTCAACCCTTCAATGAGTGTACCATTGGTGCGGCACTAAAAAAAACTAAATAAAACTTTTAAAAACTAAATTATCGACGGTCGTGGCGACCTCTTCCTCCGCCGCGACCCCTATCCCCCTGTCCGCGCCTACCTCTCTGGCCGTGTCGGCGGCCACGGTAAGTGCCACGACCACCACCACCGTAGTTTGCAATGTTAAACAACAGTGAAATTAGATTTTGTTGCTGGTGGTGGTTAGGTCGGCGTATCGTGGCACGACCAGCTCTCTGATGTCGTCGTGACCGGTCGTTGTTTTCTGAAAATAATCGGTCAAATAGTCATTTCAAAAAAATCATATATAATATTAAAGTTCGAAATCGGATGTCCGGATGTCACACTTTTTTTTCAGAACACTATAGCTTGTCATATCATATCATATCATATCTATATATTAAAGTACGTGACGGATGTTCGGATGTCCCAAATTTTTGAAATTTAGTTCGTTATTTTGAATTTTGATTCGTTATATGTGTGCTACTATATTCTCTGATTTCAATTTCGAGGCTTCGCTACTTTCCAGGTCATTTTCCTCGGGGATTACGATGCTCAGGAGTCGCGACACGTGGTTCTCGCGCTCCAGGTCGGTTTTCTCGGGGATTACGACGTCCAGGACTCGCGACCCGCGGTTCTCGCGTTCCAGGCCGGTTTCCTCGGGGATGACCACCTCCGAGAGTCCCCAACCACGTGGATTTCGTAATTGTTTTTTTTTTTTCCGGTTGTGGTTTTCGCGTCTCAGATCGGATTCCTCGGGGATGACCATCTCCAGGAGTCCAACCACGTGGTTTGCGCAATTATTATTATTATATTTTTTTTTCCTGTACGCAGTTCGTGGTTCCTGTGTCTCAGGTCGGTTTCTTCCGGGATGACCACCTCCGGGAGTCCCCAACCACGTGGTTTTCGCAATGGTTTTTTTTCCCCGGTACGCGGTTCGTTCGTTCGGGTCGGTTTCTTCGGGGATGGCAATGATGATATGTAAATACCGGATGATTCCTCGCTTACATCTCAGTAATGTGTATCGAAATGAATACAATGAACAAAACGAACAGAAAGCCTTGCGGGTGATCAATGAAATACTAATGTTTCATGGATTCACGTTGCGAAACTTTAATTTACCGGATATAATAGAAGGTTACATATTTCCGTCCGACACAGACAACGACGAAGACATAACTTGTACGAAACAGACAGTGACAATATCAGTCAATAGTTTAACGAAACATCAACGTACTGTATATGACACAGTCATGAGTGCTGTACGTGGCGAAGGCTGCAATAAGTGTATTTATGTGGACGGCCCCGGTGGTAGTGGAAAAAGTTATCTACATAACATCATTATAACTACATTACAAAGTATGGGCTTGATAGTGCTGCCTGTAGCATGGACCGGAATCGCAGCGAATTTATTGAAAGGAGGAAGAACGCGCATTCAACTTTTAAACTACCGTTACAATTAAACGAATGCTCAACGTGTAATATTAAACCGAATTCCAGACAAGGCTTGCACATTCGAAACGCGAAAGTCATAATCTGGGATGAAATAACAATGGCCTCCAAGCATGCACTAGAAGCTGTTGAACGTATGTTAAGAGATACATGTGAATGTAACGAACCATTCGGCGGTAAAATAGTTATAGTCTCTGGTGACTTTCGGCAAACTTTACCAGTTGTGCGACATGGAAGTCGGACCCAAATTTTAGAAGCCTGCGTTAAGAGAAGCAGCTTATGGAATCAATTCATGTACATGTCATTGAAGGGCAACATTCGTGTCTCCGATGGGCAAATAGACTTCAAACAATGGCTTCTGCGAGTCGGCGATGCTGTTTTTGGCGATTATTTTGAACGTAACAACGAAGTTGTAAGCATTCCTACGGAAATACGTTCGAATGGTGATATTGTGCGAGAAATATTCGGAGAAAGTGTAGATCCACAAGATACTTCGAATTATGGTAAGGTTATATTAGCTCCAACCAATGTTGATGTCATTGACATAAATACAAAAATAATGTCAAAAATCCAAGGAATTGGAGTGGAGTATCTGAGTGTTGACACAGGTGAAGATGGGGATAATACAGATATGAGCAACATACTTCCGATCGAATTCATGAATTCATTGACACCTAATGGTCTTCCACCTCATAACCTAACGTTGAAAGTAGGAAGTATCGTTATTCTGTTACGTAACCTAAATCTCTCACAAGGTCTATGCAACGGCACTAGACTGGTTGTCAAGAAGCTAAATCAGCATCTGATCTGTAGCGAAATTATAAGCGGAAATTTTGCCGGAGAAACTGTACTCATACCACGAATAGATTTATCACCGAGCGAAGAGGATGTACCATTCAAGATGGTGAGAAGACAGTTTCCAGTGAGATTAGGGTTTGCGATGACAATCAATAAGTCACAAGGCCAATCCTTCGATAGCGTTGGAGTGTATTTACCAAATCCCGTGTTCAGTCATGGTCAACTATACGTTGCTTTGTCCAGAGTTAGGTCAAAAAACAATTTGAAAGTGTTGCTGACGAAGAAATCGATTGAAAAATCAAATGGTAAGGTGTATACAAGAAATATTGTGTACAAAGAAATCCTCTAAATTTGTCCCGGGGACTATGCAATGGCACTAGATTGGTTGTAACAAAATTGAACCCGTATTTAATAACTCGCATATACAACAATAATGATAACGAAATGTCGAACACGACTAGCTGCTAATCCTTTTCATCTGGACATGAGTGCTACGAAAATGAGCTGCTAAAACCTCGTCTGGGTATGAGCGCTACAAAAATTGGCTGATAAAACCTCGTCTGGGCATGAGCGCTACAAAAATTAGCTGCTAAAACCTCGTCTGGGTATGAGCGCTACAAAAACTGGCTGCTAAAACCTCGTCTGGGTATGAGCGCTACTAGGATTGGCTTAACAATGTATCTCAGCAATTGTAGTATTCAAGTGAAATAGTAGTTATAGGAATGCAGCATGTCACATTACCGATTTGACTCCGGAGCAAATTTTTACTCGCTCAAGATAGTTTGATATTGGACTAGTTTGAGAACATGAGTCTATCCAAACATATCATTAATCATTCCCCTCCTAATTCCTGACTTCCGGATGGAAGAAATCGCATCACCTTTTCGTTGGTTTCCATTAAGCGATAGTACTTCTATAACCGATTATACGTTTATCGATAATTCGGATTTGAGTTGGAAAACCTTTTATATCAAGTATGGAGAGATACTAGCGGCTAAGAGTGGGATGACATCTCTTCTTAGCGTGCTATTCGTTTTTAATTGAGCAACGCAAAAACCACTGATAACCGAGCGAGCGTAGCGAGTGAGGAACAACGGAAAAAACACTGATAACCGAGCGAGCGTAGCGAGTGAGGGAAAGCGCAAAACCAAACGAGTGAGCGAGCGAAGCGAGCGAACGAGCAAAATTATCAGCTAGTATTAGTAAATAAATTCATAATACAAATAACTCACTATTTAAGATTAAAAAATTTAAAGGAATTCAATGTAAAATTAATAACAAAAATTCACGCATATAACCCTGAGAAATTGAAAATAAACTAAAATTTAATTTTCCATGCTGAGTAAAAGAATATAAAAATAAAGTATAAGAAGCTCTAAAAAAAGACAACAATATTAATATAAATAAAATTATGGCCACGGTAAGTGCCACGACCACCACCACCGTAGTTTGCAATGTTAAACAACAGTGAAATCAGATTTTGTTGCTGGTGGTGGTTAGGTCGGCGTATCGTGGCACGACCAGCTCTCTGATGTCGTCGTGACCGGTCGTTGTTTTCTGAAAATAATCGGTCAAATAGTCATTTCAAAAAAATATTACATTAAACTTAGGTGACGTGTCCGAGAGTTAAAACGTATGATTGAAACAATTATAAGGACGTTTCATTTAATCGTGAAGGTATCCAGATATTGATAAAAATATGAAGAGTACAAGCCGAAGAGGGTTTACTTGTTCGGAACTGGTTTGAAGGCGTATCCAATGGCTTGCTTGAAAGATTAAATGATTCATGATTTGAGCTTCTGTAGTTCCGATGAATCGATGTGTCGAAAATTTTCAAAGCATTTGCCATAAAAAACAAATTTTGGCGAATACGACCTTATACCGTTATTGTTGAATGTTTTTTTTTTTCAATTATGAAAAAATTTCCAACTTTCCTCAAATATCGATGAATCTTTACGTTTCAGAAATTTTTGGAGCGATTGCAATTGAAAAAAAAAAAACAGCAGATACGACTGTATACTATTCTAGTAAACGAGATTTATAATTCTTACAAATTTAGAGTTTAAGACCTTTTACCGCATTTTGACATTCCTAGCGGAAATACGAAAACAAAAAATGGACACGCTCTTTTACTTTCCTACGTGGTAAAAGGTCGTATATTGGCGCATACGTCCCATTACTATGAGGCACCCGATAAATTACCGTATGAAAAAAAATCACATCAACGTAAAGCCAGAGAACAAAGAGTCCTGATTATAAGTGAGACTGATATTGTGGCATATTATTTTGAACATACCATGATTTGGATAGTTTTCTTCCGCAACGCCACGTTGACGCTGCGGAGCTGCTTGTGGCCGTTGCTGAGGATAGCGATCGTCATAATATCGTGGTGGACGTTCGTCTAGAAATTGAGCCATGCAATTTTAGTTGGAAATATGTAGTAATTCAACTGAACAAATAGAGCTAATTCAAGGCTAGTGTACATTATTTAATAGCGAACAGAAGCTAGGCTATAAAGATACGAATGAACAATATTCGCAGTCATACCGCGGTGAGGTGGCGTCGCTCTTTCCCCTGACGCGAGCGGGGCTCGTGGCGCAGGCGATGCCCGTTCTTTCCGCGCTTCCGGCGGCGGAATATGCGGCGCTTCTGGAAATTCCAGTGGATCATTGATTATATAAGTATTTTTTCTGGAGCTGGAATTTTCGAACGTTGTTATTCCTGATACTCACGAGATGGTCCAGCATCGCTTGAACGGTCCACCGAGTCCACATTCAAGGACCGCAAACCAGCCTCTACCCGAGCTGATGGCTGGGATTGCTCTACTACCTCCTGTCCAGGTCCGTCTAGTTCCATGTTCAGCAACTGATGAATAAATGATGAATAAATGAAAAACACATGGTGTGGATCTGATCTCTGCACAATTAATCTAACGAAGAAGGATGCTTATCATTATAAACTTACACTAGACAGTGAGTCCAATGACGCGGATCTTGTCGATACTGTTTGCTCACCGTTGTCCATGATGATACTAAATAATATGTTCGATTTCTTCGTGGCTATTTTGTTCAAATTGCGTTATTATGTGTGTGCTATACATACCTTCGTAACGATTTAAATCTGAAGAACTATAAATATGATACATACCTTCGTCACGATTCGGCTCTGAAAAACTATCAATATGCTAGGTACATGTACACTACCGGCCAAAAGTTTGAGTACACCAGTCGAAATTTCTTGCCACACTGAAAGTTAGCTAGCGGACTCAAAAAACGAAAATAATTGGACTTTCCAAGCGGCGTTTCAAAGAGGACAAATTTACCTTCATTTTGCTTTTTTAAAAAATTCTCTACGACTTTTTTGGTCCCGATACGTACTTTTGAACACGGCCGTTCTTCGTGTATTGTTTAGCCACCGAAAATTATCCACACAGCTGAGGGAAAATTTTTCCTCGGTTATTCCTACGGTAAACTTAGAAAGGATATGAAAACCTACATTCTCGTTTTTTATAAAGTTTTGTACGATCTTTTTTCGCCCCAGTATTGCATTTTTAGCTAAAAAAAGACATGATTTAGAAAAAAAAAAGGCGCAATCCAATAACTATGGGGTTTCGGAGGAAATGTCAGGAGGGTAAGAATTTGCATAGGTTTACACTGGAGTAGCTGGAATTTTTTCAGAAATGTATTTAAAAAATTTTTTTTTTCAATTTTTGGTCGGGACTTCGATGAGTGGAGGGGCTCGATTTGGAAATTATGAAGTCTAGAACAATATAGCATTTTATTTTTAATCAACTACAATTTGTACAGAATATTTTTGAATATTATTTGGCCTTTTTTTTTGGCTCTGACTCATGGAATCATCGTCGATTGAGTTGTTGTGTCTCGAGAACCATCGGATTTGAGACGAGAGATCAAAAAGACAAAACTTCCACACATCAGAGTCCCGACCGAAAATTGAGAAAAACAAATTTACAAAAAAAAAGTTGTGTCATAAAGAATTTTCTTGAACAGCAAAATGACGATAAATTTGGTCTCTTTAGAACGCCGCTTGGAAACTCCAATTATCTCTGTTTTTGAGTCCGCTATCTAACTTTTAGTGCGGCAAGAAATTTCGACTGGTGTACTCAAACTTTCGGCCGGTATTATACCTTCGTGATAATTTGAATCTGAAGAAATATTGATATGATACATACCTTCGTAACGCTTCAAATCTGAAGAACTATAAATATGACGATTCACAACACGAGATTGCGGCCGTGACGGCGAATCAATTTCCGAAATTACATTTTTTTGAGCATTCATTCAATCCCAAAGAGTATTCCCGCGAAATAAAATTTTTGTCAATGTATGCAGTCTGAGTGATATAAAAAACTCAAGATTTCACCCCCTATTAAATTATGGTACGATTAACTAATAATCTAGGATAGGTTCTACTTAGAAGACCATACTGTTAACAAATAAATGAATCTTTATTTAATCTGAATAGAGGTACACGAGGCGTGCTCTTTGAGCTTCCTTACACACACATACTAATTAACGACATACTGCGCATGTATTGCGCAGGTGTCTTTGCGCTGATATATATATTCGAAAGCCGGCATTGTGTTTATGGTCGTAACTTCAACACCCCCTATTAAAGGTGCCGTTATGCGGGGTAAGATTATTGTTTTCATGTTATTTTCAGTCGTTTTCACTTCCTAAACTCAGCAGGATCATTTTTTGTCGATTTACGTTGCGTTCCAACGATCCAAACTTCAATGTCATATAAAGACACAAATTTGAAATACGGTTAAGATATTTATTAAAAAAAAGAAAAAAAGAAAAAGGTGGCGAATTTAGGTCTACGCCCGCTACCTGGCGTTGGTAATAAATTATATGAATGATATTGATGACTCTACTCTACTCTACTAGTGCAAGCTACTGAATAAATTATCAAAAGAATAAATAAACGAAAATATAAAAAAAACTACAATCTAATAGGTTGCACTACCGTGCTCTCGATGAATAGACGGTAGGGAGGACCGAGTCGACTCGACGTACGGTCTACTTCTAGAGAAAACGAGATAGACTTGTTTAAGAGCCTCGAGCAGGCCGGTAAGCGTGTAAAATCCGCCTGGGCCTTAGACCGGTTCTCCCTACCCCTACCCCCAGACGAGACAGCGTTTCTTCCAGTGTTCGCGTGCCAGGCCTTCAATTCCACTGCGGTGGTGCCGATCCTTAGCCGACCTCCGGCGAGAGGGCCGGAGGCAGGGCAGGCGTCCGCGAACCCGCCGCAGCAACAGCTGCCCTAGACAGGCCTCTACCCCCCCAAGCGGGAACTCCTTAACCCCTATTCCAGCATTGATGGCCCTAGCCCCTCCCCGCCCCTCCGGTTCGACCACAGCACCTGCGAATACCGCTCGCCGGCAACAAGCGGCCGCACCCGCGAGCGCTGCGCCACCAGATCCGCCTGCCAGCTGTTTCCGATGCTATTCGCCGGGACACTTCGTGCGCGATTGCCCCCACCCGCCTAGCTACATCGCCTGCTCCCGCTGCAGGACCCCGGGCGTAATAGACGCGAATTGCAGGAGATGTTTAGGCACCGCTCCGGGAAACCCAACAGGAATTAGTAGGTTGGGTCCCTACTTATTCCTCCGTGGTGCGAGGACCCTATTCCTCCCGAGCCGTCACAGCCAACGAGCCTCGAGAGAGCGAAAGTCAACGCGACCCCCCGCTATTATCTCGATATTGAAATAGCCGGACAAGTGTTAAACGCGTTTTTCGACCCCGGATCCAGCCGAACTTACATCGGAGAACCAGCATTGAGGCGGTATCGCGATTTGCTACCCCGGTTAACTCCGCTCTCTCCAGGCGGTGTTATCTACCCGAATGGCGCTCTAGACTCCGTGACCGGTGAACTGAAAATGCCCGTACGCATCGGACGGCGCACCTGCCGATTAGTAGTCCGCGTTGCTTCCTCGTTCGAGTACCAGTGCATCCTCGGAATGGATGCGATGACGGCTTTCGGTTTCCGCATCGACTTCGGCCGCGGCACCTGGACCATACGATCCGAAGAAGAAGCCGACCGCTCGGAAGAGTCCTCAAACCCCCCTCAGAGAAAGAGTGAGAGAGAGTCCCGATTCCCCACCCGCTGAACGAGCCTGTGCCGGACTATCCGAGCTTACCAGCTCCGAACAGTCCCGCCTCGACACGCTTCTCCACCGAATCTTACCGCCTCCCAACCCTCACCCCGGAACCGCCGACTTAGCTAGGCACCGCATTGTGGTGCAGGGCCACCCCCCCATCAAGCAACGGTATTACCAGGTCTCGCCGAAGGTACGGCAGTACATGTACGAGGAGGTAGATACTATGCTGGTTGGCGGCATCATCGAGCCGTCGCGTAGTGAATGGTCGAACCCCATAGTAATGATCCGGAAACCCTCCGGAAAATACCGCTTCTGCCTCGACTTTCGGAAAGTCAACGAGGTCGCGAAGTTTTTTTGTATTTTTCAGAATGTTTATCAACAATCTCTATGTTTCCGAACAAATTTCTCCGCGTAATTCTGACTCCACTTTAAATATATTTAATTATTACTAATTATTATTGTAGAACTAGTTCGTTTACGTAGAAAAACATTGACGTTTGTACTGTTTGTACTGTTACATCCGCCATTACAATTGGTTCACGAAGCGACCACCAGGTCTCGCATTGCAATTTTAAACTGCCAATTTTAAATAGCATCACCGTTATGTTTACTGTGGTATGTAGTCAACTCATTGGAGGTTAATTAGAGGTTAATTGACTTACAGGTGCAGGGACCGATGTCGCATCGGAGTTTTTGTTTCCATGCTGCTGGGATTTCCGAGCCTGGTAATATTTGTCTATGGTATTCATCATTAAAAATGAGCGGAATAAATTAGTTAGTTTTAATTTTGTGAGAAAGACGACCGAGAGAGTAGAGAGTTCTTCTTCTTGATCCAGGTTCTTTAAATATTCACTCAGTCAAGAGGTGGATTTTTTTTTTTATGTTAATTTTTTAATTTAATTTTGTTTTATTTTATTTTGTTTTATTTTTATTCTATTTACTGTTTTTTTTTTATATTAATTTTGATTTCACTGCTTGCACTAAGTTGTCGACTGAAAGATGGTCACTAGTTCGACTAGGTCGTGATTTAACGTGGTGTATACGCTAGGCAAGTACTACTACACTCGTATAAACAAGCTTGTGTTTTCGTATACATGCATGCGATTTCCACACAAGAGTTGCCTGCCACACAAGTTAGGCGGCGCTGGCGGTCGTATACATGCATACATTTTACACACACCAGTGTGTAACGTCCGAACGGACGATATAGCTTATTCATACTTTCCACCATGTAAAGTCACTAGGACTAATTCCATTACCATAGAATATGAAGACCTAGAGTCGACTCACTAAATACGCATATTGTCCAATTCGTTCTATACTTAACTATTCCTAAAAACACTGGACGATGCGATCCCCCACTTATTTAAGAACTTGTATTTAAGACTACATGCCCGAAAGGGGCGATAAGTCGAAATAAAAGGAAGAAGAAGAAGAAAAGGAAGAACTTGAATTATAGCTTTACTATACCCAACCATATTCTTTTACCACCTATAGTACGAGCAACCGCTTCACTATATTACTTCTATATGAATAGCTATTAATTATCCATTGTTACAACAATGATTAAATAATCCTCTAAATTGAATTCAATATTATACCTATATATACCATTTTATTACTCATAATATAAATAATTATTTTACTATTATCACTACAACACCTAACTCGGCACCCTATCTCTAGAAACCTGTTGAACATTTATTACTATATAAATACATAGATCTAATTATATATAAACAAGTTACATTAAATTATTTATTACGATTATGTTCGAGATGATACCATACTTGGGATCTAGTTTTAATAAGCAGCATACCCATTTAACTACAACCACACACACACATAGAATTCGACCGTTAAGGCACCCAAAACTCTGGCTTGAGTTAGAGATTAAAGAAAGCACCATAACAGATAAGCAAAACGACACGCGTTACTCACCAATGTTAAATGACCATACGTTACCATTCGAAAAAACTATATTGTTATAACTATTGGTATACTATCTTTTATTACTCATTAATACTATATATTCAATCTGCACACTATTTACGTTAAATTATTATAACCATTCAAATATTCAATTACAATATTATATCCATTATATACGTAATCTACCAAAGAGTACTATATATCCTGTAATGGTATAACAATAATTATGAGAGGTACTCAGATGATGGAATACTCCATTATTTACCATTTATATCAATTTATTTACTTATATACCCACAATATTACGCTAAAATACTCTCATAATTATATTGTTGTATTACCATTTTACAGTCTAAACGATATTGGGAATTTCTCACGTGACTGTACATTGTACTCTCCATTCTTATATCTTGTGTCATTCTGAGTGACAATATTTTTTCAATCAACCGCTTATGCATTTTTAATTGACTTAATCAATATTTTTTTCAAAGTTTTTTTCAAAGTTTTAATATTAGGTTTTATTTTATACTAGAGCATTTAGCAATCAACCCTTTGAGGGGCAGTGGGACGTATACGTCCCACCTGTTTCATTTGAGTTTATTCAACTTTTCTAATCAATTTTTGCACTCTTTATATGGACCTGTAACTTTGAAAATTTGTTCAATTGAAAAATGTGCCCCTCAAAGGGTTAAGAAGAAGACCTTATTTCACATTGTATCATAATATATATCATTATATCACATTGCATTGCAATTTTCAAACTTTACGTTTGAAATTATGGCGTTGAAGTTCGCAACATTGATGTAACAGATTAGAGAAGATAGGGATTCGAGTGATAAGGTGATTTCAAGATTTTCCAAACATTGAGACAATATAAAATCGTCGAAATCGAGCGAATGAATGTTTTTCATGATTTTATATCGTTCAAGAAGCAATTCTGATCTAGAAGTCGACGTCACGCAAAGTCCGGCATAAGGACGAGTGACGTAACGTATCGCCGAGGGACCATTCGCCGTCGTGTAGTCCATGAAACAGTGGGCTATCACTGTGTATTGCACCCCTCGGGATTGATAGCTTGAGAGGAATCGCTAAGTAAGAGCCAAGGTCACACCCTCCCGCCATCATCTCGCCGCTGAAATATCGCCGAACGGCTGTTCTATCGCGCGAAGCGCGACGATTATCGCCTGCCGATAGGCAAGAAGATTTCGCTTTGAGCCGGTCAGCTGACGAGCTGATCGCTCGAACAGCGGGATTAGCAGGACCAATAGGATAATTACTAGGTCCTGAGGTTCCCCACCTTTAACCTACGAACCGAACTACCTAATTGTCGCCGGAGCTCATCACTTCTATGTTCAGTTTCGGCTTGAGTAGACCTACAATTGCTCATCTCTCTCGCGCTTCTCGAAAACCTTAAGTAGAATAAAATATTCAAATCAGTTAAGTTTGTGCGACTCCATTCTCGCTTCGATAAGGTAAGGTCTTTATGATCCGTATTAGCTAGAAAAGCCACGAAAAGTACCGCTGAATTTCTATTAGATTAGGTATCGTTGCATTTTGAGTCGAGTTCCGTCTTTTCGGAGCATTTAGTTAGTGATCTAGTAGTTAATACGCCTTATTTGTGTTGAGTACAGCCTACGGGCTACTCGATTCGTTTTATAGTCTTTAAGTTACAGAAATTCAGCAAAAGCACTTCGTGGTTGGTTGTAGTTTTGTTAGAATATCTTTTTGCATAATATCTTTCGCTTTATCAGTCTAATTTCTATTTGCCTGTTTCGCTTATGATCTGCTAATACAATTTGATAGCTCATTCTTGCTTAATTTCTCGCTTTGAGAATATCTGATACTCATTTATCGCTATCTTTGATTTATTGGAATATCTTTGATTAATTAAGTCGTAGTATAATAGTGCATGGTGTGTCGCTTACTATCCAACTCCCTGAGGGTTGGCTGAACGTAGTTAGTCCTACTTTTAAGTTGTTCTAATTATTCTATTTGATTTCTTTGATTGATTTCTTTGCTATATTTGATTTGCTCATTTTTGATATACTGTGTTAATTCGTATCGATTAATATATCGCTTATCGTACCGCCGTAAAGTAGAGTATACGACTCGAATTCTAGTCACCTGGTTTCGCTGATACTACCGTATTACGGGGAGCTAGGGCGGACATGAACGAGTCGTGATAAAAAGAATAATATCTTTTATTGAATTTTGATCGGCTTGGTCAAGCGATTTATTATGGTAATCTGTTAACTATAAGTTCTATATCCGAATTTCTATCTGCTAAATTATTCTATCGTCTTACTTAAATTCATCTGTAATATTTATTGAGTCTTGATAACGCCAAATAATGAGTTAATATGGCTAGCGTGCCGCAGTTAGAAAATTTGCTATAGAGTATCGTATCGCTCGGTGATACGTAGCCTGGAAAGTAGCTTAGCTTGTATTATATCGCTTCTCCAGCGCTCGCTAGCTAACCGGCGTGTTTACGTTTTTTTATACTGCTGCGTCGCAGAATAAGGCTCAATAATATAATATTCTCTTCTATCGTCAAACCAGTAATTTCTAAAGTATTATTCCAATCGTCATCTTCATACACTATTAGTAACGATTACTCTGATAACTGTTTCCGCGTAATTTGGTATTTCTGATTATATTTGAATTTCCTTGTTACCGCTGAGAAATCTGTTACCGCTTAATTCATGAACAATATACGAAATCGTAGATTTCATTGAAGGAATTTATATCTGGTGTTTTATATTTTATTAATTAGTAAGGTGAACCCACCCACTCTACCCTTATCTTTGGCAATCTGAGTTAGCGGTCGCTTTAAGGCCGTCGTTCCGGCAATTTAGTATTTAGTTGAGTACCGCTGATATTTAGTAGATTCTTTTTTTTTGTAAAAAAACGACACCCACGTGTCTGGCGCCCAACATTATCTAAGATTTTCTTTAATTTAGTATTTTATCTAAGGAACGCCGTAGGGTGCGGAGTGCGCTCTGAAACTCCGTTACAAAGTATACGGCAGCGGCGTGCGCAACCGAGGTGGGGGAGCGTTAGTTGTGTGCGTGCGAATACGTGTGACGGGGAATTCGCTCGTACGGCGATATACCGCGCGGCGATATATCTAGAGTCTACTGTATGTAAGTAAAATCGTTCCAATCGTGAATGTTTGAAGCTGCAAAACAATTTATAACGACTCCGTCTATCCACATATAATCACGCAGTGTTGCGTACTCTTTCGTCGTTAGCCGGAATTCATTCATTGATAAAACGTCGTTTGAACGGTATACTCCAACTGTAACTGTTGACGATTTTGATGCCATGTAATAATTTGTGTGTTTTACTAAGCCGTTATAAAATTTTGGTAGGTTTTTTTCACGTAATTCTTGCTTCACCGCTACCAGTTCCTGTGATTCTGTCTTATCAAGCATTTCGTCATCGCTAGGGTGATTATGTGTTTCATCATTGTTTGTTTCAATATCTTCATTTGCAAGACCACTGTGGACGTTATTATCATGATCAAACTCTGTGATGTCTGTGGCATTACCGTGGAATAATATCTCCGATGTTTCATCAACTA